>CM065596.1:18355025-20755025 GCA_033119425.1 Bufotes viridis | reverse complement strand
TCCTGCCTTCTTCAAATACAGATAAGGTCTGGAGTCTAAATAGTATTTTATTTCACCCCCAGTTGTACTGTATTTGCTGGCAGCACAGAGCTCCACGTCACCTAGGAAGAGGTAAGTGAATGGCAGCTCCTGGGCTGGGGACCTCCAGTCTGCACACGTGGAGAAGAGGCAGACCTGGGGCCACATTCTGCTCTGGGGGCTCACATCATGGTAGGACTGGGCTGCTCAGCATCTGTACTGTCAGAAGAAACCTTCACTGTTGGGGGAGGATTCAGAGGTAGCAGAGCTGGGTTTTACATAGGACTGTGTGTGCAAACCTACAGTCCCATGTAAAATGACTCAACTCAGAGTCCAGAAATAAAACACAGTCTAAGCATTAAAAGACACACATTCAGCTCTGCTACATCTGTATTTGTTTACTCTCTCAGTGTGTATAGTTTAACAGATACAATGTATATTATTAGTGCCTGTTTATGTTGTATACATGATCTCTATAAACTTTGCCTATGTACTAAATGTGGGTTCCAATTGACATCTGATTATTGGAAGAGGGTGCGTTATTTCAGCATTTTTTGGTATCAGTACATAACGTCATCTACATAGTTTCTCCTATTAGCTTGTGAATTACAGTATTATTTGTTAGCCCAGGTTCTTGCTGTGTCATTTGACATCTACATTCTGCACCGGTCAGATGTTTTATGTCATTTAATGGAATATCAGTAGGACAGAACATCAATTTCCGGCGATCCAACTATGGTGACCTGTGCCAGTCCCTAGAAATAGGCACGGCGTCACTAGAAAGCAGTGCACCGTGCCACTTCTTCTCCTGTTGCCTCTGCTCAGCTTTTCAGAATTCCGGGCGGTCCGGCTATTATATCATACCTCCCAACTTCTTGGACAGCCAAAGAGGGACATTTATGGCTCACTGTGTAAAAAAAGATAATTTTTTCCGTCATATTTATTCATTTTATAAATTTTCTTAGTGCACAATAACCCAAAAATTATCTGAACATAGAAATTTCTAAAATCAAAATTGCACCAAATATTAAAATAATATACAAGTCAAGGTTTAACATATAGATAGGAACCAGATAAACCACTTTCTGGATCAATATTGTAAATGCATTGCTGGAAATCTATACCTCAGATCATGTGACATTTCGGTCTTGCAGAAAACTTGTGTGAATTTTTCTGTGCAGATTTTTCTGCAGCGTTTCCGACTGCAGAATAAATTCTGCATTGAATTGTAATGGAGAGATTCTCATACAGAAAATCCACAACAAAACATTTACACAACGCAGGGACAGACACATTGTCAGCCACATAGAATAACATGGGGGAAGTCTTGCCGATTTTTTTGGCTGAATTTTCTGCCACGGCCGAGGCCGCTTTATAGGGGTGCACACTAGGTTTGAACCCTGTGCCGCCATATGGACCCCAAGATAGAAAATCCTACTGGGCACAGACAGAACTGATGACCCCGCAGCTATACCATAGGATGTCTGACACTTGACAGCTGGACCATTTTGCGTTGAATTGTATTTGGCAGAAGCTAAACTGTATATAAATGGCCCCTTTGTGGGCCAGCAGCCACCAGCGTCCCTGGAGCCCCAGCTTATTATATTTGATTTAAAGGATTTGCAAGGAACATGTGACGAGCGGCTTTCATGTGGATCAGCGTTTAATGTGGCAAATTCAGCATGAACACAGGGCGGTCTCTGGAGCAGAGCGGGATTACGCCTTCAGCTTGCTACCCATCTTTCCCAGAAACCTGAATGGCACATTTACCTATGTAGACATGCTAGGCTTTCCATTACACAGGGCGAATATATGGTTTGCTGCCCCAGCCCTGTATCGAAATACCCCAGCCAAGGCTTGATAGATCCCCCAGACCCACCAGTACCCTGCAGCCAGGACACAGGCCCCAGCTACACTATTGATGGAGAAACTGAAGATATCACATAATGACCTGGTGAATCCTGCAGCGTGTGAATATGTCCCACTGAATTGTCCGCACGTAACTAGGCATATCAGCATATGCAGATATTATACACGTGCAATAATTGTTGATTATCTTTCAGATCTATGAGAAGAGCGTCCTGATTTCATAATGGCTCCAGCAGTGGGAACGGATTTGGGGTACACCCCCCCTGATGGCGGCTGGGGATGGATGGTGGTTTTGGGGGCTTTCATATCGATGGGATTCTCCTACGCCTTCTCCAAAGCAATAACTGTTTTCTACAAAGAAATCCAGGAGTTTTTTGGAGCTTCTTACAGTGAAATCGCCTGGATCTCCTCATTGCTGCTGGCTTGTATGTACGCAGGAGGTGAGTGGTAGCAAAATCAGCAATTATAATGTCTATGTAATGTATGTCCTACTGGATGAAGTTCCCGTCCTGTTTGGGTGGAGGAGCCAACAAGACCCTATTCACACAATGTTTGACTCCTCTCCAGCCTTGTAGTTTTTGTATTCCTTCTTTACATCTGTGTCCTTTTCATACATCTTGGAACATCTGGATAAGATGTCAAGCTCCAGGGTCAGCAGTGCATCACCTGTCACTATTGAGGGGGGCACCATTGGTCCTGATGCACTAGTCACCTGAAGCTTACACACTTGAACCTATAAAAAAGCAGCTACACTGGCGCGAATATCTAAACAGGATGCACAGGATGGCAAGCCACCTAAAATAGGCCTATAATCCAAACAGGATTTTCTCTTTATATGTTTTTATGATACAGAGCTCTAAATCCCCTGCCCAGACATACATTTAATACATAACATGTTGGCCTCCTGCAGCCACCACTAGAGGGAGCTCACTGCATACTGTTTATACATGAAACTCAATAATAACACAGCATGCAGAGAGCTCCTAAGCTCCCTCTAGTGGTGATGCAGATATTCCCAATCCTATGCTAGAAGTTATAGCAGTTGCCCCTATTTTTCTGATACAGAGCTCCAAATCCTCTGCCTAGACATACATTTAATACATAACATGTTGGCCTCTTGCATCAACCACTAGAGGGAGCTCACTGCAGACAGTTTATACATAGTACTTAATAATAACACAGTAGGCGGTGAGTTCTTAAGCTCCCTCTAGTGGTGACTGCAGATATTCCCAGTCCTATGCTAGAAATTCTAGCAGTTGGGCCCTATTTTTCTGATACAAAGCTCCAAATCCCCTGCCTAGACATACATTTAAAACATAACATGTTGGCCTCCTGCAGCCACCACTAGAGGGAGCTCACTGCATACTGGTTTATACATAAAACTCAATAATAACGCAGCATGCAGTGAGCTTCTAAGCTCCCTCTAGTGGTGACACAGATATTCTCAGTCCTATGCTAGAAGTTCTAGCAGTTGCCCCTATTTTTCTGATACAGAGCTCAAAATTCTCTGCCTAGACATACATTTAATACATAACATGTTGGCCTCCTGCAGCCACCACTAGAGGGAGCTCACTGCATACTGTTTATACATAAAACTCAATAATAACGCAGCATGCAGTGAGCTTCTAAGCTCCCTCTAGTGGTGACACAGATATTCTCAGTCCTATGCTAGAAGTTCTAGCAGTTGCCCCTATTTTTCTGATACAGAGCTCAAAATTCTCTGCCTAGACATACATTTAATACATACATGTTGGCCTCCTGCAGCCACCACTAGAGGGAGCTCACTGCATACAGTTTATACATAGTACTTAATAATGACACAGTATGCGGTGAGTTCCTGAGCTCCCTCTAGTGGTAGCTGCAGGAAGTCCGAGTCCTATGTTAGAAATTAATATCTGTGCAGAGGATTTGGAGCTGTGTAGCAGAAGAATGGAGCTTGGATTGCTATAAAGGT
Source organism: Bufotes viridis (assembly GCA_033119425.1). Taxonomy (NCBI): domain Eukaryota; kingdom Metazoa; phylum Chordata; class Amphibia; order Anura; family Bufonidae; genus Bufotes; species Bufotes viridis. The sequence continues at coordinate 20,751,184 of CM065596.1, read as the reverse complement.
ATATTTAAAAAAAGTTCAGCACCTAAAATAGTTGATCACGAAAGGTCAAGATTTGCTTTAGGGAAAATTAGGCTCTTAGTTCTGGCCAGATAAAAAGGTTTAAATCAGTAGTTAGTTTGCAGCCATAATTAAGTTGTAGTTATTAATAAATAATTGATGTTATATAAACTCCCTGTTTCGAGCAGAGCTCACAATTACTGCTGATGTAAAGGTTCCAGCAGGTGCAGAGTTTCTTCAGCCGGTAGACTGTTAATCAGCGGCCGCCATTGTATGTACGAGAGCAGCGGGAAGTAATTGTGGATATAGAGGAGGGTAATCCACTTACAGGAATTACCGCACAGTCACATATTGAAAAAGTCTCCAGACTTGGATAAAACTCGTTTTGTACAGTGAAGTATGACTGACCCGGGCAAATAATTTTATTAAAGGGAACCTTTACCTTAAACAAGTATTCTCGCCCCCCCCACCCTGAGTCTTTAAAGGGTTATTCCTATCTTAGACTTTTATAGCCTATCCACAGGATGTGCCACAAATGGGAGGAGTGGCCATAGACCCTACAGGGAATTTTCCCAGTGGGCCAATGCCCATGGGGCCACCTGAGCCCTCGTCAGTGCTGCTGGCCGGGTACGTACTACGTGCGGAACACTAGAGGTCATTATTAGAGGAAGTCCAGGCAGCATGCTGAAGTTATGGCTGGCCTAATGTTGTGGCCCACATCTTACCTCCCAAGCACTCTACTCCATATTAGCGACGATTGGAGGAGGAGGACAGAACGTGGCAGCTATTGATGGCCATCACAGAGGTACAGCTTCTGGAGAGATATTTTGTGTCGCACTAGGGTATTTGGTTCTGTGGAATGGTATTTTGTGCACCACCTTCTGTCGACTTGGACCTACCTACAACGTTGGGGCCACTTTTTGTTTTTTTTCCAGGGCCACTTTACGTTCCCAATCCGCCCCGCTGATAGATGTAGGTCCCACCTCTGGAACTTGTGCCTATTTCCAAGACGGGATCCCGCCGACGGCCACAGCATTCAGGTGGGGAGTGAATGTGGAGTCGCTACGCATACGTGAAGCTCTTTCCATTCACCTCTATGGGAGATACTGAAACAGCTGAGTGCGCGTGCAAGTGACAGGAGAGAGCTTCACACATGCTCGGCCATCTCTCCATTCATTCTCCACCCAAGCAGACGGTTTGGGGGACCCCCATTTTAGAGAAAAGTTTGGGTCCTAAAGAGGCGACCCATGGACTATACTGTGGATATGCCATAAATGTTTTATATGGGAATACCCCTTTTAGCCATAAACTGAGATTAAAGGGCATCTGTCAGCAAAAGTACTGCAACTTACTGATATACATTTATTTTACAATTCCATTCCATTTTCACAATGTCTGCTTGTAGTCAGTGAATGGAAACAGTAGTAGCATCTCATTAAAGGGGTTATCCCATGAAAAGTATTACTATTCGACAAATAGGGCATTTCAAATAAAGTATTATCACCATATACATGTTATAAAAATATTGTTCTGTATTTTATATGTATTCCGTATTCCTCTCTGGTAGCGCTCCCTGCTGTTTATCCTTCTGGTCCACCTCCTCCCTGCTCTGCCTCTTCTTCTCCTAAAGATCTCACAGAGGACCTCATAGACTGGTGCAGACACCTTTCATTCATCCCTACTTCTTCATTCATTGAAATACATAGCTGGATCTCTCTCTAGACAGGGGATAAGGAAATCATGGGGTCATCACATACGTATCTCTGCGGCTATACGTGAGGGACAGTTTTCTATGTGTGGGGGAAGGGGTTAACAAGAGCTAATTTTGCATCCTGCGAGATACAGGTCTTGTGAGCTGCTGCCCTCCAACAGAAAGGGAAGAAAGTCATCCAGAAAAGTGAGTTAAAAAAAAAGTTTTACATCTCGTGGGATGACCCCTTTATAGGGGTCCTATCTTATCTTAACAGGCTCTTCTCTAAACGAGGACCACCTTGTGATCAGCTGATTGACGAACATTTATCGGTCAGGGCACTGTGCATGTTTTCTGCAGTGGCCACTGCTGGTAAAATGCGGTATTACATGTCACCTGTTCAGATGAATGGCTGATTGTGCAATAAACGCTGGTGCTTAGTCCTCCACAGCCAGAGACACTTTTTTTTTCTTAGCACAATGTGAGTGCTGACATGGGACATGATGGCAGTTAAATCTTGAGCTACCTGTGTGCCGTGGCTTGTGCTTCCTCCACTGTACGTGGATCGTCAGCCGATATGTTGCAGTACAATAGCGGAGGCTGTCATTTGGCTGCAGGAGAGGAATGCTATCAGACTGGCAGGGCTATCAGGGGGAAATGCAGGTTGCAAAATATAATATCCGTGTGTGCATAGTAAAGTGAAGTGAAAGGTGTGTCCCAGAGGTATGTGGCCACAGGACTGACACCCAAACCCTACCACTCCTACGATGACATGCAGCCAGCCTCCAAGAAGAGATATTGCACGTAGTGTTCTCCAGTACGCTGAAGGATGCTGCAGGCTGCTTCTACCTTTGTATCAGATAGTCCGCAATGGCTGATTTTTTTTTCCTTTTACCTCAGGGGCCGTAAAACAACAAAAGATTTTAATAAAATCTCATTCACATTTAAAACGTTGATTACGTTGTTTTAGGGCTTGTCTCTATGGTTTCTGTGACTACCAAGGGCACCAAGCCGATAAGGCTACATGCACACAAACGTATGTGTTTTGCGGTCTGCAAAGTGCGGATCCGCAAAAAAACGATGACATCCCTATGCCATCCTTTTTTTTTTTTGCGGATCCATTTTAACAATGCCTAAAACGGACAAGAATAGGACATGTATTTTTTTTGCGGGGCTACGGAACGGACATACTGATGCAGACAGCACACGGTATTTTTTGCGGACCCATTGAAATGAATGGGTCTGCATCCTATTCGCAAAAAAAAACGGAACAGACATGGAAACAAACAGCCTTCGTGTGCATATAGCCAAGGCCCCTTTTACACAGGCGTGATTTCCACGCGGGTGCAATATTATTATTAACCCTCTATTGCCTTTTTTACTTTGCATTCTCTATTGAGAATGCTATTATTTTCCTTTATTAACTATGTTATAAGGGAAAATAATAAAATATACAGAATACTCAACCCAAAACCGGACTTCAGTGATGTAGTCCGGCTTCGGGTCTGGGTACCAAACATGCCGATTTTTCGCAGGCGCGTGCAAAACGCATTAAAACGCTTTGCACTTGTGCGGAAAAATTGTGCATTTTCCTGCAACGCACCCGCCTCTGATCCGGGCGTCAAACGTGACGCCCGTGTGAAAGAGGCCTAAGTGTATTACGACAGCAGGGTCTGTGTATACGGGCCCTCACTTCAAGATCTTTGCTTGGTATCCGTGAATGAAAGCAAATTAAAAATTGAGTGGATGAAAGCCCTTCCCGACGCACAGCTGAGCGTTTGTCACTCCAAAAACGCTGCGAAAGCCGCGGAGCTACTGTGAGTGCCGCTGCCTTCTCAAACAGATGATCGGCAGGGGTCCCAGAGGATGGGTCAACAGTAAAAAAAAAAAAACTCGTAAAATTCCTTTAACGGGTCCGCAGACACACAGCGTGAATTTGCTCACTTATTATTTGGATGGAAAGTTTAAAGTGCAGTATTCAAAGGGTTCTTCACTTTGTTACAACTGATGATCTATCCTCAGGATAGATCATCAGCATCTGATCGGCCGGGGTCCGACACCCGGGACCCCCGCCGATCAGCTGTTTGAGAAGGCAGCGGCGCTGCAGGAGCACTGTTTACCGCTGCGGCTCGGATGCGGAACCAAACAACGTTCATGTGCATGTAGGCTTGCAGCAGCAAAGAGAATCCAAAAACTCCAAAATAAAGACATTACAGTGACAGGTCCTCCACACGGTGCATTTCTAATGTTATGTAACTGTTCATATGTAATGTGCCTGGTTCACCAGCAGGTGGCAGCAAACACGGCAGAGCTGTACTTAGATAGGATGCAACTTTCCATTCCATTCTAACCGCCCCTGGAGAGAGGTGGGCGAGTACCACTTCCTGCAGGAAGGGTGGGGACCAGTATCTAGTCAGTCTAGCTTACCCCCTGCTAGGGGACAGGTGTGCAGTGGCAAGTCTCTGCTGGATGTGCCCACACCAGAGCACCTTAAGCTCTACTGGCCATGAAGCCAAAGCTTAAAGCCTCAGGAGCCAGAAGGAAAGTCCCCTGGCATAACCTAGAGTCAGACTACTGAGAGAAAGTGCAGCTCACAGAGGAAGTCACGTTACCTATTCAGCTTATCGGTACAGGAGAGAGAGAGAGAAAGCAAGCAGAGTTATTAAAGAAGCCTGCCAGTTTAATGCTAAAGCCTGCTGGAACCAAGACAAAGCTTGAAGATTGTTTTGATGAATACTTATTTAAGCAAAGCTTCTGTTCAACTACATACAAGGTCTGGACTCAAGTTATTCTTTTATCCCTCAATTATTCCCCCTATTTATTGCTTTGGAGCCAAAGCCTGGGGTCCAGCTGTATCCAGGTAGAAGCACTGTCACACACATAGATAGACATTTTAGGCTGCACTATACCACTCAGCATTCCTACACCTGCGTTGCGATATAGAGGGCCCTAGGATAGGCACCCATTGCACTATCATCGTATCATGCATGGGATGAGAGTTATTCTCCAGCATGGAGATCAGCTCAGATAGTATCCTTCTCTCACCTACCACCTGCACTGGTTCTAGGGGGCTCCCCAGGACGGAGCTGGCCAGTCTAATCAGTTTGTCAAGTCTCTTCTTCTCGCTGGTTCAGATGCTACTACCACAGAGCACTCCAAAAGTTCTCAGCCTCCTAAGCAGGTAAATCCTGCTGTGGCCCTTTCTGTATAGTGCGTCTATGTTATCTGCCCAGTCCAGCTTATTATTGAGGAGTACACTCAGGTACTTAGAAGTATTGACTATCTCACTGTCCATTCCCTGAAGTCCACTGGTTTAGGAGGATGTCTTTGCTTGATGAAGTCTACAACGATCTGCTTAGTCTTCCCGGCATTGATCTTAAGGTGGTTCTGCTGGCACCAATCCACAAATTCCCGGGTCAGTTCTCTATATTCTATGTCATCCTTGTTTCTGATGAGGCCTACTATTGCCGGGTTATCAGAAAACTTCTGTAGCAGCTAGATGAGTTGTACCTGAAGTCTGGCATACTGAGGTCGGTTTGTCAGGTAGTCTAGGATCCAATTGGAAAGGTGGTGGTCCACTCCAACAAGATCTAGCTTGTCTCTTAGTAGCCCTGGCTGTATGGTGTTGAAAGAACTTGAGAAACCATTTTCACAGGGTTCCCTGGTTTCTCAAGGTGAGAAAGAGTTTGGTGTAGAAGGTGGATGATGGCATTGTCCAACTCAATGCCAGGCCAATAAGCAAACTGGAGGGGGTCTATGGATGAGTTCACTAGAGGGCGGAGATGTGTGAGAAGTGCCAACCTCTCCAAGACCTTCATCAAGTGAGAAGTCAATGCCACCGGTCTGTAGCTGTTGAGGTCCATCGGATGAGGTGTCTTCGGAACTGGTACCAGATGCAGTTGTGGTACCTTTCCCAACTTGAACATATATGTAATAATACCACACAGCTGATCACCATAGCTCTTAAAGGGGTTCTTCGGGAATTAATAAAATGAAAATACTGAAATATTACTTTATTATAAATATATTCCCAAATATCTTTCAGTAGTTATAATGGCTTGTTTTGTCCAGGGAGCAATCATTAGGAGAAATAAAATGGTCGCCGTCCTATTAGTACACACAGAATCTGTCCTAATCACACAGCAGGACAAGTTACTTTAGGACACTGAGCTTAAGAGCTGCCTCATCCTCCTTTCAGGGATTATGATCCTGAATACAACCGATAAGATCTTCAGCAGAATCTCTGTAGGAATGGAGCTCATGAGGAGACATGAAGTACAGAGAGGACGGACAGGACAGGCTGTGGTAATGGAGACTGCATACAAGTGCTGCTGCTCATTACTACATCCCACCCTTCCCTCTGTACTTCATGTCTCCTCATGACCTCCTACAGAGATTCAGCAGAAAATGTTATCAGCTGTATTCAGGATCATAATCCCTGACAAGCAGAGAGGTGGATGAGGCAGCTCTTTAGCTCAGTGCTCTGAAGTAACTTGTCCTTCTGTGAGATTAGGACAGATTTTGTGTGGACTAATAGCAGGTCGACTTGGACCTACCTACAATGTTGAGGCCACTTCTTGTTTTTTTCCAGGGCCACTTTATGTTCCCAATCCGCCCCGCTAATAGATGTAGGTCCCACCTCTGGAACCTGTGCCTATCTCCAAGAAGGGACCCTGGCACTGATGCCATCCGGCCCTACGCCTTTCCTGCTTTGATCCTTCCAAGTTCCCTTCTCACCTGGGCACTTGTAAACATCAGACTGTAGCCAGATGACTGTTAGATTGACTGATCTTGAGGCGAGGGCTAACAGTAGGAGGCAAGGTCAGACTTAATATGGGAGAGGGGATAGAAGGGTATGGTGGGGTGAGAGGAGCAGGTGTGTGAAGAATACAAGGAGCTCATTAACCCACTTTTAGGGTCCATTCACACGTCCGTGTGTGTTTTGCGGATCCGCGGATCCACAAAACACGGACATTGGCGATGTGCGTTCTGCAATTTGCAGACTGCACATTGCCGGCACTATATAGAAAATGCCTTTTCTTGTCCACAATTGAGGACAAGAATAGGACATGTTCTATTTTTTTTCGGGAACGCGATTGCGGACCCGGGCGGGGCATCGTCTGTCCCTATTGAAATTAATGGGTCCGCAATTCCGTTCCGCAAAATGCGGAACAGAATATCGGACGTGTGAATGGGGCCTTAATCTCCTTCTACCTGGGAGACAGGCTGTCAGTGACCAGATATTGACTTAAGGCTTTTCCAGACCTCACTAATTCACTGCTCCATTTGCTCCGGTTGTGATCGGATCTTCCCAGGGGTGCTAGGGCTGATGAGTTATATGACTCCCTTACGTTGGCAAAGAACAAGTCCAGTGTTTTATTGACTCTTGTGTGGCAGGTTACGTACTGTGTGAATCTGGCCAGCATGGATGATGGAGAAGATTGGTTAAAATCTCCAGACACAAGAAGGAGGGCCTGGGGGTGCAAGGTCAACAACTGGCTTACTGCTAGCCATAGACTTTAGATACTTTTATCTCTGAATGGAATTCCGTAAACGCCAATGCGAACCCTCCCTTACTCTCAATGAGACTTCTGCACCTGTCCACAGGTATTTCGGCCACTCCTCATGAGCACACTACTCCAGCTGTCTCAGGTTGGAAGGGTGTCTTCTCCTGCATGTTTCAGCTCTTTCCACGGACGTTCAATAGAATGTAGATCAGGGCTCATAGAAGGCCACTTCAGAATAGCCCGGTGCTTTTCTCTCATTCCTGGATGGTTTTAGCTGTGCTGTGTGTTATTATCCTGTTGGAGGACCCACGACCTGCGACTGGGACACTGGTCAGCACATTTCGCTCCAGAATGCCTTCATAGTCTTCAGAGTTCATTGTACCCTACAAAGATTCAAGACACGCACCCTATTTCAGGTGCAGAAAAGTAGTCCCAAAACATAACCGAGCCTCTTCTGTGTTTCACAGTAGCTGTAATAGGTGCAGAGGTAGCTGTCGGCAACATGGGTATAACTGTTATAGGTGCAGAGGTAGCTGCCGGCACCAGGGGTGTAACTGTAATAGGTGCAGAGGTAGCTGTCGGCAACATGGGTATAACTGTTATAGGTGCAGAGGTAGCTGCCGGCACCAGGGGTGTAACTGTAATAGGTGCAGAGGTAGCTGCCGGCACCAGGGGTGTAACTGTAATAGGTGCAGAGGTATCTGCTGGCACCAGGGGTATAGCTGTAATAGGTGCAGAGGTATCGGCTGGCAACATGGGTGTAACTGTAATAGGTGCAGAGGTAGCTGCCGGCACCAGGGGTGTAGTTGTAGGATGAAACCATCACTGGGCTCGGCGCATGCCCAGTAAAACCTTTGAGGCTGATGCCCTCAGTTTTGAATACTGTAATAGGTGCAGAGGTAGCTGCCGCCACCAGGGGTGTAGCTGTACTAAGTACAGAGGTGGCGACTGGCACCAGGGGTGTAGCTGTAATAGGTGCTGAGGTCGCTGCCGGCACCAGGGGTGTAGCTGTACTAGGTGCAGAGGTAGCTACAGGCACCAGGGGTGTAACTGTACTAGGTGCAGAGGTAGCTACAGGCACCGGGGGTGTAGCTGTAATAGGTGCAGAGGTAGCTGCCGGCACCAGGGGTGTAGCTGTAATAGTTGCAGAGGTAGCTGCCGGCACCAGGGGTGTAGCTGTAATAGTTGCAGAGGTAGCTGCCGGCACCAGGGGTGTAGCTGTACTAGGTGCAGAGGTAGCTACAGGCACCAGGGGTGTATCTGTAAAAGGTACAGAGGTAGCTGCTGGCACCAGGGGTGTAGCGGTCTCATTCCAGTTCTGATGTCTGTGCCCCTCTGCCACATCAGAACCAGTATTATAAATGACATAGAAGGAAGGGGGGGGGGGACTGTTACAGATTTTGCATTGAGGCCCAATAAGAGATAGGAATATCCCTTTAAAATAATTGCCCTGCAGTGCTGTAATGAAATAATAGAGAATAATGCATGACTTATATACACCCCGTGCCCACTATGCAATAGAAGCTGGTCTCTTGGTATAGTCTGTGCCCCCAATATATTACGGTCTTTGTGTTAGGTTGCAGAGAATCCTGTCTCTGCCGGATCAGAAGTGTTGCTTGAAGTTCACAACAGGAGATTATATTTTTACTGCTGTAAGCATATCAGGTGCAAAACATATTCCTAGCAATAAGCAAGGGATTTAATGCATAACTGAAATACTGCTGTTATTGAAGACGCCTGCGCCCTCTTAAAGGGGTTGTGTGAGATTAGAATTTTTATTTTCAGAAACAGCGCCACTCTACCCTATGGGTTGCTTCTGGTATTGCAGTTCCTCCTTATTCAAATAAATGCAATACCAGATACAGCCTGTGGAAGGGTGGCGCTGTATCTGGAAATACTGCAGGCACCTCGTCTCCTTGAAGACTAATGCAAATGTTTAGACGTTGAAGGTCACAACTCCGTCTGGCAAGTCCATGATAATTTACTGCATGTGGCCAAAAGGTTATTGTTAGAGTACAGCTCTGGTGCCAGGTTATATGTCATCCATTATATCGCCGTTCTACACAAGGCCAGAGGTGAGATTCAGGTAATATAATGGGTGAGATTTATCAAAACTGGTGCAAAGGAAAAGTGGAGCAGTTGTCCCTGGCAACTCATCTGATTCTTTGCCCTTGTTAGCAGATTTGGTGCAAGTCTTCTCTTTGGTTGAAGGAGTAGAAAAGCATGTCTAATTTCTTCCAGAAACAGCGCCTCCCCCTGTACATAGGTTGTGCCTGGTATTACAGCTTAGCTCTATTGACGTGAATGGTGCTAGCTGCCATACCAGACACAACCTGTGTACAGGAGTGGCACTGTTTCTAAAGAAAGAAGACGTTTTCTAGGTCAAATAATACCACCATGTTTGCAAATGTGTCCTTACAGTTAGATATCATCCCCCTGAGCTTTTTCACTGACTCTTGTTGCTATCTAAAATGTAGGATTTAAATAAATGACAGGTCTTCGTCATGGACATACTATGGCGGCAGCGCTTACAACTTCTTTTGGGCCCATGGATGGACATGGGCTATGCTACTTGAGCTGTTTGCTGTGATAGTCTCATCATATAGTACATGACAATCTCTTTCTAACAAAGCCAGAACCAGCCCTGGATCCAGAGATCTGCCCATTCATTGATCCAATTGTTCTACTAGATTTATTTCAAACTGTAAGCCTAGGAGGGGGCATGTCCATTCTTAAAGGGTGTGCCCTTTCTGCTGCATCTGTTGGCATTTGAAGGACGGAATAGAGCATGTGCTTCCATCTCATTGAGTTGGGCCCATAAATTAGAAAAAAAGCAAACAGCAGGTGGCGCTATACAGATAGATTTCATTGAATAACTCAGCAGCTATAATACATTTTTAATGATATGTAATTACCAAAGTTTTCTGATCCAGGTGCTGATTTGAAAACAGAATGTTTTTTAGTGGGACAACCCCTTTAGGTTCAGTACTATGTGCATAAATCTTTAGGCAGTGAGCTCCCTCTAGTGGTGGCTGCAAGCACTCAGAATTATATCATTTGTGAAACAGAGCTCCCTTACAAAGGTGCATTATAAGATGAATTGCCATCAAATGGTGAAACCTAAAAACAGCATTAAAGGGGTTTCCCAGGAGTAGATTATTGATGGCCTATCCCCAGGATAGGTCTTCAAGATCAGATTGGTGGGGGTCCGACTCCTGTTAGACTTGCCGATTGTCTGTTTGAAGAGGCTGCGGCTCAAGGGGGTGTTTGTGATAAAGGAAAAAAAAAAAAACATCATATTAGGGAATTTCTACTTATGCAGTTTTCTAATATAATCCTTAAAATAATGTCGGAGGTGGATCTGTGAACATCTGCTGGGATTTGTAGTTCTGTGGCCTAAACAGCCTTTGTAATTTCACGTAAGCGGCCAATTTCATTACTGCAGGAATTAACGAGGATTTGTAAAGTGTGAAATCTATGACATGCAGAGCCAGTGATACGTGATGTGTTTTTTCCCATGAATAATGATGTGAGCGAGTCTGGGTGACCGCATGATAAGAAAAAAGGGTGCAGTGATTAAATGGCGCAGTATGTCTAAACAGAATGTCTTAGCTATTAGATGCGAAAACCGCCTTTTACGGAGCAGCTCTTGTGTTCTGCTCGTGACTGCGGATTGTAAATGGTTACGAGCTCATGGTAATTATGCAGCTCAGTAAACTAGATAAGTACAAGTACATTAAGCCCAAATGGATGTGCTCTCCAGTCGGAGAGGATGACACATGAGCGAGCGGCCGCCGTCAAAGGAGGAGAAGCAAAAGACAACGGTTTACGAAAGGGAAAAGGTTAATGTTCGTTAGAATTAATCTGATCATTAAGGCAGCCCTGGCTGGCAGTTCGACAGAGAATGAATTATCTTACCTTTGCACTGACAAATAAAGCCATTACATAGTGTTTGATTGGGCATCAAAGGCCAAGAGGAGAAAACAAATGTGGGATGTGTATGAACAGCGTATGTGACCCTGACACCGTGAAGATCGACTGTAGATTAAGAGATATGCAAAATGATCATTGGACGGTAATGGGATGTGAAGTCTGTGTATTACTGAGCTGTGCAATGTAGCTGGGCTGGTATTTTAAATCTAATTAATATGGCAGTAAGATAAAAAGAAAAGTGCCTTTGAGTAAAGCATCTGAGCCAGACTGATCGCCAGCGACTCACTGCCTGACAACCTGGGAAGTACATTCCTAGCAACCAGTCTGACTCTTGTCAGTGTTCTTCGAAACGGGGTGCCACTGAGATGACTGTTGCGCAGCGGGTGTGGACCCACCGTGTCATCTTAAACAGATTTGGCTTGGGGCTACTCCCAAGGGTGTTGTATGAGTGCTACCCCACTCCCGGTATTCACTCTTTAACACTACCTCTTGGAGTAGTCTGTGTTTAAATGGCAACTGACCCACGGGTTCAAGAGACACCGGTGAGAGGCACCAAACCAGACTGAAGTCAGGGCAGGCAGAATGTGTGCGATCCAGTAAACAGTCCAAGGTCAGGGCGGGCAGCTCAGGGTCAGAACGGAGATCAGGCCAAGCAGTGAAAAGTCAAAATCCAGGAAACAGGCAGAAAGCGGTACAGGAGCAAATAAACATAAAGCAGCACAACAGCACGACCTGAAACCTATTGGTCAGGCACTGTCCCACAGGGGAAGGTGCCTAAGGTACCCCTGGGTAACCAGCCATTGGCTGGGCCAGATTAGGGCGCATGTGCACAAGCCCTTTAAGAGCCAGAGGGAACATGCTCCAACAAGAAGCTGTGCTGGCAGAAGGCAAGAATTCAAGTAGAAAGAGGAAGAAGAGAGCTACTGCGGTGGCATGGGCCTCCGGTTAGAGGCTAGACTGGAAGAGCAGGAGAGTAGCCCTGTGATGATGCCAGCCAGGGAGAGCGGGACACATTGTAACAATAACATCAGAAAAGGAGGACTATCCTGACAGCATAAAGGGATCCTGTCACGTTGTACAGTACATGCAGTCCCATCTGCTGGCAGCAGGCTATAGAGCAGGAGGAGCTGAGCAGATTGATATTTAGTATTGATATATGGGAAAAGATTGAGTATAGGGCCCCATACACATAACATATCACGGAGCTACAAAATAGGGATGCAGTCCATGTTGCATCTGCATTTTTTTTGTGGACCTATGGAATTAAATGAGTCTGCATTTGGCAAATACAGAACGTGTTCTATCTTTTGGCGGAAAGGACACGGATCATGTGTCCACAAAATGCTGACCACCGACCCATTAAAGACAATACATCCGAAAACCCGAAAACTAAATGAGGACGTGCAGGAGGCCTAACTTGTATTTCATTCATTTAAATCCCTGCATAGGAGTCCTGTAGACAGTCCTAGGACCGCCCACTGGACTCCTAAGCATAGCAAGAGCAGAGATTTAAAAGATTAAATTACAGGTTATACTGAATCTTTTCCTACAAACCTATATATTAATCTGCTCAGCTCCTCATGTTCTATAACATGCTGCCTACCGGTCAGGTACCATGGTCAACGTGATCAAATCCTCATATTTGCCATGAAATGTCAGTTCCCATCATAGAACTCAGCTTTGTGTTATTCTCCTGTTAGGGTACTTTCACACTTGCGGCAGGATGGATCCGTCCTGCCGCAAGTGCCCGTGCACTGCCGTGCTGCCGCTCTGTCCCCATTGACTATAATGGGGCGGAGCTACTGGCGCAGCATGGCAGTGCACGGCCAGAGATCGTCGGACTAAAAGTCCTCAATGTCCGACTTTTCAGTCCGGCGATCTTTGCCGTGCACTGCCATTCTGCGCCGTAGCTCCACCCCCCGCCCCATTATAGTCAATGGGGACGGAGCGGCAGCAAGGCATAGCCTGCCGGATCCGTCCTGCCGCAAGTGTGAAAGTACCCTTATTTCTTCTGGAGATGTATATGTATCCATTAAAAACTGGACGTTAATAAATGTTACCCTACACAGTCGGAGCATGTTCATACATGACAGATTTGCCACAGGTAAATCCTACATGTATTTGCTAAAGGATCTGCGGGCTGTCTGTGATTTCTGCTGCAGATGTACATGGATCTGCATGAAGATCAGCCTGATTCAATGGTGTGAGACGAATCCGTCTGCTGTTTGTGCAGAACCTGTAAGGATAATTAGCGTGCTCTTTGTACTGGTGCAGATATTTTTTTCTCTGGTGTGAACTAAAATTGGTGTGGATTTTGGTTGGTGCATGTGGACATGGTTGCAGAACCCCATAAGCAAGCATTGAAATGATAGAATTTTATGTGGATTTCAGGCCAAATTCTGAATGCGCTGACAGACCATTTGGCACTGCCCTTCGAGAGCAGAGGGTGTCAGATTATCAAGAGCAGTGATCTCCAACCTATGGCTCTCCACGTGTTGCATTGATTTAAGGGAACACTCTATTGACACAGACTGAAATCGTAACATTCCGTTTTCAATTTATTCTTACATTTCTAGGAGGAACCACACTACACAGAGTTCTAAGAATAGATGTTCCAGAATAGTTATTTCATGGCAAATACAAGTAACATACTAAGGCCTCATGCACACGACTGTTGTTTGATTCCGTGTCCGTTGCTCTGTTTTTCGTGATTTTCTGCGGACCCATTGGTTTTCAATAGGTCCGTGAAAACCTCAGCAAATGCACCGTTTGTCCTCCGCGTCCGTGGTCCGTGATTCCAGTCCGTCAAAAAAATATAACCTGTCCTATTCTTGTCCGTGAAAAACGGTTCACGGACCCATTCAAGTCAATGGATCCGTGAAAAAATGCGGATGGCCATCCGTGTGTCATCCGCGTTCCGTTTTTTTTGCGGATCCCTTGGCAGGCACTTGGGAAAAATTGTCAGCCTGTCTTTTGGTAAAATCTTTTGGGTCATGTCCGCTAAAAAAAAACGGAAGACACACTAAAACACAACGGAAGGCAAAAACGGACACGGATCACTGAACAACGGAACCCCTTTTTGCGGACAGCATGAAAAAACGGTCGTGTGCATGAGGCCTAAAACAGACATGTCAGTAAGTTCCAGTATTCTGAACATTGATTCTTTGATCTCTTAATGCAGAATTTGTGGCAATGAACGCTCTAATCAGGCAAATTCATTGAAAGGGGTTGTCCAAGTTATGTAAAAAAAATAAAAATACACTGTAAATCTGATGGTCAGCAATATATACATAGGCTAAGCAAGTTTTAGGCAACAGAAAATTATATTTACTCATTTCCATAGTTCTGTTCTGGCCCCTTTGTTTCCATTCAGTTGCAGAGCTGTGGGGGCCTGTAACAACAATCTCTGAGGGTGTCAACAAAGACTGCCTTTCTCCTTCCCTTGCTCTGCATAGGGAAATAATACAAGTGCTACCCTGCCTGCAGCATGTTGTATGTGTAGGACTACAAGCGCCAGCTGTACAGTACAGTGACATTGCTGATACACACAGGATCTTCCCCCTACCTCTTTTTGTGCAATGCTCTGTAGACACTTCCTCACAGCCAGCAGAAAAGTACAGAGGAGAGAACTTCTCTTTGTCAGCTCTGTGTTTGCAGGGTTAGGAGGGAAGGAGGATCCTGTGCACAGCATTTGTCTCTTCACTGCCTGGAGAAGAGGAAACCCTGCAGCTGCTCATTACCTGAGGTAGAGCCTCCAGCCCTAAGTCTGTGATGCTTATAGTAGAAGGAGTTAAAGGGGTTGTCCGAGATTAGCAAAAATTAGGGAGCAGGCAGGGGGTGATGGAGAATAAGCATTAATTACCCATAAATCGTCCACCGCTTAGCAGTGCCATTCTGGTCCTCCCCGCCAGTCCTTATTTACAGAGTGCATGAGGTCTCCTTGAATAGGACCTGGGTATGACAGCGACTGCTATATTCCCAGTAGCTACATCAATGCAGGGAAGCGTTCATATGACCCTTCTTAGCTCTTCTGAATGGGCTTAAGCTGGCCATACACATTATATGAATGGTGGCTGAACCCACCGATCTCTGCGTGGCCATCTTTTGTATATAGGGGTGTCCTGACTCTCCTCTGATGGCAGATATTGTAGGATACAAGGGTTGGAATGCTGGATTTCAACATGCCCGATCCTTTCGTTCTCAGGGGAGATAATCTGCTTTCAGATGTGTCTGGCAGTGACTTTTTCACTCTTCCTGTTGAGAACAGGCACACTTCACCGTGCTGGGCATGCATGTATATTAGAGGGGTCTGTGGGAAGAGCTGTTGGCTGCATGAGTTTTTGGCTGACAGCTACTGAAGGTATATGGCCACGTTTCAGTAGAAAATAGCTGGCAAGCTATATAGTAGCTTTCTGGTTGGCGCTATAGTGAGCCTTATAGTATAGGAAGCATATATAGTATAGTGAGCCTATATAGTAAAGGCAGCCTCATAGTATTGGGAGCATATATAGTATAGGGAGACTATATAGTAAGTGCAGCCTTATAGTATAAGGAGCATATATAGTATAGTGAGCCTAAATAGTAAAGGCAGCCTTATAGTATAGGGAGCATATACAGTATAGGGAACCGATATAGTACAGAGAGGATATATAGTATAGTGAGCCTTACAGTATAGGGGCTCGGAAGCCTGTGTTGTATAGAAAGCCTTATAGTATAGGGAACATATATAGTATAGGGAGTCCTGAACTTTGAACATTATGGAGATGGAAACAAGGACATATCGGCTTTACCTTGACTTCAAAAGTAAAAGTTTGACTTCTGTAAAAGTTTTACCTCTCCAACTTGTGAACTTTCCCAACATCCAAGCTGAAAATACAGAGAAGGACCCCGCTCATTACATCTCATATGTCTGCTACTGGCGTGCGTCTCTCTCTTCCTCATAATTCCCCATGCATGGCTGTGAGAGCGTGCGCTGTATGACATCTCAGCTACAGGATGACAAGCTTTGTGTTCATCTTGTAGCTTTGTGTTATTTCTCCTTCATTAAGACGGAGGGTTTATCAAATAAAATTTAAAGTAAGGCTAAAAAACGGAATGAAATGCATTTTGTTGCACTGTTCAGTTGCGTTCTGTTCAGTTACATTTTGTAACAAATTGTTTTGACAATGAATAAGGACAAAACGGAAGCGTTTTCTGTGGTATTGAGATCCTATGACGGATTTCAATACCGGAAAATAGAAAAGCCAGTGTGAAAGTAGCCTAAGGCAGACTTATTGTCTGTTCGCCACTTTCATGCCGTTATGTTGGCCAGAATATTGACGCACAGTGGTGCAGTTTCCTATAACATTCTATGCACCAGAATCATAACTGCTGCATAAAAAGGTAGAGAAGAACAGTAAATCTGCAGAACTTGGTCAACAGGACTTTGTTTTCCGTCCAGCATAACGGAAAGTAGACGGATCAGTTATGCTTGCCCATATACTTCTATTATGACGGATCAAAATGGAATGCCTCTAAGGCCCCTTTCACACGGGCGTGATTTCCGTGCGGGTGCAATGCGTGAGGTGAACGCATTGCACCCACACTGAATCTGGACCCATTCATTTCTATGGGGCTGTGCACATGAGCGGTGATTTTCACGCATCACCTCTGCGTTGCGTGAAAATCGCAGCATGCTCTATGTTGTGCGTTTTTCACCCAACGAAGGCCCCATAGAAGTGATTGGGGCTGCAGGAAAATCGCAAGCATCTGCAAGCAAATGCGGATGCAGTGCGATTTTCCCGCATGGTTGCTAAGAGATGGGACCCGATCTTTATTATTTTCCCTTATAACATGGTTATAAGGGAAAATAATAGCATTCTCAATACAGAATGCTTAGTAAAATGTGGATTAGGGGTTAAAAATAAAAAAAATTAACTCACCTTATCAACTTGATCGCGTAGTTGCCGATCTCTCCTCTCTTTTTCAAGCATTAGCTGCCATCTAAAGGACCTGTGGTGACGTCACATCACATGGTCCAATCACATGGTCCATCACCATGGTCCTTTAGTCGGCAGCTAATGCTTGAAGAAGACAGAAGAGATCAGTGGCGTATCTATCACGAGGCAAACAAGGCATTTGCCTAGGGCGGCACTTCCAATGGGGCGGCGCCGCGGCAAGATGCCTTGTTTGCCTCAGTGATAGATTTTTTTTTTTGTCCGGGCTGCGCTGCTGGGGGTGTGCCGGCGCTGCTCCTCCCCGCCCAGCGCCATTGTAGGTAATTTATTCACTCCACTTGCCTGAGAGAAGCGCTGGAAGACTCACACAGGCGCACTGGCAGAGGCATTGAAGTGCGCATGCGCCTGCCAGTGCGCCTGTGTGAGTCTTCCGGCGCTCTCTCAGGCAAGTGGAGTGAATAAATTACCTACAACGGCGCTGGGCAGGTAGGAAATGTCTGTGGAATCGGATGACACTGGGGGGAAGAATCTGTGGATGACACTGAGGGGGGAGAATCTGTGGATGACACTGAGGGGGGAGAATCTGTGGATGACACTGAGGGGGGAATCTGTGGATGACACTGAGGGGGGAATCTGTGGATGGATGACACTAAAGAGGGGGAATCTGTGGATGACACTGAGGGGGGAATCTGTGGATGACACTGAGGGGGGAATCTGTGGATGACACTAAAGAGGGGGGAATCTGTGGATGACACTGAGGGGGGGAATCTGTGGATGACACTGAGGGGGAATCTATGGATGACACTGAGGGGGGAATATGTGGATGACACTAAAGAGGGGGAATCTGTGGATGACACTGAGGGGAGGGAATATGTGGATGACACTAAAGAGGGGGAATCTGTGGATGACACTGAGGGGGGAGAATCTGTGGATGACACTGAGGGGGGAATCTGTGGATGACACTAAGGGGGAATATGTGGATGACACTAAGAGGGGGAATCTGTGGATGACACTGAGGGGGGAATCTGTGGATGACACTGAGGGGGGAATCTGTGGATGACACTGAGGGGGGAATCTGTGGATGACACTGAGGGGGAATCTGTGGATGACACTAAGGGGGAATATGTGGATGACACTAAAGAGGGGGAATCTGTGGATGACACTGAGGGGGGATCTGTGGATGGCACTTAAGGAGGGGGATCTGTGGATGGCACTTAAGGGGTGGATCTGTCTGTGGATGGCACTTAAGGGGGGGATCTGTGGATGACACTTAGTGAGATCAAGGGAGGGGTGTGAGGTGTGGCTGTCGTTATTCACTTTTAAATACAGGAATACAGGAAAGGATGGAGCCTAAAAGGAAGGGCGGGGTTTACAGAGAAAGGGGTTTGGCCTTGACAGGAAGGGGCGGGTCAAATTTATATTAGGGGGTGCCCGAGTTTAGTCTCGCCTAGGGCAGCACAAAACCAAGATACACCACTGGAAGAGATCGCAACTACGTGATCATATGGATAAGGTGAGTTAATTTTTTTATTTTTAACCCTTCATCCACATTTTACTAGGAATTCTGTATTGAGAATGCTATTATTTTCCCTTATAACCATGTTATAAGGGAAAATAATAAAATCTACAGAATACTCAACCCAAACCCGAACTTCAGTGATGAAGTCCGGGTTCGGGTCTGGGTACCAAACATGACGATTTTTCCCACGCGCGTGCAAAACACATTAAAACGATTTGCACTCGCGCTGAAAAATAATGCATTTTCCCGCAACGCACCCGCCTCTTATCCGGGCGTCAAACATGACGGCCGTGTGAAAGGGGCCTAATGGTTTTCGTTTTGATTTCCGTCTTATGGATTCCATTATTTTCCATTATAACCATATTATAACGGAAAGCCATAATGGAATACATAACGGTGACGTGAACAAGCCCTTAGCAGTGCAGCCTCTACGTCTCTACTGCTGACAATGGCCCCTCTGGGCCAGTGAGCAACCGAACCAGCTTTCCCCCAGGGCCCTCTATATATCGCGTCCCAGGTACAGGAAATGCTGAGTGGTGTAGTGCGGCCTAAATGTCTCTTTATGTGTGTCATGGTGCTCCTACCTGGATACTGCTGGACCCCAGGCTTTGGCTCCGAAGCAATAAAAAGGGAGAATAATTGAGGGATTAGAAAGAACTTGAGTCCAGACCTTGAGATGAAGGTCAGTGGCAGCTTTGCTGTGAATAAACGTTTCTTCCAACAGTTTACAGTCTTTGTCTTGGCTCCAACAGAGTTTAGCATTACACTGTCAGGCAAACCGAACTCTGCTATATCCTTCTCTCACTCTGCTGTACTGACAAGCTTCTTCTTTATGCTGCACTTCACTTTTTAATCTGACTTATCTTCAGCCAAGGAAGTTTACTGCTGGCTCTTGAGGCTTTAGGCTTCTGCCTCCATGGCCAGCAGAGCTTAAGGTGCTCCGCCTGGCATGGGCATGTCCAGCAGAGACATGCCCCTGCGCACCCTTCCCCTTGGAGGGGGTAACCTAAAACTAGAGCTAACTGGTCCCCACCCTTCTAGCCTACTTCCCTACAGGTGGTGTGGGGGGGGGGGGGAGGATTGACTTTAACACTACATTCTACCTAAAGACAGCTCTACTGTGTTTGCTGCCACCTGCTGGTGAACCAGGCATATTACATGAACATAACGATATTAACATTGCACCATATAAAGGACCAGGATAGAAATACACAGATGACATTGTGTTAGCCCATTAAAGACAGTAGCAGGGTGCAGGATTGATAACACCACTGTGGGGTGTAACACTTGCACAGGTGATATGTGTAATTTTTTTCAGCCCACTTGCCTGATCTCTGGGGCCCCAAGCATTTGCATCGTTTGTACGGTGGTAATATCTGCCACTGAATAAAGAGAAAAACGGTCCAGCTTCACTGAAAAAATACTTGAGGCTTTATTTAAATCCGTGCAGATAAAAACCAACATACAGCAATGCAAACAATCGACCGGTTTCGGATCACTATAAGTGCGGACCCTTAGTCATGATGTAATATCTGCCACTGGTGGGGCAGCCAGAAAGCTAAAGGGAGATATGGATGATGTGCACGTACACAGCTCTCTCCATTAGCTGCCTTTCCTGGCAGACTAAAGGTGATAGTACCCCATTCTCTGGCTAGAACAGGGTCCCATAGGTGGTATCCTAGATCCCAGAGATTTACACCATACCCTGTGGATGCCCCTTTAAGCTCATACAACCCCTTTAAGAGGCCAGCATAATATAATGACAGGTCCACTGGGCTATATAAGTAAGGTTGGTTAGAAGCCAGAACAAATGAGAGTGACTCTTGTGAAAAATAGAAATGTAATGAGTCTGACGCCTTCTGTGATCAATAACACATTTTCCAGAAAATAGGGAGTAATTATTTACTAAGAGCGCGGCAGGATCTGGCTGCAAAGTGCTTTACTTGACTAAACTGATATGTCACAGACTAGTAGCTAATAGTACATAGCACAGAGAGGAATACGCAAGTTTAGAATGTAAGGCTGAGTTCACACTTCAATTATTTGATCAGTTATTTCACCAGTTAGGGTCCATTCACACGTCCGCAATTCTGTTCCGCATTTTGCAGAACGGAATTGCGGACCCATTAATTTCCACAATCGCGTTCCTGAAAAAAATAGAACATGTCCTATTCTTGTCTGCAATTGCGGACAAGAAAAGGCATTTTCTATGTAGTGCCGGCGATGTGTGGTCCGCATCGCCGATGTCCGTGTTTTGCGGATCCGTAGATCCGTAAAACACACACGGACGTGTGAATGGACCCTTATTGTGAGCCAAAACTAGGAGCGGATCAAAAACAAGGAACAGGTGCAGATCTATCCATTACACCTCATCTCTGAGTAGGCATCACTAAAAGTTTTGGTTCACAACACCTGATGGAAATAACTGATCAAATAACTGAAGTGTGAACTCAGCCTAAGGCCTCATGCACACGACCGTTGTTTGTTTCCGCGTCGGTTCAGTTTTTTTTTTTGTGGATAGGATGAAAATCCATTCATTTTAATGGGTCCGCAAAAAACACGGACAGCACACAGTGTGCTGTCCGCATCAATATGTCCGTTCCGTAGCCCCACAAAAAAAATAGTGCATGTCCTATTTTTTTCTAGTTCGCGGACAAGGATAGGCATTATTACAATGGTTCCACAAAAAAAAAACATATCCGCAAAAATACGGTCGGCATCTGTTTTTTTTGCCGTATCTCGCAGATCACAGACCGATTCAAGTCATTAGGTCAGCACCCACAGTACGGAGTGCACACGGCCAGTGCCCATACATTCCGGACCCGCCGTTTGCTGTCCACAATACGGGCACGGAGTCCTTACGTTCGTGTACAAGAGCCCTTTTAACTCCCTAGAATTCCCTAAAAGGCCATAGGAAACTGAGTTTGCTAAACTAGACAACCCCTTTAATACAGAATCTTATAAGACATGATGCTTCCCCTTTAAGTTACTCAAGTTCGGCAGTGTACTTTTTGTTCAGTAAGAAAAAAACATTTCTCCATTTTTTCCATGTTAAGCCAAGTCCTGGGAGTTTTATTTTTCCATTCTAGGTGAGTAAGCAGGATTTCTGGTTTACTGGGCAGCGCTCGGCTCCTTTTATTCAGCTTGTTATGGAAAATGTATGATTGCGTTGTTTGGTAACCATAATGGCTTCCTCGGGTCGTGTGCAGGTTTAGTGCGGTACATACATATACAGGATGATTTACAGTTTCCAGTATAATGCTTGAGAAATGATCTTCTTCATCTCGCGTTGCCTTTTGTCTGCTCTCCGAAAACCATCCTGTGCCATAATTTATATCGTTTTCACCTTGGCAAGAAAATTCTTTATAGATACGTGGTTTTAAATTGTGCTCTATTTGTTTGAGCCACTGACTGGGCATTTTCTTGCAATCTGGTATTCCCAGTACAAATTGCTGAACGCACAGCAGAGAAGTCATTTGTTCTGTGGGTAATGATGCTCTGCTGCTATCATCAGAGCGACTAACGGGCTATCTGCAAAACCTTTGACTTGCTTTGTTTTTTTTTCAGCTTCTTTCTGCAAATTCTCCTTGACTTTTCTTGTATCTGTATAAAACACATAAAGGAAAGGCAAAAAAAATAGCAGTTTATAATTTACAAATCCATAATATTCGACGTTGTATCGGATGAAAAATGCTCTGCAGTCCTTTTTTTTAATAAGCTGATCATAAGATATTCCTCTACTGGAATCCCTAGCGATCCGCTGTGGAGGAAGCTGATAGCAACCGTTCAATTCCTCTGCAGCGCCACCACAGGGGAAATGAAGCAGATGCTTGTTGAAATCAGTGGGTTTTCTGTGCTCTTCCCGACGGGCACAGGAGTTCCTCAACTCACCTTCCTCTGGACCTGGCAGGCTTCCTCTGCTCCTTTTCACCCGGCCCAGCCGTCAGAGTTGTCATCCAGTTCTTCCAGAAGGCCGCAGCCTGCCTCTTGCCATCAAAGCCACTCTTCTGCCTGTAGGGCATGTGGGCGCTTCCTCAGGCTCTCTGATTCACACCAGCCTTGGTCATCTGTGGGTACTTAAGGCACCTTCCTCTATGCAAGGTTGCCTGAGCAACAGGTTCTCTCGCTTGCCAGTTTCCTGCAAAGATGTGCTGTATTAGTTTGTCTGTCCATATACTGACTTCAGTCTGTTTCCCAGATTCTAACCGTCTGTTGTCTAACCTGCCCTGTGCCTGACCACTTAATTGAGCCTTCGCTGCCTGCCCAGATCTTGGACTGTTTATTGGATTGCTCAAACTCTGCCTGCCCTGACCTCTGCCTCCTCTGACCTTTGCCTGATCTCTCGCTTCCTACACTGGTGTCTCTGACCCCTTTGGGTCAGCTGTTAACCACACCAGGACTTCTCTAGGAGGCAGAGGCCTGATGGTTCCCCTGCAGTGAAGTCGAGATCCATATACAGAGGCTAAAGGGGGAATACCAGGGGACTGCCAGTATAATTCCCCCTAAAGGTATAGCCCAAAGTCAAATTCTTTGGTTGACAAAGTGTTTTCACACCCACTGCCACAGCAATATAAATGTTCCATTGGGTTCCACCCTTAAATTAATAATGACACCTACTGCTTCAAGGGTTCCAAGTTATTACTAGACAAATGTGTCCTAAATAAGCTTTGGAGAAAGTTTTGGCAAACATTTTGGTTTTCTTTCAGCCAACCTATAATACATTTTTCAATTGTTATTTGTATGGTTGTATATTCTTTATATTGCCATTTATCTTCCATAGTTACATTGTTGTCTTGTTTGTTTGTTTTTTAGGTCCTGTCAGCAGTATTCTGGTAAACAAATATGGCAGCAGACCAGTGGTTATGTTCGGTGGTCTCCTCAGTGGAATTGGCATGATTTTGGCAACTTTCAGCACCAGCATTATACAGCTGTATATATGTGTGGGTGTAATAGCAGGTAACGAAGCATTTTATCCTTTACTTAACATAATGTCTTTTAACCTAAGGATTTGTTGACGGTGCTATCCATGTTTTAATTTGAGAAGTGCAATTTATAATAAAGGAGAGGATCCTGATGGTATATTGTCGTTGGGCAAAATGGGACTTTGGGCACACTGTGGCACATTTTAACTTCTGTTGCTGATCGTCCTTTGCAGCAATGAGGTGGTTAGCTCAGGGACTTCCATACTGTGAACCCCAGGGTGGGTCCCTACTGTGGAGCAACAAGATAGCCTTACCTGCTGTGCTCCACCATCTTGCCAACCACAGACGGAGACTCTGGCTTCTGCTGATCCCTCCCAACCCAGCACTATTAAGGTTGTGGCCCTGGAACAAATCTGCAGTGATTTCAACACGCCTGGACACTGTCCAAAGACTCTCAAAGCCGGACCCGCCTTTTTGGAGCCAGAAAAACATATGTAAGACCTGACCTGGCCTGTCACTCCGCTGTAACACAAATATTCTGGCGGGAGTCCGGACAAAATAACACAGTTACCCCCCCCCCCTTCTCTCTTCCCATATAGGCGCTGCCTTAATGTTATTGGACCCTCATACAGTGTTCACAAACTGTACTCTCAGCAAGTGGGTATTTGCTTCCACTAAAAATTTCTTCAGAGATACAGCTGATCTCAGGAACTATAATCTAAAGTCTGAGGACTGTTCTCCTGCACATATCTTTGTGGTACAGCCTATGACTTAATTTTTCCAGATCTTCCAAAGAACTCCCTTTTCATTATGAGTACGACTCCTGTACCACTTAAGCTTTTCAGGGTCTGGAGATGGTTACGTATGGTCAACCCACAGCAAAAAAATCTTGCAGCTCTTTAAAAACATCTCCGTGCAAAGGAGAGATACGGAGAACTTCGTTAAAAAATCCTCCTCGAGTTCTGACCAATCATCTGCTGCTAAGAAACATGCAAGTTCTGCCATTGGCCTATGACAATATCTTGGGAAGGATCCAAGGCAATATCTCTCCTACAACTAGAGAGCTGCCTCTATCCTGGTCTTTCTTGCCGCAGGCTTTCTTGAATAAAGCCCTTTGCTCACTAGGTCAAGATTTGAAAGAGGTTAAAGTTGACATGAGACAACTAGGCAACAAGGTCAAATCCCTTGAAAGCAATATCTCTGATTTCTGCAACCATACAAACAAGGTTGCTACACATTTTCAAAGATGCCAGAAATACCTTAATACAGCCTTTGACCATTTTAAAGATCAGGATAATCGGAATAATCTCCGCATCCAGGGTCTTCGTGAATCCTACACTCCGGAATCCCTTTTTTCTATTCGCTATTACCCTATTGGGAGACCATTACTCCCATCCTATTGAAAGAGTACATAGGTCTCGCAGGGCCCGTCCAGACCCATCTAGTCCTCCAAGAGAGATCATTTGCAGCGTTCTAGATTTTAGGTTGAAAGAGGATGTTCTAAAACGGGCTAGCGAATCCAGATCTTGTGAATATGAAGGTCATCAACTTGCACTCTCTACTAGGACTTAGCACCCCTCACTCTAAATAAGTGCAAGCTCTTGAAGCCACTTACTGGTGTTTGGTGCTTCAAGAAGATACTACACTGAAGGATGTTCCCTTTTGGACTGGCTACAATAGTTGAGAGGAAGAGATAGGTTATTCACAACCATGAGGATTTTGGTCCTTTATTGGAAGCCCTAAACCCTTCAAATACCGAAGCTGACTCCCAAGAGATTGCTTGCTGCCAACACCTGAAGGATTCTTCATATGTTATCTGGTACCATTTTTCTTAGAATATTATGCTAATTGCCTTTTAAGTTAGTTTAGTCTTCACTATGTTGTAGGTCCATCTCAACCATCATAACCTACTGTTACATATGGAGGAGTTGTGCCAATTACGGTTTTGTCTCTTTAAACACCTTACTCACTGGATGACCATTCCTCTTCCTGCTCGAAGTTATGGTCACCCTATAGCAGGTCACCCAGTGTACAAACTGCAACCACAAACCCACTTATGGTATTTATCGCCAATACGGCAAATTTAACCTGAATGCTACAGTCTAGTATAGTATATCTTCCATGTACTTCAATCCAGACCCTCCGCCCCAGGGGCTCAGAACCCCCAGACAGGTCCCCTCTCCAACATTATACATTTACTACACTTTTCTGACACTGGTGATAGGCATATGAAAAGTGTTTATATCGGGGTCCCAAACTCTGAGACCCCTGCTGATCTCTATAATGAGCAGTCTGAAGCATTCAGCAGAGTGCTGCGTCTCCTCACTGCTGAGCAGGATGGTGAAGACGGTCCTGTAGACTTTATATTAAGACAGTCTTTACTACAGCGCTCAGCAGTGAGGAGAAGCACCTCTCTGCTGAGCGCTTCAGACTGCTCGTTATAGAGAACCCCCGCTAAAGCCCACTGCCCACCACTGCAACATCAGGGACCCCACTGCCCAGCAAGGCCGCTTAGCCTGCCAGGCACCTCTGAGTAAAGATCGCGTGCCACTGCAGGAGCTTCCCCTCTACATCTTGAAAGGGGTGCGCCGAATGCTCCAGCAGCCTGCTCAAAGCGACCAATATCAAAGCTCCTTTCTGTAAGGAGCATTATTATTGGTTGTTTCAGGCAGCAGCAGCGTCGTCATGCTGCCTGTGCTGTTCACAGCGCTAACTGCTCTGATGAATGACAGGAAAAGTCTAAGGTGTCTTGGTACGCCTTAGACTTTTTCCAGAGCGCGCATGCCCACAGAGAGGGTTCTGAGTACTCCCTCTGGCATGCGCGCCATAGATTCGCCACCACTGCCCTATAGAATCTTCCCATGTAAATGACGCTCTTCCCCACCATCACTGTTAGCTCAGTTTTACGGGTTTCTTATCTGTTTGAACTTCGCTCGGTTGAACTCTAAGTTATGTGATCTGTTTATGGCCTGCCCATCAGCCCGCCCTCTGCTGATACGTTTAGACTATTGTTCACTGATCTCTATATTCTATAGTTATGTTATTGAAATGTATCCAAAATATAAGAGTGATACTGGATCGCACATCTTGATCTTATAACTGCATCTCAGCATAATTAACATCGCTTCTCAGTGCAATTAAAAGTATACCGCCCCTATGCTGCATGCTATACATGAGGCATTAGTATACATTTTGATCAAAAAGCATAGGCCCCACTTGCCCTGACAAGGTTGCCTCCACGAGTGGGAACCTACTCTAAAATTGGCGCGGCACTGACACTTATGTTCCTCAATGCTAAGGGTCTTAACTCCCTCATAGGTCAGCTCTATGGGCGGATGTTACCGAGCTCATTCTGATATTCTGCTAGTACAAGAATCACAGTTGCTGACATTGAACACTCATAGATGTTATCACAGATTGTTCCCACATTCCTTCCATGCTTCCGCACAAAAAATAAACCGGGGTTTTTTATTGGTATCTCACATTCTTAACTGTTTAAGTTACACACTTAAAGCGGTATTCCCATCTCAGACAATGGGGGCATATCGCTAGGATATGCCCCCATTGTCTGATAGGTGTGGGTCCCACTGCTGGGACCCGCGCCTATAATAAGAACGGCGTGGGGAAATGAACGGAGGCGCACTGCGCATGCGCAGCCGCCCTCCATTCATTTCTATGGGGCCGCTGGAAAATAGCCGAGCGCTATTTCTGTCTTCCCCATGGAAAAGAATGGGAGCATGGGCCGCGCATGCGCGGTGCACTCTCATTCACTTCTATGGGAGAGGCGAGGAGCAGCGCTTGGTGGTGGATGGACCCCGGAAAAACCGGGGTCCTCCAGCCACAGCGCTCCCCGCTTCGTTCTTATTGTAGGTGCGGGTCCCAGCGATGTGCCCCCATTGTCTGAGATGGGAATGCCCCTTTAAGTGAAAGGGGCTGAGCTGCAATACCAAACACAACCACTGTACTATGTTTGGCGCTGTGCTTTGAGAGGTGTCGGGAGCCGGTTCCCTGTAACAGCTGATCAGCAGGGGTCCCGGGACCCCCTGCCGATCTTATAATAATACCCTATCCTGAGAATTGTTAATCATTTTTAGTGATGAGTGAAGCGAGCTTCAGATGCTATATCCGAAGTCGCTTCGTTCAAAACTTCAGGAAAATACTGTACTGAGATCCGTCTCCGTACATTATTCAAATGTATGGGCTCCGATGAGCCGCAATAAGTTATTCGCAAAGTTGCTCGTGACTTGAAAAACTTTGGTAGTTGATTTTTAAAGTGGAAAATCATTTTAAAACTTGGAACCGAAGTTGGCTTCGGTTCTGACTGGTATTAATCTTAAGTTTTAAACGAAGCGACTTCGTATGTAGCACCTGAAGCTCGCTTTGCTTATCACTAATGATTATCAATACTCGGATAACCTCTTTAAAGATTCCAGCAAAGAAAATATGCATTTGGCAGACAGTAACATCACTCCACATCCCTTGGAAATAGCTGCTGAATTCGCCGATTATGATATCATGTTATATAACCTAAAGGATGATCCTAAAACACCTCAACCCACAATACAAATAATTTCCTCCTTTCAGAATCAGTATCCTTACCGTGCCTCACGCCTGCTGATCTATCAGTTGTAAAAGGTGTGATTACAGAACAGGAACTGTGATACAGCTCCTGAAGCCCAATAAGGCTCCTGGCCCTGATGGATTCATGGGAGAATATCCTAAAACTTTCCAGACAGTTCTACTCCCTTACCTAACTTGCATGTTAGGTAACCTAACTGCCATTCACATTGATGACCTATCGTTAGGATAGGTCATCAATATCTGATCGGCGGGGTCCGACAACAGGCTGCTTCCTGGTCATTACACTGCACTTTGTCTCCTGTGGAGCGGCGGCGTAGTGTAACTACAAGTACTCGCTGGAACTGGTGCTCGTCATTACACTGCACTTCTGAGACGACGTCCAATGTAACGAAGAGGAAGCGGCGCTCGCATGGAGCACTGCCTCCTCTTAAAACAGCGGAGGGGATGACGGGTGTTGGACCCCCCGCCGGTCTGATATTGATGACCTGTCCTGAAGATCGGTCATCTATATAAATGGCAAGACAACCCATTTAATGCTGCAATTATTACCCTCCCAGAGCCTAGGAAAAACCCTGATCTCCTTCTAATTTAAGACCTGTTTCCTTATTAAATCATGGTCTTAAGGTATTCTCTAATCTTCTGGCCATGACAATTCACAAGCTTCTTTGCAAACTAATTTCCTCAGATCATCTAGGATTTGTTCGACGAGTACTTGAAGAAGGATTGACCTTCTGCAGATCTCGGAGCTCTCCAAGTTCCCCACTATATTTGTTTCCCTTGATGCTGAAAAAGCATGAGCTAGAGGGTGTATTGGCGGTTCTTAGTTGCGGTGCTGCACAAATTTGGTTTCAAAGGTCCCTTTCTGACTGCCATTATAAATCTGTACACACAATCCAGAGGAAAAAAAGCAGTCTGGTTTGAGAGTTTGTGAGCGTTCGCGTGTTTGATTTCAAGTGTGTGTTATTAAGTGTGTGACTTTAGATTACATGAGGGAGTATCTGTAAGAGCTAAATTATTTGTGTGCATTGCTGAGTGAATGTGCCGAACTTTATTGTACTCTGTACCAAGTCAGAGTGCAGCGCACGGGCGGGGAACGACCGTTGGGATCCCTTTACGAGGGAAAGAGTCAATTGTTCTGTCGTGACGCCAGTTGCATTGATGCAACAAGGGCACAGGGACCCTTTCAGTGATATGGCAGGTGGTGGTACCCAGTGTAGGAATGCCAGAGTGGTGTAGGGTGGCCTATATTGTCCCTTAATGGTGTTGTGCACGTGTCACGGTGCTCCTACCTGGATACGCTGGAACCCCAGGCGTTGCCGTGCGAAGCAGAGCAAGGGATAGTTGATGAAATAAATTGAGTCAAGACCTTGTATTTAGTTGAACAGCAACTTTACTTGAATAAACTTTCTTTCAAATGATTCACAGGCTTGGTCTTGGTTTCCAGCAGGCAGGGACGTACATAGAAATCATTGGGCCCCATAGCAAGAATCTGAATTGGGCCCCTTTACCCAGTTTCTAGCTCCTCCCACTACCTGCACTAGTCCCTCCCTCTTTTTCACTGGCAAACACAGTGATAGTGATAGATCTCCTTCTGCATAAGAACACTTAGTAACAATAACTGTAAGGGTCCATTCACACGTCCGTAGTGTATTGCGGATCCACCGCCGACACCCCTATAGAAATGCCTATTCTTGTCCGCTATCCGTGTAGCATCCGTGGTTTTCACGGACTCATTGACTATAATGGGATCCGGGAACACGGACAAGATAGGACATGCATCCGTGCTGAAAACACAGACCCACGGACCGTGCTAAAACACTGATGTGTGAATACACACATTCAAATGAATAGGGGCGTGTGCTGTCTGCGGAGAACACGTACAGCACACGTCCGGGAAACACTGATGTGTGAATGAGGCATTACAACATGACACACTTTAGTGACATGCACACGACTCAGTGTCTCTCACCCATTATAATTCCCCCAGACAGAGCAGCTTCTTGGATTCTCCAGCTGAACAGTCTCCTCCTGACACCCTGGAATGTTATACAGTGACTGGGCCAGGGAGTGTGTGCTCAATGGGGGTGTGTCAGCGCTACATTCCCGCTCCCCAGATTACACATAAATCATCCACTTTGTCCGGACACAGCACATACGCTGCGCCATCCTAAGCACACAGCACATCACATACTTACGATGTGTCACACGCTACACGCTGATGTACCTTTCCTGTCCGGTTCTGCTCTGGTTGGGAGGGAGGCCCAAGCAGGGAGCTGGAA
The DNA here is from genome assembly GCA_033119425.1 of Bufotes viridis. NCBI lineage: Eukaryota > Metazoa > Chordata > Amphibia > Anura > Bufonidae > Bufotes > Bufotes viridis. Next base: position 20,720,820 of record CM065596.1, on the reverse strand, counting down.
GACAGGGCTTTAGCCCCGGGTACGGGCTCAGGACGGGAGCCTGCATTAGGTTAAAGAGGGGGCCGGGCCTTTTGCTCACACCAGGCCCGTTAAGAGCCTCTATTAAGTTAATTAGGAGCAGGGATTTTTTTTTTTTTACATCCGGGCCCCATAGCAGCTGCGTGGTCTGCCTCTATTGGCGGTAGGCCACTGCCAGCAGACTTTGGCATAAATTCTGGCAGGCAGACACACTTGGCTGTGCTACATCTGTTGCTCTTTGGCTCTGCTGTGCTAATAGGATTAAATAGGAATCTATCCTCTCTGCTGTACTTAACTTCTGTAGTCTGGTCTTTCTCCAACTTTATCCAGGGAAGTTTCTTCCTGGCTTTTGAGGCTTTAGTCTTCTGCCTCACTGTCCAGCAGAGCTGAAGGTACTCTGGCTGGCCTTGGCAGGGCTCGTCCAGCAGAGACAAGGACCTGTTTCTTTCCCCTTAGAAGGGGTACTCTAGTCTCACCTCTCACTAGCTGAACCTCTCGCTCTCTAGAGAGGGAACTAGAATGGTAAGAAGGTTCCATTCTGTGTAGGATAGCTCTAGCAAGCTCGCTGCCACCTGCTGGTGAACCAGGCACATTACATCAACAATTGCAAGGAAATAGGAATACACATTTTGCAGGCCTTGGAAATAAATACATGGGCTGACATGAGGTTAACCATAGGAGATAGGGGAGAGGTGTAAAAGGTGGTAATGCACCTCTGGGGCGTTACAAGAGCAGTGCAGTCTTGTTTATACACTTGCTTTTGCTGCCAGGTTTATTTCATAGCAGCCTTCTCCAGGGTGTTGCACAGGTGAGTAATTAGGGTGTGGCTATCTAATTAGGAGAAGTTAAATAGCCAGTCTTGAGGGCAGCTCAGTCCTTTGAATCCAGAGGGAAAAAAGCAGTCTGGTTTGAGAGCTGCACTTATACAAGCAGACAAACAACGCGAGTTTGTGAGCGTTGGCGTGTTTGATTTCCAGTGTGTGTTTGTATTAATGTTTGACTTTAGATTACGTGACTTGAGATTCTGGGACTTTGGGAGGGGACTACAGTAAGTTACATTCTTATCACTGCACTAAATTGTATTTTTTCTCTTTTCTTGAGTAATTCCCATTTAGTATGTGTTCCATTATTGACAGCTTAGTCCAGTGCACATCTTGTCTGATGTATGCTGTCCTGGAACAGCCGTTTGAGGGTAGAGGGAAGACTGCTAGGGAGGCTAGCCCTGATCTGACACACCCCAACAAGTTTGCACGGTTGCCAGATGAGGGGGATGTCAGTTCAGGGACAGCACTGCTGCAGCCGGACCCTTCCTCTGCCAGTCAGGGGAATGTCAGCTCCAGTAAGCAGGGGACCAGGAGAGCAGGGCAGGCCAGACAGGTGCTGGTAGTGGGAGACTCAATTATTAGGGGTACAGATAGGGCGATCTGTCACAAAGACCGGGATCGTCGAACGGTGTGCTGTCTTTCTAGCGCTAGAGTTCGACACATCGCGGATCGGGTTGACGGATTACTGGGAGAGGCTGGAGAAGATCCAGCGGTCATGGTCCATATCGGAACCAAGTTTTTAGGGATTTAGGTCACAAGCTTAGGGCAAGGACCTTAAAGGTAGTGTTTTCTGAAATACTGCCTGTACCACGAGCCACACAAGAAAGGCAGCGGGAGATTAGTGAGGTTAACAAGTGGCTCAAGAACTGGTGTAGGAAGGAAGGGTTTAGGTTCCTGGAGAACTGGGCTGACTTCTCAGTCGGCTACAGGCTCTATCGTAGGGACGGGCTGCACCTCAATGGGGAAGGGACAGCTGTGTTGGGAGAAAAGATGGCTAGAAGGTTGGGGGAGTGTTTAAACCAGGGACTAGGGGGGGAGGGTAACTACGTTATAGGAGGGGAAGATAATGCAGATAGAGACCGGGGGCAAGGAAGTGGGACTGGGGGAGAAATGGAAGGAGGGACTAGAACAGCTCAGAATGAAATATGTAGGGTAAAATATATACATAAACCTCTCAATTGTATACACCAAAAAATGGCGCTGGGCAAGCGCCTATCACCGGACCGCCCACTTAAATAGAACACCAAAAAATTCATCTGGAATAAACAAAATAATCTTTATTAGTATATTCATATATATAAAATCATGATGACAACATAAAAATAGCAGTAAACAGTTTACTGCTATTTTTATGTTGTCATCATGATTTTATATATATGAATATACTAATAAAGATTATTTAGTTTATTCCGGATGAATGTTTTGGTGTTCTCTCAATTGTATGTATACTAATGCCAGAAGTGGGAATAACTGAGACCTGGCTGGATGATAACTATGACTGGGCAGTTAATGGACAGGGTTACAGTCTGTTTAGAAAGGATCGCCAAAACCGGAGAGGGGGGGCTGTCTGCCTTTATGTTAAGTCCTGTCTAAAGCCCCCAACAGTCCGAGAAGATATAAGTGAGGGACATGAACATGTGGAGTCACTGTGGGTAGAAATACATGGAGGCAAAAACAATAATAAATTACTAATCGGAGTTTACTATAAACCACCTAATATACCAGAGTCCACAGAAAATCTACTACTAAACGGGATAGACGAGGCGGCAAATCATAATGAGGTGGTTATTATGGGGGACTTCAACTACCCAGATATAGACTGGGAAACTGAAACCTGTACATCTCATAAAGGAAACAGGTTCTTGGCAATAACCAAAAGACAATTACCTTTCCCAACTGGTTCAGGACCCCGACTAGAGGGACGGCCATACTGGACTTAGTATTAACCAATAGATCTGACAGAACAACAGATGTGAAGGTCGGGGGACACCTGGGAAATAGTGACCATAAAGTAATAACCTTCCAATTATCCTTCAAATGAGAGTTTCTAAAGGGAGGAACAAAAATACCAGACCTCAAAAAAGCTAAATTTAGCCAACTAAGCAAGGCCAGAGGCCTAACTAACTGGGACAAAGTCCTTAAAAATAAAAATACAGCCACAAAAGGGGATATATTTAATAGCATTCTAAATTCTTCTTATGGGAATAAAAGGTTAAGAAACAAGAAAAAAACAATGTAGATAAATACAACTGTAAAGAAAGCAATAAATGAAAAAGAAAGCATTTAAATCACTAAAACAGGAGGGTAGCCAGGAAGCACTGAAAAACTATAAAGAAAAAAATAGAATATGCAAAAAACAATTAAAGCAAATAAATGGTAAAAAGTATAAATGTGAAGGTGTTGGCAGAGAGTGATGAGGAATAAGCAAAGCTGTTAAATATTTTTTTCTACACTGTATTCACTGAGGAAAATAAACTGTAAGATGAAATGCAGAATGTAAACGTAAATTCCCCATTAAAAGTGCTCTGTCTGACCCAGGAAGAAGTACAGCGTTGTCTTAAAAAGATTAAAATAGACAAATCGCCAGAACCAGATGGCATACACCCCTGTAACCTAGGAGAATTAAGTAATGTCATAACCAGACCCTTATTTCTGATATTTAAGGACTTTATAATAACAGGGAGTGTTCCACAGGATTGGCGCATAACAAATGTGGTGCCAATATTCAAAAAGAGTCCAAAAACAGAGCCTGGAAATCTATAGACCAATAAGTTTAACATCTGTCGTGGGTAAACAGTTTGAAGATTTTCTAAGAGATGCTATCTTGGAGTACCTCAATGAAAATAAGCAAATAACGCCATATCAGCAGAGGCTGAGGGATTGGTAATGTCCAACTAATTTAATCAGTTTCTACGAGGAGGTAGTTCTAGACTTGACAGCGGCGAATCAATGGATATCGTATATCTGGACTTCTCCAAAGCATTTGACACTGTACCATATAAAAGGTTAGTATATAAAATGAGAATGCTTGAACTGGGAGAAAATGTCTGTATGTGGGTAAGTAACCTGGCTCAGTGATAGAAAACAGAGGGTGGTTATTAATGGTACACAGTCACAGGACTGTGACGAGGGGACATCTTCTGCGTCTGGAGGAAAGAAGGTTTCTACACAAACATAAAAGAGGATTCTTCACAGTAAGAGCGGTGAGACTATGGAACTCTCTGCCTGAGGAGGTGGTGATGGTGAGTTCACTAAAAGAGTTTAAGAGGGGCCTGTATGTGTTTCTGGAGTGTAATAATATTACAGGCTATTGGTACTAGAGAGGGGTCGTTGATCCAGGGAGTTATCCGATTGCCTGATTGGAGTCAGGAAGGAATTTTTTTCCTCTTAAGTAGGGAAAATTGGCTTCTTCCTCACAGCGTTTTTTTTTGCCTTCCTCTGGATTAACTTTCAGGATAATAGGCCGAACTGGATGGACAAATGTATTTTTTCGGCCTTATAAACTATGTTACTATGTACTAACCAGGGGCATACATAGATCGAATAAAGCCCCATAGCAAAACTTAGTAAACCTGACCTTCCCAGTTTCCCAATATGTGTGTGACAATCACCCTCAGACTTGTGACAAATTTATTTACCGGTAGTTGTTTTTTTTAAATTCTGGTTTTCTAAGCTGAAAAAATTTTAACTTAAAAAACATTGTAATGTAAAAAAGTCTCCCTCCACCTCTCCCACTTCATCCGACTTCTATGTTGGAAGAAGTAGAATAAGTGCCTAATAAATATGGTGCTCGCTCTGACCAACATATTTTCTTCTACATCAGGCAGCTAGCAAAATACATTGGTAAGTCCTCTGCTTCCCTTCTATTGTAAAGCATCTGGCTGCCTGCAGCCACCACTAGGGGGAGCTCAGTTCACAGGAATGTATACAATTACAATTTACTGGAAGCTCTGCATTGAGCTCCCCCTAGTGGCAGCTGCCTGAAAATGCAGTGTCTTTATATTAAGAGCAGGAAGAAGGACTCCATAGCAGTTGCATGGTCTACCTAAATTGAAGGTACGCCACTGCACATAACCCTCCACACAAGTGTTAGCCTTTGTTTTTTATTCTAAATATTTTGACGTAACCAGAGTCACCTGACAGAACTGCCCATTGTTTGCCTCAGTGATGGAACCATTGGTGGAGAAAATACGCATTGACCCGGGCATCTGGGTATTACTTACTCTACAGATGAATGGCGGAGAGCTTTTTTTCTTGGCTCTCTCTAGTTCACACTGCATTAACCACACAAAATAAAATCATAAGATATAGCTCAAATGATATTTAACTGCAGTCAAGCTAGCCCAAATAATCTGAGGATACAACCCTTCTTGTTGCAGAAATGTGGGGAACGTGGAACTTTGTGCATCTCAATAAATTAGAATATCATCAAAAAGTTAATTTATTTCAGTAATTAAATTCAAAAAGTGAAACTCATATATTATATAGACTCATTACACACAGAGTGATTTATTTCAAGCGTTTATTTCTTTTAATCTTAATGATTATGGCTTACAGCTAATGAAAACTCAAAAGTCAGTATCTCAGGAGATTAGAATATTGTGAAAAGGTTCAACACAAAACAACTGCAAAGGTTTCCTAAGCTTTTAAATGGTCGTAGGCTACACAATCATGGAAAAGACTGGTGAAAACCTGACAGTTGTCCAGAAGACAGTCATTGACACCCTCCATAAGGAAGATAAGCCACGGAAGGTCATTGTGAAGAATGCAAAGCATATCAATGGAGAGTTCAGTGGAAGAAAAAAGGGTGGTAGAAAAAGGTGCAGAAGCAACAGGGATAACCGCAACCTTGAAAGGATTGTCAAGAAATGGTCATTCAAGAATATGGGAGAGATTCCCAAGGAGTAGACTACGGCTGAAGTCAGTGCTTCAAGAGCCACCACATGCAGATGTATCCAAGACATGGCCTACAACTCACATGTCGCATTTCTTGTGTCAAGCCTCTCATGACCCATAGACAACGTCAGAAATGTCTTACCTGGGCTAAGGAGAAAAAGGACTGGACTTTTGCCCAGTGGTCCAAAGTCCTGTTTTCAGAGGAAAGTACATTTTGCGTTTCATTTGGAAATGAAGGTCCCAGAGTCTGGAGGAAGAGTGGAGAGGACACAATCCAAGTTGCTGAGGTTCAGTGTGAAGTTTCCCCAGTGTGGAAGTGTGAACCAGTTCGATGCTGGCTACTTGAACGTCCGACGTAAAAACTTATAAGCTATTAGAGGAAGGGACAAATCGCTTGCAAAGTGACCCTGCGGAGTCGATCGGTTCCTGCACAAGCTGGTATTGAATATGACACGAACTGACGTCAGTAGATCAGAAGTTATCTGCTGGACTTTGCCTTATAATGGCTAGGGGTGGGAGAGGGATGGGGGGCAGGGGTTGGTGGGGGTTGCTTTTGCTTCTTGTGTTGTGTTGGAAAATGTCAGAAAATCTTTTTCAATAAAAATTATCTGACTCAAAAAAAAGTTTCCCCAGTCAAAGATGGTTTGGGAGCCATGTCATCTGCTGGTGTTGGTCCACTGTGTTATATCAAGGCCAAACTCTGCGCAGCCATCTACCAGGAAATTTTAGAGCACTTCATGCTTCTCTCTGCTGACAAGCTTTATGGAGATGCTGCTTTCATTTTCCAGCTGGACTTGGCACCTGCCCGCACTGCCAAAAGTACCAACACCTGATTTAATAACCATGGTATCAATGTGCTTGATTGGCCAGCAAACTCGCCTGACCTATGCCCCATAGAGAGTCTATGGGGAATTGTCAAGAGGAAGATGAGACACCAGGCCCAACAATGCAGATGAGCTGAAGGCCACAATCAAAGCAATGTGGGCTTTCATAACACCTCAGAAGTGCCACAGGCTGATCACCTCCATGCCACATTGCCGCAACTGCGGACATTTGGTCTATTAATCTTTTGTATCCTTATGTTTTCATAGGCGGATCACAATTTTCGTACAGTTATGCTGATGATTTAGTACTTATTATTTCGATTTTTGCACTACTTCAATTATTGCTAACTTCTGAAATGTAACTATTGTTGAATGTACTTTCGGGTTTAAAATGTGATACAAAAAACTGAGAGTAGAAAAAAAAGTCGTTAAAAAAAATTATATTGCGTCTATATATTCACAAGGTTAATGAGAGGCCATAAATATTGCAGCCCCATGGTCAAGGTTGGTTTTCTTGTCAATGTATTATTATTACAGTAGAAAGGAGAGATGAAGACCGCATTACTGCTCAGTAAAATGCATAGATTCAGCTCCCATACTTCTTAGATTTGGTTTCTGTAGTAATCACATAAAAGTAAGATGTACCGAAAATATACAATTGTATTACCATGACAGATACATCCATGGTTGAAGACCATCCTCCTGTGGCTGTTCAGTGGAGACTTCTTTTGAAGCCAAATATTTCAATGCATCTCTAAAAATGAAGCAACTTTAAGAAAAGTCTCTCCTTTTGTGTATATGGCTTCTATACAGAATTGTGTTTCCGTGGTTACAGACTACAAACAGACTCCATGTAGTCTGGTGCTTCAGTCATGTGTTCCTCCGCACCTAGTCTTGGTTACTGACTAAGCCCTGTGCCACCACAGGGGAAATTAAGTATCACATAGTACCCATTGAAACCTGTGATGCACAGACATGCTAGGAGAGACACTCTGTTTTTAGCCGCCTTTCACTCTAGCTAATAGATGAGGGTCCTGACCAGGGCAAACTCACTAATAAAGTAATCATCAGATAACCCCTTAAAAGTCTGTGCAACATATTATAAGAATACATGGCCGATGGGACAAGTTATTTGAATATAATTTTTTTTTGTACAGTTTAATTTAACAGAGTCCATTTCTACCATACAGACGTTCAATGAGTTCAGTCCCAAAGGACCTACTTCTACGGGGAACTGGAAAGAAAGGATTTTGGAGTCTAATTTACAGCAAGGATGTTCTTAGTGACTAAAAACTCATTTAATGGCAAGTCAGCAAGAGGGACGCTGAGCACGGAAGCGATCACGTCCTAATTAATGCTAGTAAAATGAGATGATAATAAATTAGATTTGTGTCAGTAGAAATTTAATGATGAGTTAATAAGGAGCTATAATTGATTATTACCTAAATGGGTAGTTGGCATTCAACCGAGTGGTTGGCATTTGACCGAAATTTGCATAACTTGTTAAATTCCATAAATTCTTTGAGTGTCGCCCAAAATATATTAATGCCCATTTTTTATTATGTTTTATAATGATTTTTTTTTTTAAAGGTCTTGAAAGTATTTGATCCAGCAACTTTCCCTCCGATATTATTTCATAGACTAAATACTTAAAGGGGTTGTCCACTCCTATACAAATGATGGGCTATCACTATCTCAACAGTGGGATCTGACACCTCACACCCCTGTCAATCAGCTGTTCTGAAGTAGGTCAGTCACCATTGTGCAATGGATGGAGCTGGTTACCCCTTCACTTCAATGGGAGCAGCGCTGCAGTAACCAGCTCCATCCGCTGCACGACTAATGGTTCTGTGAGGTTGAACTGGAACTGCTGAAAAAACAGCTGACCGGCGGAGGTGCGGGGCATCGGATCCTGGCTGATGAGAGGATAGGCCAGCTTCTGAATGGGGATAGGGGAGTAGCCGCTGACACCACTGGCGGAAGCTTATTTCTCCTTAGAACAAAAGAATCAGACTGACACGCCACCAACAAAAATGTACACTGATTATGTAGAATTTCTGTTGAGGGTTTTCTCCATTAAGCTGTGTGCTCAGTGTTATTCAACACAAATGGTAACTTATCTGACAAGCTGCATTCATTATATAGACCTATCTATCTATCTATCTATCTATCTATCTATCTATCTATCCATCTCTAATATGTATTTTATCTATGTACTATCTATCTCATCTATCCATCTCATCTATCTATCTATCTATCTATCTAATCTATCCATCTCATATGTCTATCTGTCTATCTATCTATCTATCTGTCTGTCTGTCTGTCTATCTATCTATCTATCTATCTATCTATCTATCTATCGAGCTGCAATGTATATAATGACTGCATATTATTACAATGTTGTTTATTTATGTACAGTGTAATCAAGCAATTATAATTAACTTGTAGCAATTTTACGAGATTATTTTTAGTCAATGCTCAGTGTTATTTAACATAAATTGTAATTTATCTGACAAGCTGCATTCATTATATAGTTCTGTCTATCTATCTATCTATCTATCTATCTATCTATCTATCTATCTATCCATCTCATAGCTGGCATAGATTACATTTCGGGCACAAAGACTGTAAGAAACTAGCACACATTGGACTAAGACCGACGTTTGTCACCCATTAATATTGTATTCCCCCCATTATCTCATCAAGACTATTTGGGGTGCTTTGTAGAAAATGATGTAGCTAGAAAAATATTTAGTAGGGAGTATCCTAATGAAACAAGTAAACTGCTAATCTTGATGTAGCCCAGGGCACTCCTGAGAAGACTTATTATAACCTTATAATGTCTTGTAGGCACCGCATTGGTTGGTACTCTATTAATCCTTATGCCTTTTCTTTATTTCTAGGGTTTGGTTTCTCTATGAACCTCCAGCCATCGGTTATTGTCGTAGGAAAATACTTTTTGAAAAAACGCCCAATGGCTAATGGCCTGGCGATGGCAGGAAGCCCCGTTATCCTCTCAACACTTGCTCCTCTAAACCAGTTTTTGTTTGACAAGTACGGCTGGAGAGGGAGCTTCCTTATTTTGGGGGCCCTAATACTTAACTGCTGCGTTGCAGGTGCCATCTTCCGACCGATTGGACCCATGACGTCCAAAAATAAAAAGGACAAAGACACATCCATCCAAGACAAGGACCCAGAGAAAGTAAAGATGAGTCTTGTGGAACCCGTCAAAGCGGCAACAACTGAAACGAAAGAGAAGGAAAGTTGTATAGCGAGGTTCAATAAGGTCTTGGACTTGACTTTGTTCAAGCACAGAGGCTTCTTGATCTACCTCATAGGAAACGTGTTGATGTTTATTGCCTTTTATGCCCCTATAGTGTTTCTGGCTCCTTATGGCAAGCACCTTGGTGTTGATGAGTATTCAGCGGCCTTCTTGTTGTCCATACTTGCCATTGTTGATATGATCGCAAGACCGGCCACCGGAATGATTGCCAACACAAAATGGATCAGGCCAAGAGTCCAATATTTTTTCAGCTTTTCCGTGACATTTAATGGTTTCTGCCACCTCATGTGCCCTCTTGCCACAAGTTACACTGGTCTTGTGGTATACTCTGTGTTCTTCGGCTTAGGGTTTGGCATGGTCTGTGCTCTGCTCTTTGAAACCCTTATGGATCTTGTCGGAGCGAAAAGATTCTCAAGTGCCGTTGGACTAGTCACCATTGTGGAATGTGTCCCCTTACTCCTCGGACCCCCGATTGGAGGTAATTATCTTACATTTTTTTTATCATGTACCTTCTTTATACCTGATTAATCGTAATATAGGTTTTTAAGGCTTGGTATGGGCCTTCACGGTATTTCCTAAGGTATAAGGTTGGACGATGGCTTTGACTTATACCACTGTATATAATTTTTGGGGGGGAAAAAACTAAAAAATGTAAAAAAGTTATAACAATATCAGGGCCGTCTTTAATATTGATTGGACCCTGGGCAAGAATATACTTGGGCCTCCTGGATCCCACCTTCCCACACCCTAGCATGCAATCACGCCCTCCACCACAACACACAACCCCCCACCCCCACCCCTTCTCCAACCACCCAGCATCCATCCTCACATAAAACAAGTAATATGTATAATATAGCTTACAGTGAATGACTGTAAATACTTACAGTTCTGAAGACTCCAGCGGCTCAGGATCAGTGCTTTGGGCAGCTGGGCTCAGGGCTGGAAGTTCAGGAAGGAGACCTGGGCTTGGCTCACCCTAGCGTTGCAGTGCCTCCGCGTGACGTCACTGCGCACGCAAAGGGCAGGGGAGGTCGGGAGGAGGAGCAAGCAAGTACCCGTATTTTACGCCCTATAAAACGCACCGGCCCATAAGATGCACCTAGGTTTTAGAGGAGTACAATAAGAAAATAATACAAAAATATTTTCCATTACACCTCAGGTCAGACCAGCAATCAGACCCCCAATGTTAATCAGACCTTAGCTGACAGCCCCAATCAGACCCCCAATGTTAATAAGACCCTCATTCAGTCCTCATATCAGCATCCCAATGCCATATATCAGCCCCCCAGCCTCAAATATCAGCCCCCCAATGCCATATATCTGCCCTCCAGCCTCATATATCAGCCCTCCAGCCTCATATATCAGCCCCCCCAGCCTCATATATCAGCCCCCCCAGCCTCATATATCATCCCCCCCAGCCTCATATATCAGCCCCCCCCAGCCTCATATATCAGCCACCCAATGCCATATATCAGCCCCCCAGCCTCTTATATTAGCCCCCCAGCCTCATATATCAGCCCCCAGCCTCATATATCAGCCCCCCAGCCTCATATATCAGCCACCCAATGCCATATATCAGCCCCCAGCCTCTTATATCAGCCCCCAGCCTCATATATCCGCCCTCCAGCCTCATATATCAGCCCTCCAGCCTCATATATCAGCCCCCCCAGCCTCATATATCATACCCCCCAGCCTCATATATCAGCCCCCCCAGCCTCATATATCATCCCCCCCAGCCTCATATATCAGCCCCCCCCAGCCTCATATATCAGCCACCCAATGCCATATATCAGCCCCCCAGCCTCTTATATTAGCCCCCCAGCCTCATATATCAGCCCCCCAGCCTCATATATCAGCCCCCCAGCCTCATATATCAGCCACCCAATGCCATATATCAGCCCCCAGCCTCTTATATCAGCCCCCCAGCCTCATATATCAGCCCCGGCCTCATATTTCAGCCCCCCAGCCTCATATTTCAGCCCCCTAGCCTCATATATCAGCCCCCAGCCTCATATATCAGCCCCCCAGCCTCATATATCAGCCCCCCAGCCTCATATATCAGCCCCCAGCCTCATATATCAGCCCCCAGCCTCATATATCAGCCCCCAGCCTCATATATCAGCCCCCCCCAGCCTCATATATCAGCCCCCCAGCCTCATATATCAGCCCCTAGCCATCAGCAATAAGCATTATTCAATAGAGCCCTTTCAGCCTGGTCTCTTCAAAGATCATTTTTTTCTGAATTTCCCCTATAAGACCAATATGATGCATAGAACTAATGTGTTTTATTACTTACAGGTGCCATTGTCGATACCTTTGGAGACTACAGATACATGTTTTTTGAATGTGGGGCCATTATGGTCTTTGCTGGTCTCTTCCTTTTCGTTGGGAACTTTTACAACTACCGTATGTTAAGGAAAGAGGCCGAGTTGGAAAACCAGAAGAAGGACATAGAAATGAAGGATGGCGCTGGTCTGAAAAAACACGACAGTGATCAAGTGAGCAGCGACGAAAAGGTGAAGATTGGCAGCGAGGGCCCACCTGTCAAACACGATTCCGAAAAATGTGAAGATGTAAATGGATCAGGTCATCAGGGTTAGAAGCACTTAAGGACAATTGTAATTATTTATTAGGGATGATCTCCATATTGGACATTTACGTGCTCTGTCTGCAGCACCACGGGTAGTCACAGTGTGAACTGTGTCCCATTATGTGGTGTCAGGAAGGGGTCTAAATCAAGGAAGAGGACGCCAGACGGGACAGACACAATGCAGACTTTAAGTGAAAGCAACACACGTCTGTAGTTCGTAAACCTAACTGTATTAAGTACTGTACGTATGGGGCTTACAGAACTGGAGATATTCATGGGGTGTTTCTAAAATTCCTATCAGGTATCTCTCTAAAGAGAAATGGATTGCAAAAAATATTTTTGTGAACACAACAAAGTATATCATAAATGTAGCTTAAAGAGGACCTCTCCCCTCTCCTTACATGTCTGTACTTGCATTCCCCATGTAATAAGAAATTCTGGAGTATCTATTCTTATGACTCTGTGTTGTGCCTGTTCTTTATTATTGCTGATAGAAGTTAGGCATGAATTACTTACAGTTTGCAATGAAGGTCCAGATGAGTGTTACCAGTTGGGGATGTGTCCCTGCACACTCTGATATTATCCAATCAGTGCTTCCAGTGTCAGACTGTGCAGGGACACATCCACAACGGGTAACACCCAGCTGGACTTTCATTGCAAATCTCTAGCAATTCATTCATATCTTCTTGTAGAAATAATAGATGATTGGCACAACATAGACTAAAAAGAATAGATGCTCCGGACTTTTTATGTCTCCCCGGAAATACTGATTGGATAGTATAGACTGCGATAGTATAGACACACACCCAATTGGTAGCACCCCGCTGGACCCTCTTTGCAAGCTGCTAGCAATTCATTCCTAACTTCTAATAGGAATAACAGAGGAATGGCACAACATACAGTCATAAGAATAGATGCTCTGGAATTGTTATTATATGGGGAATGCAAATAGTTACTAAAACAGACATGTCAAGAGAGGGGAGAGGTCTACTATAAAGGGTTTGTCTCATTAGGACAACACCTGTACGTGTGCCCTGCTCTGGCAGACTCCGCACCACCATGTTTTTTACTCATCCCACTGATATGACTGGGCACATTTCGCCAGCAGTGTCTGCTGTAGACGTGCAATGGGCGCCTCCCCCTAGGGCTCTCTAACGAGTGTCCCAGGTGTAGGAGTGCGGCCTAAAATGTCCCTTTATGTGTGTCACGGTGCTTCTACCTGGATACGGCTGGACCCTAGGCATTGGCTTCAAAGCAATAAATAGGAGGAATAATTGAGGGATTTGAAAGAAAGATTGAGTCCAGACCTTGTATGTAGTTGAACAGCAGCTTTACTTTGCATAAACGTTTTCAAAACAATCTTTAAGCTCTGTCTTGGTTCCAGCAGGCTTTAGCATTAAAACTGGCAGGCAAACTCGACTCTGCTACATCTGTTTCTCTCTGGCTCTGCTGTACTGACAGGCTGACTGTATGACTGCTTCTTCTTGTATGCTGCACTTCTCTTTCTATGGACTGTCTTTAGATTAGGCCAGGGAACTTTCTTCCTGGCTCCTGAGTCTATAAGCTTTGGCCTCCATTGCCAGCAGAGCTGAGGGTGTTATGGCTGGCTTGGGCACATCCAGCAGAGACATGCCCCTGCACACCTGTCCCCTAGCAGGGGGTAAGCTAGACTAACTGGAACTTCTGCCCCACCCTTGCAGCAGGAAGTAGGACTCCGGAGGGGGGGGGGGGGGGGGCCAATAAGAATGCACATTGTGTAGAACCTGGAATAAATGCACAAGATGACATGCGGTTAGACCAATAAACCCAGTAGCAAGGTGCAGAAGTGGTAACACCACTCTAGGGTGTTTTATTCCCCCTTACTTAAAACCAAGCCTTCCTCGGCTTGTGCTTAGGTCGTGCTCTAAGGTACCCAAGTAAGGTTAAAGTGCTGCATAAGAACATACATAGACTGACATAGAGACGGCTACCACTAGGTTCCTGCCCACATGAGTACTGTGTCTGTTCACAGTTTGCCCTCTCGGTGTAACCACTGAACCATAAAATACTGCACTAAGCACTCAAATACTCCACACAGTACTGGGGCAGAGTCGTATATGGAGCATAGGGGTGTCATGTACTGTAATCCCTTCACGATACTATGAGACGCCCCCAAATAGAAGGGTGGCTTGATCCTGTAATCCCTTCCTAGCATCAAGGCCTTATAAAAAGCTTTTCGCACGGTCACCTTGATGACTAAACAGGTAGGTAAACATACATATCCATAAGGCTGCGCACTAAGCCTTAGAACACACCAAAGTAGGAGGAGGAGCCGATTCTCTCCCATATCTCCCACGAGGGTTAATCCCTCTAAACACACATTTGCAGCGGGGTTACCCTTGACAGTGTTAGATCTGCTTGTGACGTCCTCAGAGGCAGTCCATATGAGCTAGAAAGTAAGGTCGCTATCTATCTGGCTAACTACATAAAAGAGTACATACAATGGGTAAAATACTTAAACGTTGCAGAACCTGTAAAAAAATAGTGTAAATATATAAAGCAATAGCATAGTGCAATTAAATTCACATTAAAGTCTTTTTCTTTAGTGCTGGCGGATCAAGTGCACCAAATGGGAACCATGTAGTGCAAAAGTCCTTTGTAATCCACAGGGGGTAGTAATATTGGTAATCCACATGGGTATAAGATAGCAGCAATAATATTGAGAACCCCTTTTTTTTCAAAGGGGGCTCCCACTTAACTTGAAAAGGGGGAGAAAAAAAAAAAGGAATTGGCGCAGATGTGCGCAACTTGAAGTGTTCCTGCAGATGAGGGGAGTCCTGACAAACATGTACATCTGGATGAGGAACAGACAGGGGGCAACAAAACATAAAACGGGCCAACCCGTCCTCACCCGTCAAGAGTAATCCAAGCTGTGGCTCCCATTAGTCCATGATTTTTTTTCTTTTCAGGATATCTAGAAAGAAGCTCCTTAGAGGAGGTACCTAAAGTCCTGCTCGCTGCTGCTGTTAAAAGACATGAAAGGGCGCTCCTGCCTCTTGTAAGCTAGGCTGGCTGCCACGGTGGTGCTTTGCTCATCTGGTGGACGACTTTGGTAGTGACCGGGTGATCACACTAGACATAGCAGCAGCAACCTTCCGTTGCACAGCACCAGAACCTCCTGCCAGGACAGATGGACTGAGAATCTCCGGCTGCAGGGTCTGTGGTAAACGATCTTCCAGGAGTGGTGATGAAGCTCGAGAAGCTCTCGCTGCAGCAGATACCATCTTCCATGGAAGTTGGTAATTTAGCACCGTAGGAAAACACACATCCCAGCTGAACAGTTGGTGGCGGGGGCAGACCCGGGATCAGGAGCTCCGGCTGAGGCTGTGGCTTTTCTTGAAAGCGAAAGACCCCTCCGCAGTCTCCTGAAGACAGCGCACTCGGCATGCGGCAGCTGGATTTTCCTGCCAGCACTCAGGTACCTGCAATGGGACACACCAGCCGACGCGGCGGATGCCTCGGACCTCTTCTCCGGTCCCTGCTGTATTTGCGATAATCGGATGTCTTGCAGGGCAGCCTGCATTTCGGGCTCGTCGCCCCACATCAGTTCATTCCAGTTGGGCCGCAGAGGACACACCATCTTGCTCTCTTCTTGGCCAATGCAAACTGGTAAGGGAGGAGAAGTTTTCACTCTGTACACTTGCACTGGGCAGTTCCCTGTGGGCAGTGCTGTCTTTTCCCGCGCTTGGGCTGGGCGTCTCCCTGTTTTCCCGCTCTTGAGGTACAAGAAGAACACGCTATGACTGGCAGATTAACCCCTCAGATGCCGGTGGGCACTTTACTCCGCCTGTCGCTCCGCAATAAACGTAATAAAGTCATCTTTAGGGGCTTTCCTGAAAATTCTGTAGGCCTGTAGCTTAAAGACACAAAGGTAAATCCTGTTTGTGATGCCAAAATTGCAACTGGCGCCTCCCCCTAGGACCCTCTATATATGGAACTCGCATCCCAGGTGTAGGAATGCTGAGTAAAATAGTGCGGCCTAAAATGTTCCTTTATGTGTGTCACGGTGCTCCTACCTGGATAGGGTTGAACCGCAGGCTTTGGTTCCGAAGCAATAAATAGGGAGAATAATTGAGGGACTTGAAAGATAGATTGAGTCCAGACCTTGTATGTAGTTGAACAGCAGCTTTACTTTGCATAAACGTTTTCAAAACAATCTTCAAGCTCTGTCTTGGTCCCAGCAGGCTTTAGCATTAAAATTGGAAGGCAAACTCGACTCTGCTAGATCTGTTTCTCTCTTGCTCTGCTGTACTGACAGGCTGGCTGTATGACTTTGCTTCTTCTGTATGCTGCACTTCTCTTTTTATAGTCTGTCTCTAGATTAGGCCAGGGAACTTTCCTCCTGGCTCCTGAGTCTCCAAGCTTTGGCCTCCATGGTCAGCAGAGCTGAGGGTGCTCTGGCTGGCTTGGGCACATCCAGCAAAGACGTTCCCTACACACTTTAAGCTAGACCAGGGATTGGCAAACTGCGGCTCTCCAGCTGTTGTAAAACTACAACTCCCACCATGCCCTGCTGTAGGCTGATAGCTGTAATCAGTCTTTGCATGCTGGGAGTTGTAGTTTTGCAATAGCTGGAGAGCCGCAGTTTGCCCATCCCTGAGCTAGACTATCTGGAACTTCTGCCCCACGCTTTCTGCAGGAAGTAGGACTCGCCCACCTCTCTCCAGAAAGGGGGGGGGGGCAGAATGGAATGGCTGAAGATAGGTCCGACTAAAAAGTGAAGTGCAGCATAAAGAAGAAGCTTGTCAGTACAGCAGAGTGAGAGAAGGATAGAGCAGAGTTGAGTTTGCCTGCCAGTTTAATGCTAAAGCCTGCTGGAACCAAGACAAAGCCTGAAACTGTTTGGAGAAATGTTTATTCAAGTAAAGCTGCCATTAAACTTCATCTCAAGGTCTGGACTTAAGTTATTTCTTCAAATCCCTCAATTATTCCCCCTATTTATTGCTTCAGAACCAAAGCCCAGGGTCTAGTCGTATCCAGGTAGGAGCACTGTGACACACATAAAGAGACAGTTTAGGCCGCAACATACCACTCAGCATTTCCTACACCTGGGACACGTTATAGAGAGGGCCCTGGGGGACGCGCCCGTTGCATAAGTCCTGGAAAAAGAGGACGTATGTTGGTCACCCTAGGGTCATATAGATCCCAAACTGGATGGGGCCACCAATTTATGGGCAGTACACCCATTTTCAGCCCACATTTGCAGGGACTGTCTATGAAAATTAGCAATAGTCCCTGCAAATTCAGGACTGTTTGCAACTATGCACTGGATAGTACATGCAAGGGTCCCAGTGGAGCACTAAAATGATGCGTCCCCGGTCCTTGCCAGGAGGAGGTTGAATGGTGTGGGGGTTGATTGTGCGATTGTCTGCTTCCTATAGTACCAAAGACTTTGAATGGGAGTATGTTTTTTTTTTAATAATGAATGATCTCAGGTTGTGATGTTCTGACTGCAGTATCTCATGCTGTAAACCCTATGGGGGGAGATTTATCAAAACTGGTATAAAGGAGAAACTGGCTTAGTTTCCCATAGCAATCAATCAGCTTCCACCTTTCATTTTCCAAAGGAGCTCCGGAAAATGAAAAGCAGAATTTGATTGGTTGCTGTGCGCAACTAAGCCAGTTTTCCCTCGCATAAGTTTTAATAAATCTCCCCTCATGTTTTTCATTCTCAGGGGAAACAACATAATGGGACAGATTTATTAAAACTGCCTAAAAGGAAAGGTAACTTTGTTGCCCATAGCAACCAATCACAGCTTCGCTTTCATTTTTCAAGAGCACTATTAGAAATGAAAGCTGTGCTCTGATTGGTTGCTATGGGCAACAAAGACATTTTTTCTGCAGGGCAGCTTTGTTAATCTCCCTCACTATTCGCACTTTATCCTAGCGAGGTCCTGTAATAAGCACACTGGGGTAGAGTTATCAAAACTGGAGTAAAGGAACACTGGCTTAGGGTACTTTCACACTTGCGCTGTGAGGATCCGACAGGCAGTTCCGTCGCCGGAACTGCCTGCCGGATGCGGAAATCCGTGTGCAAACGGAAAGCATTTGTAGTCGGGTCCGGATGCCGATCCGTCTAACAAATGCATTGAAGCACTGTATCCGTCTCTCTGGTGTCATCTGGAAAAACGTATCCGGTATTTTATTTTTTTTGCATTTTTAAAGGTCTGCCCATGCGCAGACCGGAAAAACCGGATCCGTTTTGCCGGAATGCTTGGTGCCGGATCCGGCATTAATGCATTTCAATGGAAAATAATGCCGGATCCGGCATTTCGGCAAGTGTTCCGGAATTTTGGACGCATGCTGAGGTATTTTCTCTGCCAAATACCGTAAGAGTGACTGAACTGAAGACATCCTAAAGCATACTGAACGGATTGCTCTCCATTCAGAATGCATTAGGATAAAACTGATCATTTTTTTTTCATTATTGAGCCCCTAGGACGGAAAACTTTAACGCAAGTGTGAAAATACCAGTAGTTGCCCATAGCAACCAATCAGATTCCACCTTTGATTTTACAGAGCTCCTTGGGGAAATGAATGGTGGAATCTGATTGGTTGCTATGGACAACTAAGCTAATTTTCCTTTACACCAGTTTTGATAAACTAGGCCCAGTGGGTGAGAGTTATCATAAATGTCTGTGAGGAAGATGCCTTTGTTTCCCACAGCAACCAATCAGAGCTCAGCTTTCATTTCCTCAGCTGCTCTTTAAAATTCAAAGCTGCGCTGTGATTGGTTGCTATGGGCGCCCAAAACATGTCCCTCACAGACTGCTTCAATAAATGGCTGCTTATATATATTTGAAGTGCAACTTATACTTGAAAACCTTTCTTATCTGTGACTTGTGAACTCGGAATATAAGGTGTACACCTTAGTTCTTCCAGGACCAAATAATTTAAAAATGTGTACAGCAAACTATATTAGC
The DNA here is from genome assembly GCA_033119425.1 of Bufotes viridis. Taxonomy (NCBI): domain Eukaryota; kingdom Metazoa; phylum Chordata; class Amphibia; order Anura; family Bufonidae; genus Bufotes; species Bufotes viridis. Next base: position 20,701,423 of record CM065596.1, on the reverse strand, counting down.
CTGTTTTTCAGAGCCAATGGTAATTATTTTGACAATGATTATTAAACTGTACTCTACCGGAAAATAAAAATGTGTACTTAAAGAGTCGCTGTACTTTCACACAAATTTGATTTCATTTGATAAAGAATGGTGTAATTAGCAAATTTCCTAAATCAATTACGGATAGGGGTGAGCAAAACGAGCTTCGGATCCGAGATCTGAAGTCAGTTCGTTCCCCAACGTTTTAATGCTGTATAGAGGCCTGTTTCCATACAGCGTGAAAATGTATGGGCTTTTCCGAGGCAAAATTCGTTAAAGGGGTTTTACCATCAGAGAAAAAAGATAATAAGTGGCTGCACCCTGTTCCCAGACAATGATACGCAGGTGCTCACCCAATGGCTTTTACCCAAGGCCCAAGTAATGTAGGAAAATCAAAAAACAGTAGGGGGCACACTACTCCAAATGGGTCATACGTATTAACATAGCAGAATAATCATTCAGGTTATAATTATTTATTAAAACATATAAATCCACCAAAACTCTGATTAAAGTGCAATGTCAGTGCAATAGTGATAAACAATCTTAGTGCAAATTTTGTGAGTCAAATATAACTTCCTCATAAAACTTCCTCATAAAATCCTCTAACATCACATCAGTCCACAATTGAATAGCTGCCACAATTCCTAGGGATCAACCGTCCACAATTGTATATACCTTCCACAATTATCTAACTGCCAATGCGTTTCCAATGTATTTCCAATGGTCCACCATTAGATAGCTGCCAATAGGTTTTTATATATTGCCATCACTTTTGATCCCGTCTGTATAAAGTGCAAAGAGCAAATTTTTTAGGTATACTGGCTGTTAGTCCCGATGTAGACAGCGCGCTGTTTTCACTATAATCACCATATATCTTGGCGTATACTGCCTGTTAGTCCCGATATAAACAGGGCATTCTTTTTGCTATGATCGCAATATATCTTAACGTGTTTCCACAGTTTGCCCAATGGTAGTATGGTTAGATCAATGAGGTATATACCGTGTATCTCTATAGCCGCATCGGTGTCTCCTTACCTCCTTCCCGACGTGTGTTAGTCCGTTGGCTTCCGCGCGTGTGAATCCTCCTGGCACCACTGGCGTCCCACGTGGTGCCGGTCCTGACGTGGTGTCCCACGTGACCCGAGGCTGAGCGGAGCGAGACGGGGATAGGAGGCTGAGCGGAGCGAGACGGGGATAGGAGGAATGGTTGTTACTTGGTCCTAGCGCCTGAGGAAATAGGTCTCGTCAGGCTCTTACAGCTGTCTTCAGGCGCTTACAGCTGACAATTTTTTCGGTACTGCGGCAGATACAAATTATTCAAAGTCCGGACTTGGTAAAGCTGGTCAGTAATCCCAGACGCGTTTCGGAGGTATCCCCTTCTTCAGTGGATACTGACCATCTATTTTTTAGATCCTTAAATAGGGATAAGCTTTCTAAAGTGGCAGTTTTCAAAATATGGACTGGATAATTTTCATGCATTTAAAAATGTGGACTGGATTATTTTCACTCCCCTTTAAAAATACTAATACAAATGCATAGTACATACATAATGACATATACTGTGATAAAAATACATAATAAAAATACTGTCTCTAGAAATTCTTGTATAGATCATCATGATTATAAAAAAATAGGAAGAATTATTTCCATTCTTGGGTCCGAAACTTGGAAAAAATTATTTCCATTCTTGGGTCCGAACTTGGGGTTTGGGGTTTTACCATTCGGCTTCTATTCTACAACTAAAACATTTTAAAACAGGAATCCAAAGTCGAACATGTGCCAGAAAACCAATGTGTACAGAGCAGTCTGAGGTATCCATCAGAGGTAATGTTGAGAAATTAGTAAGAAAGCAACATTACACATCCGTGACGCCTCTCCTGACATGTCTGTTTTACTCATGGGTGTAGGAATCCCCAAAAATCTGGGGGGGGCAGCACTTATGGGGCCCCTGTGTCCCCGCCCACCCTCAAGCCACACCGACATATCTCTCCCCCCCCCCCCCCCTTATGGGCCAGTGGGTAATGACGTAATCGCGCCACCTGTACCAACATCTGATAGGCTGCAGGCCTAGTGCCGGCAGCCTATCAGAGGAGCAGGGAAGGGAGATGCCTCTCCTGCTCCGCAGCACAGCCATCTGTATTGCTGTCCTGAGGACGGCGATACAGATGACTTTGGAGATGAACGTTTCCACAATGGAAGCGTTCATCTCCCTGTGCCCCGCCACCGCCGCACACATTGCCCTGCTGCCGCTCGGGGGGATTTTAGCATAACTGTCCCCCCCACATTATTTCCTGGGGGGGATTCGACCCCCCCGCTTCCTACGCCCGTGGTTTTACTAAATAGTCAATAACAATTCCGGAGCATCTCTTCCTTAATATTGCCATTGTTCTTCTGTTACTCCTCCTATAAATGTATACATATATGTGTAATATAATGAGTCCCTATATAGTCTGATACCGTCCAATCAGTGCTGACAGTATTTACACCCCTGTGACAAAGGGGATGGATGCACCCAGTTGTCAGATTTATTCATTAATCATCAGGAGGAATAACAGAGGAACAGCACGGCAAGAATAGATGCTCCAGAACTGAGGGATGCAAGTATTTGGTAAAACAGACATGCCAGGAGAGGGGAGGAAGGCTTCAAATATAGTGATAATATGCACTGGTGCCCCCCACGTACACAGAGGACCCAGGGCACACGGCCCACCAGCCCCCCAACTAGCTTCTTCTCTTGTCATTGGTAATTAAGGGGGTCAAAAGGGGGTCATTTTTGAACAGATATATGCAACTTTTTGGCATAAATCTTTCGCAGATTGTGGTGCAAAGGCTGTTTGCGCTGCAATCTGTGACTTTTCCGCCCGCTCACGTCAGGTCTAAAAAAGAAGGCTTGGGTGGGGAAAAATGCTTTGGACCGGCGGCGGATACGAAAAAGTTATGTAGAAGCCGGCGCCTCTACATAACTTAGGCGGATGAACTGCCAGCGCAGGAAGGATGAAGACCGGTTTCTAACTCGCTAGTCTTCAAGACTTTTTGTTGACCACAAAAGTTTTAGCCACAAGTTAATGGCTTTCCATGGACAGCGTAGGTTCCACAGTGAAGAGTGTGTACAGTTGGTTTCATGGTGAAAGACATAATGGACTCCATGGCTTTCCTTGGGTTGTAAGGTAAATTTTTTGGAATTTAGTACAGTCCTTATATGTTGACCAGGCCTGGGACAACAAATCACAGAGGACCCATCATAGGCTAGTTTCACACTAGAGGCACGGACCTCCGGCTGGCTGTTCTGGCGGGTGATCAGCCTGCGGGATCTGTGCTGCCGCTAGTGGACGCGTGGGGATCCGGCTGCCTCTTGGCATGTTTGCCATACTGCCGCCAGAATTCCGGCCCGCCCCCATTATAGTCAATGGGGCCGGAGATGACCTCCAGCCCCACGCATGCACTAGCGGCAGCACGGATCTGGCAGGCTGTTCACCTGCCAGAGATCCTTGCCGCTAGTGTGAAAGTACCCATATCCATCATGGATCCTGTAAAAATGTAAACCATGACACCAGTGTGAACAGAGCCTTAACTCACCTTACCAACATGGAAAGTGCATTGTATTCCAACAATGGAAATATGAACGCTGGTTACTACTACTCTCATTTTATCATGCGTTCTGGTTTCATTGCCACTGGACAGCATACCAAGCACAGCGCCGTCTATTGGATAGTGATCATTCTTGGTATTGCAGCCCAGGCCCATTATACCAAGCACAGCGCCGTCCATTGGATAGTGATCGTTCTTGGTATTGCAGCCCAGGTCTATTATACCAAGCACAGCGCTGTCTATTGGATAGTGATCGTTCTTGGTATTGCAGCCCAGGCCCATTATACCAAGCACAGCGCCATCCATTGGATAGTGATCGTTCTTGGTATTGCAGCCCAGGCCCATTATACCAAGCACAGCGCCATCTATTGGATAGTGATTGTTCTTGGTATTGCAGCCCAGGCCTATTATACCAAGCACAGCGCCGTCTATTGGATAGTGATCGTTCTTGGTATTGCAGCCCAGGCCCAATATACCAAGCACAGCGCTGTCTATTGGATAGTGATCGTTCTTGGTATTGCAGCCCAGGCCCATTATACCAAGCACAGCGCCGTCCATTGGATAGTGATCGTTCTTGGTATTGCAGCCCAGGCCTATTATACCAAGCACAGCGCCGTCCATTGGATAGTGATCGTTCTTGGTATTGCAGGCCAGGCCCATTATACCAAGCACAGCGCCGTCCATTGGATAGTGATCGTTCTTGGTATTGCAGCCCAGGCCTATTATACCAAGCACAGCGCCGTCTATTGGATAGTGATCGTTCTTGGTATTGCAGCCCAGGCCCATTATACCAAGCACAGCGCCGTCCATTGGATAGTGATTGTTCTTGGTATTGCAGCCCAGGCCCATTATACCAAGCACAGCGCCGTCCATTGGATAATGATTGTTCTTGGTATTGCAGCCCAGGCCCATTATACCAAGCATAGTGCTGTCCATTGGATAATGATTGTTCTTGGTATTGCAGCCCAGGCCCATTTATTTGAATAGGACTGAGCTGCCCGGAGGCCATGTGACCAACCAAAGTGACGTCACTGGCCTAGAAAGAGGCCTCAGTGCTCACCTGAGCACCACAGTCTCTTCGAATAGGTAATCTGTGTAGGTGCTGAGAGTGAGACCCCCACCGATCAGATATTGATGTCCTATTCTGAGGATAGGGGATCAATAATTCTAATCCTGGCAACCCCTTTAAGAGCTGGTAAGGATCAGAAGGTGGGTGTGGCTTAATCTAACATATGCTCTCTCCGGGGAAGGAAGTGTGCATGGAGTTCAGAAGCAGTAGTGCAGCTCAGATGTGTGCAGCCGTTTACCCTGTGTCCACAAAGTAGCAGCAAAGCTGCTGCAGGACCCTTCACCCTTCGCTTTGGGACTACGGTGGACTAATTAAGAATATTCCTGGGAAGATAATTGGAAATTAGAGCAAATGCTGCCGCCTTGATGAGGAAAGTGTGGCTCCCATGGCCCAGCCCATAGATCAGTATAGGGTGCCCTTACACGTTGCAGAATTTTTCTGCAGCAATTTTTCCGCACCATAAAGACTTTCCCCATGTTAGCCTATGGGGATGAAAAGGGTCAATACGTGCGCTGTCTTCCGCTGCGGAATGGGAACAGAAGGCAGATAAAGTTTTGTTGCGGATTTCCTGTAGCTGAATGTCTCCATATGTAGATTAGGGTACTTTCACACTTGCGGCATGGCTTTCCGCCATGCCGCAAGTACCCGTGTGCTGCCTGCTGTCGCTCCGTCCCCATTGACTATAATGGGGGTGGGGGCGGAGCTAAGGCACAGCACGACAGTGCACGGCCAGAGATCGCTGGACTAAAAGTACTGCAGGTCCGGCTTTTTAGTCTGGCGATCACTGCCGTGCTGCGCCGTAGCTCCGCCCCCGCCTCCACCCCCATTATAGTCAACGGGGACGGAGCGACAGCAGGCAGCACACGGGTATTTGCAGCATGGCGGGGGAACAGCCTGCCGGATAGCCATGCCACAAGTGTGAAAGTACCCTTAGGGATGAGCAAACTTCTGTTTTCAATTTCGGCGTACACGGTTCGGGTTATCTAAGAATTCTGTTATGGATTCTCCTACCACGGACCGCAAGTTATGGTCTGTGGTAGTGGAATCCATAATGGAATTCTTAGATAACCCTAACCTTGTACACCGAACTTTAAAACACAAATTGTCTCATCCCTATCTGCAGCATCATCTGCAACAGATACTGCGTCTGACGATTTTGTTGCGGAAAATTCCACAATAGGTAAAGGCGCCCATAGAATGCAGAGCCCTGAGTAGGAGGAAAATACAACCGCCAGAACCAGGGGCGTGACATCATCTCTGTTCCCAGCACCTCTTTCCTCCAGGTTCCGCTCGCCGAACATGCAGACATTTTGGGTGCCTTCACACTCTGCGGATTTTGTTGCAGAATTTTCCACTACTGAAAATCACTTCCATTCGTTCGAAAAGGGGACGCCAAGTACGTGGATTTCCACAAGTCCCGTTCAGGTGAATGGAACAGACTTTCAGCCTCGGAAAATTCTGCAACAAAATCTGCAGCGTGTGAAAGCGCCCTTATAGGATTTTGGCACTGACCTTATTCGCAGCGTGATCCCTAGGAAGAAAAAATGTAATTAAATGTGGCGGGGGATAGAATATTATGTTCTAGAATAACAGGAATGTCTCGGGTCATGTTCTGCTCCCGTCCCGGACAAGCAGCTCCATTACGTCGGCCATTGACTCAAGAGTACAAGAGACTCCTTTCATCAGTCATTCCGCTCACATGCCTGGATGCCAGGAGTGACTAGTAATGAAGGTAATTAAACATCCATCTATAATTAATTTCACACACTTCCCTGCCTCTGACAGTCTGGGTATAAGATCTCTGAATGCTGACATGTGCCATCATATTTCACTCGTACCGAGATCAGCAGACAATATTGTGATCGCCAATACTTTCCTCTGTAAATCTCTTTTATCGTCGACGTGATTATGCTTTGAATAATGATATAACAATGTGTCTGGGGGCTGCATCCATTTCAGACTGGTGGAACGCTCATCAGGGTGCTCGCCTGTTTCCCATAGAATTGTATGGAGCGGCAGTGTCTGCCCCCAACTCTTCCTTGCTGAAGTCGCACTGGTAAGAAGGCATATGGGACCCCAAACTAGTTATCAGGGGGTCTCAGCTCAGCGATCTAACAATTATTACCTGCCCTATGAAATAACAAATCGTTAACGTTTCTTCCACTTTGCTGCTTTTTCTTCCCGCAATCCTTGGATGTACGTGTGACTATACCATTGGGTGGTGAAGGTTCGTTGATGCTTGTCTATAGGGAATTGCATTAAAGGGGTTCTCCAACTTTTTGAGGCCTCATGCACACGACCGTATGTATTTTACGGTCCGCAAAACACGGATCTGCAAAAGAATATGGATGACGTCCGTATGCATTCCATATTTTGCGGAACGGAACAGCCTAATAGAACAGTAATATCCTTGCCCGTAATGCGGACAATAATAGGACACGTTCTTTTTTTTTTTTTTTGCGGAGAGGAAATATGGACATACGGAAATGGAATGCACATGGAGTAACTTCCATTTTTTTGCAGACCTATTAAAATGAATGGTCCCACATACGGTCCGCAAAAAAAAATAAAAATAGAACGGACAAGGAAAGAAAGTAAAGTCGTGTGCATGAGGCCTTAGACTGATGACCTATCTTCAGGATGGGTCATCAGTATCTGATCGACAGGCGTCCGCCACTTGGGACTAATAAAAATTACCTGTTTGAGGAGACTGCAGCGATCTGGTGAGCACCGCAGCCCCCCTTATAGCCTGACCTAGAGTAAGCTGCGAGAAGGCCGCTGCATCACAGGAGTGCCCTGGCTTTCTCAAACAGCTGATCGGCAGATATAGCCGCAGCCCGCAGGGTTCCTGCTGTTTCACATAGCAGACACCCGGGGCTAATGTCTGCAATCAGCTACATCGCAGGGAGCGAAAAATGAAAACACAAAAACAGAAAATCGCCTGTGGCTGAAGGGGCTAAACTCTAGTGATCAGGATAAGATCATTGGATAAAAATTAAAAATATCTGAATAGAGTCCCAGATAACAAAAGTATAAAAGCAATTACCCTGGGAACACACCTGAGCGTTTTTCAGCGCGTTCAAACGCGCTGAAAAACGCTCAACATGTGAAAAGCCATGCATCCCTATGGGCATGGTTCACATTTGGGCGTTTTAAAGCGCGTTTGAACGCGCTGTAAAACGCCCAACGCCCAAACAAGTACATGAGCTTCTTTGGGGCGTTTTAACGCGCCTATGGACAATGTTGCCATAGGGGAGAATCACTGAATCGCGCGTATGACGCGCGTTTCTTAGTTACAAAAACGCGCATCCAAAAACGCGAGTAAAACGCGCGTCATATGCGCGATTCAGAAACGCCTAGGTGTGTCCCCAGCCTTAGAGTTAGTAGCAGACTGATACTGATACTTTGTAGTAGACTTGTACTGATACTTTGTAGTAGAATGATACTGATACTTTGTAGTAGACTGATACTGACTTTGTAGTAGACTGATACTGATACTTTGTAGTAGACTGATACTGATACTTTGTAGTAGACTGATACTTTGTAGTAGAATGATACTGATACTTTGTAGTAGACTGATACTGATACTTTGTAGTAGAATGATACTGATACTTTGTAGTAGACTGATACTGATACTTTGTAGTAGAATGATACTTTGTAGTAGACTGATACTGATACTTTGTAGTAGACTGATACTGATACTTTGTAGTAGACTGATACTTTGTAGTAGAATGATACTTTATAGTAGACTGATACTGATACTTTGTAGTAGACTGATACGGATACTTTGTAGTAGACTTGTACTGATACTTTGTAGTAGACTGATACTGATACTTTGTATTTGCTCTGTGTATAAAAACACATGGACTGATGTGCTACATAGTATAATCAGTGTAGCAAACACAGCAGCTAAGGCGCCAATCCATGTATCAGCTTCCACCCCTGCTCTGCTATCTCATCATTTGTGCACAGTTCTTTAGTCAGAATATCAAGGGTCAAGTAGATTACTAAGCATTCTCTGTGAAGATATGGACATATCTTGCAGCATCAAGCCAGTAGACAATCCCTTTAAGGGCTCATGCACACAAACATATTTTCTTTTCCACATCCAATCCCTATTCACTTCAATTGGGCAGCAAAAGATTTGGACAGCCCACTGTGTTCTGCAGCATCTGTATGTCCGTTCCGTGGCCCCGCAAAAAAACAGAACATGTCCTACTCTTGTTTGTTTTATGGACAAGGATAGGACTGTTCTGTAGAGGGCAGGACATTCTTATCCACAAAATGCGGAACGCGCATGGCCGGTATCTGCAATTTGCGGACCGCAAAACAGGCTACGGTTTTGTGCATGAGCCCTAAAACTGTTAGATGTCTGTAGTGCGCATTGTACTGTGTAGTGACAACAGGGGCTTGTACAGATCTTATAGGGCCCCATAGCAATATTTACTATGGGGCCACCTCTGCCCCACCCAGTTTCCCGATACACTTGCATCAATCACTCCCAGGCAAGGCAGAATGCAAAGTGCAATGCCCCAGATTGTAATAAAAAGTCACACCTGGCCTCACCCACGCTTCTTAAATACAGCACTTGTTTTGTACATCATATTTCTTAATTTATTCATGCAAGACAAATGCCATAAATACATTGATAAATCTCCAGCTTCCCTTCTACTAAAAAGCTGACTGCCTGCAGCCACCAGTAGGGGGAGCTCAGTGTGTAGGAACGAATGCAGTTACCATTAACTGAATTAGAAGCTGTAACAATCTGTTTGCACCTAGCTCCCCCTAGTGGTGGCTGCATTAAAATGCAGTGTTTTTACATTGGGAAGAAAAAGAGTTCAGAGCTTGGACTCTCCTCCCCACAGGCCCCATAGCAGTCTCAAGTGCGCCAATGAATGGCAATCTGAAGTCATGGGGATTTCCATGATCCATTGCTAGGAGCACAGTAAGTACTGGGCTTGAATGCAAATTCCCTCCCTCACGGGCACATACTCACTCACCCTCCTACACATGCATGCCGTCTTATCTAAACTGTGTGAACACTGCCTTTGCATCCTGTGGATATTTTTATAGCTCAATAAAACATAAACTGCTGTTGAGTCATGGTCCTTCCTCAGTTATGTCCAGGAGCGGACTGGCCATAGACCCGACAGGGAGTTTCTCTGGTGGGTCAATGCCCATAGGGCCACCCAAGCCTATTGCTGGCCAGGTACATACTACCGGGGGCACTATAGGTGTCATTATTAGAGGAAGTCCAGGTAGCATGCTGAAGGTAGGGTTGGCTTGGTGCTGTGGCCCACATCTCACCTCTTAAGCCTCCTGCTCCATATCTATATTAATGACAATTGTAGGAGGAGGACAGAAGATGCCAGCTATTGATGGCCATCACAGAGGGACAGCTTCCGGGTAGTTATTTTGCACTGCACTGTGGTATATAGTTCTGTGGTATGGTATTCTGTGCTGCCCTATAGTATTACTGACCCTGCTAATGCCTGTTTCACACTTGCGTTGAGGCTTTCCGGTTTTGAGATCCGACAGAGGATCTCAAAACCAGGCAAAAACGGATCAGTTTCGTCCCCATTCTTTGTCAATGGGGGACAAAACTGATCAGGATGCATTCCTTTCCGTTTTGTTGCATTTTTTGACCGTTGCAGTATTGTGTCCGGTCTGCGAAACTGAACAAACCGGATTCGGCATGAAAATCAATCCGTTAGCCGTTTGTTCTGTTTAGATTTAGTACAGCTGGATCTGGCTAAAATGGATGCATCCGTATGTATTAAATGGCATGGATCCGTTTCATCCCGGTTTAGAGATCCTCTGCCGGATCTCAAAACCGGATGGCCACAATGCAAGTGCGAAACAGGCCTAACTTGCATTGGCCCCATCTACGTGTGTTGCCCTACCTTCTGTCAGTTTGGACTAGTCTACGACTCTGGGACCACTATAATTTTTTTTTTTCCAGGGCCAATTAGGTTCCCAGTCTGAACCCTGGTTATATCTGATCTCAGGACTGCTGGGAGGCAACCCACATGACGGTATGTTACTCTAAACAGTCGCTATGTCACTCTGCACGGGGTATTGGGTAGATTTGCCATTCAGGTGGCCGGAAAAGCTGTGTGTGAGCTGTAATGGACTCCACATCATATCATCAGCTATCGGTGCTTTGCAGACAACATATCTGCATTGTGCTGCTTTTGTTGCCTTTTTATCTCACCTATGTGACAATAAAACTAATCATCATCTGCGGTGAGGACACAACGTTTAATCCTGCGCTGCAGTCAGACAGTGAGAAATGTCCCCGAATAATGGCAGTGTCGGCTCGTATTGCTGTGCTCTGGTCAATTCTCCTAGACAGAAGGTTAATGAGGAAAGTGTCCATTTATAATGAAGGAGCGGTCGGATACAGACGTCACTGTTGTCACATCAAGTCCCATCCACTTATGGAGGAAGCACAATGACAGGTGATGGATTATTCATCTGCCATGTAAATCTGACCATAGGCATTACATTTCTGCAAATGGATCTTCAGAGGGATCTGCTGACGCTGAGGGCAAGATCACTGTCCCACAATCTCTGCCTATGGCTACATGCACACGACCGTATGTGTTTTGCGGTCTGCAAAAAAAAAAAACGGATGACGTTCCGTATGGCATTTGTTTTTTTTTGCTGATCGATTGTTTTTTTCGGATCCATTGTAATAAGGCCTATACTTGTCCACAAAATGGACAAGAATAGGAGATGCTCTATTTTTTTTTTTTTGCAGGCCTACGCAATAGACATAAGGATGCGGATAGTACACGGTGTGCTGTCAGCATTTTTTGCTGACCCATTGAAATGAATGGGTCCGCTTCCTATCCGCCAAAAAAAAGACAGAACGGACACTGAAACAAAATACATTCATGTGCATGAGGACTATGATTGGGCAGGTTGTATTTTATCTGCCTGATCCTATTTTTTGCACCCTTACATAAGTGGTGCCAGGTATATCTATATCTAGCTTTCTACTGAAATAAAAGATGATACTGCCATGTGGCTTACCTGTCAGCAGAAAGAGGCAGGATACAGGCTGCTGTAAATTACATCATGGATTCTGCTGAGGGTTTTGCAGGACAAGATCCTGAGTTACATCCTGTATTATACCCCAGAGCTGCACTCACTATTCTGCTGGTGCAGTCACTGTGTACATACATTATATTACTCATCCTGTACTGATCCTGAGTTACATCCTGTATTATACTCCAGAGCTGCGCTCACTATTCTGCTGGTGGAGTCACTGTGTACATACATTACATTACTTATCCTGTACTGATCCTCAGTTACATCCTGTATTATACTCCAGAGCTGCACTCACTATTCTGCTGGTGGAGTCACTGTGTACATACATTATATTACTCATCCTGTACTGATCCTGAGTTATATCCTGTATTATACTCCAGAGCTGCACTCACTATTCAGTATACAGACTCTTTCATTCAACAGTCTGTATTCTGCTGACACCTGTTTCAGGGAATTATGGAAATGTGATGTTCCTTCCCTGTTCTGTATTATCCCATACAATGACAGTACATGCAAGTCCGCAATATATAAGTACCCAGACTAGTTATCCTGCATGATAAATGGAGCACTGACTAGGGTATAACCCTTTTGTGAAACTTCTGGCTGTTTATCATTATGCAGTCAGCTTTTCCATTAATTAATTTCTCCTAATGTATGAGAAAACACGCAGACAGAATGTAGCAAATTGTGTGTTCATTACAGTGAAATAATGAGCTAATGATTTTCTGCCACAGAAGCTCTGCTCCGCAGCAGATTATTACTGCCTGCAGTGCCTCTGTTCAGCCACTAGAGGCCAGCCTTGTACTGTAGGAAAAAACTTCACTACAAGGCACCCAAGCATGTCCCTGCCCATTTCATTAGAATCCAAGAGATTTTACTTATAAGGCCTCTTTCACACGGTTTTAAGTGTCAAGTGCCCGTGCTGCGGGCCGCAAATTGGGGCCCACAATGCACGGGCACCGACCGTGGAGCAGCCGCAGCGGATCGCGGACCCATTCACTTGAAAGGGTCCGCGATCTGCCCGTTCCGCAAAAAGATAGGACATGTAAAAGTATAGAACGGAACTCCACGGAAGCACTCCGTAGTGCTTCCGTAGTGTTCCAGTCTGCACCGTTCCGCATCTCCGGATTTGCGGACCCATTGAGATAAATAGGTCCGCATCCGTGATGCGGAATGGCCACGCAAATGCGGGTCCGCAACACAGTAACGTGACATGTACGGCCGTGTGAAAGAGGCCTAATTCCATAGCTAGTTAACAACAATTAACAGTCATGACGTACATTTTTACGGGATGTAAAGAGCTATGTTATGGACATTGCTTAATTGTTGCGATTACTTTACCTGTTTCTTAGGGTGCATCCACATGACCATATACATGGATCTGCATCCGTTCCACAGTTTTGCCGAACGGGTGCGGACCCATTGTTTTCAATGGGGCAGCAAAAAATGCGGACAGAACATTATGTGTTGTCCGCATCCGTTGTTCCGTTCCGCGTCCCTGCAAAAAATATACAGCATGTCCTATTTTTGTTCGCAACCGCAGACAAGAATAGGCATTCTCTATATAGCACCGGCCATGTGTGGTCCGCAAAATTCAGAACACACTGCAACGCCAGTGGCCAAAAAGTATTATGCAATGCATTTCTGTCACTTGACCGAATTAAGCAAGTGTCCATAACATAGTAACATAGTTTATAAGGCTGAAAAAAGACATCCGCCCATCCAGTTCGGCCTGTTATCCTGCAAGTTGATCCAGAGGAAGGCAAAAAAAAAAAAAACTGTGAGGCAGAAGCCAATTTTCCTCATTTAAGGGAAAAAATTCCTTCCCGACTCCAATCAGGCAATCAGAATAACTCCCTGGATCAACGACCCCTCTCTAGTAGCTGTAGCCTGTAATATTATTACACTCCAGAATTACATCCAGGCCCCTCTTGAATTCCTTTATTGTACTCACCATCACCACCTCCTCAGGCAGAGAGTTCCATAGTCTCACTACTCTTACCATAAAAAATCCTCTTCTATGTTTGTGCAGAAACCTTCTTTCCTCCAGATGCAGAGGATGTCTCCCCATCACTTTCACAGTCCTGGGGATAAATAGATGATGGGACAGATCTCTGTACTGACCCCTGATATATTTATACAGAGTTATTAGATCTCCCCTCAGTCGTCTTTTTTCTAAGGAGAATAACCCTAATTTTGATAACCTTTCAGGGTCCTGTAGTTGCCCCATTCCAGTTATTACTTTATTTGCCCTCCTCTGAACCCTTTCCAGCTCTGCTATGTCTGCCTTGTTCACAGGAGCCCAGAACTGTACACAGTACTCCATGTGTGGTCTAACCAGTGATTTGTAAAGTGGTAGGACTATGTTCTCATCACGAGCATCTATGCCCCTTTTGATGCAACCCATTATCTTATTGGCCTTGGCAGCAGCTGCCTGACACTGGTTTTTGCAGCTTAGTTTGCGGTTTATTAAAATTCCTAGATCCTTTTCCATGTCAGTGTTACCGAGTGTTTTACCATTTAGTATGTACGGGTGACTTGCATTATTCCTTCCCATGTGCATAACTTTATATTTGTCAGTGTTAAACCTCATCTGCCACTTCTCTGCCCAAGCCTCCAATCTATCCAGATCCATCTGTAGCAGAAAACTGTCCTCTTCAGTGTTAATTACTTTACACAATTTAGTGTCATCTGCAAAAATTGATATCTTACTGTGCAAGCCTTCTACAAGATCATTAATAAATATATTGAAGAGAATAGGGCCCAATACTGACCCCTGAGGTACCCCACTAGTTACAGTGACCCAATCTGAGTATCTACCGTAACCACCCTCTGTTTTCTGTCACTCAGCCAGTTACTTACCCACATACAGACATTTTCTCCCAGTCCGAGCATCCTCATATTATATACTAACCTTTTATGAGGTACGGTGTCAAATGCTTTGGAGAAGTCCAGATATACGACATCCATTGATTCGCCGCTGTCAAGTCTAGAACTTACCTCCTCATAGAAGCTGATTAAATTAGTTTAACATGACCGATCCCTCATGAAGCCATGCTGATACTGCATTATTTTTTATTGAGGCACTCCTAGATAGCATCTCTTAGAAAACCTTTACCCACAGTTTACCCACGACAGATTTAAAACTTACCGTCCTATAGTTTCCGGACTATGTTTTTGATCCATTTTTGAATATTAGCACCACATTTGCTATGCGCCAATCCTGTGGAACACTCCCTGTCAGTATAGAGTCCGCAAATATCAGAAAAAAGGGTTTGGCTATGACATTACTTAATTCTTTTAGGATACGGGGGTGTATGCCATCTGGTTACGGTGATTTGTCTATTTTAATCTTTTTAAGGCTCTGCTGCACTTCTTCCTGGGTCAGACAGGGCACTTTTAATGGGGAATGTACTTTTACATTCTGCATTTCATCTGAGTAAAAAATATTTAACAGCTTTGCTTTCTCCTCATCACTCTCTGTAACAGCCCCCTCATTACTCTGTAAAGGGCCGACACCTTCAGATTATACCATAGAGACATAACTTTTGATTTGTAGGGGTCTGAATGCTGACACCCCCACCATTCGCTAGAATGAGGACAGAGAAGAAGGTGCAGATAGCAATTGTTTATTATATATTTTATGTGGTGTCATATTGTTTTATGTATCTGCCTTAAGCTTCAGAATGACAAGGTATGGTTGGCATAAGGAATGGAACTTACCATTCTAGTCCTCCACTCTTGGTGGGAGCAGGCTAGTCCAACTTCCTGCCTAGAGGGGAGAGCTCTAGAGAGTTTTAGGGAGATTTAACTTAGTAAGCCGGGAGTGAGGGAGTACGCCCATCTGCTCCTGTTCCATGGGCATTAAGATTGAAGATACAGCTCATCATGAATAATACTCCAGGGAGACTTAAGGGTACCAGAAGATCTTTACAAAGACAGCAGAGTGAACAGCACTATAGACCCTGCTGCAGGTGAGGGGGTAACAAGGTAAGATACCCATCACCACAGTTTAGGACAGGCAAATGCAAAGGCCTGCATATCGCGCAGACACCTATAGCCACAAGTGCCAGCTTACTGCTGTTAGCGAAGAGAAACCAGAAGAGAAAAGGACTACACTAGAGTGCTATTGTCTACCATCTTGCCTGCCACCATACCTCATCATCTGGGGATAGAGACATTGCACCTTGTACAGATGACAGCTGGATGTCCTGATTTTTTTCTACATCTTTCTGATGCTTTTATATCACCTCTTCACTGCACTGAATTCCAGAAAGCGATGGCCTGAGGGAGTACACAGTGACACAACATCTCATCAGGGCCACTATCACTCCTATTCTCTGCAACGGCTCCTCAAGGCTTCGCTGCATATGCCGATATCGTGCTCCCTGTCTGCTCGCCGCAAGAGACGGACTCAATAGAAATCCATGGGCCCATCTCGATTCCATCCCCTGCCTAGGGGTGAGAGAGCACAATATTCTTCATGTGCTTCTCTCTCCTCGTTCTAGTGATCGATGGCGGTCTCGTCACTCAGACCCCAAGGTTCAAAACTTGTGATAGGTCTATGACGTATCAACAGTTTTACCAAAACTTAGTGACCTTAGAAGATATATTTAGAAATTAGGCAGCACAGAATGGTGGACATGGTATTGATAGAAGGACATTCACTTAAACGGCATGCTCAACCTGCGGCCCTCCAGCTGTTGTAAAACTACAACTCCCACAATGCCCTGCTGTAGGCTGATACCTGTAGGCTGTTCGGGCATGCTGGAAGTTGTAGTTTTGCAACAGCTGGAGGGCCGCAGGTTGAGCACGCCTGTAAGTATCCAGTCCATGTATGCTTTCATCAGTTCCTTTAGAAAGACACAAATAAGCGTTCAAATTTAACAAGCTCCTCTGGCTGAAGTCCCGTTCATTAAGAGTCCATCACGGTTGTCTGCCAGCAAAATGGGATTCACTTGCATTGCATTTATCAAGGTGAATAACTGCATTGATTTTCACAAAAAGAAAAAAAAAATCCTTATTTCATGCAGGATTTTGCCCACCATTTGAAGCCATTATATTACCATCTAGTTGTAACAAGCTCATCTAATAACCAGCGTTTGTGCAGTTCGTCTGGCCGTTCGATAGCACACCGGGCAAAGACATGTCTCCGTGTAAGGATTTCAGACGTTGGCGGATCCTGATTAAGTGTGACCCGTTCCAACTTGGCTTCAAAATATGAAATCTAAAACCACCTGTCATAGCAATAATTGTACAAATCTCTCCCCCCTTCTCCCGAGTCAATGTTATCAGTCACCCAAGTTCATTTAATTAAAACGCATTGGCTGCCGCTTGTATTCCTCATAGTTGAGTAAATCTTCTGGGCCCATTACCTTATAATGCCCAAATTACTTAGTTCTGCATGAAGAGAGCTCATAGATGCCAAGTGCTGCGATTCACTGTTAAATATACATTTTAGAGAGGTCCATAACTTTGAGGGTCAATCTATTTGACGCTTATTATGATCCATACATGATTAGGTGATGTCTCACCGGGACAACCTTCTCTCTTAAATATAGCCACCCCAGTAGTCAGCTGATTGGCACGGCTCCAGGTCCTGTAATCCCCAGTTATGTAGAGAATTTTTTGCTGTCCCCACATTTCAAAGATCTCATTACATTCCATAGATTGGTGGAACCAGGGTGCACCGCCAATCAGGCAGCACCAGGTAGGGACAAATGGGGGCAGCGGAAAGGCCTTGGGCAATGAGTCTTTTTATTGGGGAAGCGTTCATCTTTGCACATTCAACTGTATCGCTATATTAACCAGTATGTCTTGTAGCACTATATGTAATGTTAGGTTGGGAAGGGGTCAGGTTGAGAATTTGTCTACAGGGAGGGGGGGGGGGGGGGCGTTATTTCAGTTTTCGCCTCAGGCAGGAGAAAGGCTAGATGCACCCCTGGTTGGAACAAGTCAGATGAAGACATTTTTACCGTGGGTCTCTGTCCTGGATAACAGTTGAGGGACTCAGGTGGGGGACACCCCTGTATGACGTCTGTGCAGTAGGTCTCCACTCTGGCTCGCAGAGGGATGTCGTAAGAGGCAGACTCCTCTCTATGGACAGGTTTTATCCGAATAGGATGTCTCCTTCAAGACTTATAGGTAAGCTTTCTCCACACAAAAATACAACGTGCAATTGCTACTCATTTCTGATAAAAAGACCAAAATGTTGACCCTGTTGAATGACAATAGAGATGATCCTAGTAAATTGGTAGTAAACCCTCAACCACAGATTTCTGACGCAGAAATGCATGTTTTATTGTAAGCCATGTAAACATAGCCTCATTATTCACTTGTAAGGGTATGTTCACACAATTAAAATTCGCTGGCGGATTGCGTCGCGGAGAAAAAAATCCGGCATCAAAACAACTACAATAGCTTTCTATTGACTTCAATAGAAATGGGTTGATTCACATGACTGTTGTCAGCCTGAGAAACATGGTCCGTGTGGCGGTTGTATCCAGGGGTCAAGTCCTGGGAAAAAAAGTGTGGGAACTCACCCAAGTGCCTCCGTGTAACGTCACGGCGCGCGGCGTACACAAATGGCAGGGGAGGTCAGGAGGAGGAGGAGCAAGCACCATATTTTTCGCCCTATAAGATGCACCTAGGTTTTAGAGGGGGACAATAGGAAAAAAAATATTTTTTATTACACCTCAGGTCAGACCACCAATCAGACCCCCAATGTTAATCAGACCTCAGCTAACAGCCCCAATAAGATGCCCAATGTTAATAAGACCCCAGATCACACCTCAGCTCAGACCCCAATATGAATGACCCCCAATCAGACCTCAGATAAGACCTCTCCACCAGCCCCCAGTGCCTCCCCACCAGCCCCCAGTGCCTCCCCACCAGCCCCCAGTGCCCCCTCCATCAGCCCCCAGTGCCCCCTCCATCAGCCCCCAGTGCCCCCTCCACCAGCCCCCAGTGCCCCCTCCATCAGCCCCCAGTGCCCCCTCCATCAGCCCCCAGTGCCTCTCCACCAGCCCCCAGTGACCAGTCAATCAGCCCCCAGTGACCAGTCAATCAGCCCCCAGTGACCAGTCAATCAGCCCCCAGTGACCAGTCAATCAGCCCCCAGTGACCAGTCAATCAGCCCCGGTGCCCCCTCCATCAGCCACCAGTGCCCCCTCCATCAGCCCTTAGTGACCCCCTCCATCAGCCCCCAGTGCCCCCTCCATCAGCCCCCAGTGCCTCTCCACCAGCCCCCAGTGACCAGTCAATCAGCCCCCAGTGCCCCGTCCATCAGCCACCAGTGCCCTCTTCATCAGCCACCAGTGACCCTCCATCAGCCACCAGTGACCCCTCCGTCAGCCACCAGTGCCCCCTCCATCAGCCACCAGTGCCCCTCCATCAGCCACCAGTGCCCCCTCCATCAGCCACCAGTGCCCCTCCATCAGCCACCAGTGCCCCCTCCATCAGCCACCAGTGCCCCCTCCATCAGCCACCAGTGCCCCTCCATCAGCCCCCAGTGACCCCTCCATCAGCCCCCAGTGACCCCCTCCATCAGCCCCCAGTGACCCCTCCATCAGCCCCCAGTGACCCCCTCCATCAGCCCCCAGTGCCCCCTCCATTAGCCCCCAGTCAGTGCCTCTCACCAGCCATAAAATCTAAAAAAAAAAAACACTTACCCTCTCCTGCTCCTGGACGCCGCCGCTCCTCTCTTCCTGGTTCTCGGCTGTGCTGTGAAGGCTGCGCACAGCGTGAGGTCACAGAGCGCCTCACACTGTGCGCAGCCAGCCCTGACAGCCGACAGCCGATAACCAGGAAGCGGTGAGTACAAAGTCTTCACCGCTTCCTGGTCATTTTGCCCTTAAAGGGAACGGCGTTCCTGCTGTGAAAAAAGTGCAGGAACGCCGTTCCCACCCGTTCCCCCTGGACTCGAGCCCTGGTTGTATCTCCTGGACCGACCGTGACCTGAACTAGTGATATATGTGGTTTCTAAAAGAAAGACTGCGCAGCTTTTAACTCCTTCCCGGGGATTAAAAGTCGAGTGGGATCCAGAAATAGAGTTAAAAGCTGCGCGGTCTTCCTTTTAGAAACTTTATGAAAGTGAAACTGGACCTACCTCACTAAAAGACCTGCTGTGCTAGAAAAGAACTGTGTGGTTTGAGACAATTTTTATTACATTTTATTGTAATTTTTGGAGACTAGTGATTTATGTGACAGTCCGCTCCTATCTGGTTGCGGCTCTATTGTATACATGATAATGTGAGTACAGCCCAACCCGCGATCACATAAGAACTGACTGTATCATAAATCACTAATTCAGGTCAGGAGAGCCGCAGTCGATCTGAGAGATGCAGCCAACACAGGGGTGGATCTAGCCTGCCTGAGGCGAAAACTAAAATGAGGACCCCCCTCCCAATGCCAACCTAACCCTTCCCTCCAGCCTCACTGGTAAAGGCATACTTGGAAAACATTACATATAGTGCTACAAAACATACTGGTAAATATATCGATACAGTTGAATGTGCAGAATTGCCCAAGGCCTTTCCGCTGAACCCCACCCACCCATGTGTCCCTACCTGGTGCTGCCTGAGGTAATTGCCTCACCATGCCTCATTGGTGGTGTACCCCTGGACTAACACACAGGCCATGTTTCCCAAAACAGAATGATATCATTTAAAATATTTTATTATTAAAACTGTAAATTACATATAACTATTTGATTAATTACACACAGATCCATGTTTCCCAGACTGACCGTTGTCGTGTGAATCAGCCCTAAAGGGCATACGGATGTCATTTCCTCACCAATTAATGGAGGGTTGCTATAAAGTGCCTTTACCTCTGGAGGACCCTTCTTGTCTGTGTACAGTATTTATTTCAATGAGTATGTCCTTCAGCCATGATGGCAGAAGACCAGCCAGCTGTTTCTCCCAGCAATAACAGCCATGGTGCCATGTTGTCCCAGCCATCAAAAGGTCGTTAGGCTGAGTCCACGCATGGCAGAATGTCTCTGTAGCAGATCTCGCTACTAATCTGCCTTAGGGGAGGCTGCTGGATGCTTATTAACCCATTTCTACTATACAACTACGTGTCATATTTCTCTATGAAATGTCATAAGAGGTAAAGGATATATTGCATTGGGCGCAATGGGATTCCCCCGAACAGGACAGGAGAAGATTTCAGCCCCAGGCTTTGAAGGTCTCATTTTGAGTAATCCATTCATCTGCTTTACCTAAACCAACTTTTTTTTTTCCTTCTTTGTAAAACAAAACCAGAATTTGGCAGCATAAAGTGTGCAATTCTACATCAGCCAGTTCACAATTACAAATGCTGCCGGCAGCTTCCTTTCTCACATTAGCAGCCAAAACAGAGCAGCATTTGCCAACACATTAAGCAGGACGAGAAAAAAAAAATTTAAAAATAAAAAGAATTTAATGACTTTCACTTCAACACATTCTGTATTACAGATGTAGATCCAAGTGTATCTCTGCTAATCACATTACACTAAAATGATATAAATAATGGTTCTCTCCCCGCAATGGAATAGATGCAGTAGATAAGTTGAGCTCCATCGTGAAAGCAGCGGCAGACAGAAATGAGCAAAAACATCATCGTTTAAATCCAAGTGCCTCTTTCATGAGACAGAAATGCTCTATATAGGCATACACATGATTCCATAAAGAGTTAAACTAAAGTACACTCCCAGAACCATTGTTGCGGGGTATTCTGTACCTGGCATCCAGCTAGAAAGGACATTTGCTTACAATCTTTTTTTTTTTCTCACTTCAGAATGTGAGTGACTAATCCAGTTTGGCTCAGGGTGCCGAGCAGGGAACCTGCATCAACAGCACAACATCCAAACATCCATATGCCCTAATAGGGTCTAGGCAGTTGCCAACAGTCCCAAATTTGCAGAGACAGTCCACTGAAACTCAGGCTGTCCCTGGGACCAAAATGGGTGGGCTTGCACAAGCACCCCTTCCATAAGTGGGTGTTCTTGTCTGCCATGGGGGCATTATCATGCTCTGAATTTTTCACCAACAATGTTGGTAAGCAGGGACAGACTGGGAACCTAAAATGGCCCTGGAAAAAAACCCTAAATGAAGCCCCATGTTGTAGGCGATTCCAAATTGACAGAATGCGGGGCAAGACAAGTAGGCAGGGCCAACACAAGCCACAAGTAGGCAGGGACAACAGAAGTAGATGGAGCCAGCGATACCATAGTGCAGCACAAAATACCGCCCCAACAGAACCAAATACCAAAGTACAGTATAAAATCCTGAACTGTCACCATACTGAGGACAGTGATACAGTTGAATTCAGGAGGGGACCTGCAGCTGCTGACCAGGTCCATAAGTACCTTATGCTCCTAGCGTTGGGCATCGGCCCACTGGGAAATCTCCCTGTAGGGTCTATGGCCAGACCGCCTATGAAAAGGAGCTATCTTCATAAGGAAGCCACTTTAATGGGCAAAGGAGACCTCCACAAATAGGGGTCAATACAATAACGTGGCGTCGTGTGTACTCCACCACAAACACCAAATATTGAGATACCACACAGTATAGGTACCAAAAAACATAATCTTTATTATAACAAATCCAATAAAAAATGATATTCTATGATTAAAATTGAAGATACATGCATACCCACACAGAACGGGGAACTTCAATGTGGCAGAACAATTATTATGGATGATACAATAACATTTGAACCAGTATACATTACCCAAAAGGGAATATGAACGAAAGTGCAAACGCTGCAAGCAGGCCACAGTAGAACCCATCACCCCAACTCCGTTTAGCAGTCGCTTCCTCCAGGGGGACTGCCTCTTGTCAGCACTGACCACATTGTATACCCCCAGTGACCAATAGAAACTTGTGCGCACATGTGTTTCAAATAAAGCACCTATCAGTTCTGTGATGGACATGGGTCACCGGACCAATCATAAGGGCTAGTGATGAGCGAGCACCAAAGTGTTCGGGTACTCGGTCCGAACACATAGCCATATCAGTGCGCTCGGCCGAGCACCCGAATATAATGAAAGTCAATAGGAGACAACCAGGCACCCCCTACCAAGTGAAAGGGCTGCCAAAAATTACAAGGAACCCGCAAGGGCCTGCTGGTGACCCTCTAAAACATTACGGGTGAGGGCCTGCTGCTGAGCTGACCCACTAAAACATTAGGGGCGAGTGCCTGCTGGTGAGCTGACCCTGTAAAACATTATGGTTGAGGGTCTGCTGGTGAGCTGACCTTGTAAAGCATTATGGTTGAGGGTCTGCTGGTGAGCTAACCCTATAAAACATTATGGTTAAGGGCCTGCTGGTAAACTGACCCTCTTTAAAAATTATAGTGGAGGGAATATCTACAATCTGGAGGAGGAGGAGTAGAAAACAAGATTCAACCATATACACTTTTTTTTGTGGCGCAAAAGGTGCATGGGAATACAGTACAGTAGACTAAGTACATTATAAACAATACATTGAAATTGCCTTTATGTTCAACATTAATCATCTCAGCTCTCTGGTGGAGTTGAGAAGTCAGGGGCAATCCAGGCCTTGTTCATTTTTATCTGAGTCAACCTGTCAGCATTGTCAGTGAACAAACGGATACGCTTATCAGTTATAATGCCACCAGCAGCACTAAATACACGCTCAGACAATACGCTGGCGGCCAGGCAGGCCAGCACCTCCAAGGCGTAGAGCACAAGTTCGTGCCACGTGTCCAGCTTGGACACCCAGACACTGAGGGATAATTTAGGACGCTGACACGGTCTGCGATGTATTCCTTCACCATCTTCCAAAACTTTTCCCCCCTTTTAGCACTAAGCCGCGCTTCAGGTTGAGGTTGCTGGTGGGGTGTAATGAAAGTGTCCCATGCCTTAGAGAGTGTTGCCCTGCCTCTGTTGGAACTGCTGTATGTTCCCCTTGTCTCCCTTCCTCGGTTGCCTAAGAAAGTCCAGACTCTGGCGGCCGCGTTGTCAGATGGAAAACTTTGTAGCAATCTCTCAGATTAATAGAAATTGTAATATACACACCGTTTTCAGATTCAGTTCAGTATGGGATACAAAAACTCACAGATTGTGGACAGTATACTAGGCCCAGATTAATGGAAGTTGTAATATGCACAGTGTTTTCAGATTCCGTTCAGTATGGGATACAAAAACTTACAGCTTGTGGACACTTTACTAGGCCCAGATTAATGGAAGTTGTAATATACACAGCATTTTCAGATTCAGTTCAGTATGGGATTCCCAAATAAAATGTATTCTCTGCTGGAATACTATATATATGGTTGCGGCCTAAACGCACACAAAGATGTGCCCAAAACTAGTTGAATTTGCCTAAAATATAAATATTTCTCTCCTGAAGTAATGAATATAACGGTTGCGGATTGAACGCACACACAGATGTGCCCCAAACTAGTTAAATTTGTCCCAAATACAAATAATTCTATGCTGGAATACTGTATGTATGGTTGCCGCCTAAACGCACACACAGATGTGCCTAAAATTAGTTAAATTTGTCCCAAATACAAATGTATTCTTTGCTGGAATACTGTACATACGGTTGCGGCCTAAACGCACAAATAGATGTGCCCAAAATATAAATAATTCTCTGCTGGAGTAATGAATATAACGGTTGCGGACTGAACGCACACACAGATGTGGCACAAATTAGGTTAATTTCCCCTGAAAAAAAAAAACTTCTCTGATGGCGCGGTGTGTATCTCACTAGCAGGCACACTCTAGTGAATAAGCCCCTTTTTATAATGCCTGCTAAACACACTGCTTTCTGATGGCGTACTGTAGATCTCACTAATATCAAATTTTTCAGTCTTTTAAAAGCTTTTGAGTATTTAAAAAAGCGATTTTCCAGCCCTGCACTATCGCTTCCTGAAGATGCCTGTCCCTGATACTGCTGAATTTAACCCCTGGTAAAATTAAATAAAAAAGGGTGCTGCACTGCTGTCAAACACACACTGTAGTCCTTAAGAGGACTGTTTGGTCTTTCAATAGTTTTTTTGGAGATAAATCTGTGAATTTCCAGCAAAACGCTATCTGTCCCTGCCTACTGTCTGCTCTCCCTGGCGCTGAATGATCAGAGCGCGGAACATCGGCTCCTATATAAACTGGTATCACGTGTTCCAGCCAGCCAATCAGTGTAAGGTAACATGGCAATGGCCCTACACTGAAGGGAATTACTTACCTAAACACTGATTGGCTGCTTAGGAGGCGCCAAAAGTGCGGGGAGAAGACTCGCGCAATGTGACGAGCACACGTGGTATTCGGCCGAGTACCTCTACGTGCCGAGCATAGCGATGCTCGAGCCGAACCGGTACTCGGCTGAGCATGCTCGCTCATCACTAATAAGGGCTTATTCACATGACCGTAGGCTGTTAGGACCATAGGGGTAGTCAGCTCCAACGCTGAACAACTATTTTAATATGTATCCACAGCAGGATATTTTTTTAGATCCGTATTACAAATGCGATTATTTTGAGACTCCATTAACTTCTATGGAGAACTATCAGCCTCCAATGATGCATGCTAAGTTTTTATTCTTTACAGTATCCAACTGTGTATGTATCCATGCAGAAAAACACCCTTGTGAATTGAATTATTAATATTAGTTATGTATGTAGACAGCAGAGCATTCATTTTAGACGAGGATACCTCGCGATATAAAAACACAGTTGTGTGAAATAGCCCTTAAAGTGGTGCCGGTATCTTTGGATAATGATACATAACTGATACATAAGTCATGTCATAAAATAGGATGGTAACCCCTAGGACCTGCCAGGCATTACCCCTGCAGCGGCCTCTACGGGGGCAATGTAGAATTACATGGTCCTCCAAAACAGTAACCACTCATACAGATTGTCTCTCTGTGCTGCCTTATTGGCCGGGGGTCCCGAGTGCCGGTATATGCCCCCTGATTGAGCAGATGGTCAACCCCATTAAAGTATGGCTACATGCACACGACCGTTGCCTGCCTCCGCGTCCGCTCCTCCTTGAAATTTTGCGTCCGTCAAAAAAAACGGATGACGGACCGTTTTTTTGACGGATCCGATTTTTATGGCAGATCCATTGTAAAAATGCCTATCCTTGTCCGCAAACGTGAAAAAAATAGGACATGCACTATTTTTTTGACGGAATGAAAACACGGATCACGGATGCGGAACACAAACGGTTGACCATCCGCATTTTTTGACGGACCCATTGAAATGAATGGGGAAGCATCCAATCCGTGAAAAAAACGCGGAAACAAACAACGGTCGTGTGCATGGGGCCTATCACTGAGATCTAAAGAATTGCACTGACCTCCTAACACAGGGATAGCCAACCTCCGTCACTCCAGCTGTTGTGAAACTACAACTCCCAGCATGCATACTTGCTCTGCTCTTCTGAGAACTTTCCCAGAAATAAATGGAGCATGCTGGGAATTGTCGTTTCGCAACAGCTGGAGTGCCGAAGGTTGCTGACCCCTGTCCTAACACCTCGAGGGCTTTGCGCAGTGCAGAGGGGAAAGTCTTGTGAATACGCGTGCTGCCACTCCTGACTGGGTATGAGCAGAAGAAGATTAATTAGAACATCTACAGGCCATGGGATTTGTACTTTGATTAATGAGGCTTTACAGCACCAGTTCACAGTATGTCACAATTTAACCTGGACCGTAAAAACAATCGGATTTATCTCAATAATGCAGTGAATTGTATTAGTAGGAAGGATCATTGTGATATTTGCCCCCGTTTCATTTAGAATTGTTACCGGGAAATAAATGTCATTTAGTGTTCGTATTCAGAAGTGCCGCATTTACGGATTCACCAGAGGAAAAAAGCATGTTATTCTGTTCTGATATAGCAGAGCTAAAGTTATCATTCAGCTTTTTGGTGCTGAGTTGTTTGTACATGATGATAGCAAACTTTTCCTTATGAATAAAATAAAATAACATTCCTCCATAGGGATATTAGATTTTACAATTTATTAAAGCTGTGTCCCAGTTTTCCAGTGTACAAAGGTCGCAATTTTTTATACATTTTGTACATTTTGCAAAAAAATTAATTAATTAAAAATGCAGCTTTCTGGGACATTTCACCACTCATAGAACTTTTCAAAAATAGAAAAGACTCATTCACGCGGTTTTGGAAACATGGTCCATGTGTTGGCCACATCTCCTGGAACGATTGCAGCTCCTCTGATCCGAACTGACTGCACCATAGTGTTGGGCACGAATATTAGAATAGCGAATTTTAATCGCGAATATTGCAACTTCGAGAATTCTCGAATATTTTGAATATAGTGATATATATTCAGAAAAACAAGTATTCGTCAATTTTTTTCATCTGAACCCATTACCTGCCTGCTTCTTGCTTGTCTGCCAATGTGAGAAGGCTGCAATATCAAGTGAATTAGAATATTCTTCATTATTTAATATAGTTTATGTTATGCGAAAAGTCTATATTCTACATATTCGACAATTCTACCAAGCCAAGCCAACGCCATAGGAAAGTTGCTTAACGCTCTTACGCGATTCGATTAACGCGCATATTTAATTACTGATTTTTCACATAACATAAACTATATTAAATAATGAAGAATATTTAAAATCAGTAATGACTCTGAGTCATTACTGACTTGTGGATCAATTCAATTCGAGAATATTCAGCATTTTTTTCCATGTGAAGTCATGATTCCTCCCTGCTTAAGTTGCTTTTGGGCCAATGACTGTTCACATTAAAGGGCTTCTGTCACCCCCACTGACGAATTTTCACTAGCTGACATTAGCTACTTGCTAATGTCAGCTGAGTTCAAACATATGTTTAATATCTTTTTTTCTGTTTTCAATCTTCTTAAAAACTTACTTTTGTCATATGTAAATTAGCTTCGCTACCAGCAAGTTGGGCGGGTACTTGCTGGTAGCCGCCGCATCTTCATGGCCTTGGAACGCCCCCTCTTCTTTTGATAGACAGGGCCAGCGCGCTCTCCTCCTCTCGCTGGCCCTGTCTGCAGCTGCAATCCCGCGCCTGCGCCGTCTCGGTCTTTAGTCGGCGCAGGCGCTCTGAGTGAAGGACGCTCTGGCTTAGGCGCTCCGTCCTCAGTGCGCCTGCGCCGATGACGTCAGCGCTACACCCAGAAGAAAAGACGCCGGCATCGCCTGCTCTTCACCAGGGATGCCGGCGTCTTCTCTTCCGGGTGTAGCGCTGACGTCATCGGGCGCAGGCGCACTGAGGACGGAGCGCCTAAGCGAGCGTCCTTCACTCAGAGCGCCTGCGCCGACTAAAGACCGAGACGGCGCAGGCGCGGGATTGCAGCTGCAGACAGGGCCAGCGAGAGGAGGAGAGCGCGCTGGCCCTGTCTATCAAAAGAAGAGGGGGCGTTCCAAGGCCATGAAGATGCGGCGGCTACCAGCAAGTACCCGCCCAACTTGCTGGTAGCGAAGCTAATTTACATATGACAAAAGTAAGTTTTTAAGAAGATTGAAAACAGAAAAAAAGATATTAAACATATGTTTGAACTCAGCTGACATTAGCAAGTAGCTAATGTCAGCTAGTGAAAATTCATCAGTGGGGGTGACAGAAGCCCTTTAAATTGGAAAAAATGACGAATATTCTAAAAAACTAATATATAGCACTATATTCTATAGTGCTATATATTCATGTTTTAGAATAATCGCATTACGCAAATATTACATTGCCGATTTTTCGCAATCAATAGAATAATCTCGAATACGAATATTCACGAATATATGACGGATATTCTAACGAATATTCACGAAATATCGTGAATTTGAGTATTGCCCCTGCCGCTCATCACTACTGCACCATAGTGATTTATCTGATAGCGGCTCTATTGTACTGTGCAGAGACCTGCCAGAGCTCTTTGGATACGGCATTGTCGGATGGTACATACCTGCCAGCCCCATTGACTATAATGGGGTCCACCAGAGATACGGTGGCTATCTGGCTATCTGGCAAATATGCCGGGATTCAGCTGTTTTATGTCTGGCCAGTTCCTGGCATTATCTCCGGCCGGAACACCTGGCCGCACGTATAAATCTAACCTGCACATCTTAAGTCATTTCCCTTTCCAATGCTGGCCTCTGTAAACGTACATTTTATCTATGTGCCCACTGTATGGGGCAGTCTCTTCCAGGTCTGAACTTCTTGCTTTGTGCTTTATGAAATCCAATGTTTCCCTTTTCAGTGAGGACCTGCAGCTGCATCACCTTCCTCCTTGCCTCCTGTTTAAAGGGGTTGCCCCCCAAAAATATTCTACACTTTTCAAACCTTCACCCAGATCTGAATACTTTGTAATTGCATGTATTTAAAAATTGAGTATAGCCACTTAGCTATTTAATAAAATGTGTCTGTATAGCGCCACCTGCTGTTTGTTTTTTCTTATTTCTTTGTCTGGCTCACAGAGATGGTCGCACATGCTCAGTTTCATCCTTCAACTGCCTCCTGAGCTGTGATAGGGAGAAAGCTGTAGCAGAATGGACACGCCCCCTTACCTGCAACGGAAACAACCTGTTAGCGTGATATAAATCTAGCAGAGCAATGAATGGGGAGCTCTCTGGATCCATGTGAGGTACAGGGCTGGTTCTGGCTTTCTTAGAACGCTATTGCTATGTGCTAGAGGAAGTCTAACTTTCATTTTTTACATAAGTCATGGGAGAACCCCTTTAATGTTTTACACTAGATGGATTTTTTTTGGTTCTGAACATTTACACACCTTTTAGTCTGCAGGTTTTACAGAGCTATGTATGTCAGTGTGTGTTCTAGTGCAATTTGCTCGCTGATTGACAGACCATGATCTATGAAGGCTGATAAAGCAGGGAAGGGGAAGTCAGACAAGAGGTGAATGAGTCAAGCAGTAGAATTGAGATCATATTAGATTGGCACATGCCATAGAGACAGCCAACACAGCTGCCTGTTCTGCCAGTGAGACAAGGCGACCCAAGGCAGCCACCAGTCCCGTCAGATAGGTTCCTCTTATGTGAAGGTAGATGCTTTGGACAGCCACTACCTAACTTGCCAGGCGTCTTTTAGTTTTATTTATTTTGCCATTGCGGCATAGAACTCGCTGTTTCCTAAACTCTTTGAGTCCCTTTAATGAGTCTTATAATGCCACATTGTCAAGCAATTGCTGGAATGTGAAATAAATTGCCTGAAATAAGCGGATTCTCGTCGCGTCATCTCTAATTTATAATATTTGAGTGTGTCCCCGGAGAGGAGTTAGTGCGCCTGCCCGAGGATTCCTCCGCTGGTAAACAACATTTTATTTCCATGATGTAGACATATTTCTTTTGTTGTCTTCTAAACTTGAGAAGTAATTGAGAACATTTCTGCTGCCTCTATCTGTAGGGAACGAAGGTGCCTTTGACGTCAGACGGATAGGATGTGCATGGTGGGTCAATCTAGATGAAGTTGGGGGCCTTTACAACCACCAAGTATGAAGAGCTGCTCAATGTCGACTGACCAGCGTAGGATGGAATAGTGGACCGTCTTCGCTCTCTTAGTAAATTAGGTTAAAATATAATTCATAGCGGTGATAGAGAAGAGGAAGGTTCCTGCGGAACTCACTCATCGAGTAGGTCATAATGTTGTGCATGAGTACAATAGGCCCTAATGCGTTATCATCTCAACCACGAGCCTGTGGATTCAGTTTTTCCAGGTTTGTTTTAACCAATTGAGGCCACGTTAGTCCACAGATATTTTTCTGCATACACGTGCAGTACTTTGGGCAGAGATAGGATGCAAAGTTGCTGTATGCTGAGAATCCATGTTGGTGGTTGATGTCATAGTGATATCATAGTCCAACCATTACTTATCTCAGAGCTCGAGGCTACTGTGTGTTACATATGCCTAAAGGGGTTGTCTATCAAGATCATCCCTTGTTGTTCCCCGTTCCCCGAATTTAAAGAATTCGCAGCTGAGGTGCCCAATGAAGCCTCAGCCAGCCAGGTATTTCTTTAGTATTACACGGTGGCCATTCAGATGAATCGCTGTCCATGTAATATAAGGACGGATCAAGTCCGCCAGGTCTGAGTGGCTCTCCTTCCGAATGTATGGAGGAGAGTCCCGAGCAAGGTGAGCCCACCCTATGACTTCAGAGTATGACCTAACAGAGCATATGGATGTCATAGAGGGGTCCGATTCCTTAGTCAACTAACAGAGCATATATTCATGAGATGATCCCTTTATTGCAGAGAGAGTTGCATGTGCACTCATGGCAGATATGCTTTAGGAGGAATGGAGAATTACATGCTGCCCATTAAGTCTTGCTTCGCACTCCTGGTACAGTCTTCCAGTAGGATGTTCCTCAATAGAATGCATTCTCTGCATGTTTGCGGGGTTCAGCCGAATCTCTGTCAGACTCCATTATAGTTAATGGGGCTGGATGGTGTTCCGGAAGCTTCCGGTAATGCCAGATCTGGCAGGATGTTCCCATCCAGAACCAGCCTGACGGATCTGTCAATGCAAATGTGAACCGAGCCTAAGCTGCCCACTATTCTGGGTAATAGAGATGGGGTTCTCACGATGTTGAATGAACAGGGATTGTCTTGTATAGGAAACCTTGCATCTGCCACAACCAGTGACTACTGTCATTATCTCTACTACATGTGTACACATTGTGGTCACCAATACAAGAAGTCAATGACAGCTGCGGAGAAGAGGGATTAGTGCACAGTGACAGGGTGCAAGGGATTTAAAGGGCTATTCAATTTGGAAATCTATAGCATACCCACAGGATATGCAATAAATGTCCGATAGATGTGGGTCTGGGTCTCACCCCTGGTGACTTGCTCCTATCTCAAGAACGGGACCTCGTCACGCCCTGCAGTGAAAGGAGCAGTGGCTGTGCATGCATAGCTATCTCAATTCAATTCCATGGGACTATTTTTCTGTTCTTCTGATCCGTCAGAAAAAAACGAAAAATAAAAAAAAATAAACTGATCCTGTGAAAAAGGGGATCCTGTGCATCAGTTATGAACATTTGGCATCCATTTGAGCCATTTCCGCCTTAGATCTTTTTGTTTTGTTTAGACAGAAAAAAATACTGCATGCGTTACTTTCTTTCCCTGTGTAAGAGTACTTTCACATTAGCGGCAGGGGAGTCCGTCAGGTAATTCTGGCGGGTGAACAGCCTGTTGGATCCGTCCTGCCGCTATTTCACGTGTGCCCCTGGACTGCCGCACTATAATGGGGGCGGAGTTCCGGCGGCAGCACTGCAGCGCACGGCGAGAGGCCACCGGACTAAAATTATGACATGCAGCACTTTTAGTCCGGCTGCCTCTCACAGTGCGCTGCCATGCTGCCGCCGGAACTCCGCCCCCATTATAGTCAATGGGGACGGAGCGGCAGTCCGGGGGCACACGTGAACTAGCGGCAGGACGGATCCAACAGGCTGTTTACCCACCGAAACAACCTGACGGACTCCCCTGCCGCTAATGTGAAACTAGCCTAAAATAACAGATATGGCTCAAACGCATGCTAAATGTGCATAATTGATGCCCGGGATCCCTTTTTTTAAAAGGATGCATTTTTTTTCTTTATTATTCTGTTCTTCTGACAGATCAGAAGAATGGAACAATAACGGTGATGTGAAATCTCGCTAAGCACGTTCCGCTGTTTTCAGAGGCGAGTGATGGCGTCTCATTCTTAAAACAGGAGCAGTTCCCAATGGTGCAACCCACACCTATTAGATATTAATGGCATATCTTGTGGATAAGCCATAAATATCCAGATGGGACAACCCCTTTCATTTTAGATTACAGAAAAGCGGTTTAGTAATAAATATACAGATTTTTCCACATGGGTTTTTAAAATAGAGATTTCATTAACGTTGGCGCTGATTATATCTAAATAGGACTTGAAACATAAAATTACGGCAGAATTTATTTGTCAGCATTTTTGGTTGCTTCCCCTTGGAACGCCACTAAATGGATCATTTTCTGGCAAAGGAATTAGTTCCTTTTATTTCTTTTACAACTAATTAAAATAAATCTGCTGTAAAGTGTTGCTGGGGAAATCTAATACATTGCTTTAAGTGAGCGAGAGCCTTACAAAATGTTGGATACCAGAAAGATTTTTAAAAAATAGATTTAAACACTGTATCACCACAATTTGTATTTAAAGGGGTTCTCCGGGAATTAAGAAAATAAAAATACTTAAATATTACTTTGTAATAAATATATTCCCAAATACCTTTCATTATTTATAATGGCTCATTTTGTCTGGGGAGCAATCATCAGGGGAAACAAAATGGCCGCCATCCTATTAGTTCACACAAAACCTGTCCTAACCACATAGCAGGACAAGTTACTTCACAACACTGAGGTAAAGAGCTGCCTCAGCCTCCTCTCTGCCCTACTGGTCAGGAATTATGATCCTGAATACAGCGGATAAGAACTTTAGCCGAATCTCTGGGAAATTTAGTACAGAGAGGACGGACAAGACAGACTGTTGTAATGTGTTGCTGTGGTAATGGAGACTGCATACAAATTATGCTACTCATTAGCCAGACCCAACAATCCTCTCATGTCTCCTCATCATCTCCATTCCCCAAGAGATTCACCTGTATTCAGGATCATAATACCTGACAAGTAGAGCAGGGAGGAGGATGAGGCAGATGTTTACCTCAGTGTTGTGAAGTAACTTGTCCTCCTGTGTGATTAGGACAGGTTTTGTGTGTACTGCTAGGATGGCTGCCATTTTGTTTCCCCTGATCATTGCTCCCCAGACAAAACGAGCCATTATAACTAATGAAAGGTATTTGGGAATATCCTTCTCTTCTCAATATATGCTCTTTTACTTAATGAAGCACATACAAGAAATGATATATTTCTAAAGGTGTACGTAACGGCCATACAGTATTGGATATAGATTTGTTTCACTCCAAAATATACATCTGTCGGTAGGGAAGGGAGGTCACTTCCCCTATATCTCTCCCTCCTCTTTACCTTTGCCCAAGAATGACCCCTGATG
The DNA here is from genome assembly GCA_033119425.1 of Bufotes viridis. Classification (NCBI taxonomy): domain Eukaryota; kingdom Metazoa; phylum Chordata; class Amphibia; order Anura; family Bufonidae; genus Bufotes; species Bufotes viridis. Next base: position 20,667,714 of record CM065596.1, on the reverse strand, counting down.
GTGGGGACTCCCTGTCCTCGAACCTATAGCCATCTTCCCCTCACTATCTCCCTAGAAAGGGGGGAGGTGGGGAGAGAGGGAGGGGGGGGGGAGGAGGCACAAGTCCAAAATACGTACACCTACCAAAACAAATGATACACTTAACAAACACAATGGTATCCTACATTGGTATTAATACAAGCCCTTAGCTGCCTCGACGCGTTTCTCCCTGTTACAACAGGGTTCATCAGGAGGTTCTTTATACTATTATAGAGGGCATAACACTGAATATATATAGATATAGAGATACCGAAACATAAATAGATCTGATCACTTGATATCACAGACCATACATAGATACACTTGATCATCTAATCATGGCACAAGGAGTGTAGATTACCACATCATCAGATAAGGGACTAGAACCAATCATGCCTTTTTTCCTTCCTAGGGATATACAGAAATAGACAGTCAGTATGCACACCCAGTCAGCCCAGGCTACTATTAGTGCAGTATATAGCACAATATATAGGGTTACTTACTTAGGTGGCATCAGATCTGATGTTTATGCAAATACACAGGTAGGTAGATGACATTATGTGGCCACCTGATAGTTCCTGCGCAAAGATTATCTCAATCATTATGTACATTCAGCAATGGCTAATACTATATCACCAACAGCGTATGTAGTCACTTCCTTAAAAATTATGGGAACAGCAAGCACATGTCTACATCAGTGGGAAAAGATAGCCGCGATCAAGTGCTGCCTGGATATGCTGCCAGAAAAATGAACACTTGCTGCTAGAGTTCCCCACAGATTATGGCTGATAGCTGGATATTTTGTAATCTTGCTATCAAGGTACCTTTTAAACAATGGTTGCTTTCTTTTACCATCTGTCTAATAGTAAAATAATCATTGGGGGATTGGGGGTTAAAGGGATTTGCCCCCATTGTCTGATAGGTGCGGGTCCCAGCGGTGGGACCCGCACCTACAATGAGAATGGAGCGGAGAAATGAACGGACGGCGCACTGTGCATGCGCAACCGCCCTCCATTCATTTCTATGGGGCCGCCGAAAATAGCCAAGCGCTGGCTCGGCTATTTCTGTCTGCCCCAAAGAAATGAATGGGAGCATGGGCCGCGCATGCGCGGTGCGCTCCCATTCACTTCTATGGGAGCAGCGCTTGGTGGTGGACGGACCCCGGGAAATCCGGGGTCCTCCAGCCACAGCGCTCCCTGCTTCGTTCTCGTTGTAGTTGCGGGTCCCAGCTGTATGCCCCCATTGTCTGAGATGGGAATAACCTTTTAAGCTGCAGCAGGATCTCCCCTTCGTTTCCTGTGTGCTGTGAGAGGGAGGTGAGGGAGGTCATATTACAGGCGTGCTACCCCTGCCTGTGTGTGATACTGCAGAAGGGGAAACATTAGGTTGGCAATCTTTGAGACTTTCTACAGTCCAGCAGCACAGGTTATTATCACGTCAGGGTATGTTTGAGATTACATATTAGGGAATTGCATTTTAAGTAACTACTTATTATAATCTTAAACATCAGTGCACGCTGGAAGTTTACTTGGCTATCCTTTATTTCTGAAAGGAAAGCATCTGCCTAGAAACAGATAACTAACTACCTGTGGCATCACTGTCTCGTCCTTCACTGGTTTCATACTATTGCTTTCTAGGACAGTGAAGGATCATTTATCATGTGCTAATCCACACCTGACGCCGCCCTAAACTACAATCAGCCGTCATTAATAATTCAGATCAATTGCAATTAACTTTAAAGTAGATTAATTTAAGAGTGAAAACACTGGCAGCATGGGCATACATAAAATCCCAAAGATTTCACATTCCACTAAAAGTTTAATGTACAAAATAATTAGCAAGTTAAATTGCGCTTAAGAGAAGAAGTGAGAACATTTAGTCTTTGTTAATTGGACCAATGAGTGATGTCATCGTTTTATATTAACACAGATGGCCCGATACAGCTCACTTTTAAAGATCAATTTCCGCAAGGCATGCGCTGCAGTGTTACATATCTTCCAAATTAGAAAGTTTAATTTCCTGTTGGGAAAATGGAAAAAAAATTATTGTTAGTCCCCTCATCAATTATTTCTGCACTTTTACTTTCAATAATTGTTTTATAAGTCCTTAAAGGGACTTTTTGGTGTAGAAAATTGAAGTTGTTGTCCCAGAATCAACACTTATCACCTATCCGAGCACATTGTTAGGCTATCGTCATCAGTCTCATAGACTCTCAATGGAGTGTCAGCCTGTACAGTATTCTGGATCATCGCTCCCTTCAAATGTCAGACAATGCAACCCGTTCTCTGACAGCTTCTTCAATTTTTAACACTCTTTTTGGAAATTCTACTTTATAGAGCAGGGATGGCCAACCAGCGGCTCTCCAGCTGTTGCAAAACTACAACTCCCAGCATGCCCAGACTGCTTACAGCTATCAACCTACAGCAGGGCCTGGTGGGAATTGTAGTTTTACAACAGCTAGCGGGTTGTCCAACATTCAGGACCCTAATCTGATAGCCAGAGTGTAGAATGGCTATAAAGAGGGTCTGTTAGTCTGGAGTACCCTGCGTACATGTGTTTTACACAGACAGACTATTCATGTCATTGTGTAATGCTTCATTTCACCTGTGGCGGCGCTGCAGGGAAAATGCACACCTCATGTCTGGTTATCCCCTAAATTATAGGTGATTGCTGGGGGACGTCCTGTGGTCAAGTTATTGTACAACCATTTAAAGCCTCTGCTCAGCTTTTTATAAGATATTCGTTTGGAGGACAGCTTGGTGGCCTCTTGGTGGCCATTGTCAGTCACCATGCTTACCCATACGCCTGAATTGTCCCCTAATATCTCCTGCTTCCATATCACTACACAGACAGAATTGTCCTTCAGGATGTTATAAAACCAGGGGCGTACACAGATATCATAGGGCCCCATAGCAACACTTAGTACGCCCTCCTCCCTTCCCGGTGAAATTTCTCACAAATGTACAACTTTTTTTTATTAAGTGAATGAAAACTTTAATAAAAAAAAGTAGGTTGTGCTCCCCCTCACTCACTCAAAAGTGGAACCGGTGCAGCCACCACTAGGGGGAGCTCACTGCATGGGAACGTATACAGTTACCATTGAATTAAGCTCGATCACCAGGATCAGCCCTATTAAGGCCCCATTCACACGACCATATTTAAGGTCCACATCTGATCCGCATTTTTTGTGGAAAGGATGCGGACCCATTCATTTCAATGGGTCCTCAAAAAATGTGGACAGCACACAGTGTGCTGTCCACATCCGTATGTCCGTTCCAAAGGCCATTCAAAAAAGACAGAACATGTCCTATTCTTGTCTGTTTTTTGTGGACAAGGAAAGGTATTCTTACAATGGATCCGCAAAAAAAAAAAAAACGGATGCAACATGGATGTCAGACGGATGTCATTCGTATTTTTGCGGATCATACGGTCGTGTAAATGCACCTTATGAGCACAGAAAAAACATGTATCTCTAAGTGGTAATGCTATAGTATAGGCTAATTTCTCACTCACGTTTTGGCTTTCCGTTAGTGAGATCCGTTCAGGGCTCTCGGAAGCGGTCCAAAACGGATCAGTTTTACCCTAATGCATTCTGAATGGAAAAGGATCCGCTCAGAATGCATCAGTTTGCCTCCGATCAGTCTCCATTCCGCTCTGGAGGCGGACATCAAAACGCTGCCGTTTTGCTGTCTGCCTGACGAAGCGGAGCCAAACTGACACACAATGTAAGTCAATGGGGACGGATCCGTTTTCTCTGACACAATCTGGCACAATAGAAAACGGATCCGTCCCCAATTGACTTTCAATAGAGTTCATGACGCATCCGTCTTTGCTTTGTTACAGATAATACAAACGGATCCGTTCATGACGGATGCATGCGGTTGTATTATTGTAACTAATCCGTTTTTGCAGATCCACGACAGATCCACCCAAAATGCAAGTGTGAAAGTAGCCTAATTGGTAAGTGATCTGTCATATATGCAGAAATCCCCAGAGAGATTTATATAAACTTTGTTTTCTGTTTATTTTTTTCTCTATTATTTAACCCAAAAGGCTATACTATAATAAATAATATATAATCATATAATAATAAGAATAAAAGACCTTACTACTGTATATTGAGAATAGTGCTTTATTCACAGGCAATATATGATTATGAAGAAACCAGTAATGTTTATTAGCTTTCTAAAAAACATTATTCTCAATATGATAAGGACATAGGGGGTCATTTACTAACCAGAAATACACCTATATTAGGCGTATTTCTGGCACAAATTGTGGCCTAAAGGTCTAAAATCTGCGACTTTTCCCCATTAATGCCAAGTCTTAAAAAGGCCGTGCAGCGTGGGCGTGGAAGGGGACGCACCTGCAGGCCCCTCTCATTTAGCATATACCAGCTCGGAGCTATCTTACTATCTAAATTGCGGAACGCACATCGCCGATGTCCGTGTTTTGCGGATCCGCGGATCCGTGGATCCGCAAAACACACACGGACGTGTGAATGGACCCTAAGCTTACACATATTACTGGTGTCTTTATAATAATATATTGTGCTGGTAAATAAAGCAGTAATATATGTAGATTAACTTTCTGAGCAGATCTCAGTGTGGTGAAGCTATAGTACATAGTGTATATGATATGTAGATGCTAGCACACAGCTCTGCCCTCAGCATGTCTAGCCCTGTCAATCATGGGAAGGGGGTAGTGTGCAGAGTACAGGGGTTGTTAAAAAACAGTGCTCAAATTTTTCAGCCCTGCCCCCTGGTGCTCCAATTACTCATTTGCATATGAATAAAATGCAGATATCTTTGCAGCAGTTTAGCATACAGACAAAAGAAAGGTATTGTCTTAATTAGCATGATGAGCCCTACCAGGCAGTGTGTCTGGTTTATTAGGGTTGATCCTGAAGACAGAGCTGCTTTAATTGACAGCTGTAAAATGTATTTGCACTGAGCTCCACCTAGTGGTGTGAAATTATGTCAAGAAGAAGGAGGAGTTCCGGTCCTCCAAGACACTGGGCCCCATAGCAGTCACGTGTTCTGCCTCCATGGTAAGTACGCCACTACTGTAAGTGACAACCACAGCTGTCGTGACGGTCAAATGGTTTGCTGCCCAGATTCTCCAGAATCAGATGTATCTTACAAGTAAAATTTGACAAAACAGATTAATTCAAGGACTTGGAAACAATTGGAAACAATAAATATTTACTAAGCAAAATTCATCAGGATGATTATCAAATACATTTCTCAATAGACTCCAAAAGGGTGGACTCTAGTTGTGACATCAGGAAGAGCAGCTCAGGAGCACAAACTTCTGCCCTGAAGTACTGTGTGGCCGATAAGATCTTATATGATAAATAGGGATGAGCGAATTGACTTCAGATAAAACATCTGAAGTCGATTCGCATAAAACTTTGTTCTAATACTGTACGGAGCAGGAACCGAAGCACTTGGAACCGAACCCGAGTTCAGGGAATGTTTTTTTACAGTACAAATTCATTTATGAAGTTATTGCGCGAAGTCTCGCGAGACTTCTCCGAAGCAATAACTTCGGCTCATCGGAGCCAATACATTCTAACACTGTACGAAGCTCCTGCTCCGTACAGTATTAGAACGAAGTTTTATGCGAATCGACTTCGGATGTATTATCCGAAGTCGATTCGCTCATCCCTAATTATAAACATCTTTATTTTTATTTTTTTATATGTAGCCAATTTAATTTTTGCTACAGCTACATACCTGCCCCCACAGATAAAAGTTCACACAGAGAGACAGGAGGAAAGTTTTGAATTTTTTGCGCTGTATAATTTTTTTCCTGGTTGGCAGCATTTTTATCGATTTCATGTCCAGGTTTGACGATCAGGAAATCGAGAAAGTTATGGAACTGGAAAAAACAGTGAGAAGGGTCATCGAAGGGCAGAGCTTGTGCAGGAATAATTTAGAAGAATAACTGTATGTCTCCGGGTGTCTGACAGATCACTACCTTTTATTCCATATGGACGAAGCTTGCGTGCCAGGGAGGATGTTTTCAGGATGCTGACTGAACTCATTGGGGAATATCCTGATCGGAGCAGAGATTACGGCAGAGTTTACAGGGTCAAGTTGTGAAGCTTTCTCGTTTTCTCTCTCATTTTTTTTCTTCTTCTGTAGAGCACTTGTTATCTTGCTACATTATCACTCAATAATCATTACTTAAAATACCCAAGAAGTGCTACTACAGATTCTATTTCAAGGCACCCCACTAGAAATGGCTGTTATGATCATGATTAGCTTCCACCCTTAAACCACCAGTGCACATCCCACGCTTGGTGTAGTAGTAGTCACATCTTTTCAGATCCCTACTCAGTTACCTGGATGTGGGACCGTCTTACAATAAGGACCATGGTAAAGGTCTATCCGAGCATATGGGCAAAATTGTGTTGGGCTGCCTGATCCTTCTCTTGGAAGGAGCTAAAAGGAAAATATTTTAGAACGCAGTGGGCTATTAGGTAGAGGAAAACCTCACGGTGACATTGCAAAAAAAGGAGCACAATTGCAAAAATCTCCTATTGCATTAATAATAGTATAAAGAGGTAATACCAGCCATATAGACTTTGCCTTACAGTGCTCAAATAAAACACATGAAATGGTGGCACCATATGGTGCCTAAATGATATTGTCATAGGCCCAAATAAAACCATTCTGCCATGCCCCCAAAACAGAGCTGTGCCGTGCCCCCAAAACAGAGCTATGTATCATGCTAACATCATGGCTCCCATTGTAAGTCAGGATACTGGCCATCTGCAAACCAACAAACAAAGACCAGGCGGGTGCCAGAGCGTGTGTGCTTGAAGTGGTATTGCTTTTTCTTTTAAGGGGGTTGTCCCATGAAAAATCTATAGCATGCAGGGTTTATTTAGAAAATCCCAAAGAAAGCTGGGGCAAACAGGAAGTTCTGTATGTAAACATCCTGCCAGGATGCAGTGATGCTGAAAACAGGGGAAGGAAAGCATGAAAAACTGGTATCTGGGGAACAAATATGCAATATTTGAGATACTCTGGGCAAAAGAAAAATCTCATTATGAAATCAGGGATTCTCTCAGGGAGTCATGGTTTTTTTATCCTTTTTTTTTTATAGCGGTGATTATGTCTAATTTGTTATATTGTCATTTGTATTTGGCACATTGCAAAATCCAATAACTATGAAATAACATTATTAATTAAATTTGTATTATGCTATATCACAACATAGAACAAGTCGCTTGGTTCATAGAGAAAATATGGTGGAAAGCTTTAGCATTGACAGTCTTTCTGTGCTCCATTAAGTGTTTAATTATAATTTGATGTGTTTGTTTTACAGCATGTGCAATGTAATAAAATAATAGGGGGCAGTGTCAGGAATATTGTCATCATTTGTTTACCAGAAGATAATGACTGTTTAATTTGCTAGAAGCTGGCAGATCCCGCGCCGTCCTCATTATCTGGGCCACGTCATCAAAATCATGTATAATTTATATCTAAAGCGAGAAAATTGTGACATTGTTTTTTTTTCCACAGGACATTATGAACTATCTGTGACTAATTTTTTTATTTTCGGGGGTTCAGTGACATGACGGGACCGCTATAGCAATGGGGCATGACTGACAGCCCGGGTCACATGATGTGATTTCACAAAGAACAACACATCAGAGCCAAGCATTTTAGACAGCGATGGGCACCGTCATGGAGGGCTTCATTTTTAAAAGGGCAAAAAAAAATATTTTTAATGTTTGGGATTTAGCCAGGGCTGGATTAAATGGAACCTGTCGCCCAGTTTGGGACCAGCATGCTATTATGTAGCTGGGGTTTGGGGTCCCAAATCTGTCTATACCAAACTGTCAGTCCCTGTAAAGTGTTATATATTAAGGCGGTTATCTTAGAAATACGTTATCCAGGATAGGCTAGCAATAGTGTTCGTGCTTGATGGTAGCAAGTCGACTTTCCCTGAAATCATGTAAAAAAACAAAAAAAAATCATACTTATGTCATTCATTAGCCAGCAACAGGCCGGCCGCCGCCATCTTGAATGAAGATCTTGCACAATATAACGTGTGCGGAGATGTATGATGTCACCACACCGGCCGACGTCATGACTTAATCACGGGTCGCGCAAGATTTTGCTCCAGATCTTCAATCAAGATGGCGGCAGCCGGCCATTGCGAGAAAATGGATGAGGTAAGTATGATGTCATTTTTTTTATTTTACACTGCAATATTACTATCAGATGCTGCGATCATCTATGAACGCGGCATCTGATGGGTACAATGACAGACGGACGTGCAATCGCCGCACCCGGTCATTGCACCCACTACTTACAAATAAATGCGCTTCAAGTAATTCGTCAACTTCGTTCAACACTAGTCATCAATATCAGAGTCAGAGCCCCGCCAATCAGCTGTTAGAAGACGCCAGTCACTTAATGAAAGCCACAGCCTCTTCCTAGGCCGGTGACATCAGCGCACATCGGTCACGTAGTCTACTTGCAGATCAGCCCCATTCAAGTCAATACCAAACACAGCCACTATACAATGTATGTTGCTGTGCTTGGTAAGGTCTGGTGAGCATCACGGTTCTCTGAAACAGCTTATCAGTGGGGGTGTCAGGACTTAGACCACCACCAATGTGATAATCCTGGGGAAAAGTCATCATTATCTTTTCCTGGATATCCCCTTTAAGATCTAACTTACTGGAAGATGAGTCTGAGAGCAGCATTATGCGCATGCACTTTGTGCTGATGAAGCCAAGAATGTTACACCTCACCTCACTGTGCATGCGTCCAATGTTCAGAGCATGTGCAGTGAAGCAAAGTGTACTGTCCTTGGTTACATTGGTGCAATACAATTGCGCCTGATGCCACTGGGAGAAATATTTGATGGGATGCCCCATCCTACCTATGACCCTCATTTGACCGTCTATTGTAGCCACATACAGGAGTGGAGACCATGTTAGCTCATGTCCCTCCCCACTATTTTGGAATCCCCAAAGTTAGCTATTTCTGTATTTACCCGTCACATTCTCACATCATCATCCAGCAGTGCAGGCCTCTTCCATTCCAGGACCTTGTTGACATATAGCTGTATTGAAGCATCCAGCATGAGGAGGGCAGGTCCTGGGTGCCCCTGACACGTTTCCTCCCTATAACCGAGCCCCAGCTTTAGCTATTATGTACTTCCTTAAAATTGTTCATAATTCCCCAATTGTTCAAGTTCTTAGTGGATTAACATAAATAAAGTAAGCTCTGCAATGTCAATTTATGTTCTTTAGGACTAGCTGAAAATACTTCAATGTATTTATATACCATGGAAATATTTCAGGCAGAAAAATGTCATTTACGTTGCTCTACAAAGAGCTGGTGGATAAACTGGTTACAATGTTACAATTAGCTTTCTAGAATTGTTTGATTACAGTTCGGGGAGGATTCTGTAATCTGCTTGGCACAAACACGCGCCCAGAATTTATCGGCTTCCATGTTAAATGAGGTCATTTATGGAGCTTAATCTGCATACCCGACTCTCGCCGCCTCCTCCTGGCAGACATAATGGCTCATAATAGGAAAATATTGTACAAATTTAAGTAATAAGCAATTTACTCATAAATAGCAAAAAAACAATTTTGCTTATTTTTTTGGGAAACAATTATTAGTACGCATTTCGAGTCTACTATTAAGAGCACAGTCCATGATGCAGGGCATATAAAATCTGAAAGAAGTCCCATTACATTTAATGAAATAGCAATTGTTTGTGAATAAAGCATATTTAGATAAAAGGAGGAATATGAGAACAGGTTTTATGTTACCCCAAATTGGTACATTAGACTGTTACGGTGTGTTAATATCATGGAAACTAAGAGCATAATAGAATAGTGATGCACACGAAAGGTACAAAACAACATGAAGCTTCGGGGCATTCATTGTAATGCAGAAATACATTCAAAACATTCAAAATTAGAAGCGTTTTATTGTTATACATCTATCGTTCAGACACGAAATATGTCATCCCCCGTCATCCTCCCCTGGGTTTGCTTGTGAGGTTGTAGTGTACGCAGTCAGACATACAACCCCATGGGAGGTACATATTTTTATATTCTTTCTGTTTTTCAAGCGAACGCTGCGTTCTCAGCTGATCGGCGGGGTGCCAGGTGTCTGATCCCGCCGATCTGATATTGATGATGACATATTCTGAGGATAGGTCATCAATACTGGAAAATGGACAAACTCTTTAAAAGTATAATATAGTTTATTTATTTAGAAACATAGAATGTGTCGGCAGATAAGAACCATTTGGCCCATCTAGTCTGCCCAATACTTACACATTATTTTACATATTTTACACATTATTTTACACATTTATATAGCGCTGTTATATTGTGCAACACTTTACAGACATTAGCATCACGCTGTCCCCAATGGGGCTCACAATCTATGTTCCCTATCAGTATGTCTTTGGAGTGTGGTAGAAAACTAGAGAAAACCCACGGAAACACAGGGAGAACATACAAACTCCATGCACATGTTGCCCTCAGCTGGGTAAAACCGATACACTGTTAGGATGAGTGAACTAGTTCCACGAGCACATGGTCAATTATTGACTTTGTTGGGAACTGCGTAGAGATGGAGAACAGAGAAATAGAGAAAAGGGTTTATCTAAGACAGGCATCCTCAAACTACGGCCCTCCAGCTGTTGCAAAACTACAACTCCCAGCATGCCCGAACAGCCTACAGGTATCAGCCTACAGCAGGGCATTGTGGGAGTTGTAGTTTTACAACAGCTGGAGGGCCGCAGTTTGAGGATGCCTGATCTAAGAAATGGAGGAACAATTCTAACTATGCTAAATGAGTAGTGTAACAACGCAGGACATGATAGGCGTTGTAGTTGAAGGAAGTTGGTCAGCAGACCTTGCTAAACTGCGGACAGTGCTTTTTATCAGGAGTAGTGAGATTATTCTGCCAGGTTCTGCTCCTTAAATGGGTTGTGCCAAGTATGAAAGTAATCCCTTATCCACAGGATTGGTGGGGGTCCGACCATTGGGACTCGCACCAATCTCAAGAATAGGGGCCCCATCTTCCCGTCCTAATGCACCCTGCCACTCCATTCATTCTCTAAGGGACTGCCGGATATAGCCAAGTGTAGTGCTCAGCTATTACTGACAGTCTCATAGAGAATGAATGGAGCGCCAGGGCTTGTGCTCAGCATGCTGCTCCATCAGGGCGGGAAGTTGGGACCCTAGTTCTTGGGATTGATGGGGGTCCTAGAGGTCGGACCCCCACCAATCACTTAGTTATCAACAATCCTGTGAATCAGGGACAACTTTCATACTTGGCATGAACTCTTTACAGGTGAAGGGCGAAGGGCCTTTTGCTCTCTGCATTGAGCTGCTTCACAGCCCTTCCCTAACCCTGGGTTCACACCTGAGCGTTTTACAGCGCGTTCCTACGCGCTGTAAAACGCTCAACAGGCGAAAACCCATGTTTCCCTATGGGCATGGTTCTCACCTGAGCGTTTTACAGCGCGTATGAACGCGCTGTAAAACGCCCTATGCCTAAAGAAGTACAGGAGCTTCTTTGGGGCGTATTGTCACGCGTATTGTGATTGACGCCACAGTGGGCAATCACGCGAACGCGCGTACGATGCGCGTTTCCTATTTCCACAAACGCGTTGTAATACGTGCGACAAAAATGCGCGTATCAAATACGCTCAAGTGTGAACCCAGCGTAAGGCTGGGTTTAGACTTGCGCGTTTTACAGCGCATTCAAACGCGCTGTAAAACGCTCAACACATGAAAACCAATGCTTCCCTATGGCCCTGGTTCTCACTTGAGCGTTTTACAGCGCGTCTGAACGCGCTGAAAAACGCCCTACGCTCAAAAAAGTTCTTGAGCTTCTTTGGGGCGTTTTGTCGCGTGTATTGTGATTGACGCCACAGTGGTCAATCACACGAATGCGCTTATGACGAGCGTTTCCTATTTCATAAAACGCGATTTAATACGCCCGACAGAAACGCGCGTTTTACGCGCGTATCAAATACGCGCAAGTCTGAACCCAGCCTAAGTGACACCTGCAGTGGTCTTCTTGTTGGATGGTAGAGTTGTCACTCAGGACGGAGGGGCTTTGAAGCAGCTCAATCTAGAGAATACTTCACTTTGAAGCCTCGCCATGGGCAAGAGGAGAATAGAATTTCTCCTTCTCACTACCCCTGATAATGAAAGCTCCACAAAAGGTATGCTTGTCCTTAAAATTTATAAAAAGATTTAAAAAAAAAAAAAAGGTATGCTTGTCCTGCTCTCCCTCATCCCAACCTAGTGCTGCTTTAGCATGGTCAAAACTGCTGACAAATAGCTGGCTAGCTTCCTAGGCATGTGGCCTCATCAGAAGAAGACTGGACTGATTATGAATACAGTTTCTTATGATTTTGTCATATTTCTAGGAATCACTGAGATTTTCTATTTGTTTCTTTAGATTTGCTACTGACAGACAGCATAAGATAACAGGGGGCAGAGGCTTTCAGGAGACGGTTCCCCGGGATAGACCCTTAGGCCCCTTTCACACGAGCGATTTTTCCGCGCGGGTGCAATGTGTGACGTGAACTCGTATCACCCGCACTGAATCCGGACCCATTCTTTTCAATGGGGCTGTGTACATGAGCGTTGCTTTTCACGCACCACTTCTGCGTTGCATGAAAATCGCAGCATGTTCTATATTCTGCGTTTTTCACGCAGCTCTGGCCCCATAGAAGTGAATTGGGCTGCGTGAAAAACGCAAGCATCCGCAAGCAAGTGCGAGTGCGCTGCGCTTTTCACTGATGGTTGCTAGGAGATGTTGTTTGTAAACCTTCAGTTTTTTATCACGCGCGTGAAAAACGCATCAAAACGCATTGCACCCGCGCGGAAAAAACTGGACAACTGAACGCAATCGCAGGCAAAACTGAATGGCTTTGCCTGTGAAATCGCAAAAGTTTTCACTGAACGCATCCGGACCAAATCCGGACACGCTTGTGTGAAAGAGGCCTTAGGACCACTGTAAAGGTAAAGTAAAGCAAACACAATACTAACAACTGTTGGAGAGGCCGAGGACTTGGAGGCTACCATCAGCTATTTCAAACCCCCACTGGAGACATGTAATGGGTGTCTCCGATGGCTGGCCTCCAGCTAAAAGGCTTCCACTTGGCTGCTCCACATCATGTAAGTTTGTTTAAGATGCATAATTCATGAAGAGTACATAACACCACCCTTGAATAACTTCCACCACTTACTAGATGGGAATGAAAGTGACAGAGCTGAGGAGCTCCTGAAATCTGAAATTATATCACGCAATGTGTCCAGGGACCGTTTGCTGGAGAGTGATCTCCTCATTATTTTTAGCCTCTTTAACTTTCTAGAGTTTTCTAGGAAATTCTGTTCTCTACAGATGTTTCAGTTTTGGATCTGGAATTTTTTTTTACACAATAAATTTTGAATATTATTTTATACAATAAATTTTGAATATTTGAAGAACACATATAAACCCAATAACATGTTATATTCTCTGGGCAAAAAATAAATTTTACTTTTCATCAATGGGTGGAGCTCTCTTTTTTAGGTGCAGAGGTGCCAATCTCTTGCACTGACGTAGAGTTAAAGGGGTTTTATGGGAGTACAATTTTTATGACCTTTACTCAGAATAAGGCCTCTTTCACACGAGCGTGTCCGGATTAGGTCCGGATGCGTTGTGGATGCGTTCAGTGAAAACTGTACGATTTCACAGGCAAAGGCATTCAGTTTTGCCTGCGATTGCGTTCAGTTGTTCAGTTTTTTCCGCGCGGGTGCAATGCGTTTTGATGCGTTTTTCACGCGCATGATAAAAAACTGAAGGTTTACAAACAACATCTCCTAGCAACCATCAGTGAAAAACGCAACGCACCCGCACTTGCTTGCGGGTGCAATGCGTTTTTCACGCAGCCCCATTCACTTCTATGGGGCTAAGGCTGCGTGAAAAACGCAGAATATAGAACATGCTGCGATTTTCACGCAACGCACAAGTGATGCGTGAAAAAAACCGCTCATGTACACAGACCCATTGAAATGAATAGGTCAGGATTCAGTGCGGGTGCTATGCGTTCACGTCACGCATTGCACCCGCAAAGAAAACTCGCCCGTGTGAAAGGGGCCTAAGTCATAAATATCTGATCGGTGGGGGTCCAAGTTCTGATACCCCCATCAGCCAGCTGCTTGAAGAAGCCTCTGGTCAGAATCGTGTGTCCATTTCCTAGACATCAGCTTCATCAGTCACATGGCCTAGGTCAGTGATCGGCAAAGTGCGGCTCTCCAGCTGTTGCAAAACTACAACTCCCAGCATGCAAAGACTGTCCACAGCTATCAGCCTACTGCAGGGCATGGTGGGAGTTGTAGTTTTGCAACAGCTGGAGAGCCGCACTTTGCCCATCACTGGCCTAGGTGCACCTCAGTCCCATTCAAGTGAATGTACTTGGGCTGCAATACCAACCGCAGCCACTATACAATGTACAGCACTGTGTTTGTGAGGAGACTGCAGCACGGAGACTCCAACGCATCTGATATTGATGACCAATCCTGAAGATTAACATTAAGGTTAATAACATTGTACCCCCAGAAAACCCCTTTAAATGAAAAAATTGAATCTGTTAGCCGTCACTAGGAGAAGCTTATGAATTTCCTGCATACCAATGTATTACTGAGCATACACAGTATACAGTAAGCTCCTGGGCTCCATCTAGTGGTGGCTACAGACAGTCAAAATGCTAGCACTTAACTCTTTGTAGGAGATATGGAGGTCTGGCTCAGAATAGTAGAGCTCTGTCCTAGTGAATTGGCATAGATTATTACAGGGCTGGCCAACCTGCGGCCCTCCAGCTGTTGTAAAACTACAACTCCCACCATGCCCTGCTGTAGGCTGATAGCTGTAGGCAGACCGGGCATGCTGGGAGTTGTAGTTTTGGAGCAGCAGGAGAGCCGCAGGTTGGCCAGCCCAGGATTATTAGATCTATCTAAATTTTAAAGCAAAATGATGTTCAAGGGTGCACATTAACTTAAGGGAAAAGTGTCACCAAAATTTGATAGTGACACATAGCCTTTTTATCTAATCTGTTTTTATTGTCTGATTGTAGATTTTTTATTCTATTTCCTGAACACGATTATGGGGGTGATCATCCTGCCCAAGCTGTTCTTAACAACATTTACATAGCATTAAAAAAATTGCTTTACAGCAGCCCCATGGTCCATAGACACAGTGGTCGGGAGAGGACCTCAATGACTTCTATGGTAGAGTTTTCTAGGCCTGCTCTGTGACCTGTGCCGAGATCATCGTACAAGGAAAGAATAGATAAGCTTTCACAATAACCTGCTGTGAATGGTGGATCCTGTCTTATCTGTACACAGAGGCGATATCTACTTATCATTACAGGAAGGAATAGAATAATATATAACTTCAGTAAAGTGATCTGTACAGACCAAGAAGTGGCGCCAATTTTTTGGCTTAGTGGCCAGTGTTAAAACTGCAAGAATTTATGGTTTTTGTTTAAATATACATGCTGACATGGAAAATTAAAAATACCATCATCAAAAATTCTTTAAAACTATAATAAAAACATAAAAAGCTGTCCACAGCATCAGCACCGTCATTTACATAGCCACTACTCTGGACAGCATGAAGAGCCACAGGGGTATCGGGGGACAATAATCGGTGAGATGAGGAAATTGCAAAGTCTTATATTTTTCAATGTTGAGCTCAAATTGTAGTCTTAATTGTTGTCTTAATTCATTCCAAGAAGACGCTGCGTATTATAAATATTGTTACCTTGCTTACATTTTTTGACAAGCGTTCTGGCTTTTCAAAAGGGTCTAATAAAAATACACCAAGTCTGTGTCACTGAATTATTTCGAAACGTTAGAGGACTCATGGATAACTCTTTGGTAGTGTATATTTGTGAGGCTGGACGTGCTGTTTAATCTATGAGCTTTCTGCCCGGCCATTTGCTACAGCTGTTTTCCTGTCACCAGATTTCCCACTGGTACTAAAAATATAAAAATTGGCCATTCGTCATGGTCACGATCAAAATTGGAAACCGAAGAGCGATCAGCACTTATGATTGTGACGCTCAGGACGGTTCTAATGGCTTTTATATGGTGTGCGCTTGAGAACGAGCGACTGGTTTGGAAATAAATATATCCATAGTAAATTATAGTATTTTTCACATTTCTGTTATTTGTCAGATTTGTTTATGCAAAAGAAGTTACAAAGTAGAGTCAGAAATATCCTACAAAGATAGAATAAATCTCTGTGGGTCAAAATCCACAGAACAGAATTTCTATCCAAAGCTGTATGTTTATGAGATAGACAGACGGATAGATAGATAGATAGGTAGACAGAGAGATAGATAGATAGATAGATAGATAGATAGATAGATAGATAGATAGAAAAAGAAAAATGGCAGTACTAGAGCAAAACTGAACCAAACAACAAAACAGATGCACGCCTGAGGGGACTAGACTACTGTCCAATATATAAAATAGCAAAAAGGCAGCACTCTGAAAAAGTATAAAAATGCTAAAATTCTATTCACCCATGTGGATACACGATGTTTCGGCACAACCTTAGAGCCTTTCCCTGCTTGAGAAAGATTTTAAGGCTGAGCCGAAATGTCGCGTATCCACATGGGTGAATAGAATTTTTACATTTTTTATACTATTTCAGAGTGCTGCCTTTTTGATAGATAGATATCAAGAGTCAGAGATAGATATCGAGAGACAGAGAGATAGATATAGAAAGAGAAATAGATATACAGTAGAGATAGATAGATAGATAGATAGATAGATAGATAGATAGATAGATATGGAGATAGATAGGCAGATGAATATAAATAGTAGAACAACAAATCCCAGCAGCTGTGTCTTTGCAGGTTTCTTTATTTCATTTCCCAGAAAGTGTCCTATAACCAGGATTGTTTCAGCGTACCTTTCTCAACAAGGCTTGTACGCCAAAACGCCTCTTGGTTATAGGTCACTTTCTGGAAAATTAAATGAAGAAAACTACTTGCAAAGACACAGCTGCTGGGATTTGTTGTTCTGGCCGGTTTCCTCCTTAATGAATATAAATAGATAGTCACATACATATCTATGTATCACATGGCTTGTCACATAACCACCACATGAATATATTAAAAAGTTTTCAACAAACCTAAAACAATTAACAATGAGACGCGGCAGAACAAATAATGGTTTTATGCGCTTTACACAAAATGTGACTTTATTGGTAAGCGGTTTAAATGACAAAATGATTTGTAATTTATGCACCTGCAATTACTGCCAAAAAATCCCAACAGAAGAATAACTTTCTAATTAACGGATGCAATCTTTCCATCTTGGTAATACTTGAAATGTTAAAACTAATGTTCCATTTTTATGTGAGCCATTGAACGCTCTGGGAATTTCTGAACAAAAACCTTGGTATGAAAGAGAATTGGATTTGAAGACTTTACGATTGTGATATGGGTCTGAGTGCCATTCTCCGAGGGAGTTTGAAACCGAGCACTGAGGAGCAGCGATAATTAAAATTCTGCTGTTTGTGTGGTAGCGCGGGTACATTCTGATATATGAGCACCACGCGACGCTCAAGGTTGACTCCTTTTTGAAAATATTACAACATATTTTGTGTTATTTGATTCGTTTGTCTTTTGTTCGTAGTTTGTGTTTAATAATAGAAAAAGAGCACAAGTAACAAAAGATATTTTACCAGGGGGCACTTTGGCTTACTCAGCAGCACTCCGCTCTTGGATCTTTTCATGTTATCATGTTTGTGCGTTGTTTTTTTTTTTTTTTTTTTTTCAACTCTCTAAAAAAACATATTAAGGGGTATTTCCTGCTTTTTAATATTTTTTTCATTCCACCCAAACCCCACTCCACCCCATGCCAGAAATGTGGAGGAAAACATACTTGCCTGCTCCCCTCCGCTCAGTTACAGCTCCTTCGGTCCACCTCTGTGTTCACCATACATCGGTCTCCATTTGTGAACATCTGACATGGACGTCAAAGCCACCTGGCCACATCGATGATGTGTCCGCCAAGGGATGAGTGAATCAACTTCAGATGAAACATCCGAAGTTGATTCGCATAAAACCGATGAGCCGAAGCTATCACTTCGCAAAGTCTTGCGAGACTTTGCATAATAACTTCAGAAATTGAGTAATATTATAAAAAAACATTTCCCGAACTCGGGTTCGGATCCAAGTGGTACCTCTAGCTCCGTACAGTATTGAAACAAAGTTGTATGCAAATCGACTTCGGATGTTTCATCCGAAGTCGATTCTCTTATCCCTAGTAAGTACACTTGCCCACCTCTACAGGTCCAGTGGAGGGAGGAGAATGAGAATTTGTTAGAAAGCTGAAGAACCCCTTGAAGGTTATTTAGGTTCCTATGAAATTGACAGTTATTTTAGTGTACCGGCTAACACAGACAGTGGCACACAGGTTCCTGCATCTCCACAGCAGGCCTTGAGGAGTGTAATGTCTGTTCTTTTCAGTGGCCATCGTGCAGAATGTATGTATGTAGTTGGGTCATAAGCGCTTGGTGCATGATGGTGCCCCTCATAAATAACTGTTAATTACTAAGACCGCCCACTGGACTCCTAAGCAGAGAAAGAGCAAGGATTTAAATACACTGAATATTTTCCCACAAAGGTCAGTATCAATCTGTTCATCTCCTCCTGGTCTATAGTATACAGCCCGCAGATTCCACTGCATTTTCAATTTGATGAGTTCCCTTTAATCTCATCACACATTTATATTTATTTAACTTTTTCATTTATTCTTTGGGGTGTCCCTCACCTCCTGCCACCTACCTTCCCCTTCCAGAGGAGCCATGTGCAGTAGATTTCAAGCTCTAGTGAATGTTTGGGAGGCAGCTAAGGCAAACCCTGGTGCATAGATGGATCTCCCTAGCTTGGAAAGGTCGCAAACTGGTCAGAGTAGGAGAGAATCTTCAACACAACTCATTCTTGTTCTCTTTTTTATTTGATTTTGGCCCCCTTTTGTACTTAAAGTCTATGGACACCTTCGGGGGCAATTTTAATATTTTTTTTTTACATGTACTCATTTTGAGCTAAAAAGAATTTTTTTCTTTGGTCTTTAATTAAAAATGTCATCCCCTTTCTCTCTACAGGATTGAGATTTTCTAGTACCAGGCTCTGTGTTAACACTGTGTACCATCAGGCAGCTCAGCTGACGGCTTATGTGAAGCCTTATCTCTGATCTCCTGAGAGCTCATAAACACTGATTATAGCTCAATTGTGGCTTAAAAAAAGGGATACAGCAGGCGATTATTGGGAAGGACCCATTCCTTCCTGGCAATCGCCTGCTCGGTACTGGAGGAGACCTCTGCTATTACATGTAGAGATCTCCTCCATAGTATGGGGAGGAGTGATCGCTAATGTGATTATTCATTCCCATATAAACTAGTTGTTTGCCGGCAGATTATGATTGGACACCACGATCTGCCGCCAGGAAACAATAATTTTTATACCAGTTATACGTTCTGCAATGCTGATGATGACCATTTTAAGCAGACATAAGAAAATGAATAATTTCACAGCAGCTTGACTATCGCCCCCTGGTAGGCATTTGTAACCTCTACCTGGCTTTACTTTAGGATTCTCAAATTGCACAAGTGTGAGATATCGCACATTACCCATATGTTATCCTTAGACTGAATTAAAGGTGACATATTTGTACTGAAGAGATTAGACAGCTGCCATAACCCGCAGTCATTCCCTATGGAGGCATGTAGAGGGGGACAGGTCACTAAACTGCAGTTTATCAATGTCATATAGTCTACAATATGAAATAACATATAAGGAAACAGAGAAAGAGGTGGATTTTCTGCCGTAAAAATCTTCCAGTCTCAGAAGTAAATATGGGGCCACAACATGGAGCTATAATGTGCCCATGTTCATAGGCTGTACGACAGAGAAGAAATTCTTATAGGGAGACCTTGTCCATGAGCAAGCATACAATTGATAAAATGCATTTTTTATGTATTGAGTCAACAGGAATAAGCATAAAAACCAGAAACCACACAACTCTTTTGGCGTCCTATTACAACACGGAGCCGTTGTATGGTCAGTGCATGAAGCCATACTGCATGTTCACACTGTAAATGTTATCATGTGATACCCAGAAATGTGGAGCTTGACAAAGACCGCAGGGTTGAAACGTTGCTACACTTTGGTGCAAATAAAATAAGAGTTTTTTGCTGAAAATTGGAGTTGCGCGGTGAATCTTTATACACGCCTTATACCCAGAAATGTGATAAAAGTGCCATTTATGGCAGGTTATTTTCCAATTCACTTGTGGTTCTGGCTTAAAGTGAACCTATCAAATTGAACAAAGTGTCTGATCTGTGGACAGCATGTTATAGAGCAAGAGAAGCTGAGCAGAATGATATATGGTTTTAGGGGAAAAGATTCAGTATAACTTGTTTTTTTATTGATTTATATCTCTGCTCTTTCTATAGTGAGGAGTCCAGTGGGCGGTCCGTAATCGAAAGCTTTCCCTGTATGACTATGCATCAGACCGCCCATTAGACAGCTAAAACCAGGCTGGGCAGAGGTTAAAATGGATAAAATACAAGTTATACTGAATCTTTCCCCAAAAATCTATATATCAATCTGCTCAGCTCCTCCTGCTCTATAACCTGCTGCCCACAGAGAGGACCGCATGTACAACAGAACAGGATCCCTTTAAACTCAATGTCCACTTTCAAACATCATAAAACAGTTTATGTATAGAATTGATCTATGTAAAAACATAATTCAGCATAGTCTTTACATCAGGAACTAAACAGATGAAGCTGATGAGTAGATGCTCCACCAAACTGACAGGAGCGTGTCTGGCGACAAGCTTGTTGACTGTTTTCAAAAATTGTGAATGCAGCTCTGAATGGACTATAAATACAGGCTGTAACTCAGAATCAGTACAAGATAAGCAATACAATATTATTTACAGTTACTCAACCTATTATGTAAAATAGCTGTATCAAAAGTGGATGTCCTTTAACCCCTTTCCAATCTCCGCCATACATGTGTGGCAGAAGTTGGGTCTTTAAAGATGGCGTCTGCTCCAGAACGAAGTGGGCACCTTAGCTGCCGGGTTTCTACTTTTTCACACAGCAGACACCTAGGGCTGTGTGGGGCCTGTACAGCTCCCCTGCAAAGTTATTGGGGAAGCCGTTCATTCCTTGTGGTAGCCTCAGTCCCCCTGAAGGATTTGAGCCTGCTACAATAGTAGTTTCTATAGACTCTTGAAAGTACTGAATCTCCCATGGTAATTAGTTGCAGTCTAAAGGACAAATGATCTAATGATTGCATGTTCAAATCCCCTAAGGACCCTTACTATAAGTGTAAAAACAATATACGTTATATATATTCAAATCACCCCTCTCCTAATAATAATAATGATAATAATAATAAAAAAAAACATCATATGGACCATCAAGTCCCCAAATGCCTGAACTATTAAAATATAAGCACATTTATCCCATACAGTGAGAGCCGTTATGGAAAAATAAATATAAAAATCACCAATTTGGCGTTTTTTTTGTTTTGTTGCTTCCCCTCTCCAAAACAATGAATAAAAAGTGATCAAAAAGGCAAAATGGTATCACTGAAAACCACAGATTGCACCACAAAAAAAGAGCCTTCGCACAGTTCCATAGATGACAATACAGTATAAAACAGTTATGGGGGTCAGAATATGGTGATGCAAAGCAAAAATCAATTTTTTCAATTAAAACACAAGAAAAACTATAAATATGTGGTATCGTTGTAATCGTATCGTTGTAATCGGACTGACCTGGAGAATAAAGCCGACAGCTTAGGGAACCCTGTAAAAATAAAATTCATAAAACTACAGTATGGCAGAATTGTGTGTTTTTTTTCCAATTTCACCCTATTTGGAATTTTTTGCCCAGCTTTCAACTACAATGTATGAAATATTAAATGATGCCATTAGAAAGTTCAACTTGTCCAGCAAAAAAAAAAGTCAACATGTGGCTATTTGATTGAAAAAAACAAAAGTTATGGCTCCAGGAAGCCAGGGAGTAAGGCCTCATGCACACGACCGTAGGTGTTTTGCAGTCCGCAAACTGCGGATCCACAAAACATGGAAGCTGCTCCGCGTTACGTTCCGCAATTTGCAGAACAGAACGCCGCCCATTGTAGAAATGCCTATTCTTGTCCGCAAAACGGACAAGAATAGGACATGCTCTATTTTTTTTGCGGGGCCACAGAACGGAGCAACGGGTGCGGACAACACTCCGTGTGCTGTCCGCATCTTTTGCGGTCCCGTTGGAGTGAATGGGTCCACGCCTGAGCCGCAAAATATGCGGCTTGGACGCGGACCAAAACAACGGACGTGTGCATGAGGCCTAAAAATTAAAATGCAAAAATGGAAAATCCCAGGGCCCTGAAAGGGTTAAAAGCATTAAAAAATTGCATTGTCTGGGTATAGTTCTCCTTGAGGAAGAAATGTAAGATTCTTGAAAATGTTATGTTGTGTATATCCCGTCCGTAGAGCTCCAAATGCAGTAACTATGGCAAAAGCACATTTTAAACAACTCGCATGGTTCGAAACAAAGTAATCCAGCCCCATATTTCTTCTGCCATATTAAATAAGTCCCCATTAAACGGAGCGTTACAGAGCAATTTCCTCCTATAAATGGGCAGAGACATTCACTTGGCATTGTGTTATGTGTTTCCTGTATCTGATTGTGTTCAGAAAGACAGGGGGATTGTAAAGGTGTCCAATAACACATTTCATGCAATGGCCCAGACACATGACTGATGATTCCACGAGCCGGTGACAATGAGGATTAATAACACTGTCCATCAAAAACACTTTTTTGACAGTCAAAAGTCAGAGGTGCAAATGCAAAATGACGGATTCTCAGCTTTTTTGTCAGCTGCAAAATATAGATGACTTCTCGAAATAGAAGGATATGTTAAATCAAGTTCATTATAGTCACAAGTCATCCAGCCCGCCACTTGTAACAATAATGGGCTTGGGGACTGTGTCTCAGCACTGCTTGTGTTCCACAATAGTGTGCAGCAATACGCAGAAATATAAAGGGTTATTAGATTGTATACCATAATGGAGGCCGCACACATGCCCCCGTAATATCCTCTTAGGCCCCTTTCACACGGGCGAGTTTTCCGCGCGGGTGCAATGCGTGAGGAGGACGCATTGCACCCGCACTGAATCCTGACCCATTCACTTCTATAGTGCTGTGCACATGAGCGGTGATTTTCACGCATCACTTTTGCGTTGCGTGAAAATCGCAGCATGTTCTATATTCTGCGATTTTCACGCAACGCAGGCCCCATAGAAGTGAATGGGGATGCGGGAAAATCGCAAGCATCCGCAATCATGTGCGGATGCGTTGCGATTTTCCCGCATGGTTGCTAGGATACGATCGGGATGGGGACCCGATCGTTATTATTTCCTTTATAACATAGTTATAAGGAAAATAATCGCATTCTAATTACAGAATGCAATGTTCCCCGGGCTTTAGAGGGTTAAAAATAATAAAGAGTTAACTTACCTTCTCCCATTGTAGCGCAGAGCCCCAGAACGTCTTCTTTCTTGATGGTTTGGATGCTTGAGGACCTGTGGTGACGTCACAGGGTCACATGGTCCAATCATAGAAGCATTTGAGTGGACCATGTGACCCATGTGATCCTGTGACATCACGGCAGGTCCTTCATCCAACAGATGGTCACATGGTCCACTCAAATGCTTCTATGATTGGACCATGTGACCCTGTGACGTCACCACAGGTCCTCAAGCATCCAAACCATCAGGAGAGAAGACGTTCTGAGGCTCTGCGTACAATGGGAGAAGGTAGTTAACTCTTTGTTGTTCAACCCTCTAAAGCCCAGGGAACATTGCATTCTGTAATTAGAATGCGATTATTTTCCCTTATAACTATGTTATAAAGGAAAATAATTACATATACAGAATACTCATCCCGAAACCAGACTTAAGTGATGAAGTCTGACTTCGGGTCTGGGTACCAAGCATGCGGATTTTTTCACGCGCGTGCTAAACGCACTACAAACGTTAGCACACGCGCAGAAAAATCGCGGCGATTCCCGCAACGCACCCGCCTCTTATCCGGCCATCAAACATGACGCCCGTGTGAAAGAGGCCTTAGGCTGGTGCTTGAACAATTTAAAGGGCATGCTCAAAGGAAACAGACATGAAAGGAGTTATTCCATGACTAATGTGAAAAATGAAAATCAGACATCACATTGGACATGAGAACCAGCCCTGTACCTCACATGGATCCAGAGCTATTATCTCCATAAGAGACACTGCCCTCCAGTCCTAATCCATGTGACTTCATAGACATTAGACTTTATTTTAATTATATGGTAAGTACAAGGTCTGCACGAGGTAGGTGGGGTACAAGTATCTGCACATGGTAGGTGGGGGTCCCTATTACAGATTTTGCATTGGAAGCCAGGAGCGTTACACTTCTGACCTAGGCAATGGGAATTATGAAAACATCCGCTTCAGCTATTTCCATTGTAGTTCTGCCTTCGATAAGAGCTTCAGGGGCAGATAAAACACAGATTCATTGAGCATCTCTTCCCGAGGATATGGCAAATCTGTGCATTAGGCAGAAAACCTATTGATGTAAATGGGAACTGTGTAATACTTCATTTCTCCTCTGGAGGCGCTGTAGGGAAATAGAGCACTTGCTTTCAAATTCTCAGTAATACTTCTTTTCTCCTCTGCAGGCCGAAATATCACTGCAAAGTCTTAAAAGTGCCTCCAAACTAACATTCATTATGTAAAGCACTGGTGTCTTCATATGGCGCAGAGGAAAATTTTGGGCCCCCTTAGGCTTCAAGGTTCAGATGTGACTGCAACCTCTGCTCCCTCTATAGTTATGTCCCTGGTTATAAACCCATACGTTATCTCGGTATGTGATTTTATACATCTCATATTTCCAAAGATGGAGCTTCCCTCGGGTTTTCCGAGATCTTAATATTGATCAGTATCTGATCAGTGGGGGTCCGACACCTGGGACCCCTGCCAATCAGCTGTTTGAGAAGGCACTGGCACTCCGATGAGCACCGCTGCCTCCTTATAGCTTATAAAGCACAGTGCCATGCATTGAACAGCGGCAGTGCTTGGTATCCCAGCTCAGCTCCATTCACTTCAATGAGGCTGAGCTGCACCCAGGCCACGTAACATCGTTCAGCCTAGGAAAAGTAGAGAGAAGGCCACGGCGCTCACAGTGAGCGCCGGTGCCTTCTCAAACAGCTGATAGAGGTCCCAGGTGTCGGACCTCCACCGATCAGATACTGATGACCTAACCAGAGGAGACTCAATCGATATGGAACCGCACTCGCCAAATCATATGGTCCACCGGAATGCAACAGCCAACCTGGAGCCCCAGATCCATACAGGCTCCTATGCAGACGATTCAGGAAGAGATGATGGAGGCAGCTTGACAAAGGCTATGTGATAGCCGAAACGTAGCAACTTTTTATATTCACGTATTTCATGTGAGCAGTTCCCAAATAAAGGGAATTTTCAACCGGACATGCTGCCTCCATCATCTCTTCCTAACCAGAGGAGACATCATCATCAGTATTAAAATCTCGGAAAACCCCTTTAAGACACTTTTATGACGATTTATACCTTTCGTAAAGGTTTCACAATTATCGCAGAATATAGATTCTTACTCATCTTCGAAAACATGTAGGTTCAAAACTCCCCTCATCCCTCCGAAACGTCAGCTCAATTCTGCATTAGATAATAGCACCTCCAGAGCGCAAACACAATTCTCTTCTTTTCAACATAAAATGGAAATCAATTTTAAAAAATTACAATACTTTCTACAAAGCCTCAGAATCTAATACCTCTCCAGTCCTTTTGCATTTCAATGGGACATTACTGACCCAGTCTTGTTCTTTGTTGGAATTATTTACAATAACCATAAAAGGGGTAGAGCGGCAGCCGACATCGGGCGTCAAGTTGATCCCTTTGTATAAATCTGGAAATAACAATCAGGCGAGGTGTGATACATTTTATTCAAATCCCACAATGTTTCTCATGCTCCCGATATATCCACCTTGTTTGTATTTCCAGTTGAAAACATAAAATTTTGACAACAGGGAAAGCAAATTGTCGACTGTGTGATTTTTTTTTTCTCCTTTTGTTCTGTAGAATCATGAATTTTTCAGCGCCGCTGTCACACTGTATTACAGATTTGAAACACTCTCCTGGTTTTGCCCGGTAACTTGTTTTGTCTGCAGAGTAGACACTGAGCACTTTGAGAATATGATCCTATCCGTGTTATTCCTCTCATCTTACATTAGCTGAAAAATGTATTCAATCTGATCCGACGTCCTGCAAAACATAGAATAAATACAACAAAGAGCTGGAAAAATGGAGAATAAACCAACGATATACTGTAATTGGCGTCTAGATCTGAGTCGTTTTTTTATTGTTAACTCTTCATGAAACCCTGAAAAAAGTGAGCCTCATTGATCAAAAATGAAAACAAAGATTGCCCTAGGACATGTATGGATCTAATCAGGAGAAATCCCTAGCTTTACCCCCCCCCCCCACCACCACTTTTTGTCAAAAAGCAGCACTACCTCCGGCTAGTCCGTGCACTACATGGATGGTCTATTGATTTCAGAGCAATTTGCTCATGGTCAGGGGACTTGTTTGAAATGTGGGGAATCTTCCTTCCAGCAGTTCACGCTTAAAAAAAACCAGAGGACAATCATAGACAAAATAAAATTCAAAAAGTTCAATATGACTGCACGTTTAGTGGCTCACTACACATCTTGGTTGTTTTAACTTGAAGGGGCACAGTATGAGTATTGGTTATAAATAGGGATCTAGTGGATGCTCGGCTTTGCGGGGTTTGGCCGAACTTCAGGTCAAATTTCGGGTTCGGGACCCGAACTTGAACCCGAACCCCACTAAAGTCAGTGGGAACCTGAACTTTGGTGCACTAAAATGGCTGTAAAATAGTCATAGTCAGGACTAGAGGGCTGCAAAAGGAAGCAAAATGGGGCAGGACAGATGTAGATGATTGATGTAAAAAATAAAAATCAGACATCATATAGTACATGATAATCTATATAACAAAGCTAGAACCAGCCCTGTCCCTCACATGGATCCAAAGACCTTCACACTCACTGCTCCAATTGTTCTGCTAGGTTCTCTTCAGCATGGCAGCTCTGGGAGTATGTCCTTTCTGCTGCAGATCTTTCCATGTAACTGCCACAGCTTCTAACAGAACCAAAATGGTTCTGTTTTGCCCCCATTCATTGTTAATGGGGAAAAAACTGATCAGTATACATCAGGGTGCATTCCATTTCACTTTGTTGGGTTTTTTGACCAGACACAAAACGGGGGCAAGCTGCGGTTTTGTGTCCGGTCTACGAAATGGAACAAACCGGATCTGACAGCAAAATCAAGGTGTCAATGATGCCAAATCCGCTTTTTTTCCGATCCTACAAAAAAAAGATCCGGCACTAAAATCATTGTAAGTCAATTGGTGACAGATCGATTTTTTTCTGTGTCGATGTAACGCAACCTCATCTTAACGGAACGGGTGCATCTGGATGTGTTAACATCAAACTGAACCGTTTTGGTCCGGTTTTAATATCCTCTGTTAGATCTCAAAACCAGAACCCAAACGCAAGTGTGAAACATGCCTAAACTGAGCACGTGCAACCAGCTCAGTGAAATGGACAAAAAATAGGAAAAAGAACAAACCGCAGGTGGCGCTCTACAGAGATATTTTTATTGAATAACTCAGTGGTTATACTAAATGTTTAATTACATGCGATTACAAAAGTATTCAGATCCAGGGGCTGTAGAATGTGTTTTGTGACACAACCCCTTTAAAGGGGTTGTCTCATAGTAACATAGTATATAAGACCGAAAATAGACATCTGTCCATCCAGTTCGGCCTGTTTCCTACAAGTTGATCCAGAGGAAGGCAAAAAAACCCTGTCTCATCATGGATAATGGGGGCATATCTCTAGGATATGCCCCCATTGTCTTACAGGTGCGGGTCCCACTGCTCGGACCCGCACCTATATCGAGAACGGAGCCCCGCAAGGTGGTGGCTGGAGGACTCTTGTCCGGCCGCCACCAAGCGGCTCGCCATTGAAGTGAATGGGAGCGTACTGCGCATGCCCCGCCCCCATTCATTTCTCTCGGGCCAATGGAAATAGCCGAGACAGTGATCGGCCATTTTCGCCGGCCCCATAGAAAATGAACGGAGGGCAGCTGCGCATGCACAGTGCGCCCTCCATCACTTGCGGGGCTCCGTTCTCGATATAGGTGCGGGTCAAAGCGGTGGGACCCACACCTATAGGACAATGGGGGCATGTCCTAGCGATATGCCCCCATTGTCCATGGTGAGACAACCCCTTTAAGCTCCCCTCTATGAACCAGATTGAGGTTTTCTATCAAAGACTGTCATTCCCTCACTGGCGGATTTGGCCCAGCCACTGATAACATGGTCATCCAGTCAGATCACTGGTTGATTTGTGCAACTAAATTTATCTGGGAAATCTATGGCCAATTTTTTCTCCTGCCACAGGAATATTCATTTGTTCTCAATTACAATTTACATTATATTTACATAATAGGCCTTCACATCCATATATTAGGGTGTGCATCTCATTAATATTTCGCTTGGATGGTTCGAACATTTTGCATGGACCTTGGTTCTCAGTTACAAAATGATTCTGTTACAGGGGAGAATAGGAGGAAGTGAGCCAAGATGTCTGCCTCACGGTGGCTTTTATCCCAGGAATCATGTCTGTTGTGGCAAATGAAATATTCTATTACATTATTTTCTCATTTCTGTCTATTTCCTGTCGGGCTCCTGGGTGGTAGATTTTCCAAAAGTTCTTAAATATTTTCCTGCTCACCATCTGGATGCACGGACATCAGGGTCCGGATAAAACATCTGTGACCAGTGAACATCCAGCTGTCTGAACTGGGAGTTTAGGGGATTACGATGAAAATTTTTATCGAAAGTCAGTCTTTTCTTAAAGAGGCTTTCCAGCCAAAATTCCCACGGAGTGCTGTGGTTGGAGAAGGTATCATGCAGAATCGGGGTCGGGGGACTTCCATTCAGTTGATGCATTGCATTTCCATGCAAACTCTAAATTGAGTTTTAAAAAGGGCCCGTCGCTAGTGTTGAGCGAATTAACAGAATTCTTAGATAACCCGAACCTTGTATGCCCAACTTGAAAGCACAAGTTTGCTCAACACTACTCGTCACTTCTCCTGACATGTCCATTTTGGTAACTACTTGCTTTCCCCATGTGATGACACTTCTGGAGCATCTATTCTTATGGCTCTATGTTGCACCACTCCTCTACTATTTCTACGAGAAGCGTTTTGAGTGAAGTCCATCTGGGTGTTGCCAGTTGGAGGCGTGTCCCTGCACTGCCTGACTCTGCCTGCCCTCATTAGATAGTGTCAAACTGTGCAGGGACACCCCCCCAACCACCCAGCTGGACCTTTATTGCAGACTGCTGGCAATTCACTCATCCATTTCTAGTAGGAATAGTGGAGGAACAGAGGAGCAGATTAGCTGCTTCAGAACTGTAATTGCCATGGAAATGCATGTAGTTAGTAGACATGTCAGGAGAGGGGACGGGTCCTCTTTAAGTTAAACTTTATTTTTCAGCTTTAGACTGATGTATAATTCCTACCAAAGGGAGATAGACCTGGGGAGTTTTGTAATGGACTCGACATCTGCAGTTGCTTTGTTCAGGGGTGAACCTTCCCATATTTCTTCTTCATTATGATGGTTAAATACATTCCTGCCTAGAAGATCTGGAGACGTCAGGTGCATTGTACGGTTTTCAAAGGTA
Organism: Bufotes viridis; assembly: GCA_033119425.1. Taxonomy (NCBI): domain Eukaryota; kingdom Metazoa; phylum Chordata; class Amphibia; order Anura; family Bufonidae; genus Bufotes; species Bufotes viridis. The sequence continues at coordinate 20,637,750 of CM065596.1, read as the reverse complement.
ACACTTGAATACATGAGTCAGAATAAATAGCGCACATAGCTGAGTTCTGCCATCATTGTACTTGGACAATTAGTTACTAGGAATATTTTGTTCGGTTTCTCCATGACAGTAAAATAAAAAAAAAATAAAGTAAAATATGGAGAAAAGAAACAACAATTATTGGATTATTGTAATAGAATTCCTTTATTAACCCCTGCGTACATGTACAGCCTGGAGCGAAGTACAAACATGGCGCCTACTCGCGCATGCAGCGGGCATCATGGCCGGCGGGTCTTCCCTGTTACAAACAGCAGAGACCCGCGACTAATGACCGCGACCGGGAATAATGCCTACTATGGTCATTAAAGCCTTTAGATGCCGTTATCAAGTGAGATCACGGCATCCAAAGGGTGAAGAACCATGGAAGCTCGCACTTCCAGGGTTCCTACCGGCATCCTATGAGGATGCTGTTAATTGACTTTAACGCGCTTTCTCTCGCTGAAGAGACCCAGGGCATTTAAGCTGCAATTCTTATTTTGCCCAGCAGATGGCAGGCCAACATAAGACATGAGAAACTCTGGACAATTAATGGATGTAAAAAATTCCATGATTGTTCAGAATTAAAAAAAAAAAGGCTTTTGTAGGCTCAAATAGGAGATTCAAAATCATAAAAAAAAATTAAAAAAATAGAATAAAAAAAAATACATAAATAAAAAAATATATAAACATCATGAGTATCACCGCGACTGAAAACGCCCCTACTATTAAAATATAAAAATATTTTTCCAATATGGCAAATGGTATAACGGAAAAAAGGGTTAAAATGGCCAATTTGCCATTTTTTCATCGCTTCTCTTACCCAAAAAAGTTATAAAATGTGTTCAAAAAGGTCACATACAGTACACTCCAAAATGGTATCAATATAAACTAAAGATTGTCCCGCAAAAAATTAGCTCAGTAGATATAACTATAAAAAAGTTAAGGGGGTTAGAATATGGTGATGTAAAAAAAAAAAAAAAAAAAGTTTTTTTTCTCAAATTGAAATATATTTTTACGCTATTTAGACATAAAAACCTACACATACGTGGTATTGTTGTCATTATACTGACCCATAGAATGAAGGGCGCAGGTTAGTTTTACTGCAAACAGAACGCTGTGGGAGTAAAACAATTGAGTTTTTTTTCCAATTCCACCCCACTTGGAAATTTATTCCCTCTTCCCACTACATTTTATGCCATATTAAATGGTGTCATTAGAAAGTACAACTTGTCCCGCAAAAAATAAGCCCTCATACAGCTATGTGAACGGAAAAATAAAAAAGTTATGGCTCAAGGAAGATAGGGAAGAAAAATGAAAATGCAAAAACGAAAAAACATCCGGTATCCTAAGGGTTAAAATGAAACCACAAATTCAGCTTAAAGGAGCAGTCTGAGTGTTTAATACTGATGACCTATCCTCAGTGATCGTGGGGGTCTGACTCCTGACACCTCATCTGATCAGCTGTTTGAAGAGGCCGCCACTCTCCCGTGGGCACTGCAGCTTTTTCCTACTCCAGTGACGTCATGTTGGCCTAGGCGCAGCACGGTGCCATTGAAGTGAATGGACCAGAATACTGGAGCGGTAGTGGTTCACAGTGGCAATCCTCACACCAGTGCTCCCTAGGGCCAGGGCAGGGGTAGAAGGACACACCTTTTCTTCCCTCAGGGCACTCCCTAATGTTAAGGCTCCTGTCTGATGGTAGTTGGGGTGCCCTTGATGGAATGAGTTTGGTATGGGTGCAAGGCGGGTGCAAGGTAGGTGCTGTGGCCGGCAAATGGTGCTGGAGTCAGTACCCAGGCTAGATTAGAAAATAGACGTGTCTCTCTATACTACAGTGCAGAATGGGAGTTGTAATACATCCAACGGTATCAAAACACAGTCCCAAATCATTCACAGTGCCGATAGGAATGTATCAATATAAGCAATGATGGGGGTTATAGTCCTTCTCACTATCTTTACAAAGCCTCTCTTTCTGCAGAATCTAAGGCTGTAAATTCCCAGCTGAAGGGTATAGGATTAATATACGGATGGCCAGGACTGTGTCCAAGTGTAAAGGGTGTCTTAGCAATGTCTCCCTCACTGCAGTAAAGTCTCCATCAGCCTTAAACAGCAAATACCTTACTGACTGACTTCACCCATGAAGATTCTGGACCTTCTAGTTCTTCCATTCTCTCTCTAGAGTGCTGTAAAGTAGAGATCGCTTCGGTGCGAATATCCTCAGAGATCATGACTCTTTGGGACTTACACATAGTTTTCTGAGGAGTGAGCACATGCAGCTCTTCTCTCTTCCTCAGCTAACACTAGATACACACTAAACTAGGGGCGAACCTAGGTCCATCTCCCAGCCTCCTACAAGGATTGTTAACCCTGACTTATTCATACAGAACTATACAGGTTAAGACCAATACATCAAATAGCATTACATAACAAGAAACAATTCGGACCCCCATCAATCAGACACTGATGATCTATCCTCAGAAAACCCCTTTAATCTTTATGTTAAAGCGGCCCTGCAGTCTAAAGTGAAAATTTGACAATACAGATGTATGTATAGTACAGTCAACATACCTGGCGCCAAATGATGCATGTTGTGCAGCCAGTAAACGGTGGATATGTTTGCTTAGGCCTCATTCACATTTCAATCTCCATTTTGCATCAGTGGAAAAATCCGTCACGGTTTCTTCCATGAAGAATCCGTGTTTGGTCCACGTGTTCATTTTTTACCCTCCGGTCAGTGAAAATGTACTGATGTGTGAACCAATCCATTTGGCCTTAAAGGGATTATCTAACCCTGGAAATGCCCCTCATATGCCCGGGCCCCTCACACACAATGTACACAATGTACATACTTCGCTGCCCGGCACCCGCTTCGCTTCTGAAGCCCGTACGGGTGCAGCTGCTTCTCCCGGTCCGCGGATGAAAACATCTGGCATTGGGGGTGGGGTGTACCCAATAGCAAGAGGTGACAGGGATGAGCCCCCCCTAGCATCGCGTGAGCCCCCCGCCTGCTATTGGCTGGCATACACGTCCCCCCGCCTCCGTAGACGCCGGACGTTTTCATCCACGTACAGGGAGAAGCAGCAGCATGCGGGTGCCGGGGAGCGAGGTAAGTATATTGTGTGTGAGGGGTCGGCATATGGGGGACATTTCAGGGGTCCGATAACCCCTTTAATGACCAAGCCCTATTTTTCAAATCTGACGTGTCACTTTATGTGTTGATAACTCTGGAATGCTTTTACTTATCCAAGCCGTTCTAAAAAAAAATTATCTTGACACATTGTACTTCATGTTAGTGGTAAATGTGAGTTCATATGTTTTACCTTTATTTCTAAAATAAAAATCCAAAATTTACAGAAAATTTGAATTTCTGTGCTTTCAAGACAGAAAATAGTCATTACTTTACATTCACCATATGTCTAATTTATGTTGGCATCATTATTTAAATGTCACTTTAATTTTTTAAGACATTAGAAAGATTAGAATTTTAGAAGTCATTTTTAAAATGCTGAAAAAAAATAATTTTTAAGAACCAATTCAATTGCTAAGTCACTTTGTGGGGCTTATATAATAGAAAACACTCATAAATGACCCCATTTTAGAACCTACACCCCTTAAATTATTCAAAACAGATTTTTGAAACTTTGTAACCCTTTAGATGTACCACAGGAATTGAAGGAAAATGGAGGTAAAATTGAAAAAAATTTCAGGCACCATACTATATTTCATTTGAAGAGACCCTGAGATAACCCAACAGTGGAAAGTCACAGAGGTTTCTGCTGCAACCAGTTGTCCTACAGCCGCATACAGGATAGTGAGGAGGAGGAGGGAACAGGGGCAAACTCCTGGGAGACACAGACAAGATGTGTTAGTAAGGGTCCTTTCACACTTGCGTTCTGAGGATCCGGCAGGCACTTCCGTCCCGCCGGATCCGTCAGAACGCAAGTCGCCTGAAGCATTAGAAGACTGATCAGGATCCTGATCAGTCTTCGAATTGCTTTCAGGTTACTATGGCAGCCAGGACGCTACTAAAGTCCTGGTTGCCATAGTAGGAGCGGGGAGCGGGGAAGCAGTATACTTACAGTCCGTGCAGCTCCCGGGGCGCTCCTGAATGACGTCAGAGCGCCCCATGCCCATGGATCACGTGATCCATGCGATCACGTGATCCATGCGTGTGGGGCGCCCTGACGTCACTCTGGAGCTCCCGGAGCCGCACGGATGGCAAGTATACTGCTCCCCGCTCCCCACTACATTTTACCATGGCAACCAGGACTTTAGCGTCCTGGCTGCCATGGTAACCATTGAGAAAAAGCTAAACGTCGGATCTGGCGATGCGCCAAAATGACGTTTAGCTTAAGGCCGGATCCGGATTAATGCCTTTCAATGGGCATTAATTCTGGATCCGGCCTTGCGGCAAGTGTTCCGGATTTTTGGACGGAACAAAAAGCGCAGCATGCTGCGGTATTTGCTCCGTCCAAAAAACGTTCCGGTCCTGAACTGAAGACATCCTGATGCATCCTGAACGGATTTCTCTCCATTCAGAATGCATGGGGATGATCTTGATCAGGATTTTTCCGGCATAGAGACCCGACGACGGATCTCTATGCCGGAAAACAAAAACACCAGTGTGAAAGGGCCCTAAGTTAGTTTTAATTTTCATGAGACAAAGTTGGAGCCAAGGAGGGGGAAAGATGAAAGGGCTAAGAGCTGGGGCATTTATTTTTATTTTTTTAGTGTTTCATTAGGGGTAAAATAGTAAAAGATACTCCCATGTAGATCAGTCGGCACTCCGGTAGTGATCATGTGATGCTCGAGTCTAGGGAAGGCGTCCCATATCACAGTGCCGGTCTTTCTTTCCGCAAAGAGTAACAGACGACTGCAGGTTTTGTTGATAGTGTGTAACCATGGAGGCAAAGGTCTGCATAGGAGCTGTATACATAAAACGGTATATGATATACTATTTCAATAAAACTGATATAAATTATGAAACATTTCAGACTATTTTCTAATGGGTTCTTTCTCAGGACTGGAAATAATCCTGTTCCAGCTATGTCACTGTCAGGTTTATGTATTTTTTACGCTGCACACTTTATAAAAAGTCTATGTAAGGTATAAGAAAAAGGCAAAATGTATTTACACGTCTTTTCACAGTAGATGGACACTTCCAAAAACCCCGTGAACGGATAGAAGTGGTAGAGATCGATACCGTACGGCACAGGGGCGCCAGACTGCTCGTGGTAAGCAGGACTCCATGGGCAATCTCCCAGAAGCCCTTCATGTACAGTCTCTTGCAGTATCAATCAAGGGATGTTACCTAGAATGTTGTGTTTCCTTGCTGTTCCTCATTTATACCCCTTAGAAATGTATGTATACATTAACAAATGGGTGCTACAAGTTGTGTGTGTGTGGGGGTCCTTATGCAGTTTAACACTATTCAATCAATGCTGCCAGTGTCAGATTGTGTAGGGGGTCACCCTTTGGGTCCCTCCTAAAATAAATTTACAACTGGGTGTTACCAGTTATCTAGGCAGTCTGAAACTGTCGGATCAATACTGACAGTGTACACACCCCCTTTGACAAGGGGGATGGGAGCTCACAGTTGTCAATGTATTCATAAATATACAGGAGGAATAATAGAGGAACAGCACAATGCAGATTTATGACAAAAGACACTCCAGCATTTTTTTCTTCATGGGGAATACAAGTACTTACTAAGAGAGCTGACAGGGCTTTAAAGGGGGTTTCTCATCGGCAGTCTCTTCGTGCTCAAATGGATGTGTAAGTACCTTTTTTTTTTTTTTTAATGATTAACCCCTGAATGCGCCTAATATTAATCTCAGATGCCATGATCAGCGATGAACGCGGCATCTGTGGAGTTCAATCATGGGGGGAGGTGCAATCGTCGTTCCCCATCATTGTGTCCGCTGCTTACAAAGAAATGCGCTTCGCGACGAAGTAATTCATCACAAAGCGAATTTTTTTTATAAAATCCGGCGAAGCAGCCGAATCAAATTTTTAACAACTTCGCTCGTCTCTAACCAGTATGGCTCCCATGGGGGTGGTCATCCGGTTTTCTGAACTCCAATTATTATTACATTTTCTGCAGTTACTGTGCGCGATTTTCTATTTATTATGGGCCAGACATTTGCTGCACAGATGAGCTCTCCGGTTCTAGACGCTGAAGATTCAAAAAACATTCAGACCTCATTAAACAAGTAAAAAAACTGACCTCGAAGCTCAAATGACTTGGCCTCTCCTGTCCACCGTCTCTATGACATAAGCATTGGGTCCCGTGTATATATTTTACTTTCTATTAACACGCTCTATTAGACACACGAAACATTAAAAACACATTTGTCTCAGCATGGCGCCACTTTCAAGCACATCACAGGATTCCCAAAGCATTACGTGAAGATCAAGCGGGAAAAGTCTTAATCTTGGTGAAACACAATATTTTCAGGGTTTTTTTTGCCTTAATAAATGCTGGCAAACTATAAACACACGAAATATAGAACAAACATTATATAACTTTTTTATTACAAGCATGGGAGGACTGGGAACCTAAAGTGGGCCTGGAAAAAACTAAAAGTGGTTGTAGGCTGGCCCAACTTGACAGAAGACAAATAGGCAGGAACGGCAGAAGTAGGTGGTGGTGGTGGTCTGTAATACTGTAGTGCAGCACAAAATACTGCCCCAGCAGAACCAGATACCACAGTGCAGCACAAAATACTGCCCCAGCAGAACCAGATACCACAGTGCAGCACAAAATACTGCCCCAGCAGAACCAGATACCACAGTGCAGCACAAAATACTGCCCCAGCAGAACCAGATACCACACTGCAGCACAAAATACTGCCCCAGCAGAACCAGATACCACAGTGCAGCACAAAATACTGCCCCAGCAGAACCAGATACCACAGTGCAGCACAAAATACTGCCCCAGCAGAACCAGATACCACAGTGCAGCACAAAATACTGCCCCAGCAGAACCAGATACCACAGTGCAGCACAAAATACTGCCCCAGCAGAACCAAATACCACAGTGCAGCACAAAATACTGCCCCAGCAGCACCAGATACTACAGTGCAGCACAATATACTGCCTCATCAGAAGCAAATATCACAGTGCAGCACAAAATACTGCCCCAGCAGAACCAGATACCACAGTGCAGCACAAAATACTGTCCCAGCAGAACTAGATACCACAGTGCAGCACAAAATACTGCCCCAGCAGAACCAGATACCACAGTGCAGCACAAAATACTGCCCCAGCAGAACCAGATACCACAGTGCAGCACAAAATACTGCCCCAGCAGAACCAGATACCACAGTGCAGTACAAAATACTGCCCCAGTCGAACCGGATACCACAGTGCAGCACAAAATACTGCCCCAGCAGAACCAAATACTACAGTGCAGCACAAAATACTGGCCCAGCAGCACCAGATACCACAGTGCAGCACAAAATACTGCCCCAGCAGAACCAGATACCACAGTGCAGCACAAAATACTGCCCCAGCAGAACCAGATACCACAGTGCAGCACAAAATACTGCCCCAGCAGAACCAGATACCACAGTGCAGCACAAAATACTGTCCCAGCAGAACTAGATACCACAGTGCAGCACAAAATACTGCCCCAGCAGAACCAGATACCACAGTGCAGCACAAAATACTGCCCCAGCAGAACCAGATACCACAGTGCAGTACAAAATACTGCCCCAGTCGAACCGGATACCACAGTGCAGCACAAAATACTGCCCCAGCAGAACCAAATACTACAGTGCAGCACAAAATACTGGCCCAGCAGCACCAGATACCACAGTGCAGCACAATATACTGCCCCAGCAGAACCAGATACCACAGTGCAGCACAAATTACCGCCCCAGCAGAACCAGATACCGTAGTGCAGCACAAAATACTGCCCCAGCAGAACCAGATACCACAGTGCAGCACAAAATACTGCCACCCTCGGCACAATATTCAACTGTAGCACCATCCTGAGGATGGTGATAGAGGTGAATTCAGGAGGTCACCTGTGTCTTATGACCAGGTATATAAGTACATGATGCTCCTTCATTAATGCTGAGAGCATCAGATCGTTATGTACATGTCCGGCGGCCGTAAGGGAAGGAACTTTCCCTGTAGTGTCTATGGTCAGTCCACCCCTTACAAAGAATAGCCTTTTTAGCTAAAAGAAAAATGAATATCTTGCTAATTTTAATATTTTTTAAAGGGGTTTCCCAGGATTATTGCCCTTTTTAACTAGCTCCAGATGTGTGTGGTGTCTAACGAAAAAAAATCATACTCACCTGCTCAAGATGAGGAGGCCAGTCGTAGGCCCCCCCATTCGTACCCCAACCAGAGGTAAATATGGTGGGGACCAGAAGATCGACAAATGGACCCAGAGCGCCAGAACGGAGAAGTGGGGATCAGGTGAGATTATTTTTTTCATTAGGTAACACACACTCTGGGAGCTGGTTAAAAGTGGCCATTATCCTGGAAAACCCTTTACATCTAGAGCTTTACAGCGTCACACAGTTTGGTTAAGACTTTCTTATGCCCGTACCCAAAAAGGGTACATAATATTCCAAGTACAGCTACTAGTGTTGAGCGAATTGCAATCACAAAATGGATGTCGATCCGAATTTCAGGGAAAAATCGCTGCAAAGCCGAATTTCCTTGTGCTTTATGGTAGCGAATCGATTTTCCTGAATGGTAGTAGAAAAACTAAAAAAATCATACTTACCTCGTCTGTTTGAGCGCCGCCATCTTAATTTAAGGGCTGCCTATACAGAGAGTCTCATTTTTATTACATATAGGTTTGTTTTTACTGTTTACTGTCGGCAGAAATATCCTATTTAATACATAATTCTTCCTAACCGAGCTGTTACTAGAACGTAATCAAAGCTGATCGCAGCCATTGTCATCTTGTGTCTCACGTTTAAGCGAAAACTTCCTGCTTAATAAAATTTCACACGCTGTCAGAGGTTCTATAGTGTTGTCTTTTACATTTCTTGCTGCAAATGTGGAAAAACAGTAATTCAGCCTATTCCTACCAGGAGTGGATTGGCCATACACCTTACAAGGAAATTTCCCGGTGGGCCAATGCCCAGGGGGCTGCCTGGACCCTCCTCACGGCTGGCCAGTGGAAGTTTTTGGGGACGCTGTTGCCCTCAGTTGCCTTTGGATCGCGCAGGCAATCACCGGCGCTGCGCTTGCGCGAGATTTCCAGCGGCCAGCGAGGAGAAGATAGGGGATATATTCCGGGCAGAGAGCGGAGGTAGCCGGGGGGCGGAGCCGTTAGCCTCTGGGAGGTGATTTCAGCTGCTGGAGGCGTTCTTCAGATTCAAATTTAGGCGGTCTGGGCACATCAGGGGACGTTCCTGGGCTCCTTGGAAGAGAAAAAACGCCCCTCTGGGCTCCTTGGATCCTAATTTACTTAATAGATAAAGCGGTTTTTAATAGAAAATACAAGGGTATTAAAGGGTATTTGAAGGGTATAGCTACCATTTGTATTACTCCAATGCATAAAATGTAGCAACTTTACATATAGTATTAAAGGAAAATATCCTGCCGTATTGTGTCCACAGCTTTTGTGCAGTCCTATGTGTTTTCATGGTTACAGACTACGAACCTAAACTGTGTAGTCTGGCAGCATTATTTTTTAACCAAAGCAGCCAGATAGAGACGTCAGTGATTGCATAGATTATTCATTGTGGTGTCTGGAGGATTCCAGAATGAATAATTACAATTGGAGATTCTGTTTTATGCTACAATTTTCATATAAAGGGGATCCGTGCCCTGTGACCTCTCTATCCAGCTGTCTGCATAAACACATAGCTGTGCTTCACCTGATTAAAATGCTCTTTTCTTTTGTTGATCCGCATCTCTGTTCCCAAGTTATAATACTTTTTTATTAATATGCAAATGAGGCATTTGGTGCAATGAGGGCATCACCGTTGCTCTTGTTGCACCCAAGCTCCGCTTTCTGTGACCAGTCCCTCCCTGGCTGCTGTGACTGACAGGGTCAGGCAGTAGCTAAGCATCCAGGAAAGGGCTGGCCACAGAAAGGAGTGGAGCTTGTGTGCAACAAGAGCAACAACGACACCCTCATTGCACCAAAGTTTTTTTTTGCATATTAGGAATAGGTATCAAAACTTAAGAACAAAAGTATACACAAAGTATAACAAAAATAATGTCTATGCAAACAGTTGGATAGGGAGGTCGTGGTGACAGATTCTCTTGAAGGTGTATTGAAGGCCAAAAAAATAAAAAAGTCAATGCAGATGCAATGCAGCAAGGCAGGAGGAGCTCTGTTAGTGCCCGCAGCTCCAGCTTCCAGCAAGAACAGGGTTTTAAAAAGGTTCTAAAAAGTGGTGAAAAGGTTAATAAATGTACTAATTTCTGCACTAAAAACAATGGCATGACTAAATAAGCATAAGGATTTTATAATATATAAATACAGTATATCAGGGGTCAGTACAGAGATCACTCCCATTATCTATTTATCCCCAGGACTATGACGAGGGGACATCCTCTGCGTCTGGAGGAAAGAAGGTTTCTACACAAACATAGAAGAGGATTCTTTACGGTAAGAGCAGTGAGACTATGGAACTCTCTGCCTGAGGAGGTGGTGATGGTGAGTACAATAAAGGAATTCAGGAGGGGCCTGGATGTATTTCTGGAGTATAATAATATTACAGGCTATAGTTACTAGATTTCTGGAGAAGGGTTGTAGAATTCTGATTGGGAGGGAATCTTTTTTCCTTTAAAATGAGGAAAATTAGCTTTTGCCTTCCTCTGGATCAACTTTTCAGGGTAACAGGCGGAACTGGATGGACGGATGTCTTTTTTCAGCCGTGGAAACTATGATTAACGTAGAGTACTTTAACCCCAACTACTCCCCTTATCAATTGTGACGTACTTACATCCCTCTGCATCGCACATCACCATTTATTTATCCCTATATTGTAGTCTAGGGTAAAATCATTTCTCCACAAAAGTTTTGCTAAGCCAGAATTAAAGGATGCTATCTGCATTGGTGCCGCACCGGCTCCTGAATTCACAACATTGAAAAATATATTTTGCTCCTGCTGTTGGACCATTAGCCTTTACATCTCCTCCTGACATTTCCACACACAGCCTTCTATCAACAGCTCTTTAAATTGCTTGTCTATATCCAGTATGAGTTCAATATAGATACCATCCACATCAGTAGACACTGAGCTTTATGAGAAATCATTTTCTGGAGTGTTCCAGCTTTTTACATTATACATCTATGTGAACGATTTCTCAGCCTGACGTGCCAAACGGTGTACAAGAAATGGAAAAATCTCTGCCGGTAGAATCCAAAATTATACAGAGATGGATTAATAGCAAATTACAACCAGTGTATATTACTGTCCATGCATGATAAAGCATAAGGGAACTTACAAAAAGACTGGTGAGGTCTGATTGTCCAGGTCTAAGAAACAGGTGTGCTGTATCGCCCATTGCCACCAGACAGTCTCCATTGGAGTCATATCCTGATTCTCTTAGCCAATCAGTAGCCACAGAGGTGACCCGCCTCAGCCAGTGATTGGCTGATCAGACAGTGCCAGTCACTTCCTGTGTGCTCATACGGGAGGAACAGCGGGAATCGGAGCACAGTTACAAAATAAGGCATGGAGGAGCGGTAAGGTGAGTAATGATTTTTTTTATATGTTGTTCCCCTGGGCAACCCCTTGTACGTCTTGACTGCTAGGATATGCCCCTAGTGTCTGATAGGCGCTGATCCCACTATACCTATACTTAGAACGGAAACCACAAAGTGCAGGAGGGTTCACTGCGCTTGTACAGCCACCCTCCAGTCACTTCTGTGGGACAGCTGAAAATAGCCGAGCCCATAGAAGTGAATGGAGTGGTGGTCGCACTTGCTTGGTGCGCTTCCCAATTAATTTCAATGTGACTACTGAAAATAGCCGAGAGCGCCCTCCCATAAAAATCAATAGAGGGCTGCCGCTCATGTGCGGTGCGCCCTCTGTCACTTTGTGGGCTTCATTCTAAAGATAGATGTGAGTCCCAGAGGTAGGACCCACACCTATCAGACATTGGGGGGCATATCCTAGCGATAATAAAATCCCACTGAACTCAATTTGTCTCATAAAGACAACCCCTTTATCAAAAAGTGTTGGCCAACAGATCAGCCAGTTACTGGTCAGGTCAGTAATCGGGGGTGGAGAGGAGGAGGTCGTGGCTATTTTTCTGTCTTCATACACATTCACACAGTGTGCAGTCTGACATTCAGCATAAACCATTCCAGTCTTCCAAATGAGAGGACTGTTCTTTGTAGTCTAACTTGTTTATTGGTCAACAGGTTGTACTCTCTGCGCGGTACATGTGAGTGAGAGATTGTACAAGTTTGCGATTGATTGATAAAACAGGATTGTTGATTGGCAAAACAGGATTGTTTGGTAAAGCTACAATAATACAAATAATAAGCATAATCATAAAGTATAGATAGCATGTACTATAACATTTGCATAGAACTGAAGCACATGGTAAAATGGCTGCCTATACATAAGATTGCATGTCTAGCTAACAGTAGTAACTCCCTGAGTAACAATTATAACTAGCTGAGCAGCAATGCACAACTTAATGTCCCTGAAACAAAGATAGATCTCTCACCAGATATGCTTTTATAAGGATGGTGGAGTTTAAGAAGGAAATTTGCTCCACCCACAATGCAGCAGTCTTTGTAACAGGAAAAACAAAGTGTAATACAACTTAACACCGCTAAATAGTGCTATAACCACACTAATCACTACAGAAATACCAAAACTGAGGCAGACGTGATCTGGATTTTCACTAACCCTGCTGGGCAGAACAGCTGTACTCTGTTTTCCATTACATGTAATAAATAGACAAGGGGGTGACAGCTACACAGAGCGTAATGTGTCATCAGAGCACTGCACACCATGCGAGGGCCGCATCAACCTTACCATTAACCAGCTCTGTGATGTGACCTGAGGAAGACGAGTGCGTCTGGAACACCTGGTGAGAGGAGCCCAACTAAGCCCCATGAACCATCCTTTTAATGTGTTTATGTTACTGTACCAGTGATACATGTGCCTTTTTTTCCTACAAGATTTTCAGAGAAGAATATTTATTATGTCCTAGTAATTCTCATACGTCAGTCTGATTATTTAGATGTCATTCTGATTCATAGAGAAGATAGATAGATAGATAGATAGATAGATAGATAGATAGATAGATAGATAGATAGATAGATAGATAGATAGATAGATAGATAGATAGATAGATAGATAGATAGATAGATAGATAGATATTAGGTAGGAGATAGATAGATAGATAGATAGATAAACAGTTATATTACTATGACTAATATATAAGAAATATAATGAATGCCTGTATTATACTATTTATGTTATATAATTGTGTTTTAATTATTTTGCCTCGTTGTGATTTCTTGGCTCTGTGTGTATTTGACAGACCACAGAATAACTAAGAACTAGATCTAAGTCCAGTAATGTATGAAGATAAGCAGAGCCATCTAGAGGCGGCTTCAGCTAAACACACCCAACACTAGAACTACGTCTAGAGATCAGAACGGTCATTATGATTTAAATCTCTGAAAACTTTTTTAAAGGGAGTCTGTAACCACATAGCTCGCTATGAAACCATCTTACATACCAGATGTGCGCTTCTCAATACATTCTAATGGTTTTAGTCCAACTTCCATTAGTGGCCCTGTCAGTCAAAGTGGTGGGAGGGCGAGGCCGAGAAGAAAAGGGAGCAGAGCCTCAGGTGCAGTAAGGTGCAACGGCAATGCCCTTGTTGCACCCATGGGCTTATTAGCATAAAATAAAAAGCTTAATTTCTCCATAATGGAGCCACCGATGGAAAAAGGACCAATATTAGAATGTATTGAGAAGCAGGATCTGTCATGTAAGATGGTTTCATAGCGCGTACAGTATGTGGTGACACTCCCTTTAAATTAACATCAGAATGTGAAGTCTCATTCATTCACCATGGATGCAGATCCAATGCAGACCAGTAAGGGGGGCTACGTTTTGACGTTCGTTACAGGTTTTCTACTCTATTTCTGCATTACCATAAGGCACAAAAATACTTCAAATTGAGAACCGTCAAAATGTAATATATAAAAATATAAAATGAAACTAAAAGTTTATATTTTTGACGTGTCTTTTGTAAATGAACCACGTCTACAGTTCGGGAACGTCTGATGATCCATCGCCCTCCAGGTCACGTTTTCTTGCTCCTTTTTAGCTTTTTTAGTCTATGTGATTTTCTTGGTTGCAGGAAATGCCAGAATTCCTAATAGTTATTTTTTATTCACACATTCATGGGCTCTATTGAAGTTCAGTAATCGCATAGCTATATATTCCGGTTTGATGGGATCCATCTTGACATGCTAAAAGCCATAACCTGGTTCTGAGCATCTTAGAGGGAGATAAACAGGTTTCCTTTGAAAATGAGCAGTTAAAAGCGTATATCTGTAAAAGGCATATTCTGTATTCCTCTGCCAGAATTGACTGGTATGGTCCCCACTGATAAGAGCTGACGTCAGACTGACAGGAATATATAGCAGATCACAATGACGTTCACTCACAAATCTCATAATTATTCTTTGTTTGACTGGATGTCGTGTTTTATGGTCTCCTTTTCTATATTATTAAAGACCCTGGAAAAACCTCCTCCTATAATGAGCAGATAAACCTGGATTTTCACTCTTAGCGATATTTGAACCACTTTGGTGATGTGCAGATGCAGCATAGCTGGGTTAGTTATTTGGCACAACTCATGGTGACATCCATATGTGTTATCTGTAGGTTTTATATAAAACTGCACATAAATAAACTACTTTTTTTCCATTTACAAGTAAAACAGACCCAAATGCACGATTAGTGGCTCTGTTAGACATAGTATTCTCCCTTATCAAATGGACCATGTGGCCTGAAATCACCTTTTCATTTTCTCTTAGCTATCGACTGGCTCTGTTATGCAGAATCGACTTTGTAATCAGCATATAATACACGCAAACAATACAGTAAAATAACTACATAGCAAAAGAGGAAGAAAGTACAACTGCAAGACAAAGTAAGTGAAATCCAGGTAATTCCCAAAGGGTTTACTTACTTTTTCCTGTAAAATAAAGCAGGGATGTTATTCCCCCTCTAAATTCTGCTCTTAGATCCAATTTGGGACCTGTAAGAGAATTAAGCATGTTGTATTTTGCTATATAGGCTAATTATTTTAGTTAGAAAAATCTGATTAACATAGGCGTGCGCACAGGGTGTGCCGGGTGTGCCTGGGCACACCCTAATCAAGCCGACTCGAGGTTCTGTCAGGGCCCGGGAAGCGCTAAAAGCTCTATACTCACCTCTTTCTTCCTGGTCCTCGGCGCTCCACTGTCAAGGCTGTGTACAGTGTGAAGCCGCGCTGTGACCTATCCGATACCCCTGAGGACGCCTGTTCAGGCGAAACATGTCGGGGGATAGTGTGCAGTGATTTTAGTACTGTATCGCTATACCTGCATGCACCTTGATTATTAGAGGGGAGATAGTGCGCGCGACTATCCTCCGAAGTAATAGTGGAGTGGAACTCCGTTAAACGTAGTGACAGTGTGAGATAGTCAGGGTAGCGAACAGATAGATTTTAACATAGAGTTGATGTAGAAAGATTAAAGGTTAAGTTTTAGATCTAGTCCAGGAGCCAAGAGTAGGCAATAGTTAGCAAAATAAAACAAATATATTCACAGCCTCTGCTCACTGGAGGGAATAGTGATACAATACTCACACTGTGCGCGCCCATACAGCAAACTGTACAAGAGAATTACCAAGTGTGGGCGGTGAGGAGCAGCGTCCGGAGCAGGAACGGTAAGTGTTTTTATTTTGGGGGCACTGGGGGGCTGAAGAGGGGCATTTAGGGCTGATATGAGGCACTTTGGGCTGATATGAAGCACTGGGGGCTGAAGAAAGGCTGCTGGGGGCTGAGTAGGGGCACTGAGAGGCATTGGGGCTGATATGAGGCACTGGGGGCTGATATGAGGCACTGGGGCTCTTATCTGAGGTCTGATTGGGAGTCATTCACATTGGGGTCTGATCTGAGGTCTTATTGGGGTCTTATTAACATTGGGGGTCTTATTGGGGCTGAAATCACAGAAGAAACTATATATAAACCATCCTGCACGATATGGTATTAAATGTACGGATGTGTATGGCTACATAATACAAAATCACAGAAAATAATGCACTCTACAAATAAATGCAGGCATAACAAATGGACTAAGCCCTCACTAGATAAAATCTGAGACACTTGGTCAATACATTTTGATCAAAATACATCTAAGCCCACCCACCGGCGACAAGGTGGTCTCAGTTCAGGCGGGTTACTATACTAACCTATTTATGCTGTGGCGCATTTTTCAGGAGCAGAGTCCCCGCACATATGGTGTGCTGCCCCTTGTAACCTCCATGAGCATCAGCAACCGGTGGGAGGAGAGACACACACACCTATATGTACCACCTTAATCAAGGTCACCTATTAGATAGGTGGGGCAAGAGTGCACTTGAATATCACTCCCAGTATAGGAGCGTATTCACCCATGAAGGTGCCACTCCTTCAAGACAAATCAAAGAAATCACAGAAAAAACTATATATAAACCATCCTGCACGATATGGTATTAAATGTGTGGATGTGTATGGCTACATAATACATAATCACAGAAAATAATGCACTCTACAAATGGATGCAGGCATAACATATGGACTAAGCCCTCACTAGATAAAATCTGAGACACTTGGTCAATACATTTTGATCAAAATACATCTAAGCCCACCCACCAGCAACAAGGTGGTCTCAGTTCAGGCGGGTTACTATACTAACCTATTTATGCTGTGGCGCATTTTTCAGGAGCAGAGTCCCCGCACATATGGTGTGCTGCCCCTTGTAACCTCAGCTGAGGTCTGATTAACATTAGGGGTCTGATTTGTGGTCTGACCTCGGGTATAATGAAAAATATTTTTTTTTTATTGTCCCCCTCTAAAACCTAGGCGCGTTTTATGGGCCAGAGCGTCTTACAGGGTGAAAAATACGGGTCTATATGTATATATGCAGAGTGTATTTGTGCATATATATATATATATGTGTGTGTGTGTGTATGTGTATATAATATATACATACACGCACTCGCGCGGCGTGTGTTTGTGCTTTAGGGTGCACACCCTAATGCAATAGGCTGCGCACGCCTATGCTGATTAATAAAGACGAGAATTTAGAAAAATCTGATTAATAAAGACGAGAATTTAGAAAAATCTGATTAATAAAGCAGAGGTTTAAGGGAATGTTATGCAATTAAGTTTTGTTTCATTCTTTACCTTCTTTTTTTACAGCTTTATAAATAATTGGTGAGATTTACTAAACTAATTGTGGCAGAAAACTGGCAACAATAAACTGGTGTACAAAAATGTTTCAAAATTGTAATTGGCTACTGCCTTATTTGGCATAAAAATCCTCTTTAGAGGGGCTCTCTGGTTTCATAATAATTTTTATTAATCTGCCCAGAGTACCCCAAACACTGCATATTTGTTCCCCATATACCAGTTTTTCGTGCTTTCCTTCCCCTGTTCTCAGCATCACTGCATGCTGGCAGGATGTTTACATGCATGCTTTGCTCTGAAATGTGTTACAGGTATTACTCTGCCTAGCTAATATTAAGAGGGGAGGTGTAAGGGGCGTGACTACTGCAAGCCCTATGAAACATTACAGAGCAAAGCATGCAGGATTTTGCAGGAAAACCCAACAGGAAGCTGAGGAAAACAGGAAGTTCTGCATCGGCAGATAATGTCATTATAAAACACCTTTAAAGGATTTGGACACCTCCGGGGCCAATTCTTTTTCTGATTGCATTTTACTCATTTGGGCTAAAAATAATTTTCTCAATTGGTCACAAAGGGTTAACTGTTTTTCTAGCTGTGTGAATGGTACTTTTTATTTTCACTTTGTGCTGGTCATCTAGTAAACCTTATCTCTAAATTACTAAAAGATCATAAACTCTTATTTAAGCCACATTCTTATCAATAAGAGAAGAATTGAGCTGTAATGAGTGTTTACAATGTCAGAGATCATAAATAAGGAGCCATCAACTGAGCTACTGGATGGAACAAAGTTAAAATTCAGAGCCTCCTACTAGAGAATCTCAAGGCTGCACAGAGACAGGGGTTCAAAATGTTTAATAAAGACCAATTGAAAAAAAAATTTTTTTTTAGCTCAAAATATGTCAGAAACTTACATGTCCAGGCTCTAGGGCGAGATCTCCAGCTTTGGTGTGATTATGCCAGGAGAGACATTGTGCTAAGTCACACCCCCTGATGATGTGCAGCGTCTGGACCGCAGGGGCAATATGTGAGTTATGGTGGGCCTATGGGGGTAGTCGTAGTTTGCTCACAGCTCTGTAGCGCTCCCTGGGTCGGCGTGCAATGTAGAAAAGGTTAGCACCAGTCACTTTGGGGCACACTCTAGTGTACAGGGATCGACCGCCTGATAGTGGTTGAGGTGCCCTTGGTTGTAGTTTTTTTTTAGGTGCCGTGCAGGCAGGGTCCCTGTTGCTCGTGACGCCAGCACCGTTAGGTGCAAAGGAGGGTGGTAGAAAGGATGAGTCAATACAACAAAACTTTTGCTTAATCAGTTGCCTTGAGGTAGTTAGTGCAGTTCATTTACATGGCAAGGGTGACAACCCATATGATGCAAACACAATTGGTTTAGCTGTAATCCTGGTAAGAGGCTTGACAATAGGTGCATTGAGATTTTCCTTTGGCTGGTATGAGAGAGTTCCTTTCTAACTGTCCTCACTATGTCCACACTCTAGCCGCCAGATACTGGATATAATAATGACTCTTACTTGTGTTTGGCAACCCACAGCGCGGTCTCCCTAATGGCAGCCATGAATCCTTTGCTCCATTGTTTGCACTGGCTGTTCTCAGAAACAGAACAACTTTGCATCTAGTCGTGGGGCTGTGTCCAGGTGCTTTTAGGCTTCTCCCGGTCACTGGTACTGTGGAGTCCATAAGCTAATGCTGCTCCTATCTCCACTAAACTTTCTCTATATCAATAATTCACTCTGGTCTGTGCTAGGTAGCTAGGGACTAAGATGGCAGCTACATACTGGACTTATCCTGTTCTGCTCCTCACTCCTCTACTAACTTCCTCCCTTCTCCCCCTGCCTTGGCAAACCCTAAGATATATATATGTTGTGCCAGCACCACCTAGGGGTGAACAGATGTAATGATATGCACATCTAAAACAGCCTGTTATAAGGAATCACACAGCAATACATTGACATGGTATAATGCATATGCCCAAAGTTATACAGGGCCCCACGACCATCAAATGCAACAGGATGAAATGCTCTTTCTCTCCACAACAGACTTGTGCTGGAGGAGACTAGCATTGGGCTGATTGCTCAGCTGGTCTATTCCTGTGTGCTAATGTTCTACCCCTTCCTAGCCTTATACCAGTGCCAGTCTCTGACTCACTAGCTGTGTTCCTGGTTGAGTTTCCCGCCTGGTTCTGATCTCGGCTTGGTTATTTGACTACACTCTGCCTCTTGATTTGGTACTTTGTTGTCCTACAGCTTCTGACCCATTTCAATATGACTGTCTCTGTGGCTTGTGTTTGTCCATTGGTGTTGTTTGTCTTACGCCGGAGTAGGCAACGTCGACCAGTTGCGGACTTGCTACTTAACCTTTAAAGGGATTATCCAAGTCTATAAAATGCTCACCCATATGCCGGGCCCCTCACAATGAATATACTTACCTGGCTCCCCAGGTCCCCACACCGCCACTGCTGCTTCTCCCAGTGTGTGGATGAAAACATCCAGTGTCGAGGGGGAGCAGCCAATGGCAGACGGGGACTGGGACAAGCCTCCCTAGCATCGAGGGTGACGCTAGGGAAGCTTGTCCCTGTCCCTGCCTGCCATTGGCTGCTCCCCCTCAACACCGGATGTTTTAATCCACACATGGGGAGAAGCAGCAGCGGCGGTGCGGGGACCAGGAGCGGAGCGGGGAGCCAGGTAAGTATATTCATTGGGAGGGGCTCGCTATATGGGTGAGCATTTTAAAGGTCTTGGATAATCCCTTTAAGGATACCTTCTCCCAAAGCAGAGTTGTTGCAGAAATTTCTGTGACTGTCCCTTTCTTCTATATGAGGCTAGAGATAGATGCTAGTGTGATAATGGTACACAAATGTCCTTAAATGAAATAGATAATGACAAAGTAATTATAATTATGGAAAGTGAAAGAGGTTATTCAAGAATCAGCCGGAGTCTACGTGAAAATGATCTCCAGCTCAGGTAATTAGCAAACAGCGCATTTGTATTGTTTTAATAAATATTTCATTGTGTGTCACTTTCTCCTTAGAAAAGCCATGATGGTATACAGCAGCTGCATATTTAGTAGCCTTGGAGTGACACAGGATGGACTCATTATGCTGAGATCTAACAAATTTACTGAGGGAAGGCAGTGAAATTTGACAGGACATGCCAGGGGCCGTGTATCAAGGTTATACTAAACAGCTTGCTGTTCATCTCTGGTACCTTGATATTCTACTGTTGTCCTCCCGCTCTGTAACCCGGCAGATTGCTCCAGCGCTTTGTTCCCCCCCCAAAAAAAAAATCATTTTATTGTTGTTTTTAACAATTTCAAATCTTCCTCGGGTTCTTTTGTAACACAATTTTTTTTTTAAAACCTCATGTGAGAAACATTCTCAATTAGTAGAGGGGTCACTCATTTGGGACCTTGACCAGTTAGTAAAGAGTAGCTGAGTATCTTTTTTTTTTTTAAACAATAAGTTTTTTATTGAAGTTGCAGCAGAGATAATTACACACAATGCACATTGTGGACGCAGCCACTGTCAAGAAATTCACATAGTATTGTCGTACCCGACCATTACAATCCCCAGTAACAAGTGACGCAAGAGGCGATAGGACACCGCTATGGTGTCGCCAACCTATCACCATTGAGTCCAGTACAGACATGTAGGAAGGAATCGTCCACTGTTCTTCAGCTCTTCAAATGCCGCAACAGTTTTGAAGAAAATATAGTGTGAAACATAGATAAACAACAACAATCAAGGGGGAGGAGGGGGGTACAACACAGATCTCAGAAAATGCTTAATGGCAAAGGGGAAGCATATTGGCTGGACAACCAGCTCAACCACCTGTTATGAGTTTGCACCCTGTTAGAAAGCGTGGGAGCAAATACTAGTTCGCATTGCATATGGAAATTTAATAGGTTTATAACCTCCTGAATTGGCGGGCATACTGCCTGTTTCCATCGGCAAGCTATGACCTTCTTAGCCGCGTGAAGTACATGAGCCGTGACCCATCTATCAGCTAGGGGAATGTCCACTAAGCCAACACCCAACACTGCCAGCTCCGCACTCACTTCCATGTCCCTTCCTAATACCACCCTCAAGAGAGCAGACACCTCCCGCCAATAACCTCTAACCAGTGGGCAATGCCACCACATATGAAGTGGATCACCAATTGCTCCACAACCCCTCCAACAGAGGGGAGAGTATCCAGGAGAAAAGTGAGATATTCTGTTTGGGGTCAGGTACCACCGCAATTGGATTTTTCTGCTTTGTTCCGTGTGGTTAATACACTTGGAACATTTGATTGACCAGTACATGGCATCCCGCCATTGCTTAATAGAGATATCTCTCCCCAACTCGGCTTCCCACTTCTTCATGTATGGTTGTTTAACTTCTATACCCACTGAGAGTAGACTCAGATACCATATGGAGATTCTCGATCTGCGGGTGGTACCTGAGGTAAACAGCATCTGCGCTGGACTCTCTCCCCTCCCCCCCGTCCATGCAGGCAAGGACAGTAAGAAGTGTCTGATCTGCAAAAATTGGTAGAAAAGGGTATTAGGCAAGTCATATTGCTTGTGTAGAGTCTCAAAATCCACCATCTGAGTCCCAACAAACAAACAACCAATCTTATCGATACCGTTCTTCAACCACTGAGAGAGGTCCAACATAGGGACATGGTATTCCAAGGCCGACAGCGGAAAGTCCGCTCTATCCATTGTTACCCCCAGAGAGGTGCTAAGGCTGGACCACGCCAGAAATGATGCCTGCATAGTCAGAAGTTTGAATGGACAGCTATAAGATTTGAGTAGTGAAGCTGCCAAAGCCGCATGTAGAAGCCCTCTTTTGGCAAAATGTGCCTCTAAGCTTAACCATTTGTGGGAAGCTTTCTGGGCCCACCATTCCATAGCCTGATCCAGCAGATTAGCCAAGTAGTATTGCTGCAAGTTCGGCACCCCCAACCCACCCATACGGATCGGAGGGTGCAAGGCTGACTTCGCTACTCTAGGTCTAGTCCCTCCCCAAATAAACCGCAACATGTCCGCCTGAAGCTGACCTATCAAGTTCCTCGGTAGAACCAGTGGGATGCAGCTGAATTTATACAAAATCTTCGGTAAAATGAGCATTTTAACCGCGTTTATTTTTGCCATCCATGAAAGCTGGATTTTAGAGTATTTCTCATAGTCCCGAAGCAGCTCCGTCCGTAAGATTTTAAAGTAGCTGATTATCTTTAGAGGAACATTGCGTCACACATTTTGGAATTTGACCGGTTAGTGGACGGTAGCTACATGAGTATCCTGCATTACGTTGACCGCATATTAGTTTCAAAGTGAACCGTGTAATGCTTAATTTCCCCTTTGGTGCCGCTGCAGGGATACTGAACACTTGCTTCTAAGTTCCTTTGCACATTAAAGCTGATTGGTGGTGGTCCCAGCAGCAGGACAACCTGTGATCAGCTAATTTTGGGGGGTACTCTTCTACCAAAAAAGAAGTGCAGGAAGGAAGAAGTCTTCAACTTAAAGGATATGAGCATCTAATAAAAGTGTACATCCCCTCATTAACACACATGTATTGGAATGTTACAAGGTATCCTCGCATTTTTCTGGCTGTCAATAATCTCTTGAAAAATGTTACAGTCAACCTTTTCCCAGCTGGAAATAGTGAATAATAGTGAACAGTAGCTCCATGGGTGTAACTACCAGGGTAGCAGGCAAAGCAGCTGCCCAGAACTTAGGGGGGCCATCATCATGCACAAATAAGGGGCAATTTTTATTTATTTTGTTCCTTTTAACATTTCATCTGTGCTGTAACATCACTGCATTATCCCTGTACTGTGATATCATGTGACCTTTATACCTGTATAGTGACATCATTATGCTTCTCTTCCCTGTGTTGTGATGTCACAATGTATACATGGTGATCTTTTTATAAGCATTATGCCTATGATATGATATGGTGTCATATAGTACATTATCCCTGTACTGTGACACCACTGTGTGTATTATCCCTGTACTGTGACATCACTGTGTTTATTATCTCTGTACTGTGACATCACTGTGTGTATTATCCCTGTACTGTGACATCATTGTGTTTATTATCCCTGTACTGTGACATCTCTATGTTTATTATCCCTGTACTGTGACATCATTGTGTTTATTATCCCTGTACTGTGACATCACTATGTTTATTATCCCTGTACTGTGACATCACTGTGTGTATTATCCCTGCACTGTGACATCACTGTGTTTATTATCCCTGCACTGTGACATCACTGTGTTTATTATTCCTGCACTGTGACATCACTGTGTTTATTATCCCTGTACTGTGACATCACTGTGTTTATTATCCCTGTACTGTGACATCACTGTGTGTATTATCCCTGTACTGTGACATCACTGTGTTTATTATCTCTGTACTGTGACATCACTGTGTTTATTATCTCTGTACTGTGACATCACTGTGTTTATTATCTCTGTACTGTGACATCATTGTGTTTATTATCCCTGTACTGTGACATCACTGTGTTTATTATCTCTGTACTGTGACATCACTGTGTTTATTATCCCTGTACTGTGACATCACTATGTTTATTATCCCTGTACTGTGACATCACTGTGTGTATTATCCCTGCACTGTGACATCACTGTGTTTATTATCCCTGCACTGTGACATCACTGTGTTTATTATCCCTGTACTGTGACATCACTGTGTTTATTATCCCTGTACTGTGACATCACTATAAGTATTATCTCTGTACTGTGACATCACTGTGTTTATTACCCGTACTGTGTCATCACTGTGTTTTTTATCCCTTTACTGTGACATCACTGTGTTTATTATCTCTGTACTATGACATCACTATGTTTATTATCTCTGTACTGTGACATCACTGTGTTTATTATCTCTGTACTGTGACATCACTGTGTTTATTATCCCTGTACTGTGACATCACTATAAGTATTATCTCTGTACTGTGACATCACTGTGTTTATTATCCCTGTACTGTGACATCACTGTGTTTATTACCCGTACTGTGTCATCACTGTGTTTTTTATCCCTTTACTGTGACATCACTGTGTTTATTATCTCTGTACTGTGACATCACTGTGTTTATTATCTCTGTACTGTGGCATCACTGTGTTTATTATCCCTGTACTGTGACATCACTGTGTTTATTATCCCTGTACTGCGACATCACTGTGTTTATTATCCCTGTACTGTGACATCACTGTGTTTATTATCCCTGTACTGTGACATCACTGTGTTTATTATCCCTGTAATGAGACATCACTGTGTTTATTATCCCTGTACTGTGACATCACTGTGTTTATTATCCCTGTACTGTGACATCACTGTGTATATTATCCCTGTACTGTGACATCACTGTGTTTATTATCTCTGTACTGTGACATCACTGTGTTTATTATCTCTGTACTGTGACATCACTGTGTTTATTATCTCTGTACTGTGACATCATTGTGTTTATTATCCCTGTACTGTGACATCACTGTGTTTATTATCTCTGTACTGTGACATCACTGTGTGTATTATCTTGTACTGTGACATCACTGTGTGTATTATCTCTGTACTGTGACATTACTGTGTTTATTATCTTTGTACTGTGACATCACAGTGTTTATTATCTTTGTACTGTGACATCACTGTGTTTATTATCCTATACTGTGACATCACTGTGTTTATTATCTCTGTACTGTGACATCACTGTGTTTATTATCCCTGTACTGTGACATCACTGTGTGCATTATCCCTGTACTGTGACATCACTGTGTTTATTATCTCTGTACTGTGACATCACTGTGTTTATTATCTCTGTACTGTGACATCACTGTGTTTATTATCTCTGTACTGTGACATTACTGTGTTTATTATCTTTGTACTGTGACATCACTGTGTTTATTATCTCTGTACTGTAACATCACTGTGTGTATTATCTCTGTACTGTGACATTACTGTGTTTATTATCTTTGTACTGTGACATCACAGTGTTTATTATCTTTGTACTGTGACATCACTGTGTTTATTATCCTATACTGTGACATCACTGTGTTTATTATCTCTGTACTGTGAAATCACTGTGTTTATGATCCCTGTACTGTGACATCACTGTGTGCATTATCCCTGTACTGTGACATCACTGTGTTTATTATCTCTGTACTGTGACATCACTGTGTTTATTATCTTTGTACTGTGACATCACTGTGTGCATTATCTTGGTGCATTAGGGAAACCAAAATAATCATAAGCGCTCATGTTATAAACATGCTGCTGCAGATGGTCAGGGTAGAGCGGGACCCTGTTACAAGTTTTGCTATGGGCCCCATAATGACTTGTTACACCCTTGAGTAGCGCCTGAATAGATGAATTTGTGGCCCCTCTAATTCCAGGAAAAAGTACCATTGGGGTTCAGTTCTGCAGAAATTTGAGCTGTGCTATTTGTGGAGCAGTAAAATGACATGTTTTTGGGTTTTCTTTCAGCCATGTGTTTTTGCTATCCAGGGCTCAGTAAACACATATTACTGACATATGCATTCTGCTGCTATATATTTATCAAGGACAATTAAAGGGATTTCGGAACAAACAGTATTTTAATCTTAGTTTGTAAATGTAAAAGAGACATGTATCTGCACCGCCATATGCTTTACCCTTCTGTTAGGAGCAGGCGTTACCCCATAGAAAGACAACATAAAGAATTGGGTTTAATGTATTTAAAAAGTAGATATTTTTTTTCACAGATCTGACATGTGCAATCGACGTTCACAGCTTGGGGCTGAGATATTTTTATATGTCGGATATTAAACCTACGCTCGATGACATCTGCTTCTACCAGTGCAAACAAATAAATACATGTAAAGGAGGGGAAGTGCTAAATACAGCCCCTGTCAGGAGCGGACAGGAACCTTCTGGAGTATGAAAAGTTTTAATGAGAGTGATTTACATTTTGTATTATTTTGATCCTGAAGACGTCCCATCTACAGCATGGAAGGATGAAAAAATGTATGTCACCTGAATTTCTGCTAAGATTGGCGGCTGTAGTTTTTGTTTTTTTATTTAATTGGCTCCTCCAAATTGGATAATTAGTGGATCACAGTAAATCCTGCTACTGGAATCCCCAGCAATCAGCTCTAATCTGTGAGCAAACGCAGCAGCAAGTGTTCAGTTTCCCTGTAGCGCTCCTAGAGGCGACATGAAGCATTACACAGTTGAAATCAATGGGCTGTTTATGTAATGCACAGACATCCCGGGTCCTGCAGAGCCAGAGATGATCTTCGTAGCTGCTCTTTGTTCTTGCTAATAATTTATGGTCATGAAGGGGACCCTGTTGGGTTGGAGGGGTTGTCCAATTACGACAACTTATCCCTTATCATGTGTGTGATCATTGAGAGGTCTTCTGATCACGGGAATGAGGACCTATGCTCCCTGTTTGAATGGAGCATGCATGATTGCTGCTCCATTCTACTCAGTTGGACTGCTGGAAATCTATCTCTGACAGCCCATAGATCTGAATGTATCAACAGTGTCTCAGCGGCCATACCCCCGCTGATCAGATATTTATCCCCTTATCTTAGTTAAAGGAGTTGTCCCATTACAACAACTTATCCCCTATCCACAGGATGTAATGGGACAACCCCTTTACCCTGGGTTCAGACCTGAGCGTTTCTAAGACGCGCGTTTTACGTGCGTTTTAGTCGCGCGTTTTTATGCGCGTCTTTGTCAATAGTAAACGCGCGCGCGTTCGTGACTCTGGAGACTTTTTTTAATTGGTCTGGAGACCAATTAAAAAAGGGCCTCTCTACACTTAACGCGCGTTAAACGCGCGTTCCCATTGAAGTCTATGGGAGGAAAAGCGCGACAAACGCCCAAAAAAACGCTCCTGAACGAGCTTATGCATCGGGCGTTTTACAGCGCGTTTTTACGCGCTGTAAAACGCGCAAGTGTGAACCACTCCCATAGGGATGCATTGGTTTTCATGTGTTGAGCGTTTTACAGCGCGTTTGAACGCGCTGTAAAACGCTCAGGTGTGAACCCAGGGTTAAGGGGCAGGTTCGCACTTGCATTAGGGCATTCTGTTATAGGTCCCGTTTGGCAGCATATAACGGAATTCCCGGACGGAATGCAAAACGGAAGATTTTAAGAGGCATTCCGTTTTGATCCTGTCATAATAGAAGTCAATGGGCAAGCATAAGGGATCTGTCTGGTTTCCTTTATGCAGGAAAACAAATTCCTGCATAACCAGATGGATCCGTTCTGCTGCTCATGGACTTCTATTATATGACGGATCAAAACGTAATACCTCTAAAGGTTTCCATTTTGAATTTTGTTATATTCCATTATAGCTCTGTTATAACGGAACCTATAATGGAATTCGCAATTGCGAACCCGCCCTAACTCTGAATTTCCTAATATGGTGTATTCTAAAGAGCACAACCCTCTTTAACAACTGTCTACATAGGATATTTTTATTTCACTGGGTTGTCCCTTCTGCCTGATTTCCAAAAACAGCATCCATGGGTCATGTCTGCTATTGACCTGCAATACCATACACAACCTATAGAAAAGGGTGGCGCTCTTTGTAAGGAAAAAATAAATTTTTCCAATCTCATCGTAGTTTGTGTATCAGATCAGCGTCTGTGGAAAAGAATTTCATTGTAAACATACCATGACAAAAGGCGCTGCTCACCTAAAACGACAAACTTCTGCAATATCTAAAGTCATAAAAGTTATCAATTTTCACAAATACACAGCTGTGTTTCCATCTGAGAATGCCAGTGTCACAAAGCTGGCACCATTTGCAAACAATAGCATAAACTGGCAGACGGGACAACACTTAATGCTGGCTCCCCATCCAAAACCTCCGTAGCTTGGCACTCACGCCATGTTAAAAACCCTCGGAGCAGGAGCAATGCCAACCTAACAGCTGGTCATTACAGTTCCCATGCCAGTCTGTCAGGATGTGCAGAAAACCTAAGCATTCAGGTCTGTGTTCTCCTCCTAGAGGAGTCTGCAACTGGGGTTTTGGTCGTCAGCCCTGTTGAGATCTCACTGCAGCTCGCCGATATTGGAATATCTTTTCTTTGGAATTGCAGCAAGATTTTGACAGAACGAGCCCCCAAAAAAAGAGAACATCACATTGACTGCAGCGTTAATCCAGTAGTTTAAGTTTGTTCCTGGTATAATTTGATACCTGAGAACAGCGGTGGCAGAGGTGACAAGCTGCTTGTTGGAACGCTAGAAATACGTTTTTTAAGACTGTCAGCTGCGGCATGGTCAGACCAGCAATACGTCAGCAGAATATTGAGTTAATAAACCTGCTGAGCTTACGAAGATCTGCTTGTCACAACCATCCAAACACTACCATGATATATATTTTTCCGGCGAATGCAGAGTGAGAAAATGTAATGGAAAGAAAATTGTGTGCGAAAATGGAATAGTCATAATTCACTGATGTCCTTACCGATAGTTTCTGACGGGTAATAAGGTCTGGGGCCCTATTATGAGTAAGGGTACGGGAGGGAATCGCACAGCTGTGTTATAAAGTGTTGTGCAGTGATTTATATTGATGACCTATCCTCAGTATAGGTCATCAATATTAGATCGTTGGGGATCCGACACCCCGACTGATCAGCTGTTTGAAGAGAAGGAGGAGCTCCATGCGACCTCAGCCTTCTCTTCATCGTTTACCTGCTCGCCATCGCGACAGGAGCGGTGAGCAGGTGTAATTACAAGAACGGCTCTGTAGTATAACCTTGAATAGAAAGGAACTATCCCATATACTGTAAGTGAATGGGACGGCTTCTTGTTCTTACACCTGCTCTCCGTTACTGTTGCGATGGCGAGCAGGTAAACAATGAAGATAAGGCTGCGCTGGCACGACGCGTTCCTTCCTTTTAATTGGCTGTCGGACCTCTGCCAGTCTGATATTGATGACCTGCCCTGAGGATGGGTCATCAATAGAGATGACCGAATTACTTAAAAGACCGATTTGGCTGCTTCGCCGAATTTGACAAATAAATTTGCTTCCGTCACGAAGTGCATTTTTTTGTAAGTAGCGGGTGCAATGACAGGGAGCTGTGATAGCGCTGCCCCCTGTTATTCTACCTCTCAGATGCTGCGTTCATACATGATCGCTGCATCTGAGTGTAAAAACAGTGTCAAATTAACATGAAAAAAAATTAATAAATCATATTACCGCCTTCATTTGCTCGCGATGGGCCGGCCACCGCCATCTTGCTTGAAGATCTGGCATGGCGTGAGACGCCATACGTCACCATGCACGGGATTTTCGGCCGAGATCTTCAATCAAGATGGTGGCCCGTCACAAGCAAATGGAGGCGGTTAGTATGGTTTTTTTGTTTTTACACTACTTCAGGTTAATTCGAATGCACGAGGAAATTCAGCTTCGAGGCGATTCGAATTTATCCTGAAATTCAGATCGAATTTGACTGTGGGATTTGATTTGCTCATGTTTAGTCATCAATAAAGCTAACTTGGACAACCCCTTTAAGGCTTAATCTCCATCTCTACTGTGACATGGCAAATTTGAGACATTACTGTGACCTGTGCCCCCGCCCTGGAGGGTTCACCACTAATATGCAGGAGCGGATTGGCCATAGACTCTACAGGGATATTTCCCAGTGGGCCGATGTGCAGGGGTTGCCTGAGCCCTCCTCACAGCTTTAATGACCTATTGCTCCCAGAGCTTATTAATGCTGGGGCTTCAAGTCCTTATGTACCTGGCCGGTGACCACAGGTGCCCTCCTGAATTCAACTATATTGGCATCTAGGGTAGGAGGCAACTAGGGTAGGAAACAAGAACTTGGCACCTGGCACTGGCCACCACAGAGGGGCTGCTTCTGAGGAGGTAATTTGTGCTGCTGGTGCATTATTTTGTGCTGCGCTGTGGTTTTTGATGCTGCTGGGGCAGTTTATTGTGTTGCACTGAGGTATTTGGCTCTGCTGGGGTGGTATTTTGTGCCCCAAAGTGTTATTGCTGGCTCCATCTACTTGAATTAGCCCTGCCTTCTGCCAATTTAGACCCTCCAATAACATGGGACCACGTTTAGTTGTTTTTTTTCAGAACCACTTTAAGTTCCCAGTCCACCCCTGCCAATATGTATTGCATGGTGGCTGAATCATTTTAGTCAGTGCCATGTAAAACTATGGGATATGCAGACAATTGTTGGACGCTTATGCTCAGCTCACTGTCAGTGGGGGGAAGGATTTTATTGCGGCTCCAGAACATGTGAACCTGTAGGAATCACACAGCCATGTTTCTCCTTTGATCCATCCCTTCTAATGTTTGTAGGTTAGCAAGAAAAAAGGGCCAAAAGAGTGGAATAACACACGACCGTAGGGTCAGACTACATGCAGTGTTTGTAGTCTGTAACCACGGAGACACAGGAGCTGTATGCACAAAACAGTGGGAGATTTTTAAACCTAAACTGTTTGTAATGTTTCATTTTTTAATTTTTATTTTGGATGCATCGGAGCAATAAAAATGATGGCAAAAGTGGTCATGCCCTTTAACGGCGAAACAGAACTATAACGGATTATTGTGTGAAATAGACAGAGCTGTCAGTTTCCCAATTCCAAAATTAATTACGTATGGATTTTCCCATTGGGGCCAGTTTATAAATTAAAGCTGAAAAGCGAGAGACAGAAGATACTATTGCTTTTCATTCAGCTCGGCACCGTAAAAAATGTCACATATCAATATCACATGTGGCTCGGGGCGTGTTCGAGCAATTTTCACATTGTGATATGTAACAGTAAGAAGAGTTTATTGATTTATTATCTTCTTCCCACACAATGGTAGATGAAGTGATGTATAATTAGGGTTGGATAAGTGAAGAAGTAAAGATTGCTATCTATAAAATGGTCAATGAAGGAGAAGAGCAAGCGAGATATTCTAATGTACGTTGGGCCAGGTTCACACCACATTATTGCCAGTCACGGACGTTAGTGCCGGGTGTCTGCTCTTTAAAACAGCGGACACCCGGCGGCCATGGTGCCATTTTTAAAAGCCCGACTCCCAACGTAAATTTATTGTCGGCGGTTTGTACAGGGTTAACTTCCAAGCCTTTCCACTGAGATTGGGCCACCGAGTGGGATGCCTATGATTAGGCAGAGTGATTTGGGTATATCTAATTTTTATAACGATTCTATGACTAATTATTTCTGAACAATTTCAATTTCTTGGCCAACTTCGGTGAATCGGGCGAAACAAATTTTTCCAAACTTTGCTCATCTTTAGTTATATCGAAAGATATCAACATGTTTTTGCCTTGTGACATTCTTCATAACTGTAGGCTCACTCAGCTCAACTGTATAGTCGCGCTCTCTGTCTCTTTCTATGAACTACTACTGTGCCATCTTCTCGAAGACATGGAAGCCAAGTTCTCTTGGTTGGTGAAGTTCCCAGCAGTCAGAAACCCAATCATGTAGCTAGACATTTATGGGCTATCCCAAGAAACATCTGGAAGAACCCAAACTTACAAGTGCTGAGCTCCACAAGGAGCCTTCATGACTCTCAGTCAATAGAATCCATCTACGTTCTTGACTCGCCATCTTGCCTAAGAGACAATTATCTCACAGGAACCTTAGTCAATTGTCAGGGTCAGGCTAGTATTTAGACACGGGTCCCTCCCCGATTGGATTCCCCATTTGCTTGGACACTATAAGACTTTTAATCTTGGATGGAACAATAATAAAAAAAGATTAAATTGTCAATATTTCGATGAGCTACCATGACGGTCTGTGTGATAGGAGAATGGCTTGTGATCTGCCTCTAATGATATGCCGGCCAGGAATAGACTATTCCTTACATGCATGTAATTAGGGAAAAAGAACTGAACGTTCTGTTCAAATTCATGACATGCACAACTAATAAAGGAGGAGAGGATGGGGCTCCGGCTATTTATTTGCATGAAAAAGCTTCAATATAGCATATACTTTAGAGAAATTAGATTTTAATCTAGGTAACTAGATGAGATTTTGACCCTGAACTGTTTTTCTCCGTCTCGACCTGGGAGAATTTATGCAGAAGTAAGAGTTGGACGCCGATCTGCCAGACAGCCATCATTTTTTTCATTAATTTTTCAATGTCTCCCGTAGTTATAAGGAGTGGAAAATTGCCTCCTTATAAAACTCTCGCCCGACACGAATTTGCTTTCATAAAGCACAATCAGAAAGCGATGATAGCATTGTCTGCCTTCTCCTGCACTGCAGCTGATCACAAAGCCGCTTGTATTGCTTCATTTGATTGTCTTCGTTGACCTGTTGTGGAGTGAAATGTAGAACTTGTGTCTGAAGGAAGACAAGAATTACGTTTTGTTATTGCTTTCAACTGGCAGATTATGGTCAGAAAATTGGAGGAAATATTGGTTGGCTGTGGTTTATAGGGGGTTTTGTGCTGTTAATTCCTCATATGTACTCTCAGGGGTGGTCTACGCTTTGGAACCAGTTGCAACAAGACCCGGAAGAGCCGGAGCAGAGGATGGGAGTAGTAGTGGCCCTGGTCAAGGGGATTGGTGCAATGGAAAAGTTGTATTGAAGAATAAGGCCAGAAATAAATGTATAAATGTATGTCTTTCATACAAAGTGCAACCTAGAACTCCAAATACTTTTAGAAGCAGCTGACTTTAAGTAAAGATCTTCTCTGGCATCAGCATTAAGGAGGTAGCCTATGTGATGGCCATTCAGGTAGTACTGGCTTAGTAACATTCTGAGTGATAGGTGTCTTGGCTGTAATCCCTCACCTTGCAGCAGTGTCCTTAATGCTGGTTGTAGCAGTTCATTCTTTTACCTAGCACCCACGATGCTAGGGAGGCTCTTCCCCGTCACTGTCTGCCATTGGCTGCTCCCCCCGACACCAGATCTTTTCATCCACGCATTAGGGAGTAGCAGTTGCGGCCGCGCAGGAAACAGGAGCAGCGCGGGGAGCCAGGTAAGTAGAATCAGTGTGAGGGGCCCGGGTGTATGGGAGGCAATTTCCAGCCTTGGATAACCCCAATCAGACATCATATAGTACATGACAACCTATTTGTAACAAAGCCAGAACCAGCCCTGTACCTCACATGGATCCAGAGATCTCCACATTCATTGCTCTGCTAGATTTATATCAAGCTGACAGCTCAAGGGAGTGTTTTTCTGCTGAAGCTCAGGGGCGTGTCTCAGCTCCCCCTATCACAGCTCAGGGGGCGTGTCTCAGCTCCCCCTATCACAGCTCAGGGGGTGTGTATCAGCTCCCCCTATCACAGCTCAGGAGGCAGTTGAAGGATGACACACTGAGCATGTGCGGCCTTCTCAGTGAGCAGGACAAAGAAATAAGAAAAAGACAAACAGCAGGTGGCGCTGTACTGGTACATTTTATTGAATAACTCAGTAGCTATGCTAAATTTTTAATTACTTGCAGTTAAAAAAGTATTCAGATCCAGGTGTTGGTTTGAAAACTATACAATATTTTTTGCGGGACGACCTGTTTAACAGAATAAGCCACTTTAAAAAAAAACTTGCCTTTATCTCATTTTTAAAATTTGCAAGGAAATGCTGAAGCCGGAAGGTCATATTTTTTTTCACAGCCGAAGTGAATGATTCATAATTAGAAAAGTGATGTCATAGAAGATAAACGGCTGCTCCTCGCATTATTATGATTAATTTTTCAACATCCGCTCCACAAATGGGAGTTCAGTTAGCAGAAATGGCCCCACAGACAGCAATAGAAGAGGTCTCTCTGGGGCCCATCAATTCTAACAGAAAAGACATCACAGTCATTTCTTGGAAGTGGATGCAATCAGGATAAGATGTCACGTTGCTGGCTACATCCAATCTTCCCAACACCCATCATAGCGCCTGCACATTCGCAGCTTCCAATTTAGGGATGATCCTACGCTGAGTGTATAGCATTGTACTACCGGCCCGGCTTCCCTCTGATTAGCGCTGTCAGTGTCCCGAGTGACAGTCATGTAACCTGGTTGTGTAGTTATCACTCATTTATCAAGTGGTGGAAACAGAGCAGCTTAAATACCATACATTGTGAGCAAGGGAACAGGAACATGATGGATAACCATACAGTATAAACAAGTCAAATAACAGAGAAATGTGAATACTGCAGCTACGGATGAGTGCAATGACCAGAAAGATATTTTACTTATCTGCTGGATTAACAGCTTTAAAGGGAGTCTTTCACCCCAAATGTGCACTATTTCACACTAACACCATTGCGTCGATAACAGTCCCCACATTAAAATCCTACTTACCATAAGGTTGTCAGTTGCATAGTTCGTCTAAAAAGTACGTCACGCTCCAGCCGATGCTGCATCAGAGGGCTGTCATCGGCGCAGGCGCTGCATTTCAGAAGAAGAGGAGGTAATCAGCCAGAGAAAGGGCGGGCCAAATGGGTGAAAGGGGAGTTGTTGCATATGGAAATCAGCACGGGGCCTGGGCACCGGCCGTTGGAACGCCGCCCCTGGTCACCTTCAGACCCTGATTTACATATACAATAAAAGTTTTTTTTTAGACGAACTATGACGAGCAATGGTGTTAGTGTGAGATAGTGCACATTTGGGGTGAAAGACTCCCTTTAAAGAGCAGATTTTATCTAGATAAATTCAGAATTCTTTAAAGGAAGTCTGTCAGAAGTTTTGACCATGCTAATCTGCTGACAGAACTAGGTAGGGGCTAGGCAGTATAGACATACCTTTTGTGGCACTTTTATTAGCAGGAGTAGTGAGAATATGAACTTTTATTCTGCCAGGTTCTGCTCCTGTTAGTGCCCAGGAGGTGGAGATTCACTGTGAAGCTCTCTCAGCATTCAGCTGCTTCACAGCTCCTCCTCTCTGCTCCGACTGACAGCTGTGGTGGTCTCCTGGTTGAATGTGTAACGCCCTGCAAAGGGGCTATTCCACTCTTTTTACCCCTCCACTATCTGTAATGGTTGACCCTGCATCAGCTTGTGTATTTATCCATAGGTCCTGCACAATGTGTAAATGTATTTATTATTGGTAATGGTTTAACATGTAATGTTCCTGGTTCACCAGCAGATGGCAGCACTGCTGGTGAACCAGCACAGCGCAATTGCGGACAAGAAGAGGCATTTTCTATGGAGTTCGGGCAATGTGCGGTCCGCAAAAATGCGGAATGCACATTGCCGGTGTGTCCGTGTTTTGCGGATCCGCGGCTCCGCAAAACACTTGCGGATGTGTGAATAAGGCCTTATAACAGGGCATCCAGTATGTCCTGCAGCATCAGGAAGAATCTCATGTTCATCTGTGCTGAGCTTCTCTGCCGGGTGGGTGTTCATTGTATTTCTGATTGGGCCCCATCTGACTGAAGGTATACAGCTTCAGGCAGGAAGCAGCAGCCTGTCCTGCTCTGAATAGAGGCCCTGCCCACCAGCCACTAGTCTCCTATGGATCAGACTGGCAGCTGCTCCACACTTGGAGAGACTCCCCTCTGCAGTGCAAGTGTCCCTTCCTGCCCTCATAAACATGTCACAGTGAACCCCCACCTGCCCAACAGCATTACCCTGCAGACCCTGCCTAATCCCCCACCTGCCCAGCAGCATTACCCTGCAGACCCTGCCTAACCATCTACCTGCCCAGCAGCATTACCCTGCAGACCCTGCCTAACCACCCACCTGCCAAGCAGTATTACCCTACAGACCCTGCCTAACCCTCCACCTGCCCAGCAGCATTACCCTTCAGACCCTGCCTAACCCCCACCTGCCCAGCAGCATTACCCTGCAGACCCTGCCTAACCCCCTCACTTGCCCAGCAGTATTACCCTGCAGACCCTGCCTAACCCTCCACCTGCCTAGCAGCATTACCCTGCAGACCCTGCCTAACCCCTCACCTGCCCAGCAGCATTACCCCGCAGACCCTGCCTAACCCTCCACCTGCCCAGCAGTA
This sequence comes from Bufotes viridis, assembly GCA_033119425.1. Lineage (NCBI taxonomy): Eukaryota > Metazoa > Chordata > Amphibia > Anura > Bufonidae > Bufotes > Bufotes viridis. The sequence goes on along the minus strand of CM065596.1, from coordinate 20,601,414 downwards.
TTACCCTGCAGACCCTGCCTAACCCTCCACATGCCCAGCAGCATTACCCTGCAGACCCTGCCTAACCCTCCACCTGCCCAGCAGCATTACCCTGCAGACCCTGCCTAACCCTCCACTTGCCCAACAGCATTACCCTGCAGACCCTGCCTAACCCCCCACCTGCCCAACAGCATTACCCTGCAGACCCTGCCTAATCCCCCACCTGCCCAGCAGCATTACCCTGCAGACTCTGCCTAACCATCTACCTGCCCAGCAGCATTACCCTGCAGACCCTGCCTAACCACCCACCTGCCAAGCAGTATTACCCTACAGACCCTGCCTAACCATCTACCTGCCCAGCAGCATTACCCTGCAGACCCTGCCTAACCACCCACCTGCCAAGCAGTATTACCCTACAGACCCTGCCTAACCCTCCACCTGCCCAGCAGCATTACCCTTCAGACCCTGCCTAACCCCCCACCTGCCCAGCAGCATTACCCTGCAGACCCTGCCTAACCCCCTCACTTGCCCAGCAGTATTACCCTGCAGACCCTGCCTAACCCTCCACCTGCCTAGCAGCATTACCCTGCAGACCCTGCCTAACCCCCTCACCTGCCCAGCAGCATTACCCCGCAGACCCTGCCTAACCCTCCACCTGCCCAGCAGTATTACCCTGCAGACCCTGCCTAACCCTCCACATGCCCAGCAGCATTACCCAGCAGACCCTGCCTAACCCTCCACCTGCCCAGCAGCATTACCCTGCAGACCCTGCCTAACCCTCCACTTGCCCAACAGCATTACCCTGCAGACCCTGCCTAACCCCCTCACCTGCCCAGCAGCATTACCCTGCAGACCCTGCCTAACCCTCCACCTGCCCAGCAGCATTACCCTACAGACCCTGCCTAACCCCCTCACCTGCCCAGCAGCATTACCCCGCAGACCCTGCCTAACCCTCCACCTGCCCAGCAGTATTAACCTGCCTAACCCTACACCTGTCTTTGCACCTTTCAGCTAGTAGTCGGTGCAGACAGGAGGAGGGGGATGGAGTCTGTAAACAGTCTGACCTGTTCTGTGCTCCCCAGACACCACCCCATGACTGAAAGCACACATAACATCTAGCCACTTACAGAAATGGTGAGTGTACGGTATGTGTAATGTGTGTACACTGTGTGTTATATGTATGTTTATGAATGTGTGTCTGCATGTAATGGTTATTGATGTGTGGAATGTGTATGGTAAAGGTGGCAGTAACACCTCTGTGTATAATGATAGATAGACCAGCCTCTCAAGGAGTCCTTGTAGGTCTAATCTGATTTTCCAATGAGGAAAGAAAATGTAATATATTATACACACACAGTACATACATACATACAGCAGAGGGTTTGATAAAAAACAAATAAATATTTATATAGACACTATAGAAGCAGCGTAACCTGTGCTACATTATTTACTTAGCTCCCATTTATTACAATAGGAGTTATGCAAACAGCAGAACGTCTGCGCACAAGCCCAGCCACCTAGGGCCAGCGCTTGGGCCACTTTTACACTAGCCTTAGTTTGTCCAGCAGCAGCAGAGGGACAAATACCAATGTGTGAGGCATGCTGCGGCATTTGTCCGGCCGTCTTTTGGCACGTTTGCCGTGCTGCGGCCACATCTCCTGCCCGTCCCCATTATAGTGAATGGGGCCAGGCCGGAATTCCGGCAGCACACGAGTGCAAGCATTAGTACAGATCAGGCAGTCTGTTCCCCTGCCGGTACAGCCTGCCAGACAAGCCTAGCGCTAGTGTGAAAGTAGCCTTTGTTCTATCTCGCCGTGGAAACGGTAAGATGGGACAACCCTTTAAAGCAGATATATCCGCTTAATATGCTTCTCTATGCAAAGGCAGCATATCACAGCTAGAGGTCTGAACTACTAGTAGCCAAAACAGCACAAATATATATTGTGCAATTTGGCTACTAGAAGAGAATACATCAGTCTCATAGTATGACCCTGGTTATACTACCTGGTTAATATACCTATATATATACCTGGGTATATGTGGTATATTATGAGAAGATCACTCAGGGCGGGGATTAACAGGCTGCTCAGTATGCACTTATTCACAGCAATGATGTTGAATCATTACAATCTGTAGAAGAAGCTATCGGATCGGATGTTAAAGTCCCCTAGGGGGACTTAAGTGTAAAAAAATGTTCAAAAATGTTTAAAAAAAATATGTAAAAATCATGCCACCCATATGAAGAATAAAAAATTAAGATCATTGGTTATTTCTACTAATGGGGGTGGTGTTGAGGCGCATTATCGCTAATGTAATCCAAGTTTGTCTTTAACAGTAGGGCTGGAGGGAAGGGGTTAGGTTGAGAATTTAGTATGGGGGCACCGTTTCAATTTTCATTTCAGGCAGCAGAAAGGCTAGGTGCACCCCTGGTCACGAATGTCTGTGTCCTGATGCATGCGTTTGTAACCACATTATTGCATTGCCCTGGTCGCAACAACTCCGGTCACAGGTGGGAAGACACCTGTGGTGTGCATCGCAAATGGCGGCGGAGAACGCCATTTGCGATTTGCGCCAATAAATATATATTGGCACTGCTGGGGGCACTACAGAGGTGGAGGCAGAGCATTATACATACAGAGGCATTATGCTACGTGGGCAAAACTAATATATACTGTATACAGGGACATTCTATTACAGGGGGAGAACAATATATATGTGGACATTATACTAAAGGGGGGAGTGTGTTATATATACTGTATACTACCACTACAGGTGGACATATACTATTGGAGGACGATTGGGTGGGGGAGCATTACATTTACAATACAATATAATACAGGGGCACTACAGAGAGGGAGAGCATGATATATATGGCAGCATTATACTACAGGGTGACGAGCATTATATAGAATGATAAAGTAAAACATAAAACCTTTGTAATTCTTATGGATAACATATAGTAGGGTGTCTGTAATATTTTTTTGGGGTGGTGAATTTTTGTGGTTAAATCCCCTTTAAGCAGCATTGAAATAGAGATACAACTGAATAAAATAGAATAATAATGGTGACACATTGCACCATTATCATGACTATACTTTTACCAGTCGGCACTCCGTTCAGGTAGATAGCCTGGTGCACATGTTCTGGGTTGGCGTCCCACAATATATCGCAAAGAAAAGGACCGGCACTTCACTGTAGAGAGTAGCTTATTCTTTTATTGTCACATTAGGCAATATTCATGTGACGCATTTCGGCTCAGACACAAGCCTTTTGAAAAAGGCTTGTGTCTGAGCCGAAACGCGTCGCATGAATATTGCCTAATGTGACAATAAAAAAATCTGTAGGAATGAAGTTCATGAGGAGACATGAAGTATAGAGAGGACGAACATGACGGGTAATGTGGGGCTGTGGTAATAGAGACTGCATACAAGCGCTGCTGCTTATTATCTACACCCCCACTATCCTCTCTGTACTTTATGTCTACTAATGAACTCCATTCCTACAGAGATTCACCTGAAGATCATATTAACCACTTCCAGACCAGGCTATTTACCCCCTTCCTGACCAGGCCTAATTTTGCAAATCTGACATGTGTCACTTTATGTGTTAATAACTTTGGAACGCTTTTACTTATCCAAGCCATTCAGAGATTGTTGTCTCGTGACACATTGTACTTCATGTTAATGGTATATTTGAGTCAATATGTTTTACCTTTATTTATTAAAAAAAATCGCAAATTTAACGAAAAAAATGAAAAAATTTGAATCTCTCTGCTTTTAAGACAGATAGTGATGCCTGATAAAATATTCATTAATTAACATTCCCATATGTCTACTTTATTTTGGCATCATTTTGGTAATGTAATTTTGTTCTTTTAGGACATTAGAAGGTTTAGAGTTTTAGAAGCAATTTTTGAAATTTTTAGGAAAATGTCCAAAGTCAACTTTTTTAAGGACCAGTTCAGTTCCGAATTTACTTTATGGGGCTTACATAATTGAACCAACCCATTTTAGAAACGACACCCCTCAAACTATTCGAAACTGAGTTTAGAAATGTTGTTAACCCTTTAGGTTTTCCATAGGAATTAAAGCAAAATAGAGGTAAAATTTCAAAATTTTACTTTTTATTTGGGGTACATACGACTTTTTGATTTGATTGATATTATGTTTTTTGTTAGATGACTAAAAAAAGCTTTTTTGGCATAATTTTTATTTGTTTTTTTTACACCATTCACTAGATTGGGGTAGATCATGTAATATTTTTATAGAGCCAATTGTTACGGACACGACGATACCAGATATGTCAATTTTTTAAAAATCGCAAAGAACCCCTTTCAAAAATATAATATACTTATTGAAGGACCCAGCTTCGCACGGTATATTTCATCTATTTCATTTAATGTTTGTTGTTAAAAGATATCGACAGTATCCACTATAACAGTGACATCTACAGTACCCCGCCCCCTTAACAGTGACCTTCACAGCCCCCACAGTGCCCCATCTCCTTAAAATGGGACCTTCACAGCAGCCTACCCCCTTAACTTTGACCTTCACAGCAGCCTGCCCTTTTAACAGTGACTTCCACAGCACCCCACCCCCTTGACAGTGACCTCCACAGGGGCCCGTCCCCTTAACAGTGATCTCTACTCCTTTAACAGTGACTGCCACAGTACCCTGTTCCCTTAACAGTGACCTCACAGTACCCCACTGCTTTAACAGTGACCCCTTTAATAGTGGCCTCCACTGTCCTCTCCTCCCTTAGCAGTAACCTTCACAGTGCCCTCTCCTTTAACGGTAACCTCCACAGCGGCCAACCCTTTATCAGTGACCTCCACAGTACCCCGTCTCCTTAACAGTGATTTCCACAATATCCCGCCCCTTTAACAGTGACCTCCACAGAGCTCAGTTCCCTTAAAATGTGACCTCCACAACACCCTGCCTCCTTAACAGTGACCTCTACAGCACCCTGCCCCTTAACACTGACCTCCATAGTGGACCGTCCCCTTAACTGTGACCTCCACTGTTCCCTGCCCCCTTAACAGAGACCTTCACGGCGGCCCACCCCTTTAACAGTGACCTCCACAGCAGCCGCCTATTTATTAGTGACTGCCACAGTACCCCGTTTCCTTAACAGTGATTTCCACAACACCTTGCCCCCTTAACAGTGGCCTCTACAGCAATCTGCCCCTTAACACTAACCTCCATAGCAGACTGTCCCCTTAACTGTGACCTCTACAGCAGCCTGCCACTAGGGTGGCCAGAAGTCCGGTTTTAGGCCGGACAGTCCAGCTTTCAAACTCCCTGTCCTCTGTCCGGCGCAGGGCCTAGACGGACACAGGGATGTCCTTTTGAACAGCTCACTCTCAGACAGCAGCACATGCTGTCTGAGCGTGAGCTACAGGAAGAAGGTCACCCTCCCTCCCACCCCTGCAGCTGACAGAAGTTGATTTTTACCTTCATTTTTTCAATGAAGTCCGTCTTTAAAGTCCGTCTTTTGAGGGTGGCGTGAATGGCCACCCTACCTGCCCCCTGAACTGTGACCTCCACAGCCCTCCGCTCCCTTAACAGTGTCATCTACAGCGCCCTGCCCCTTTAAAGCTCACCAACAGCAGTGAAGAAAAACCTGGTTTAAAACTGTGTGTATGTGGAGACTAAGGGCCTGCAAGCTTCTATTGGCTGATAAAGGTCATGTGACCGGGCTTCTATTGGCTAATGCATTATTTGGGAATATCTCAGAAACAGTACATCCTAGAGTGCTGAGACCCGGTCTAAAACCTGATGTACCTGTGTGCCAAATTTCGTGAATGTAAATGCGACGGTGCGGATTCCTTTAGGGGACATACATACACACACAACACACACTCAGCTTTATATATTAGATCATATAATATTAAAGGGGTTCTCCGCATTTACCATTGATGACCTATCCTCAGGATAGGTGATAAATATCAGATCGGCAGTGGTCTGATTCCTCGAATTCCCGGCAATCCATCCAATCATCTGTTAAAAGGCAGCGCTTGCCACAGCGATTGCAGTGGTGAGCAGGTGTAATTGCAAGAACGGCATCTCCATTCACTTCTAGGGACGGATCCATCCCATAGAAGTGAATGGGACGGTGTAGGTGTAATTACAGTGCTCACCGCTGCAATTGCTGCGGTGAGCAGGTAAACAGAGCAGAGAAGGCAGTGCTCGCATGAGCATCTCTTCTAACATTTGATCGGTGGGAGTGCCAGATGTTGATCCCCCGCTGATCTGATGTTGATCCCCCGCTGATCTGATATTGATTACCTATCCTGAGAAATTGTAAAAAGTGGACAACCCCTTTAAGCAATTGCTTTGTGAACATTTCGCTAACCCGTCCCTCCAAGTAAAATTGCTCTCTATACCATCAGAAGTGAGTTGACAATGAGGGAAAGCAGAAGCGGTGTATTCCTGTTCCCTTCAGCAGCTCTTTTCGTACCATTATCAGAATACTGGTGTATTATAAAGCTCTGTGTTCTGTCAATTAAGATGAGGCTGGTTGTAGGCCTGCACAATATATCGCGAAAGCAATCGTTATCGCAATTAATCGCCGTATCGCAATCGCAATTTGCTGACCCATAAATGCTGCAATTATATTACCGTATTTTTCGCTTTATAAGACACACTTTTTTCCCCCCAAAAGTGGGGGGGGGAATGGCAGTGCATCTTATAAAGCGATGGTTGACTTTCTACGTGACACTGACACTGTATCTCCGGCCGCTATGCTGCACAGGGCGGCCGGCGATACATCAGTTACAGTGCGGGGAGGGAGGAGGGGCTGGTGGAAAGTCGTTATTTTAATGAACACATGTTCTTATATCTATTTTATTTATCTGTTCTGTGCAGGGATATTAAGAAAATGGCAAGTTTTGTATTTTGTACTTTTGCAGTAATGCGAATATGTATTTTATTTTGAAAAACACTGTGCATTTCAGTTCTTGAGTTCAGCATAACTACATTTCACATTATCAGTCATCTGTGTGTGCTTTTACCTTGAAAATCCAAGCAGATAGACCTCTAGCACAATTCCCTTAAAATATCGCATCGCATATCGTTATCGCAATTTTTAGGGCCCTAATCGCAATCGCACAAAATTCCCATATCGTGCAGCCCTAGCTGGTTGTAATACTACCTGTCACCGAATGCAAACTCCATGAACAACACCTCTATTCTGTAGATAGCTTTGAATAAGCTGCTGCAGGGAATTTTAATTCCCTGCAGCAGCTCTCTTCTCAATTCAATCCTACTAGAATGAAAACGATTTGTAGATTAAATTATATATATAAAAAAATTGCTTATAACGCAGCGCCCTAATACTTTACATTAATGTGGCTGCAAATGTGCTACCATTGTGCATTAGCAAACTATTTATTGACCCTTTGTGAGGCTTACTCTTGGGCAAGGACCAAGATGAATGAAATCTGCAAAACCATACATTAAAAAGTAACTATCCTATGACCAAGAGCGTCTGGTGACAAGCTGCTGTAGTAGATAGCTGCGAACACTTAGACATTGCATCGCCTGTAGCGGGTGATGCCAGCAGCCAGGGAAGCACTGCCAAAATGTGAGATTAAAACAGATTACTGCAGTAATGTGTTTAGGAGAAGTCACATCTGCCTGTTTATTGTCCGATCCTTCAATTCTCGCCAACAATTAAGATGTGAAATAGTAATCTATATATATATACATTGCGAGGATGATGATGATGTCATCACTGTTACTGTGTTGTTTTGTTTGAGCTCAACTTTTTGGATTTTACTTGGGTAGTAGGGGATACACTATGGACAGAAGGTCCCATGTTTAAATTAAAATACCACCTCACCCCTGTGACTGCTATCTGCATGTAATGTATGTATCATTGGCTGGTGACAAATGGGAGATGACATGATGAGCGGTTAACTTTCTCTTTTCTGAAGGGCTTTAGGAGAAGCATGCACCAATGGATATGGACATGGTCCACAAATTTGTACTTCGCCACAGTCTCTTTTGTAAGAATTGGAACTGAATTAAGTTCTTAACAGTCTCTGCAGCACTTTAGGGTGCTCAAACCACACAAATAAAAAAAATACAATGCAACAGCACTCTGCAAACCAAATAAAGTAAAAAAAAGTATTCTAATGCTAATGCTAGGCTTATTAAGTAAATTTGAGATTCTTAGCAAATACATTTTGTACAAAATTTTTTGGGCCCGTCTGCCACACGTCAAGGCGATCTCTGTAAGACGGGAACCTAACACTAAATTCTACCCATTACGTGCCATGACGGCTACAATAAAATTCAGGGAGTGTAGGTTTCACATGCATGCTGGGCCACTCCACACCTCTTCTAGTGCCAGATGGCCCCCCAATGAATGTAATAAGATTCCACCCTATACCTCTCCTGGTGCCAAACCACACAATTTTAACCTCCTGTCAGTTTCAGGGTTTACGGTACACTGGTTGCCATTTTTAGGCCAGTGCGGCACTTCTTGGTTATTTAACTGTGCCAATTATGTCCTTTGGCTTGGGTTTGCCTCTGTCTGGAGTCTCCAGGATCCAGCAGCTACAAGAGCAGTACAAACCAGATTGTGTGCTCCTAGTGACACACTGAGTTGTGACCACAAGGTCTTCTCTCCTCTTCCAATGGCTACAATATCATTTTTGGGCTACTCCATAGAGTACTCTATCACCAGCACCGCTCGTGATGCTTCATTTAACTGTATGCTTCCACCAGCTACAATGCCTTTGTTTTCCAGTATAGCCAGTAATTCCTTCCCTGGAAACAAGCTCTCCAGTCAGTGCACCCTCTTATGCAGCCTATGTGCAAACACTGCATAACCAGAAGATGCCCTGTCTCGGCCCAGCTAGACGCCTTCCACATGATGGATTATCCAAAACCACATTGTATCTACAACTCCATTGCATTATCGTCTTTCTATCTCAACTCAAACACTAATTTTGGTTTCAGGGGAGCCATGGTTTAGTGCAAGTACCACTTCTCTCCTGCCCTAAAGCAATGGCTTTCATTGCCTTTTTTGTAGGAACATTACTAGGTTGTGAAAGTTAACATGGAGCACGGATACCATACTTACCAATCTTGTTGGTAAATTCGGGGCATTAGGTTCTACCCCTGTGACCACCCAAACCTACATGGAAACGCTCAACGTCTGAGTGGAGCTCATTTTCAGCCTGAGACAACCCAAATTTGCCGGGATTGTTTCTGAAATCTAGGGCTAGTCTTTCGAAATGTGGAACTGTTGGCAACTATGATATCCATTGGCATAACATGGAGATTCCAGACCTCTATGCAAATTCTGTATTTGGGCTCACAGTTCTCAAACATCATTCATAGTACGGCTAAACTTTTATGAAACAAAGCAGCTGTTGGACCACCTAAGATATCAGAGCACCAGTGCAGCTGCAGCCTCTTGTACTCCTGTCCATAGGACACACACTTATTTTGGGCTTTATTTCTGCAATAATTAGTGGTAGCTGGCTAATCGAGATAAATGGGTGTGTATTCCAATGCTTTATGGAATGTAATATAAAAATACTTAGCCAATTTACAGAACCTGTCAAAACTTTTTTTTACATTCAAAGTTTAGAATTTTATCTCCATTTAGACAACTATGGACATTTTATTAGTGCTATCACCCATGGACAATCATGTGATCTAGAAAAAAATTACATCTAATTTCTGTTACTTACCAAATGCCAAAGGTTTTAGTAACTGTCTTTGAAAAAGTGTATATGTACAGTAGGTCAGGCCTTAGGCTAGGTTCACAGTGTAATGCAGTTATATGTCCTGTCAAAACAACAAGAGGGAAACCCAAAAGTCAATGGGATCTGTTGTAAATTGTTGGTATCTGACCATATAAGGCCGTGAACAGAGCCTTACATATTCCTCTTGGCTGCTCCAGTTACTGTCTGCTATGTGTCAATGATCAGATGTGCATCAGGGGTAAGCAGATGCCCATAGCGGTCCCTTTTTAATTATGTTGGCTTTTTCAACAATCTACTTTTTTTTCCTAAGGCGACTACAGCCACTATAGGGTTTGTCTCATCAGAAAAATCAGGAATTAGAACCACATTCCCTGTTCAAGACTCCTCTCTAGTGTGATCGTATAATACATTGCTATCCATGCACTTATATGGGTACTGGGGAATGGGGAATATTTGGACCTTTGCCACCAATATCACCTGATAGTACATACCAAATAAATAATTGCTGGGGCCATGAGATATCTACAAGTTGTACGACACTTTTTCACATCTCTGTGGGAACACGGCTGCTCCCTTGTTTGGACAGACCATGAAGTTTGGAAATGGTGGACCAGCAGTTGCTTTGGGGAGCCAGTGGACATGTGTGGGCAGCCCTGGCTTCTAGTTGTGCCTTGGCTCATCATGTGTGGTGCTTCAATTGGTTAGGTTTACTCAACTGCACTTTAAATTATCATTGTGAACTGAAGAGGAATATCTGACCAAACGTAGCTTTTGTTAGCAATATTTCCTGATAGGACAACCCAAATGAGTTGGCAGCTGAGGCCACTGTGAGATAACCACAAGCTGTACAGAAGCGTTTTTCATCTCTTTGGGGACTCGACTGGTCCCTTGTTTGGACAGTCTCAGGCAACCATGAAGTCAACAGGAGTCAGTGGATGTGTGTGTGCACCACTGGCTTCTAGTTGTGCCCTGGCCTATGATGTCAGGTGCCTCAATTGGTTCGATTTACCCAATTGCACTGTATGGCATGGTAAATAAGGAGTCTCTTCTGCTACAATATTGTTTTGTGTAGTTATTTGCGTTAGATGACAGGCGGTTTAGTTAACCTGCTCTCGCTCTAGAATGATATTCTAAATGTGTTATGTGACAGTCGAAAAGACTGAAGTTTATGCCGTGTTCCTCATAATGATTTTGCAGACACGTCCTACAAGCAATGGAGACAGTTGGCCTAAGATGGCGCTCCACAGATCTGTTGTCTCATTATACCACAAGTTGCCTGGCTGGGAAAAATCATCAGTGACAAGTCGCTTTCCTGGGAGAAGAGGCTCGGAAACACCAAGAGGCTGGAGGCTCGATGAAAGGGATTTGATGTCGATAGCAGTTGACATATGCAGGTTTGATATGTGTTCAGCTTCTAAGTGATGCCAAAATGCAGCTTAGGAGAATAATTTAAAGAAAAGGGAAACGTAAATTCTAGCAGATGATTGTGAAGATGCGGAAGGTCACCTTCAGCCCTCCCAGACAGGCGATGTTTAGATTACAAAACACAGATAATTCCTGTCTGATAAGGCCAAGGCAAATGTATGTGATATTGGTGGAGCGCAGTAATTAAGAGGGCACTATGCATTCCGGGCAGGTAGCCTTTAGAGAAGGCATTTGACTTTATAATTGGTATCACATTTCCTACTTAATTGGCCTAACGGCCGATGTAGCCTTTGTTTAAACAGCTCAGAACACACTGGGAACAATAGGTCTGTGCTCAGAGTCTTAGAGAAACAGTGATATTGTCTATAATTTATAGAATAATGCCCTTAGATGAATGTCGGGAAAAAATGCCAATTTCAACAGGACTAGCCAATCATCTGGGCGCTTCCAACTCTCCCCTGATACAGATGATTCGGGAAAGAAGGGTTAGATTGTTGGATTTCAACATTTCTGTTCCTTTTGCTCTCAGGGGAGCTAAGTCGCGGCCAGAGGTGTTTGCTAGAAGCTTACTCCCTTATCCCCATTGGGAACACATGCATGCTTAATCAAGCCGAGCATACATGTGTATGGAGGGGTTGGGGGAAGTGTATGACCATCCTTAGAGGAGATCTGTGGCCATATGAAAGTGCAAAGCCATAAACTGTGTATGTTTATGGAGGCCATGGAACTCGTAATATTATAATACAATAGTTATAGTGAGGGGACAATACGTGCCTAAGCTGCTGCAGAACCTCTTAAGTAGTGACAGGGAGAATCCCATCTACTATGATTCACTTATGTGAAACGTATTCTTGCATAGAGAAAATATGCAGCAGCTGAGGAGTGTATGTATTATGATGTTCTGCAGCAGCTGAGGTGTCTATTACTAGGTTCTGGAGCAGCTAAGGTGTGTATTATGACGTTCTGCAGCAGCTGAGATGTGTATTATGACGTTCTGCGGCAGCTGAGGTGTGTATTATGAGGTTCTGCAGCAGCTGAGATGTGTATTATGACGTTCTGCGGCAGCTGAGATGTGTATTATGATGTTCTGCAGCAGCTGAGATGTGTAATATGATGCTTTGCAGTAGTTGAGGTGTGAAATATGGTGTTCTGCAGCAGCTGAAGTGTGTATTATCATGCTCTGCAGCAGGTGAGATGTGTATTATGCTCTGCAGGCCTCCACCTATCATAAATAGTTATTTGTATGATCTCTTTAAAGCAATTGACTTATCTTTACAACCTTTTATTGATTTAAGGCGGCCTAGTGATCTGCTGTCAACAGGGAAAGCTGCAGCAGGTTGTACGTATTACCACCGCTAGAGAAAAGGCCCTGCTCTGTGTCAGTAGCTCTCTGCTGTGGTTGATAGAAAGAGGTCCCAAGTAGACGTCGCTCTATGATGTGTATCCTAACAGATGAGACAGCCGCTTAATAACAGTAATAAAAAACGTTAAAAATCAGCAACTGCTCGGCTCTGCTCATACAAGAACGTCAATTCCAGGACAGATCTGTGAAATTGAGTCAAGTTTTGACATAATTTTAACACGTCCCCTATAATGACTGGTGTATTAACAATGTATAATGTGTGATTAATCTCCTCTAATGGAAGCTCAGACTTTATACATGTGTGAATGGAATCACTGAGATCTTGGATTGTTTTGCATCATATTAACACCAGACTTGTGTGATAATCATCTGACACGTCTAAGGAAATAAGTAACGCTGAGGTGAAGAAACACCGAGGTGCTGGAGAAATCTCTGCAGATAGACAGCCTAACGCTAGAGGGGATCATATCAGATGTTACATATAAAGAAAACTCTATTTAGAAGGCTAGTCACCTCCTACTTGTTCAGATACATATTCGTGTCCGTATATATTCTTGTACATGGGAGACAGTATTATAGTAGTTATATCCTTGTACATAGGAGCAGTATTATAGTAGTTATATCCTTGTACATAGGAGCAGTATTATAGTAGTTATATCCTTGTACATAGGAGCAGTATTATAGTAGTTATATTCTTGTACATAGGGGCAGTATTACAGTAGTTATATTCTTGTACATAGGAGACAGTATTATAGTAGTTATATCCTTGTACATAGAAGCAGTATTATAGTAGTTATATTCTTGTACACAGGAGCAGTGTTATAGTACTTATATTCTTGTACATAAGAGCAGTATTATAGTAGTTATATCCTTGTACATAGGAGCAGTATTATAGTAGTTATATTCTTGTACATAGGGGCAGTATTACAGTAGTTATATTCTTGTACATAGGAGACAGTATTATAGTAGTTATATCCTTGTACATAGAAGCAGTATTATAGTAGTTATATCCTTGTACACAGGAGCAGTGTTATAGTACTTATATTCTTGTACATAAGAGCAGTATTATAGTAGTTATATTCTTGTACATAGGAGACATTATTATACTAGTTATATCCTTGTACATAGGAGCAGTATTATAGTAGTTATATCCTTGTACATAGGAGCAGTGTTATAGTAGTTATATTCTTGTACATAGGAGCAGTATTATAGTAGTTATATTCTTGTACAGAGGAGGCAGTATTATAGTAGTTATATTCTTGTACATAGGAGGCAGTATTATAGTAGTTATATTCTTGTACATATGAGGCAGTATTATAGTAGTTATATTCTTATACATAGGAGCAGTATTATAGTAGTTATATTCTTGTACATAGGAGGCAGTATTATAGTAGTTATATTCTTGTACATAGGGGGCAGTATTATAGTAGTTATATTCTTGTACATAGGAGGCAGTATTATAGTAGTTATATTCTTGTACATAGGAGCAGTATTATAGTAATTATATTCTTGGACATAGGAGGCAGTATTATAGAAGAAAAATAACTAATAGCCAGCTCACCAGTTACCAGAGGATGCAGAAACGTGCAGGAAACACAGTGGGTAAAGAAAATGCAGAAGAGCTCCAGCATCCAAATTTCCGAGTCTTTATTAGCAAATCACTTAAACTCTAGTACAAGAAACATGTACAGTTGATGCGTTTCGGCTAACACAGGTAGCGGAAATTAGGATGCTGGAGCTCTTCTGCATTTTCTTTACCTGCAGTATTATAGAAATTATATTCTTGTACATAGCAGAACATGGTATATATATGCAGAACAGCAAATGTTAATACAATATAGCATTATGATATAATAATAATATAATAATAATAATAATAATATAGAATTACACAGAACATTGCCTGCCACCTAGAAACCAATTTTCAGTAACGCATGGTAACTTTCCCAAAATTCCAAAATCTTTTTTTCCCTACAATTTAAAAAAAGTAAACTGTGTCTGAACTTCGTACTTAATGCTCACTGTCGTCACGGGAAAATCTAATTAATAGATTTTTATGAGATCTGTACGTATAGAACTGGCAGCTGTGAGAATTCACAGCCTTCCCACAGCCTCTGCATGTCCACAATATCCTCCCTCCATCTGCCTTGTCATTTTTATATGTTGTTCCGTGCAGTATCTGTTCTTATTCGCCAAAGTTCTTTTTTTTTAGTAGTTATGACCGTTATTTATATATATCTTAAAAAAAGCAACCCCCCCAAATAAAAAAATAGACAATAATACTTGTTTAGCTGGTGTTACCTTCTTTTCAGTGGACCAATTTTTTCCGGAATACATCAAGTTACTCAGCATTATAGTTAATGCGATATCATCCTTGAAGAGATTAAGCAACGATTAATTTAAAAAAAATTTAAATCAGACATCATATATGACAGAAAGTCAGAGCCGGCCCTGTACCTCACATGGGTCCAGAGTTCTCCCCATTTATTCCTCCAACTACTACTGCCATAGTAACCTCAAAGCATTTTGAAGACTGATCAGTCTTCAAATGCTTTCAGTTGTCTTGCGCTGTGACGGATCCGGCGACGGAAGTGCATGCCGGATCCACACAACGCTAGTGTGAAAGAGGCCTTATGATGGAACGGAGCAGATGCGACCACCGCATTCGACATGTCATAATGACATACGAAAGGTTTTGAATTGATCAGTGGAGGTCCGAGCCCTGAGACCCCCACCAATTACTAAAATGAGGAGTTTGAGACATTCAAGTGCTATCTCGCCTTACTGCCGAAGATGGAATTGAAGATGGCGTTGTAGATTTTCTATTGAGGCAGTTTTATTGATATGCATGCCAAGAGCTTCTGCAGCAGTTTATATCTCACCTTGAATGAAGGTACACAATAATATTGAAGATGGCGAGGTGTCCACAATAAAATGCATTTCACCCAAGCCAGAAGTGCTGAAACCACATTTATTACATAATATAATAATACAGCCATGTATTATTGATACTCTCAATCATCCATATTTAATGCTGCACTACTGAGGCCTTTTTTAGAAGAGTCGGTTGGGGGCGGATGTTGCTAGTGTAGAAGTCCAGAAAACTACTGAAGTTGTATGAAGCTTTTGCTACACACTTGACACCCTGCTATAAGGAGGAGGTCAAGATTACATGACAGCGTTTGACTTTCTAGAATTATTTGCCATTGAAGTTATTAATACTTAAAGTACTTATTATGACATATGATGCTAGCTCACCACACTTTCATTATGGGAAGCTGTGTCCTGCGAACCAGGGCTTGCTCCCCTGTGCAGACCTACAATTCTCCCCTAAATCATTTTCTATAATAGCTCTGTGTGCAGAATCTCCACTGTATGCCGGTGATGCAGGGGAGAGCAGCTTCCACTGCTCTCCCTGCCTCTGCTTGTGGCACTACCAGGGAGAAACCTATCTCTTGGGCTACATGCACACGACAGTTGTTTTTTTGCTGTCCGCAAATCGCGGATCCGTCTTCCTTTTTTTTTACATCCACATCCGTTCCGTGTGTCCGCAAATTTTGTAGGCTGTGTTTTTTGTGTCTTCTGTTTTTTTTTGCGGATCCGCAAAAAAAACGGAAGGCTTGAACCAGTTTCTTAAAGTACCTGTACAAGAGCCCTGGTTTCCAAGCAACCATTTACAAAAAAAAACGTATGCGGATGACAAACGGATGGCTTCCGTTGGTCATCCGCATTTGTTGCGGACCCATTGACTTCTATGGGTCCGCAAACCGTTTTTTGCGGACAAAAATAGGACATGCCATATTTTTTTTGTGGACGTGAAATGCGGACAGCGGACCCGGACAGGCAAAGGAAGAGGCATCCACCAACGGATCCATAGAAATGAATGGGAAACCATCGGATCTGCAAAAAAAACGGAACGGAGGCCGCAAAAAACCACTGCCTTGTGCATGTAGCCTTAGTAATACACTGAGATTCTGCAGTGTGAGCTAGGGGGCAGCAGTTCTGTGTCACTGGTCTATCACTGGCTGCCCACATCTATCCACATCTTCTATCTCTGCAAATCCTGAGGCGTGATAGGATAAGAAGACTGCATTAGAAGAACTAAATCTGTGGGGAAGGCGCACTCAGGATGCCAGACAACCAAAGATGAGAGACTCTATTCTAGTGAATTGAAAGAGAGACAGAGATCTGAGATAGTTTGAATATCTTTCCCAGAAACCCACAGGAGCAGTCTCTGTAAGGGTTCATTCACACGTCAGTATTTTTCTTTTCCAGATTTTCGTTCCGTTTTTTGAGAATCCATGTTTCCTCAAAAATCTTCCGTTTTTACTAATTGTACATCCGCATCCGTTCCGGAAGGAGGAAGATATGTTGCTAGGGTACTAAAAAATTTTTTTTTCTATTTTCTGGAAACGGATCCGCAATAGCGGATGACATATTGATGCATTCCGCATTTTTGCAGACCCATTCACTACAATGGGACCACAGACCACATTTTGCGGACAATAGTAGGACAAGCTCTATTTTTTTTTGCAAATCCGCATAACGGAACAACGAATGCGGAGAGCACACGGAGTGCTGTCCGCATTTTTTGCCGGGCCATTGAAATAAATGCAGATTACAAAATACTGACGTGTGAATAGACCCCAGACAACATATATATATACTGCCCAGACACCGACGGTAGCTTACTAGGCTCTCTCCAATCTCATCCCAGAGTCTTTCCAGAAAAATATAGGTCCTAGGAGACCAGAGTGTTACATACCAACTTACAAGGCAATTGGAGCAAATTTGATTTGGGTAGAATCCATTTATATCCGAATAAATTTTTTTTCAAATATGTGGTGAATCAAACCCAATAAATTTGAAGAAATTCACTCGTCTGTACAGACGACCCACAAATGGCACATCAACTAAAACAGGTATACACAAGATCCTCTACATTATTCTTTAATAACAAGCAAACCTTTTGTTTTCTGGAGTGCCCCTTTAAATCTTAACAGTTCTATTCATACATAAGGAGAGGAACCCAAAATCAAATGGGGCTCTCCTCCTTTACTGCTGGTTCCCATTCCTGAGACAGTCAGGCCTGACAATTGTAGCAGCACTGATATACGATGTAGTTGTCAGCACTAAAGGTCATATTTATTTCCTGCACCGATTCCTTCGAATAGAGAGTTACCGTCTATAGACCACTTACTTGATTAGCTCAGGGCTTTTCTAGTGTGGGGGTGTGAAGGAGGTAAGTCTATGGTCACTAATATAGACCGCTTTGGATGCAGGATGGTAGTACTATTTTGCCATTTTCTGACATTTGCACAGTTTTGGCAGCATTTTTAGGTTAACTTTGTATTGTTCACTAATCATTGAACGGAGCTGTAGCGTGCGCCGTAACAGCAGATTTGAGACATCCTATGTAGTGATGGCGGTTCCAATGTTCAGACATATCCTTCCCCGGACAACCTGCTTGAGGGGACATTACTATTTATGTGGCCCTATTTGCACCAAATGACCTGAGGATACTGTAGGTCATCTTCGATAGTTAATTCTTGGAAACCCTATAAAACGTTTATTTCTTTGAAGTCCTTGTGCAGCCGGAGAATAAGAAGAATTCCTGAACGGCCATATTGTATGCTGCATCCCATGCCTTAGTACTCTCAACTACATCTGTGCTATAAGGATCTGACAGCCGCCCCGTCCCTGGTGCCCTTAAAAGGCAAATCAGGTATACATATTTTAAGCATGCATATTACATTTTCAGAACTGAAGGCGCAAAGAGAATTTCGGCAAGCTTCAGGAAGACAAGAAAACGAACAAGGAGCGTTGCATTTTTCATGATTTTTCAGAAACAAAATATTCATATCCTGTATTTATGTGAGGTCTGTTGCAGAACAACAAGTCAGATGTAAAGCAGGAGAATACAGATGTGCGGCCTGTGATGGCCAATTATATGTACTTCAAGTCTGATCATATTCTCGCTCTGTGCGTGATATGGCTGCTGCAAACAGAACCTTATTTATAGCAGCAGAGCAGGACTTGGTGACCTTGGATATGGGGATATATCCGGGTCCTCCCCGGCTGATAAGTACTGTAAGGGTACTTTCACACTTGCGTTGGTGCGGATCCGTCTGTTTATTTGCACAGACGGATCCGCACCTCTAATGCAAACGTTTGTATCCGTTCAGAACGGACCCGTTTGCATTAGTTGTAAAGAAAAATGACAAAGTCCAAAACAGATCCGTTTTGAAATACATTGAAAGTCAATGGGGAACGGATCCGTTTTCAAATGCACCATATTGTGTCATTGAAAACGGATCCGTCCCCATTGACTTACATTGTAATTAAAAACAGATCCGTTAGGCTCCGCCTCTTCAGACGGACACCAAAATGCTGCATGCTGCGTTTTGGTGTCCGTCTCTAAAACGGAATAGAGGCAGGACGGAGCCGAACTGATGCTTTCTGAACGGATCCTTATCCATTCAGAATGCATTGGGGCTTAACTGATCCGTTTTGGACCGTTTGTGAGAGCCCTGAAACGGATCTCACAAACGGAATCCAAAACGCTAGTGTGAAAGTACCCTAAGTCAGCACTTCAGGTTTTTGGCCCACCACGTCACCATGTCTCTGTCCAAAATTCCGGTACACTTGCTGGAATGCCGGATCAGGCATTAATTTCCTTTGGCGTTTTGGTCTGCGCATGCGCAAACCTTTAAAAAATTAAAAATGTGAAAAAAATAAATACCAGATCTGTCTTTCCGGATGACAACCGGAGAGACAGATCCGGTATTGCAATGCATTTGTGAGTCGGATCCGCCTCCGGGTCCATCTACAAATGCTGTACGTTTGCATACAGATTGCCGGATCATGGATGGAACTGCCTGCCGGAATCCAGCAATGCAAGTGTGAAAGTACCCTTAAAAAACATCCACTTTAATCCATACAGATGGATCTCTTAGGCTGAGCCCTCAATTTAGAATTGATGCTGGGAAAAGCACAAGACTTGTTAAACATCTCCATAAGGTCCTACATACCCACTGGAGGCCAATAGTGTCCTTTCACCCTCTCCCAGGGTGGAATACATTGGTATACCAGTGGCATACATCAAGCCCTTCCATTAAGAATGCAATGTGCACATAACATTACACTTTCCTAATCTTGTTCCGTTCCTCCGGTCTACCATTCTAAGTGTGGACAGCTAAATAACTTGGCTTTTGGGACACTATCTACAGTGGAAAAAGGTGAAGTCCAGCACACGGTCTCTCTGTTAATACATTATCATTCAATAAAGTCTGTAAATTTTTTTTTATTACATACCATGAGTATGGCACTGGAGGATCAGTCTACGCCAGGGGTCTCAAACTAAATTTACCTGGGGGCCGCAGGAGGCAAAGTCTGGGTGAGGCTGGGCCGCATAAGGGATTTCACGGAAATGACGTCTGCGCTAGGCGCGAAGTATTTTTCGCCCTATAAGACGCACCGGCCCATAAGACGCACCTAGATTTTTGGGGAAGAAAATAAGAAAAAATATATTTTTAACCA
This sequence comes from Bufotes viridis, assembly GCA_033119425.1. Lineage (NCBI taxonomy): Eukaryota > Metazoa > Chordata > Amphibia > Anura > Bufonidae > Bufotes > Bufotes viridis. The sequence continues at coordinate 20,581,387 of CM065596.1, read as the reverse complement.
AAAGGTGTGTTATTGGTGGGTTTGGAACTAATGGTGGTCTGTGCATGACACTGTTATGGGGGGGGGGGGGATCTGTGACGGACACTGTTATGGGGGATCTGGGGATGGCACTGTTATGGGGGATCTGTGGATGGCACCATAACAGTGCCATCCACAGACCCCCCCTCCCCCTTAACAGTGCAATCCACAGATCCCCCCATCCTGCCGCTCACAGTCCTGAACTATAAAGTTATACAATGTCCCCTCATTCATAAAATATCCCCTTATTCATTAAATCATGCCCCCTCACCTATTACTGAAATTACCAATAATCGCAGGAGCTTACGAATAATGCGGGCATGTCGGCTGGGCGGACGGCAGGCAGCAGCGTGACTCACTGACGTCACGTGCCTGCGCCGCCTGCTTCATTCATGAAGTAGGCGGCGTGGGCACGTGACATCGGGAGTCACGCTGCTGTCCGCCAAGCCGATATGCCTGCATTATTCGTAAGCTCTTGCGATTATTGGTAATTTCAGTAATAAGTAAGGGGGCAATGCGATTTCATTCATTTTTGCGAAGGCGGGCCACAAAATATTGTACTGAGGGCCGCAAATGGCCCGCGGGCCGCGAGTTTGAGACCCCTGGTCTACGCGTTTAGAACTTGATCATACAAGAATTATCAAGTTCAAAACACATAGATCGGTACTGTACTCGTGGTGTGTGATTTTTTTTTTTAACAGACTTTATTATATGATATTTTAACAGAGACACCGTGTGCTGGACTTCACCTTTTCCAATACGTACTTTCCGGCTCGGGTGTCTGTGCGCCTGCGGTGTCCTGTGGATGAGGGGTTGAGCGGGGTGTCTTTTTGTATGCTTTTTACTATCTACAGTGAAACCTCCCTAGAAGGCCAAGACCTTATTAATTACCAAGCTCATAAAAGTCAGTTTCCTGCATGGTCAACACAATGAGGTTTCCATGTCCATTCAAAATTTTGTACAAAAACACGGACTTCTTTACTTCGCAATCCCAGGTCCATGCACTATCATCTGAGATGGCCAGGTCTGTATATGGAGGAAATACTACAATGGTGGTATTGAGCTCTCATCTTCTCTGACTTCTTCAGCACACCTGGTTTGGTGAGGGATGGGTGCACATCTCCAGGGGAGTGGTAAGTACCCCCGCATAGATCAATTGATCGTCAAAAATTGAAAATATAATAAATTGGATGGAGACAGCACATCCTTAAGTGAAAATTTAATCCAGGTGCAACGTTTTGGCTATTAAAGCCTTTTTCAAACGTTGCACCTGGATTAAATTTTCACTTGAGGACGTGCTGTCTCCATCCGATTTTTTCTATTCTTCAGTTCACTGTTGGTATAGTTTGGGGGTCAAGCTATAGTTGGGCGTCGCGGGTGAGGGCCGGATGTGATTGCACAGCCGGGCATCATCTTCTTTCTTTTTCTTTGAGGACCTGCAAAAGGACCTTTGATGACGTGGTGACATCAGCAAAGGTCCTGCTGAACAAAGATAGAGGAATCCTTCTATCTTCATTCAGCAAAACCTGCGCTGACGTCACCATGCTTACCACGTGATGACATCACTGAAGGTCCTCAAAGAAGAAGAAAGAAGATGATGCCCGGCTGTGCGATCAATTGGATTTTTTTAACCCCTTAAGCCACATTTAAGTAAGCATTCTGTATTAAGAATGCTATTATTTTACTTTATAACCATGTTAGAAGGGAAAATAATACAGTAACTTGACTTTTATCAACTTACTTACATCTTCACGTAACCATGCGTGAAAATTGCATTGCATCCGAACTTACTTGCGGATGCTATGCAATTTTTACGCAGCCCCATTCACTGCGTTGCGTGAAAAACGCAGAATATAGAACATGCTGAGATTTTCACGCAATGCACAAGTGATGCGTGAAAATCACCGCTCATCTGCACGGGTCCGGATTCAGTGCGGGTGCAATGCGTTCACGTCACGCATAGACCACCAGAGATGTACCCATTAAGCCCTACAGTAAGTTATTTCCATGACAATTATTCCTACAACTTTTACAGCCTAAGTAGAGCACAGAAGGTTCTTTACTCCCGGATTGTTCCATCAGACAAGTGTAATGCATCATCCCTTCATTCCCTTAGCATCACCTGTCGGGTTGGGATGGCCACAGATACCGTGGTCCTGCTGAAATTGTTGGTGGGGACTGACTTTCAATGAGTGTGGGCACCCACACAGTGATTTCATGCCAGTCTGTATGGAGAGATCCTGTTCATACTTACATTACAGCTTATAAACCCTTCTCTGTACTCGCACAGACAATCAAGCTGAGCCTCCCTCGGGCTGATAAAAGCAGCTGCCGCTTCCAGAATGAACAAGACCATAAATAAAAGCCCCCTAAAAAAAGATAAGTGCAAATAACTTAAGTAATACGTGTGCCAGAATTGTCTTTAAGGGCTCATTCACACGACCGTATCCGTTTTTGCGGACCACAAAACACGGATACTGGCAGTGTGCCTTCTCCATGATAGAAATGCCTCTGCAAATACGGACAAGAATCGGTCTGGTCCTGCAGCTCGCTATCATTAAAGGGGTTGTGTCACTTCAGCAAATAGCATTTATCATGTAGAGAAGGTGAATACAAGGCACTTACTAATGTATTGTGATTCTCCATATTGCCTCCTTTACTGGCTGCATTCATTTTTCCATCACATTGTACACTGCTAGTTTCCACCGTTACGACCACTCAAGAATCCAGCAGCGGTGGCACACTATAGGAAAAAGCGCTAGCCTGTGTGCTACCACCGTCTCGGCCATCGGAGAGGCCGGCACTTTCCTGCAGTATGCAAGCACGGCCACTGCTGCTGGTTTGAAGGGTGGTCGTAACCATGGAAACAAGCAGTGTATAATGTGATGAAAAAATGAATCCAGCCAGCAAAGGAGGCAATATGGACAGTCACAATACATTAGTAAGGGCCTTGTATTCACTTTGTCTACATGATGAATGCCACTTGCTGAAGTGACCCAGCCCCTTTAAGGCCCCATGCACACAACCGTGTTTAATTTATCCGCGTTTTTTGCGGATCAGATGTGTACCCATACATTTCTATAGGGCCACAAAAGATGTGGACAGCACAAGGTGTGATCGTTCCGCAAAAAAAAAAAAAAAAAAAAAACCCAAAAACGAACATGTCCTATGGGCATTTCTACAATAGCGTGGAACGGAGGGGCGCACGCGGCAGGTATCTGTGTTTTGCGGATCTGCAGTTTACAGATGGCAAAGTGGATACAGCCATGTGCATGATGCCTAATTTGAAGGGGGCTAAGTTGCAGTACCACACACAACCAGATGAACACGGATGGCATTTCCCAAGGATGCACTTCTGCTGTCCTATGCAGGTCATATCCAAATTTCCTCCAGGGAAGGCTGCGTTCCTTCCGAATATGCATTTACTGCTGTTTTACATTCCGTGCACAAGGCTTGCACTTCATAGTGCGCCGCTAGGATCCCCCCCTGACAATTAGCACTAGACTGTGTTGTGGTATCATCTCGTTCTCCAAACTCACTCAATATAAAGACTTGTGCACTTGATCCTCCTAAGCCCCGATCCCGGTATAACTTACAGGCAATTAATCATCCTGTCATCTACCTGCTAACCTTCTATTTTTGCCCACAAAAAAAAACGCCGCTCGCTTACACAATTATACAGCGGAAAATAACCTTGCTTCTGCGAACAGTAAACCAGGCTTTTCATTTTACAATCGACCTAGTTCTGCTTTCAGAGCATGTCCTCATAGGAAGGAGTAACAAATGACGACGCCTGTGCAGGCGGCATATGCTTTTATTTCCCTTATAGCGCACACGCTGACCTTTCCTGGCATAAAATACAAATACCTTGTATAGGACTCTATTAAGTATGACAGATTTCTTACGCCCGGGGCTCAATTATCAGTTTATGATTGAGAGACCCAGCATCCTGATGCTGCTCCCTCCCCCCTTACAATATCTTCTGTGTTGCAGCAAGTTTTAATGTTGCTCAGTACAGCAGTAAAATGTCAACGGGATGAGAAACACGAGCGAATGTTCACGTCCTAGCTTTTTTTTTTTACCACCTAGATTGTACGTGGACATTATAGGTTAAATGGGGTAAACAGGGCTATAAATGTATTAATTAAAAAAACAGCAGCTAAAGGGGTCAAAATGCAATTCCAAAATCCAGCAGTGTAGACTGCAGACGCAGTCTAATATATGGCAGCATGGCTGATCTGGTCGGGGTAGTGGGGCTGAGCTCATAAGGAGTAGCGGGGCCAAGCTCGTTGGGGGTACCAGGGCCATGCTGCTCGGGGTAGCAGGGCCAAGCTTGTTGGAGGAAATGTTGAAGAATCAGGCCATTGTAGGGTTCCCTTACTATATAACTCTGTATACAGTATTGTAGACTGCAGATGCAGTCTAAAGTATGGTAGCAAGGCTGATCTGGTCGGGGCTAGTGGGGGTGAGCTCGTTGGAGGTACCAGGGCCACGTTGCTCGGGGGTAGTCGGGCCGAGGTGGTCAGGGGTAGGAGGGCCCAGCTGGTCGGGGGTAGTGGGGCTGAGCTCATAAGGAGTAGCGGGGCCAAGCTCGTTGGGGGTACCAGGGCCATGCTGCTCGGAGGTAGCGGGGCCAAGCTTGTTGGAGGTAGCGGGGCCACGCTGGTTGGGGGTAGCAGGGCCCAGCTGGTCGGAGGAATTGTAGAGGAATCATGCCATTGTAGGGTCCCCTTACTATATACCTCTGTATACAGTAGTGTAGACGGTCGGGGGTAGCGGGGCCCAGCTGGTTGGGGGTAGCGGGGCCCAGCTGGTCGGGGGTAGCGGGGCCCAGCTGGTCGGGGGTAGCGGGGCCCAGCTGGTCGGGGGTAGCGCTGGTCGAGCTTATAGGACATATCAAGTTAGACAACCTCAGTCCTGCTACAGGTATTGCTGGATCCCAGCTGGGTGTCAGGACAATATCATTGGCTTTCAAGCCACAATTAGGATTATTTCCATATTACAATCTGTCCACACAGAAATAAGGTGCGGCCACCACTTTGTAATCTGCCACAGTCAGACCTAGAAATCTTTATTGATTCATGTTCTGGAAGAAAAATAAAGCTCTAGTACAGTACATGGATGTATAACAGTTGTGATCCGTATAAAATCCACAGTCCACGTATCACCGCCGGCTCCACACTACTTCATTACAGTGGAAAATACTGGTACAAAATCAGTGACGGATTAGGATTTCTGCAGATGACGACATTAATCTAATTACAGGTCGTCTGGACTGATGGGATTCCCTGATGGGGTTTCCCTGCTTCTGATACATTCATCGTTAGCGGTTTCCGCGTGTTGGCGCACAGTCTTTACTTCTTGCCGATGCTAGCGACGGCCTTTTTGGCGGCATCATCCAGGTCACTGGCGGAGGTGATGGGCAGCCCGCTCTCTTTCAGGATTCTTTTGGCCTCATTCACATTTGTTCCTTGAAAGCAAAAAGAAATTCAAAATTATTCTCCTCTTAATTCGTATATAAATGCTACAGACTGAAGGTCGGACACAACAGATTTATATCAGACAGACTTGCTGATGTTGACCATCTGTGTAAGGGGGTGCTCCGACATCCTCCCATGGCAGAAGTAGGTTAAAAGTAGGATTGGGCCTGTTGGATTTCAACATGCCTGATCCTTTTGTTCTCGGGGCCAAGGGTGTCTGCAGCAGCTTATTCCCCCTCTCTTTATTGAGAACACCCGTCCATAGGTTGTGTCTGGAAGGGCAGCTCAGCTCCATCAAAGCATATGGGGCAGAGGTGCAATACCCCGAACAACCTGCGGCCAGATGTGGCGTCTTTTTAATGCTGGACGATCCCTTTAAGCAGAAGTCTCGGCATAAAGTCTAAATAAAATAATAAATGAAGTTCACGGCTAATTCTGAGAGAGCGTCTAACGCTGAACTGCTAATTTACCCAGTGACAGCTCACACGCACCGATGGAGGAACGGTAAGCGCGTCAGAATAGAAAAAAGAATCATATTGTAGAAACTCACAGAGTGTGAACAGGCGCAAGTCGGTGCTGCCCTGCTGTGACGCTACCCGTACCCGGCACATACCGGGCATCATGGCCACTGCCCAGAGGATGGTTATAGCAAAACGTGACTGGTATTACAGCTACTGAAGTGACTGGAGCTATGCTGCGGTACCGCACACGACCCTTGTACAGGTGTGGCGACAATTTTTTTGAAAAAATTGTGGATCCTCGTGTAGAAAAACTGCAGCGCAATACAGCACCAGCAAGTGAATGAGATCAGAGAAATCTCATGTAAACTTTGCTTATTTTATCCTTTCGGAAATTGACCCGCCACGCGGATTTAGAAATGATGCAGCACGCCAATTGTTTGTTTGATTTTTGGTTGCTGATTTCACCCTTGGCAGTGCAATCTGCGGCAAAATTTTAGAATCCGATCTTGACAATTCCCAAGCACCAGACTATCATTGCTTTATGGTTGAAGTCTCATCCCATCATTTAAAGAATTCCAATTGTGCTTTAAAAAAACTGAAATATATATATTTTTTAACATCATAGGGCATCATGGAAAGGAACATTTTCCTTCTAGAGAGGAGGAAGGGGTCAGTTAAAAAAAAAAATCAAGATGATTTATCTGACGTTACCAAAATTACAGATTATTGAAGGACTTATGCCTCATTCACACAGTCAGTGTTCGGTCAGTGATTGTGAGCCAAAACCAGGATACCACAGAGATCAGGTATAAGGGAAAGATCTGCTCCTGTTCTGTGTTTAGTGCCGCACCTGGTTTGGGCTCAAAATCACTGATTGAAATCACTGATCAAACACTGACGTGATACTGAGGCATTAAAGGCGCTGTCAAAGTACCCTATGACAGAGTGATTAGAGGAAGGCCCTATGTTCGGGTTCCTTTTTCAGCAGAGTGAAGGGCAGTCCTCTGGTCTGGATGGATGAGCTGTCCTCTAACCCATTGATTTGAATGGGTACTGTGTAATGCTTAATTTCACCAGTGGAGGCGCTGCAGGGAAACTGAACACTTAGGCCATCTATCAGCAGATTTGCACCTATGACACTGGCTGACCTGTTACATGTGTGCTTGGCAGCTGAAGGACATCTGTGTTGGTCCCATGTTCATATGTGCCGCATTGCTGAGAAAAATGATGTTTTATTATATGCAAATGAGCCTCTAGGAGCAACGGGGGCGTTACCATTACACCTAGAGGCTCTGCTCTCTCTGCAACTGCTGCGCCCTCTGCACTTTGATGGACAATGCCAGGCAGTGTAATCATCCTCATGCCTGGCCCTGTCAATCAAAGTGCAGAAGGCGCAGCAGTTGCAGAGAGAGCAGAGCCTCTAGGTGCAACAGCAACGCCCCAATTGCTCCCAGAGCCTCATTTACATATATTAAAACTTAATTTTTCTCAGCAATGCAGACACATAGGAACATGGGACCAACACAGATGTCTCCAGCTGCCAAGTGCACATGTAACAGGTCAGCCAGTGTCATAGGGACAAATCTGCTGACAGATGCCCTTTAAGGTGGCCATACACATTCTATAGCTGATCGTTTGGCCGACAGCTGTCTCTCCAGACTCCCCTCATACACACACGTTTGGTTCGGCCGGACATGTAGGTGTATTCAATGAGCAGAGGGGAGAAAGCTGCTGACAGACATTTCTGGTGGGGGCTTATCTTTTGGAAGAACAAAAAGATCAAGCAAAAATATTCACTTTGCCTAATCCTTCCATCCCATTGGGGAGAGTCAGGAGCTCCCCACACATTAGACTGTTACAGCAGGTTTGGCTGAGAATGCCCTAATGCCCTCTTTAAAGCCAGGTCTCACCACAGATGACAGTGATGGTTGGAAGTCCTAGCATGCAGCCCCTTTAATTTATTGTCAGGGGTCTTTTCATGAATCTTCACCCCATCAACCACTCCGGCTCCTTGTTCGCTGTTGTCAAGGTTTTCATCTGCTCTTGTGAAAAACTAAACATTTCTTAAAAACTTTTCTTGTTATCCCTGAAACTTTTTCCCTCATTGATTTCTCAGAAAACAACAAAACATCAACTAAACTGTGACAGCGTCTCGTCTTTGGCTCGGAATGTCTGTCACAAAGCCAACAGCAGTAAAAGAGAACAGCGAGACCCCACTGCCGTACAAGGTTCTTACAGTGGAAAACACCAAAAAACACAACAACAACCTTAACTGGACATTACTGGATTGTGAAACCTCATCGATGAAAGGGGATATGAGCAGAGAGCACCACAGAAGAGGCGAGGGAGAGAAGGGGGGAAACATCCGAACGCAGCCCGCAGGACATTAACATTCCTAGGTAGTACTCAAAACTGCTTTTGTAATAGAACTGGCGGCAGCGTTGCCTGGAGCCGGAGAGTCATCTACCTGCCCTTCAATATGCAGCATTGGCCCGGGCCTGATGATTTCCAGTATCCGCTATGATTACAGCGTAATCCGCTCACGCTCACAGTGGTTACACAACGTCATATGGGCGCTCTGTGTTGTAATTGACCCAAGAGATATTTCATGAGATCGGTGAGAAGACTGGAGCATGGGGTGACGGACTCCTCACAGCTGGCGGAAATGTGGAATACAGAAGTATCCCGATAAAACCGAACTGAGTGCCAAATCAGCAAAGCGGCCTCTTCATTCTCCGGATGGAGGTGACAAAGGTCATGAAGTGGCAGATATGCCATTACTGATTGGAATACCTGTTGAATAGATTCATAAGAATATCAAATAGAAGCATTCGAAAAGTCCATCGCCCATTGGTCCAGCACCAGTGATAAATGGAATTTTATGTTTTGGTGGAAAATCTAGAGTTTCTATTTTTTTAAAACTCCCAGTATCTGCCCTCCTAGCTCCAGCTTTTGACCCCAACCTTCCATATTATAGATTAACATGGAAGCCTCCTGCCATCTTGTATTTATTTAGACCAAACTAAACAGGGAATACTCTATCGACGGGTCTATCTGCTTGGTGCCTATCATTTCATATCATAAGGAAACCTTGGGTGAGCAGAATGCTAAACCAAGCCAGGTCTACGGAGGACGTTGATGACATATTGTCAACATTTTGAAACTGTGCTAGAAGACCAGTTGTAAAGGAGGAACTCTACTTATGTCAGCCGTAGGTTCTGCTCAGCTTGTCGCTTTCCTTCATTGACATGGCAGTAAGCAGGGGCAGAGTTCACATACCATAATCCTAATGTTCTACTCTACACATCGATGGCAACCGTCCACCTCAACCTAGCTACTCTATGATACACTGGCGATCCATCTCTGCTGCTGCTCCACTACCCCGGGAGGGCATGAGAGTCGCTCCATTTTCCCTGTGTGTATTGGGGCTAATGCTCAATGACCTTGTTTGTGGCAATGCTAAAGTTAATCTTTCCCTCTTGCTCTCTCTCCAGCTGCTGACTAGGGTGCTGATCATGTCTTCTATTTATACTGGGCTTCACTTGAGCTTTAGCTATTCTAGTGTTTGCTACTCCTAGTGAAAGTGTGCTTTTTCTGTCTGTCTACCCGTGTACGAACTCTGCCTGTTTACCGACTCTGATCCTCCACTGCCTGCCCTGGCCTTAGATTAGTTTTACTGATATAGATAAAATTTGCCTGCACTGATCCCACCCCGTCTCCTGACTACGAGTATTGTCTGCTCCTTTGGTGCTTTGCAGTGGTGTCTCTGACCCTTGTGGGTCAGCTGATAATTACACTGCGATTATTCCAGGAGGTAGCAGCCTGGTTGGTTTCCTGCAGTGAAGTCCAGATCCATGTATAGGGGTTAAAGGGTGAATACCAGGGGACAGCAAGTTCAACACCATTAGTTAAACCAGTTAGTTGGAGCAGTGAGTTCACACCCACTGCCTTTTACACTCAAATTTTTTTTTTATATACACAACCAACATATGCGTCCTTTAAAGTGACCAACATGGTGAACACAGGCACTTACTCAACTACTCTGTGTGCCGTGTCTAATTCTCCATCTTCATGTCCACTACTTCTTAGTAACGCTGCCTTGGTTTTCCGTCTTCGCACTCCAACTGCTTCATTTGTTCCATCTATCATGTTCCCACATACTAATCTGGAAAGCTAAAGGACTAAACTGTCGGTTTATAGAACCCCCATGCTGACTGATAAAATCTTGTGCAGATCACTGTATATGTTATTTCTTTCCCACACATTGCTTAAGTCAACCTGTGCCCCCCCCATCCAAAAAGAACCCTGAGCTCGGATGGGCCATTCATCATACTCGTCTGCTTTCTTATTCCCCTTCATAGCATTTGTTAAAAGGCAGAAGAGTCTGTGAGGAAGAAGAATGTAGCGGCTGCTCTTTCCCGCACTCCCTCGTCTGCTGTTAGCCTGTATGGAGTCTGCAATTAATGCCAATTTAATATTTTATAACTTTGATTCCGCTTCTCGCTGCTCGAGGTGGGAGCAGAAGGATGTTCTGTTATAATGGAGCCTGAGAAAGTCAAAATGTCATTCTAGGGAGATTGTTATGGGAGAGCAGATGTGTATGGGGTGCAATCCGCTCAAGTGTTATCTACAGATCTTCTAAGAGACTGCGATAACATCTCATTACAACGAACCAGAAAGCGCTAAATTAAATGAATCGCTTCTTCTAAGTGTTACGTACTGAAGAAGAGCATCACGTGGAGGAGGCAAAGACTAGAGGCTTGACCGCTCTTTGTTCCATTTTGTATAGAGTCATTTCATACCATAGAGTGTTGACTATCCAGCTACCTCGATCTGCTTTGACATTAAAGTGACGGTATATCGATAGGATAGGCCACCAATGTCAGATAGGTGCAGGTCCAAAAGAACGAATCCCAAAGAGAATAAGAGTACACCGCGCATGCTGGGCCACTCGTCATTCTTTTCTTCGAGAGCGCAGTTCTATGGGAGCAGTTGCACAGAAGTGAATGGAGTGGTGGCCATGCTTCCGTGGTGCACGCTCCAGTAATTTCTATGGGGCTTCCTAAAAAAGCTGAGTGTGCCGTTCAGCTATTTTTGGCACTCGCACAGAAATGAATGGAGAGGGTTCACGCATGCATGGTGCACACTCCAGAACCTTTGGAGCTCCTTTCTAGTGATAGTGGTGGTACCCCCATCTATCTGACATTGGTGGCATATCCTAGTGATATGCCACCAAGGTTCCAGGTGAAACAACCCTTTTAAAGTCACCCGTCTAATACTTTGTAGGTCCTTCTCATGCCATCAAAACGTCTCTGACCCATCAAGGCATGGACTACACAAGATGTCTGAAGTGTCCTGTAGTATGTGGCACCAAGACGTTAGCAGCAGATCCTGTGGCCTATGAGGTGTGGCCTCCATGGATTGGATTTGTTTCTCCAGCACATTACACAGATGACCAATCCGAGTGAGATCTGAAGAATTTGGAGGCCAAGTCATCACCTTCAAATCATCCTCTGAACAATTTCTGCTGTGTGGCCAAGATGTTATCCTGCTGAAAGAGGCCACTGCCATTAGGCTGCCCTTAAGAAGGGTACTTGTCTGCACACTGTTTGCGTAGCTGGTACATGTCACATCCATATCAATACAATGGTTTCTTAGTAGGACACTGTCCAGAGTATCATGCCAACTCCACCGGCTTCTTCTTCTTCTCATACTGTATCCTGGTGCCATCTCTTCCCAGGTAAGCAACACACATGCCCCCAGCCTTTTAAATGATGGAAGGTAAATACAATTCATCAGACCAGGCCGCCTTCTTCCACTGTTCCATGGTCCAGTTCTCACATGGCCATTGTAGGCACCTCCTGCCAGGGACAGGAGTTAGAATGGCTACTCTGACCGGTCTGCTGCTGCACAGCTCTAAACTATTTACGTGTGTTTTTTGACCTAACAAGGAACTATGGGGCCCCATAACAAAATTAGAATTGGGCCCACTTCCTACTTCTGATGCTAATCACCTTGTCTCCTGAAATGTCCATATTTTGGAACCGATCATTACAATCTCCATTATATCCTTACTATACGACCCAATCTGAAGTGCGCATCTCTCCCATCCGGTAAATTAGCTCATCATTTCTAGCTATAGGACTGAACTTTCTACCATAAGAAGCCTGTGTCCTCCAGACCATACAACCAGGCTCACCGGTATTCCAATTAATGGACGACACATTGACTATATTCTTTATACAACATTCACTGTATGTCGGTGCTATGGAAATTATGAAAAAAATGTAAACCGAAAACCAAAAACCCAGACTCTCTTTTTCCTTTTTAAGAACTAACCTTTGGCCACTTGGTGGTGTCAGAGAGCTGTACAAAGTTCAGAGCGTGGGTTATAGATGTAAGATGAAAGCCGCGAGAATCATCCATTAACCCTTGCAGCTAAGACCTATCCCTTCCAGGATGCGTCTGTTTATTCTCACTGCACACAAAAACGTGAAAACTGAGGAAAATTAAACTAAGATCTCAAAGTCCACAGCTTATAGAAAGCCTTCTAATGACTGGAGAAGTTCTTGGGGGTTCTCAGCACTGGAGAGATGCGAGATACAAGTGGTGTACCAGTCAGGCATTACTCGTCTCGGGGTGGCTGATAACATGGAACATTAGATGGGATTCAACTTGACAACAAACAGGCTTGAGTGTACTGTCCCTTTAAATGTCTGCCATAGTAATGAGGACAATGCTGTATATAGACACGTAAAAGGATTTCTATGTCTGCCATAGCAACAGCCCATATAACGGAAGGGCGATGTCTGTGGTGCAGGCGGAAAGCGTCGTTGAGATCTATAGCTTTCAATATTAATTCATATAACTGTAGTCAATAATAACAATGTCCCCTCCCCCTTCTGCATGTTAACGCTCTCCAGAGCAGTCTGTCCCTCGTCCAGGAGAAAGAAAGCGGTCGTTGAATTGTAGGGCTAGCGACTCCCACTAGGTGGCACTACTCAGCCAGCTTTCTTCCTCCCAGAAGACAGTCAATCTTCATATGCTTTTTCGCAGGGAGCATTTTGTAGCTGAACCGCACTATGTCATTTATTACATTAGGAACTCACAATGGATCATCCCAGGTATTTTTAGGCTCTTGCCAATACTATCAGGCCTCTTCTTTGGACAATGCAGCAATCAAGATCTGAGTTTTTTGCTGATCCCCGCAGTTGTGGCAGCAGTGTGGCTGTGTATTGCAGCCACGCTGCCCCCAGTGGAGGTTTGGGCACACTGATAGTTCCAATGCAAGTAACAGTACATGAAGGAGCGGGAAAGGGTTAATTCAGGAATGCTATAAGAATAGCTCTGTGTGAGAATGGTTGTCTATCACTAATTACATCAGTATCAGGGAGATCTTTATCCTTGAGTACCATATAAAGTCCTGTGCTATAAAGTCCTGGATAGTCCTCCTGCTCTGCTCATCCCCAGAGAGTAACAGTCCTGTGCTATAACACACTGGATAGTCCTCCTGCGCTGCTCATCTCCGGAGAGTGACAGTCCTGTGCTATAACACACTGGATAGTCCTCCTGCTCTGCTCATCCCCAGAGAGTAACAGTCCTGTGCTATAACACACTGGATAGTCCTCCTGCGCTGCTCATCCCCAGAGAGTAACAGTCCTGTGCTATAACACACTGGATAGTCCTCCTGCTCTGCTCATCCCCGGAGAGTAACAGTCCTGTGCTATAACACACTGGATAGTCCTCCTGCTCTGCTCATCCCCAGAGAGTAACAGTCCTGTGCTATAACACACTGGATAGTCCTCCTGCTCTGCTCATCCCCAGAGAGTAACAGTCCTGTGCTATAACACACTGGATAGTCCTCCTGCGCTGCTCATCCCCAGAGAGTAACAGTCCTGTGCTATAACACACTGGATAGTCCTCCTGCGCTGCTCGTCCCCGGAGAATAACAGTTCATTGCTATAACACAGTGGATAGTCCTCCTGCTCTGCTCATCCCCAGAGAGTGACAGTCCTGTGCTATAACACACTGGATAGTCCTCCTGCGCTGCTCGTCCCCGGAGAATAACAGTTCATTGCTATAACACAGTGGATAGTCCTCCTGCTCTGCTCATCCCCAGAGAGTGACAGTCCTGTGCTATAACACACTGGATAGTCCTCCTGCGCTGCTCATCCCCAGAGAGTAACAGTCCTGTGCTATAACACACTGGATAGTCCTCCTGCTCTGCTCATCCCCGGAGAGTAACAGTCCTGTGCTATAACACACTGGATAGTCCTCCTGCGCTGCTCATCTCCGGAGAGTGACAGTCCTGTGCTATAACACACTGGATAGTCCTCCTGCTCTGCTCATCCCCAGAGAGTAACAGTCCTGTGCTATAACACACTGGATAGTCCTCCTGCTCTGCTCATCCCCGGAGAGTAACAGTCCTGTGCTATAACACACTGGATAGTCCTCCTGCTCTGCTCATCCCCAGAGAGTAACAGTCCTGTGCTATAACACACTGGATAGTCCTCCTGCTCTGCTCGTCCCCGGAGAATAACAGTTCATTGCTATAACACAGTGGATAGTCCTCCTGCTCTGCTCATCCCCAGAGAGTAACAGTCCTGTGCTATAACACACTGGATAGTCCTCCTGCGCTGCTCGTCCCCGGAGAATAACAGTTCATTGCTATAACACACTGGATAGTCCTCCTGCGCTGCTCGTCCAAACTTTCATTTGATTGGATCAGTCTTTATTGCTCTCTCACATCACAGCCTCATAGACCTGTAACCTATAGTGTCTTGCAAAAGTATTCACCCCCTTTACTTTGTTCATGTTTTGTTACATTACAGCCTTAAGTTCAATGTTTTCTTAATTTAAATTTTATGTGATGATCAGAACACAATAGTATAAGTTGGTGAAGTGAAATGAGAAAAATATATAAATAAAACTATTGTTTAGAAATAGCAAAAGACAATATTGGGTGGCTCACTTAAGGTAGATATAGAATGGGTGCTCAGTCTCCTGATGGGTCTCACCTAACCCTAGAAATGTGTTGGACTGTATAAATCTAAATTGGGACGAGCACACCTCCCACTGGTTTAAGAGATTGAGGGTATGATATAAGATAAAATAAAATGTTCCTATTTATTAATCACACAAAGGATCCTTAATATATCTTATATCGCCAGTATAAAAATGTAAAATTACACATACATTGTTAATATCATTAATACTCCATATGTAGCTTATTGGAGAAGTATGGTGATGACCGCTAATCAAAAGTTCACCACCACATTCACCAAAAATCTATTAGGTAGTAGCACCTCTGAGGAAGGGACGCGCTGGTCCCGAAACGCGTTTGGTGCAAAACTTCTATGCTTTGGGTCGTTGTCCTGTTGCAACACCCATCTTCTGTTGAGCTTCAGCTGGTGGACAGATGTCATGTAAGTTCTCCTGCAAAATGTCTTGATAAATTTGGGAATAAATTTTGCCCTCGATGATAGCAATCCGTCCAGGCCCTGATGCAGCAAAGCAGCCCAAACCGAGATGCCCCCGCCACCATACTTCACAGTTGGGATGAGGTTTTGATGTTGGTGTGCTGTGCCTCTTTTTCCTCCACACATAGTGTTTCTTCCAAACAACTCAACTTTGGTTTCATCTGTCCACAGAATATGTTGCCAGTACTGCTGTGGAACATCCAGGTGCTCTTGTGCAAACTGTAAAAGTGCAGCAATGTTTTTTTTGGACAGCAGAGGCTTCCTCTGTGGTATCCTCCCATGAAATCCATTCTCGTTTAGTGTTTTACGTATCATAGATTCGCTAACAGGGATTTTAACATATGCCAGAGACTTTTGTAAGTCTTTAGCTGACACTTTATGGTTCTTCTTCACCTCATTGAGCAGTCTGCGCTGTGCTCTTGCAGTCATCTTTACAGGACTAATCAAAAAAAGAAGAGAAACAAAGACTCAGATACGTAGCTATGTTAAGTGGCGCAGCAGGTCCAGGAGTGAAGTAGGTCCAATTCACATTCAAAAGTTGCTGTCGCCACTCCAAGGGAGAGTAGCAGCAGTGCTGAACTTTCTCCATTTATAGACAATTTGTCTTACCGTGGACTGATGAACAGCAAGGCTTTTGGAGATACTTTTATAATCCTTTCCAGCTTTATGCAAGTCAACAATTCCTAATCGTAGGTCTTCTGAGAGCTCTTCTGTGCGAGGCATCATTCACATCAGGCAATGCTTCTTGGGAAAGGCAAACCCAGAACTGGTGTGTGTTTTTTATAGGGCAGGGCAGCTGTAACCAACACCTCCAATCTCATCTCATTGATTGGACTCCAGTTGGCTGACACCTCACCCCAATTAGCTCTTGGAGATGTCATTAGTCTAGGGGTTCACATACTTTTTCCACCTGCACTGTGAATGTTTACATGGTGTGTTCAATAAAAACAAGCTTAGTTTAAGCAGACTGTGATTGTCTATTGTTGTGACTTAGATGAAGATCAGATCACATTTTATGACCAATTTGTGCAAAAACCCATATCATTTCAAAGGGTTCACATACTTTTTCCTGCAACTGTAAGTAGTCTGATTGTTATGTTTTTACATCAATCATGGTGTATCCACTGTAACTAGGTCTATGCAGGAGATTTGGAGCTTTGTATGCGAAAAATGGTGCCCCAGCCGCTATAAAGATATGTTAAGAAATGATTCTGCACAGAATGATGAAAGGGGGAGATTCACTTTAAGATGTCTGTATTACGCTGTCACCTAGGTAAGTAAATACATCTCAATGTAATCCAAGCCTGGATAATAGTACCGCAGGCGGCCATTGTGTGCACCATAGAAAAATAATGGTCTTATCGCTGGTTTTTGTTCCATATGTCCCATAACAAAACCTAATAATCCGCCGCCTCGGCAGGTGGGCCTCCTCTTGATTAGTCAAGTAAATATACGCAATTAGAAAGTTCCCATGTTCAAAGCGGCCAGTAATCCCTTCCTCGTCCCCTGATCACACAGCCTGTAATTATTATACAGTTGGTAACGAAGATTTGCTCGTAAAATCCCCCTAAATCAAGGCAGATTTGACTGATTAAAACTTTTTTCATCAAGACATTTTGTAATTCACTGAATGAGGACACAGATTATTCGGGCGACAGCAGAGCCGCCTTCTCCGAGCTGCTCAGGAGTGGCAAGCTACTTCTTAAAGGGGCAGCAAGCTGACGCGGCACCCGTATGCGAGAGTAGAATACTACAGTAACCTACTGCAATAACATAGGCACTATACTGATCCCTACTTTATAGCAGGTCACATTCACAATGGCTTTCACAATTCTGCTGTTTTCCTGTTAGCTCCTTTAGGTTGCAAGATCTAAGCACTCACTGAAGCCTCCCCTGCTGAGTCCGTGTCTGCAAAGAGCATGCTTTAAAGCAGTGCATCACAGGAGACGTAGTGTTTCTATCCTCGGCACAACGATCAAGAGCAAACCTACATCTCAGCTAAGCGGCTGTGTGCAACAATATGGCGGATACTCGGTTCCATGCGTCTTCCTAACCAACAAGAAGAGGAAGAGGGAATGGATGGAAGCAAGTGACACGTGGCTGCAGGATCAAAATGCACAGGGTTTGCTTGTAGTCTGCAATCAGGCACAGGACCTGTATACATAAAACGGTAGGAGATTTATAATAAAGACTCCTTTTTTTTTTCTTTTTCGGTAAAATGGAGCAGTAAAATGCAGCAAAAGTGAAGATATTCTGGGGCTGTGCACTAATTTCCAGACCTCTCAGACTGGCAGAACCTAGATTGGTGATCATACTTAAACTCATAGAAACCTAAGCGTCCTACTCCAGCCTATAAGGTGGTGATGCTTCCAGAGGGGAACCCGTCATGTGTATTGCCATATGTATAACATCTAGCATAGTCTTTGGGTCCACTTTGGGAATTCTGCTTAAAAGGGGTTGTGCACTAATATCTCAGACTGGCGGGAATCATGTTGGTGATCATACATAACTGATCCCCGCTGCTGGGTCGCGGCTCGTTCACTCCCAGGTCTTCGTTGCTTGTCTACGGTCCTGTTTGACGCTGCTGCAGTCAATCACAGCCGTGTGACGCAAGGGGAGCAGATCCCTTCTGTAGGCAGGGATTGGCTGCAGCGGCGTTAAACCTGAAGTTTACATGGAGACCCCCGAGACAAGTAGAGGAGGACAGGGATTGAACGAGCCGGGACCCAGTGCCGGGGATCAGGTATGTATGATCACCAATACGGGTCCTGCCAGTCTGAGAGGTCTGAGATTTACTGCACAACCCCTTTGGGTCCATTTTGGGAATTGCACTTAAACGCAATGTTATACATATAGTAATAGACATGTAGGGTCCCTCTCTTTAGAGGCAGGGTTAGGACACCAAGCCTCCTATGACATGACCCCCTGGAGCAGCAGGGACATACTTATAGGGGGTGCAGAGACAGCATTCACATTCAGGTCCCATAGACTGAGGGAACCAAAGACTCCTCTGCTACATTGAAGGACACTAGAATTCTATATGGCACGTGGTAGGTGGGGGCCCAGTTATGCCTGAGGGCGTGTATTGGGTTATGGAGGACAATGCAAGAGAATGAATGCATTCTGTGTTGGCACCATATATAAATTGGTAAGACATATACACGTCTCAGGTGCCAGGCTGCACTCCGCTGGCATACACAACTCATTTTTGTTAGTGTCATTGGGGTTGTAAGAATAAATCTTAAAACTCTATCCCTACACTATAAAATGCAGCTGGATTCCTCAAATCTCTGAAGAACGCCATGCACAGCATACATGAGCGCTGCGGAGCTCAGATAACACAATACGCAGGTTGCCAGCTTCTCCTTTGTTGTGCTGTGGCTGTTTGAAGAAGGCCGCCTTGGGCAATGAAATAGAATTGAAAGAAGACCGGAAAATGTCTCTGTGTAGAAAGGTTTGTCTGAAAATCTACCCCAACCCAACCGGAAACTCGACAGCTTGTGGCTCCTTACAGATCCTGACTGGGCTACTGATCACACAGGGCAGTGGTGGACATCACACTTCCGGTTATCGATGTCAATATCAGACATATGAATACAAAGATTTGTAAAAAAAAAAAATACTGGTGGTCACCTAAAAGTCCTTAAACATCACTTAAAATAAGTGATGCCTTATCGATCCTCACGGCTCCCGTTCCGGCACTTTCCAGGTCTTCCACTGGTTTTAATTCTTCCTGGTGTCGACATGAACCTACAGTACGACCTCTCCAGACAATCTCTGGCCACAGAGCAGACCTCAGCGGTGTAGACACGTTACCATTACAACCAGTGATTGGCTGCAGCAGTCACAAGTCCATAATATGTCATCCAATGAGGAGGAAGAATAGAGATCGGGGAAGGGCCCGTTACAGGAGCAGCGAAGGATCGGCACAGTGAATATTACAACTACTATTATTTTATAGCATTGTAGGTTTTTTTCCCCCCCATTAGGTGGATGGATAATTCCATTCCTGGATGTGAAAAACTCCAATATGGAAGAAATTTCTAAAATATTGGTAAATCTTAGTGGTTCCCGTGTACTGGTGCAAAAACGGGGGCTTGGTTTACTTCCCTGCTGATGTCAGGGCAAGTGGCTGTTTCATGAAATGTTTACTATGGGCCAAACGCTACAAAGCCACTGAAAGACATGCTACAACAGTGACCCGCCTCGGCCAGGGATTGGCTAAGCTGGTATGTCCTGCCATTTCCTATGTGTGTCAGGCTGGGACCAGCGGGATCTAGATTCACATGCCAGTGGAATAAAAAAAACACCCGCACTGTCATTTTTTCAATGTCTCTCTGTCCATTTTTAACGCCCATTAACAAGATTTTCATTGGGTTTTTAAGTTAAAAACGCAAGCACCTCCCGCAGTATACATAATGCACCCCTTATTGCTCCCTGTAGTCATAATAACCCTCTGGGCCCCAATAGCCCCATAGACTGCAATAGATAGCTTGGGATCTGGATAGATTGGAGGCTTGGGCAGAAATATGGCAGATGAGGTTTAACACTGACAAATGTAAAGTTATGCACATGGGAAGGAATAATGCAAGTCACCCGTACATATTAAATGGTAAAACACTCGGTAACACTGACATGGAAAAGGATCTAGGAATTTTAATAAACAGCAAATTAAGCTGCAAAAACCAGTGTCAGGCAGCTACTGCCAAGGCCATTAAGATAATGGGTTGCATCAAAAGGGGCATAGATGCCCATGATGAGAACATAGTCCTACCACTTTACAAATCACTGGTCAGACCACACATGGAGTACTGGGTACAGTTCTGGGCTCCTGTGAACAAGGCAGACATAGCAGAGCTGGAGAGAGTTCAGAGGAGGGCAACTAAAGTAATAACTGGAATGAGGGATCTACAGTACCCTGAAAGGTTATCAAAATTAGGGTTATTCACTTTAGAAAAAAGACGACTGAGGGCAGATCTAATAACTATGTATAAATATATCAGGGGTCAGTACAGAGATCTGTCCCATCATCTATTTATTCCCAGGACTGTGACTGTGACGAGGGGACATCCTCTGCGTCTGGAGGAAAGAAGGTTTCTACACAAACATAGAAAAGGATTCTTCACTGTAAGAGCAGTGAGACTATGGAACTCTCTGCCTGAGGAGGTGGTGATGGTGAGTACAATAAAGGAATTCAAGAGGGGACTGGACTTATTTCTGGAGTGTAATAATATTACAGGCTATAGGTACTAGAGAGGGGTCGTTGATCCAGGGAGTTATTCTGATTGCCAGATTGGAGTCGGGAAGGAATTTTTTTTTCCCCTTAAGTGAGGAAAATTGGCTTCTGCCTCACAGGGGTTTTTTGCCTTCCTCTGGATCAACTTGTAGGAAACAGGCCGAACTGGATGGACAAATGTCTTTTTTCGGTCTTATATACTATGTAGATCTGAAAACTGGCATTTTTTGTGTGAATGTAACCTAAGGTTCGGAATGGCGGGGGATCAGAGAGGAATGCTTCTTTTATTCATTTTTACACCATTCTGCCCCTTATCTAAAAAAAATTATTCCACCGCTCATCCTCTTTACGGATATTTGTCTCATTTTGTAATTTTTTTTTCCTCTATAATTTTTTGCATTCATTCTTTTCTCTGAGAATATGATGATACATATCTACAACCTCCATTATTATTATGATAAAAAAAAAACTGATCCTGCTCAATCCTTTTACATTCACACAAAACCTCGCGTAGCAGCTCAGCACATGCTGATAAGCTCCCTGCGCCCAGATATCTGCAGCCGGTGAGGTCTGAGACAACATTTATAATATCGCTACCTGTATTTACTGAATACGTTTTGCATCGTCTGCAAAAATCAGACTTGTGTGGACTTTTGCAATATTCGGTTCAACTTTTGCCTGCCGTCAGCATTGCTTACGCTGCACTTGTCACTGCGAATTAGCAGCTCCTGATGCAGACCGTGTACACATCAACAACTAAACTATGTGGTCGCTGCTCATTTCCGTGATACCTATTTTCATTTTTATTTTATTTTTCTTCATATCCAGTACCGGCATCATCTCAGGTGCAATGCGACAAATATACCAGACTGAAAAAGGCAGAGCAAAACATGTAGCTTTTTATGTATTTGGGTGGGATCCTGAGCTCTACTCATCAAGAGCTTCATTGGTCATGAACAGAATGCAAGAAGTACAGTAGAGACTGACACAAATAAGGAGAGGAGGGAATATATTCTTCAAAAATAGCCTTCATATGTCAGCTAAGGCCTTTTAAAATCTCTGGGACAACTCCTAAAATAGATGATGCCCAGCACTAATGTTATATAAGATATCAAGATCAAAATAACAAGTAAAAAAAACACTTGCCATCAGTACCATGTCCTCCACCCCATGCTTACCCCTTGTGCCCTAAGTTTTATTCTGCCAGATTCTGCTCCTGCAAGTGCCCAGGAGAAGCTGCTTCACAGCCCCTCCCCTCTGCATTGAGTGGCAGTTGTAGTGGTCTCCTGGTTGGATGCTACAACTGTCACTCAAATTAGAAAGGAGGGGCTATAAAACAGCTTAATGCAGAAAGAACTTCACAGTGAAGCCCCGCCCTGGGCACTTGCAGGAACAGAACCTGGCAGAATAAAACTTCATTTTAATACTACTCCTGATAAAAAAAAAGCTCCACAAAAGCTTTGTTCAAAACGTTTGTTCTGCGCTCCTCAGCCCCTACTTAGTGCTGTGAGCAGTTCAGAATGGTCAAAGCTGCTTACAGACTACCTGACTAGCGCAAGAAGGTAAAAAAGCAGCCGGAACTTGCAGCCTCTAATGAGGATAATGCTGCCAACTTGATCTGTGTTGACACTAGAATCGGATCTCATGCTAATAAGTGGGACTGAGAGTGAACCACCTGGAGGATCCTCCAATAAACCAGGTTCAACCTTTGACCAAGGGCATACAGACCATTGTCTGTCTATGCACCTTCTGTAGGGGTTGCTGGAGTAAGGGTGTGGTATTGGCCCATTTTAATGGGTGGTGGAAGCCTACACTCGGATGTGATCTTCATAGGGCAGCAATGTTTGCAAAAATTAGAGGCAAAAACGTATCTCAGTCGTTGAAATGGGATGGAGGCACCAGATTATTAAGGAGCGTGATGGTGTAAAGGAGCACCTGAAAGGGGCCTAAATTGTATCTTCGCCCTGGTTGGTGCCTCGCAATGATGGAGGCATGAAATCCATCCTATTTACTAAGACACCTGTAGTGATTAATGGGAAGTCACGCCGCAGATTCTCTTTGATCTCATAGAAACATGCACTTAAGAGAATTTTAGCAGAAAGCTTCCAGGAATAATTTTGTGCTCGGTTTTTCTGGCATATTTCGATAGTTCAGTGACAGCAAATTAAGGTTCTTTTAAAACAGAGCGATTACAGAGGAAAAATACCAATGTTTAGAGGAGCCTTGAAAGGCTTCACAGTTCACTTCTCACTCTCGCTTTCTCTTTTAAATCGAACTACAAAAAGAGAGAAACATGAAATCCAGACACACATTCGCCTTTGGGATGTTGAAAAGAAGGACGCGTTCCTTTGCTGTGATGGGGGACAAACTGAACTGACATTACTGTGAGAACCAAACTCCTGCGTGCCGGGCTCTGAGGTGCAAATGACAGGTGATTAAAAAAAAAAAAAAAAAAAAAAAGCTAAAAAATAAAAATAAAGCAACTAACTAAAAAAAGCCTAAAAAGTTATTTTCAAAAAATAAAAGGAACAAGTCTAAAATGACAAAAAATTAATAAAAAAGTATAAAAGGAAATGAAACAATATAAAAGTTACTGGATAAACAACTGACAACAAGGCAGCTGGAAAGAACGTGCAATACATGACCCTGTTCCTGACAATCTTGGGGGTAAAAGCGTTCCCGTTTATTAGACGAACGATACAATGTAGAAAAAAAATCATTAAGACATATAAACAAAACTGGAAATATTTTTGAAAGGAGTAGAGTGCACTTAACAAAACCTGTCAACAACCATCTTTTATACAATTACCACTTAAGGCTACTTTCACACTTGCGTTGGTGCGGATCCGTCTGTTTATTTGCACAGACGATCCGCACCTATAATGCAAACGTTTGTATCCGTTCAGAACGGATTCGTTTGCATTAGTTAAAAGAAAATGACAAAGTCAATGGGGAACGGATCAGTTTTCAAATGCACCATATTGTGTCATTGAAAACGGATCCGTCCCCATTGACTTACATTGTAATTCAAAACGGATCCGTTAGGCTCCGCCTCTTCAGACGGACACCAAAATACAGCAAGCTGCGTTTTGGTGTCCGTCTCCAAAACAGAATAGAAGCGGAACGGAGCCGAACTGATGCATCCTAAACGGATCCTTATCCATGCAGAATGCATTGGGGCTTAACTGATCCGTTTTGGACCGTTTGTGAGAGCCCTGAAACGGATCTCACAAACGGAATCCAAAACGCTAGTGTGAAAGTACCCTAAAATGAATCAAAGTCGGATGACGGAAGGGGAAAACATGGCCACTGGATGTATAGTGCAGAGGTCCCAGAGACCACTGCAAAGAAGAAGTGCTCCGGCATGATCCTCTAAAATAATCCAAATTTTATTCACGTCAAGTAAAACAGAAACAGATCCAGAGATTAAAAGTCCACTTTTTTTCTTACGCGTTTCAAACTCATATGTTCTTAATCATATGAGTAAAAACATGCAAGTTCAAAACACCTAAGGCTCGTGTGAACCATTAATCTCTGGATCTGTTTTATGTGGAGCTCATGGATCCAGAAACTCCAACTACTGAACACATGGCCTGGACTACATCATAGATCTGGTGAGCAGACTTACAGATTGGTCCCCAGGCAACATTTTGCTTATTTTAGTCCAAGCACTCACAAAATGTTTGAACTTCCCAAAAAAAGGCATTTCCAAGGACTTCTTGAGAAAAAAAAAAATGGCAAGAACATAGCCTAACTCGGACAAAATATCCTTAAATTACCTTCCAGCCTGACCACCAGAGGCACTTTGAGGTCCAGCTCTCGGCAGGCCTTCGTTATCCCGTTGGCGATGATGGCACAGTTTACTATTCCTCCAAAAATGTTTATAAGAATGGCTTTAACCTGGAAAAAAAAAGATCAAATTATTCGTTAAGCGTTCTTATGCCTATGCTAAAAGGTTACAGGTAGAAGCACCATCATAAAAAGGTATTGGAGAGGGGGTTGCAGAGATCCCATAAATGGTGGGAGCCTTGGGCCACTTTGCTCAAGTTTAAAGGGTCACTAACTTTTGACAAAGGCTAGAGACATATCAAAAGTTTAGATTGGTGGGGGCCTGAGTGCTGAGATCCCCATCGATCCCTGGAATGATGGGGGAGAAGCATTCACATCTCGATTCTGTTGTCAGCAGCAAGGAGACATGCAGGTGCTTCTCTCCCCTCGTTCTAGAGATCGAGGGGGTCTCAGCGCTAAGACCCCCACCGACTAAAACTTTTGATACGTCTCTATAAAATATCAAATGTTTTTTGAAACGTTAGAGACCCTTTAATTGCACAATGGCCCTCTGCGGTCTCTGTCTGGCTTACAGCGTGAGGCCATACGCTGTGGATTTGTAGAATACCGCCAGATGTGTTGCCTACCTAAAAGCTGTCAGATAAACATCGCAGTTTTCCAGCTGCAGTTTGCACAGGAAATCATAACAGAATATATAAAATGTATTAAAATAAGGCAAAGCCAACGATAAAGCATTCTGCACCTGTGTACGAAGACGCCTGAGATCTAAAAGATCAAACAGCGATTAATTTGGTTTCATTGTGTTTATGTGTGATGCTAGGAAAACATCACCGACTCAAAAGCACATTTAATCAACATCTGAGGCGGGCCGTGTTTTGTCTTCGTGACCATGAAAGTCGTCACCTCCTCCCTTATCTGTTCTGTGCGTTTATCAAGGGATTTGAGAGCGCAATTTTTTTAGTTATTTTTTTGGGAAATGAACGTGCTTGACTATAAGTGAAGAAGATTCATACTGAGTATGGATGGTAGATATACACAGCCAATAATTTACTGGTAGCTGGCCTGGGGAAAACTGCCTGGAAATAAATATTTTTTACTCATAGGACCCCAGTTGCTCCTCATTCACATGGGCATCAGAATTGCATTGGGGGTCAGAATACCTGACAAAGCCTGGATGAATAAAGGGTACCGCCAATGATACTGCCAGTCGCACCTCCCCCAAAGATGTCTCCGGATAACAGGTCATTGGACAAAGCCTAAAGCCTCTCATTCAAAGCTCAGTTGTAAAAGAGGTTACCGTCATTGTATGGTTGCTTCAGCTCTCATAGACATGTACCCCAATTGCACCTTACAGCGGGAGATATGGCCAGCAATGTCAGTGGAGGCACCCTTTAAACACCACCCTCCACACCACCTTTCCAGAACACTAAATTAGGGGTGGACAATATATGCGATATCGGCGATATAAATTTGGGCCACGATATGGATTTTGTGTATATTGCAGGACCGCGATATGATTGACCATGGGGAGCTGTAGTAAATGATTGTGGATCCTTGGCCTTCCGTCTCTGCACCGCGCTGTACTGGCCAGGGCCTGGCGTGGACACAGCGTCAGCCCGTTTTGCTGACGCTGTATGTGACATCAGATCCCGCCCAGTGCTGGAAGAAGATGCCACACCTGCGGACTCCATTAGCCAGCCGCTGCCGAGCACCCTGCAGGAAAGGTCACAGTGGTAAGGCTAACAGCGACTCTTGTGGGGGACGGGGACTCTTGCTGGAGGATCGTTGGGGTTGGGGGGGGGGCCGTTGGAGGATCAGTGGGGAGGGGAGAAGGAAAGGAAATGGGCCTGGGGCCGCTGATCATCTTCTGATGGCACTGCAGACTCCTGCTCTGTCTGAATAGAAGGGGGGAGGGGACACATGGAGTCTGATGATGGCAAATGCCATGGGACTGATCTGATGGCGCTGGCTCACTGTGGGACACGTTTGAATCAGACATGTATCCCCCAGCAGTGAGCCAGTGCCATCAGATCAGCCCCATGGCATTTGCCATCATCAGATTCCATGTGTCCCCCACTGAGGCAGCGCCATCAGATATTTTAGCCCCATGGCATTTGCCATCATCAGACAGTCTGATAGATGATGCCAAATGCCATGGAGCTGATCATTGGGACTCATGTCTGATGATGGCTATTGGCAAATGCTATGGGGCTGTGACGCAGACTGATGGCAAATGACATGGAGGCTGAATGGCGCTGGCTAGGGGAGATGTATGATGATGGCAAATTGGCAATGGCATGGGGCTGGGCTGATGATTGGCTATATCACACTAAAAATATTATTTAAAATAATATATCGCAATATATATCGCACATGATTCAAAATATATAGCAATATGGCTTTTAGGCCATATCGCCCAGCCCTACACTAAATAGAGATGACTCCGATGGTCCTACTCACATCCTAACACCAACACCTTCTCCAATGAAAGGTCCATGTAGAGCAGGCATCCTCAAACTGCGGCCCTCCAGCTGTTGCAAAACTACAATTCCCAGCATGCCCGAACAGCCTACAGGTATCAGCCTACAACAGGGCATTGTGGGAGTTGTAGCTTTACAACAGCTGGAGGGCCGCAGTTTGAGGATGCCTGATGTAGAGCAAGGTCCTAGCCTAATTTGGCTCCAAGGGAATGAGAGGAGTGAACTAGAACAGGACCCTCCCTATCTACAGGCAGAGCAACATAATCAGAGCCATGTGGACCTCCTCTACAATGAGAGCTGGGCCGTATGGTGGACAAGCCTCCAATGGGAAGGACTGGTAGCCTAGGCTGGCACCAGGGAAGAAGCCGCACTCTTATTTTGAAAGTGGCATCTCGTCTATGTAGCCTAATCAATACCCAAAACTGGAGCTAGAAGTCCACAATCGGCCTCAGCACCAGGTGACATTGCTTGATATAGACACGTGAAGTTTTTAAGGAGAAAAGAAACATGATCTCCCGTGAGGAATGCTCAGCAACCCCATGAGTGTTAGCTGGCAGTACACTAGCCGATGCAGCAGATCTTTTGTTGCTCTCCAGTAATCACATCCGGCGGAAGAGATTGTGATGCTACATGTGGATTTTTCTACATTTTTCCCAGACAATGAGCATGTTGCCCATTTAAAAATTCGCAGCTTATTCTTCTCTACATGTCAAAACCAAATCCACGTGCTAAAAAATTGCTGTAGATTTGCACTGCAAAGCTACAGCAATTCTGACATGGTCTGAACATTAACCCCTCCAAAGGAGTTGGTCACCTCCAAAATCGGTGTCAAGGCAATCTTAACACCATGTAGAGTACGTAAACATAACCTTACTTTATGAAAATCTGATCCTCTAATGCAGAGAAATACTTATTTTTATGCAAATATTTTTTTTCTGTGCGCCATGGACGGGGCCGTTCCCTTTGCTGCCTCATCGCTCCACTATAACGCCACCCAGTGCCTCCCCCCTGAGATTTCAGAGTGAGAAGCCAAGCTGCAAGGGGAGCCAGGTGCACAGAACGGAATGTTCCCGCCCACGGTGCACCAGAAATCTTATTTGTATAAAAATAAAAGGAAGCATTTCTTAGGACTTGAGGACCACAAGAAAGGTAAGGTTATGTTTTTGGGGTCTCTACCCTACCTGTCAGTATGCTTACCCTGAAAATGATTCCCTTTAAGAATCAAGCCAATTTTTCCTTAGTCTATGTAAACAATTGGAGCCATTTTCTGATTTACATGCATTTTGGGCTAAAAATGTTACAGGTTTTATTATTTTGTTTAATAATCAAACATTTTGCACCGTTTGGCTTCTGAAGCTTCTGTGTTTCACAGTACATTGAAGCTGCAGAAAGCAATCATGGGACAAATTCCTCTCACTAGCTGTCTGATGGATCATTCTCCATCCCTCCTCTCTTCTCTCTTGAACGATCTTCTAAGCCAACTTATACGCAAGCTGAGCTTTTATTTGGTCACAAATCAGCTTAGAAGATAGTTCGGGAGAGGACAGAAAGGGACTGGAGAAAAGAGCCATCGGACAGATTTATTAAGGAATCGCTTCCTGCATCAGTTTTCAACTGATATTTCATGACTATGTTTGACAGTTCGATTTTGTGTAATTAGAGGATAACAGGATTCAATCGACATCTAAAAGAGTCCAGCAGAGAACTTAATCCAGGGTTTTAACGTAATCTTGCAAATCAAAGCCGGCCGGTCAGTTAACCCTCGGTCTGCCATTGTTTGTAGCAACTTGTCTCGCCCAGTTCTTATAAATCACGCAATTTTCCACATTCAGAAACACAAGTTTTATTCCTCTATTTTTTGGAGCAGGAGCAAATTTGTGTTTGGAAAAAATATATATATAAGAAAATAAGCACACACCGCATTTCACAGTTGGTAGGATTTTCTAGAGAGCAGCATAAAGCCTGATTTTATTAAAAGTTCATTCCAAAATACTAAAAACTCCAAGCTCTGAACGTAACCTTGTGTAATAGACACATAAAACACGCCATCTTTATGTACACTACGGGCTGTTTGCATTTATGGCCCCGCATAGCTCTGAACACTGTTAGTCAGGGTCAATTGGAGAGGCAGACATTTTATCTGCATTGTAAATAAGCCAGCGGGATCGAGATCTTTAAGCTAATTAACTACAAGATGTTTAGTGTGGGAGTGTTTTAGCGCTGGTGCAAACTACATGGAAGGACCACAACGACTACTGGCCTGAAACGTCTGGGAGACTCCTGGTAAGGGGAGACCCCTCTGGACTAGCAGGCTATGCTCATGCGTGGGGTCTTACCTGTGTATACAGTATTATAAATTGTCAGACAGGCTTCTGTAGGTCAAGCAGAGAAGGTCGTGCTGCTAGGACCAAGGTCTGAAGGTCAAGGTCCTCTGTGGTGCGGTATCTTCGGTTTTGTCCCATGATCAACTGCATCATGGTCCATGTCTTTCGTTAAGCTCACATGCACTACTCATGACGAAGGAGGATTTGGGGGAGGGGGTCTATGTATTAAAAGGTGGAAAATATGGCTGGCGACATTTTTCAAACATAGCCTAGTCGAGCAGTGAGTAAGCAGGGTTGGCATTTGGGGTGTGCGACATCGACTATCCCAAACGGTGCATGAGCCGCACCAGCTTAAAGAACATCTGTCAACAGATCTGTCCCTATGACACTGGCTGACCTGTTACATGTGCACTTGGCAGCTGAAGGCATCTGTGTTGGTCCCATGTTCATAGGTGCCCGCATTGTAGAGAAAAATGATGTTTTAATATATGCAAATGAGCCTCTAGGAGCAACGGGGGCGTTGCTGTTAGACCTAGAGTCTCTGCAACTGCCGCGCCCTCTGCACTTTGATTGACAGGGCCAGGAGTGATGACATTTACAACTATCTGGCCCCGTCAATCAAAGTGGAGATGTCTCGGCAGTTGCAGAGAGGGCAGAGGCTCTAGGTGTAATCGTAACGCCCCCGTTGCTCCTAGAGGCTCATTTGCATATAATAAAGCATCATTTTTCTCAGCAATGCGGGCACATATGAACATGGGACCAACACAGATGCCTTCAGCTGCCGAGCGCACATGTAACAGGTCAGCCAGTGTCATAGGGACAAATCTGCTGACAGATGCCTTTTAAAAGGGTACTCATTTTAGCAATGTTCATAGAAAGCTTTCTATATGGGGCAGTTATTTGGTCACTATGTTGGCATTATACAACCACTTTATGGTAGGTATTCCCATTTCCACCTCAAACTGGCCAGGGTTATAAATCTTTCTAAGTATTTCTCTAGCTCCTCCGAGGTATTCTCCTTGTTGTTTCTTATGTCGTCTTCTTTTTTGTTTATGTGGCGTTTCTACTAGTTATGGCCTCCTATGTGTATGGCTGGGGAATCGGGAGCCTGAGCAGGTGCGGTAGCTCCCAGTACGGCTATCCTTTCCCCTCTGCAATAGAAATGAATATGACGGCTCCCGGGCATGCACAATGCAAACAGCGCTGCGATGTCTACCACAGCACCACTTACTGGTTAGGACATACAAAGAGAGGGACCGTAAATATAAGGAGGGCAGGCATGGGGGTAAGAAATGAGTATGGAGGGTGCAGCATTTATGTTTAATAGAGGGAGAATTGGGATATCCGTATGGGAATTGTGTGGCACTACTGTGTATTATGTTTGTAGTGTATAGTGGTGGCCACTGTGTAGTCCAGTTTTAGGCAACTTGATAGTAGTATCATTTGTATAATATGGTTATTACACTAATGGTTATTTGTACAATTTGTGTGTGTGCAGCAGGGTTGGCGGTATTGCACATGGTACCATTCAGCTTAAGGACAGGGGCTGCACACAGGGCTTGATTCATTCGAGTTTAGCTTAAATGGGGCAGTAGAGCAAATTCAGATGTGTCAGGGCTCGCCTATAGAGAATGAGGTCAGGATATATAGAATCCATTGTAGAAATTACATGCAAACTGGAAAAAAATGTACAGCAAGTTCTATCGACTTCGCTAAGGAGACTTGTGACCCTCTTGGATGTAAGCTCGCCCACACAATTCTTGAAAGGGTACACATAGGCTGGAAACAGGCTACAAATGATCAATACCGATAGACAGGTCAATGGGGCCGGTCCGGTGTGTTTAAACGGGGTTTCTGAGATTTTAATACTGATAAACTATCCTGAGGATAGCTCATTACTATCTGATTGTTTGGGGGTCCAAAACCCGGGACCCCTGCTGATCAGCTGTTTGAGAAAGCACCTGTGCTCCTGTAAACGTCACGCCCTTCTCCATGCTCATCAAGCACAGCGCCGTCCACTGTATAGCGGCTGTGCTTGGTATTGCCTAGGCCTTGTGACCGATAACCATGCCATCACTGGCCTAGGGAAAGCAGCGAGTGCCGCCTTCCTGAACAGAGAATATTTAAAAGAAGAAAAACTGCTACAAGAGGACATAGTTTTAAATTAGAGGGGCAAAGGTTTAAAAGTAATATCAGGAAGAATTACTTTACTGAGAGAGTAGTGGACGCATGGAATAGCCGTCCTGCAGAAGTGGTAGCTGCAAATACAGTGAAGGAGTTTAAGCATGCATGGGATAGGCATAAGGCCATCCTTCACATAAGATAGGGCCTGGGGCTATTCATAGTATTCAGTATATTGGGCAGACTAGATGGGCCAAATGGTTCTTATCTGCCGACACATTCTATGTTTCTATGATTAGCTTCAGCCCCGCTGAAGCTAATCATAGAAACATAGAATGTGTCCTGGGTGTCACCACCACCGATAAGATACAGAGGATAGGTCATCAGTTTAAAAATCTCGGAAAACCCCCTTTAATTATCAATCTAGTAATTAATACTTCTTGCCATTATGTTTTGTGGCCCACCCTTTGCCAAATTCATGACCACTGCACTCTGGGGCCCGACGTCAGTATTGTGCAGTCTTTTACAAGAGGATATGGACGCACAACATCTAGGGAGTCCATTCGGATTGCTCCCCGATTCCATCACCGCTCGCAGTGTAAGGGGATTTGCTTTTTTCTTTCGCTAGAGTTTCACGTGCTATTAATATGCTGCCATAATCATTCATTTCAACCGTAAAAAACTCCAGGGCGAGCTGGCAATAATTGCTTGCGTAGTTAACATTCTCGAAATCACTATTATTGCAAATCAAATGTAATGAAGAAAGAGGGAGAAAAAAAAAAAAGGAGCGAAACTGGAGCAGAGACCAGACAGATTGTACAGTTTATGTATTAAAGAAAGATTTATGGGAAATGTAGGAACACTCATCGCCCACAGAAGACATTCATTAGGGCTCAGACAAATACACCATATAGGAGCCAGAACTGTAGCAGATCCAGAGAATGGCTTGGTTATGGCGCAAACAACGCCTAAAGGGGACATTCTCCCTCGAAACGCGTTGTATGAATAAAGGATCTATTTCTTGGATATCCTACCTTCGGTTTTATGGTGACAGTGCCTAGAACAAGGTTCTTTTTTTAATCACCAAAAACCTCTTCTCTCAAAATCTTGCAGCAGATTTGTCCGTGGTAAAAACTACACCATGTGTGAACCCACCTAAATTCTGAGCTGGTTAATTTCACAGATTTCATGTGAGTCAGAAATTCACACAGTCATTGAGTTAAAGGGAACCTGCCTAAAGTGTCACCACTAAACACCTTACCCGTATTGTGGTCTACAGGCATCCTCACATGTAATGGTAGAAGCAGGATTGTGTTAAAAAAAAACAAAAAAACATTTAATAGATATAAATGCCATGTGTAAATTACTGGTACCTTCTGGAGTCAAGGAGGTGAGCCCGTCCACTTTCACCGTTCATTGTGCCGGCTCCTCATTTAGTGCAAGAACAACTCTCTCATCAGTCCTTCCTCTATACATCCCCATATAGCCCTTCAAAAAATTGCTCCGCCTTGCTCCCCGCTCAGCTTATTCTCTTGCCTCCTCTTTGGATCCCAGACTGTTCCACACCAAACACGCTCACACTGGCCAACATGGTAATGAAGTTTTTTCCCCCAAAAAAATTTCCCTCAAATATTTATTTCTAGGTTTGTTTTTATTACATCCAAACCTACTTTAAAAAAATGCTTTCAAAAATAGAAGTGCTAACAGTTTTAACAATTTATTCTGCTGCAGGACAAGGACCCCGAACATACAGCCAATGTTATTAAGAAGTATCTTCAGGGTAAAGAAGAACAAGAAGTCCTGGAACTGATGATATGGCTGCCAACATCATGTAATCTCTCTGGGATTGCATTAAGAGAAAGAAGGATCTGAGCAAGCCTACATCCACAGAAGATCTGTGGTTAGCTCTTCTAAGATGTTTGGAACAACTTCCTTGCCGTGTTCCCTGTGTTCAGGTTTACCTAGAACTGATGCTGTTTTGAAGGCAAAGGGCAGTCACACCAGATATATATTTTCAATCACTTTGCATTTTGTTAATTGATAAAAAATAAGCTATTAGTACTTCTATTTTTTAAAGCACTCTTGCTTTGCAGCATTCTGGGGCCTCGGCATCGTGCAGGCACATTACTAGATCAATTTCCCCTCTTACAACATCTCCAAGATGTAAGGGGTAGAGCTTGAGGAGCTCTGTCTGTAAGAGGAGCCTGCCCACCCGCAGTGAGGTGCCATCCTCTGCATTGCCAAGAAGAGAGGGGGTTCGGTGCAAGAACAGCGTTTTACTTGATCGAGTCAAAATCCAGTCCCTCGGGTCACGTTAGTGGAATGCAGATCTGGGAAATCGTGCAAATTAATTGGGGAAGGTACACTGACCAAATGTGGTCCAGGGGGTGTTTATGTACGTGGGCTGTAGAACATCATTCATTGCTTCTTCATACAGACAATTTTGTGATTATTCGGACTCTTCATAACTTTCATATTATGTATCCCACGAACCATAGCAGCAGCTCCATGCCGTATCAAAGTAACATTAGCTACAGTTTCCTCCTTACAACGTATCCTGTGGAATCAGGATCCACTAAAAAGGTCATCAAATGTAACGGCAGGGGAGAAGGCGCTGGCAGACCTCCAGCATTATCTATTTAGAAGCCAGAGGTGAGAAAGATCTGATTAGACGTCTGCAGGACATTGTGAATCCACGTCCTGCTCTTTTTCCGTCTCGTGCTGGGCCAACAATGGCTGCCAGCTTCAAAGGTGAGGAAGTGTGTAATAAAAGCGCATCCGCGGCGGTGATTCCTCAGCCCTGTAATAAGAGGTAACGCATCGTCGCTCGATTTGAAGTTTTGGACCTGGAGATGGATTGCAGCGTTCTATCATCATTAGCTGCAGAATTAAAACGAGGGGAATTGTCGATGTCTTCTTCCCTCGCAGCACATTTATAAATCTATAAAGAGGACGTCTAACTGTCTGCGCCTCCGACGTGCGAGTCTACTGGGTATCCTCCACATCCTGCCCACAGACACAAAGGTTAAACAGAACGGCTGGGGCATTTCTCCTATAACATAGCAGATGAATCCATAAAACTTTATGGTGCCAAGCGCTGTATAGCAGAATAAACTCTGCTCCATCGGCCAAACAAGCAAACGCCGTTGTTGTGTGACTACCTTGAAATCAGCTGAGGCTTAAAGGGGTTTTCCAACTACCAGATATTGATGACATATACTAAGAATAAGTCATTAACATCACATTGTTGGGGGGTCCAATAACCAGCACCGCCACCGATCAGAAATTCCCTGCAGCCGTGCCATGTAACTGCAGGTCCCATTCGACGACAGGTTCTGGGTGACAACCACTAAAACCCATGGAGAATGAGTTTTCCCCCAAAAAATTCAGGCACACCTGTTCATGGGTTGTGTCTGTTACAGCGCAATGCCACTGAATTAAACGAGTCTGAGCTCCAATATCACACACAACTTGTGGACAGATGTGATCAGGGTGGAAAGGTCATAGACCCTACAGGGAAATTTCCCAGTGGGCCAATGTCTAGGGGGCTGCCCAAGCCCTCCTCACACATCCAGCCAGATACATAATGAACTGATGCTTTCAGCATTAATTACTACTAGGAGCATCAGGTACTTGCACTTGACTGGTGGCTGCAGGTCCCCGCCTGAATTTAAGTCCCCGGGACAGTGACACAGTTCATTAATGCAGCAAGGGTGGTAATATTTTGTGCTGCACTGCGGTATTAGGTTCTGCTGGGGCGGTACTTTATGCTGCAGAATGGTATTGTCAGCCCCGCCTACTTGTATTATCGAACATTCTTTTAGTTTGGATCCGCCTACAACATGGGACAACTTTTAGATTTTTTTCCCCAGGGCCACTTCAAGTTCCCATTCCGCCCCTAAATGTGGTGCTGTTTTTTTGGGGGGGGAAAAGCGCCATATTTTCTAACCTCAGACAATCCCTCTTAATTCTCTTGACAAAAGCTCATGTCAAATGGATCATTCACGTGTCGTACTCAATGATGATGTCTTTAATCAGTGATGCCCAGCTGTTATAAAACTACAACTCACACCATGCCCTGTTGTAGGCTGATAACTGTAGGTTGTCAGAGCATGCTGGGAATTGTAGTTTTGCAACAACTAAAGGGCCATCCCTGCCTTAAATCTTCTCCACCCTGCATTGATAGCTTGGAGACTTCAGATAAGGGATTTCATCCATGAACCAGGTAGAACAGGATGAACTGTTGTAAACCTTTATCACAAACAATACAGTTTTCTTCATGGGCACTGCTCGCTCCCGGCAGACATGTCACTTACAGACATCTATGGGCTGTGTGTCTGCCTTCTTCCATACAATCCATGTTCCCGGCAACGCAATACAGAAGTCTGAACTCCTTTATCTTTCTCCCGAGCTCTAGTCCTCCAAATGTCATCTCTGTTAACTGAAAGAAATCCAGTGGCCGAGCATTCACTTATTGCCATAGGTAGGGAGAGGGGGGAGATGCGGCTGCCAGACACTTTGGACTAGTACCAACAGAGAACAAAGGATCAGGCATGTTGAACTACATTTTCCTCAAGAGATGAAATCAGGGAACTGTTGGGCTGAATGACGGCAGATTATGGATTTCTGGCACGACGGCGGCACTGTTACGGCAGAAGAGCCTTCGTCCATGCTCAATTGCGTCAGTAAGAAATGCACGTAATAACGACGCTACCATTTCACAATCCCCACCCTCCCCCATGCCAAGACACTAGATCACTAGAAGAATTTGTACTCGGCACTCCTAATCAATCCGATCGGGTGCTCGTGAAGGTTAAAAAAGCCAATGTAGAAATATTCCACGGCACTCCGTTGTACTTGCAAAAGTGGTTACATTTTATTTGTGCAGAATTTCCAATGATAGGTTAATTACATACATCCAGGTTGAAAACGTAAGTGCGTAATTAGCCACGTGTCAAGTACAACGGAGTGCCGTGGAATATTTCTACAAAGACACAAGATCACATCACAGAGTGTGAAACAGTTAAAGAATTGCAGCCAGACCGGGGTCTAAAGCACAATAATCGGAGAAGTCAGAGACTGAATCTATCAGTTTTACATTTCATTGCACAATTCCTCACACTCCGCCTGCGCTGCATAAAATCAATGTATCATTATTAGGTTTTTTGGTGAAAGAATTGCATACAGAATAAGTAAGTAAATACATGTGATGAGGGATGAGCCGTCGGCGGCATTTTCATTCCTCGGCTACAGAAGAATTTTCATTATTTGTCAGGTTTAGTTTTCAAAGAACAGAATTAGCTTTTTTCCCCTTAATAAAGTAGACATTTTTAAAAGGGTTTTCCGAGATTTTGACACTGATGGCCTACCCTCAGGATAGGTCATCAGTATCTGATCAGTGGGGGTCTGACACACGGGACCCCCGGCGATCATCCTGTGAGCGCCACTGCATCCTCGCAGCTTACCAAGCACAGTGCCATGCATTGTATAGCGGCTCTACTTTGTATCACGCTCAGCTCCATTAACTTCTATACGGATGAGCGTGATACCGAGCAAATCCGCTATACAAACGGGAGCCTTCTCAAACAGCTGATTGGCGGGGGTCCCGGGTGTCCTGTGGATAGGTCATCAGTATTAAAATCTAGGATAGCCCTTTAAAGCTGCTCAACCTATTCCTGGTGACTCGACCATGCATAACAGCTGTTTATCTCCTCAGGGATAAGGCATGATGAAGAAAATCGGACACATGGCTATTTTTGAGATAAATATAACCGGATCCGTTCATAACGGATGCAGGCGGTTGTATTATTATGACGGAAGCGTCAACCCTGCAAAAAGGTCTTGATAAAAAGAAAAACATCTAACATTCAGTGTACAGCTCCAATGCAGACCTATGTGTCTCCATAGGAACAGACTACAAACTGTGTGTAGTCAGATCCTGTTGCTCCACACTTTCTACTTTCAGCATCTTACCAATATACAGACGATAGAAGGGACATGAAAGGAGGTAACGTAAAAAGTTCCCAAGACTTCCGCCCAGTCTGCAAAATGATTGCTGCAGGTGTGGCTGCGGCAGGTAAAATGCAGCCTTAATGTTGCATTTACAGAGGGGCGGCGGGCAGACCACGATCGGGAAGGGACCGTTACTTCCAGACAACGGATCTGCAGCCCAGAAGCGATAATTGAGGTGTAGGCACCAATAATCATTCCGCTTGCACATCAGGTGATCTGCAGCACTTTGAGGGTACTTTCACACTTGCGTTGCTGGATTCCGGCAGGCAGTTCCGTCGGATCCGGCAATCTGTATGTAAACGGACAGCATTTGTAGACGCGCAGACCGGAAGACCAGATCCGTCAATGCGGTAATTTTAATGCCGGATCCGGCACTAATACATTCTTATGGAAAATAATGCCGAATCTGGCATTACGGCAAGTGTTCCGGCATTTTGGATGGAGACAAAGCTGCAGCATGCTGCGGTATTTTCTCCCTCCAAAAAAACGTACAGTGACTGAACTGAAGACATCCTGATGCATCCTGAACGGATTTCTCTCCATTTATAATGCATTAGGATAAAACTGATCAGTTTTTTCCGGTATTGAGCCCCTAGGACGGAACTCAATACCGGAAAAGTTTAACGCAAGTGTGAAAGTAGCCTTACAAAGGCAAATTATCGGGAACAAACATTTGTACGACCAATCATCCACAGTAATCTGTCTGGCAATAGGACAGTGCACGCGCAGCTTTACACTGCGGTCACTGAAATGCATGGACGAGCCGCCTCTGCCAGACCAGCTACAATTTCCTTCCAAATACCTGAGCGCAAGCAACGGCAGAACGGTGGCTCAGTGGTTAGCACAGGTGCCTTGCAGCGCTGGGGTCCTAGATTCAAATCCGACTATATCCGCATGGAGTTTATATGTACTCTGGTTTCCTCCCATACTCCAAAGGCATGCCGATAGGGAACTTAGATTGTGAGCTCCATTGGGGACAGCTTAATGCTAATGTCTGCTGCGGAATATAGTACCGCTATATAAGTGCATAAAAAAATAAAAAAATGTGGCTTGTTGGAGCCACCTAAACCAGTACCCTGGGCACATACCACGGTTGAACAAGCTGTGGTCCTGGGTAGGGTGGTTTTCTTATTCTGGCTCACAAAGGAGGATCCCGACATCTGTGTACCCCAACAACCCATTACATTTGTGAATCTGGAGGTCCAGGATGAACAGAGCTCCACACGTTTGAAGGACTCCTCAGAGCATGAAATGGCGGGAGGATGCAATAGAAACAAACCTTGTGCCAAGTGTAGACTCGCTGCACGGTCTAACGCCATAGGACTGATGGACTCATGGCTTCGGCAAGATCAAGCTTGACTCAATGAATAAAATCTCCAGCCAATTGGGGTGGGGGCTGGATGTGCTCTGCCAAATCTCATAGCTGCAGCAATACATTACCCTAATCCTATTCATGAAAGGACTGCTTACTCCTACATCTTTACTGGATTGTCCTAATGCTTAAAATACTGTCCGGGTCAGACAGATAAGCGCCATCGCACTCTGTGACAGCCCCCGAGATTGTGCCGCAGGATTAATGTACCTTTCCACTGTCAGCATCAGATTTTCTGATTAAAAGGGGGGGAGAGACAAAGCAAAAGGAACGTCCGGCTGTCATCTGTATTTTACAGCTATTCATATCCTCAGCGAGCCGCCGAGTATTGTCCTGAGGATTTTTTTCATCTGGCGGGCAGCAGATGTCTCAGAGCGCAAGTCACAAGAAAGTCGGAAGAATCTTAAACACCTTCTGATCTCAGCGATTCCTTCAGAGAGCTGAACTGTATGATGACTGATAGTAATGTCCTGCACTGTATAAAGTATTAGAGAACTGCATGAATAGCAACTCCATAACATACTGTCACAGGGGACATTCCCTCCTCCTGACATGTTACTTTAGACTCTGAGTAGCTGGCACGTCATACCACATCTCGCCTGGAGAGGTCACTGCAGAGCTTTCCCTGGTGACAATCAATTGATTGCCAGAGCAGCTTCAGTATCAAAAGGGGTCTTCATTAAGAGAAAATCCTTTTAAAGGGGTTGTTCATCTTCTGGGAGTGTTTTGGCAGACCCTACCCCATGGCTGTACCTGAGAACGGAAGCATACTTACCAGATCCCTGCCCCTGGGTCCTGGCTCCCCTGTCAAACCAGATGTTGATAGTGGGGGGGACCAGGGTGGTAGCGGCAGTGGGGGAGCCAAGGAGCTGGGACCCTGCCGAGTTGAGCAGGTAAGTAAGCTACCCTCCGCAGGTCGGGTCACGAGGGTGGGTCTGCTAAACGGCAGTGTATTTTTGGGGGACCCTTCTAACAACAAAGGACTGATGGAAGTGGGGCCCCACTTTAACACAATGCTGCATGCATCTCGTGTGCATTTTATGGTTCATTAGCAGCCTTGTTCTGGGGTTAAACAGTCGGATCAGTAAATTGTGGTTATGGATGCTTCTAACTCTTATTTACAGGCCAAACCAGTGGAAAGCGACTTAAAATACGTGAAGCGAGAATACCCGAACCTAAAGACGGCAATAAATAACTGCTGGCCAGATTGCGGCCAGGAATAGAAAGCATTCTGCCTTTTTTTGGGTGGTTGAGCATTTGTTGTATTTAACAAGAGAGTAATCAAGAAACCACCACTAGGGGGCAGTAAGAGCCAATCACAAGAGGCTTACTTATTTCTCTTTTTTTGTGTGTGCTTTTTTTTAATGTCTATCCAAAAATACAACCTTTTTTTTTTTTTACCCTTTTAAAGTTATGTATGTTCTCTGGCCCTATCCATTAGGAGTTATGGAGCCAAGCTGCAAAAGTTTGCATCGACGATAATAGCAGAATATAACAATGATGCATTCAGATTAATAGTATAATAACAGAAATCTTTTTTTCCAACTGTGTCACATGGAATCTGAAAAAAAAAAAGATAATAAAAAAACAGCTATGAATGGGGAAAAGGTCCGGGTAAATCAGATCCTATAGCGTCGTCAATCCCGGGAGGGGTGGGGTATGAAATTTCTTATGCAGATGTTAGGCCGTTAATGAGCCCCTCTAATCATCTTCATTAGGGATGTGGGAGGAAGGGGATTATCTCCGTAATAAATAACGTGCTGAGCCGACATATAATGCGGTGACACGGCAGGCACTGAACACCTGCATGCCTCGCTCATATAGGGAGCCATTATCTCCGGGCCCCTGTACTCTGGGGGTCATAAATCGTGTAGATCAGGGATCGGCAACCTCCGGCACTCCAGCTGTTCTGAAACTACAACTCCCACAATCCTGAAACACACCTCATACCGTACACTGTGATAATTGTAGATGTGCGCCTATTTCTGGGGATGGGTGACTGAAGCTGCTCGACTACATCCAGGATGCAAAATTAATTACACGGCATCCTAAGTTTTGCACACCTTTTGAGCATGGCCATCCTTAAAAGGGTTATCTAGGATTAGAAAAAAAAATAGCACCACCCTTGGCTGTGGCGGTAGCCAGATACAACCCATGGACTGGAGGGGCACTGTCTCTGCAAATAGTTTGAGATTAGAAAAGATAGTCTGCTTTTTAAAGCGAGCGTGTCACTAGGAAATTCGCTGGCACAATGTCCGCATATGTAAATGAGCAGTTAAGTGCACCGAGGACAGGCCCAAGGCACTCTGTGCACCCCTGCTCCTGCTGTTTCCTTGGCCAGCCCGTCCTTCTTCGACTGGAGTGAAAGGGTCAGTTTCTTGCATGGTCGTCTCGTTCATAGTGGCTGTGCCCGGTATCTAGAAAATGGGACTGAACTGCAGTACCACAAACAGCCACTACCAAAAGTATGGCGCTGTGTCTGAAAAAACGTAGTCCCAGAGAACCATTTCCGAAAACAGTAGATCCTAGTTGTAGGGGGCGGTCATGTACGTACAGTATACTGGGAGTAAAGGCAAACCATACAGAGCGCTTACACGTTTCAGTGACGCATTTCATGGAGAGTAACGATGCAGATAAGCCACCTCTTCACTGACACCAAACCTGGAAAAAATTCCATAACTTATGACCCCCGTTCAGCTGAAGTTCATCACATTGCAATAGGTGGTGGCGACAAAAATAGTGCATTGCATATGGCGACAAAATAAAATTCTGTTTGCATTTTCGAATGTTCCTTTTTAGAATGACAGCTGGAATCTGTATAAAACACATGGATCTTTAACGCCTGTCCCCCCCCTCCCCACACACACACACACACAGTCTGACGCAAACTGAATGGGGGATGAATGATCATCACTACGATCATTTGTTCCTGAAACGGTTTGCATATGGTCAGCAGGATATTGACCAATTACATGGGGAGATGCGCTGCTGACATCACTTTCGTGCTGGCATGAGCTGATAAACTAGAGCTTCTTCTGGACGATCGTCAGCCCAAGTGAACATACTGTTCGGCTACCTGCACACGTTGCGGATTACACACAATTTTTCTGCATGGATTCTCGTGCAGGAAAACCACAGCGTAATACAGTATCAGCAAAGTGTATCAAATTTGGCAAACCTCACGCAGACTTTGCTTTTTCATGCCGTGCAGATTTTGAAACCTGCAGCACGTCAATTCTTTCTGCGGGTCTTTTGTGCGTATTTCACCTTTCTCAATGCAAGGGCGAGATCTGCGGGAAAAATTGCATCAAATCCGCAAGTAAGACACAAGGAAACGCACAGAAATCTGTGCAGATTTTCTGTGTGTGAACCTGCACCCATGTGCACTCTTGTGTACTAGAATACATTTGAGACTCCAAAATGTCAGTCTACGTAGGGTGTGGGGCAATACTGAAACCTGAAGCTTCTGGATCCCATAATCGGAATCCCCCCTTCCGACCATGTGCCATTTATAATACCCGAGCCCTCCATTTGAACTTTGAGTCCCTCAAAGACTAGGATCTAGATGCAACTGCTCCCTGTGTACACCTGGGGGCCCAGCATAAGCGTCTGATCTGTCTTAAAGGGGTTTTCCGGTAATAATTATATTTTATCTAATGCCCCCAGTCTCCGTCCAGAAACGTCATACTTACCTGTTCCCATCTTCCATGCTATGTCCATGTTCCGGGTCCCCCGGTGGTGCATCGGCAAATGCTCTGTTGCAAGCAATAACTGGCTTCAACGATGATGTGGCCAGAAGCAGCACAGCACTGCTGAAGCCAGTCACTGGCTGCAG
Organism: Bufotes viridis; assembly: GCA_033119425.1. Taxonomy (NCBI): domain Eukaryota; kingdom Metazoa; phylum Chordata; class Amphibia; order Anura; family Bufonidae; genus Bufotes; species Bufotes viridis. The sequence continues at coordinate 20,538,780 of CM065596.1, read as the reverse complement.
CAGAGTATGCGACCATGCCCATGCACCGCAGGGTGAAAACATGGACTCACCGGATGCAGTGCAGAGGATTGGAATGTCCATGTTCCGGGTCCCCGGCGGTGCATGGGCAAATGCTCTGTTGCAACCAATAACTGGCTTCAGTGATAATGTGGCTACAAGCAGCACAGCACTGCTGAAGCCAGTCACTGGCTGCAGCAGAGTATGTGACCATGCCCATGCACCGCCGGGCGAAAACATGGACTCACCGGAGGCGGTGCAGAGGACCGGAGTAGGTAAGCACTAATCTTCTGTTTCAGGAGGCAGGTTGCGGGCATTAGATAAGATGTCATTATTACCACTTTAATCCTTTCTACAGCTTCTGATCATTCTCCACGGCCTGAAAAAATCCTGGACTTTATCCGGCAATCATAACGCTTCTGAAATGAATGAACGTACCCGGCCATATGCTGCCACCGTGGAAGAATTTACCCACAAAACTCTCCGGCAAAAGTCAGAACTAAATGGAAAGAGACAGAATCTCAGCATCCTGTGCAGGGAACATACGCATATTGTGTATGGAGCGGAGACTTCCAACTACCAGCAGATGTACTGGCTGCTGCCTCCTGCTCCGTTCTCTTTGTAAGGGTGCCAGCTGCACCATATAGCTCCTGGGTGCCAGTTCTGCATGTTCCAGGAACTCTCAATTTCTCCTTCCTGCTCGAAAATCCTTTTACGTTCAATTACAGGAACACAATGGGCGACAAATTTCATTTTTGCTTTGGACTCAGACTTTTTGTTTGTGTGCTTTACAATATTTATTGTGTATGACAGGGGGAGAAGTGGCACCTGTAAGGATTCAGTCTGACCGAGGCACTGGCATGACAACCGCCGGGCATTAACATGGCAAAGCCTGGGTATTACCGGAACACAGGGAAGGGGAAGGTTACGTCCACCTCTGGGACCTATACCTTGTTTCATTCTTCCATCTAAAATAATAAAATTGAGCACCTTTGCAAATAGTCTGGATTCAAATTAGCCTACCGTCGTGTGCCCACAGCTCCAGTGCAGATCTACGAGTATCTATGGTTACAGGCTCAGCAAAAAAAAAAAAAAGCCCACAAGTAATTGGATTTTACAGTCATAATCCATTTCATCTGCCCCCTAATTCTTCTTAAACATAGCAAGCATTAGGGGACAGATGGAAAATGAGTCCGACTGCAGGACCAGACTACACAGTTTGTTTGTAGTCTGTTACCATGGAGATACACACATATGCAACAAGCTGTGGACACAAGATGGTAAGATATTTTTGATATAGACTTTTTGAAAAACTTTTTTTTTTAAATAAATTGGAGCAATAAAAAATAGTTGCAAGTGCGGGCCTTACATTTATTTCTAACGCCTATCGCCGTTTTTAGGACCCGGAATCTCTTCTGACGTAAGCATTATACGAAATCATTTTATTTCGTATAAAATAAAAATTCTGGAGCCTATGTTCTCAGAAATAAAGAATTGCATTGTTCCTTTAATATTCCTCCGGGAAATGTACGAATTTGTGTTCACATCTCCAGCAGTAGATGCGGCAGGCTAGTCTGGCAGAGAGCAGCCTGCCAGATTCCGTCGGATCCTATAGCTCACCACCGGATTCCCTTTGACTGTAACGAGGCCAAAAACTGTTGCAATGTTTTTTGGTCCGCCCGACAACCAGCATTTCGTGCCGGATCAGCGTGACGCAGATGCGAAGGCGGTCTAAACTGGGTGCTGCAGTTCTGGTTGTCAGTTGGGTGTGTCTCTACAATCCGACATTATCCAATAAGGGTATGTGCCCTGCGGTAGTGATGACAATAAGGACACGCCCTACTGACCAGGAGAATGTCTACTGTCAATTATTAATTAATAGCACATGTCCAGGAGCAATAATGCAGCATCTTCTTTAAACTTTACAGCGCTCTGCTGTTATGGGGAAACAAAGAGCTCCAATCCGGGGTACTGTACAGTGTGTATTTTTTTGCTTCTTCTAGGTTAACCCTTTAAGGTCACCTTGCAAATGCCCAGAGCTTGCTGTGTGCTGTTTCACGGGGTGCTAGCCGCTAACGAGCATATACTTGCATGGGAGCTATGCGAGCGCCAATATTGTCTTCATGACAAACACAATGCTACGGGCAGTGCAGGCAGCTCACACCTCATTAGCATCTCATTTGCATGCTCCGGCACAAGGAACGGCTAAGCCAAATGGAACGTCAGGAGTAAATGATAACATGGGATTTCTGCTGCTCAGGAACGGCCGGGTTCACCTTTTTTTTTTAGGCTGAACTTATTCTTCTGACATGACGGGTACAATACGACAGAATAATTATCAAATTAGTCAGAAACTGCACGTGTGTTATAATGCTCTATCCATATGATAAAAGGGATGAAAAAAAAGAAGCTAAAATGTAAAGTTCTGGGCATTTATATCAAATAACATCTACTCAGAATACTGTAATGGGCATGCTTGCAGATACTGTGCAGATACATCGTAAAGGTATAATACACTAAAGGTCATCTTATCTAGCGTCAGTGGGACCGGTGCTGGATTATAAAACATTAGTGTAAAATGGGTTGGGGTGGAGAATCTTAAAGAGGTTGTGCAAGAATGGGTTTTTGATTTGGTAAATCCCCCACTTGACCGGACCTGTAAAGGAAGGATTACTTAGGCTACTTTCACACTAGCGTTAATATTTTCCGGTATTAAGATCCGTCATAGGTTCTCAATACCGGAAAAAAACATTTCCGTTTTGCCCCCATTCATTGTCAATGGGAACAAAAAGAACTGAACAGAACAGAACGTTCCAAAACGCATTCCATTCCGTTCTCATACCGGAGAGCAAACCGTAGCATGCTGCGGTTTGCTTTCCGTCCTGAGATGTGGAGCAAGACGGATCCGTCATGACCCTCAATGCAGGTCAATGGGGACAGATCCGTTTTCTCTGACACAATAGAAAACGGATCCGTCCCCCACTGACTTTCAGTGGAGTTCATGACTGATCCGGCTTGGCAATGTTAAAGATAATACAACCGGATCTGTTCATAACGTATGCAGATAGTTGTATTATCAGTAATGAAGCGTTTTTGCTAAACCCTTCCGGATTCAGCAAAAACACTAGTGTGAAAGTAGTCTAACTTGCTTCCCGACTGCGAATCCCTGCTCCATCTCCTCCAGGCAGCACCAGCGATCGCTCGTCCCCATACATAGGAGAAGATTGCTGCATGTATATTGCAGCTTATGATCAGGCAATTATCGGGAACGCTACTAGGTGCTGGTCCAATGAAAATTGAGAACCATTAGCTTTAAAAAGGAAGACAAATTACACTGTAAAGAACTCCTTCTGGTCTTGAAGGATGTTTCGCTGATCAGTGGAAGCTTAAGAACATGCAATGAAATCCCACCCTTCCTGGTTTTGAGACCATTAGGTGATTCTGAATGTAATTTTGGGCCAATTTAAAGATTTTCCATACCTACCTCAGGTCCCTGATTCACTCCTAAAAAGTACAGTGCACCGAAAAACCAAATGCATAGTAGACGGAACAATTTTTAGACTTTCTACATCAACCCAACGAGCAAGAAAGAAGAATATCCAAAAGCCAAACCTATAGAAACAAAAGGCAAGCATCTACTTAAATCCATCCTCTTACCCCACAATGTTCCCCTTGTCTCTCCACATACCTAACTGATGTACATTTTTTTTGTTTTAATAATTTTTACGACTTATATATTTTTTTCCCCCGCCGCCTCTCCACAGAGGCCGAGTTGACCTAAATCTAAAAGCTCTGTGCTTGTGTATTCGCGATCGCCCTGGGAATACTTGTCACAGCCTCTTCTCAAGTGACAAAGCCGAGAGCTCCAGAGGCTCATTACCGGCTCTCGGTGAGAAAAACGTGCGCACAGTTAAATACTCCTGAGTGGCCTTTTCTCTGCAGTTGGTGTGAGACCTTAGAAGTCAGAGTATAGTGAACATCGGTAATAGACCCTGCACGGATTGGATGCCAGGAGGATGACATCGAGGAGTAATTAGGGACTTGTCATGCGACGTCCAGTCATTTTCAGTGGTCATCACATCCTAACATTTTAAACAATCGTTTTGGAAGAAAGAGGAGGGCACAGGGTCAAAATAATTTTACAGAGACCCAGTCACTGAATCTTGTTATAACCAATGTGAGAAAAAAAAATTATATGCCACCGTCGGGGTGTGAATCCATTGCGTCTCGAAAGACTGACACTAGAAATGGCCGAGATGCGGAGTGTAAAAAGCTCCTGGTCATTCATTCTTGGTGGGTATTTTCTATGCAACACTGGACTTCTTGGAGATGTGGCGAGAAGGGTAGGAGGGAAAGGTGTCCACCCAGAAGTAGAAAAAGTCACAAGCAGGCAGAGAAAGGGGCAGAGTCACGAAGAGTTGTGTACTTTGCACTGTCTAAGAATACGACTCATAAAATCATAATAGATCAAAAGAATAAGAATCTTAATATTAGACAAATTTACTATTCTGGTGCCTGAAAATTGGGAATATCGTAAATTCTGCACCATATTGAAGCTAGAATTCCGTTTGAGATCTAAAAATGTGTCTATGAACCAAAAAAGTGTCTAACCTAAGTTTACACCACCTATAGGTTGGTGTAGTATTAATTAAAAAATGCACCAAAATATTAGCGCATTTTGTGAGAATGGAGACACAATTAGGCTATGCCCCCTTTCACGGAAAGCCATGCCCCTTGTTGAGCGAGGTGTTGAGCGAGGTGAGCGAGAAAAGTGTGTACAACAGTTGCCAAATGTGATACAAAGGATGTACGGGTCAGCACTGATAAGATGAAGTTAGAGATCAGCCGAGGTCAATGGGCATGGGTGGCAAGTTGACGAAGTTGCAGACAAATTGTTTTCAAAGTGGCCACACTGTACCGAGAAACAAAGCCAAGATCTGGCAACAGCAGGGAGACATTCAGATGACCCCCTTATCTCCTTGGATGACATCATTGAGGGATCCTGCATGTATCCATACCAGCTCTAGAAGAGACCAGCAGAAAAGCATGCATATATCTTCTTAAAAGGGAAATTTCCACCGAGGATATGGCATACCGTAAATGTCTAAAGGATGCAGGTGTCACCACTATGAGTAGACTCCTCTTGGCGAGTCCACAGCACAGGCATCCCTAGTTCATTCTCTACCGGGATGTGGCTGCCATCTTGCCAGACTGGTCATGGACAGTGGGGCCCAATCTTAACATAGATACAAGTCCCATAAATGTCCTAGGTGGGAATACAAATTTAAGTAAAAACTAAACAAAAATAGGAGATCAACGCTCTATACGTTTTGCAGGAAAAGGTAGGAGATGACCTCACGCCTGGACATCAGTTGCCCCCCAGGGTGATAGTTAACAGATTAACGAGAGAATTTTTTTCAATTTCAAAAGATTGTTTCCACGTAAATGTAAATTGCTTTATTGACCACTGTAGATGGTTAAATGATTCAATCAGTGAGAAGTCCTATTGATTGTAGTGAGTAGGTGGTCATTAGCACTGGTCTTCCTATCGACAGGCACACTTCCTGCTTTTAGGAGGCCTTAGGGGCTTGGAGAATGGAGGGAAACATCAAGACAACTTGCACTGACCTGGGTCACGAGCACAACTGTCTATAAACTAAAAGGTTCTTGAAAAAGCCATGATTTGGATGAGCTTTTAAAGGATACAGAGCTCGCTGATCAATTTTACTGACTAAATAAATAAGGGAACCATTTACTACGTTCTTGGATAAGATGGGGCTTTCACATGCAACATAAAACTCCAAAGGATTAGGTAGAGCAGGACACATCAGGTGCATGTGACCCCAGCGGTGTGGAAGCTGACAAATAGGGGCCAGAAGACCAGTGAAGGGAACCCGAACTGCTCTGTGGGGAGCAGATGAGTATGGATTTCTCCACAGCTACAGCGGGCTGCAAAAAAACAAAAGCTGCAAAATTCCATAACTACCAAAAATAAGAAGGGCTCATGCACACGTCCGTTAAGTGTTTTGCAGTCCCCCAGTCAGGGATTCGCAAAACACAGATATTGGCCGAGTGCACGCCACCTTTTATTTATTTTTTTAAAGGGTTTTTGTCACCAGATTTAACCCTAATTAACTGACTTAACTGTTGTTCTTGATTGACAGGGCGAGCGTTCGACTTCTCAGGCTGGCCCTGTATGCTGGATAAATCCCAGCACACACGCAGTCCCAGCACACAGGGTCGGCAGGAGGTGACGAGCGCTGCCTGGCCCTGTCAATCAAGGACGGCAGAGCGTTACTTGAGGTGGGCGAATGGAGCCTCTAGGAGCAGGAGCAACACCCACCCCTGCTCCTAGAGGCTAATTAGCATATTATAAAAGTTAAAATTGTGCAGTAACGGGGGCTTCAAGAAGCATAAGATTAGGAGAGTTAGGGTCTGCTGCACATTGCTAATGTCAGCCAGTTTAATAGGGTTAAATCTGGTGACAAACACTTGAACTTCTACAGACATGTCCTATCCTTGTCTGCAAAAAACGGACAGAATAGGACACGTCTATCTTTTGTGCGGGGCCGTGGAAAGGATCTGTGGATACAGACAGCACACGGTGGTTTTGTGGGCCCACTGAAATGAGAAATTGAGAAACGCCGTGTGTATGACCCCGAAATATCAGTATTTTCCATAGTGAGAGGAGGACGGGTGTTATTTTTTTGGGCAATTTCTTCTGTACAGCCGGGTAACCTGCAGCCATATTGGTACTGCCTGTAGTTCCGTTTACTATAAATGTTCTGAGCTGAGCTGCTGTATCCTGGCACGGCCACTACACTTTGAATGTAGCGGTGCTTTCTGTTCCATTCAAAAAGCTGCAGGGTACTGCTGAACGGCAGGGGTGCGGGGGTGTCGCACCATTACCGATTGTATATTAATGACCAATCTTGAGAATAGGCGATCAATATCAGGAGCCTAGAAAACCCCTTTAAACGTTAGATACTGCGAGTAGCACTAACTGCATGTGAACAGAGCATATCACTAACACGCTCTTCATGCACAACCACCCAGAACATGCACACAGTATTTCCAATGATTTTTTTTCTCTCCCTTAAGTGGCTGGTACTTAATCCTCAAGAGTAATTGTAAATGTCAAGCCTCCACTTTCCCAAAAATTAAGAAAAAAAAAATGATTTTTTTTCCTGAACAAATGATGAAGTGATTTTTAATTTTTTTTATTTGGCAAACGAGTCAACTTCTCCCATGCAAAATTGCGGAGCATGAGTTCCCTGTGGTGTCTGGAAACACATTCTCTATCGTGATGACGTCAACTGGTACTGTAGAACAAAAAGGAGGAGAAAACAAAAAACACTGAAGGATTTCTACTAAAGGTTGTGAAAACAATCCTCAAGAGTGAAAATTAGAAGCATTTTATGTCATTGCCGCTATTGTGGTTGAAGTACGAGAGTCAAATGTACTCCAATTATCAAAAAATCTAATTAACACAAGGCGTAAATACTTACAGAGATGACTACTTTAGATGAATGTCAAGAGCTACGTCCCGGGAACAGGGGGGGGAGTGAGTTTTTTTCCATCTATTTATTATTGCGCAGCATGCGATAAATGAAAGTCCCTTCCACAAATAATCAGCTATCTCCACATGGGTGTCTGTTCCGGGATGAACAATGCCAGGCCGGTCTGACGACTCTCTTATCACCCAGGCATTCCACAATCCATTGTCTCGGAAAACAAAATGGCTAAATATTAAACCGTTTATGTCCTAATCCGCTAAAACAATGGGTTCATTCTATCTGTACATTTCAGACTGCCTTTAAAGAGGTTTCCACCGCAAAAATAGCCACAGAGAAAAAACAGATAATCTAGGCATGACCGAAATGAAAGAAGATGCAAGGGGACCAGAAGAAGGTTCTAACGAGTGGCCAAGTTGAATTTCTTGTGATGATCAGGATTAATAGGGATTTATACTGATTAAAAGGAAAGTTAAAACAAAAGCAAAACTTTGCAAAGTTTGTGGCTGAAATGAACGATATTGGGAAAGTTGTTCTTGTTGACAAGGAGGACCACTTGTTGGCGGATATAAAGTAAGACCACATGTGCCAATACTATGACTCTTTGGGCAAAAACTTCCCAGCCTTTCAAAATGTACTAGATGAGGTCCAACCAGTGAGAGGGTCTTCTACTACCTCTACGACATCACACCCATAAGGAAGGTAATATTTGACTATACGGGGAAAGAGATTTTGAGGAATCTCCCCCCCACTTCCATTTTTTGTTTTAAAAAATTCATGGACAACCATGATTTTTTTTCACTGCTGAGTTAGAAAACCAAAAATGACTCGGAATAAGTAGCCCCTGTTCCAGAGAGAGAAATGAAAGGGTTATCCAGTTTGGATCGACATCCTTTAAAATAATCATTTACAAAGGTAGCTGTAATTTTGTAATTTATTTCTTTTACCTTTTTTCCTCCTATCATCCATTCTGGGTTGCGATCACATGACCATGTCCATGCTGCTCTTTCTTATTTCCCGTGATGTTATGTATATGGGCGAAGCAGTGATAGGGGAGTGTCTATGTAACTAGCTGGGTGGGAGGAGCTATAAAGTAGCTGGGCATTGCTATGGGCGGGGCTGGAGCTGTGGCAGAGGAAGGAGAAGTGCATCGTGGGTTTGGTTGGATACAGGAACAAGAAGTGCTACGTACAACTTAAAGAAATTATCAAAAAGATAGCATAGATAACAGACACGTAGTTAATCAAATTTAAGTAAGTAGAAATAATTTAACGTGCTTATTAAAATAATACCTTTATTTAATATTTGAGGGTAATGGAACAGGAAACTGCTCAACTGCCCAAGTGATATCTAGTGCTTAAAGGGAGTCTTTCACCCCAAATAAGCAATTTCTATGAGTTAGACCATTCTGATCACTATAGCCCCCACATTAAAATGCTTCTTACCCTAATGCAAATTTCTGGTAAAGGTGCCCAGGGACGGCGTTGTAAGGGCCGGTGCCCAGGCCCCGCGGAGGCCCCCTTCCACGGCGCAGGCGCGGGAAAGAAGGAGGAGAAGATCAAGACACAGGGCGGGCCGACGGGGTGAAGAGGGGAGTGGTATCATATGAAAATGACCGCGGGGCCTGGGCACCTTCACCAGAAATTTGCATACCGAATAAAAGTGATTTTAAGAAGATCTGTAGGGTAAGAAGCATTTTAATGTGGGGGCTATAGTGATCAGAACGGTCTAACTGTTAGAAATTGCTTATTTGGGGGTGAAAGACTCCCAAGATAGATACTTTAAGAAATAATTCCCACTGTAATTGGGATGACAAAATGAATACTTTCAGGGAGAAATAGATAATCATATAGGTAATTTTATATAGCGATGATGAGACAGGTAAAAGGGGATTTTAAACAGGAAAAGAAGGTCTTTCCCTAGACGTCCCTGAGTGCTACATACAAGATGGAAACAAACCAGAGGGGTTGGTTTATACATATAAACCGGACAGAAGAATGCAAATTGAAAAAATAAAGTGTGGGAAACATGTAGATGAGGTGAGCAACTACATGAGCATATCTGTTAGAAACCACACGAATCCCGGAAAACCCCTTAAAATAGACAGATAAAATAATACATAATGGAAACATTTGTATCAAAAACTCTACATAAAGATCATGCACATAATAGAGGGCCTATAGCTGGACCCATTTCTCCAGATTTAGCTGTATTGTATTTTTGGGAGAAAATGAAATTTATATTTTACCGAAATGAACTACTAAAGGCCATTCTCTGTCAAATTCAGCTCCAGTGTATAGCGCAACATGTGTAATTATCCCAGGATTTGTTGGCCTTTACAGCATAATCTATGCACTCATGGAGACAAAATGATATGAAAACTGTTCAAATCAACCTGCACCTGCACGCTAAAAAGCCGACGAGTCGGCGGTCGCCATGTACACCAGCAGCTGCAGCCGTACAGCTCCATTCCATGACACATCGCTGTAATGGCCAAAATAAAGTCATTTTCTACTCTACGAGATTTAACAGTTTTGGGAATGGAAACAGGTTTGCTTTAATTTCGTATTCGTATAATTATACGACAAAAGAGAATCTGAAAAATCACTCTGCTTGTATATTATATTAGACAAAGGGGTTTTCTGGGATTCTCATATTGATCATCTGTTTGAAGAGGCTGCGTCGCTTTGTGAGCGCTTAGGCCTCTTCCTAGACCATGTGACGTCAGGTTCATTGGTCACATGACCTAGGCGCAGTGGAAGTGAATGAGGCAGAGCACAGCCGCTATCAAAAGGATGGAGCAGCTGATTGGCGAGGGATGCTGGGAGTCGGACCCCTGCAGATCTTATACTGATGACCCACCCTGTGGATAGGCCATCAATATGAAAAACCTACTTTGTGAATGACGATTAACTACAGTTGACCATGAGCCAAATTTCGGACATGTGTCCTTGACCAACTGCGGGTTTATTAACACAAATTCACAACGTCACAGGGATCTACGATGATGAGAGTTCAGGTCATTAAAGGGAACCTGTCATGCTGAACATGGTGCTTGATCTGCGGGCAGCAGGTTATAGATCAGGAGGAGCTGAGCAGATTGATATATAGTTATGCGGGAAAAGATTCAGTAGAACTTGTATTTTTTATCATTTAACCTCTTCCTGACACAATTTTCATATTTTTTTTTTTACTCCCTGCTCTCCTGGGGCCATAACTTTTTAAATTTTTCAGTTCATGTAGCTACATCATATATATATTGTTTTTTGTTTTTTTTTGCAGGAGAACTTGTACCTTCTAGTGCCATAATTTATTATATGAAGTATTGCATAGCATATAGAGGGAAGCTGAGAAAAAAAAATCTAAAAGTGGTAAAATTGGAAAAAATTCCGCCAGAGTTTTTCGAGTTTCATTTTCACAGCTGTTCCCTTTTTTTCAAAATGGGTCATTTTGATTCTCCATCGACATCTGCCGTAAATGTACAGTGGATGTCGGGAAGGGGTTAAATCTCTGCTTAGGAGTCTAGTGGGTGGCTCTATTAGTGACTGACCACTATTGCAGCAATACAGGGAAGGCTGTCAATCATTGATAGGACTGCCCACTGGTCTCTTAAAGGGTTTTGCCATCATAGACAATGGGGACATATCGCTAGGATTGTCTGATAGGCGCGGGTCCCACCTCTGGGACCCGGACCTACACGGAGAATGGAGCGGGGAAAGTAGTGGAGGGAGCACTGCGCATGCGCAGCCGCTCTCCATTCATTTCTTTGGGGCCGCAGAAAATAGCTGAGCGCTGGCTCGGCTATTTCCGTCGGCCCCATATAAACGAATGGGAGCGGGAACCGCACATGCGCGGTGCGCTCCCATTCACTTGTATGGGAGCAGCGGAGAGCAGCGATTGGTGGTGGCCGGCCACAACTCTCCCCAATCCGTTCTCGTCGTAGGTGTGGGTCCCAGAGGTGGCACCTATCAGACATTGGGGGCATATCATTGTTTGTGATGGGAATACCCCTTTACGCATAAAAAGAGCAGTGTTTTAAGTAAATAAAATACAAGTTATACTGAACTTTTTTCTATAATCTATATACAATCTGCTCAGCTCTTCCTGCTCTAAAACATGCTGCCTGCAGATCAGACGCCACATGACGAGTTCCCTTTAGGCCTCATGCACACGACCGTTGTTTGATTCCGTGTCCGTTGCTCCGTTTTTCATGATTTTCTGCGGACCCATTGGTTTTTTAATGGGTCCGTGGAAACCTCGGCAAATGCACCGTTTGTCCTCCGCGTCCGTGGTCCGTGATTCCAGTCCCAAAAAAATATAACCTGTCCTATTCTTGTACGTGAAAAACGGTTCACGGACCCATTCAAGTCAATGGGTCCGTGAAAAAATGCGGATGGCCATCCGTGTGTCATCCGCGTTCCGTGTCCGTTTTTTTTTGCGGATCCCTTGGCAGGCACTTGGGAAAAATTGTCAGCCTGTCTTTTGGTAAAATCTTTTGGGTCATGTCTGCAAAAAAAACGGAAGTCACACGGAAACACAACGGAAGGCAAAAACGGACACGGATCACTTAACAACGGAACCCCTTTTTGCGGACAGCATAAAAAAACGGTCGTGTGCATGAGGCCTTAAATGCACGGTTGTTCCTGGATACACTTCCCGAATCGGGACGTGTCAATGTAGCCTAAGGTTGGTTGGTAAGATGTAGCAATCAGCGGTCATCTGTGAAGACACAAGGCAGCAAGTGTTCGATTCCCTTGCAGCGCCACTTACAGGACAAATGAAGCATTACACAGAATATCATTCCCACTGAATCCAACGTGCTGCTTTTGTAATGCATGCACATGGCAGTTCTATCAGAAAGAAGGACAACTGAAGAATGGATAAAAGGCCAGAACGGGGGGGTATATACAACATATACAAAATGGGGCTTGCTAAACCAGACCACCCTTATGAGCTTATTGAAATGATTTAGCAATTGCCCTTTAAAGTCTGCGCGCAAGTACTTTATATGCATCTGAAGGGCAATTCATCCAGGGAGGCGAGAGGCCAATTTGTTCTTCACGCCAAATACTTCATTCATACAGATTCTGCCGCTTGTTCTAATAGTAATGCTGGATTTTCTCAACTCATGTACAAGATACTGTCAAGATGCTATTTAAGACAGAGACGCATCCCTCTTAGCAGAAAGTCAATACTCAGAAATCCTAACATGACACTGTAATTGCTTGTCTTAAAAGAGCTCCCTTGAAACAAAACGCTGCAAAACTTACAGAAAACGCTATATCGCTAAATCCTAGAATTTCGAGGTAATCCCCAGGTCAATGCCGCTGATCACATGACACGGCGCATCCTCACAATTCTGCAATGGACATGACAAAAGTTATAGAGAAACAGAGGACAATGGGGCACTGGATGCAGACGCATTCCCTAATATATTGTCACAATGGGCCAGAGATGCACTTATTATGATTATTTATTTGAAAGCGCCATTAATTCCATCTATGAGGGGTTCACATACATAAGACAACACAAGTTCAATGAGCATGAACTTAGTAACAGACTGGTACAGACAGGGGAGAGGACCTTGCCCGCAGGAGCTTACAATCGACAAGGGAAGAAGAAGGACGCAGAAGTTCGGGTAAAAGCTGCTCGTCTGGCTGTGTGCATGCTTATTGCACGGGGTAGGCTTTTCTGCAGAGGTGGGTTTTCAGGTTACTTTTGAAGGTTTGGGTGTTGGTGGAGAGTCTGATGTGTTGGGGTGGCGAATTCTAAGCTATTGGGGAAGCACGGAAGAAATCTGAGGAACAGAGGAAGAGGAGAACAGAGAAGGTCTTGTAAGGATCAGAGATCATGTGTAGGGATGTATCTGGAAAGCAGGTCAGAGATGTAGGGAGGGGACAGGTTGTGGACGGCTTTATATGTATTGGTTTGGATTTAGAACTGAATTTGCTAGGGTTTGGGGAGCGGCAGAGGGGAGAGGTTAATTAAAGAGGGTGGGCAGTCTCATACATGGTAACATATCCCTAGGTGCGGGTCCCACCTCTTTAGAACAAACCCCGCAAAGTGAAGGAGAGCGCATTGTGCATGTGCGGCTGCCCTACATTCATTTCTATGGGAGTGCCCAAAAATAGCTGAGTGGCGCACTCAGCTATTTTCAGCACTCCCATAGAAATGAATGGAGGGTAGCCGCACATGCACTGTCTGCAGGGCCGGTGCAAGGATTTTTGCCGCCCTAGGCAAAAGAAAAGTTTGCCGCCCCCCCCCCATGTGACATCACAATGCGCCACCCATATGATCTGCCATATTAAAGGGGTTCTGCAGTTTATTTAAACTGCTCGCAGGGGTCCGACACCTGGGACCCCCTTCAATCAGCTGTTTGAGAAGACAGCTGCGCTGGCAGTAGAGCCTCCGCCTTCTCGCAGTGACGTCACGATTAGTATCATTGGCCTGGGTGGAGCTAAGCTTCATTCAAGTGAACAGAGCTTAACTCCGCCAAGACAAGTGATACTAGTCGTGACGTCACTGCGCCTGCGGTAAACAGCGAGAAGGCCGCGGTGCTCCTGCAGCGCCGCTGCCTTCTCAAACAGCTGATCGGCGGGGGTCCCGGGTGTCAGACCCCTGCCGATCAGATGCTGATGATCTATCCAGAGGATAGATCATCAGTTGTAACAAACTGCAGAACCCCTTTAACTAACGCCAGTTCTCTCTCCCCCCCCTTGTCATTCTCTCCCCCCCTTGTCATTCTTCACACTCCCCCCCCTTGTCATTCTCTCTCCCCTTGTCATTCTCTTTCTCCCTTTGTCATTCTCTTTCCCCTCTTTTTATTCTTCCCCCTCTCCTTGTCATTCTCTTTCCCCTCTTTTTATTCCCCCCCCTCCCCTTGTCATTCTCTTTCTCCCCCCTCCCCCCCTACCCGCCGAGCTCTTTATGCTCCACGGGTACAGGAGCTTTAGTTTCCTGTACCCAAGGGGACTGACATGAAGTGCACACTCTGTGCGCACTTTATGTCAGTCCGGCCGGGTACAGGAGACAGATGCTCCTGTACCCGCGGACCTTAAAGAGCTCGGCCGCGCTACAATGGAGTGACAGGAGGGAGCGCAGGACATGCTGCGCCCGGGCGGTGCGCCCTCATGGACGCACCAGCCCGGGCAGTGCTGCAGCCGCCTGAGGCTCAATTCAGAGCGCTTGGCGGCTGCAGCATGAGACGGGGCCGGCGCTCCTAGCGGCGTCCCTTCCCAAGGGGCGCTCTACGCGGCGGCCTATTCCGCGTATAGGACGCGCTGGCCCTGACTGTCTGCTCTCCTTCACTTTACGGGCTTACATGCAGGACTCTTAGCTTAGCAAAGCAGGAAAAGGCAGGAGCCCGCTCCACTCAGCTAATCCTGGCATAGCAGATGGTTAAGGGTACCCATGTGCTATGCCAACATTTAGCCAACCTCAGGGGGCACAGGTAGGAGCAGCAATGTGTGCTCATGTCCAGACTCCCTGCGCTTCAGCCTCATTGATAAAAATGCACAGTCCGTACTCCGTACGTAGTGAATTCAAAGCACCCAGGAAAGTCAGGGCTTTAGGGGGGAATATCTTTAATAAAAATGCAAACTCAAATAAGGGGGCTTTCACACTAGCGTTTTTGCTGGCAAAAACGATTCCATTACTGATATTACAACCGTCTGCATCTGTTATGAACGGATCCGGTTGTATTATCTTTAACATTGCCTAGACGGATCCGTCATGAACTCCATTGAAAGTCAATGGGGGGCGGATCCGTTTTCTACTGTGGCAGAGAAAATGGATCCGTCCCCATTAACTTGCATTGGGGTAATGCCGGATCCGTTTTGAATAAGCATCCCAGGACGGAAAGGAAAATGCAACATGTTGCGGTTTGCTCTCCGGTCTGGGAACGCAACTAAACGGAACGCATTTTGGCGCACTCCGTTCTGCTCAGTTTTGTCCCCATTGACAATGAATAGGGACAATGCTGAAGCGTTTTTTTCCGGTATTGATCCCCTATGACTGAATGCAATACCGGAAAACTTAATGATTACTAAGGCATTTGGGACATTTAAAAAAAAAACACGTAATTAAAAGTTTAGTTGCTCATTATATTTTGCCACATTTCATAGGGATTCTGATTTGCAGGCCACAAAAAATCTCATTAGAAGCGCAAAAAGTTCAGAATATGCATGTGTTAGGGTGAAGAAGATGAAATGGATGTATACAAGGACTGAAACTGCTTATTGTGTCCTAATTTACAGTGAATCTTCCAGGCAGAACTTTCGGAGTGATTCAAGGCAGCCTCTAAGAATACACTGTACAACCCAGGGCTTTATGGCGAGACTCCGCTCCCATTAATCAAGAGGTTTCAAATTGTTGTAAGAAAAGTTCGTGTTCAGTTTGGGCCTTCATGGTGGGGGACGGCCGGGCGGCGCGGGGAGAACGCAGGGCGTGCGGGATGATGAACATGCTTGGCTCTGTCATTGAAGGCTCTATATTAAAAGCAAAGCAATGGATCTCCGGCTCATGACTCTTCCATATGGGGCATATATCATCTCCGAGGACTGAGAGACAAAGGGAACAGGAATTTGTTCTGGTGAAATTTGTCAGACTACGAGATGAACACAATGAATTCCATGTTTCTAAAGCAGTTCACAGCAAGGGTTGATTCGCTGCAAGTTACAGTTTGTCATTTTCTGAGAGCCACTCAAAACCCATTGCAATGTATGAGCTGCATTGTAGGGGTCTCCATTGTAAAGGGGGGGAACAAATACATCTCTAGCAGAGCAATCAGTGTTTAACCCAATGTAGGCCGTATCCCGTTCTGCTTTCTTCAATCAGCTTATGTATTCTATCAGCTCTGGTCTGATTATATAAATATTATATTCTACATTTATCAAACCAGCAGCTGCATCTGAATACTTTAGCAATTGCAAATGATTAAAACATTTAGTCTAGACTCTGGGTGATTCAATTAAATGTATCTGTAGAGCGCCACCTGCCCTATTTTCAGGCAGATTAACGGGAACGACCGTTCCCGAGAATGCTCGTTCCCGACAATCTGCCCATCTAAATGTGCCGCAGATCACCCGTTGAACAAGCGACATGCTTGTTCATTGGGTGATCCTGCCGTTTGTGCAGGCACCGCCAATCATCATTTTTCGGCAGCAGATCATGTGGTCTAAACAGCGACCTGCAGTCCAGTAACAATGATTCTGTATGGGGACGAGCGACTGCAGTAGCGATGCCGCGTCCTCATACTGTGAAGGAGATCACTGTATGTAAATGCAGCGCTCTCCTTCACTGAACGAGCAGCCAACTGTCGGGAAAGAGAACTTCCTTCCCGACAATCAGATGTTACATCATGTGGTGTAAGCCGGCCTTTAAAAAGCATCTGTCAGCAGAGTAGTACCTATGACACCGGCTGACCTGTTACATGTGCACTTGGCAGCTGAAGACATCTGTGTTGGTCCCATGTTCATATATGCCCGCATTGGTGAGAAAAATGCTGTTTTAATATATGCAACTGAGCCTCTAGGAGCAACAGGGGCGTTACCATTACACTTAGAGGCTCTGCTCTCTCTGCAATTGCGATGTCATCACACCTGTCTGGTTCTGCCAAAGACATGGCAGTTGCAGAGAGAGCAGAGCCTCTAGGTGTAATGGTAACGCCCCCGTTGCTCCTAGAGTCTCATTTGCATATAATAAAACATCATTTATCTCAGCAATGCGGGCACATATGAACACGGGACCAACACAGATGCCTTCCGCTACTAAGCGCACATGTAACAGGTCAGCCAGTGTCATAGGGACAAAACTGCTGACAGATGTCAGCCCCTTGCAGCGGGCAATGAGCTGCCAGCAGGCAGAATGATAAACTAAAGGGAATCTACTGACATCCTAGTGCTTATAGGTAATAAGGAGTTTGTGAAATATTGGATTTTTATTTTTTTTTACTGAGTTACGAGCTTTTATTTCCACATTAGTCACGTTCTGAAAAATCAGCGGCTGCCACGCTATTTATTTCCTTTAAGTGTTCAATGCGATGTCCATTTACAGCCGCATCCACTTAGCGCTGGGATTGTGTTTGGCGTCTGCTAATTGAACGTATCTATTTGTCGACTGGATGGCCTGTCAGTCGCAGCGCCGGACGCGGTGACAGGTAGCCCCTGTCGTCCTGCCCGCTTATACTAGTTAAGTGTCACTATAAATGCGGGTGATGATGGCCTGGCACTTTATGCGCCCCTCATCTAAATGCATTGTCAGAATTGTCTTTAAATCTGTTGCACAGTTGCCTTCAAAAGTAAATGTCTTTTGAAATAATGAAAGCAGGTAATTTGTCAGATGCAGGCACCGCTGCGTTCCCCACAGAGAATAATCTTTTCCTTGGATTACAGAAAATGGAATGTATTTCTTTCCCTCTGAATGTGCTTTGTAAAATGAAGGTTTTCGTCCACTGAATAGATGAAAAGCTCTGGTGGCACGGCTATGATACCGAGCACAATGGGCCAGACGCCGCTCCAATGGCTGGTTGTCGTAGTCAGGCCAGCTGTACATTCAAGGCCCTGGCATTATTAACCTTTGCCACATAAATCATATAGCTCCTTAGATTGAAAACAGAACTGAAATCTTCAGGTTTTCGTCCTTAGTTTAACCGCCACTAGGTTTTATTTTAGGTCTTTTTTATTTTAGCTCTTTAACTTCCTAGGGGGCCTGCACACGGTGCACATTATGCACGGTTTTTAAATACGGATTGTTTTCCCTCTAGGTGCAGAAATTGACCTGCTGTGCGGATTTTCAAATCCGCAGCATGTCGAATGTTGTTGCGTTTTTATATTTTATTTATTTTTTAATTCACATCATGGCAGGGTGAGATCTGCAACAAATCTGCAACATTTACGGTTATAAATAGTGGGCAAATCTGCCCTCAAGGCGTCCTTAGATCCAATAGTAGGAGTGATACTTTGTAAAATCCGCAGCTTGATCGCCGCCCATGCTGCATGCGAGTCCAGGAGGCAGGCTTACTTGGCAGAGGAGTCACGGTGGTTATGTTCGAACTCACCTCAATCTGGCCTGATTGACGTCCCCAAGGACAAGACAGGTCTCAAGCGCCTTCGAACTCCTGTGCACTAGCTGTTGTCTTGTGGTACCTGCGCATGCGCAATGAGTCTTCAAGGAACATGAGCTGAAACTAGATGGGAAAGGAGCAGTAAACAATAATAATGGTGGGACACTTTCCCGTTGCACTATTGCTCTGATAATCCTCCTGGAAGGGTATGACTAAACTGAAAACTTGTCGTTACCATTCCTCTTGTATCGAAGCACAGACTGTTAACACTTAAAGGGGTTGTCCCATGAAAAATATTCTGCAGTTTTCAAGCCAGCACCTGGATCTGAGTACTTTTGTAATTGCATATAATTAGAAATTTAGCATAGCCACTGAGTTATTCAATAAAATGTGTCTGTATAGCGCCACCTGCTGTTTGTTTTTTCTTATTTCTTTGTCCTGCTCACTGAGATGGTCGCACATGCTCAGTTTCATCCTTTAACTGCCTCCTGAGCTGTGATAGGGAGAGCTGAGACACGCCCCCTGAGCTGTGATAGGGAGAGCTGAGACACGCCCCCTGAGCTGCAGCAGAAAAGACCCTCCCCTTCGGCTGTCAGCTTGATATAAATCTAGCGGAGCAATGAATGAGGAGATCTCTGGATCCATGGGAGGTACAGGGCTGGTTCTAGCTTTGTTAGAAATAACTCGTCATGTACTATAGGATGTCTGATTTTCATTTTTTACATGAATCATGGGAGAACCCCTTTAACGGAGAGCAAATAAGGATGTGGGAATGGTAATAGCTGACCATTTATGAATACATTTCCAGGAGGAATAACAGAATGAGGGCACAATGCAAAGTTGTAAAGAAAGGAGCCTTCCCTTAGAAAACTGCAATGTAAACAGGAAAAGGTTGGGGACCTGACCCAAGGGTGATGAACGCATGTGGATTGGGAAGCAAACTCCACACCATTCTGTGCTGGGTGGAAAACCCACCAACTATAATGGGGGCCCATCCGGCCCATCCTCTCCTGAACATCATTCAGGGACAAATATGGACTATTTGTTGTAGGCATAAGTGAGGTTCCCAAAAAACTGATCCCTGTCCCCACCAATGACATCTTCTAAAATTATTATTTAAAGGCAAATACATTCCCTTTAAATGTGCAGACTTCATTGAGCTGCAGTTAGTTTGTTGACCCATCTCCACTACTCATGGATAATGACTACAGCGCTCGCTGTGCTCCGCCAGGTTTCTCCGGATATAATTTAGGATGTGAAGCATTTATTTCTCCGTTCAAGCTTTGTGCATCTCAAAAACTGCTCGGCCAAATTTGCTCGGCCACTGGGGACGGGCCTGGAGCCGCAGTCACTAGGCTGCTGCCAAAAACTCTTCTGACTGACGACTGCAGCCAAGACCTGTGCAAAATTAGAGTTACTGGGGGCCGGCGCTGGTGGGGGGGACAGACTGAAGAACGGGAAGACCTGCCGGTGCGGTTTGCAGGTTTTACATCAATTAAGTAACTTGATTAAAAAAAAAAAAAAAGATACTAATTACCTTCCCGAGAGGCTTTGTGGCTTCTCCAGCTGTTTTTTAAATCGCACCAGGCTGGCGGAGAAAGCTGGAAGCCGTAAGATGGAAATGGCTGGATGACCGCAGCCTGAGCGAAACGTCTCACAGCCTCTCCAGGATAAAGACTTATCATAATCTGTACAGGACATCCAATATGCAGGATCTTCGTGGAAAAAGACAGAAGGTCTGACCCGTATCCCTGCACCTATAGCTTATGGCACGCAGGTGTTTTCCCAACTATATGTAACTGAAGAAAGCCATTTTCTGGGCTGAACCATCATGCTACGTTGTCTCTGTCTCTCCATATCTATCTATCTATGGGAAGATATATAATAATTGTGACATCCCATGCTTGTCATACAGATTTATGATATATGAGGGCTGTATACAGCTGTGGCTCTGTACTACACGTTGTGCCCCCATAATGTGTCTTAGAACAAAAACATACTTTGGATATTATATCTATCTCCCAGTCTCATATATATATATATATATATATATATATATATATATATAAATATATAAATATAAATAAATATATATTTATATTATATATTTATATTATATTTTATTATATTTATATTTTATATATACAGTGCCTTGTGGGCGTGCAAAATTATTCAGCCCCCCTTAAGTTAATACTTTGTAGCGCCACCTTTTGCTGCGATTACAGCTGTAAGTCGCGTGGAGTTTGTCTCTATCGGTTTTGCACATCGAGAGACTGAAATTTTTGCCCATTCCTCCTTGCAAAACAGCTCGAGCTCAGTGAGGTTGGATGGAGAGCGTTTGTGAACAGCAGTTTTCAGTTCTTTCCACAGATTCTCGATAGGATTCAGGTCTGGACTTTGACTTGGCCATTCTAACACCTGGATATGTTTATTTGTGAACAATTCCATTGTAGATTTTGCTTTATGTTTTGGATCATTGTCTTGTTGGAAGACAAATCTCCGTCCCAGTCTCAGGTCTTTTGCAGACTCCATCAGGTTTTCTTCCAGAATGGTCCTGTATTTGGCTCCATTCATCTTCCCATCAATTTTAACCATCTTCCCTGTCCCTGCTGAAGAAAAGCAGGCCCAAACCATGATGCTGCCACCACCATGTTTGACAGTGGGGATGGTGTGTTCAGGGTGATGAGCTGTGTTGCTTTTACGCCAAACAGAACATTTTGCATTGTTGCCAAAATATTCGATTTTGGTTTCATCTGACCAGAGCACCTTCTTCCACAAGTTCCGACACTTTTTATGGATATCTTTAAGAAATGGCTTTCTTCTTGCCACTCTTCTATAAAGGCCAGATTTGTGCAGTATACGACTGATTGTTGTCCTATGGACAGAGTGTCCCACCTCAGCTGTAGATCTCTGCAGTTCATCCAGAGTGATCATGGGCCTCTTGGCTGCATCTCTGATCAGTCTTCTCCTTGTATGAGCTGAAAGTTTAGAGGGACGGCCAGGTCTTGGTAGATTTGCAGTGGTCTGATACTCCTTCCATTTCAATATTATCGCTTGCACAGTGCTCCTTGGGATCTTTAAAGCTTGGGAAATCTTTTTGTATCCAAATCCGGCTTTAAACTTCTCCACAACAGTATCTCGGACCTGCCTGGTGTGTTCCTTGGTCTTCATGATGCTCTCTGCGCTTTAAGCTGACCTCTGAGACTATCACAGTGCTGGTGCATTTATACGGGGACTTGATTACACACAGGCGGATTCTAGTCATCATCATTAGTCATTTAGGTCAACATTGGATCATTCAGAGATCCTCACTGAACTTCTGGAGAGAGTTTGCTGCACTGAAAGTAAAAGGGGCTGAATAATTTTGCACGCCCAATTTTTTAGTTTTTTATTTGTTAACAAAGTTTGAAATATCCAATAAATTTCGTTCCACTTCATAATTGTGTCCCACTTGTTGTTGATTCTTCACAAAAAATTACAGTTTTATATCTTTATGTTTGAAGCCTGAAATGTGGCAAAAGGTCGAAAGGGGGCCAAATACTTTCACAAGTCACTGCATCTCTCATATCTTCTGCAAAGAATAATTAAAGACCTGTCTCCATGGTAACAGACTACAAACAACCTCTGTAGTCTAACCCTGTCATCATGCTCTCTTCCACCTGTTCCAATAGTTTTAGTAGGGATGGAAGGGAGTAGGACTGCAGGATGAGACTGCATAGGGCATCCCCGATGATCAGCTGCTTGAAGGGGCCTCGGCACTTGGATGTGCACCATGGCCTATTCATCGTATATACCAAACACAGCGCTGGATGTGACGTCACAGGCCGAAGGAGAGGCTACAGCACTTCCCCGAGCGCCATCACCCTCTCCAACAGCTGATCGGTGGTGGTTCTGGGAGTGGAACCTCCGGCAGATATTGATAACCTATCCTGAGAATAATCCATTAATATTTTAATCCATCACCAAATGGCATTTATCATGGAGACAAAGTTGATACAAGGCACTTCCTAATGTATTGTGATTGTCCATATTGCCTCCCTTTCTGGCTGGATTAATTTCTACATCGTTTTCCACACTGCTGGCTTCCAAGGGTTATGGCCACCCTACAACCTGGCAGCAGTGGACATGCTTGCACGCTATGGAAAAAAGCGCCGGCCTATGTGCACTCCTGACCACCAGAGAGGTGGCACCTTTTCCTATAGTGTGCATGCACGACCACCGTTGCTGAACTGCAGGGTGGTCGTAATCCCAGGATACGAGGAGTGTGTTATGTGATGGAAAAATGAATCCAGCCAGCAAAGGAGGCAATATGGAGAATCAGAATACATTAGTAAGTGCCTTGTATTAGCTTTCTCTACATGATGAATGCCATTTGCTGAAGTGAGACAACCCGTTTAAGCCAACATTATGGCCGTCAATTCTCTGATTTTCAAAGAACGCCATTTGTACTAATTTCTTTACGTAACTGTTCCATATTCTCATTATGCTTTTATGTCTTACAAGTATTTTCAGGGGCAATTTGCACTTTTCTTATAGCTGAACTACCAAGTGCTCTTAGCGCGGCACTGATTATATAGTCCTAAGAATTGAAAAAGCAATAGATTAGAAACTTGAGCGCTATCGCTCTCGCTACTCTGCTCAAGTAATTTCCCCCAGTGACACTTTGCGTTACGTCTTAGCGAACATTTAACCTCCAAGATCTGGACACCGCACTTTAGCGTGGGCACATTTCTTAAGGAAACACAAGAGTGGTTACTCCAAGTGACAGTTTTCTAATTAATCTGTCAAGCATCAATCTATGAAGCTCCCGGACTGCTCCAGCCCTGACTGACAAGGCAATCAGCTCCTTACTTAAAGCTTAAGTATCAACGAAGGTTTGGCTGAGCGGTAAATAAAATTTAAAAAAATAAAAACTATATATCTACATCGAAAAATAGTCTTATTTTGCCAATATATATCGATGCTGTGTGCCTAGAGGAGATGCGCAATGCATGATAAAATCGGACAAGGATTTGACATTTAAAAGCAGAGATTCGGTCTATTCTATAACATTGGCTTTATAGACAGCAATTATTGATTTAAAGGTGAAGTCGGGGAATTGACTTAATAGCTTGTTTCTTGTAAGAAAATAGGGTTAAATGATCCCTGGAGAAGAAGCTGCTAAACTGTGTGTGTCTGCACCTTTATTAAAGGTTACAAGGGATAATTGTTTTTCGCTAGGCCGACACCACTATGTTACTGAGAAGGATAAAACAGTAAAAAAAATAGCATAAAATAAAGAATACTGCATTTTGTTACATTGGCTTAACATGAACCACATAGATCAGGGTTGCACAACCTGCGGCCCGGGGGCTACATGCGGCCCTCGATACCATTCTTTGTGGCCCCCAACCATCTGGTAACAGATATGCCTGTCTAT
This sequence comes from Bufotes viridis, assembly GCA_033119425.1. Classification (NCBI taxonomy): domain Eukaryota; kingdom Metazoa; phylum Chordata; class Amphibia; order Anura; family Bufonidae; genus Bufotes; species Bufotes viridis. The sequence continues at coordinate 20,514,788 of CM065596.1, read as the reverse complement.
GTCTTGTGTCTGCTCACATGTATCCTTCATGTATTTTCCCATTAGATGGGAGTCCTAGAAGTGTAACTAGACATTTATAGTATATACTGTATGTTCAATATGCCATAAATACGGAATTTCAGTTGGTAATACCTCCTTTAAGTTTTATTTTCGGCCCTTGGAATTGGTTCAGGCTGACAATGTGGCCCCCAACCAGAAAAGGTTGGGCACCCCTGACATAGATGATTCAAATTCTACCAGGTAAGGACTAAGGGACATATTTTACATGTGGAGGAAAGGCATTTTAGACATCAAGCTAGGAAAGGGTTCTTTACAGTTAGATCGGGCAAAATATAGAATGCCCTATCCCAAGACGACAGATACGGATGTGCCCGCCCTCACCTCAGCTCAGATTTGGTTACGGATTAAACCAATTCAATACAAGATAGTGACCTACAAGGAAAACCCTTGACAGGCTGCAATTCCCAAAACAACCACTGGTGGCCACACATTGGATAGCTATCTCGTGGCGCAATATCATAAAATCATGTTGTTTTGTAAAGCTGGTCATCTCCAGACACACACATTAGGAAGTGTCCAGCCAAGAGGAAAGGTAAGGATACGTTCACTTCTGTTCCGGCAGAGGAATAGACTATCAGGATTACTGTATTCCCATTGGGTATAATGTGATCCCCGCCATTATAGGGGATCTGGCAGTGCTGGATACGGTAAGGCCTCTTTCGCACCTGCGGCCGGCAGACAATGCAATAACACAATGCAGCGTTTTTTGTCTGGCCGATTCTTGGCAAATTTGCCCACATCTCCGCCGGACCTTATCATAGTGAATGAGGTTGGGCAGGAAGGCGGTACTACCCGGCAGTGCTGGATCCAGAACACTGGCAGACTGTTCTCTGCTGGATTTCCAGGCCTCAAGCGTGAAACTAGCCTAACCCCTGCAGTCTGTTCCTCTGGAGTTATGCGTCACAAATGTGAACCTACCCTAAGGAAGGACACATCTGTACTATGACAGCCTCATCTAATGGTATAGGACAGGGATGGGCAAACTGCGGCTCTCCAGCTGTTGTAAAACTACAACTCCCACCATGCACTGCTGTAGGCTGTAAGCAGCCTTTGTATGCTGGGAGTTGTAGTTTTGCAACAGCTGGAGAGCCGCAGTTTGCCCATCCCTGGTATAGGACGTTGACGGCTATACATTATTTCATAATGGAAGGTGTATAGTTTATCTGAGAAAGATTGAGCTTGATGGACGTGCGTCTGCATTCAACCTGAGTAACTATGTGGGATATTAATTCTAACCAGGACAATTCTGTCAATTAGGACAAAAACTTAAATTACAAAATAATATATCAGATTATATTCAAATACCCCTTTATTTGCTGAACTTAGCCACACAGCACTTTGCACTCATGGGCGTCTTCATGCAATTTTATATTTAAACATAACGTGCTGTGAAAACAAACACACAAAAATTCATATTTTGTCTTCACTCATGACACTCCGGGTACATTCACACAACCATATGTATTATGCCGTGTGCAAAACAAGGATATTGTCCATGTGGCATCCACAGCTTTTGCAGTGCCATTGACTTCAATAGGTCTGCGCTTTTGTGGTCAAGAATAGGACGTGTTCTATGATTGGTGGAACAGGCATACGAATGCGGGTCCTCGTCGCTAGGATCTCACCCTGGTCCACTGTCCTCCTAGCGATAGAAACGCAGGGAGTATTAATGGAGTGGCCGTCAAACCTGTTCCCTCGTACTCCAGTCAAAGCGTATGCAACTGTCCGTAGCAGCCAAGCAGTGGAGGTCACAGCAGCGGCGATTTCACGTTATCCCTATACACAGGATAGCGGATAACTATAAGATCCTACCAATGAGACCCCCACCGATCCCGAGAAAAGAGGCCCCCGTACACCTCCTCAAATGAACGGAGCGGCTGGTTGGGCATACGTGCAGCCGCTCAATTCACCTCTACGGGAATTTCCGGAGAGGTGTACCCATAGCAGCGAATGTAAAGGCTACGCGCATGTATGATCGGACACTCCGTTCATTTCAAGGGGGCTGCAGGGGCTATGGGGTCCTCATTCTTGTGATCGCTCCCAGCGGTAGGACTCCCACCGATCTAATAGTAAGCCCCATCCTGTTGATAGGGGCTAACACCCGGAATACCCCTTTAAGTTTAAATGCAAAAAGACCAATTGTGAAAATACATACACCGTAAAAGTAGAGTCCCTATTCATCTTCTTCAGCTTTTTTTCCCACTCTGCTCTATCGTTAGTGACTACAACTTGCCTATAAGGAGACTACCGTAGACCGAAATCTCCACCTTGCTGTATACTGCAGCTCTGCTTGTTCAGTTTAGTACAGAAACACAAACTTAGAATAATTATAAACCACAAGCAACTAAACTGAAGTGAGAAAAAGATGATCAGGAACCGGCAACACATACAATGGGAAACCAGCCTCGAATATAAGGGGAGCGCGTGGATCCGCTCCAAGTCTAACCATTACAAATGGAAATAAAAGGAGAGTTGGGAGCGCGCGTGTGTTTGTGGAGCGGATATTTACTCGGAGGATATGGAAATCGTAATTATCCTGAGGCCCAGTCATTCCTATCTACACGAGGATTTAGGCTTGCAACTTAATTTATGACACCGGCTGCTCTGCCAGAAGAATTAACCTGCAACAAGAGATAGGCTCGCATCTCCACCGGAGAACGTATTCATCGTCTCGTTCACAATTTAGAGCTTTTAAAGCATTAACACTGCGCTTTGAACAGAGCTGATTACTCACAAAACACTGACATGCCGCATACCTCCGAGGCGCGCCATCACAATTATCCCGCAAAATGGCTGCAACCTGCAAATGAAATCCTCATTCCCCGAATATACGCCGCCACCGGTTCACTAATGCGATTTATATGATCACTATTATTTGGAGTGAAAGGCATGGAAATTCGAATTGACCACTTTAAACAGACTAAAGTAGCGGGGGCGTCTGCTGAGGGGAATCAAGAGGTCTTCGTATTTATTATAGACCTTGCAAAAAGACCTCAGAAATAAGCAGAAACATGGAAAACGGACAGACAGCTGGGATGGCATTTGAAGACACTGTATAAAGCGAGAATCCAAAATCAAGATTTCACACATAGTAACACAGTGGAGGGGAGGCGGGGTGATCCAGTCCCCCTAAGGCAGAAAATTGGTGGCAAAAAGACCCACATTTTTGTGCAAGACCCTTTCATGCATAATTGTGCAATTTTATTTGCTTCTTTACACCAAACTTTGGCCTTTTCTAAAAGGTTGGCAGGCCAAAAAAATTATATTACTTCCACCGGAAAACAGGCAGCATGGTGGCTCAGTGTTTGGCACCGACGCCTTGCAAGACTGGGGTCGTAGGTTCGAATACAACCAAGAACAACATGGAGTTTGTACGTTCTCCGTGTGTTTGTGTGGCTCTCCTCCCACACTCCAAAGACATACTGATAGGGACCTTAGATTGTGAGCCCCATTGGGAGTTGTAGGCAAGTAAAGTGATGGTAATAAAATGTATTTAAATAATAAATATAAAATAATAAAGTTTTACATATATATATATATATATATATATATATATATATATATATATATAGATTTTTTTTAAACTAATTTAATTAATTTAACATGAAATTTAACTAATTTATTTTAATATTTAAATACATTTATAACAATAGTAATAAACTAATAAAAAATAATAACGAATACATTTATTAACAATATACTGTATGTAAAATACGGTATGAGATGCGCCTTATGCCATTATCACACCAGTGACTCAAATGCTACAAAGGTGCCATCCTGTGTGAAACTCTGTTAGCTCTGCTGCTATAAAAAACGGTTTATTTGGGAAATCATAAAACAATAAAAGCAAAGTGCATGAGTTTCAAAAGCGCACAACAACGTAATGCGGGCTACTGTATGTCTAATTATAATAGGTGATGATAATATCTCAGATTCGGTTGTCACGTATGAAATGCAGCAGCCGAACACGCTCCCTACTTCAATGTCTGCACCACAGTCTATCAGCAGAGCTGAAATCCTAGGAGCTCCAAGAAATGGAACAGTAGTATCTGTAGATGATGGGCGCATAGCCAAAGAGAATAAACCGCAGCACTCCTGTAGTCAGTGTCAATTCTTCCTTATTTCCCCAGTATGCAACGTTTCGACTTCACAAAAGTCTTTCTCAAGCGTGAAGTCGAAACGTCGCATACTGGGGAAATAAGGAAGAATTGACACTGACTACAGGAGTGCTGCGGTTTATTCTCTTTGGCTATGTGAACAGGGATCTATGACCAGGATCTAGCACCGCTGGCACCGCCACAACAATACAGGTCGGATTGGCGACGAAGGGTTAGTGCTGTCCTACTGATTTGTTTTTGGATACAGTAGATCAGGCATGCTCAACCTGCGGCACTCCAGCTGTTGCAAAACTACAACTCCCATCATTCCCCACCAGCCTACAGAAGGGCATGGTGGGAGTTGTAGTTTTACAACAGCTGGAGGGCCGCAGGTTGAGCATCCCTGCTGTAGATGATGGGCGATGCAGCAGGAGAAGTCAATCTCTCCTCTAGAAACAAATTCCTCCTATTGAACACGTGCACCCTCATGGGACACCACCCACGACACACTCATCATATATAACCCATCTTAGCGGACAGATACAACTAGTACATAGTTATATGTCCTACATGTTTAGCCAAGGGGTTCCAGTGGCCCTGACCTTTCGGGAAAATGGCAACTTTAAATTACTGTACAGCGGTAACAGGACCCCCTGTGCTCCCTTTTATTCTCGTTTCTGGATCTGGCACCTTGTGAGCCCCCATTTGGTAATTGAAAGTGTTAATTTTCCTAAAAGTTAGGGACCCCGAGACCTCCTACCCAATCTTTGGATTACTACAGTATTTCTTTAAAAAAAAGGGTATTGATCAACTAGTTCAGGGATGGGCAAACTGCGGTTCTCCAGCTGCTGTAAAACTACAATTCCCACCATGCCCTGCTGTAGGCTGATAGCTGTAGGCAGTCTTTGCATGCTGGGAGTTGTAGTTTTGCAACAGCTTGAGAGCCGCAGTTTGCCTATCCCTGAACTAGTTCAACCTCTTTATTGTCGCGGCGGGAAACTTCGAGTTTCTGATGTTGAAGCCTGAAGATTTTCTTGGCAACATCACGTGGTCCCTATTGCCAATATACCATCTGAAGGACGTGTTTTTTTTTTAATCTGGCAAAAAAAAAAAAAAGGTGCATATAGCTTATTGTCAACATTCCCTAGTACAGTATGTGGACAAGAGCCCTTCCCCATAACCATGCTGATGAAAATTGTATTTGGCTCATGACTAGATTTGTGAATGAAATTGGAGCTAGTGTAAATCAAGAACATGCAGTATGCAAAGAGGAAAAAAAACTATAAAAAAAAAAAGCAAAAAACCCCAATTGTTGAGAACTGCTTCCTAAAGGGATCTAATATCAGGTGGTTTTATTGTCTTTGTACAACTATTTAATTTCCATTTGCAAAGCCAGCAGCACGTGACTGTGGCGGCTTGTTAAAAAACGTGATTAGTACAATAAAAGATAATTAACAGTTTGTAACACCACCTCCAGCAGACTGGCAAAGCATACAAATTATTGTGACAAACATAATCCGCATTAAATTGGGCTGCGGTAAGAATACTGAACACAAATCGCGCTCTGTAACTCATGCCATCTGAGCAGCTTCAGAACGTCAAACAGTCAGATAACTGTCCTTGCGAGAAGGATCCGCTGTAGTGATGAACATACGCGCCGTAACCACAAAGTGATGCCAATCGGGGTCTGCATTCCCAAGCTGGCCGTAGATGTAACAAAATATGTTGAATGATCGGATTACTTGACTGATCAGCATACAAACGTCTCCAAATAACAGACTGCCCCATAAACAACAGCAACCGTGAAAGCAGTTCCTGAAATTCAGTGCCGTAAAGGTTTGTGGCGGTCTACCTACATTTTGTATAAAAATCTGATTAATAAGACAGAGAGAAAGAGAAAAAAAAGTGAGATGTCAAAACTTATTGTCCCAATTCTTTCTCAACGTTCAGGGCAAATTCAGTCTTGGGCCTAAAGGGGCTGTCTAACTTGTGGGAGTTGTAGTTTTACAACAGCTGGAGGGCGGCAGTTTGAGGATGCCTGGTCTAAGATTTTAATGCTGATGGTCTACCCTCAGGATAGGTCATCAATATCGGATTGGCAAGGTGACTACTGGCACCCCTGAAGAGGGCCACCGCTTCTTCCTAGGCCTGTGACGTCAGGTTCATTGATCACATACGCTAGGTGCAGCTCAGTCCCATTAAAGTGAATCGGGCTGAGCTTCAATACCAAGCACACCTGCTATTCAATGGATGGCGCTGTTTTTTTGGAAGCTGAAAGGAGGCTGCGGAAAAACAGCTAGCACAAGGATCAGCAACCTTCGGCACTCCAGCTGCTGTGAAACTACAACTCCCAGCATGCAAACATATTCGGCTGTTCTTCTAACTCCCACAGAAGTGATTGAAGCATTCTGGGAGTTGTAGTTTCTGAACGGTCAGAGTGACGGAGGTTGCTGATCCCTGAGCTAGGCCCCATATAAAATGAATGGAGGGCGGCTGCGCATGCGCAGTGCGTCCTCCTTCACTTTCGGGGCTCTATTCTCGATATGGCGATATGCCCCCATTGTCTGAGATGGGACAACCCCTTTAAGGATAAGTCCACAGTGCTTTACAGATACAGTCATCACGCACTGTCCCTAATGGGGATCATTATCAAAATTCCCTATCAGTACGTCCTTGGACTGTAGAAGCAAAGCGGAGAACCTGGTGGAAACTTAAGCAAACCAGAGAGAGAACATACAAACTCCATGCAGATGTTGTTCTTGGTCGGATTCAGTCCCAGTACTAACCACCTGAGCCGAAAAATCGGAGGACTTTAGGCCTCTTGTACTTTGCACAATTGTGTGTGTGGAGGCCGTACAATGGCACACTTGGTCCTTCAGCTCCGTGCAAATACCTCTACAACAGTCTTCTCATCCATTCCACAATATTCCCAGAAGCCAGACAGCACGGAGGTTGCTATATGCGAAATCATGCAGCCATCGTTACCTTCCTCGCAGTCTGACCAGGAATGCCCCCAAACTGTACAAGACCGCTCCTTCTCGTAACCCCACCACGTTAGCGATCAAGTTTTTGGGAGAGTCCAGCCAAACAACTGGTACTCTAGTACGCTGTAACGGGTATAGCGGTCATTGAATGGTACTGAGAAAAGGTGAAGGAGGTCATCAAATTCTTTTTTACGGGACCACCATAGACATTGACCAAACCTATAGGGGCCATCAGCAGAACTTTTTGCTTCCCCGTGTGGGATTTATTCTCTTTTAAGAGGCTCACAATAAAAGATGACAGAATATGCAGACGCAGAGACTGAAACCACGACAAGTCCCACCTGCATTAGGAGGGTGATTATTTGCTTTCCTCTAGACAGAACAGTGTGTGCTCCCATGCAAGTCCTGATTAAAGAAAAATCCTTCACAATCCAGAGAGCATATACTCAATCAGCAGTCAGACGAGAAAAGCTCTAGGGAGCGGCAGCAACCAAACAGTTCTGATAAGGTTCCTACGACTTTCCAACTAAACGCTAATTTGTTCTTTTTATGTAGCGCCAAAGCAAAGTCGCATGTTGTGATTTCAGAACCGTAAAGTACTTTTTTTCCCCCCCTCATATCTGCCGGGTATCACTTATTTAACTTTCAAAACATGAGATTTTGACTTTACCCTTTTAGCCACTTTTTAACAATCAAATAATTGATTTCTTGGGCTTTTTTTTTTTTGCTCCCTTTCCTGAACCAAGAGAAGCTGCAGCCTCAGTCAAGGAACGCAGGTGGGTGATCGAATTCTGACCAAGCTGAGGACGTCCATGGAGTTCGACAGATTCATTCAAGACGATATTTGGCTAAGGCTCCATTCACACGACCATATGTTGTCCGGAAAAAAACGGATCCGTGTCCGCAAAAAAACGGATTGCATTCCGTTTTTTTGCTGATCCATAGACTTCAATAGGGCCATGTCCTATTGAAGTCTATGGATCAGCAAAAAAACGGAATGCAATCCGTTTTTTTGCGGACACGGATCCGTTTTTTTGCAGACAACATACGGTCGTGTGAATGGAGCCTAAAGAATTTAATTTCAGGTTCCCATGAAACGCCATCTAATCGCTAATTTGTGGGATATTAGTATGTATACGTGAAACAGGATCTCTGTTCCTTCCCGTTCAGAGGCGCGGGTGCTACAAAGAGCGTCTTTCTCTCTGGAGGACCCAGCACGGCCTGCAGCCCATTATTTTTAATGCAATGTTTGCAGTTCTTCGTATCTCCAGGGGTGGTGCTGTAGTCAAAACTTGCAGTCAGATTCCGCTCCCCTCCGCAGATTACAGCTGATCGCTGAGGGTTCTGTTATCTGCTTATTCTTGAGTCTTTTCTAAACAGAAAGAAATTATAGAAATCGAGCAATGCCTTTAATAGAATTTAAAGAGGCTTCCCGATTTAATTTATTATCTATCTACAGACAGTATGTACACACTAGTAGATGGCTCATCCCAGGACGGTGACTGTAGTAAAAAATGCATCCACTTAAGGTCAGAGTACTTGTCCTAGGACATGGATGGGCAAACTGCGGCTCTCCAGCTGTTGCAAAACTACAACTCCCAGCATGCAAAGACTACTTACAGCTATCAGCCTACAGCGGGGCATGGTGGGAATTGTAGTTTTACAACAGCTGGAGAGCCACAGTTTGCCCATCCCTGTCCTAGGACAACAGCTATCTATATACAGAAATATCCATGCTCACAAAAATTTGGAATAATCAGGAACCTCTTGGCACAGGAGCCAGTGTAAGGATGGACCCCCTCGTGCTTGCTAGCGCCCACGTCACGCTGTGAATTCCTGTAGTGCGCTTCAATAAAGGCACTGTATGCAGCAGAAACCGCTGTGCCAGTGAGAACCACCCCCTCCCTGACTTGGTACTGCCCACATAATGCTGCACATCTCCGTACAGAATTGCAACGTGGCGCTGAACTCAGCAGGAGCAGCTGGCCACTGGTGGGTGAAGCAGGAGCAGCAGAGCCAAAACACGCTCTCCACTATACCGCTGAGAGTGAAGGGCACAGAGGAGTGAGTTTGGATGAGACGGCTTCCTTCACGCATCTCAACATGCCCAATTCGTTTGTTCTCAGGGAGAGAGAAGTGTCTGGCAGTAGTTTTCTAGCCTGAAAACACAAGCTGAGCATGAACATGTACGTAAGGATCCGGAGAGAGAGTTGTAGGCCAATCGGGAAAGAGAGAGCGCAAGGCCAGCGTTCTAAGTTGTTAGAACAATTGCTGTCACATTGCACGAGAGTCTTCTGTCACTATTTTAAAGGAGCAATGGCAACGTTTTACATGAATGCGTTTTGTAGAGCTTCTTGATTGAGGGTATGTGCCCACGAAGTGCCAACACCGATTTGCTGCTGCGTCGTTTGCCGCATGCATTGTACAGTAGCAGCCACAGAGACGGGATTTTCATTTTGAATTTGCAGCATTTCAAATTTATATTCAAGATATCAGCTGCAACCTTTGCAATGCAGAGGGTGAAATCCGCAGCGCTTCCACACCACATAATTGGGTGTGGATTATGCCTCTGCAGATTTCGATTAGGTCAGATGTGGAAAATCCACAACGTTTTCACCACGCGGGAACATATACCTTAAAATAAGAGTGTTCGTCCCCCTCTGGGACATACATCAAAGATTATGAAATCCAGAGATCAGCTGTTATGTCGTGAAGAAGCAGAGGGCTATATAGTATTACATATGACCCCAATTCCAAAAATAAAAAATATGGCTGTGCCACATCCTCCAGAGCTGCAACAGAAAGGACATGCACCTAGAGGTGCAGCTGAAAGTACACGTCCCAATTTGCCACCTTGATATAAATCTAGCACAACTATTAGAGTAATGAACGGAGAGATCCCTGGATCCATGCGAGGCACAGGGCTGGTTCTAGCTTTGTTAGAAAGAGATTGTTATGTGCGATACAATGTCAGATTGGAATTTTTTACATAACTTACAGGAAGACCCCTTTAAATCTGCAGCACGTGAATATAGGATGAAGATTTCTACTGCAGACTGAAGCCTGCCTATTTAGGAGGGTACATTTCTGGGGCAAAAAAAAAACAACTTTAGAAACACGTGAAAACAGCTTTCCATCGTGCTCAATAGGAAATATGTCATCATTCATACGGTGCATATCTGGTGTGCGATTTGGAGCAAATTTAGAAAAAGCTAGTAAATCCATGGATTTCAGAGGCAGATTTGAATTTGTATTTCTCAGCCAGCAGATATAACAGGGCGAACAATCTGTGAATGAGGGGAGAGAGCGTGGCTTACTACCTCGAGAACTAAAGGATTGGGCATGTTGAAATTCAGTATGTCCGACCTGCCTCTAACCAGACATATGCTGTCAGAGGAGAGCTGGGAGGCCCAGTACACATCAGATTGTTGGCCAAAGACGGGTTTGGCTCACATAGATCTTGGGGGGGGGGGGTCATTTATTAACCTGAAATCGGCCTATATAAGGCATATTTCAGGTGCAGATTGCGGCGCAATGGTAGTGGGCGTGGCTGGGAAGGGGACGGGCCGCAAGGAAGCGGTCTTACATTTGGAACTGGCGGAGGATCCGCTGAAGTTATATAGAGGCCGGCGCCGCTACATAACTCCGGCGGAGCCACTGCCAGCACAGGGGCTTTATTAAGACCAGCGTCTAAAACACCGGTCTTAATAAATGACCCCCCTTGTGTTTATGGCCCTAAGCTATTATACCATAACTAATCTACGATACATGTGCACAATAGAGAGATTAACACAGGTTACGCCAAGTGATCCCTTGAATAGGAAAAAAAAGCCGTAGGATGGGGCGGGGGGCATGAAAAGGCTAATACAGCTCACGTGGAGCCTCTTGACCCGACTTCAAGCTTAATTCGCATTACGGTTTCGAGAAACGCCATTATTTTGCTCCATTGTAAAATAAAAGATGGATTAATGAACGGTATTTCAACGTGCTACGAGCTACCCACTCACCATCTGAATGCTCTATTTTGTAACAAGCGAAGGGAGCAAATTAAATCATAGCCAAATGCTCAGAGACGAAAGAAAGAAAGAAAGAAGAAAATTGGGGGATGGCGAAAAGGAAAAAAAACTGTTTTTAAGAAGATTAAATGCTGCAAGTACAATAATAGGCTGCAGTTCTCAGGAGGAAACGGTACAATGAATCAGGCAACGTATGTGGATCTGCAGGCAGGACGGTAGCACATAGCGGATCCGGAGGAACGTGCAGGAAAAATTACAGCGCGCGGTATTGATTACAAACCCGAACACGAAGTGGAAGGTGCACGAGAAGGAAGAGCACGGGGGGGGGCTGAGATTATGACCGCTTGTATGTACAGAGAAAAAAAAGACTGAAATGATTTAGGCAAATACCTTTAAAAGTTATAGGCGAATTGAAAAGACAAGAACACAAAAGATAATAAAAACATTCATGATACGCGATTATAGCGTCAGGGAAACAAGTAAGGACTGTTGTGACCGCTGGTAAATGATGGTGATGGCTGGCTCATGGAATTACAAAGCAAAAATTATTATTCAATCCAATATTTTACCTATTTTATTGCAACGATAATAATTTCACAACGATCCCCTCCCTGGCGTTAAACTGGTCATAGTCATTAGAATGAGGGCCGATTCACATGGCCGTATTCAGTTGGGGAAACACGGGTCATGTGTCGACCACATCTTCTGAAGTGACTGCATCATAGTGAATTATGACAGTCAGTTCTTGTACTGTATGCATGATGATGTGAGTACAGCACCATGGAGTCGCAATCAGACAAGAACTATCATAAATCACTACGATGCAGTCAGTTCGGGTCAGGGGAGCAGCAGACGATCCGGGAAACACGGCCTGTATTATCCAAAGTCGTGGGACTGAGCCCTAATGATTGGCAAACACGAGACCATCTACTGTGTATGGGGGCCTCCCCATTCTACCTCAGCAGCAGATGTTGGGGGAGATAAGTCAGACCCTGAGGGGTCTTGAAGCGTTTACTCCCCTCTTCCTATTCAGAATATACACACACTTGGCTGATTGCACATGTGTATGCCGAAAGATGGCCGTCAGCTGATCTTAAAACTAAAGCATGACCAGCTTTAGGTTCTGTTCACCCCTCTGATGGGGTCGGTTCCGTCAGATTTCTGTCTTTTTTGATGGCCAGTATATGTGCTCTGTACTCGCCAGTAAATAGAATGGCCCCATGATATAACATATCTGACAGATCCCATATGATCTAACAGGGCCATGTTCTTAGTGCATACAAAGCCTTAGAGACTTATATACTGATGATCTATCCTCTGGATAGGTCATCAGTATGTGATTGGTGGGGGTCCGACACCCAGAACCCCCACTATCAGCTGTTTGAGAAGGCAGCCACGCTTGCAGTAGAGCCATGGCCTTCTCTCAGCTCACCAAGCACAGCGCCGTACATTGTATAGTGGCTGTGCTTGGTATCGCGCTCAGCTGCGCATGGGCCATGTGACCAATGAAAGTGATTGGCATAGTAATAGCTGCAAGAAGATCACGGCAGTACTGAGAGCGCCAGTGCCTTCTTAAACAGCTGATAGGCGGGGATCCTGGGTGTCGGACCCCCACCAATCACATACTGATGACCTATCCAGAGGATAGGTCACTAGTAGATGAGTCTATGAAAACTTCTTTAAAGAAGTTGCTCAGGATTTCAATATTGATGAACTATGCCGAGACCAGGCCATAAATTACAAAATCTTGGTCAACCCCTTTAAGATTACCATTTACATAATATAATAGCGAGTCAAAAAGGTTGATTTCAGGCTTTGGGCGATGTGAGACAGCAGACTATTGTCTGTAAAAAATTTGGTTGGAGTTTATTTTTTTGGGGGGATTGGTTGTTTGAAAATGTGCATGGCGTGACTGCCTGAGTTTGAATGCTACCCTTACAGGAAGTCTTGTCTCTGACTTCCCGGTGAGCACGTGCTTAAACTTCACAACCAGTCTGAACAAGCAGAGCTGCAGTGTAAAGCACCGTGGAGGGACAGAGCAGCAATCGGAGCCTCTGATGAGATCAGAGGTGGATTTTGGTGCTAAGCCAGTGCTGCATCCCCTTCATTCTCAGGATCGACGGGCTCTCAGAGATCGGAGGCCCACCCATCATTTCCTGGTGGCATAACTCCCTTAAAGAGGCAGTTTCACTTTATGGCAAGTGTAGCATCTAGATGTCTCATGTAGGTACCTTTCACCAGTCCCAAGCCACGCCTAAACGACGACTGTTTAGGACTTTGTGGGAGTTTTTGTGTTGTTGTTGTTCATGAAACCCACGAGCGTTATATTAGCAGCTCGCGGCAAGCGGGAAAAATTCAATAAGTGCGTTTAACCTTCTGTCTAACGAGTTCAACTTTTAAATGTGTTAATTACAGGCTGTTTACAGAAGTACGTTAAGGTCTCCAATTATTCCGACGCAGCCACAGATGTTTGCTCAGAGACAATTTTGTCTTTGTTTTAATTGAGGAGCGAAGCCGGGGAAAGGTGCATCGCCTGTGATAGCGATTAATAAGGAGGGAGAGAAAATAACTCCCTGATAAGCTAAAAATGAAATCATTAACCTGCGGAGAGCGCGAGAGAGCCTTGGGGAGGCAGGAGAGCCCCAGGCGGAGCCCTCGCCTCTCGCCGGATGTCACCCGTGCTTGCTGTAGATAATGCAGAGAATTCACATACACGGGAAGAAGTCTGACAGGAACACCAGGGCCGGGCAGGCTCTGACACAGCGCCGCTGGTACGGGGATTCAGGAGATATAATTCCATTAGCTAAAGATAGCAGGGACTCTGGATTTCTTGGGATTAGACCACAAGACATAACCTATGGAGACGGCAGGAAACAAAACAGGCTCGTTTGAAAAGAAAGCAAAAAAAAAAAAAAAAAAGTTAACCCCTCGAGGATTAAAAGCCTAATGCACGACGACTACAGCTCTGGTTCAGCTTGGAAGAATTTGATATTGATTGTGGACAGACTACATTACTCCGCTATATTATAATCACTATATTATCTAATTGCCTTAGATAGCTGTAGGCCAAATGTTCGATCAGCCAGGCTGGGACCCGCACCGATCATGAGATGGAGAGGATGATCGCACAAGCTCGTAGATGCTCCACTGATTTCTATGGGAGTTCCGGAGATAGCCAAGTGCTGTACGTGGCTATCTACGGAATTCTCATGGAAACTAATGGAGCAGTCGTGCACATTCCTGAATGGTCACTACATTTATGTCAGGGGGGCTGCAGGGGGTATGGGGCCCCCATTCTCAGGATCGTGGGGGTCCCAGTGGTAGGACCTCCACCGATCTAATAGTTATCCCCTATCCTGTGGATAGGGGATAAGGTCAAACAACCAGAATACCCCTTTAACACAGGAGGAAGCTCTAACAGCTCCAAAGTGGGGGTGGTGGGGGAGAATACGTACTATTAAAACAGTTACATTGTCTTTAATCTTATAGCCATAAAATATTACTCTTACGAATTCTTCAAAAATCCACCTCCTTATTTCTGTTAATGACCTGCTCTCTCTGCCTCTGTCCCTTTTGCCATGCTTTACACTGCAGCTCTACATTGGCTGCTGTACAGAAGCATAGGTCCCACTTTGACTAAAAAGTTAGTAAATGTGGGGCTGGCTTCCGTTATAACCATAGGAGGAAAAAAAGTAATCGGAAAAAATAAAAAGGCGGGAGGGATGGGGATCCTCTTTAACAGAGTTTATTTATCTCAGACATTGGTAGCATATCACTAGGATATGTCACTAATGTCAAATAGGTGCGGATTTCATCTCTGGGGCCTGCACTTATCTCCAGAACGGGCCCCGAAAAGTGAAGGAGAGCACACCATGTATGCGTGGCCACCCTCCATTCATTTCTTTGGGAGTTCTCAAAAAAGGAGGTGTGCTTTCCACCCGTTTCTATAGGAGTTCCAAAAATATTTGCAGGTGTTCTGTCCCAGCACTGGGAGATTCATTTCAGTATCATTACAGATCACAGCTGCTGTATTTCTTTAGTTATTAGTTAGGTTACAGCACCATGTAGTGGTCTTAAAAATGTACTACACTTTGTCTGTCGGTTAATAAAGATTATTGTATTGTTGGGAGGTGCAAAGCATTGTGGAAGTGTAGTGCATTCTGGGAAAGAGAAGCCCAGTCTCCATTTCACAGGACATCAGTAGAGCTGTCTCCTGCATATCTTCTTCTTAAACTCCACAATCCTTGTGCAAGTATATCTGGTGGGTGACCGCTACCTTTGTTTCAGGGACATGATGTTATGCAGAGCTGTTTAGCTAGGGATAAGTGTCACTCAGGGAGTTAATTCTGTTAGCTAGCCATGCAATCTATGTATAGGCAGCAATTTAGGACATATGCTTTCTCTGTTAATGTTATATAACATGCTATCTATACTGTATACTGATACAAGCCATTTACATTCTTGTTGTTTTACCAATTCACAATTCTGTTGACCAATAAACAAGTTAGACTACAGAAAACAGTCCTCTTATTTGGAAGACAGGAATGGTTTATGCTGAATGTCCGATCGCACCCTGTGTGAACGTGTATGAAGACAGAACAGCAGGAGTCCCACAGAAATAAATGGATGGTGGCCATGACTGCCCTTTGGTCACTCTGGGGGTCCTTTTCTTGAGATGGGAGGAGGATCTCCCACCTATCTGCCACTGGTGGCATAATCTAGTGGTATGAACCCCTTTAAGCATAATATGTGGCGTTATCGATGCTTACAATACAAAAATCGAGCAATGGATGCAAAGGGATTTATGACATATCCATAGGATAAGAAATATCTGATATCTGCTAGTCCCAACCTCTGAGACCAGCACCGTTCTCCAGAACTGGTGTCCCCCTTACTCGCCCGGCTGCTGTAACAGCAGGAAATGTCTTTGGTGGGGACACCCCTGAGAAGGAATTGAACAGCCGCTGCGCATGGCTCTCTCTATTCATACACTCACTTCCATGGGTGGTAGGAATGCCCCTTTAAGTCATTAACTAGGAATACAATGTATCAGAAGGCAATGGTAGCTCAGTATGGTTTACTGTGGGCAGATATACGGTACCGGTCATCTAGGTTATGTCGTATAACACGCACAGACAGGAATTCACCTTCATAAACCTCCAGCCAAGTAAACTCCGCACACCGCGCGCCATTTATCACATGACAACTGCAAGTCATAGGACGCCCTGTAAATTCCAGTTTTCTGCATAGACGAGCCACTAATTAGAGGAATTTTATATTTTGTGTAGCTCGGCGAGATGATTTATCTGTACACTGCTCATAATCAATTACACTGCACACTGGGACCAATTACAGGTACGATCTAGAATCCCAGGCAGCACGTACGGCAGATCACTACATGGAATTGCTGGGTCCTGGATTCTCCGGAGTCACTAAACATCAGGGATATTTTTAACTTTGCATAAAAAAAGCCCAAAGTGTAAAAATCCAAACTGATAAAAAGTAAAATTAGAATCGGTTGCAATAAAGTTTACTCATTGTGGAAAGTGAAGGAAGAAAAAAATAAAGGTTTGGGGTCAAACAGAAGTCTCTGAATAATGACCGATAAATGGGCTTGTATGAGATTAAAAAAACATGGCTGCTTTCATACAGAAACTGCGCCCCTCTGGTCTATTGGTTGCCTCTGGTATTGCGGCTAAGCCTCATTCAAGTGAATAGAGCTGAGCTGCAATATCAGAGACAGAAAGGGATCACTGTCGGTGGAAGAAAACAGCCATGTAACCTCATACACATTCTTTAAACCATTTAAGGGGCACTCTGGGCAGGACAGGACCTCGTCAGTGCAAGCAGCTGACATGTGGGGACTGGGAGCGCAGAAAAGATCGAGTAGCGGGGAGCAGATAATTAGACTTCTATTGTCCAGGTCCTGCTGGGTGGGGGAGGGACAGAGAACTTTATATACAAAAAAGAAAAAAACAACCCTTTAAAATGATTTTTCTAATAAGAGCGTCTTACAAATATGCATTCATATGTAATGTCTCTCTGCAGTGCAATTAAGGTTTGTATAGCCTTTAGGGTATATGGAAAGCGGGGTGACAAAAAATAGTCATGGTATGGCCACACATAGCAGGCCTGCAGCAGATCTTCGTGGAAACCTGCCAAAAAATGCTGGTTTTTGAAGAAGCATTGCTGGAGGAACAGCAGCCGGTCTTAAGTAGTTTAAATTTTTGCACTGCAAAGCCATGAGTAAGGGCTCATGCACACGGCTGTGGGTCGGCTGTGCACGTATTGCGGCCCGCAACCAGCAGCACTGGCCTTGGCACCCCGCATCACGGATGCGATCCCATTCACTTGAAGAAAGGTTGGTGCTGAACGGAGCCATGGAACCCCACGGAGGCACTACGGAGCGTTTCTGTGGGGTCTCTCTCTGTGCCACCGCACCGCAAAAAAATAGAACATGTTCTATTTTTTTGTGGTGCGGACGGATCACGGACCCATTCAAGCTGAATGGGTCTGGATCCATCTGCGGAATCCGCACAGATGTTGCCTGTGCATAAGGGACCGCAAACCAATGTACGGAACAGCCGTGTACATGAGCCCTAAGGCTGAGTCTACACAGCGCCGCAAGACCAATGAACACTGCGCAGCATTGCAATCACTGAGCTACAAGACGGCAGCAGCATTACTCGCAAGCTGTCATGACCACAGAGTCAGAAAAAAAATCCAACAGTTCAATGGTGGCACGGCGATCTTTGGGACTGCAGCAAACCCACAGCATAAATGTACATGCTGTGCATGGAAAGCCTGAAGCATAGGCCAGCTTATACGGTGGGGTTTTTGGCTCTCATGCACTACGCTTGTACTGTAAATGCTGCAGATTTTCTGCCCAGAGTTGCATCGTGGAGAATTCTCAGCATTTATACTAAGCGTGGTCATACCCTACTGGATGCTCCTTGACACTGCATGTGCTGCGTAGAGTAGGTCAGCAGGACACTCTTCTGGCCTCTACTATGTGATATGCATCGGACGCTTTTGCAGTGCATGCATCAAATGGGCCTTGAAAACGCAGTGTGAAATTAGCCCAAATAATCACGTTACCTTGGGGTCTGCAGTGAGCAGCTTGAAGGCCTGATAGACCTGAGACTCTTTCACACCACCTCCAAGATCGAGGAAGTTTGCAGGTTTTCCCCCGTGGAGGTCAATGATGTCACAAGTAGCCATGGCAAGACCGGCCCCGTTCACTGAAGAAGAAAAGGGAAATCAAAGTGAGCAAATTACACAGGAAATGTTCAACAATTACACTCCAAAAACAGTACATGCCCAAAAAATACCGCACTTCTGTCCGCTTATAACCGCAAACAGAGAATGACGATACCAGGGTCTGGAATCGGGGATATATAAAATCAATCCATGAACCAAGGAAAAAAAAAAAATACTTCAATTCTTTATTGTTTTAATGATCTCTGCTTAAGCTGCTCTGTCAGTGAATTGGAACATTCTTGCTTTTATTCAGAGTCTGAAACCTCGCCATGATGTCCTGCTGATGTAGGCACATGAACGGATGTGGACCTGTGTCAGTTAGACACAATAAGGATATGTTTTAATAGTCTGTTTCCATTCACTCACAGCAAGCAAGTAAGGTATCTGTGCTATGTGCAGATCTGGGGAAGATTTTCACTTCCAAACATCCAATGTTGCAGTACAGCTCCGTCTAGTATATGAAACCGCAGTGGAGCTTTGAGCGGGTGCCATCCGTATGGAGTCGTATGTTGTCCACGTGTTCTCCTCGGTTTCCCCTGGGCATTGCCATTTACTCCAAATCCCCAATCATTGTCGGCTATTGGTAAACTACAACTCCCAGCCATGCTTGCTGGGTGTTTCACGAAAGTTGTGGGGGACCACAGGATGCTTCTCTAAAATAGAGCAAAGTAAAAGGCGTTTTCCAGGTTCAGAATATTGATGGCCTATGTCTGAGATAGGTGGGGTCCACCGCTCACACCCGGCCGCAGCATCTTCAGAGTTTCCATGTCTCCACCTACCTGCAGGCCATCTACTCAGTGGCGGCGGTGCAGGGTATTGCAGCCGCCACGTACAGGTGATGAAGCCGCCGCACCATCACCACTGAGAAAGCAGCCTTGCAGGTAGATGGACCCATGTAAAAAAAAATGCAGAGGCTGCAGGGCTCGCATGAGCACCGTGGCCTATCAAACAACTGATCGCGGTGGAGTCAGACCACCACCGATATAATGTCCTAAGGAGTGGCCATTAACATCCTGAAGAATATCTGTAACGGGGATGAACTTGAGCGTTAAGGAGGAGCTGTCTCTTTTTAGGACTCTATGTTGTGGTGTTCCTCTATTATTTCTACTAGCAATTTATGAATGAATTGCAATCAGCTTGCAGTAAAGGTGCAGATGAGCGTTACCATTTGGGGGTTGTCCCCACACAGAGACCAGCAGCACTGATTGGACAGAGTCAGACACACCCATTACTGGTAACACCGAGCAGTACCTTTCCTGCAGATTGGCGGCAATTTATTTGTAAACTTCTAGCAGGAATAATACAGGAATAAGAATAGATGCTCCAGAATTGTTATTACATGGGGGATGCAAGTAATTACTAAAACTGACATGTTAGGCGAGGCGACAGGTCCTCTTTAAACACAAATGCAACCATCAGAACCAATGAAGGACCCCTCAACGATAAATTGGGGGTTACTGTAAAGTTCTGTTTCTATGCCTAAGCTGAGAAGGGTAATTTTCCCCACTTTTTATCAGGGCTTGGACAGTAGGGGGTGTAAAGGCTACAACTGCACCAATTAGGCTGCTGCACAAGGACCTCCATAACTCAGGGACCTATTTCCACGCCGGTTGTCCTCCTTGGCAGCCAAATAAATATCAGTAATTAGTTTTAACATTGCCGGCTTCCATTATAATTGACTCATCCAGAGTTTATGGAGGCGTCCACCCATCCTCCCTCACCGTGCCTGTCATCTCCTTTGGCGTTTGATATATATGAAATGGCTCCGGTATAAATTCACGTGCAGAGGACTCTCCAGGTAGAATCACAATAACCTGCACGGCGATTCCTCGAGTTGCACAGTTTTGACTACCGCCTGGTGAGAGGAAAACCCGGCTTGGGATCCAAGCTTATGACACTAATTTGCAGCTTCCACCACAACTATTAGGGAGTCAGTCGTCTGAGAGCGGCGATTACAGTTTTCACTGGATTTCTTTTTAAACGGTTTATTAAACAATTGAATTGACAAATAACAACAATTTTACCCCAATATAATACAAGAATAACTGTAATACATCATGGGAAGCACAGATCAGTTATTAACCACTTAAAGACTGCGAGACTCGCATATACAGCAGACAGTCCTCATCCTTCAATCTGCACCTATATATATAATAGACACACACACACCATAAAAAATAACAGGCAACACTCTTAATCCATAAGTAGGAAGTATCCCTTCCTCTAGATTTATTACAGGCCAACCTGGAGTACAGTCGGAATTCAGCTTCATTACAGTCTGTATTATAGCCAAGAGCTGTATTCACGATCCTGAGCTAGAGTCTCTAATATTGCCTGCCTGTTCAGGATTTGCAAAAAGGTTCTAGGCTCTAAGAAGTGTAGTCTTAATTCTACTTTTAGTAACACGCAGAATAGTGAGTGCAGCTCTGGAGTATAATACAGGATGTAACTCAGGATCAGTACAGGATAAGTAATGTATGTACACAGTGACTGCACCAGCAAAATAGTGAGTGCAGCTCTGGAGTATAATACAGGATGTTACTCAGGATCAGTACAGGATAAGTAATGTATGTACACAGTGACTCCACCAGCAGAATAGTGAGTGCAGCTCTGGAGTATAATACAGGATGTAACTCAGGATCAGTACAGGATAAGTAATGTATGTACACAGTGACTGCACCAGCAGAATAGTGAGTGCAGCTCTGGAGTATAATACAGGATGTAACTCAGGATCAGTACAGGATAAGTAATGTATGTACACAGTGACTCCACCAGCAGAATAGTGAGTGCAGCTCTGGAGTATAATGCAGGATGTTACTCAGGATCAGTACAGGATAAGTAATGTAATGTATGTACACAGTGACTGCACCAGCAGAATAGTGAGTGCAGCTCTGGAGTATAATACAGGATGCAACTCAGGATCAGTACAGGATAAGCAATTTATGCACCTTATATACATTTACTGATACGTGGTACATAATGCATTCAGAAAGTCATGAGACCCCCATTATTCTGCTCTCAATACTCCATAATGAAAAAGTGAGAACAGAATATTGTAAATCTTTGCTATTTTTTTAAAAAAAGTAAAAAGTAAAATCTTGCACTGACATAAGTATTTAGACCCTTTACTCAGGACTTAGTTGAAGCCCCGTTGGCAGCGATTCCAGCCTCCAGTTTTCTTGGGGATGATGCTACAAGGTTTAAACACCTGGATGACTTTCTGCCATTCTTCTCTGCAGATCTTCTCAAGCTCTGTCAGGTTGAATGGGGACCGTTGGTGGAGAGTCATTTTCAGGCCTCTCCAGAAATGGTATATTGGGTTTAAGTCAGGGCTCTGGCTGGGCCACTCAATGCTTCTTCATGTCCACTATGTTTTAAAGCCCAGACTGGTGGAGGCTGCAGTGATGGTGGACCTTCTGGAAGTTTCTCCCATCTGCACACAGGATCTTTGGAGCTCAGCCAGAATGACCATTGGCTTCTTGTTCACCTCTCTTACCAAGGCCCTTTTCCTCCATTACTTACTTTGGTGGGGTGGCCAGTTCTAGGAAGAGTCCTGGTTGTTCCAAACTTCTTCCATTTAAGAATTATGGAGGCCACTGTGTTCTTGGGATCTTTCATTGCAGTGGAAATGTTTCTGTCCCCTTCTCCAGATATGTGCCTCCTGACAATCCTGTCTCTGGGCTCTACAGGCAGTTCTTTCCTCCTCATGGCTTAGTTTTTGCTCAGATATGCATTGTCAGCTGTGAGACCTTATATAGACAGCGCTGTGTCTATCAAAATCATGTTCAATTAACTAAATTTAGCATAGGGGACTCCGATCAAGGTTCAGAAACATCTCAAAGATGATCAGGACCCCATAGAGGCAAATTTCAAAAGTGCCCTAGTAAAGGCCCTGAATACTTACGTCCATGAGAAATTTTAGCTCTTCCTTTTTAATAAAATTACAAAAGTTTCTAAAATTCTGTTTTCACTTTCGCAATATAGGGTTTTGAGTAGAGATGAGCGAACTTTAAAAAATAGTTCGACGTTTGGGTTGTGGTAACCGCCGCATCCCGTTATGGATTCCACTATTGCGGACTATCCCGGCATATGGAATCCATAAGGGGCGGCTTCCACGAACCCGAACTGTTGAAAAGCCGAAGGACCTGGGGTGACGTCACCGTCATGTGATCAGTGCAGGGGGCGTGGCTCAGCACTGTATTCGATCCCATGAATACAAGGCACTTACTAATGTATTGCGATTGCCCATATTGCCTCCTTTGCTGGCTTCATTCATTTTTCCATTAAATTATACACGACTCATTTCCATGGTCATGACCACCCTACAATCCCTCAGTGGTGGCCGTGCTTGCTCACGCTATAGGAAAAAGCACCAGCCTATGTGCGCTGCCATGGTCTCGGCCACCAGGAGGCTGCCACTTTTTCCTATAGTGTGCAAGCACGATCACGCTGCTGGATTGCAGGATGGTCATAACTATGGAAATGAACAGTGTATATTGTGACGGAAGAATGAATCAAGCCAGAAAAGGAGTCAATATGGACAATCACAATATATTACTAAGTGTCTTGTATTAACTTTCTCTACATGATAAATGCCACTTGCTGAAGTGACAAAACCCCTTTAATTAAATTATTTTTTTTTAACTCTAGGCCGCAGCATAAAGGTACTCGGAAGACTCTCTGAATGCACCGTACTGGCGGTGCTTTTAATGCTTAGCATATTGCAAATTCATGTCTTAAACTGAAATACCAGAGGATCAGCATTCATGCCAACATGTACAATATTGTTAATCAAAACCAGACACAAGAACAATACAAACCGCAAGGACTGCATTGTTCCCACCGCCACTGGAACACAAATCCTACCAAACCGGCGAAATAAAAGCTTCATTAAAATGAACGATTAGTTAATACAAAAGATCTGTTCGAATACTTCTGTTCTTACCAAAACAAGCAATGTTCCCATCCATACCGATGTATTTCAAGTCGTACTTTGCGGCCTCGCTCTCAATGGGATCGGTTTCCGACGTGTCATCCATTGCAAATATCTCCTTTTGTCTGAACTCGGCATTGTCGTCAAAGTTAATTTTAGCATCAAAGCACACGACTGTGGTGACAAAAAAAAATGGGAGAAGAGAAGAATGAGAAGTTACCCGATGCCAAGGCAATTCTTCCTCGAGCTTAGAAGATTAGAAACCACAATGCGAAGAGATATAAAACAAATCTGTCGACGTAACGACGACACAAACATCTATTATCTATCCACAGACGACGGGCGGATGGATGAGCAAATCCAGAGAAAGAACATAATTAGGACGGAGCCATTACTTCCTATTGTTTTAATGCTTTATTATTTTGTGCCGCTAATTAGGTTTATTGAGTACAAGCCGTTTGATCAATTATACGGGAAGGCGTTTTCTTCCGAGTTTTCCACAGAAAATACAGTAAAGAGATGACAGTAGGGACAACAGAGATAACAGGGTAACAATAGAAGAAAAAGTAGAGTTTAGACATGCAATCTTTGTGATGTTCTGAGATACATAATGAGGCTATTCGTGTCCAGCGCTCATTCCAGACTGCAATGAGCGGTGGGTGTGGACCCACTGTGCAGACTAACCAGTTTGACTTTGGTCTAAGCCTAATGGCATTGTCCTGGCAGTTCCCTGGTGTTCACCTTTTAGGGATCTGGACTTTGCTGCAGGAAACCAACCAGGTTGCCACCTCCTGGAGTAGTCTTGGTGTAGTTGGCTGCTGACCCATGTAGTCAGAGACACCGGAGAGAAGCAACAAGGACTCAAACAAGGGCAAAAAAGCGTGGTCTGAAAATGGTCAAAGATCAGGGCAGGCTATGTACGCGAGTATTCTAGGTAGTAGTTTTAAGGTCAGGGCAGGCGGTAAGGAGCAGAATCGGTACCTAGAACAGGTACGGGACAAGGGATGGGATGCAGAGCAACACAATACAAAACGGATCCGTTCCTCATTGACCTTCAATGGTGTACGTAAGATTAGGGTTGTTGCGATAACAAAATTTTGATTCAGTTTCGATACCTTAAAAAGCATTGTGATACTCGATACCACGCGATAAAAATAAAACACCAAAAAAAGCCGCGTGCATTCCGCATTTTATGGAACATCCGGCCCATAATCAAACAGTCCAATTTTTCTGTTACGGCGTTAACAGCATAGGAGTTTTTTTTTATACTTTGGACTTTTCCGACGTGGCGATATGTATTATGTTTATTTATTGTTTATATATTATATATCTAAAATTGGGAAAGGAGGCCATTTATACTTAATATTTTTTTTTTTTTTTTTTACTTTTTATTTATTAACCATTTCCAAATAGAGATCTATTAGGGTGAATAGGACTTTACACTGTCCCTGCTGCCCTGTGCACACAGCAGCAGGGAGATTACCATGGCAGCCAGTAGCGTCCTGGCTGCCATGGTAACCGATCGGAGCCCCAGGATTACTCTGCTGGGGTTTCGATCACAACTGCCACTGCACCACCAATGAAGAAGGGAGAGGTGACCCTGTGGCCACTGCCACCAATAATTTTAATTCTGTTGGAGTTGGGGGGGGGGGGGGAATTGTTTCGATACCTGAAACAACCCTACATAAGCTAATACCACCATTCATAACGGATGCAGACGGTAGTAAGTAGTATTATCAGTGACGGAAGCGTTTTTGCTCATTCCTGCCGGATCAGGCAAAAGTGCAAGTGTGAAAGTAGCCTAAATAGGGAGGCTGCAATCTATCAATCAGTGTGGTAAGGAAGTTCACTGAGCACTAGTCCGAATACACACAGGGAGAGTGGAGCGATGGCTGCACCTTCCTGGGACAGCAGGACAGTGGCAGACAAGGATCGCCAGCCTGAGATTGACTCCCCAATATATATGCATGCACGTTGGGCACATTTACACAGGGCAATGACAAACACTCACTGTCCCACCCCAAAAAAATGTGTTGTTTTTTTTTAAGCAGCAGATGGACAGTATAGCCAAAGAGTTATTCAACAAGGTCTATGTGTATAGCGCCACCTTCTGTTGGTTCTTTTCCTTATTTCTCTGTCCACCTTGCTGAGGTGGGTGCACATGCTTAGTTCCATCCTGCAACTTCCACCACCTGTATCTACAGTTATAAACCGTGAAATATAATAGGGGCCACCGGTGTTTACTCTGAATACTCATGTGCATGTCCACGTACCGTGACAGTTCCACATGCTCAGTTCCATCCTATACCTGGCACCAGCTGTATCTACTGTTAGAAGATGTGGAAGTTGCAGGGAGAGAACTGCAGCAGAAAGGACACACTGCAAGAGAAAGGACACACCCCTGAACAGTCAGCAATTGGAGCAATGAAAGGGGAGGCCTCTGGATCCATGTGAGGTACAGGGCTGGTTCCAGCTTTGTTAGAAAGTGTTTGTCATGTGCAGTATGATTTTCACTTTTTACGTTACTCTTGGCACAACCCCCTTTTAAATCTAGAAGTGAATCATAAAAGGAAACAAAAAACCTGCAGAAATCATGACGAGAACACAGGCTCCACCTGCATCATCTTTCCATCTTCAGCTGGGGATTGGACGGGGCAGACGTTAATTAAGGGCGAGAGGCTTACGGATCTTTTTGATGTACTGCAGACATGGCAGCGGTGAGGCTCCTGATGCAATCAGCTGTCTTAATGGCTGTACAGATAAGAAAGCGGTCCACAGAATCTGCAACAGAGGCTCCTAACAGATGTGAACAGAACCCAAGCACGATTTACTCAACCATTGTGACTATCGCCAGAATTGAGAGTCGGGCATCAAGAAGACTCCTTTATATCATGGCCTTTATGCAATGCCTCATTAAAAGGTGTCTCAAAATAGAGCACGCCCATTGCTCCATTCACTTCTTCAGCATGGGACTGACGGAGATAGCTGAATGATGGCGGTCCAACAAACCGTGAACAGAGCGGAGGTCACTTACGTAGACCACCGATCCAGTTACACTGGCGACACCGATTCTCTTGATTGGTTGGGGTCCCAGCAGTCGGATCCCGTCGATCATACAGTTATCAACTATCCCCCAAAATGGCGTCACTCTTGTTCATGGGCTGTGTCTGGTAGTGCACTTCATTCCTATTCATGTGAACGGGGCCTATAGACAAGAGTGGCGCAGTTTCGGGGAAAAAAATGACATCACCGTTTTCTATTCCCCTTTAACACTTGGACATTTCATTATCCAAGGGGAGGGTGGGACGGGACGGGCACCACCACCAACATCATGGTTCCTCCTGATTGACTGGTAACTGCCTGCAGTCTGCAGATATCTGTATTATAGGATTAGGCAAATGCGTCCTATTCCCGGCATAGCTTAATTTAGCAATTTTTCCACCGCTGACTCTCTCCAAACAGCCACCGACGGCACGAGATTAACCCATTATTTAATCCCAACAAGTAAACAACTTCATCACCAGCGAGACAAGTTGCTTAACTTTAATTGGCCTGTCTCTTTATTATTATCCCAGTGATTGCCGAATTACACAGCCGTGACCAGATGGCGACTGTCCTACTCATACACCAGCATTAAACTGTTACGGGAAAATTTTATTTGACCATTAACAGACAATTATATATTTTAACTGGTTTTAAATAACTGCTGCAATGGCCGAAACGTACGCCTCCATGCAAGGCGGTTCTTACAGCATTGTGGCTCCCTGCAATGCAATGTGTTCGGCTGGCGTACATGGAGAAGTGGAACCCAAGACTGGGTTACGGAAGTACGGAGTCTAAAGGAACCTCCCGCTTGTCGCCAGGGACCGCCACAGGTAAATATCATGTAGTAACAGTAGCAACTACAGCTGCATCATGGTCATCCTCATTGCCTTTAAGGCTACGGGTGCAGAGGAAGCCTTTCAAATAAACCGCCAACAGGGCCCGTTACAAGTTGCGTTCCCGCGTGTACGCCTGTGTCCTACCTCCTCTAAGGGCATTGTCTAAGTGAACCCTTCGGTTCTTCACAGTACCCCTGATGGTGGGGATAGACTTTCTCGAGGGGAACACCAGGTTGCTACCTCTTGACGAAGTTAGGCACACGAGGCGGACCAGGAGGTACCAGGGTAAGGTACCAGAAGTACAGGCGTAGTCAGGCAGGCAGAGTCGTTACTAGGAGCAACAGTGCAGGACATGAAGGATGAGGCAGAGGCGTAGTCAGACAGGCGAAAGGTCAGGGCAGGCGGCAAAAGGTACAGGTCAGGCAATCTGGGTCGGCAACAGGAGAGTCCAGGCTAGCAGGCAGGGATCAGATGGGTAGCAGAATCCAATAACACAAATACGAGTCAGGATGACAAGTGGTTATCAGGAGCCTTAGCAGAGCAGAAGGGCATTGACGCTGAGGCACCTGGGAAGGGGGCTGAGCCACCTATATATGCGCAGGAGGGCTAGGATAGGACAGCGAGGTCACATGACCTAAGCTATAAAGCCCAGGAAGTGACGCACGCCGGCCCTTAAGGAAGTGCTGCAGGGAACAAAAAGCAAGCATGCTGTGGCCAGGGCTGAGAGCAAACTGTGACAACAGCACCCAAACAGACAGAGCCCAGGACTGCAGCAGTGAAATGGGAAGCACCGGATATCACCGCTGAACAAGGCGCCCGGAACCACGGCGGTAAGCAAGAGAACAGCGGCGCACAGCAACCGCTGTTACAGCCTGGAACATCTCTGATGTCATCTGACGACCGAATCGACGCCCACATATCACAGGGACTGCAGACGGCTATACGTGCATAGTGTTAACTCTGCCCGACAGCCGGATGTGAAGGCGCCGGGTCTTGTCATGATTTACGCAGCCTGGAAAGCCCTTTTTCCCCCCGCCAATGCTTAGTCATAAGCAGGGAATATATATATATATTTTTTTTTTACTACGCTCCACACAGAGGGCAAAATCCAAATAAGATCTCATCTGACTCAGCCTTCCCTAACAGGGGAGATGCTGACAATAACATCCATAGGACACCCCCTCCCCATTTACCCTCCATTACTCTATCACCAACCTGCCTCTGTTATTTTCTAATCGAGCTCTCGGAATCAGATTAGACTTCTGCCCTCTCGGAGATGAGCTGATCCTATTTTCCCAAAAAGAACTTCAAAGTTGTATTTTACTGCGTGTTCTGCTTACCGAGCAAATATCTGATCTAATG
Source organism: Bufotes viridis (assembly GCA_033119425.1). Taxonomy (NCBI): domain Eukaryota; kingdom Metazoa; phylum Chordata; class Amphibia; order Anura; family Bufonidae; genus Bufotes; species Bufotes viridis. Next base: position 20,486,195 of record CM065596.1, on the reverse strand, counting down.
CGCAGTACGCTGCAAGTACAAATTCCCATTAAGTTAGACTACGGCAAAAAATAAATAAAAAAATTGACTTACAATTCCTAAATTGAGAAATAGAGCAAGTGCAGGGCTGCTTTTGGCAGGTTTATAGCAAGACACAGATAAGCGGTTATCCCAGGATCGGAGGGGGATAAAAACTTATTGGTTTTTACGTTGGAATTTAAATCTAATATCGGAGTCGTTATGAAGCCATTTGGCTCAGAAAACACTTGGGTCCAATTTGAAACATTCAGATTTACAAAAGATTTTTTATGGGGCCCAGAAGTAAGACGGAGCATCCTCAGTTTTTCCAGTGGATTGCAGTAATGGCTTCGAATACACGTCACATTTCATTGCTGACCTTTTTTTGTATTCTTAAAGGAATTTTTCCAACTTTTTCTAACCAATGACCTTTTCTTAGACTAGGTTATCAGTATCTGATCGGGCATGGTCCGACACCCAGGACCCCCACCGATCAGCTCTTTGAGGAGCGTCGGTAAGCGGCGCAGCCTCCACACAGCTCATCAAGCAAAGAGCCATCCGTTACGTAGTGGCTGTGCACGGTATCGCAGCTCAACCCCATTCACTTGAATGGGACTGATCTGCTCCTAGGCCGCGTGGCCAATGACCGGTGACATCACTGGCCTAGGCTAAGCTGCAAGAAGGTCTAGGCGTTCCTGTGAGTGCATCAGCCTTTTCAAACAGCTGATTAGTGGGGTCCCTGGTGTCGAAAACCCACCCATCAGACGCTGATGGACTATCCAGAGGATAGGTCATCAGTTAAAAGTTGGAAAACCCTTTAAAAGTCGCACGAAATAAATAATGCAAGATGTCTCATATGGGAAAAGGAAAGACATTTTGTGCAAAATGTAATTAATTATACGGAAGACGTCCATGTGCATTCCGTATTTTGCGGAACGGAACAGCTAGCCCTTAATAGAACAGTCCTATCCTTGTCTGTAATTACTATTTTTTTGTAGAACAGACAAACGGAATGCACGCGGAGTAATATCCGTTTTTATTTTTTTGCGGACCCATTGAAATCAATGAGTCCCATTGAAATGAATGGGCATGCGGTCCACAAAAAAAAAACGGAACGGACATGGAAAGAAAATAGGTCCGTATGCATGAGCCCTAAGGCTTGGCTCATCCTACCATTAGTGGTTCGGAGCCTCCATTGGCCGCTCCGTCAGATGAGACAGAAAGAATAGTGCTGCATGGTGTCGCCATAATCCAAGTCACTGGGTCTGCTGGGGGACGCTGGATGCATCGTAATGCATTGTAATGTAAAACATGACGGCAGTGTGAACAGAGCCCAATTCATACAGGTAATGAAAGGGTAGGCTGGACGGCTCTGCATGACACTGCAAGCGCACAGTAGTACAGTATGGCCCCACAGACTTGTGAGTCGCAACGTGTCATCTCTACTGAAAGTGCGCAATCAATGGCTGCTCTGATGACATCACTGCTGTGGTCAGTGTTAGGAGACCACGGACTTATCCGGGTCCAGACCAATGCCATATCAAATGTTGCAAACTTTAGACATCTAGTATGAAGAGGAAGTTCAATTATAATCATTTTATTAATCGTATCCTTGTGGTAATTTACAATCTTGCTTATTTCTACCCGTTCTGCTTCGGTTTCATGTGTCACTATAAGAAATGCTCCATTTGTCGGTCTTCACATTTATCAGCGACTGATTTGAATAATCTCAGACTCCTTTGCGGCCAAATTAAAGATTAATTAATAAACTTAACAGATTCTTCCCATGATGGTTAAAATTAAGCATCTTAATATGCTTTTAATTACCATTAGACAAGCTACTTATCGCAAGTTTCTGTACATCATTCACGTCGGGGCCCCCGGTAATTAATTTGTCCCACTGCAACAATCGTTAGGTGACAATTTTGTGTTGCGTTCGCTTATTATTTACCTCTTTCTGAGCCAATTGGAAACAGACTTAAAGGGGTATTCCGGGTATATAGTTATCCACTATCCACCCTATTAGATAGGTGGGACTACCATAGAAATGAATGGTGTATGGGTGCATGCCCAACCGACCGCTCTGTTCACTATGGGGGTCTCTTTCTTATGACTGGTGGGGGTCCCCGTCATAGGATCCCCACCAATCTTAGAGTTATCCCTTATCCTGTGGATAGGCGATACATTTATATACCGGAATACCTCTTTAAGCAAGTCAACTGGAATGCAGGGCTACATGGAAGACAATAGGAGGAAAAAGCAGGAAGAGGCTTGAGGCTCGGTTGAAATAGCACATTCATTGGCGTTCATCACTTTATGGATCCAACATGGCGGATGGGCCGGGAGAGGCATCATTTACAGCAGCAGGCCAATTAACTGAAGGGGATTCACTGATCAGACCATTAAAACCAGTGTTTGTCGAGGGGTGGGATATATGAGACAGCAAGAGAACAGTCTGTTTTTGAGGTTGATGTGTTGGAAGCAGGGAAACTGGGCAAAAGTAAGGATCTGAAGGACGTTGACAAGGGCCAAATTGTGACGAGTAGACGACTGGGTCAGAGCATCTCCAAAACAGGAGGTCTTGTTGGGTGTTCCCGGTATGCAGTGGTAAGTACCTACCAAAAATGGTCCAAGAAAGGACAACTGGTGACAAGGTCATGGGCACCAAAGGCTTGTTGATGTCCAGTGAAGGCTAGTCTATACGGTCCGATCCCACAGAAGAACTACTGTAGTGATCCACTCCATGATCTAGGACCACTCCATAGTGAGGAGTCATGTGACAGATCATGGCCGCCTTTAAGGCGTATTCCAGCACGATTGGCCGCCTCCACAACACCACAGAATTCTATGGAGCAGAGCAGTGCATCATATTGACCGCAGCTTTATACATGCTAGTGCGGCATGTGTAGGGTTGGGGAGTTGTGTTGGCATGGGTTGCCTATTTTAGTGATGGGTGGGGGTCCCACGGGTCAGAACTCCACCAATCTAAACATTTACATGTTTCGCCGCTAAAATACCCATCAAAAAGGATTATTGCATGAAAGGTAGCATTCAGCTAGCCACATGATAGGTGAAAAATTTCGGATTGCTGGGGGTTCGTCTGCCAATGCAGACATCGCCGTCGGCCCCATAGAAATCAATGGGCTGCCATTCCTAAAAGAATAGAAGGACTAAGGTTTTATTATATTAGAATTGTTATACACCTGAGCCATATATATTTGGACAGACACATTTTTCTAATTTTTGTTCTGTACATTACCACAATGGATTTTGAACAAAACAATTCAGATGTAGTTGAACCTTCAGGCTTCAGCTAGAAAGCTGAACATGAAGAGGAACTTCATCTTTCAGCATGACAATGACCCAAAGCATACAGGAATGGCCCAGTCAGAGCCCAGACCTGAATCCGATTGATAATCTGTGGGGTATTCTGAAGGGGCTGTGCACAGGAGATGCCCTCGCAATCTGACAGATTTGGAGTGTTTTTGCAAAGAAGAGTGGGCAAATCTTGCCAAGTCGAAATGTGCCATGCTGATAGACTCATACCCAAAAAGACTGAGTGCTATAATAAAATCAAAAGGTGCTTCAACAAAGTATCACTTATGCAACCATATTATTTTATTTTTATATTTTTTCTTCCCTCTACCTAAAAGATTTCAGTTTGTTTTTCAATTGAGTGCTAAAGTCACATTAAAAGGTGGAAAAAGTTCTGAAATGATTTATCTTTGTCTCATTTTTTTTACAGCACAGAAACCTGACATTTTAACAGGGGTGTGTAGACTTTTTATATCCACTGTGTGTATATATATATTTATTTATTATTTAAAAAATCCGAATAGCCCATCTAAGACTATGTAAAATCCACCTAATAGAGAAAGCAAACAGCTGCTTACAGGACATTTATGGCTCTCGCTTTACAATATTCTTCATTCGTTTCCATTGGAGACCATGGATATTTTATGGGGCCCGTATTACAAGCTGGCACTAAAAAACAGACTCCGTTGCTGGAAACTCAATGGACAACATTTCAGCCAACTAGATGCCGCTAATGAAAGTCGTATACTGCACATTTCATTTAATGGCGTTTAATTAGGCGGTTTTTAAGGTCTGACTTGTGGATCTAAGAATCCCGATGCCAAATCCAGGGCTGTGCAGCAATCCCCAGAGATAGCTGCAAATAATGAAAACCCTCAGCCGTCTTGTGTTCTGCTGAAATCACTGCTATAACAAGAAGATTCTCCTAGAAGCTTAAGCTTTGTTTGGCAGGGCGTCCAAAACACTTCTGAACTGCGGATTCTCAGAAAGACATCTGGGGACTACTCGTCTTCATCTAAAAAACTGCCACTGGTATTTCAGGAAATCAATTATTTTCCCTTGAAACGCATTGTCTAATGACAAATACTGGTGTGGTCTCGCTAGGCTATGCCACCAATGAATGACAATTCTAAATCAATTATTTTGGCTTGAAATGCGTTGTCTAGTGACAAATATTGACTTCATGTCGCTAGGATAGGCTGCTGATGACCAATGTGTGGGGTGGTCTGACTGTTATAGTTGGTGCCAATAGCGCTGCCACCCCATTGGTTCCGTTTGGCTTTGCATTATGTCGCATGGCCGCCATGTGGTCTGAGGAGGGAGCCGGAGCTGATTACAGAATGTCCTAGCATTGCTAGCGCTTTGATCTACTGGAAGGTGGTGGTTTGAGCTTTCAGCTCTGCTTGGTTCTCTCCAGAGATACTGGGAAAATCCGATTGAGCCAAAAGGGAGCTGCAGGTTCGACATCATTAAAGCAGTCAGACCCCCGCCAACTGGTCACTGATAAACGCCACACTTTTCAGCCACATCTTGCAAAAAAGGAATTTCTTAAAACCCTATGGGCAAGAACGCAACACTGGGTCACTGTGGAAAATTACTAATGCATGCAACACCAAAACAGGGCACTCACTGCATTCGTTTACAGAAAAAGGGAAAAAAAAAAAAAAAACTACAGCCATTCTTATCAAAATCTGGCAAAATTCTGATATTATCACACTTTTAAAGAAAAAAACAACGTGGCACAATACGGTGGAGGTAATATGCCAACTGCTCCCTCCCTGCAAGAGCCAGCACCCATACAGAAGAAACCAGGACGGGGCCTTTTCATATCGGTCTCGATCTACTTTAATAATAAGAGTTAAAATGTCCATACATTAAATAAAAGGGGTTTTCAGAGTGATGACCAATCTTCAGGATAAGTCAGGATAGGTCATCAGCATCTGATCGGTAAGGGTCCGCCACCCGATCAGCTGTTTGAGAAAGCAGTGGTGCTCCCGGTACCTCTGCAGCCTCCTCGCAGCTCACCAAGCACAGCGCCGCCCACTGGATAGTGGCTGTGCTCATCATCGCAACTCAGCTGTATTCACTTGAATGGACTAACCTGTGCCTAGGCCTTGTGCCCAATGAACGTAACGTCACTGGCCTATGCTCACCAGAGCGTGGCAGCCTCTTCAAGCGGCTGATCGGGGAGGGTGCCGGGAGTCGGATCCCCACCGCTCAGATACTGATGACCAATCCTCAAAAACATTCGGACAACCCCTTTGACGTTTGTGGCTGATCGGTGAGGGTGCCAGGAGTCAGACCCCCACAAATCAGATACTGATGACCTACATCAGTAGTATGGGGTGGTCAGGAGAAATAACTGACAGATAAATAAGCCTTCATCCGACAGGTAGCAAAGGTGCAGTGTGCCGCACAGACCTGCAAAAGATGGCAGCGCTACGATGTGCCAAATAAGCACTTGGCACCGAGACAAAAAGGGAAGAATATATTGTCTTTTCTGACATAACTTTGTATTTTTCGGGGTCTAACGAGGTAATTCAACAATGGCCGGGGCCCGAGACTCCTGCACTGTGCAATGCGCCTTTTAGTTATGAAAGCGTAATGCCGTCAGGATTTTTAATCTTCAGAACAAGGCCATTTTCTCCTTAGCATGCTGCCAATTCACCTGGCATTGATTAAGTGGCACCGGCCCATGCAGACAGAGTGATTACTACAGTTTGCACAAAAATTGATTTAAAAAACTTTGCGAAGAAAGAAGAAGAAGGAGGAAAAAAAGAACATTGTCGAGTGCTGCAGATAGATCTGGGGAGTTGAAAATATGGATCTTCTGTACATTAAAAACTACACATGATGCATCAAGGCTGGGACGAACATCAAGAGGCGCTAACCTGACATCATCCACACTATAAATCGCAGCTGAATGAGCCTCATGTATCTCATTACCATTCACATGAATAAATTGCTTTTTAACGATAAACCGCTCTGAGGTTTACGACGGAACGTCGGCTTTCGATAAATGACAACAGGTACAGATCACCCAAATGTATGCTCGTAGATTAGGGAACTGCATACGTAGCAATTCCCTAACGCGCTCCTCTTGTTAGAATTGTCTCTGGCCTTGCCCTGTTGAGTCCAGCAGGGATGAGCGAATCGGCTTTGGATGTTTCGCATAAAACTTCTTTTCAATACTGTACAGAGCGAGCGAAGTAGCTGAATAATGTCCTTACTTCTTGAAGTCTCGCGAGACTTTGCATAATAACTTCAGAAATTGATTTATACTGTAAAAAAAAAAAAACATTTCCCAAACTCGGGTTCGGTTCCAAGTGGATTCGCTCATCCCTAGAGTCCAGCAGCAGAATGCAGACTGCTGTCCATGGCTGCATAGGGCGCTGCTAATGCCAGATCAGAGCTGATGGGTTGAAGTTAAAACTTTAAAGGGGTATTCCGGTTGTTAGAAGTTATCTTCTTTTCACAGGATAGGGCATGACTATTAGATAGGTGGGAGTCCTACCGCTGGGACCGCCAATGATCACAAGAATGGGGCCCACTCCCCCTACAGCCTCCCTGAAATGAACGTAGTGACCGGTAAGGCACGTGTGCGGCTGCTCCCTTCATTTCTATGGGGATTGCATGCATGCCCGACTGGCCGATCCGTTCATATCAAAGGAATTGCAGGGGGTACGGTGCCCCCGTTCTTGTGATTGAGGGGTATCTGCTGTAGGACTCCCATCGATCTAATAGTTTTCCCCTATACCCGAATAGCCCTTTAAGGTCACAAATAAATCGATTCTGACACATCAGGTAATTGTCGCACATGCAATTCCCTACACGAGTATATGCCCCAAAGGTTTCATGGGTACCTCCACTTAAAGGGGTTGCACCACCATTAAATGTTACCGTATTTTAATATAATTCAGCATGAAAAATGAGTGACTTGTTATTTACTTTCTGTTAAAATGTTCCAGTTGTAAAATATTCTCTATCATAATGGCGCCCCCTGGTGTTTAATCTCTATAGTAATGTGGTTGTCCACCTACTGAGGTGGTCGCATTTGCTCAGTTCCGTCCTTCAACTGCCACATCTACGGTTAGAAGCTGTAACAGTTACATGGCGATATCTTCAGCAGAAAGGACACGCCCACTAATAAAAGGACACATCCCCTGAGCTGTGATATGGAGACAGCTGCAGCAGGACACACGCTTTCTGAGCTGCCAGCTTGAAATAAATCTAGCAGAGCAATTGGAGCAATGAATGGAGAGATCTCTAGATCCACGTGAGGTACAGGGCTGGTTCTAGCTTTGTTAGAAAGACATAATTGTTTACATTAATCCCTTTAAAGGGGTTGTCTGATAATACAAAACCGATGGCCTATCTATAAGACAGACATCAATATTAGATCGGTGGGACTCCTGGGAGTGCCGTATTCCCTTCACTGTTCACCAAGCACAGCGCCATACCTTTAGTAGTGGCCGTGCCCGGTACTGCAGCTCAGTCCCATTTGCTCTGAGCTGCAATATCATAAACAGCCACTTCTAGAAGAATGGAGCTGTGCCTGGTAAATAATAAAGCGGAAGCCGATCGGACTGCACTTGAGCTGACTATAGACATTAGAAAAATGACTGACAACCATTTAATGTGTATGAGGGTGCCCTGACTCTCCCCTGACACTAGATCTATGGGGAGATAAAGATCGGGTAGGTGGTATGGCCAGCCTTAGGATAGGCCACCAGTTTTTCAGGTCCAGATAACCCAGTCAAAGCTCTGGCAAAGGGGGCGCAGAGAAGCTACTGCATGCATGGCAGCGCAGAGGTAACAGTATGATGCCCGCATCCTATTCTAAGGATTAATGCAGGATACTCTTTGGGTGTAATGGGGACAATTTTGGGTATATTCCCATGCAGTGGTAAAGGAGCCACGTCATTACCATACTGGAAAAAACTGTATTACAGTGATGCAGTTCCCCTGTCATTCCTCCTGGAAATGCATAAACTGGGTATGGCAATTTCTATTACCAACAGAGTGTGTCCCTCTTCAATCTGCACTGACAAAGTGTGAAGGGAACCCCCCCAAATTGACAAGAAGAAATGTAGTTCCCAGTTGCCAATTTATCCATACATTTTCAGGAAAAATAACAATGGACAGTCATAAGAAAAGGTGCGCCAAAATTTACCAAAATTAGATGGGTCCCTTTAAAGAGGACCTGACATGCCTGTTTTAATAGCTTCATGCATTTACCATGTAATAACAATTCTGGAGCATTTATTCTTATGGCTCTATGATGTGCCATTCCTTTATTATTTCTACTAGAAATTATGAATGAACTGCTAGCAGTCTGCAGTAAGGGTACAGAGGGGTGGTAACCAGTTTGGGGTGTGTCCCTGCACAGACTCACTCTATCCAATCAGTGCTGCCATTGTCAAACCATGCAGGGACACCCCACCCCCCCCCTAACTGGTTACCGCCCCTCTGTACCCTTACTGCAGACTGCTAGTAATTCATACATAACTTCTAGTAGTAATAATAAAGGAATGCACAACATAGAGCCATAAGAATAGATGCTCCAGAATTGTTATTACATGGGGAATGCATGAAGCTATTAAAACAGGCATGTCAGCAGCGGGGACAGGTCCTCTTTAAAAGAAATTGTAATAAATAAGCAGAACGGTCTCCATCCACCAGCGATCAGCGACTTTGGACGTATTTTAGGAGAACCCTTGTGCTTGGTGACGCCAAAGCACCAAGCGATGAGGATGTTGAGGATTGTGAAAAAGACAATTACAGTAATTTTTATTTTTTTCTTACCCTGTCCTTCCGGAGTTTCACCGAAGGGATTGACTTCGACCTGCGTAGCGTCGACCTTCAGGAAAAGCTCGTACAGTCTCTTAATCTGGTCGGCGGCCTGCGTACACAACAATTACAAGGCTGAGGTCGGCGCGGAAGACGATGAGCATTACATGAAATATTAAAACTTCTTCTATCGCACACTTGGAAGCTTTGCAAATGAGTATTCAAGAAGAATGACAAATGACGCTTTTAGGATTCATAGTACCTCCGAGCCGCCATACAAGACCGCACTGAGGTGAAGGTTAGTACGCAGTATTAATTGCAGCTTAAAAGAGTTGTCCCCCAAAAAATATTCTACAGTTTTTAAACCAGAGCTTTGATCTGAATACTTTTATATTTGCATGTAATTAAAAATGTATTGGAGCTACTGAGTTATCCAACAAAATGTATCTGTACAGCGCCCCTGCTGTTTACTTTTTTCTCAAATTTCTGTGTCCTGCTGACGGAGATGGAAGCACATACTCTGTTCTATCCTTCAAACACCACCAGATGCAGCAGAAAGGAGACACCCATGAGAAAGGACACGCCCCTAAAGCTCACAGTGTGAAATAAGTCTAGCAGAACAATTGGAGCAGTGAATGGGGAGATCTCCGGGCCCATGTGAGGTACAGGGCTGGTTCTAACTTTTTTTTTGTCACGTGCTATTTTCATTTTTTTATATTATTCATAGGTAGTGTTGAGCAAACTTGTTTTTTAAGTTCTGTGTACAAAGTTGGGGTTATAGAAGTATCCAGTTATGGATTCCAAATTCCGTTATTTCCGTGGTAGCGGAATCCATAACGGGATTCTTCGATAACCCAAACCCGAACTTTGGACGCAGAACTTAAAACACAAGTTCGCTCAACACTATTTATAGGATAACCCCTTTAATGTAATATTACGAAGGGATTTAATATGCTGTTTAGTCAACACACAAATGAACTAAACGTTTGGCCAACAGCTACATCTCCTGACTCTCACATGCACACTCGGCTAAGTCAAGACTGCACGCGTTTTCAGTGGGGAAAGGGAAAAGCAATGCCAGACGCTTCTGCCAGCCGCCTATCTCACAGGAAAACCGGAGGATCGGGCGTTCAAAACTCAACGCTCTCAATCTCTTTCTCCTCTGACATCATCCACCCCATAACCACGCACGCTTGCCCCTGTAAATGAGGAAAGAGAAGAAAGCCGCTGCTAGTGGGGCTGTCACCCTAACAACAAAAGAATCGGCCAGCTAAAATCCAGCCTGCTGTCTGGGGAAAGTTGGGAAACTCCCATAGACATTACATGGTCAGTCAGTCCCGACACATTCAGCCAACAATTGTTTAATGGGGTTGTCCTAGTGTTACTGATGACGTATCCTCAGGATAGGTTATCAGTATGTGACCGGTGGGGATCCAAAGCTTAGCACCCCATCCGATCAGATCATTGAAGAAGCTCTGGTGCTGAGCCACGGCCTCCTTGCAACTTACCAAGCACAGCGCCGTCCACTGTATAGTGGCTGTGCTTGGTATTGCAGCTCAGCCCCAATCACTTGAATAGGACTAAGAGCGCTTAGGTGATGTGACCAACGAACGTGACGTCACTGGCCTAGGAAGAGGGGGCGGCGCTCGCTTAGCACAGCGCTCTCCTTAAGTGTCTGATTGAGGGGGGTGGCCGTTTCATGAGGACAACCCCAGTTCATACACCCTATTAGGGCACAGAGACATCGGGGGTGGTTGCCTGGACCAGCTGGTACCCCCTGGTTTGCCTGGTCAAGCTGCCTCGTGTGCCAATCTCTTCAAGAGGTAGTGACCTGGTGTTCCCCTCGGCAAAGCCTATTCCCACCATCAGGGGTACTGCGAAGAACGAGGGGTTCACTTAGACAACGCCCTTAGCGGAGGTTGCTCACGTTGCACAGTGAGTTCACACCTGCTGGTTCGTGACAAATCCCACCCAGACACTCCATTGAAAGGGTAGGGGTGCCTATAGCTTGATATCTCCATGTGCCCTATATACAGTATTTATATCCAAGGGAAAAGGAATCAGTTGAGATCCACGAACTGGGAACTATGTAAAGGATGTGGAGACCTTGACCCATGATGGTCTTATCCTAAAAATGCCACAGTGAGGAACCTCATCACCATGTAACGGTCTATGGCTTTGTGCAGTAGAAGAGACAGTTTCACGTTCGATGGAGGTTGCTCGTTTTGACTGATTTTCGGTCTGATGGACTTTTCTAGCGTTTCAATTTATTTTCTTACTGTATCGGATAAAACCATAGAAGAAGAACGATATTCTGCTGCTGCAGGAACCTCTGCAATAAAGCTTAATGGCGTTTCATAGAATGGTGAAGGGAGCTGCTTTAGATGCAAGGCTAAAAAGCCATTTACCAGTCATAACAAGAAGTTTGGTACAGCGCGTACGCTAAAGGGGCTGTAAACAGTAAAAGTAATAAAATGCTAGGCCAGGCTGTCAGCCGTCCAGAATCTTCTTTCTTTCTTTCTTTTTTTTGCAGCCCTGTAAATACATTTTTGAAAGAAAATTGGAAGCTCAACCCTCTGTCAATCAAAATCGACTTTTCTACTGAACAAAAAAAAGTAATTTCAGTTTGTCTAGTGTTTCTGGCTTGTCCTGCATATAGGAGCTACGAAGGAGCCTTCGAGAGTTTCCTTCAGATGGACAGAGAGCCGAGATCAGGCATCCTCAAACTGCGGCCCTCCAGCTGTTGCAAAACTACAACTCCCAGCACGCCCGAACAGCCTACAGCTATCAGCCTACAGCAGAGCATTGTGGGAGTTGTAGTTTTACAACAGCTGAAGGCCCGCAGTTTGAGGATGCCTGGCCTAGATCATCGGTCTCCAACTGGTGCAAAAGTACAATTCCCAGCCGTATTCGGCCAGAGCATGCTGGGGGATGTAGTTTTGCATCAGCTGCAGGTTGGAGACCATTGGCCTAGATCAGTGATGGCTAACCTTCCGGTACTCCAGCTGTGGTGAAACTACGACTCCCAGCATGCTCCATTTATTTCTATGGAGTTCTGAGAACAGCCAAGTAAGTGTAGATCTTGGGAGTCGTAGTTTTACCACAGCTGGAGTGCCGGAGGTTAGCCATCACAGGCCTAGATGGATATTGAGCTTAGTTTATTTTTATGGGCAGCTCATGGCAGTGTCAGTAGATGCTGGGATTTCCTGCTCTCAGGCACGCGGAGCTGCTTCATCCACTGTTTGGACACAGAGTTAAGATTTCAATTTATGCTGCAGCAGATTTCCGGAAAAATGGCATCAAGGTCCACATGCGCATTTTGCTGTAGATTTGTCTCAGACTCAAACCTACCAAAAAGCACATTCTCTGCGGATGTACCCTTAAGAGTCCAATTCTCAGAAATTTCTAAGGGCAATTATAGAGTAATTGTTAGGCCAGTTTCACATGGGACAGGAAACACGCTTCGATTTGACAGCTGCATATCCTGGACCGAAAATTGGCCCTTTGACCGGGACTCACAGCATCATGATTTATGATGCTGCGAGTTACTGCTGCGAGTTACTGCTGTGGTTCTACCATACTGTACTCACGGCATAATGTGAGTATAGTACAGTAGACCCCTAGTCAGGTAGGAAGGCGCAGCATCATAAGTTATTATGGGGCAGCACGGTGGCTCAGTGGTTAGCACTGGTGTCTTGCAGCGCTGGGGTCCTAGGTTAGATTCTGATCAAGGGAAGCATCTGAATGGAGTATGTTCTCCCCATCTTTGTGCGTGATTCCTCTCCCACTCCAAAGACATACTGAGTGGGGATTTAGATTGTGAGCTCCAGTGGGGACAGCGAGTGATCATAATGTCTGTAAAACGCAGAAATATGGATGCTCTGGATTCGGGTCAGAGGAGCAGGGTGTTCGGTCTGGGAAACACAGTCATCGCACATAGCATTTTTCCCAGACTGAACGCGCTCATGTAAAACGGACCTTCTACTACGTACACATCAGTGTCTTGTTCTGTTCCAAGCATGGCCAACCTGTTTCTCTCCAGCTGTTGTAAAACTACAACTCCCACCATGCCCTGCTGATCGCTGTAGGCAGTCTGGGCATGCTGAGAGTTGTAGTTTTGCAACAGCTGCAGAGCCTCAGGTAGGCCATCCCTGTTCTAGTTAGTCTGGAAAATATCTTCTGTTCAGATAAGTATGGCAATATTTCTGAATACTGTGCCTAAAGAAACAAAAATCAGTAATAATCCATAAAACAAGTACTCGGGGTCTTTAAACATAAATTATGACAGATCTACGGCAGACGAGATCAAACAAACCTGGTGCCGCTCACTTATCGGCGGTGTGCTGTGTATATATTAAAGCACGTTTAAGATGAGCAATGCGCGTTGTCAGAATGCCGATACTCGCCTCTTTACCAACAATGAATATTGTATTCGTATTCCCAAAGCGAAAAAGCACAAACATAAAACACACATACACAGAAGGAGAATGTGTCACTCCAGGTCTGGGGAGGCTGAAACGCAGCAGCAGATGCGTCCATCCCCTGGAATCTGTCATCCAACTGCTCTATGATTTCAATTGTTTAAGGTTGACTTGTTGGGTGTCATAATACTTGCGTTATTATGTGTTATGTGTGTGTGGGGGGGGTTTTAAGTACTAGCTGACCAGTTACATGTGCTCTTGGCAGCTGAAGGCATCTGTGTTGGTCCCATGTTCATATGTGGGCGCATTGCTGAGAAAAACGATGTTTTAATGTATGCAAATGATGCTCTCTCTGCAATTACCGCGCCCTCCGCACTTAGGGTCCATTCGCGGATCCGCAATACACCCGGCCGGCACCCCCCATAGAAATATCTATTCTTGTCCGCAGCTGTGGACAAAAAAATAGGACATGTTCTATCTTTTGCAGAGCCGCAGACCGGAAGTTCGGGGCCGAAGCCCAGAAGTTCGGGTCCGAGCTCCGCAAATGCGGAAGCGGAGAGCACATAGTGTGCAAATAAGCCTCTAGGAGCTTTTCCGTTACAACTAGAGGCTCTGCTCTCTCTGCAGCAGCTGCCCCCTCTGCATTTTGATTGACAGGACCAGGCAGTGAATATGTCATCACACCTGTCCCTGTCAAAGTGCATGTGGAGAGAAGAGCCTCTAGGTATAAGGGTAACGTCCCCGTTGCTCCTAGAGGTTCATCAAAACTTAATTTTTCTCAGCAATGCGGACACATATGAACATGGGACCAACACAGATGCCTTCAGCTGCCGAGCGCACATGTAACAGGTCAGCCAGTGTCATAGGGACAAATCTGCTGACAGCGGCCCTTTAATGTTTTTTTAAACCCATAACTAGATTTTTCTTTTATTATTTACGACTTTAGGGTACTTTCACACTAGCGGCATAGCTATCCGGCAGGCTGTTCCGGCGGGTGAACAGCCTGCTGGATCCGCCATGCCGCAAGTACCCGTGCACTGCCGTGCTGCCACTCCGTCTCCACTGACTGTAATGGGCGGGGGACGGAGCTACGGCAGGGCACAGTCGGAGACTGCCGGACTAAAAGTACTGCAGGTCCGACTTTTTAGTCCGGTGATCTCTGCCACGCACTGCCGTGCTGCGCCATAGCTCTGCCCCCCTCCCCATTATAGTCAATGGGGACGGAGCGTGCTGCCGGGTAACATATTCATGTCACAGATACCCCGCTGGTGCTGTTCCAACAGTGACGGGGTCCCACAGGGCTCCACTTCATGCTGCTGTCTCGAAAAAACAGGAAAATTGCTGGGAGTACTGAGGTATGCCGCAATCTGCTCACCGCATACAAGGCGGAGATCAATGGTTTCTGTGATCCCCATGTCTGCATTACAATCACGATCTTCTCCCTCACCACACAGGAAAATTCTTACTGTCTGCAGTCACCGCTAGGGGGTACTCACGGAAGTAGAATTTATTTTTTATTTTTTGCCCCGCATGCCACAAACTCTTTCCAGATCATATCTAGCAATACCAAGAACATGCCCATCTATTTAGCATTGTGTCTGGGCACTACTCAATGAAATAGCCACACAGGATGCATTATGGATCATGCCATAGGACAGCAAGGGTAATACAGTAACTGCTCTCCTCACCTGTTGCCTTAAAGGTCCCTTGAATCCCAAATTGTCGGCCATCCGCAGGACCTGGCTGTCCTTTATACCTTCAAATATATCTATTTCTTCCTTTTAAAAACACAGAATAAACAGAGTGACACAAAGAAAATCCAAAAATTAACATGCATCCCGATCCCAAGAAATCAGAACAGGAACAGGTGCCCAGAGGGTACATTTTAATTATGTCACCATGATTTTGAATGAAGCCCTTCCACAACAAGACGGTGGCATGGTGACAAGACAATCTGACACCACTTTTCACTTGTAATTACAGGCCAGATGGCTTTGACAAACATTTAGCAGCTAATCTTGCTGACAGGCTCTGGAATCTTATCACTGTGTTCATGCCACGACCCGGCAATGTTATTACAAAATATGCTTGCAGGGGGGGGGGGGGGGTGTGATGGGGGTCCTCTATTTTGGCACCGAACATCATTATTACAATTAATTCCATGAAAATGTGACATGAGGGACATAAGCTACAAGAGAACGGCTAAGAAACTGCAACTAAAATAATAAAAAAAAAATTAAATAAATAAAAGCAACTGTTTTGTGCTTACAGCTCCTGCGGAAACCTATGCATCTCCATGGTTACAGACTACAAACAAATCCTGTGTAGTCTGATCATGCAGTCTTACTCCATTCAGTTCCCCTTCTTCTTGATAATATGCATTTGTTCGGTATGCAAGAAGTATGGGACATGTGGAAGGGACTTTCTCTGCAGGATCAGCCTACAGAGGGTTTGTTTGTAGTCGGACAGGTTTGAATATTTCTGACTATTGCAAATTTGCAGGATTTTAGATACATGGGAATTGGGCTACCCTGGGGTTTTTCCAAGCTCCTGATAGTAATGACCTATCCTATGGATAGATCATCAGTATATGATCGGTAGGGGTCCTACACCCGGCACCCCCACGATCAGCTATTCTATCAGCCTCTGATGCTAGAAGCAGCACTTTGAATGGATCCGGAAGCACAGCTCCATTCAAAGTTTAGTGGCCCCTTTTGGTTACTGCAGCTCAGCTCCCTATTTAAAGAGGACCGTTCATCAGTCTAAAAAATGCGTACTAACTATGCTGACATGTAGAGCAGCGCCCAGGGATCTCCCTGTACTTACTATTATCCCTAGGCGCCGCTCCGTTCGCCCGGTATAGGCTCCGGTATCTTCTGGGACTTGGTTATACTAGGCGGAGCCTAGTACACTTGGTTATAGTAGGCGTATGCCAGGCTGTAGCGCTGGCCAATCGCAGCGCTCAGCTCATAAGCCTGGGAGAAAAAAAAACTCCCAGGATTGGCCAGCGCTACAGTCTGGCATACGCCTACTATAACCAAGTGTACTAGGCTCCGCCTAGTATAACTAAGTCCCAGAAGATACCGGAGCCTATACCGGGCGAACGGAGCGGCGCCCAGGGATAATAGTAAGTGCAGGGAGATCCCTGGGCGCCGCTCTACAGGTCAGCATAGTTAGTACACATTTTTTAGACTGATGAAAGGTCCTCTTTAAGTCAATGGAGGCTGAGCTGCAGTAACCCCGCACGGCCACTACACTTTGAATGGAGCTGTGCTTCCTGTTCCAATCAAAGTGCTAAGGTCCAGTGCCAGAGGCTGCACGGACCGGACCTGAGCCTGCTGGTGTCGGATCCCTACAGATTGGATACTGGTGACCTAGGTCATCAATCAGAAGACTGGAAAACCTCTTTAAAATGATGGCTTAATGCGACAGGAATTTCCAGGCTCCCTGGGAAAGAAGCGGACACAGCAGTATCACGCTTTCTATTTGGTGGAGGCACAGCATGAACGAAACTTACCTTAAAGATAAGCTCTGGCGTTTTCTCAGCTACTTCTTCAATGTCAACTCCACCTTGAGGGCTGCCCACAAGCACGGGTCCATTGCATGCACGGTCCATTAGAATTGCTAAATAAGTTTCTCTCGAGATATCCAGGGCCTCCGCCACCATCACCTAAAACATTAACCGTTTCAATTAATATCCAAGCCGTCCTGAGTCAGCAACTAACCACGACTTTAGCTGTAATTGTTATAATGACACAGGTCTCTGCTGATGTCCTGGGAAGAACAGTTCTTTAAAATGGAAAAAATTGCAGAAGAATTGAAGAACCTTTTCTTTTGATTTCTTACTGCTCCATGTCCAAGCAGCATCCAAGATGGCTGATGCCTTTATCACTATAGCTTGGAGCTTTGTGGAGATATCATCACTTAATTCCATGCAAATTAGGCATTTGGAGCACCGAGGGTCTGGTTTAGCTCTTGGAGCACCGTTAAAGCTTAAAGCTACGCCCCTCGGTGCTCAGTACACTCCCACCTTCCCTTTGATTGACAGGGCTAAATGCCCTGCCTAATGGTGCCTTAGCTGTGACTCACAATCCACTAGGAATACATGGTTTTGCTAATGTGCTGTAGGGATTCAAGGGAGTGAGCGCTGTGCGGGGAGCGGAGGATACCTACCCTGCGACCCTCCCAGCAGCTGCGCTCCTCTCCTCACAGGAGAGGAGCACACTACTGGGAGGGGGGAGTGTACTGAGCACTGAGGGGTGTAGCAGTGCTCAAAGAGCTACGTCAGCACTTCGGTGCTCAAACTTCCTAATTTGCATAAAAATAAAAGTGATGATATCTCCCCAATGCTGTAAGCTACAGACACAAGAAAGATATAGGGGGTCATTTATATTATTGCTACACGCCTACTATATTAGGCATATTTCAGGTTCCAATTTGCGGTGTAATGGTTAGTTGCGCCGCAATCTGCGACTTTTAGGCCTGTGGGGGGAAAAGTGGAATGGCGTGGGAGGAGAAGGGGACGGGCGGGCAGGCCCGTCTCATTTACCATTTTGTACTCCTGTTCAGGCATGGAAAAGGGTCTAAATGCAAGACAGTTCGGAAGCTTTCTTACATTTAAAAGCAGCGGTGGATCAGCCAAAGTTATGAAGACGCCGGCATCGCTTCATAACTCGGGCGGATCTACCGCCAGGTATAGGGGTTATAAAGATGGCGTCTAAAACGCCGATCTTAATAAATGACCCCCATAGTTTTCATAATCAGTCCTAACAGGCAAATCCTAAAGGCTCTTTAAAAATGTTTGCTCACTGTAGGCTTATGAGTCCAGAGGGCGGCCCTAATCAGTGACTGACAGTAATGGGTGACTCCTCCCACTGGACTCATAAGCACAGAGTGAGCAGGGGTTTAAATCAATAAATTACTAGTTACAGTTTTTCTTTTTCCATAAACCTATATATCAATCTGCTCAGCTCCTCCTGCCCTGCAACATGGTGGCCACATATTGGACAGGCTCACTTTAAAAGAGAATTTCCCCCATAATGCAGCAGTGAATATGAGCCTTTGATATGTCATCTGCCTGAGATTTCATACCTGGATGCAGCTGTCCCTCCATGTCTGCACCGCCGGCACTGAAGAATTACACCCCTCGGCAATGAAAGATGCTAATTATAGATTAATGAAACAAGTTTCTCTGCCTCCTATATAAAGGCGCAGAGGTGCAGTTAAACACGCAGCATAATGAGGCCGGTTTTACCATCACTTGACGTCTTTTGTTTTCTACATTTAAAGAAAAGTGTTTCCTACAGTAGCGGGAACGTGGACGCCTGCCAAAAGCCGAGAGAGCGGCTCATTAATTACTTGGGTCTTGCAATTCGCTGAGGTGTATTTTTTTTTTTTTGCTAAAGCACTGCAAAGGGGGCAACAGTGAAGTGTTCGGCAGTCATCACACTGTATTTTACATTCCTGCAAAAAAAAAAATACTTAAACTCAAACGTGAGGACAATAGGAGAAATCTTCTGCACTGGAACAGACAACTTTTTGGGGTTATTATTAACCCCCTGAACAACCTAGAGATCTCAGGGGTGGCGGCAGGGGGTCGGGCTAGAAAAAAACCTGTGGCCCCCTCACTCTCCTGGCCCTCTACATTTTAGGGTCCGCAGGCCATTCGTGTCTGTATTGTGGACCGCAAACGGCTGTTCCGCCATATATGAGCGCCGGCCACGTGAATCTCGTATCACAGATGCGGACCCATTAACTTGAAAGAGTCGGCAATCCTCAAGATACGGCGCAGTGCGGAGGCACAGATTGGAAGCGCTTCCATGGGATTTTCGGTCCGTGCCTCCGTACCGCAAAAGTTAGGACATGTAAAAATCTATGGGGTCATACTGTACCTCTGTTTACCTTAAAAATTATAAAGTAATCAGATGCAACAACACAGTGCCATACCTTATGAACTTTGACACCGCCCTCAGGAGTTTGTTTTGTGGAAAGGTGGTATCCAATCATCTGCTTTGTAAGAACTTCTACTTTGTTAGGGCTGCAAAAGAAAAATAGAAATAAGTGAATGCGGGAAAATCTTGCAGATGCACACAATACAGCCCGAGATAAAAGCCGCAAAGCATCATTGTAACCGCTATACCTCCTGTGTTGCAAGGTATTTTAGTGGCTCTTTTGCATTTAAAGTAGTTTTTAATACTGATGAGGTATCCGCTGCATAGGTCATCAGTATCTGATCGGTGGGGTCCGACACCCGGGACCCCCGTCGAGCAGCTGAGAAGGCATCGGTGCTTGCAGTAGCGATGCAGCTTCTCACAGCTTTCCCTAAGGCTACATGCACACGACAGTTGTTTTTTGCTGTCCGCAAATCACAGATCCTTCTTCCTTTTTTTTTCACATCCACATCCTTTCCGTGTGTCCGCAAATTTTGTAGGTTGTGTTTCCGTGTGTCTTCCTTTTTTTTTTTTGCGGATCCGCAAAAAAAAACGGAAGGCTTGAACCAGTTTCTTAAAGTACCTGTACAAGTGCCCTGGTTTCCAAGCAACCATCCGCAAAAATGGCTGGCTTCCGTTGGTCATCCGCATTTTTGGCGGACCCATTGACTTCTATGGGTCCGCAAACTGTTTTTTGCGGACAAGAATAGGACATGCCATATTTTTTTTGCGGACGTGAAATGCGGATAGCGGACGCGGATAGGCAACGGAAGAGGCATCCGCATTTTTAACGGATCCATAAGGTGAATAGGAAACCATTGAATCCGTAAAAAAAACAGACGGACCGCGCAAAAACCACTGCCGTGTGCATGGCTAAGCCAGTGACGACTACATTTATCAGTCACATGGCCAGGCGCTGACTCCAGGGCTGAGAGTGTGACAACAAGCACAGCTTCTACAGCATTGGCGTGGCGATTTGTTGTGCCACAATCCCTTTGTACTGTAATGCACTTGGTTAGTGGTATTAGGTATCTGCCTTTGTTCCTGAGGTATGAAGTAACTACAAGCGTACTGCCAACCGCAGACCTTTAGAATGGGCAAGGAGTGGCTAAGAGCTGCTAGAAAGCTAGAAAACATCTAGTCATGTAACAGAGAGGTTAGCTCCATTTTAGACATCATCAGGGTTAAATGCATCATTGAACCAAAGAGGTGTCGACCAGGTGCCATATTGGGAACTGGTCGATGGGGAGCTCGCTCATTTGTCCACAGCTCTGTATGTTATCTTGTATATATCTTTTACCATAGTTTAGTAAACTTTTTATACACCTAACTGTGTTAAGCCTATTTATTCCTGGATCTCAGAATTCACGGTAATACACCTCCCAATATTACAAAGAAGCAAACAAAACATGGTAAAGGGCATGTGCATATATGCAACTAGGTACCAGGCAGAAAGAGTGTTTAGTCAAGTCACAATACTGCCATTAAGACGTACTGTACATAGTGGTACAGACCGATCAATTCTGGATGTCTACAAACAGAACCAAGAACTTACTCAGTAGTTAAATGGACTCCACCTTTCAGTCCGCTGTCAAACACACCTTTTCCTCTCCCTCCAGCCAAAATCTGGGCTTTTAAAACTATTTCCCGGGCCTCTGCAGAAAAATAAATATATTTTAACATTTAATGATAAGGTTACATAGACAAACATACTCCTCCCCCACCACTATTTGTATTTTTGGAACATCACCTCAAAAAAAATAACTATAAAAAAAATAACTTATCTTAGGTCCTCACCTAAATACACAGACCAACTGATGCAATGAGGCATGAAAAGGACTAATAAGATTTATTACTTATTATACAGAAACTTTACTTCTTAAAGGGCATCTGTCCTATTAAAATAGGCATACTGGCTGGTAAAATTGATCCTGCTGAGTAAAATGATGCCCGTTTTGTGAAAATGTTGTTCTTTTGATAAATGAGGAGTTCAGGGCATCAAGGGACGTGGCCAGCACTGAAAAGCCAAGGTGCACCGTGGGGCAAGGCTCCACCCCTTGGTGCACTCAAGCGCTCATTTACAGGAATGTCTCTACAGATTTTTACAAGCCAGGTAAGCAAGATCAACCCTACCAGACAGTGTGTCAGGTTTAATTGGTGTGCTTTAAAAACAAACAATCTCAAAAATAAAAGTCCTCGAGCTGTCCTCTTCTGTCAAGATGGGGTGTGCCCCTATTACTGTTATTTTACTATAATTCAGCATAAAATTCTAGTGACTTTTGAAAGTTACTTTGTTACAAATATGCTACAGTTGTGAGATACTCTTTTGACTTCATTATAATGGTGCCCACTGGTGTTTACTCTGAATACTAATGTGCATGTCCACCTACTGAGATGGTTCCACATGCTCAGTTCCATCCTACAACTGCCACCGGCTGGATCTACTGTTAGAAGCTGTGGTAGTTAAAGGGAGAGAGCTGCAGCAGAAAGGTCACTCCCCTGTGAAAGGAAACATCCCCTGAACTGCCAGCCTAAAGAGAACCTAGCAGAGCAATTGGAGCAATGAATGAGGAGATCTCTGGATCCATGTGAGGTACAGGGCCGGTTCTAGCTTTGTTAGAAAGAGATTGTCATGTACTATATGATGTCTGATTGTTTCACTGTTTACATTAAAATCCCCTTTAAAGGGGGTTATCAAAAACTTAAAAAGACTTCAGAGAGTGACCAACCCATGGTGGGGTTCATACTTGGTCCCCACCATTGGGTTCCAGCTCCATTGTACCCTGGCCATCACTGCAGCTCTGCAATGCTCTGGCGTCATCACCCTTTTGACAGGCTCCACATGACAACTGCAGCCAATCGCTGGCCCCAGCGGTGACCTATCACCCATGCGGCACGTTACTGGATCACACACCACATGGGTGACTGGTCACCGCTGGGTCCAGTAATTGGCTTCAACGGTCACGTGGGGCCCATTAACAGGATGTTGATACCACAGCATCACTGAGCTGCAGAGATGACCAAAACCCAGTGGCGGGGACCAAGAAAGTACGAACCCCACCATGGGTCAGCCGCTCTCGGAGGTCTTTTTAAGTCTTGGATATCCACTTTAACCACTTTGTTGGTTTATCTGCTAAGACTTCCAGACGATATTTTTTATTTGATGTCTTGAAGTTTCAGTTTATCGGAAAGAACCAAGTATCACACATTCTGAAAGTTTTTGCCAAAAAATAATTTAATATCAGTTCCATTTTTTCATTTATTTCTCGCCCACTATTTCCAGCATAACATAAAAGACACATCACTATAATGAATAGCAGAGAAAAACATAAAGTAACATTTCAAGACATGTATAAGAACAAACTCTACCAATAAGTGTGAACCCATATTATATAAATGTTCTACCTGCCGTTACGATCAATGCCTCCACACCGACAACTAACGGAGGTACTTTTTGCCTTCTGGGCAAAATAATTACTTAAGTTTTATTTAGGAGATTTATTCCTTATTTTTTTTTTGCATTGGTTTATTTGCGGCTCTCTGCCACCAATTCTTATTTGCTTAAATATCAGAGCACAAATAATTTTCATTTTTTTTATTTTCTTATTTAATTTTAAATATATATATATATATTCCTTCACTGTTCAAATTCCCTAACGGGATTACAAGAAAATGTTCTCTAGTAGAAAATGTAATTTTAGTTGCAATGATACGACTCTACTCTCTTAGGTACCGTCTACAAAAATTGCAAAGGGCATAATGGATTTTTTATGGAAATATCCCAGCCACAGTACAAATTGAGTTACTACAGACAAATGTTAGCTATCCGACTTCTTTAAAACACAGGATAAAATTATGTTCCAATCACACGTTCCTCGGCCCGTTCAGCGGAAGCAAATTCTTCATACAAAGAAATTAGACACCGGTTCATTGAGCCATTAAAAGCCTAAAGACGTGTACTGGGTAATTTATTTTCGTCAAAGCTTTTCAGTTCAATGGAAGACAGGAATCGGGCTCAAGAATCACAGCTGACTATACATTATATGAACAGATTGCGCCGCTAATCAGACGGTAACTCAAATAAAAAAAACAAAAAAAAAACAAAGCCACAACAACGATTCTACACTTCACAGTCCCTGTAGATTTTACAAAGCAACAGAGAAATGTTAAGGTCAAAATATCAGCAAAGCTGAGCAGAAGGAAGCAAAATACGCTTATGATTAGCAAATAAAACATGGAAATTTGGTAAAAAGTTATAAGCTGTGTTCACACATTATAGTGCCGGAAAAAATGCAACTAAATGCATATAAAAACAAAAACAAACCAAAAAAAAGTGCATTGCAAAAAGTTCAACTTAAGGGTATATGCACACGTTCAAGATTTATGTACGGAGAATCCGCAGGGAAATCCATGCGGACCATCCACATCAATTGGTGCGGATTTACATGCGGATCTGATGCAGATTTTACTAAGTGAATGGAGAAAATCCAGTCAGGAAAATGCTGCGGATTTTAAAAGTTTAAAGGTTTTAAGAATTATAAGTTTAAGAATTATAATTCTCATAGAATACAACATGCATGACCTACGGTGCGGATTTTCCGCACGCAATCCTGATCGTGTGCATTTAGCCTAAACTGTCCTTAACGAACTAGTGATGAGCGAAGTATTCATAAATTCGATCCTTCTGCTTCGGCAAATTTGACAAAAAAAAAAATCAGTTTCGGGATAAATGACTTAGTCAAGAAGCGCATTTCATTGTTAGTAGCGGGAGCAGGCGATTGTACTTACTTATTGCAACTTATTGACCCAACCCCCCCCCCCCCTTTGATTGAACTTGTGTTTTAAGTTCTGTGTCCTAGTTATGGATTCCGCTACCACGGACCATAATGGAACTTGGAATCCATAACGTGATTCTTCGATAACCCGAACCCGAACTTTGGATGCAGAACTTAAAAAACAAGTTCGCTCAACACTAATAAAGACTAAATAAAAACATAACTAAAAATCAGCATGGTAGATTGTATCTAATCAGATCTACATTGCCCCACAGCAAGGATTCAATTGGTTGCGATGGACAAAACGGAAACTTTGACAATTTTTTTTAGGCCCAATGGGGGGTTATTAAAAATCGTGCAAAAATAGTGAAGCAGGCAACCAGAGGCCAGTGCCCTTTCTCAGATACTTGTTTTAAAAAGAAGAGTAACAACGTTGGTTGATATCGGTAACTGCTCCACATCTTTGGCAAAATTCTGAAACTGATTTGACTTAAAAATGAAACCATCCAGAATGAAAATACAGAAGATGTCGCTTTAAAGACTGGAGAGTTGCTATTTTCTGTGGACGGTGACTGGTTGAGCTTTTAGCCAGAATGTTACAGGTCTGAGAGGAAGCATTTGTTTCTCGGGAAACTCCAGGGATTAAGTCTATTTTGAAGAAGATTCCCTAACCATAATGTCTTGAATTAAAAAGACACAGATTCCCCGGAGTCGCAGGAGCCTAAGAGCACTTGATTAATGCGCTGCGGCTCCCAGACACGGATATCTCCATTTAACACAACCTCAGTTCTTTTTATTGGACATAAACCACCAGTTTCTGTTTATTGCAGTAAAAAGAAAAAAAAAAGTTGATGTGCATCGAGAGCCGCAGACGAGCCAAATACAAGCACAGTCTGTGCCGCAAATCCCGTCTTGACTACGGGTCTAATGACCAAAACTAATAGCATCATAGAGATAGATGATATTAGTTCGGGTCATTAGACCTGCAGTTGGGCCAGAAATTGCAGACTTAATAGACACTAATATTTTGGGTAATTAGACCCGAGGACGGGTCGGGATTTGTCCATAATACACTCATCTGAAACCATATATAATTGCCACTTTTGCCTCATGTCTCCCTTTCAAAAGGCAGTCATAACAAGCTATGGCTTCAGTTGTCAAATGGATCCAAATGTAGGCTGCCTGGGATCACCATAAAAAAAAAAAAATCACATAAAAACTAGCCAAAAAATATTAAAAGAGCCATTACTTACCATACCTGTTACCACGCTAAACTGCTGACAGTACTGCATTGAGGCTAGGAAGGGAAAGATAAAACATATCTTTTGTAGAGCTTTTCTCACCAGGAGTAGTGCGAATATAAAGTTTTATTCTGCCAGATTCCCTCAAGTACTCAGGAAGTGGAGCTTCACTGTGAAGTGCTCTCTGCACCGAGCTGCTTCACAGCCCCTCCTCTTTGCTCTGAGTGACAGCGGAAGTGGTCTTCTGATTGAATGCTATGGTTGTCCCTCGGAGCAGAGGATGTGAAGCAGCTCAATGCAGAGATCACTTCAGTGTGAAGCTCCAACTCCTCAGCACTTGAGAGAGCAGAAACTGTCAGAATAAAAGTTCATATTCTCACTAATCCTGATGATAAAAACTCCATGGACAGTATGTTTATCCTGCTCTCTCCAGCCCTTACCTACTCCTGTCAGGAGTTTAGCATGGTCAAAACTGCTGACAGACTCCATTTATCCAGTAATTATTTTTTTTACAATTTTAGGAAATTTTATGTAATTTCTCCTCCCTGGCCTGTTTTTTGTTGATACTGCATAACCCCTTTGGACTCCACGTGCTTACATTGTTTATTCTGATGATTACATATGATATTCTGTTAGCACAACTAGAGACAGTAGTTTTATTCTTGTAGTCAAAAATAGTGGACCACCTGTATAGAAAAAGTTTAAAGTGTACCTGAGTTTACAAAAAAAAAAAGTTTGCATAATGGCTGTGCTATGTGCAATCAAAACAGTGAAGAAACAACTAAATTTGGGCTTTTCAAAAGTCTCTTTCAGCCATAATATTCAATTTTTAGCTGCACAGCTTGATGCATTTCTCTCAGAAGCAATGAGTGTATCCCTCCTGCCAGTACTGTATATAGTGACCTCACTTCCTTTACTTCCCATTAAGTTTGTTTTCTTCTATAAAGCTGAGAAAGCTGATAATGAAGAATAAATCACACTTACAGAAAGGCAGGAGGCTCCTGTGATGTTCAGAAGCAGTGTAGAAGCAGTTTGTTTACCAGGCTCACTATCTCAGCTAGCTCTGACACGCCCCCACATCCTCTCCGCCATCTTCTGAGTCTCTTTACCAGAGACAGATATTGCCTAACCACAGGCTGTGGACTGCAACTAAGGGTTCTTTCACACTAGCGTTAAAGTTTTAGGGGCTCAATACCGGAAAAAAACGCTTCAGTTTTGTCCTAAAGCATTCTCGATGGAAAGCATTCCGTTCACTATGCATCAGGATGTCTTCAGTTCAGTCACTTTTACGGTATTTTGCCGGAGAAAATACCACAGCATGCTGCGGTATTTTCTCCGGCCAAAATTCTGGAACACTTGCCGGAATGCCAAACGCGGCATTATTTTCCTTTAAAATCTATTAATGCCAGATCCGGTACCAAGTGTTCTGAAAAAACGGATCCGGTTTTCCGGTCTGTGCATGAGCAGACCTTTAAAAATGTGAAAAAGATAAATACCGGATCTGTTTTTTCCGGATGACACTGGAGAGACGGATCCGGTATTTCAATGCATTTGTCAAACCGATCTGGAAACAAATGGTATCCGTTTGCACACGGATTTACGGATCCGGCAGGCAGTTACGGCAATGGAACTGCCTGCCGGATTCCTCTAACGCTAGTGTGAAAGTACCCTTAGGTGGGAGTGAGACCTCTAAACTTTACAGCTTTTTTTTCAGGCGGATGCAGCCCTAAAATATAGGTCTGCCAATGCTGGTGTCTATCCAATGTATATGGAGGTAGGCCTACTGGAGCTGGCATATTGGCAGCTCATTAACATTCCCGATTCTTAGTTCCTTCCCTCAGGAGAAGCCTCTCCAGAGATAACCGCCAGCAACTTATGCCTGTCTTCTCTAGCAAGAACTACTCAAGCTTCACTGTTGTTTCTGGCCATTGGTCCACTACCTTCCAAGTTCTCTAAATCAATAAGGTGGGCCTGAGGCATTTTGGATTTGCAATATTTTTTTTTTTTATAATGGAGAATTTTATACAAAACTCGGAGTTGAATAAGTGAAGGTTATTTTTCTACAAGCAGCAGCCATAAGACACTCAGTCCGCTCTCTCTTTCTCTTGCCTCGAGTAATGCCCAATTTAAAAAAGTGCTTTATTTTTTAAGACTTGTCCAACTAAAAAGCATAAAACCGTTTTACCTTTTCATATCATCTACCTAGGGGACTGGAGCGTGCAGAGGAGGGAGTCTGAGCAGGGACCTCCGGAGGACCTCTCACATCTGCTTCTTGTATGAAAACTAAAGTCTACTGTATTTCAAAAGGCACACTTTTAACTAAAAACAGAACACAGACAGACGAATTTCACAAAAAAAAAAAAAAGCCATATAAAAAGAACTTTTTTTTTCCGGGGTCACTAAATTTTAAGGTGACTCAAAAGTTCATTAGTGTTTTATATAAAAGGGAAGTTGAAACCATTCTGTAGAATCTTGGCAGAAGTAAAACATCCGCTGCATTTTACGTTATTTACAGAGCCACGTGCACGGAGACTGAATGCTGGCCGTCCCCATGATACAGCATCCAAACCCAAAAATATTTTTCCAGGAATCCGTATGTATCAGAGAAAGATAAACCTCTATAG
The DNA here is from genome assembly GCA_033119425.1 of Bufotes viridis. NCBI lineage: Eukaryota > Metazoa > Chordata > Amphibia > Anura > Bufonidae > Bufotes > Bufotes viridis. The sequence continues at coordinate 20,458,102 of CM065596.1, read as the reverse complement.
GAAACCGGAAGAATCGGGACCAATAGACTCCTATGGGTGCCATATTTCTGCTCCGTATAAGGTTACTTTCACATTAGCGCTAAACTGTTCCGGTAGATGAACTACTTGCCGGATTTCATCGAATACTACCTTTCCCTGCCTGGTTTCGGCCAGACAAAAATATTCTGCTTGTAGCTGTATTTGTCCAGCCGAATCTGGGCACTAATGCCGGATGCCCACCAGGTCCCATTATAGTCAATGGGGCCTGGCGGTGGTCCAGCAGTTATCGGCTATGCTGAATGCAATGAACTCTGGCTGGCTTGTCCGCTACCAGAACAGTTTTGCGCTAGTGTGAAATTAGTTTAACTCAGGACTTGTACAGAGCTCAATGGGGTTATCTGGGAAAAATTACCTACTGTATCCACAGGCTACAGTAAATATCACATCGGCATGGGTCCGGATCTCGGCACCTCTGCTAATAAGCTGTTTCGGGAAGATCCTGGTGAGCACAACGGCCTCCCAGGCAGTGCTTGGTATTGCAGCTCAGCCCCATTGACTTGCATGGTGTTGAACTGCAACTAGACCATGTGAGCAATGTATGGTGACATCACATGGTCTGGGGAAAGGCCGCTGCGCTCAAGGAGTTGCTGGCCTCTTCTAACAGCTGATCGGCGGGGGTCCTGAGGATAGGTCATCAATATTGATAATCAGATAACCTCTGGAACCTATCATTAGGCTTATGTGGCCAGAACCATAAGCAAAATAAAATGCCATTAAGATTTCACAAGACAGAGAACTAGGCTTCACACTGAAACAAAGAAAATAATAAGAAAAAAAACGAGGAAGGCAAGATAAGTCAGGGCATGGTAAGAAGGGCCCGCTGTGTGGCTTGTCCCCGCTCTTCTCTGCGTGACTGACGAGTTTCTTGCTGAGCAGAGCAGGGTAAGGACGCACACGAGACCCAACTTCCCGTTCCTGAACCCCTTGCTGCAGCATTTCTGTCATGAGGGATCTAGTCTAGGCAGCACCAACCCAATGACAGGTTCCCTTTAAAGTAGCGGTTCAAACATTACAGACTGAATGCACAGACCCGTCATACATTCACCAACCTCTGAAGAACTTTCCTTTCTTCAATCACAACCCCTACACCTCTGCCACACAATCACCGGAACACAGGTAGAGTGCTGGTAGTCCTGCCCTGTTTACTCTGGGACCACTGCATGACTACCGGGGACTACATTTCCAAGTGCATCATGCTGTATCCAAGCGCTTATCGGATGTGCAGGGAGAGCGGTGAGAACGATAAGGCACCATCTAACCGCGCAGACAGAGGACATCAGTGATGCACACACAACCAGGACTGTATGCACAAGCTCATCCTAGAAGATAAAGAACTATCGGGGACGTCACAGCGGGGCAAGAAGTTCCTTTTAGCAAGTTAATTGGCAATTATTGTCTATTTTTTTATCTTAGAGCAGTCCCTTTGAAAAATATTAATTTTAATTTTTTTTAATCAAAATGTTAAAGGGGTTTTCCAGGATTTTTATACTGATGGCCGATCCTCAGGATAGGTCATCAATATGAGATCGGCAGGGTCCTACTCCCAGAACCCCAGCCTATCAGTTGTTTGAGGAAGCTGCGACGCCCACCGGAGCTCTGGTGAGTGCTATGGCTTCCTCGAAACACGTATTGCAGCTCAACCCCACTTGTATGTGACGGAGCTGAGCCTAGGCCAAGTGAATGACATATGCGACGTCACATGGCCTGGGGTGAGACTGCAGCGATCAGGGAGCACCACAGCCTCTCCAAACAGCTGATTGGTGGAGGTACGACTCCCTGAACACCTGCCGATCTCATTTTGTTACCCTTAAACTTTTGCAAAATGTTTGAGTTCAAGTTCATCTGAGATGCAAAATGTTGCAAAGTGTTTGGATTAAAACGATCATTTGGTGTAATCGCCGGGTAGGTTAGTGGAAAGAAAGTAACATATAGATGTGTACCTGCAGCCTCAGACTACACACAGGGTTTGTTTGCAGTCTGTTACCATGGAGACACTTAGGTCTGCATTGGAGCCATAAACAGAAAGAAAGAGAAAATTTGCAATCACTTGCAAAGTTGCTTTATTTTGCTTCATAGATGAATATAAACGTATTTTATAGCAACGTTCTCTTTCGGTTGGGAAAGGGATGATGTCACAGTAAAGAAAAAAGAAAAGGCAATTATAAAACATTGCTATAAAGAAAGATTACACTTGTCTATTTTAGTGCGTTGTAATTTTAGGAAACAGCGACTGAGGCATCTTACCGAAATATGCATAAATACAACAGTTTCAACAGGTTTTTTTTCCAGCGATTTCTGTTAAATATGTAGAAGAGAAGACGTCTCCGTGACACTGCCAAGTGTGCGGAGAGCGGAGAAAGTGTCCCCGGGGAAATTTAAGACAGTTTATTGACTTGATGACTTAAATATCTTCTTCTGTGTTCTAAGACGTCTGGGATAGAAGTCTGCTAATTTCTCCCACAACTGATGTTGAAAGACCCATAATTGAAATGGTAAATCTGGTAGCGGGAGAGAGTCAAGGAAAAAAAAAAAAAAAAAAAAACCCGCAGGAGTGTTTCATGTATTTACTTGGAGAAATAATGAGTACAGAACCTTAAAAGTGGAAAATGTATCAGATCATCCTCGACCGTCGAGGAAGTGCCTCATTCACAAGGACCTGGCGGCACTACTGCAAGGAACCGGACTGGCTCCATCTGTCTTTGAGGGTATATTCACAGGTCGCAGAGCAGTCCTTTTGCAACAGCTTTTAAAAATCTTGCAAAAAAAAAAAACAGAAAAAACATCCCGCTGAGATGACATTAGAAGTGCAAAAAGGACTCTTTAATAAATGCTCACATATTTTAAAATATTTTTTGCAAACAGCGGTAGAACGTGAAGCTATTGGGGCCTGATGCAAAAAAAAAAAAAAATCAAAAAGTAAAAAGTAAAAAAAAAAAAAAAATCCAACTCAACATGTTTAGCATGGGAATAAAAAACAAAGGTATAATAATCATAGTCGTCTACGGAGATGGCTAATGGTCAGGTAGCCGTCATGTGCCTTTTATCATTCGCGTGACCACTGAGTTCAGTGAATGGCTGCAGTGGTCACAGGAACGAAGAATGTGATGCCATTGATGCAGGATCGGCAGGGATTATAGTGGCAAGATATTTAAAACAGGTCATTTTTTTTCTTCATTTTAAACAATTTTCTGCTCTTTGCCAATTTTAAGGAATTGTACGAGATTAGAAACAAATGGGCTGGGTTTCTTAAATACTCCTTTAATTACTCATGACCATGGACTGTGTTCTATATAACATTTATTTAGGGGTTGTTCGGGTGTATTACAGATGACCTATCATATAGAAAGGTCAACATTATGTGATCGGCATCGCTGCCGATCAGCTGTTTGAAGAGGCCGTGGCTTCCTCGCAACTTACCAAGCACAGCGCCACGTATCGGGTAGAGGCCGTGTTTGGTATTGCAGCTCAGCTCCATTCACTTGAAAGGGACCGAGTCAAGCCTGTCATGTGACCGATAACCGTGAAGGCACTGATCTAGGAAGAGACCTAAGCGCTCAACAGAGCGCCACCGTGTGCAGTGCTGGGAGTCGGAGACCCACTGATCGCCTATCCTGAGGATAGGTCTTCCGTATTAGACTGTCGGACAAGCCCTTTAAATTGGGTCAAGCTGCAATAACAAGCACCGCACCATGAGCATGAATGGCGCTGTTTTCGGAAAAAAGACTGTCTTTCTAATGGAAAGCAAGCCTCTGCATAGGCGGCTTCAGGTGCACAACTAGGCCAAGCAGTCTGCATGGGGCAGAAGAAGGGTTCATGGCTTCTCGTAACTTCCAGACCTTCACATGTGGCATCATAGGTGGACCACCTGGTGAATTAGAAGGCACGTGTGCGGTCAGGCTTAAAGGGGTTGTCCCGATAGTTGGAGAGATGCAACTACTCGCTGTGCGGTGGGTTGCTTTGGCAAGTGTCTAACACCAAGCATGGGACCCGTGCAGGATCATTGGGGGTTGTCAGACGGTCACCTCCGCAACCTTAACCAGCCAGGAAGAGCATTCCTGAATGACTGACGAGGCTTGAACTGCTTTTCCTCTTTAATTCCTCCTCTCCCCGTTTTGCGTGCTGGAATTTTTCCCATAAATCTAAATACTGACAAAGCGGAGGGAACGGCCGCCTCATATCTGGCCCCCTTTCAGGCTGCGCTCATTGTGTGGCGGTGAGAAATGTTCTTGATGGAGTCCATTAAGTCACAAAGCTCCTGCGTAACGATACGCGCTGCCATAATGTGTTCTGCAAAATGTCTTTTGCCTTCCTGCTGCTATAAATTGTATTCGGTGTAATTGCTCTTTTCATTGTATTAGTCTGCTAAGCAATGTGTGAGGAACAAGCCAGCGGAAAGCACGTGTTGTTTTTTAGGGCTTCTATAGCCAATGAAGAGAATTAAATTACAGGAACGAGTTGGATGACGTTGGAGCGGTGATCATTTAAAGAGCACCTGTCACCTCTCCTCGCGGATCTCTTTTAGGAACTAAAAATTCTGTAGCATCGTGTCTGATAACTCTGGGCTGTGTCGTTCCTCTATTATTCCCGCTAGAAGTCTAGGAATTAGGGCTCATGCACACAAACTCAAAACACAGAGAAATTCCTCGCAAGCTTATATTCATTTGGGACCTATTTTCCTGCAGAAAAACTATTTTATGGGACTGCTTTGGCTATTTTCTCCCACAGAAGTGAATACAGAAATGGTGACACTACAACTCCATGTACGCAGGGAACTTGTAGCCCCCCCGTTCTCGTGAATGGTGGGGGTCTGCACTGCGGATAGGTGATAAATGTTGTTTACGGGTCAACCCTGTCTCTATGGAACTATCCTTTAGGCCCCTTTCACACGGGCGAGTTTTCCACGCGGGTGCAATGCGTGAGGTGAACGCATTGCACCCGCACTGAATCCGGACCCATTCACTTCAATGCGGCTGTGTACATGAGCGGTGATTTTCACGCATCACTTGTGCGTTGTGTGAAAATCGCAGCAAGCTCTATATTGTGCGTTTTTCACTAAACGCAGGCCCCATAGAAGTGAATGGGACTGCGTGAAAATCGCAAGCATCCGCAAGCAAGTGCGGATGCAGTGCGATTTTCATGCATGGTTGCTAGGAGACAGTCAGAATGGGGACCCAATCTTTATTATTTTCCCTTATAACATGGTTATAAGGGAAAATAATAGCATTGTTAATACAGAATGCTAAGTAAAATAGTGATGGAGGGGGTAAAAAAATAAAAATAAACTCACCTTATCCACTTGATCGCGCAGCCCGACTCGTCTTCTTTCTTCCTCTCTGAGATAATAAAATCTACAGAATACTAAACCCAAACTTCTGTGAAGAAGTCCGGGTTCGGGTCTGGATACCAAACATACTGATTTTTCTCACGCGCGTGCAAAACCCATTAAAATGCTTTGCCCTCACGCGGAAAAATCGCACATTTTCCCGCAACGTCTGTGTGAAACCAGCCTCTCCCCTCTCCCCTCTCCTGACATGTCCGTTTTAGTAACGACTTGCATTCCCCATCTGGAGCATCTATTCTTATGGCTCTATGTTGTGTCATTCCTTTATTATTCCTGCTAGAAGTTATTTCTGGACAGCCCATAAAAATAGGTGAAAAAATAAATAAATAAGAAACTTTTATCATGAATTATAGAGGAACAGCACGACATAGAGCCATAAGAATAGATGCTCCAGAATCGTTATTACATGTGGAGTGCAAGTAATTACTAAAACAGACATATAAGCTGCAATACCCCAGATGGACAACGGACAAGAGTGGCGCTGTTCCTACAAAAAAAAAAGTAATCCCAGAAAACCCTCAAATTATTTAACCGCTCAAAAAAAAATAAAAAAATAATGAACTCCAAGATGAAAGAGAAGCCGACAGCCATAAAATCAGACCCATTCCTCAGAAGGACTCCATCCTTACATCTAAATACCAATTATGAAGTGAAGAGTGTTTAATCTCAGCCATTATGCAAAACTTCTCCTCTTCCGTAACCGTTCTTTACTTACACCAAACTCTATTAATCTCCCAAACTGTGAAAACATTACGCCGGCTGCGGGCTTCTCAAATCCTATTTTTTTTTCTCTCGTTTCGCTCTCCGGTAGGTAGGTTTATAATTTTATAAGACGCGGAACAATAAGTCAGCGAAACATTAGCGTCTCACATCTGAAATGAGATTTTGATTTGTGGTCCTCCCGCCTATTACACTCAGTACTGTAAAACCAGGCGGTATGGGGTCATTTTGGAAACGCAAGAATGGTTATGAATCGGCGGTGACATAAAAAGCGAGCGCCGCGTGTGGGACTGCGGCTGTATGGATCTCATTCTGTCACATTTAATAGCGGCGCGCCTGTTGACGCAAAACCTAATGATTCAATGTAATCGCACTGAATGGGGGAGAGAAAACACAAAGACGCGAAACATCAAGAGCCGATGCAACCGCCACGAGACCCCTGCACGGCCATTTCTGTTACAAAGGGTAGGGGATGGTCTCTGATGATCTAGATCAGGGATGCTCAACCTGCGACCCTCCAGCTGGTGCAAAACCACAACTCCCAGCATGCCCTAGTAGCTGTAGGCTGTCCAGGCATGCAGGGAATTGTAGTTTTGCAACAGCTGGAGGGCCGCAGGTTGGGCATCCCTGATCTAGATCAAGGACGATTAAAGGGGTTGTCTGGGATTTTGATATTGATGACCTATTCTCAAGATATCTGATCAGCGGAGGTCCGACCCCCGTCACCCCTGCCGATCAGCTGTTTAAAGAGGCTGCAGTTCTCTGATTAGTGCTGCTGCCTCCTCACAGGTTACAAGGCACAGCGCCATAGCCCACGCCCATGCGACTGATGAGCGTGACGTCACCGGCCACAACTCACAATGAAGCACCGCGCCTCTCCAAACGGCTGATCGGCAGAGGTGCCGTGAATATGAAAATCCCCTGACTGACAACCCCTTTAAGGTGGACCCATCATACTCAGGTCTGTCTTCGTAAAAGGTATGCAAATTAGGTCTTACCAGCCAAACCAGGGGGTGTCGTCTGTCCTTGGGGGCGTCCCACCCCTCTGTAGTCAGCTGTTTAAGGGTCCTTGCTTCTCATCAGTGCAGAGCGGGTCAAAAAACAATTTTGGCTGGAAACTCCTGAGAAATTAGTAAGAATCCTCCACTACCTCGTCGTGTATGCGGCCTGTGTGGTGCCAACATTTTCTAGAGATAAGCGGCATCAGAGGAGCCTGCCAGGCACCGATTCCCCCATTCCTTATTGAAATAAACACCCAAAACTGCAGCAAACTGAAATCACCCATCAAGTAAGGACCCATTCACATGCCTGTATTTTTTGCATGCACCCGATCAGCTTTTTTTTTTGCGGATCGGATGCAAACACGTAAATTTCAACGGGGGTGCAAAAACTGCAGACAGCACACCGTGCGCGGTTCACATCCGTATGTCCGTTCTGCAGCCCCTCAAAACAGACAGAACACGTTCTATTCTTGTCCATTTTGCGGACAAGAATAGGCATTGATAAAACGGGTCTGCAAAAAAACGGATGCAACACAGTCGTCATAATCCTTATTTTTTGCAGATTGCAAAAAACATACAGTCATGTGAATGCATTCTAAGGGTTATCTGCTAGGATATCCAACCCAGCAGGGAGGCAGCGGATGTGACCAGCCCTCCTGAATGATGGTGGAGCTGGGCACCCTGTACATCCCGCCACTTTTTCCTCATCGTGTGCAAGCACGACCACCGCTGCTGGATTACAGGGTGGTCATAACCATGGAAACGAGCCGTGTATAATGTGATGGAAAAATGAATCCAACCAGTAAAGGAGGCAATATGGACAATCACAATACATTAGTAAGTGCCTGGTATTAACTTTTTCAACATGATAAATGCCATTTTCTGCAGTGAGACGACCCCTTTAAGTGATGCTTTCCTCCCACACAAACTTGGCTTAGATATGCAATCCATGTCTGATCGCTGGGACAATCACCGATGAACGATGGGACCGTGCACAGTGCAGCTTCTAACCAGCCATTAGCAACCCCAAACCTCAGCTTTTCTCTCAACAAAAAAAAAATTCAAAAAAATTAAATAAAAATATATATATATATATATATATATATATATATATGCCACCCCCAACCTAGCGCCATATCGGCATTTCAAGGTGAAGCAAATACAGACTGTGATACAATGTTGCAGCCATTGCTTTTTGCCAATTTCGCAAAGACCTTAGCCATTGATAATCGTCTTCGCATCGCACCAAGATGTACTTTAGCTGAAATTATTCTAATAACTTACAATAATAATAAGCCTATTAGGTTGGATACAAGAAGAAAAAAAAATGGGTTCATTAAATTTCACTGTTTTTGGCTCAAAACAGAACTGCGGGTCCCCGCTGTGATCTACAGAGTATAGAAAAATGTTATTTTAATGGAGCCATTTACAACATGACGGCAAGGACTGCAAACCTGTGCGGCGCGCAGATCTGCAGTGCTCTAATGGTTAACCCTTCCCGCTCTGTCTGACCAGTAAGTGCATGTTCTGGGAACATGAAGCCAAAAATTGTACACCAGCCAGACAGAAGGAAGGGTGAAGATACCAGTGGGGGAGGATTATTAATAATGGTGCAAGAAAAAAAAAAATACTGATAAGCCTTATGTCTCATTATTACTAGGACATATGGGGGGCACGGAGGGGAGGGGGGGGGGGGAGACCACCCTCTATGAGCCAGAAGGAAGAGTCGATCTGTAAGAGCATCTACCGTGCTGACCTGAGCCGTATCTGGATGGACGCCACGGCTGGAAGCTGAACCTTATGAATGGAGTGTTCTCTAATGAGCCCACCCGTCTAATGAGACCACCCCTTTAACCACTCGTCTAATGAGACCAACCCTTTAACCACCCATCTAATGAGACCAACCCTTTAATGAGACCACCCCTTTAACCACCTGTCTAATGAGACCACCTCCTTAACCAGCTGTCTAATGAGACCACCCCTTTCACTAGAGCAGGGAGAATCAAAGACAACCTGCCACCACCCCTCATACCTGGTTTACCAAATGGTTATATCCCCCATAAAATAAGAATTCTGGAGCACACCATGGATATTATGGACCACTGGGGCAACCAGCCGATTGCCGTAGGTCCCGCTTCCAGCTGACTTTTTGGGGAATGCCCCTACTCCGGGGAATGCATCTACTCTGCAGCGCCTGCCACAGGGAAAATACGGTATTACGTGGCATCTATTCAGATAAACGGCTGTCTATGTAATATTTAAATGGCTTGCGCCTACAAGAACAGGGGGTGGGCGCTCTCTGTTCTGGATCACAGATGGGTGTCCCGAGCGATGATCTGCCTCGATGACGTCCATATGTCCTAACAGGGCATATGGTGGGTTTGTCTTCATGAGACAACCCCTTTAAGTTGAAGGAACGCCGGGTGACTACCAATGTAGCTGCCATTTGAGTCCCACCAATTTCATAGAGGCCTGACTGGCAAATTTACCCCATCATTTCTTGTTCTCTGGTACGACTCCCATTATGCTCACTTACTTGGCTATCCTTGGAACTCCCATAGCAGTAAATGAAGCATGCTGGGAGTTGTAGTGTCACAAAAGTTGGAATGTTGGAGGTTGCCGATTCTCGCTGTAGATAGTACCCCACCCTTCTGGTCCAGCAGGAACAGGAAGCAGAGGAGAAGGGAGCTCAGTGCTAACCCTAGAGCTCCAGTGATAGGCGAATTCGTGAATCCCTGCTGGGAAATACTAAAACTGGTTCCAGGTGCCGGAGAACCCCTTTAAAGAATACATACGACCACTTTGGCACCCAATTTTTTTTTTTATTCACTCTATGCACATAATAAAAGGAAACAAATGAAAAAAGATCGCAGCACTCCGAAGTCTTCTAATATTCAAGGTTTATTAATAAACCTTGAATATTAGAAGACTTCGGAGTGCTGCGATCTTTTTTCATTTGTTTCCATTGGAGAGGTTCTTCAGGTCAGGACCTAACATCGCGTGCACCGCCACATCTTGGACTATCGGCCACCTGGCCGCTGATGGTGCTGTCCCACACCAATCTATTTGTCGCATAATAAAAGGAAGCAACTTTGCAATCGGTTCATTAAATATTTTCTACAATTTTGTTTCGACAGCTCTTTTGCAGACAATGTGTCTCCATGGTAACAGACCGCAAACAATCTCTATGTAGTCTGATCAGCAGTCATACTCCCTTCGATCTGTCCTCTTCTACTGGCTAACCTACCAAACGTATGTGAGTACAAAGGGGGAGAGAAATAAAAGAAAGGAAGACTGCAGGATCAGACTACATACAATGTGTTTGCTGTCTGTTACCATGGAAACACATTGTGTGCAGAGAAGCTGTAGAAACAAACGAAAGGAAGTCTTTAAACAATACCTATTAAAGTTGCCTCATTTGACATTTTAGGGTCACTACTATTATTTACTTCCAGAAGCCCTGTATCGTCATCAGATGCTTGCCGGGAGCATGTAAACGCGTAGAATGTAAACCGTGGATGGAAAATCTGATGCGTATTACGGCAGAAGCGAAGTGGGTGAGGCTGTAACAAATCCTATCTACATGGAAATATCCAATGGCACAGACTTTAAATCCACAGCTAGTCAATCTATCTTCAAGATTTTCACACTTTGAAATGCGTAGGATGAAATCCAGAGCAAATCCGCTCGTAAAACATGCAGATTTTGGTGCAAATTCCAAGGCTAGACTGCGATGGATTTAGATGCTGTGCGGACGTAGCTAGAGCCGAGACTTGTCACGAGTCATGCACGTGACTTCATCGCACTTTTATCCCCTGAAACTAAACTTCCTGTGGAATGACAGCAAGCAGAGATCTTGAAAACTACAAGGAACCGATAGAGAAATGAAGTTGCACTATTCACACTATGGCACACATACTTAGTCTCTTGGCTGCCTCAAGGGCTTCAGTGGCATTGTCAGCGACATAGAACCTCTGTACTGTTACGCCATGATCCGCCATCAGTTTTTTGCTCTGGTATTCCTGCAGATTCAGCCATCGTCTTGCGGTCACTTGGGCACCCTAAAAAGATAATATAGGACATTTAAGTAACTTCACCTTTATTAATTTTTACTAATTAGTTACAGAACCAATGAGGCCAGCATACTCATGGCCGGTGAGGGCATGCGAGCGCTACACTGCGTAACGGTAACGGATTGTATAGTAATATTCCATTCATCTGGCATAAAAAGGTTCCATGTGGAAGATTATCCAGAGGGCCATAGAAAAGCATATTAAAAATTCCATGAATTTGTTTGTTAGAGTTTAGTCTTTGGTTTCGGAGTTTATCGAATTAGACAGCAATCTGCAGGTTAGGAAACAAGTGCAAACTTTTCAAACTTTCTGAATTGTTTGATGCCGGATTCTAGCATAAAAATAAAGGGCCTCTGTCAGCAGATTAGTCCCTATGACACTGGCTGACCTGTTACATGTGCGCTTGGCAGCTGAAGGCATCTGTGTTGGTCCCATGTTCATATGTGCCCGCATTGCTGAGAAAAATGAAGTTTTACTATATGCAAATAAGCCTCTAGAAGCAACGGGGGCGTTACCGTTACACCTAAAGGCTCTGCTCTTTCTACAACTGCTGCGCCCTCTGCACTTTGCTTGACAGGCCCAATGTCTGATCAGGTCAATCAAAGTGCAGAGGGGGCGGCAGTTGTAGAAAGAGCAGAGCCTTTAGGTGTATTGGAAACGCCCCCGTTGCTCCTAGAGGCTCATTTGCATATGATAAAACATCATGTTTCTCAGCAATGCGGACACATATGAACATGTGACCAACACAGATGCCTTCAGCTGCCAAGTGCACATGTAACAGGTCAGCCAGTGTCATAGGTGCAAATCTGCTGACAGATGCCCTTTAAAATTGATATGAATGGAAATTTCCAGATATTTACTGAAATGCGTATCTTTTTTCCAGTGCATTTGAAATAAAGTATGAAGAAACTTTGCAAATAATCTTTAATCAAAAACCTCCTACTGGTATGCATATGCAGCTTCTATGCCAGGCATGTCCAAACTCTGGCCCTCCAGGTGTTGCAGAACTATAACTCCCATCATGCTCTTCTGTAGGTTGTCCAGAAATGATGGGAGTTGTAGTTTTGCAACATCTGGAGGGCCGGAGTTTGGACATGCCTGTTCTATGCAGCTCTGAGTCTCCATGGTTACAGACTACATACAAGCCCTGTGTAGTCGAATCCTGTAGTCGTTATGTTACTGCACTCCCTCTTCTCCGCAACCTACAGAGAGTAACGGTGGATGTAGGTGGATGGGAGTAACGCAACAGAAATGCTCAAGTGTAGGGCAAAGTCTGTCGCAGTTTTGCTACGGTTTCTGCAAAACACAGCCTATTTTTCTAAAACCCCAAAGGGTGAACACAGCCTAAGGGCTCATGCACATAACCATATGTATTTTGCGGTCCGCAAAAAATACGGATGACGTTCGTGTGCATCCCACATTTTGCGGAACGGAACAGCTGGCCCCTAATAGAACAGTCCTATCCTTGTCCATAATGCGGACAATAATAGGACATGTTCTATTTTTTTGTGGAACGGAAATACGGACATGCAGAAACGGAATGCACACGGAGTAACTTTGTTGTTTTTTTTGCGGACCCATTGAAATGAATGGTTCTGTATAAGGTCCGCAAAAAAAAACCAACTGAATGGACATGGAAAGAAAATACGTTCATGTGCATGTAAACCTTATATAGATGTTAACTTAAAACTACTGACCCGGATATTAGGTCGGTTGATGCATGTTCACTGCCAGGTACACAAATACAGGACCGTGCATGCATGTAACCGCCGTCTTTGTGGTTCTTACTGCTTATTGTAAAAGGTCTTTTACGCTCCCCCAGAACCACACATTTTAGTTATATTCCCAACCCACTTATAGCAACTCCAGCAAACCGATTTAAAAAATATAAAAAGCCGCAGGCATGGTTTTATTACAAATATAGATTTTAAGTAATTTTGAGCAAAGCGTGAAATAGATTTCCCATCCGTTTGCTTCGCCTTTACTAAAAACTGTACAAGCGATAAAATTCTTCTAAGAAACTACTGTAATAACGGACATTTTATCATCGCCTTTATACTTTTTTTTATTAATGGGTTGCATAGGCGGAATAGTGTTAATTACAGCTGAGGATATTACCGCCAGGAAATAGAGGGGCTGCAGGGGTCTGATCGCTGGGACCTCCTTGAGATTTGGGGAACGTGGGATCCCCAAGACTTCACTTCCACAGGATTGATGGACTGCTGTACAAGACAGCCCAGTAGACTAGGATGGCGCATGTTCACACAGTCTTTTTGTTGCAAATTTTGACGTCGTTTGAGTTTCTGGTAGATATTTTTATTAACAATTTTTTTTTTTTTTATGTAGTCAAATGTTAAAAAGTGCTTTTTTTTGCTTTGCATTTTTATCAGTTTTCTCAAAACGCACCGCGCTTTAGACATGACTTTTTTAGGTGTTTTTCCTTAAAGGGGTATTCCAGCGTTATGTTAGTATTTAAATTTATCCACCACTGCGCTGTGCCAAAAAGATTAACAAATATGAGATAGATTATATATATATTAGGGCTACACGATATGGGAATTTTGTGCGATTGCGATTAGGGCCCTAAAAATTGCGATAACGATATGCGATGCGATATTTTAAGGGAATTGTGCTAGAGGTCTATCTGCTTGGATTTTCAAGGTGAAAGCACACACAGATGACTGATAATGTGAAATGTAGTTATGCTGAACTCAAGAACTGAAATGCGCAGTGTTTTTCAAAATAAAATACATATTTGCTTTACTGCAAAAGTACAAAATACAAAACTTGCCATTTTCTTAATAGCGCTGCACAGAACAGATAAATAAAATAGATATAAGAACATGTGTTCATTAAAATAGCGACTTTCCTCCAGCCCCTCCCCCCCCCGCACTGTAACTGATGTATCGCCGGCCGCGCTGTGCAGCATAGCGGCCGGAGATACAGTGTCAGCCACGCAAAAAGGCAACCATCGCTTTATAAGACGCACTGCCTCCCCCCCCCCCCACTTTTGGGGGGGGGAAGTGCGTCTTATAAAGCGAAAAATACAGTAATATACTTGCAGCATTTTTGGGTCAGCAAATTGCGATTGCAATATGGCGATTAATTGCAATTGCTTTCGCGATATATTGTGCAGGCCTAATATATATATATATATATACACACACACACACACACCTGCTCCCTGCTGCTCCATTCCAGCATCGAGGACCCAATTTGTGCTCCCTCAGGTCCACGCCCTGTAAGCTTCAGGTCAGTGTCAAATGCGCTGCTGTGGCCAATCACTGGCCTCAGTGGTGATGTGACTGTAAGCAACATATCACTGCTGGGTGGCTTGGTGATATATCACTGCTGAGACCAGTTACTGGCCATAACGGAGCACGCAATCACAACCGGAAATTTACTGTCTGGAGACCAGAGGGAACAAAGATCAGGTTCTTGGCCCTACAACAGAGTGGCGGAAAGCAGGTGAGCGTATTTTGTTTGTTTAGGTACAGCACTTTATTGGCCAAATTTAAAGCGGGTTAGAAAGTTGGACAACCCCTTTAAGCATCTCTATGGGAGTTTAAAAAAGCCTGTTTAAAGTGTCCAATAAAAAATGTTAAGAAAAAAAAAAAAGTAAAATGATGGCAAAGAAAAATATTGTGGAAGCATTGTTGAGTACAAAGGCAAGTAAAGGAGCGCTGATCACCTCGCTATATTTTGTCGATTGGCGGGCACTGGCTACAAGCAATTTATCTGCTCGTAAATGAACCCGCGCTCCGTAGAACATAACATGTAAAACTCTACTTATTCCTTACTAGGAAACAAAATGCAAAAGAAAAAAAGAAAACACTTTACTACTGACCCATAAAACGCTCCCTGCATCATCAAAACAATAAAAAAAACTGTAAAAAAATATATATAAAAAAAAAAAAGTAAAAAAAAGCGAGCCTTGAAGTTTTATGATTGCAAATGTTCAGCATTTCAACTCTATTTGTAAGGAAAGGTTGATCATAAAACTTTGCTTTAAGCTATTCCACAGCTAGAGCACGTTAAATCTGAAAAGTACATCTCTTCCTTGTCACAAAAGCCTGGAGCGCAAAGCAGAACATCTGTGAAGACATGGACGGCCGTGGTCTCTCCCAGCCGGCAACGAGCGCCGTTAACTCTCAGCCTGCGGAAATAAAGGACAGGTAAGGAAGGGCAAGACGCTCTACTGACGAGCCGTCCGTCCCCGGCAACCCTCTGATCTTTTCCGATTTTCCATTCCACAGCACTTAAAAGATGGGAAAAGAACGAAAGACGACATTTCTTGTCCAGGGAAAAAGAATTGTAAATCCGCAATAGACCATCTATAGCAAAGCTCCCATTAAAAAATCGGTTGCCCCTTTAGGACACCCACAGTTACAAGGAAGGCAATGCAAATATCTAAAATCAGCTGCATAAGACACGCTCAAGGGAGTATAAAAGTCATCCATATCCTTGCACTGCACAAAAACGGTTTTTCCCATATTAATAAAAAAAAAGGACATACAGGGACATTGCTGCAGTCCTATGTAATGTATGGGTGTCCTCTACAATGTATAGGCTGCGGGAAGACGTAGAGGCCGAGCAACTACATTCCAAAGCCCCTTATTCTTCAATGTAAAGGGAGATTCACACATCGCTTATTAGTCCGTAACGTAGAAAATCTGCATGTGCCGGACGTGGATTCGATCCAGATTTTGCCCAGATTTCACCCTTGCAATGAATGTGCATCCATATCTGCATTTAACACATACTAGCATGCCTGTAGAGCGGTTATGGATGGGGGATGTTTAACGTGTAAACATCCATGTGACAGGTCCCCTGGAAAAGGGCTATTCCCATCTTAAGGCCTGTTCATAAGATATGGTGAGGGTCCCATAAAATCTGATTGCCAATGAATTACCTGCAGACACTTCCTGTTCCGAGAGATCTCAGCAGTCATTTCATTATCACAGGCAGGATAACAATGACAGGTAACATCAATATGCAGATGACCAGCGTCAGACTGACCCACCAGGGCATTCTCAGATGGGCCAAATAAAAATTAAGCTGCCTTTGAAGTCAATAACTTACCATTAGGATCTCTTCCTTTAAATCAAAACCTATTAGACTTTATGGATATAATAGGGGTTGGATCCTCCAAAAATAATTTCCACTTGACCCCGCACTGCAGATGACACAGCAATAAACCATTCACAGTAAGTGATGGCCACAGCTCACCTCCTCCTCCTCCCTGCACAATGACCTCTGTACAGGTCACAGAGCATGCCCACAACCCTCTTCCATAGAAGTAAATCAGTCATCTCCAGAATGCTGATTTGAATGGTCGATGTGGCTGTTATAATGTATGTTTCTGAAGGCTGACGTGGGCATTTCAGGCCTCCACCATCATATACAGAAAATAAATTAGACAAAAATCTACAATCAGATATAAAAAAAAAAAAAAAAAAAAGCTTAGAGAAAAAAGTAGGCATCATCAGGATCTTGTTATAATTCATTAAAAAAAAAAAAAAAAAAAAAATATACAACCTTTTTAAGGTGGCAATACCACTTTAAGTCGGGACCATACAAGTAATTTATTCTTTGAAAGAAGCATGTGCTATTATGGAACATACACAAAGCTGTAATCAAGCCTGACCACGGAGAGCTACAACACGGCCAACTTCTGACGCTACCCAGCAGATACTGGCAATAACAGTAATGTACTCAGTAAACACCCACAGTAATTGGATGGTATAAAGGGGGCTCTGGGGCTTCCAAAAGCTTGGGATGTTCTACAAAAAGAAGAACATTCAGACACAGAAGAGAAGCCAAATATCACCGGCCAATTCAGACATAAGTCACAATTGAAGAGTCATTATGAGAGGATTAGCGTAAAAAAAAAAAAAAAAAAAAAAAAAAAATACTTTTTACTACTGCTGACTTTCACTGAAAATTTTGTTGGGGTCTTCGGCACACGGGGGTTTATTTGGGAGATTGTCCCGTACAACACTTATGGGACTAAATTCAGCGGATGTGGTAGGATGTTACTTTGGACCTAGGGGAGCTGAACACTCGCCGGTGGTCTGCGCCCTGGGTGCCATACTGGCCGGCTTGGATGACGCATTGACGTGCTTCATCCACATTGACCCGTCCTATTGTCTGCTTTCTAAGGGGATACTTCCCCTGTATACATTGCCACTGTGATGACATTTGCTGCTATTAACCTAAGACCCTGCAGTGTAGCCGTGGATGACCCCCGTTTTAGATCTTTGAATTAACACTTTGTCCTCAGGAATATTTTACTCATTTTTGTGAAATCCTGGTTTATGGCACTCCATGGTCTCGCTCCAGTTTATATTAAACAGTTCATATTAAACTGATTACGTATAATTTTCTATGGTTTCACCATTTTGAGGTGTTTTGTGTACTGACTGTCTTGGTGCCCTTTGGTTGTGTGGTGCCGTGCCGGCACTGGGTTTACCGGGCCACCCTTGGGTGGTACGGCGGCTCAGCGCATGCGCAGCCCCGCGTCCAGGGTTGCCGTGGTAGCGGTTTTTACCTTGCGCATTGGTCCTCTTCTGTGACGCGCTTCCGGGACCATGGCCTGCGCTTCCCGCGTCCTCAGTTGCTATGACAGCTGTCACGTGATACGCGCAGGCCATGTGACCACGGGCGCCTTATGGAAGTTGAATTCTGCGCATGGGTACTTAACATCTAGAGACGCCGTGACACACATGGGATCCTCCGGACGTGTGGTATGGGAGTATATTTTACTGATTTTTTAATTGCACTTATGTCACAGCGCGGGATATTTAGAAAACCTGCACAAGTTCTAGTATACTGTATGGATTTATTGCTATACATTATTTATTTCTTATGAGATTACTCATTATGTATCCACACATACTCATTTGTACTGTATTTATATTTTTCTATTCAGATTTGCATATGGATTTTAACATTTTCTATGCGATTTATTTTATTGATTGTAATTAAGCATTTTATCTTGTTATGAGGCCTCATGGGTATTTATAGCCCGAGCCTGCATCATGTTAGTTGCTTGACAAAGACCTCATGGAGTAGGTTGAAACGTTGCACTTGGGGAATAAACGGGTCACCAACCCTTCACCTACCATTGGAGTGCTGCCTTCGTTCTTTGTACACACATATATATTTATATATATATATATATATATATATATATATATATATATATATGAAAAGAGAGAAAGCAGCCCACTGTTTTCTTGTGGGTCAGGCCTGTATGAACCGGCACCAGGTCCACAATAACAACTTGGAAAAAAGCCAGCAGCACTCCAGTATCATCCAAAAAGTAAAAAAGGTTTATTCACCCATTTGTCAAACAATAGCGACGTTTCAACCGCTTATTGCGGTCTTTCTCAAGCTTCAAACGTCGCTATTGTTTGACAAATGGGTGAATAAACCTTTTTCACTTTTTGGATGATACTGGAGTGCTGCTGGCTTTTTTCCAAGTTTTATATATATATAGTAAATCAATAAAACTATTGGACATGTTCAAATGTGTCACTTTTTCAATACACACAAAACGAATTTGCATAAAATGTTGAGTAAAATTGTAAATATGTATCCTATACTGATTATGCTCCAGAGCTGCACTGCCATTTCTGCTGGTTTCGGCCTCTTTCACACTTGCGCTGTGAAGATCCGGCGTGCACTTCCGTCGCCGGAATGCACGCCGGATCCGGCACAACGCAAGTGAACTGAAAGCATTTGAAGACTGATCAGTCTTCAAAATGCTTTCAGTGTTACTATGGCAGCCAGGACGCTACTAGCGTCCTGGTTGCCATAGTAGCAGTGGGGAGCGGCATACTTACATTCCGTGCGGCTCCCGGGGCGCTCCTGAATGACGTCAGAGCGTCCGGGCGCATGGATCACGTGATCCATGCGATCACGTGATCTATGCACTGGGGCGCCCTGACGTCATCCTGGAGGCGTCCCGGAGCCGCACGGAATGTAAGTATGCCGCTCCCTACTCTTTACTATGGCAACCAGGACTTTAGCGTCCTGGCTGCCATAGTAACCATTGACAAAAAGCTAAGCGTCGGATCTGGCGATGCCGGAAACGACGTTTAGCTAAAGGCGGATCGGACTAATGCCCTTCAATGGGCATTAATTCCGGATCCGGCGTTACGGCATGTCTTCCGGCTTTTTGGACGGAGACAAATCCGCAGCATGCTGAGCTTTTGTCAACGTCCAAAAAACGTTGACATACTGAACGGAAGACATCCTGATGCATCCTGAACGGATTTCTCTCCATTCAGGATGCATGGGGATAATCCTGATCAGTAGCTTTCCGTCCTAGAGACCCGAGGACGGATCTCTAGGACGGAAAGCTAAAACGCTAGTGTGAAAGAGGCCTTCCTTTGGAAACTATTGATAAGATTCTGAACAGACACTCCCCAAGTTGAAATCAGGCGACCACACTTTCCAAAATGTAAAAATCACTGAAACGAGTTCTGTATAGACAGAGCCAGAAAGGAAGTCTAGGAGATTTCAGTTATGTAGCCTGAAGACTTGTAAATTAAGCTGTGGCGCATGATCAGTACAAGTAATATAATGCATTTGAATATTCAGCTAGTCATGTAGATTAATTCTAAATACGCTCACAGGAAAACACAGGGTTTAAGAACAGACTACGACTGTCTAAACATCTGGGGTTGGGACCGTGATGCACACAAATGATGCAATATTCTGCCAACTACTATAAGTACTGCACATTACACAAGAAGAATGGATATATAATCCAAACAATCACTGGATGGCATGGGTACTATTAGTTAAATGGCCACTTTCAACAAACTTTACAAAAATCAATAATACAAGTTACTAAAAGAAACTTTGTAATATATCTTATTAGAGAAAAAATGCCTCTTCCTCGACTTATAAGACACTTCTCCCCAAACACCCTACTGCACTGATGATTCATTTGTAATTCACTGTTAAAAGCCATCTTGAGAGATGAAAGTCACTGAAAGATCAGGTTACTTGCCACACAGAGAATTCTATGGAGAGGAGGAGGAGGAGGAATGAGCTGCTGGAAGTAGGAAGAGGTGCAGAAAACAGAGACCCTTCTGCTTTAGTTCCTCACATTTTTATGTACTCAATCCCTTCATTTCAGGGGCTCAAAAGTAATTGGACAAGTTAAATAAATTTACATAAAATGTTCATTTCTAATACTTGGTATGTGGTATGCTGTGGATCAGGAGCTGTACCGTGTCTTCGCCATACTTTTATTCTTTCTATCATTCTGGTAGAGGTTGATCTTTGTTTCCTCTGTACAAAGAATGTTCTTCCAGAAATGTGCTGGTTTTTTAAGATTTTTTTTTTTAGAAAAGTCCAGTCTAGCCTCCTTATTCTTGAGGCTTATGAGTGGCTCGCACCGTGCAGTGAACCCTCTGTAGTTACTTTCATGCAGTCTTCTCTTTATGTTAGATTTAGACTATTGATGCGCCTATATCCTGGAGAGTGTTGTTCCCTTGGTCGGCTGCTGTGAAGGGGTTTCTCTTCATCATGGTCTTTATTCTGCGATCATCCACCACTGTTGTCTTCCGGGGGCTTCCATTGCATTGTTGAGGTCACTAGTGCTTTATTTTTCTTTCTTTCTCAGGATGTACCAAACTGTAGATTTTGCCACTCCTAATAGTGTAGCAATTTCTCAGATGGTTTTTTTCTGTTTTTGCAGATGAAGGATGGCTTGTTTCACCTGCATGGAGAGCTCCTTTGACCACATGTTTACTTCTCAGCAAAATTTTAAAAATGCAAGCACCTTACCTCAAATCAACTCCAGGCCTTTTATGTGCTTAATTGAGAATGAAATAATGAAGGAATTGCCCACACCTGCAGATGAAAGTCTTTGAGTCAATTGTCCAATTACTTTTGGTCCCTTTAAAAACAGGGTGCCTCATGTAAAGGAGCTGAAACTCCTAAACCCTTTATCCAATTTTAATGTGGATACCCTCAAATGAAAGCTAAAAGTCTGGACTTTATGTCCATTATATAACTATAACTTGAATATGTTTTAGTAAACAGGTAATGAAAACAAAATTTGTGCCCAAATATATATGGCCCTAACTAAGCATAGCACCACTTGAAGTCAATGGAACACCGGTAGCTGTATGTCTGGCTCGTAGCCCAGTGTCTGCAAGTGCCTTCTGATGGTTTGTGTAGACACTGTTTTCGCCTTAGGCTTGAGATGTGACGTCCAATTTTACTTGCAGTACAGAATGGATCACTGTGTGCCATTCTTCTAATCAGACTATCCGTCCATGCAAAGGTTCTCTTCTGTGCTCCTCTTGCTGTCACTCCAGTTCAACTTTGTATTCCCAACCACCAAGACACACAACGTTAAACAGTGCTGACACCTCAGCCTAGGTACGTAGGGAGTGGAAGTGATAAACCTAGGTCTCCGAGTTAAAGTATTCTGTCCTTCTCAGTTTGCGACAAGTGGAGATAACTGGCACATCAAAGAACTCGAGGCAATCTTCCCACACGACTAGGACTGCAACGATTACTCGAGTAACTCGACACAAAAAAATCCTCGATGCAAATTTTTGGCATTGAGGATTCGTTTGGGTCTAGTGACCAGAGCGTGAGTGAAGCGCTTGCTTTTACTTACATTCCGTGGTCACCCTCCGGCCTGCGCTGGATCCTGACATATAATCAGAAGGATGGTACAGAGGAATGATGGCACTGGAGGGGGCTGATGGCACAGAGGGCTGATGATGGCACTGGGGGGGGGGGGGGCTGAGGAGTTTTTATAAAGGAAAAGGTTATTTTAATTAGTTTTTTCTTATTAGAGCACTCGATTAAATCGATAGAATTACTAAACTTGATTACTAAAATAATTGATAGCTGCAACCTTACACAGGACTTGGTATGGTTTTTGAGGTTTCATGTGGCTAAAAGAGCTTTCAATCTGACTTTTATGCCCCTCCCATGCCTCGGATTGGAGCTAGGTGCTTGAAAATTTGATCATCTGCAGATCTTAGCAACACTTGCTACTTTATCGACTTGCATAAACTTGAAGTGTTTGAGCAGCGATTTATATTGATGACCTATCTTCAGAATGGGTCATCGATATCTGATCGAGGGGGGAGGGGGGGTCTGACACCCTGCACCCCTGACAATCAGCTGTTTTAAGAGGAGATGGCGCTCCGAGTGAGCGCTGCTTCCTGTTCATTACACTGCACTTTGTCTTGGATGGAGTGAGTTCTTATCATTACCCTACACCGCTGTTCCACAGGAGACAAGGCATAGCGTAAAGAGCAGAAGAGGCGCTCACAAGGAGCGCCACCTCCTCGTCAAACAGCTGACCGGCAGAGGGTCCCAGTTGTCGAACCCCCGCCGATGAGATATTGATGACCTGTCCTAAGGATAGGTCATCACTATAAATCACTGCACAACCACATTAAATCTTGTCCTTCTTAGTGCTGCAATTTCAATAATTAGTAGTGTGCAATAACCTGTTCTGCAATTAGCTGCTATATAAACCTACAGGCAAGTTAAAAAAAAGGGTAAAGGTAAAAAGAAAAAAAAATTATAACTTGAGCACTTTTCTGTAGGAAGTAGTTTGTGCAGTCGCTAACAAGATAATAAGTGCAGATTGCTTCTGGGGGAGGCAGCAATGCGTGTGGGAAGTCCTCAGCTCCACACGTCTGCTGCACCATATGTACAGCGCCGCACAGATCCCACCACTCTGCAGGCTTACACGTTTCATCTGGACAAGATTTCATTACTTCAGCATAGCCCCTCCACTAGAAATACCGCGAGGTCCAGCTATTTATTAGTGGAGGCCAGGGAACAGGTAAGTACATCAGACGTACCATAACTTATGGACCAGAACTCTACAGCAATCTGTGCAAATGGGGCTTATCACAGCAAACTAAACTAGTGCTAGACAAAAACACCAACATAGTCTGCATTACTGTCTGCAGCTCACAGTATAAAAGCTATATTAGTAAACTGCCAATGACACTGCATGCTATTGTACAGTATGGAATAAAAGGAAAGGAGCACTCCGGGCAAACCAGATCACTGTCACTTCATGACTAGCGTAGGGCCAGAGAAGGTGGAGAATGACAGTGATTTTCTCCTTAAGCCTCATTCACACTTCAGTGTTTGGTCAGTGATTTTCATCAGTGATTATGAGCCAAAACCAGGAGTGGAGCCTCACAGACATAGGGTATAAGGGAGAGATCTGCACCAGTTCTGTGTTTAGAGCCACACCTGGTTTTGGCTTGAAATCACTGACCAAACACTGATGGGTGAATGAGATTTTAGTGATCTTTAATACATTTAATTCTTCTTCAGGCCCTAAACTTGTACATTTTTGGGGGTTGGTATTTTAAGGGGAAACTCTAGTAAAAACCTTAATTTCCTACATACTTTCATGACTACTGCTGACCCTTGAAGGATTTTCACAGCAATTCAAACCACTTGATAAAGACGTTTTTTCTGCAATGCACTTTAAATTGCAAAAGGCCTGTGACATAAATGCTGCTGCACAGGGCGCAGTCGGAAGCCTCTCCTGTGCATCTCACAAACATTTTGGAATGATCTACATAACAGTAGCTTCTGAGTGATGGGACTGTCCTCATGTTCCTCTGCAATGTCTGAGAAATGCCTCATGGAAAATAATAATTACTTGAAATATTGCTTGCAGAGCGATTTCTACAATTAAGATGGTGGATGAAAACTGGACTAATTTCTTCTAAACAACAAGTTAGAGGTGGCGTGGGAGAACAGAAAAACACTGTTGTGAGCTTTGTTAGGTGGTTGAGGGAATTTCTAATTTCCGTACTTTTCGCTTCATAAGACACACTTTTTTCAACACAGTGAAGCACAGTGGTGCCGTCACGGTCGCTCCCATGACATAGGTAAGAAGATTTGACAGCCTGGTGGCCCGTGACGATATCTGACAGTCTCCGTTTTCATCTTGCAGTGTTGCTGTTTGGAGTTCCTAGGAAGTCACCATCCCTCTCCCTTAGCTTTGAAGCCTAGACTCCGGTCTATTCCTTCTGTGTGTTATCTCGTGTTATCCCCACCCATTACAAACTGCCAAAAAAACGTGATTTTGTTTGTGTCAGTGCAGCGATTGATACTGTTTCTGCACTGGTCGATCGTATGCAGGGACTGTCTTTGGAGGTGGCTGACCTACGCACTGCTGTCTCGCAGTTTCAGAGACCACAGGCGACGACTTCCAGCAGTGGGAACCAGGCCTGCCCTGAACCTAAGGTCGCTCTTCCGGATAGGTTTTCCGGGGGAAGTGACAACTTTATTCGGTTCAGGAAGTCGCGCAAACTATATTTTAGACTACGTCCTAACTCTTCTGGGGACGAGAGTCAAAGAGTGGGGATTATTATTTTGTTACTGAAAGGTGACACTCAGTCTTGGGCTTTTTCTTTGCCGACCAGATCACAATCCCTCTGGGCGGTAGATGAATTTTTCAGAGCTCTGGGGCTTATCTACGATGACCCAGATCGGGTCTCCCTGGCCGAGACAAAGTTGCATGGCTTACGGCAGGGAGAGCATTCTACAGAGTCCTATTGCTCTGAATTTAGGAGATGGGCAACTGATACTGAGTGGAATGACCCAGCCCTCCGTAGTCAATTCTGTCAAGGGTTATCCGAGAACCTGAAGGACACCTTGGCATTTCACAAATATCCAGAGTCATTGGAGGCAGCCATGTGTCTGGCTGTACGTATTGATAGACGCCTGAGGGAGAGATCTAAGGTTCCTCTCGCTCGGGACGCGCCATCTTAAGGGGAAGCGGTCTCTTCAGACACTTTGGGTAGGGAGGCACTTGAGCTCATGTCTGATGAGCCAATGCAGTTGGGGAAAGTCATTCCTGGACCTGGTAATAAAAACGTTAGAGTTAAGAAATGACTGTTTTTTGTGGTAAAGGGGGACATTTTGTTAACGTATGTCCTTATGTAAAACGCCAAGTTGAAAAAGAGAGAAAGAAAACTAATGTGTTTAGTCCTCTTCTCACTCTTGGTAGTGTGAGTGGGAAATCTGAGAATGTAATTTTGTCATTTACCAGACTTCTCCTGCCTGCCAAGGTGGCACTAGACTCAAAAACTGTGGGAATTGAAGTATTTTTTGACAGTGGGGCTGTTACCTAGTCTCATCTTCGGGTTTTCGTATGGATCCGGAAAAAGTCCATGCTGTGTTGGACTGAGATCGGCCCGAAAATCTGAAAGCACTCATGCGATTTTTGGGGTTCAACAACTACTCCCGTAAATTTATCTTTAATTACTCGACTGTTAAACCATTAACAGATGTGACTAAGAAAGGTGCAGGTTTCTCAGTCTGGTGCGATGAGGCATTACATGCCTTTTCAGCAGAAAGGGAATGTTTTGCTTCTGCTCCTATACTGGTGCAACCGGATGCGTCACAGCCATTCATTGTGGAAGTTGAAGTATCCGAGGTAGGGGTTGAAGCAGTCTTGTCGCAGGGTCCTTCTCTTAGCAAATGGCGCCCAAGTGCTTTTTTTTTCTAAAAAAAACTCTCTACTGTTGAAAGAAAATTATGATGTAGGTAAATAGAGAGTTTCTGGCCATTAAGTTGGCTTTTGAGGAATGGAGTCATTGGTTGGAAGGAGCGATTCATCCCATTACGGTAATTACTGATCACAAAAATCGGGCTTATCTGGATTCGGCTAAAAGTCTGAACCCAAGGCAGGCCAGATGGTTGTTTTTTTACAAGATTTGATTTCGTTGTCACCTATCACCCTGGGGTTAAGAACGTCAAATCGGAAACTTTGTCGCGTAGCTTTCCCGGGAGGGTGGTGTTTGGAGGATCCTGGTCCGATATTAGCTGATGGGGTGGTTGTATCCGCCCTTTATCCTGAACATGAGGCAGAGGTGTTGGAAGCCCAGGAAATGCACCAGATTCTTGTCCTCCAGAGAAGTTGTTTGTTCCTTTGGAACTACGGCACAAGGTGTTTGAAGAACATCACAGTAATGTTCTTACAGGACACCCTGGGAGCAGATCCACAGTTGATATAATTTTCCGGAGATTCTGGTGGCCAGGGTTGCATAAATGTATTGAAACTACACGGTATCCCCTCTGATGTGGTGTCTGATAGGGGGACTCCGTTTGTTTCCAGATTCTGGAAGGCGTTCTGTACTCGCCTGGGGGCCCAATTGTCCTTCTCTTTGGCTTTTCACCCTCAGTCGAACAGACAAACTGAACGCACTAACCAGAATCTGGAGACTTATTTGAAATGTTTTGTCTCGGAGAATCAGGAGGAGTGGTCTTCATTTTTGTCGTTGGCCGAGTTTGCCATCAATAACCGTAGACAGGAGTCCACTGATAAGTCACAGTTTTTTGGAGCATATGGGTTCCATACGCAGTTTGAAACATTTTCTGGTACTGAGACTTCTGGTATACCGGAAGAGGAAAGATTTTCCTCTTCGTTGTCATCTATTTGGCAGAAAATTTAAAACAATAATAAAAAAAAATGGGCAAAAAGTATAACCGTATGGCTGACAAGAGACGTATGAGTGGTCCAGATCCGAGAGTGGGTGATTCTGTGTGGCTGTCCACAAGAAACAGTAAGTTGAAGCTACCTTCTTGGAAGTTGGGGCAAGGGTTTATTAGGCCATATAAAATCTCCGCCATTATTAATGCGGTTGCTTTTAGTCTTGAACTTCCGTAGGCTTTAAAAATTAATTATGTTTTTCACAAATCATTGCTGAAAAGATATGTCGAGCCTGCTGAACCGTCCTCCTTACCTCCTGCTCCTGTCTTGGTGGACAGTAATCAGATTACCAGGAATTTTCAGATTGCCATGATAGTGAACTCATGAATTCTCTGTTGATCTCTTCCGTATCTTGTGCACTGGAAAAATTACGGTCCAGAGGAAAGAATGTGGGTTCCTGCGTCACGTTAATGCCAGTCGACTTGTGAAGGACTTTCACAGGGCGCATCCTCACAAAGTTGGCCCTGGGTGTCTGGAGGTCACCCGTAGAGAGAGAGGAGTGGGGGGGGGGGTATGGGGGGACTACTGTCACGGTCCCTCCCTTGACAGAGGTGAGAAGATCTGAGAGACTGGCTGCACGTGAGGATATCTGACAGTCTCTCTGTTTTCATCTTGCAGTGTTGTTGTTTGGTAAGGACTACACATCTTGTCAGGTTCAGCTTGGGTTATTACTGAGGCTCTATTTAGTTCTGACTCACACTGCGGTTGACATTTCCTGCTGGAGTTGGTTGAGCTGGTGTGTTGTTCCTTTAGATCTCCTGCTCCTCCATTCTTCTTTAAGCTAAGTGCATTTTGTTTTGCATTTTGTTGTTCGCTTAAGTGTGTTGTTGTTGTATAGGCCTCAGGAAGACACAGGTTCCTTCATCTGGGGAAGAACCAGTAGTCTCATTCTCTGCCACCACTCCTAGGGCCTTCCAGGGTCTCAGGGCTAAGGTTCCGGTGTATTAGTATTACCACCTTCTGGTTCTACTCATACTGGCAGGAGTCAGGGAGAGGTCTAGGGATTTCTAGGAGGTCACCATCCCTCTCCTTTAGCTTTGAGGCCTAGACTCCTGTCTATTCCTTCTGTGTGTAATCTGGTGTTATCCCCTCCCCATTACCCGTGACAGGTGCATACTTGTGTGCCACCAGCTATACACATCCCATCAGAATGGTGTGCCTATGGTCTGAATATAAAAAGTTTGTCAATTCAAAAGCTATCGGTCAGGAGTTGTCGATACTACCAAGCAGTCAGGATGCTGCAAGGTCAACATGTCAATGCCTAAAAGTATTATTCTAAACTTCCTGTAAACTGGATAAGGACAGCTCACTAGTCCAGAACATGACTAATTATCGGCATTTGACTGCATCAGAGAACTGTTTTCACACTACACTTAGATCTGTACCCCTGTACTCCTCTGCAAGGTCTTATTCTGGATGCATTTCCAGTATTCTATGCTATACAAGATGATATGGACTGAACGTGACATTTAAAGGGCATTAACATATTGTAATCACTAAACAAAAAAAAATAAAAAATACATTAGCTTGATTGAAAATGTACAGTTTGAGGTCTGCGGCTCCTGTGCAATACTATGTGTCTCCATGGTAACAGACTACAAACAAATCTTGTGTAGTCTGACGGTAACCAACTCATACCAAATACCAATAAACATTTAGTATGTTAGAAATAAGCTGAGAGCATTCGGAAGGGAATGCGAATGGAGGACCAACCTACACACAGGGCTGTTTGTGTCTTCATAGTTACAGACTACAAAGCACAGCACAGGAGCAGCTGTAGATTTTCATTCGGAGTGCTGCAGATAAATACATTAAAAGAAACTAAATGCATAGGTAGTTCAGCCTTTAAAGGGCACCAGTCAGCAGTTTTGTCCCTATGACACTGGCTGACCTGTTACCTGTGCACTTGCCAGCTGGAGACATCTGTGTTGGTCCCATGTTCATATGTGCCCGCATTGCTGAGAAAAATGATGTTTTAATATATGCAAATGAGCCTCTAGGAGCAACGGGGGCGTTGTAAGTACACCCAGAGGCTCAGCTCTCTCTGCAACTGCCGTGCTAGAGGCTCATTTGCATATAGTAAGACATTCTTTTTCTCAGCAATGCGGGCACATATGAACATGGGACCAACACAGATGCCTTCCGCTGCCAAGTGCACATGTAACAGGTCAGCCAGTGTCATAGGTGTAAATCTGCTGACACTTATACTGCTTTAAAAAAATAATTATTACAGGCACACCAGTATCTCTTTAGTCACGGCTTCTGTCCCCATGGACGGATGACAATTGTTTCAGATAAGACGCATTGCCTTATAATGGTGTTCACCAAAGTTTATGTATTCTTGACAGCATGAATAACGCTGAAGTCTACTCTATACCATCAAAAATACCAGAACCTCTGACGGGAAGCAAAAAAACCATAATATTAATTCTTCTTCTCTATCCGCCGTAGCTTGCTCTCCCACCACATGTAAACACTTTCTGGGTTTTGTTCCCCTCAAGCTACGGATTCACGAAATCCCACGTAACCTTTTAAAAATAATTTAGAATTTTTTTTCCAGAAATTGTTATATTTTTTCCCCTCACGTCCTGGCATTTTACATTTCCACTATCTCTGGCCTTTGCAAACTGTATAAGCAGTAGTATGCAAGATGTAATAGCGTTCTCCACTTATAAAACAAGGCGCCGTGAACTTTCTCCTCTCCGTTCGGCAGCGGCTCAGCAGGCAATAAACACCTCCATTTTTTTACATATATAAATATATAGCATTCTGTTACTAGTTTTTCCTTAAAAACTTTCTAGCATTCAGCTACTGAAGCTCTCACAAATACACGTCTGTATTCTTCTCTATTCTGTAATGTCTATTGTTCGCTTCTCCCTCTACCACGTTCAGATACACAACTGAATGTCATTACAATATCAAAAATACGTAAGGCTACATTCACATCTGCGTTTTTCCTTTCCCGTACTGAGATCCGGCAGAGGATCTAAAACCGGAGGAAAACGCTTCCGTTTTGTCCCCATTCACTGTCAACGGAGACAAAACCGAACGGAGTGCACCAGAATGCATTCTGTTCCATTGGTAGCGTTCCCGTACCGGACAGAAAAACCCTGCAGTGTTTTTTTGTCCGGCATGGGACGCAAACCAAGACTGATCCGGCATGACACACAATGTAAGTCAATGGTGCCAGATCCGTTTTCTTGGACACAATAGAATGGCTATTTTAAAGATAATTTAAATGGATCTGTTCATAACGGATTCCGCCGGTTGTATTATTTAGACGAAATCGCTTTTGCTGATCCATGCCGGAAAATTTGTGAAATCTATGGGATTGCCATAGGTAGCAAATTGCTCGGGCATTTCCAGTAAGTCCAGAATAGCGATGAATGGAATAGTAGTATACATGCCCATCATTTCAGGTGGCTCTGCAGGTATGACACCACCATTCCCATGATAATGAGTGTCCCAGGGGTAAGACCCCCACCAATCTAATAGTTATCCCCTATGCGGTGGATATGGGATAGCTTGCAATAACCAGAATACCCCTTTAAGTAAACCACTTATCATATGATCCATTGTAAAGATCAGATCTGACTGTGGAGGACTCAACATTACCATGAATTACACCGTCACCTATTCATTTAAAATGGGGGCATGTAATACCACAACATAACGGTAGTGGCCACTGTAGGAAAAACGCGGGTGTTCTCGGAGCTGCGAACATTTGATTGACTTAGGTTTCAGCCGCCAAATCTACTGTGATCTGCTCATTACCATTCAAATAGGTTGTACAGCTGGAAAAAAACCTTCATAAGCCATGTGACGTTTTCGAGAAGCCAAGTCCACCGCTCAGCCATCTCCATCTGAACGGAGCCATAGTGTGCATGCTCAACCACCACTCTATTCTCGTGGGGAGACATAGGACCCTTTCTTAAGATTGGTGAGGGTCCCAGAGGTCAGACTCTTATTCCCTATCCTGTGGATAGAAGAGAAGTTTAGAACTTGGTACAACCCCTTTAAGACATTCCATTTGTGTTGAAGTATCAGCCCAGTCCTAAACCGGAGAGAAGCAGCGGCAGAAGCTTCTGGCAACTGGTAACCCCCTATGTTTTATTGAGGTAATACACGCACATCTAACCTTAGGTCATTTGGGGGCTTTAGAACACACTTTTTTTTTGCATCCATGTACCAGTGCAATTGTCTTGTTTACATTTTTAAAATTTTGGTAGAATTTCTTTTTTTTTTTTTTAACAAAACATTTTCCAAGTGATACATATATATCGCGGATGGGCAAGATTACGAAGCAATAGGAGCTGTCTGTGGCATTTACGACTGATCCAGCCACATCCCTCCACCTATCAGCTATAATTCTCAAGCAGCCCTCAAGCAATCCAAAAGTCTCTTGTGGGCTCGGGGTCCGTCAAGAGCGGCGGCACTTGATTAGTGGATTGTGTCAAATCTCGAGCAGCATAATTCTGAACTATAATCATCCGAACAGAGTGGATCAATAAAACAAGCGTGCTCTGCGCTCATACTTGAAGCATGAATCAAATTCGGCCTACACTCATTGTTACATGATTACGGGTGATTACATTCAGCCCGTGCACGACTCGGACAATGTATCCCCATAGGCTCGAGTACAAAAGGTAAAAAGGGATTTCTATAGCCTTTAAAAAAAAAATACACGTTTGATTCTTTCTCCTCGAGCACAAAGGTGAGCTGCCTGTAAATCAAAGATAGTCATTAAAGAACAAACCGCATCTTGTGACCTTAAAGACGGGCTCGGTGGGAGCCCACCACCTACAATAAATACCCGCCGTGCCGAATATCGCAGGCCCCCCTAATTTGCATTACATCTCTGCAGGGGATTCAGTGATGCATTTGCTATAGAAGCATGCTCCCAGCTCCCGAAAACCCCAGGTAACTGTTTCAAATGAACGTGTTCACAAGAGCTTTCGTACACTGTGGCTGTGAGAGGGAGGAGGGAGGGGGAAGAGCGGGAGAGCCAGAGCTGTTTTGTTTGACACCTGCTATTCACAATAACACTGATCACATTGAAACTAGAAATAGTAGGTGTACGACACCTTTCCGAGACCTATTATACGGGACGTCAAGGGCGGCTTTACAAATCATCCCCACGTTAAGTGGCGCATGCTGGCTCCGGACTGACGGCCAATTTCCAACGCTGAAATTTCGTACCGGAGGTTCTTTGTTAATTTATATACGGCCTTTATTCCCTGCCCCACATAATGAGAACACGTGACTTGCATTGTAAGGAATAATAGGCAAATGTAAAAGACAAATTGGCCAAAGTTTGATCTGAGTCTTGCAACGAGGAAGTAGCTTGTGGTCGGGTTACGTCTGGTCATTATAAGGTCACTTCAGTCTTGATTATCGTAAAAATAAAAAGACACAAACACGAAATGTAGAAATGTATAAAACAAGTAAACACGGGATAAACTCACACTGCTTGCTGTAGGAAAATACAGAAAATCCTACAGATCAATTGTATTTCCTTCTGATCGTGTTCATTGTTGAGGGGGCAGAGTTACGGTGGGCTTTAATACGTTTTGTCACGTTGGGGGGAGGCTCCTTCTAGCAGCCAGACAAGATTGTGATTCGGAGGAGGAAGACATGGCTACTGGGACACATACCAAAGATTTCTCTCTCTTCATCCCAAACTGCTCACCTCCTCACCAGTATCATCCTTCTCATCTTGGCACGTTACCAATAATTCCTTGCCAGCTTCCTTTTATGTTTCGTGTGGTTAGGATGGCGTCTCGATGGAAATTTCCAGCATCGAAATTCAATATGGAGGCACTGAACCAAAACCATCTGTGGAGCTCTAGATTGGATATGCCATTAATATCAGACAGGCGCTTCTATCTGCAGAAAGGGAACCTCGAGGTGAAGAGAGTGCACCTCGCAAGCGCGGCCACCCTCCCAATTCACCGCTATGGGAGTTCCGAGAATAGCAGAGCGCTGGTTCTACTATTTCCAGCAGTCCCACGGTGGTGAATGGACAGGTTGCTGTGCATGCGCGACATGCTCTCCATTCACCACTATGGGACTTCTGAAAATAGCCAGCCCGCACGCTCCGCTATTTTTGGAACGATGAATGGAGAGCACGACTGACATATGCGCCATGCTCTCCTTCACTTTGGGAGCCCAATTGTGGAGATAGGAGTGGGTTCCAGAGGTTCGACCTGCACCTACCTGACATTGATGGCATATCCTAGTGACATGCCATTGACGTTCGAAATAAGACAACCCCTTTTAAAAGTTATGTACTTTGCAACCAATGCATCTAAAATTAAAGGGGTATTCCAAGCAAAAGCATTTTTTCTCTATCCACTGACCAGATGGTAAAAATCTTAAGATCAGTGAAGATCCGAGCCATGCCAAGACCCAGAACTAACTGCCGCAACAGGACGAATGCTTCTCCCAAATGCCTTCTAAGCTGAGGATCAGACTGGGCTTCTTTGCAGTCTGCAACCATGGAGACACATAGATTTGGAAAGGAGCTGAAGACATGGTAGGAGCTGAATACAAAACTATTTCCAAAGCTTAATTTTTTTTTTTTTTTTTAGATGTGTTGGAGAAACGCTATTGAATAAGCGCAAGATCTGGCATTTCATGGCGGCAAGAATATTATATTTATATTATTTACGGTGTAATGGAGCCGACATGTCCACCTGTTAACAGACCAATTACAAGGTAGAGGGATCTGCAGCTTGTGATGATCATTAAACAGCGAGATACATGACTTTACCGGTTCGGCAGCTGCTCTTTATCCGCAGGCCTTTCATTACAGGGCGGGAGTCTGCCTGGAGGTTACTCCCATCACAGATGGCAGAAGACGGCACGGTACGGTCTTTAAACAAGCATCTGTGGTTCTGACGACGCTGGACAAGGAAACATAGGGAGGCCAAAGTAGCTCAACGTAGGGTTAACCACAAGATTCATATTCCCATGACCATCGGTCAGGTTAGACTACCACCCAACTTCTTCAAAAGGAGCAACCAAGTGACAGCCGTGGTCCATATAAGAGTTCATATAATAAAAAAATTTAAAAAATGGCCTCTGATTTTTTTTTTCTCCAAGTGATTTCCAACAAGACAACAGCTACTTTCACACTTGGATTGGCAATTCCGGTATTGAGATCCGGAAGAGGAATTAAACGGATCCATTTTGATTTTGCACATCAGGAGGCATCCGTTCCGGTTGGGTGAAATCAAAACAGAAAAGAGAAACGGATCGGTCACTAAATACATTGAAAGTCAATGGGTGACGGATACGGTTTTCTGCCACCATTGACAAATTATTTTCTGCGCCTTTTTTTTTTTTTACAGTTTTTATGGCCGGTCAGAAAACGGAATGCTGCCGGAACGGGAGACATCCTGAACGGATCTCTTTCTATTCAGAATGCACGAGGACTAAATGGAAATGTTTCTTTCCGGTATTGAGATCCTCTGCCGAAACTCAATACCGAAAAACAACAACTCAAGTGTGAAAGTCGCCTTATTTCCAGGAGAAAAATATTACCCACAGCAGTCTCCTTCTGCCGCACAGCTGAACAGAGAAGTGGTGGTATCCTGCCCATCTAGTCTCCAGCAGCGCAACAGATAGTTCACTTACTTAAAAGGGTTGCCCCTAGGACAAATGGATATCCTGGAGAGGGGTCCTCCTCTGTTAAAGTACCCTAAGACCCTGTACACACAAGACTATGAATTATAGCTGTAATATGCACAAAACAGAACCGTATTGTGCACCGGAACGAAAGCCACCGAGCTCTACGTGAGGTTCTGATACATGGATCCAGATCTCCTTGAGATCTATGGAATACCAGGTAAGTATCTGATTGACGGGGGTCCAGATGCTTGGACCCCAGTGATCACAAGAATGGAGATCCCACAGCGGTGCGTATGCGTGACCACTGCACCATTAAGTGGAATGGTACTGCTGCTCCAAGGGAATTAAATTAGAGAAACGAAAATAAGAAAGGTGGAGTATTTTATTTTTTTAATCGTGCAATTTTATGCTTTTAGGGTATGTTCACACTGTATTTTGTGACAAAATTCATGGAAAGCAATGCCCCATTGTTTCCTATGGGAATCTGTGCTGCATGTTCAGTTTTCCCACTCGGAAACCACATGAAATCTGTGTGGAAAGAACCAGCGGGCTGGGCAAGTAGTCACAGGTGGATTTTAACCCACACCCTTAGTTATTCTTTACTTTTCTCTCTATATGGTCAGTAAAAACACAACAACAACAGCAGATGTGAAAAGTATAGTTTAAAAGAGAAAAATTTCACTTAAAAAGGGGTTGTTCACCTTCTGGGGGTGATTGGTCAGACTCGCCCTTCTGGCCAGACCTGCAAGGGGAAAGCATAGTTACCTGCTCCTCTCTGCCTCAGGTCCTCCACTGCCAACATGCCAACAACTGTTCGCAGTGGTGACCTGCCCCTCCTGCTTCACGTGAGCAATGGACGTGATGCAAGGGGAGTCGCAGAGTCAAAGCAGATGATGAAAATGGCGGAGGGGGAGGAGAGAAACAGAGTGCAGCATAGTATGCTTTCCTTTGCAGGTCTGGCCAGGAGGGGGAAAGTCTGCTCAACCCCCCCAAAAAAAAAAGTGAACAGACCCCTTTAAGGGGGTTTAATATGACATAAATGTTCATAAAAATTTTCTACAAAATTATTATTTTATTTTTGCTCTTCTCCATTTCTTTGCCTTAATGGAAAAAGGACTAAAGTTTCCCAATTTCCTTTGTAAGGCACGCTCCCCCGGTCAGCCACTGCTCAGAGTACTTCAAGTAAAAACTGCTAAAAGAAAGTGCGAATAATTGGAACAAAGTCTTGTGTGTGACGCGCTCTGCGCGAGAGGTTAACAGATCTGCTATGACACAGCGCCCGCTCTTTTTTTTTTTTGCAGGAGAAGGTATTCTAGCGAACACCCTCCGACGAACTACAAGGAAATTCACCACCTTCACCAGCCGTCTGGGAGCTGAAATTTTTATCGCAAAATCCTTTATTGTATGAAACGTTTCTAATTGAACCTCTGAGAAGAATCCCTTTAATGAACCATGCGAGAGGAGAGACATGCAGCGAGATGCGATTAAAAATTAATTTTGCCTAGGTTGCATCTTTCAACATTTAATGCAGGAAAATAAATTATTTTATCTGCCCCAAATACATGCAATAAAATAACTTCTTAGGCCCCTTTCACACGAGCGAGTTTTCTGCGCGGGTGCAATGCGTGATGTGAACGCATAGCACCCGCACTAAATCTTGACCCATTTATTTCAATTGGTCTGTGTACATAATCGTTGTTTTTCACCCATCACTTCTGCGTTGCGTGAAAAACACACCATATTCTCTATTTTTCACCCAGCCATGGCCCCATAGAAGCGAATGGAGCTGAGTGTAAAACGCATGGCAAGTGCGGATGCAATGCGTTTTTAACTGATGGTTTCTAAGAGATATTGTTTGTAAACCTTCAGCTTTTTTATCACGCGCATTAAAAACGCATCAAAACGCATTGAGGGTCCATTCACACGTCCGTGTGCATTTTGCGGATCCACGGATAAGCAAAACACGGACATTGGCGATGTGCGTTCCGCAATTTGCGGACCGCACATCGCCGGCACTATATAGAAAATGCCTTTTCTTGAGAATAGGACATGTTCTATTTTTTTCGGGAACCCGATTGCGGACACGGAGTTGCGGATCCGGCCGGGACATAGTCTGTCCCCATTGAAATTAATGGGTCCGCAATTCCGTTCCGCAAAATGTGGAACAGAATTGCAGACGTGTGAATGGAGCCTGAACCCGCACGGAAAAAAACGGAACAACTGAACACAATCGCAGACAAAATTGACTGAACTTGCTTGCAAAATGGTGCGAGTTTCTCTGAACGCATCCGGACCTAATCCGTCACGCTCGTGTGAAAGGGGCCTTACTGTGAGCCCTTTGTCCTATAATCTTAACCATGTCGCGTCCTGCGCAGTAATTTATCGAGAGGATAAATGACTGCACCTACAGGGCTTGCTTCCCTCCGCACAGCCACTGAGTGACATGCTTTTAAAGGGGTTGTCTCACTACATTTATCACGTACAGAAAGTTCATACAAGGCACTTACTAATGTATTTCGATTGTCCATATTGCCTCCTTTGCTGGCCGTGAACTCAGGCTTATAGACGCCCTTCCTTGTCAGGCCTTTGCAGGTATGCTTACATTTCTATATATTCTCTTTGCATCCGCTACACCAGTGTATAAAATACATACCGAACGCTTCCAAACGTCCCTCTCTGTTTTACACGCGGCAAGATGGTTATGTTAGCCGCTGCCTTATTTATCATCCGCATTTTCCCCTGTTTTCACCAAATTAAAATCTGTTTTTTACAAGCAGCCGCAAGATGTTCTCCTGCACAAATTAATCTGTAATTAACTGGTCTGTCTTTGTAATCTGGATCCTATGTCATTCTGAGCCAAGAATCTTCCCCTTAAGTGAGGAAAATTGGCTCTACCTCACAGGGGATTTTTGTCTTCCTCTGGATCAACTTGTAGGAAACAGGCCGAACTGGATGGACAAATGTCTTTTTTCGGTCTTATATACTGTGTTACAAGGCAGGGCCTAAATTTCAAATGAAAAAAATAAAAATAAATAAATTAAAAATAAAAAAGACATACATTCCTGGAATTAGAGATTCTGACGAGGCAGAAAATCCCAGGGTTGCTGGAAATGCCTTCACGAACGTTCCTGGAGTCTTGAAAAACAGACAAACATCTGTAGACGGCCGTATCGCTTCCCTCTTTAACTTTTTATGATACGTTTGTGCCTAGTTTTCTGCCTGCATTAGCAATCAGCCTGGAGATCACTTTGTGAAGGTTACTTGAGATGTAATGTGTCCGTTAAACAGCCTCGGTTGCCTCTCTGGCAGCTAATGGATTCCTCCCCTTAAGGTAAACATAAAAACCGAGTAAATACATCTTTTACAGATCATTGTGTCTTTCCTGATACAGTTTTGCTAAGTAAGACGGTTTCAGTCAGTGCTGTGACAGGCCGAACGCCCTTACTGCAGAGCCAGCCAAGAAAAATATCAATTCAGGAGCCTCAAAGATTTTTTTCCCCCCATTAAAGGGGTATTCCCACCTTCGACACTGATGGCATATTGCTAGGATAGGCCAACAATATTAGATAGGTGCAGGTCCCATCTCCAGAAAGGAACCCCCCCAAAGTGAACACAGAGCAGCCGCACATGCGCAGCCCCCCTCCGTCCACCGCTATGGGAGTTCTGAAAATGACCAATAACTGGCTCGGCTATTTATAATAGTCCCATAGATATGAATGGATCGATGGGCACGCTTGCACAGAGCACTCTACAGTCTTTGCTATTGGACTTCTGAGCTCACACGGCCACTTTCATGAGTCCCATTGCAACTCTCACACTTCGCGTTCCCCGTTCAGGAGATAGGAGGGGGTCCCAGAGGGTGGATTCACACCAATCTGATGGCATATCGTAGCGATATGCCATCCATGCCCCAAATGAGTCAACCCCTTTAAAATGGATAGAGACAACTCCCACTTACATGAGTGTCAAAGGGGGTTCTCCTGCCCAGGAACTGATCTGTAGACCACCACTCAACGGAATGGTCACCATATAACTTTAGATTTCCATTGAATGGGAAATATTAAGCCTTAAAGTTCTGCAAGACAAAAACTGATTCGTCGATCGCCATCAGAAAAGGAGTTGTCTCCGTTAAACAACCGCTTTAAGGAGGATGTCCAAATTCAGATCTCCTTTAAAATAGACAACCTAACCAGGATCCATGATCACCACCTAAACTTCTACAGAAAGTAGTTATCTCCACTAAACACATCCACAGTTTTTCAATTTTTTATGGTTCTCTAAAGCTTTGAGACACAACAGACTAAGCTCTTAATGTAGAAAGCCTATCCCTTTTTACCAAAATAACCCCTTTGTTTTTTGACCCACCAGGGAATAGCTACCTTATAGCGCCTTCCATGAGCCAAAGAGAAGAGCTGCAGCTATTAGTAGGTCCTGTTCTAGCGGTCCCTGTACTTAATGTATTGCCTGAATGGTCAACCACAAGGATGGCCACCATGTAGTAATACATTTCTCCTGCATCACCGTCTGGTTGGTTACCTTTCTCTGTAAGACCCAAGTCTGATTACCATTAGTCTAGCAGACGTCAACCAATGGGATGAGGCTGCAGGAAAAACCCAAAGCAAAAGCTGACAAAAGGGGTTAAAAGCACGGATACGGGAGAACCAAGTAAGAACAGAAACCATCAAAATATTCTCATTTACATTGAACACCTCCAAGAGCATAGAAGCTGTAAGAAGATGGAGGGCTTCATCCGCACGCTGAAACGCGCTCCGTTCTCGATGACCCAGGTGAGTCAGTGTAACATTTAAGATCATTACCCAGTTGCTCATTCTAAAGGTCATTGCAAATTGCAGACTTGTGAAGATATATCAACAGCCAGTGCCACCTCGAACATACATCCAATCCCACAAATATCACCAACATCTATCTCACATTCTCCAGACAGGGCTACATTAAACCTAACATTTCAGACTCCCCAAGTTGATCCTATTAATCTGTAATGGAAGGAACAAAAGCGTCCGAGGAACATTGACTTGTGATAGGTTGCGTATCACATCAACACAACGTTCGCTTAGCCTAGTCATCCCAAAACCTGTGGCTCTCAGCAGATGGAGAGCCACAGGGCTGGGAAACACTGGGCAAACTATAAAACAAGATGAACGTATGAACCTAAGGCCTCATGCACACGGCCGTTGCCCGATGCCACAGATGGATTGACCTACCACAAATCATCCACCAGAAGGGTCTTCACAGTAACCTTTAAGCAATCTTTTCACGCAAGACCCTTCCATCCATGTGAAACAACCTGCTTAATCGAAAATCCAGAGGGGAGTAGGTCTTTGTTTAAGACGTATGAGGATGTGAGTATAGTACAATAGATCGACGATCACATATAAACTTTCAGGTCAGAGGAGCCACGGCCAGCGTTGGAAATGCGGCCAACCACGGTTTTGTGAATCAGCCCTCGGAGATAGGAGTAGGGAGGGGGAGGAAGTTGTATACTGCAGATCAAAGTATGAACACGGGGAGAGGATCCAAGAAGGGCAGCTCACACATGTTGCAGACAGGAAGGAGAGCACACACAAGGCATTTTGCAAGGGGAAGACAGCAGCATCCTAGACACACAGGTCCAGCACATTTCACTGGGAGGAAGACATCCACATGAGAAAAGTCAGAAACTAGGGGCGGGTGCTAAATTGAGTATCAAGAGGTCTGAAAAAGAACGACAATAGCAAAAACCATTAGCCTGGGGTTACAACGTGACATCTGTTGCTCAACATAAAAACGTGTGAGATTCGTCTGCAACTTGTGGACGTGGGACTGTTTTAGAGCTGTGATTTGGAGTAAAAGTCAGGTGCGACTTGTTACCTGTAATACCAAATCCATTAGGGTTGGATTTTTTTGTGATTGTCGTGTCGCAGTATGTCACATGTCTCATTGCAACACTACTGACAGCTAAAACTCTAGTAGGGACATCTTGACCAAACGGGGATCGCAGCACAATTTGCAAGCTGCTGCAACCGCAACCCCAGAATCGCAAAACAATCTAAGACTGCTGGATATTTAGCGATTCTGGGGTCATGGTCACTGCAAATTGCCAGCCACCCTGTGACCCCATACAGGTCTACAACTGCACTATTCCACAGGGAGCCTTGGTCGCTCATAAGATCGCCGTGTAGCTCTGAGACTTAAATCTTTCTATTCCAACATGTTCCTAGCCGGTAGACACAACCCAACCTTCTCAGCGTGACCGTTGCACCACTTGAGTTACACATTTTTTCCTCATCCACTTGCACCAATCACAGGTCTGAGTCGTCGCAGCTGCGTTGAGCAGGGTATAAAGCTGCGTCCTATAGATAGGCATGACCACTGTGGTCCCTCCAATGGACAGGCAACAGGACCACAATGCAACTGCAAAAACGTCTACATCTCAGCTACCTGAACTCCTATTAGTACGACAACTGTAAAACGAGGGTTACTGGGATTAGCCTGCACTCAAGCTCGAGGATTTGGGTAAAAAGATAGGAATTTGGAGAAAAACAATTAACTTTTGTCACTTGGCAATGACATAATTACAGCACTGTGTGATAAACACAAAGTATATGTTAAGCAGAAATAATGTGTTTCCTACATAGCAACTGAAAGGACTATATGACAAGTTTAGATCGTAATCCATTTCCTATAATGTAATTGTTAAATAAAAACCGCCAATTTTTCCCTATAAACCGTCCCGTGAATGTTAAATCTATTTAATCACTATTATTGGATCAAAAATAGCTTCCAGCGTCTCCCGCACTACGTGACCGATTTAATGTTTACTGCCTGTTGCTTTAATTACAAGACAGTTTTATATCCCGGGGTAAAAGAATAACGATAAAGATATACATTTTCTCCCTAATGGTATGTATTTATCGTAAGAACATACCAAGAAGAGAAGAAATGCGTTTTTCTTCTTTCACAATATCTCGGGGAATGTATGAAAGAGCTCGGAAAAGGGTCGGAAAAGGTTAAAGGATGAGAAAAAAAAGGCGCAGAGCTGCTTCGTCTCAGAATTGGCCCCACTCATATCCATGGGCTGTTCCTGGTATCGCCGCCTTCCCACCATACACAGCCCAAAGACAAGAGTGGCGGGGGCTTCCAGAAGAAAGCAGCCATGTTGTTTGAATCCCTTGAATGTGACGGTTCCTAAAAACTGGGACCACT
The DNA here is from genome assembly GCA_033119425.1 of Bufotes viridis. NCBI lineage: Eukaryota > Metazoa > Chordata > Amphibia > Anura > Bufonidae > Bufotes > Bufotes viridis. The sequence continues at coordinate 20,416,576 of CM065596.1, read as the reverse complement.
CCGGAAAGTGGATGGATCATGGGTCCTACACTTCTTATTGGTCCCATCTCAAAATGTGGAGGAATTAGCTTTGTGTGTATATATATATATAATGCAAATTAGCTCCTGGGTGCGTTGTAATTGCACCCAGAGGCTCCGCTCACTCTTCTAGGCCGCGCCACTACCACTTGGATAGACAGTGCCAGATGCAGCACTTAATCCATTGAACGGGGGGCTTACGTAGTATACTGCGAAAATCAGTGAAGCAAACGTGCAGGTGCGAAACTGCGTGGGCCAGGTGTGATTACGTCTCCAGTGCCTGGCGCTGTCTTTTATAATGGTGGCGGTGTGGCCTAGCTGAGAGTGAGCGGAGCCTCAACGTCCTCATTGCTCCTGGGGGCTAATTACTAATTAGCATATATTTTTTGCGGAAATTCAGCCAACAAGTGCACATCCCCAGGCCAGCTGCTTATATGGCGAGACATGTGGTGACAGCTCGTTCCTTTTCACTGCAGTGATGTAGAGGGTGAGCAGGTAAACAAAGGGAAGGCTGCGCTTCTAACAACTGATCGGCGGGGGTCAGAAGAGTCAGACCCTCGTCTATCAGATATTGATGACCTATCCTTAGGACAACTCATCAATATTGAAATCTCCGAAAATCCCCTTAATGTTTTTTATGTTTCCATGCTCAGTTATAAACTTGTATACTTCCGTTCTTTTCGCTGGTCTCCGTAAATGTAAGATTTTTTTTTTACTGCATGCCGGCTGAGCGCACATTTTTATTCCTAGTGTGCAGTGAGTTCGGTGAGCCAATCGTATGTCTCCACAGAATTTGCAGCTTCATCTCCCCTCTTCCCCATCTATTAGTTACAGTTTTACAGCTTTTGGTAGGAGATTGAGGAGGTTTGTGGACATTTATGTTTTGCAGGCTGGTGGGAGGTGAAGAAGGAGTGAATATGATGGCACTTTCTCCTACTAAGGTACACTTTAATAGCCCTTAAGCCTTTAAAAGGAATCTCTAATCACGTACCTGTAACTAGTCATCTGCCTCGCTAAATTTGTGCTCGTCTCCAGATACTAATGCTGTTTGTTGCTTCTCGATACAAGTCACCAATGCAGAGAAATAAGTGTGTTATATAATGCAAATTTGCCTCTTGGTGCAATCAGGGCGTTGCAATTGCACCCAGAGGTACAAATCAATTTTCTCTGCAGGCTGTGCCCCCATCCATTTGACCGACAGGGTCAAGAAGCTCTAGCCCTGAAGTCTCGTGGCAGCATGGGCGCATGCACACAGCTGGAGTTCACTGGGCGCATTTGCCAAATTACAGGTAGGTGATGACACCGTCATCAACACTGATGAAATGACGACATCTTTACAGGGGTTGGCCCATCGCTACGATATGTCACCAATGTCCGACAGGTGCGGGTCCCAGCTAACTCTAGAATGGAGCCCACAAAGTGAAGGAGAGCGGACTACGCATGTACAGCCACCCTCCATTCATTTCTATGGGACTGATGGAAACAGCTGAGCGCTGGCTTGGCTACTTCCGTCAGCCTCGTAGAAGTGAATGGAGTGGCGGCCGTGCTTGCGCTGTGTGCTTCCCATTCTTTCTATGGGACTTCCGAAAACAGCCTAGTGTGCTGCTCGACTATTTTCAACAGCTCCCTTGAAACAATTGGGAGGATGGCAGCGCATGTCCAGTCCGCTCTCCTTCACTTTGTGGGCTTCGTTCTAGAGATAGGTGCGGGTCCCAGAGGTAGGACCGTCCACCTGCACCTATCAGACATCGGTGGCATATCCTAGCGATAAGGCATCAATATGTGGGCCAACCACTTTAATCAATAAAGCCTCATTCACACGTCTGTGTTCAAATTCGGGAGCAGGTGGTCAGTGAGGCATCTGTAAAGCTGTCCGTGAAGCTGACTGTGTGTCCGTTTTTGCTGTCCATGTACGCACCCACGGAATACACACTTTAAAATGAATGGGGACGTGTGCTGTCGGTGGAGAACACGGACGTGTGAATGAGGCTCAAGACTGGTGTCTCCACTCCGACATGTCCGCAGATAAGACTAGAACATCTTCTATTTCTGAACAAATTCATTTCAGTCTTAAATCTTCAAAATCCTGAGAAATCATTGTTTTCTGTGACCTGAAAATGTCTACTGGCAAAAATCTAACTGCTCGCATGTGGGAGGCAGCAGTCGCCGGAGCTCGGATGAAAAAGAGGAAATATAACAGGCAATTTACCGAGTATCCGTGCTCCTAATATCTTCAGGGAGCAGCGCTTTAATACCGCGGCCCTCGATTTATGAAAACTTTAACCTCATAATTTTAAGTGATATTAAAATGATATTTTTAGGCAGAGGCTAATAACAAAAGAGAATTCCTTGATATTTCATGCGAGAACTGAACAATGAATTTGGCCTTATCGGGGGGAAAAAGGTGAACGCGAGGCCCCATTATTTGAAGCGCTAAGTGCTCCTATTAGAAGCCATTAAATCAGGATAAGGAAAGGTGCATCCTAATAAAGGAAGACGTACGAGCCAGCCGGTAGAACCTAGGAGCGGGCTGGACACCACCGGGGCTTCACTTTACAATTATATATCATACTGATAGCACGTTAATGTGTTTTAGTTTTTTTTTTTTACTTTTCCGCACAAGATCTAGTTAGGAGAAAATTAGCTAGGGGCTGGTGACTGGTGTATTACAGATCGGTGTTGATTCCGGAGGCTGGACTCAACGACAGCACAACTAAGCGATATGTCATCATGCAGTATGGTGGAAAAGCCCCTTTCAATGTGGACTCTTCTTAAAAGGAGTCTGTCAGCAGATTTAAGCATGCTAAACTGCTGACAGAACTAGGTAGGGGATGGGGAGAGCAGTACAAACATACTTTTTGTATGGAAAGGATATGAAGTCTTGGGTGCGTTCACATTCTGGCAAGCTGCTCCAGCATAAATGCGGGCTGTTAGTCTGACCAAAAAACGCTGTATGCAGAGGTACTTGTCCATTCAAAACCTGGCAATTATGCCAGAAACTGGCCGGAACACCGCTGGATCCTGATATAGACAAAGGAGATCAAGCGGTACACAGTCGTGTCCGGCAATGCCGGATACAGTGAGCTCCGGTAGCCTGATCCTCTGCCAGATGCCCAATGCAACTGGAAACGCAGCCTTAGGGCTCATGAACACGAACGTGTGCCGGCCTTCCGTGCATTGGGGACCGCAATTGTGGTTTCCAATGCACGGGCAACATCCGTCCGGCTGCTGCAGACAGATCCAGACCCATTAAACTTGAATGGGTCCGTAATGCGTCCACTCCGCAAAAAAATAGTGCATGCACTACTTTTTTGCGGTACGGAGACACGGGCAGAAACACCACAGAAGTAGTGCTTCTGTGGGGTTCCGCTTCGCATCTCCCGGATTGCGGACCCATTCAAGTAAATGTTTCTGTGATCCTTGATGCGTGATGCACACGGCCGGTGCCCGTGTACAGCAGACCCGCGGTATGCAGGCCGCAATAAGACAACGACCGGCAAACGGACGTGTGCATGAGCCCTTAGGGTAGGTTCACATATACGTTCAGAAATCCTGTAGCCTGATCCAGAAGAGGTATCCATTAATGGTGGATCCCGTACCAAGTGCTCTGGAAAAACGGATCCGGTTTCCCGTTCTGCGCATGCGCAGACATTTAAATCTGTGAAAAAAATAAATACCGGATCCGGTTTTCCGGATGACATTGGAGAGTCGGATTTGGTATTGCAATGCATTTGTTAGACGGATCCGCAAAGTGTGAAAGTACCCCGAGAAGAGACATGATGAGGCCAATATAATAATTGGGACGTTTTTATTTCTGATTTTGGTGCACTCGGGGTCTGACAGCAGGTGGAGGAGGGAGAAGGGACTGGTCACCAGGTTACCTCTCCAGTCTGCTTGCTCCCAAAACACTGGGTACCCATGTTGGCAACAAGCCTCATTTTGATCCTTTTTGTTGACTTGGAACTTCATTCACCTTTTGATATTTTTTCCATTTTTTTCCCCGTCGTAGTTAGTCACTAGATATTCAATTATTCTAATAAACGTAGACCAAATGAGTTCGAAACGAGTTTCCGTGACCACAAAAAAAGTCAATTTGGCTTCTCTAAAGCCCCGCTCACTTCTTGCCACGATCCAAGCTCCGATTTAGTTTTGTCCTCCGCACTCAGTGACTCGGGTGCTCACTACATCACAAAGCAGGGTTTAGGTTCGGTTCATTATGCACCAGGATTTTGGCATGCAGACGGATAATAAATTATGGATCCAGCGCCTCCCTGATGTAATAGTCTGTGTGATGTGGAGGTTTGATGTTGGATGTCCCACGCTGTTCTGTCAGGAAAATAATGATTCATGTACGAATCTGTGAGGCCAAACAAAGGCGCTGCAGAAACTGCTGAAAACTTTCTATGCTGTTAATTCATTGAATAATAAAGGCAGATAAAAAAATGCAACAACATAAAATACAATAAAAACGTCCTCACTTTTAGGGCTCATGCACACAAACATGTGCCTGCCGCGCGATATTGTGACCCTGCAATATATGGGCACCGGCCGTGTGCGCAACGTATCACAGATGCGGACCCATCGACTTGAATGGGTCTGCAATCCGGACGATACGGAGAAGAGGTTTAGAGCGTAAGACCACCGAAGCACTACGGAGCGCTTCCATGGCATTTAGGTCCATGCCTCCACACTGCAAAAGAATAGAGCATGCTCTATTTTGTTTATGCGGTGCAGACGGATCGCGGACCCATTCACGGGCGGCACACGTTTGTGTGCAAGAGCCCTAACTTTCATGGTCTTTGGGGACGGCCATACAAGATATCTGTCAGCCAGACATTCTGCATTCCTGCAGCCATCAGAATAAATATGTTTGCTCGGCTCAGCCAGAAAGGCATGCTTATTGCAACAAACAGACTGGAATAATGCCTCATTCACACGTCAGTGTTTGGCCAGTGATTTCCATCAGTGACTGTGAGCCAAAACCAGGATTGGAGCCTCCACAGACATAAGGTATAGGGGAAAGATCTGCACCGGTTCTGTGTTTAGAGCAGTACCTCGTTTTGGCTCAAAAATAACTGAAGGAAAACACTGACGTGTGAATGAGGCATGAAAAACTACCTAACCCCTCAAGCAACATGCCCGATGCCCCCTAGCCCTGTCATGGGAGAATCAGTAGGCCTTCATGCCCATAAAATCAGAAGGTCCAGACCTCACTTATGTTTATATTCCTAGCTTTACTGACGTGTCATATAGAATATAATATATTATATAATATATATTTGTTACCACCTCTTCACCACACTTCATTCCACATATAACACTGAATGTACAGCTGCAGGAGCAGGCAGCCCATGGTCATTGACATCTGGCTTCCCACAGAGAAGGCAGAGATGGTTTAATACCAGGTCATTCAAAGAAAATTTCCAGCTCACCCATATGTCGATTTCAGCGTGCACAGTCGTTCAGAAAAGCATCTGAAAAGTAGTTTCAAGAAAAAAGGACATCCTTTTTTCTTGAAAAGGGTTAATACCACCCCGGCCTTCCCAATCCCAATGAGCGCTATGTATAAAGATTAGGAGAGACTGTACGGTACTGCAGCAGCTGCTGGGTCTCTGCAGGCCCAGATCAGCTCTGTAGCGCATGTCAGGAGGCTGTATTCCCCTTGTAACTGGGCCTAATATGTCAGCAGCCGTTACAGGAAAAATCTACAATAAAATAAAAATAAAAAAATGTAAAAGGAAATAGCTAAAAAAAAGATATATAAATTAAACACAAAACAAATAAAATAAATACAAAAAAGGGATATAAATAAAAATAAATACAAAACAAAAATAAATAAAAACAGAATGCCACAACTAGCTCACACTGCAGCTTCCCGCTCCACCTCCAACAATCAAACCACATCAAAATGACCATAAAAGAAAGGAAACACAATTTAAACAATAATTTTAGTGGTGCTTTATGCTAGGCGATACGCTATCTGAATTTGTGCCACGATATGGATTTTGTGTATATCGCCGGACCGCGATATGACCACGGAGCGGTAGTGAATGATTGCGCAGAAGCTTCTGGCTCACCGCTCCTTGGCCTCCCGACTCCGCACCGCGCTGTACTGGCCAGGCGTGCACACAGCGTCAGCCCGCTTTGCTGACGCTGTATGTGACGTCAGTCAGGTCCTGCTCAGTGCTGGAAGAAGACGCCACACCTGCGGACTCCATTAGCCAGCCGCTGCCGAGCACCCTGCAGGAAAGGTAAGTATAATGACAGCGACTCTTGTGGGGGGACGGGAAAGTGGATAAGGAAAGGATCTATTTGCAAAGGATGGCCATGGGGCTGATCATCTGATGGCACTGAGACCCTGCTCTGCCTGAATATATAGCAGGGGGGACACATGGAGTCTGATGATGGCAAATGCCATGGGGCTGATCTGATGGCACCGGCTCACGGGGGGACACTTACATCTTTTTCCAAACAATGTAAAGATGGTTACACAATACACATATCAAAATCTTCTTGCAAAGTTTATTACCTTGTATTTTTTGTATACATACAGAAGAAAATAATATATCGCAATATATATCGCCTATCGAATGTGCTTCAAATTATATTGCAATATAGATTTTAGGCCATATCGCCCACCCACCCCTACTTTATGCTGTTTAAAAATGACTCAGTCTGCAACAGGTTAAACAAAAATTGATGCTGCCAGGATAAGGTGTCAAGCTTAGGCGCCATGCAATCCACTATTCTTGTCTGCAATACGGGAACAAATATAATAATTTGCAGAAAGGACACACGGATGGGAACAGCACACTGATGACAACTGGGAGCTGTCCGTTTTTGCAGACCAACAGTAACCAACGGGTCCGTGTGCAATCCACATGGTTGTAAAATACAGTCATGAGAGGAGGTCTAAGGGAGATGTATGTGATGGGGCTGTGCATGCACAAAATTGCACGCCCTCCAAAACAGATCACTTGCAGTGCAGGAACGGTTTCAGCTATAGTACAAACCAATGGGCTCGCGTTCTGCCCATGTCCAGGATGGAAGTCTCTTCTTTTACCTCAGGGCTGATAATTAACCAGCACAATCTGCACAAGTGAAAAATACCCTTTGACACTGCAGTGAACAAGCCCGGCTGGTTCAGCAGTTCTTATAACCAATGCAAAATAGGTGGAGGGGCAAACAGAGCAAAGGGCGCACGCTCTCCTCTGCTGAACATGCGGGTTATGCCGGCTGAACCCACATTTAGAAATCACGATAACGAGATGGAACGATCCCTCTAAAGAAGATCCGTGTACAGTGATCAGACCCAATCAGTATTTCCAGGAATGGTCTTAGTAAGGGCTCATGCACGCGTCCGTTCCGTGCATTGGGGACCGCAATTTGTGGTCTTCAATGCACGGGCAACATCTGTGCAGCAGCCAGGAAGGATCGAGATCCACAACTTAAATGGGTCTGTGATCCGTAAAAGAATAGAACATGTTCTATTTTTTTGCGGTGCAGGCACGGACAGAAACACCACGGAAGCACTACGGAGTGCTTCTGTGCGCTTCCGATCCGTGCTTCCGTTCCGCACCGCATCTCCCGGATTGCAGACCCATTCAAGTGAATAGGTTCGCATCCATGATGCACACGGCCAGTGCCCGTGTACTGAGGACCTGTGCTCATGAGCCCTAATGCTGATAGGCTGAGAGATCCTTCCAGACCGGGGTCTCTTCTCAAATGTTCTTTCTATGTTAGGCACAATATACATCCCCGCTCAAACTTCAGTTCTGGAACCTACATAGAGTGAGCTATTGCCACCAACCAAGTTAACCCTTCACAGTGACGGTTTAAGGGAGTTAATAAAAGAAGTTGTCATTCAGAGCAAAAAAATAAAAATAAAAAAATAATAAAAATACTATACCCCCTAGTAGTGCTGAGCGAGCTTGTGTTTTAAGTTCTGTGTCCAAAGTTTGGGTTATCGAAGAATCCCGTTATGGATTTCGCTACCATGGAGGACCATAGCGGAATTTGGAAACCATAACTGGATTCTTCGAGAACACGAACTTTGGACGCAGAACTTAAAAAACAAGTTCACTCATGAGGACCCCCTAGCACAGTTGGCGGATTTTTGTCAGGACTAGCGTTTCATACACCAAGCTTGCTCTACCCTGCACAGCAGTGAGATTCATCTAATTTATTAAAGGAGTTATCTAGGATTTTAAAAGTGATGGCCAATAATAAGGAAAGGCCATCACCATCATCTATTCGATAACTCGCAGAAATACGGCTCCCAGACAGAGCGTGCCCCAGAGTGAGCGCGTGCATCCGAAACTGGCCTTCCCAATGCTCCCTATGGCCACCCGCGATGCTAGCGAGTCTCGTCCCTGCCCGTCATTGGCTGACCCCCCCCCCCCCGATGTTTTCATCCGCGTACAGGGAGAAGCAGCAGCGGCGGTGTCGGGACCAGGAGCGGCACAGGGAGCCGGGAGCGAGGTGAGTATATTCATTGTGAGGGGCCCGGGCATATGGGGGGAATTTAATAGTCTCGGATAACCCCTTTAAGAAAGCAAGAAAGAAAAAAAAATGACAAAAAATGCAGCCAACGTGAAAGAACCCTAGACGCCTGTCCTGTCTATTTCAGTGACCGCTGCTCGGCTGCTCCGTATCTAGCCGGATCTGGATAAGAAAGACAAACACTGGAAAAACAAGAGGCAGGAATTCTTCCCGTGACATTAACCGTGAGCAGGCGGACTCCCGACATCAGCCTCCTATATATGTCACCAATACACTGACACGGGCTCCGTCCACACACTTTCCAGTTCTGTTCTCTTTCGTTCTCGTAAATACACGAACCTGATAATTAACCGCGGCCACTGCAGGGCAGGGGGCAAAAGGGAGGCCGGGAACACCCGAAAACTATACTGGCCAACTCGGGCACGGCCTGCCATCCGTCACTGTGACCCTCAAGTGTCATGAAGGGTGTACAAGCAAAAAACATATATGCCATTTCTGTGTGACAGCAGGATCAGCGCTGCAGCCAGCATAGCTGAACAGGGTTGATCCTGCTGACACATGGTCTGCTGATTAAAAAAGTTCCCAAGGAAAAAAAATATTTTAACCTTTACGCAAATAAGGCATTCATTCTGGAGAAAAAGTGCTTTTAAAAAATATGCAAAAGAGCACATAAGTGCACAGAGGGCGGGCCCAAGCCACTGTGTGCACCCTTGCTTCACCTCCTGATAAGACCTTGCGTGAGGAAAATGGCAACCGTCAGCCGCCTCTCCTGACCTCTGCCTGTCTGTAGTTGGACGCTGATCATTAAAGGGACATATACGGTTATACACCTGCAATGATGGGTGTTGTTCTCCTTGCAGAAAACTGTTCTTAAAGGGAGTCTATCACCAGGACATTCCCTGGTAAACCAGCTAAATGATACCGTTCACTTAGCGATCCGTTGCTTTATTCTGCACTTTAATCCATATGCAAATTAGCTGTTAAGTGCACCGGGGGTGGGCCCATGCCATTTAATGCACCCTTGCTCCTCCCTCTCCTCATTGACAGGACCAAGCAAAATGACAATGCAGGTACCTGGGCCTTACAATAAAGGAGCGAGAGGTGCTGCCAGGAGGAGAAAGGATGCACAGAGTGGTTTGGCTCCGCCCTCAGTGCACTTAACTGCACACTTGTATATGGATTAAAAGTACTTTTTCTCCAGAATGAAGCAAGGGATCATTCCATTCAGCTGAGCTAGTCCTACAAGGCATAGTGCCTGGTTAATCAGCCACTTATCTGCTGAACATTTTTCTGTAAGGAGAACAACTCCCATCATGTCACTGTATCACCATGTATATCCCTTTAAGGCTACATGCACACGACAGTTGTTTTTCTCGGCTTCCGTTTCAGTTTTTTTGGCGGATAGGATAGGAACCCATTCATTTCAATGAGTCAGCAAAAAAATGCTGACAGTTCCTCCGTTTATGTTCCGCGTCCGTTGTCCATGTTTCCCTTCAGCAAAAAAGTAGTGCATGCCCCACTTTTTTCTCATTTGCGGACGAGGATAGGCATTTATTACAAGGGATCTGTCAAAACAAAGGAATCCTCCCAAAAAAAACTGATGAGCCATTGGTTTTTTTTTGCGGATCCCGATTTGCGGATTTGCAGACAGCAAAAAACAACTGTCGTGTGCATGTAGCCTAATGATCAGCGTCCCGCAGCGGCTGACGCTTGCTCTTTTCCTCACAGGTTCTTATCCGTTTCCCGCGAGGGATTTACTTTGCGTCACCATCGGAGGAGATCTTACAAGGTGCGAATCGTCAACGCCAGAACATCCTGCAGGTGACAACCACGATACTGATATGTCAGCACACGGCAGGGATTACACCAAGGTCAAACCACGTGGGAAGGGACGGCACTGGAGGTCACCGGAGACACAGTCTCTGCAATATGCAACAGCTTTCAAGGCATGCTGGGAGTTGTAGTTTCACAACTCTGATCTCTCCCTTCACTTAGGACACTGCTAGCACTAGAGGTGAGATCCATTTTTTCTAGCGGTGTTCCCCTTACCCGTTTAATGACCCCCCTCCTCCTCGGACACTGCCCCCCAAAATGCCAAAAAGTTTCACAGCCATGCCAAAAATCTGGGGTCCCCCTGAAAAATCCATATCAGGGCCCCCATCAGCCAGCGCCTGCATTTACAGTATGCAAATCACTGCCTTAAGCCAGTAGGTCTCCAGCTGTTATGAGACTACAACCCCCAGCAGGCTCAAGGCATGATGGGAGTTGTATTCCCCCAGCAGTGTAGACCACTGCCCTTCACTAAAAACTAAACAGGCGCCTGTGTAAGACAGTATATACATAACGAGCACTGAGGGCACAGGTGTCACAGCCTGCAGCAGCACTTCCAAGCAGCTGTACCGGAGCCGTCCGTGGCTCTCCGCCGTGTACCGGGCCGTACAGCCCCCCTCCAGCCTCCGCCGTCGCTCCTCACCTTATTTCGCCCGAGGAGGGTGGTTTTTGCGGTGAAATGTCCCAGCACTCGCCCTGCCATGGAGGCCGCCATGTCTAACCGGAAGTCAGAGTAGCGCTCCACATGGCAGGCACGACAAGTCACTGGCCGAGCGGCGGGAAACCACGCCCCCTCTGACTGCGGATTGGCTGTTCGCGGACACTTGCTGCCACGCCCACTCCTTAACTTTCTGACAGGGGATCGTTCTGTCAATGAACTTTGTTTACTTTATGGTCCGACGATCCTTCATCCGGACAGCGCTAATGGGCATTATTTTAATGGGGCTCAAATGAAATTATTCTTAGGGAATTTTATTCAAATGGTGTTTTAAATGCACTGTACAAGTATAGGTGCAGAGGTTGTATATACCTGAGATTATAAATATATTAGTGATCTTTGATGGGGTGAAGGGACACATTGCAAAGGGTTTGCGGTTTGACGCAGTTCTGTTTTTCTGGTTGATCAAAACCATAAAAAGAGAATTCATGGCTCTGTCTCATAACGGGGACTTATAATTGTGTCAGTCGGGTTCTGTCTTGGATATTTGACTGGAAAAATAGCTCTTTATTCCCATAAAATGTGACGGCTGCAGCAGAGGTGTGAACAGAGCCTTACCCTCAGTCCTTCAAGGAATCGTTCACCTTTGTGGATGTGTCGTGGACGGAGCTTGTAGCGGCAGTGCTGTTTCCATTCACTTCAGCCTTCTCCAGTTGATCGGCGGGGCTTCAGGGTATCAGACCCCGTCGATCTGAGGATGGGCCATCATCGGTATAGAAATCCTGGGGTCATCCCAAAATGAATGTAAAAAAATTAAATCAGAGATCATATAGCACATAACAATATCTTTCTAACAACGCTAGAACCAGCCCTGTACCTCACATGGATCCAGAGATCTCCCTATTCACTGCTCTACTGCTGGATTTATTTCAGGCTGGTAGCTCTGGGGGAAGTGGTTGAGGGGGCGTGTCCTTTCTGCAGCAGCTGGTGGCAGTTGAAGGATGGAACTAAGCATGGGCATCCACCTCAGTGAGCTGGGGGAAAACTACAACTCCCAAGATGTACACTTGCTTTGCTGTTCTCAGAACTCCATAGAAATGAATGGAGCATGCTGGGAGTCGTAGTTTCACCACAGCTGGCGTGACGGAGGTTAGCGATAACTGGTATAGGGTATTTAAATGGTACAACCCCTATAAGTGTATGGTCAGCCTTAACTTGTTAAAGGGGTTGTCCCACAAAATATATTTTACATTTTTCAAGCCAGCACCTGGATCTGACTACTTTTGTAATTGCATGTGATTAAAAATGTACTATAGCCACTGAGTTATTCAATAAAATCTATTTGTATAGCGCCACCTGCTGTTTGCTCTTTTTCTAAATCCTCAGTCCAGCTCACTGAGGTGGATACCCATGCTTAGTTCCATCCTTCAACTGCCACCAGCTGCTGCAGAAAGGACACACCCCCCTTAACCACCCTACCCCCCTGAGCTGCCAGCCTTAAATAAATCTAGCAATGGAGCATCACAGGTCTATACACACAATACAGCAAGGATGCTTAACCAGCGGCCCTCCAGCTTTTGCTAAACTACAACTCCCAGCATGCCCTAATAGCTGTAGGCTGTCCAGGCATGCTGGGAGTTGTAGTTTTGTGCTGCAAGTTGAGCATTCCTTGAATACGGGATAAATGTCTGATCAGTGGGCGTCTGACTAAGGGGTCCCCATCGATCACGAAAATGGCGGTCCTGAGTGTACCTGTGTATGGAGTGTTAATGCGCATGCGCAGCGCCGCTCCATTCATTGTCTATGGAACTGTATAGCATTTACTATCTACATCAGTACCATAGAAGTGAAGGGAGGGGTGAACATGCATGTGCACTACCATTCCGTTCTAATAGGGGAATCAGGGACCCCATTGACGTGAACATTAGGGGTCCCAGCAGTTGCACCCCCAACAATCATACATTTTTAATGAATGTTATTAAAGGGGTTTTCTAAGAGAAAGATACTGATGGCCTCTCCTCAGGATAGATTATCAATATCTGATCAGAGGGGTCAGACTCCTGTCATGCTCTTGCTAGACCCGTGATGTCACATACATTGGTCACATGACCTCGGCCCAGCTCAATCCCTTTCAAGTGAATGACACTGCGCTGCAATACCAAGCACAGCCACTATCCAATGCACGGCGCTATTTGGAGGCTGTGCCGCTCCTGTCTCTTTAAGCACCTGATCAGCAGGGGGTGCTTTTTGTCAAACACCCACTGATGACCTATCCTGAGGAGGTCCTCAATATTGTCCTCCCCCCTCATGGGAAAATCTAGAGCTGACCACGGAGGTTTTTTCGCAAGGTTCCCTTTCATTTTTGTGCCTTCCTCCCCGTCCCGGGATTGGCTCGGCGGGATGTTATAAGACTCGGCAGACGCTTCTGCTTCTGATACGTAATTGCAGGTATTTATAACGGGATGCTCTCATTGCATTGCTTTTCTGTTTACTTAATAGAGGTGCAGCCATAGAAGACATTGATTTTCGGAGAATCCGGCGCTTCTTGTTCGGTTTATTCCCATATTTCACAGAAGTGCAGCCGTACAGAGCGCCCCGGGGACACCGCCGAGGTTTATGATCATTGGTCTTTATTGTCACTTGCAGGCACAATACAGCGAGTTATATAAAAGCAGAAGTGTTTATACCGGGAGGTGACAATTAAAAGTTTATATCGCACTATGTCACCGGAAGGCGCGCTTCCCCGCAGAATGGTAATGAAGAGCTATGGAGACACCTGTATCTGCATCACCAAGTAGATGACGACGGGGCCCTTCATACAGTTCCTTCTAATCCTCTAGGTTTGGAATAGAATGCAAGGACAGCATTTAGTCAGGGCTCGAGTCCAGGGGGAACGAGTGGGAACGGCGTTCCTGCACTTTTTTCACAGCAGGAACGCCGTTCCCTTTCAGGGCAAAAGGACCGGGAAGCAGTGAAGACTTTGTACTCACCGCTTCCTGGTTCTCGGCTGTCAGGGCTGCGCACAGGCATGAGGCGCTCTGTGACCTCACGCTGTGCGCAGCCTTCACAGCACAGCCGACAGCAGGAAGAGAGGAGCAGCGGCATCCAGGAGCAGGAGAGGGTAAGTGGTTTTTATGTTTTATATTTTATGGGCTGGTGAGAGGCACTGACTGGGGGCTAATGGAGAGGCACTGTGCGCTAATGGAGGGGGCACTGGGGGCTAATGGAGAGGCACTAGGGGCTAATGGAGAGGCACTGGGGGCTAATGGAGGGGCACTGGGGACTAATGGAGAGGCACTGGGGGCTAATGGAGGGGCACTGGGGGCTGATTGAGAGGCACTGGGGGCTGATGGAGGGGAACTGGGGGCTGATGGAGGGGGCACTGGAGGCTGATGGAGGGGGCACTGGGGGCTAATGGAGAGGCACTGGGGGCTAATGGAGAGGCACTGGGGGCTAATAGAGAGGCACTGGGGGCTGATGGAGGGGCACTGGGGGCTGATGGAGGGGGCACTGGGGGCTGATGGAGAGGCACTGGGGGCTGATGGAGAGGCACTGGGGGCTGATGGAGAGGCACTGGGGGCTGGTGAGAGGCACTGGGGGCTGGTGGAGAGGCACTGGGGGCTGATGGAGAGGCACTGGGGCTGATGGAGAGGCACTGGGGGCTGATGGAGAGGCACTGGGGGCTGGTGAAAGGCACTGGGGGCTGGTGAGAGGCACTGGGGGCTGGTGGAGAGGCAATGGGGGTTGCTATAAGGGTACTGGGGGCTGATATATGGCTACTGGGGGCTGCTATAAGGCATGGGGCTCTTATCTGAGGTCTGATTGGGGGTCATTCATATTGGGGTCTGAGCTGAGGGGTGATCTGAGGTCTTATTGGGGTCTTATTAACATTGGGCATCTTTTTGGGGCTGTTAGCTGAGGTCTGATTTACATTGGGGGTCTGATTGGTGGTCTGACCTGAGGTGTAATAAAAAAAAAAAATTTCTTATTGTCCCCCTCTAAAACCTAGGTGCATCTTATAGGGCGAAAAATATGGTACTTGCTTGCTCCTCCTCCTGACCTCCCCTGCCCTTTGCGTACGCCGCGCGCCGTAGCGTTACACGGAGGCACTTGGGTAAGTTCCTACACTTTTTTTCCCAGGACTTGACCCCTGCATTTAGTAATTTTAAAAGGGTAAGAATGGATAGGTCATCAATATCAGATTGTTGGGGGTCTGACACCCGAGATCCCAGCCGATCAGCTGTTAGAAGAGGCTGGCGCTCGGTGAGTGGTTACGTCACATGGCCTAGTTGCAGCCCCATTGAGAAAATTTAATACAAAGTGATTAAAAAGTCATACAATACACAATGCAAAATGGTATCAATAAAAACTACAGATCGTCATGCAAAAAATTAGCCCTCACACTGCTCCGTAGATGTGCAACCCCAAAATGTAAATAAGTGTATATAAAAACAGCGTGCAACGATCTGCAAATCTCACAGACCCAGATTTTATTCCCAATAGATCCCAGAACATATATCAGATTTTGAAAGGGAAACATTTCACCATTTCATGAAAAAAATTAACTCAACTCATTTAGGATGTGATGGCAGCAAAGCATCTAAAAAAAAGGAGGGATGGAGCATCAAATGGCTGGAAAAGTAAGTGGTACTAATAAAAAAAAACAGCTGGAGAAGTAATTTACAACTAAATCACATCACTGGGTATAAAAGAGCAGGTTAGAGAGGCTGAGACTCTCAGAGCAAAGATGGGCAGAGGTTCACCAATCTGTGAAAAACTGCATCTAAAAATTGTGGAACAATTTCAAAAAATGTTCCTTAATGTAAACTTTTATTAATAACAGAGCAGTAGATTTGAAATAGCCCTGTGAATCCCTGACTCTTGCAAAGAGTCGTACTTCAACACTGCGGAGAGGAAAAACCCCCAGTGGAGGAAACCTCTAAGCAGCCATGGCTGAAGGACTACCCCTCCTCTGGGCAAGGGAGTAAAAAGCCAACATTTGATGTGAGGTAGCTGAGGAAAGTCCGGTAAATGCCAAGTCCGGTATTGAGAACAGAAACCGAGCCCGGAATCTGCCTCTTCATGCAGCAGAATATATCTATAGTACTATGTCCACAGGGACAAGACTGACAGTCAGTACTGGATACTCATGAGTACTGATGAGCGAACTCGTGGAAGTTAGGGTTCACCGGCTTCGGCCGAACTTCAGGTCAACTTGACCCCGAACCTCATTAAAGTCAATGGGGACCCGAACTTCACTTTATTTTTTTCTTTTATAACATGGTTATATGGAAAAAAAAATTGCATTCTTAAGACAGAATGCAAAACAATATGCATGGGAGAGCGTGGTGACGTCATTGCGCACATCGCAGGTCCTTATTAGTGACGGAGAAGCTGCTGCAGCGCGATCAAGTGGATAAGGTAAGTTGTTGGGTTTTTTTAACCCCTAAATGGCCATGTTGTTTTGCATTCTGCCTTAACAATGCTATTATTCTTCGATATAACCATTTTATTATGAAAAATAACAAAATAACCCGAACCCGGACTTCAGTGAAAAAGTCCGGGTTAAGGTCTGGGTACCTGAACTTTGCAGTTCAGGTTCGCTGATCCCTACTCATGATCTATGGGCCCTTAGGTGACACTGATTTAAAAACCGTCATAATTCTGTACTGGATATCACTGCATGGGCTCAGAAAAGCTGAAAACATCCTTGTCTGTGAAAACAATTCTCTCTGCAATCAACAAATGCAAGTTAAAGCTGTATCATGCAAAGAATAAGCCATGTAATCTGGTCTTCACACGATGGTCTTCGCTGGGCCAAAATGAAAGACTTCTGTAATCAGATGAATCAAAATTTTAAATCCTTTTTGGAAACCACGGAAGCCGTGTCATGTGGACTGAAGAGGAGAGGGACCATCCAGCTTGGTATCAGCTCAAAAGCCTGCATCTCTGATGGTATTGCTTTGCATTAAGGCCTATTGTGTGTGCCGCTTACACATCTGGAAAGGCACTATCAATGCTGGACATTGTATTGAGGTTTCAGAACAACACAAGCTCCTACCCACACAATATAAATAGAAAAATATATAGGGATCAGCATTCAGCTTTTTTTTTTTTTCAAAGTTTTTGTTTTTTAAAAGTATGACACAAGAAAAAAAACGATACCAATGACTACAAATGATTATAACACAAACTATAAAAAAGTGGTATCACTGTGATTGCAGTGACCCTTAGAATGAAGTGGATAGGTCATTTTTACTGCATAGGGGACGCTATTAAAACAAGAGTGGAATTGGTTTCTTTTTTTTTTTCAATTCTACCCCATTTAGAAAGCACAACTTATCACACAAAAAAACAAGTCCTCATGTGACTATGTGAACGGAAAAATAAAAAAGTTATGGCTCCTGAAAGGCCAGAAGTAAAAGATGAAAATGGAAAATGGCTCATCAGAAAATTGTTAAAGAGGGATCCAGACTCCACTGCTGCAGACCTAAAATGAGGCTAAGAGTCCTTGCATTATGAGTTACTAGAGAGTTTTTATTTATAGTGGCAAAGAGAAAATTGAGGTTTTTCACAATCTTTGAATGTTAGAACCAGATGTGTTGAATATTAGGATCCAATAAAAGTACTTGCTGAGACCTCTGCCCCTCTCTAGATGCTGCTTTGCTTGTGATGGTGGAGGAAAGGAACTCTAGTCTCCCGTTCTAGCATACTCTATCAATCCCCTGGGTATGGGAGTGGAGGAGATGCTAGAAGTGGAATCTGGCCACATCAGCAACCCCTTTTTGTTACCTGAACCTGCCATAACCCTAAGCAGAGCATCCAGCCACATACTATGCCCGGCAGAAACATGGCACCGGTAAGTGTATTTTGGGGTTTAGATTCCTTTGGAGATGATGGGCTGCTCTGTTCTAACCCTCCAAGGGTTCTTTGATGTAGTGCTCGGCTATTTTCTGCCGCCCCATAGAAATTTATGGATGGTGGCTGCGCATGCGCAGTGCACCCTTCACAAATTTCAGGGATCCGTTCTCATTGTAGGTGCAGGTCCCAGAGGTGGGACCCACACCTATCAGATAATGGGCGCATATCATACCGATATGTCCCCATTGTCTGAGACTACACCTTTAATCTTAACCAGGGCTAAGTTTCAATTTACTGCCCTTAGTCTGTATTTGAATACCATGGCCTAGGAACACTGGCTTGCTACGCCCCTGCTCTAATGCCCAGCTGTTCCTATGTCCAGATGCTTTGCCATGTGGAGGTGCAGGACTTGAACTCTCTGCAAAACTTACAGTATACCTTTTTTTATTAAAAAGTGTGAGCTCACTAGTGACCGAATTATCTGCTGAAAAGAAGTGGTTTTGGTGTGCAGCAGTTCATCATGATCACACTCTCGTAGATATATTGGATGCCCCTTTACACATTTTCCACAAATGTCATTTAAAATGCCCATAAAGTGGCAACTACTGCACTCAAATATGTCTATTGGAATATTCAGCCCTGCCATTACCACCTTCTTCAAGCCACTTCCAGAACTTGGTCTGGTCACCGACACAATGTTCCCTAGTTACAATTGCAATTACAAGTTGCCTATAAAGATGAATAAAGAGACTCGGACACATTGTTTGCTACCTCATCTTGTGGCTTTTATTAATAACAGAGCAATAGATTTGAAATAGCCCTGTGAATCCCTGACTCTTGCAAAGAGTCGTACTTCAACACTCAGGAGAGGAAAAACCCCCAGTGGAGGAAACCTCTAAGGAGCCATGGCTGAAGGACTACCCCTCCTCTAGGCAAGGGGGTAAAAAGCCAACATTTGACGTGAGGTAGCTGAGGAAAGTCCAGTAAATGCCAAGTCCGGTATTGAGAACAGAAACCGAGCCCGGAATCTGCCTCTTAATGCAGCAGAATATATCTGACTGCGGAAAGTCCAATAAATGCCAAGTCCAGTTTTGAGAACAGAAACCGAGCCCGGAATCTGCCTCTTAATGCAGCAGAATATATCTGACTGCGGAAAGTCCGGTAAATGCCAAGTCCGGTATTGAGAACAGAAACCGAGCCCGGAATCTGCCTCTTAATGCAGCAGAATATATCTGACTGCGGAAAGTCCGGTTAAATGCCAAGTCCAGTTTTGAGAACAGAGACCGAGCCCGGAATCTGCCTCTTCATGCAGCAGAATATATCTGACTGCGGAAAGTCCGGTGAATGTCTTGTCCAGCGATATAGATGGACGTATTTGTCTTCCTGGCGCTCTGCCCCTGGTTCTTAACTTTAGATTTTATTAGGGGTTTTCTGGGTCCTGGGCCTTTTCCCTCAGAATGATGGAGACGCCTTCTCTAGACAACATTAATGACAAACGCTAAGAGAAAAAAAAGAAGAAAGAACATGTATCATAAAAGTACTACAATATATTATTTTCTTAAATGTTTCTGGGGCACATGAGACCTTCACACATAATCTACTCACCTGGAAATCTGTATAGTACATAATCGGGAATATTGTCAGGCCAAAAAATCCCGTCCACTCGCCTACCATGGCTGTCATAGAGATGATCTGCAGAAGATTGAGGGACAGAGTAGAGAATGTTAGTGTCCAGCTTTTCTCACCAGTGGCTCTGGTATGGAGTGAGATGGGAGGATGACATGTCCTTCAAGAGTTTCTCTATTATCATTACGCAAGGTTGTGAATATTGACATGAACTCACCTCTTTACAGTGATGGGTGGTACATAGGCGGAAGATGCATACACCTACATCAACTGGAAGAACGTGTTAAGGAGAAGTAACTGAAGTGTATTATTATAGTGTTTACTGTCATGTCTGATCTGCTCTACAATGGAGTCTCAGACAGCTGATAATCTACAGTGTATCCAGCTCTCAACATTGCACTGTACCAGTCAGGTATAAAAGGATACAGATCAGCAGTGCCGCAATGGTCACCAAGGTTAACGCCAGTCTTATGTGGCACATGCGACGACTGCTGAAGGATTTCTCATACAGGCATATAGCTTGGCTCAGGTTATAAACGGCAAAGAGGAAAAATCCAGTTCCTGCGCCAATACTGTGGGCTATGGGACTGATCTTCATCTAGAACATAAACAGAAATATAAATGTCATCAATGAGGTCATCAAGAAGATCTGAGAATAGAGAACAGCAGAGGACGCAGGTGGAGTGTAATTATACAGTGGCAGTAATACCTAAGGATAAACACTAGGGGGTGATACTGAAATGTATGCTCCACTGGGGACTATAGAAAACTATTATCAATATACAGTATATACCACTGAGCACCTTCTATAACTACTTGTTCTGAGCCCTCTGTGTACTACTGGATACTTATATAAAACCTGATAACTCACCGAACATACACCAGTCACGGCGTTCGCAATACACGCGAGCCATCCCATGGCGTATAGGATTTTCTGGCAGATGATATTTCGCTTCTCTGATGGTTCAGAATGGAGGATCATGAACCTGTATTGGACGGAAGCGACGCCAGCTCCTGAAATAGACAATACATGTCATCATTATCATTTCTATACACACTTGTAATAAACTCCAGAAGTCAGTGATGATTATAATCTCCAGTGATGACCACCGCTCAGCGCTGAATAATGATTACAGCTCTGGAGTCGCTGAGCTCTTTATCATCTTATCACCATATAGGAAGCTGCATCCACTTACCTAGAATGGAAGTCACCATGAAGACGACGGTGAAGACCACCGATTCGGGAAATTGTTCTCCCACGGTACTGGGGAAAAAAGCAAAATGTTTGGAGTTGATAGAAGACAAGTGTCAGAAATGTCTCATCATCATAAGCAGAGGAGACTTTACGTACTTTTACCTGCCCCACTATATATCCATTACTTCCCCAGAACAATTTATAATCCAGTAATAATACTAGTGATAATAATGTAATAATAACATCCCCGGAATGACACCGATAACAAGACAGTAATAATTATACTGCACGGTCAGGAATCTTATCCCATCCCCTCTTACCTGATGTATAGAGATTTTGAATGGCCTAAGATGACAGTAATGGCGATCGCGGCGCAAAGGCCTAAAAGCGTCCATGTGACGAAGAGGATAGGCAAGAATGCCAAACCCTTAATCTCCATGACGTAAAGGAAAAGCGAAAACAAAGATTTGCTCAGCAAAAGCAAGCGCCTGTCTGTCTCTCTCTGTATTCACAGATAATCTGGCTCAGGTAATGTCAGGAAGTGTTTTTTCTAGGTTTAGAACTCGGTGATGTCACAAGCTTCTATGATGTCATCAGTGCCTGAATCTGATTGGTCCTCACTAGCTTCTGTGATGTCATCACACATGCCTAAATGTGATTGGGCCTCACTAGCTTTTGTGATGTAATTATCACACATAGCTGGATCTGATTGGTCCTCAGTATTGTAAATATTTTGTGCAGTATATATATATATATTTGAAGTCCTAACCCCTTCTAACCCGGGCTAGTTTTCACCCTCCTGCTCAGGCCATTTTTTGAAAATCTGACATTTGTCACTTTATGTGATATTAACTTTGGAACACTTTCACTTATTAAAGCCATTCTAAGACTGTTTTCTCGTAATACATTGTACTTCATGATAGTCATAAATTTGAGTCAATATATTTCACCTTTATCTATGAAAAAATCCCAAATTTACCAAAAATGTTGAAAAATTTGCAATTTTCAAAATTTCAATTTCTCCTCTTTCAAAACAGAAAGTGATACCTCATAAAATATTTATTACTTAAAGAGGACCTTTCACCTAAAAAATTATAGTTCAATTATCACACTACAAAAAAAAAAAAAAAAATTGCAACAGCACTCTGCAACCAGATTTCTGCCCAAGATAGAAGCTGTAAGAGGACATTAGTGTACGTTTTGATCAAAAGGTAATAAGCCACACGCCACGCTAAGGCTGTCCCGTGAGTGGTACTAACGCTAAATCTGACCTGTCATGGGCCATGACAGCCACATAAAATCCTCCTAACGCTGAATCTTACCTGTTATGGGCCACGACAGCCACATAAAATCCAGGGAGTGTGGGCCCAGCATGCATGCCGGAAACCATACTTATTAACCCTTTCTGGTGCTGAAACAGCCTCCCTTAGATCCAGGGATGCAGGTACCAACATGCATGCCGAGCCCACTGTGCACTCCTCCTAGAGCCAGATGGCTACTAGCAGGTACTGTGAATGCACATTTAGCTTTATACTTACTCTGATTAAAAACCAGCCTCTAGGGCAGATAAACTAGTCAGGTGTGCACGACTGAAGAGGAGGTTGCCACACCTCCAACACATACTAAACAGAAACACAAGGGGGAGTCAGTCAGCACGCCCCTGTATGCAGGTGCACGTAGCTGTGGCAATTATACATACAGCTGCAGCACTGCCCGGGCTGGTGCGTCCATGAGGGCGCACCGCCCGGGCGCAGCATGAAGAGAGGAGCTGACAGGAGGGAAGCGCTCAGCGCTCCCTCCTGTCAGTTCCTCATTGTAGCGTGGCCGAGCTGTTTAAGGTCCGCGGGTACAGGAGCATCTGTCTCCTGTACCCGGCCGGACTGACATGAAGTGCGCACAGAGTGTGCACTTCATCTCAGTCCCCTCGGGTACAGGAAACTAAAGCTCCTGTACCCGTGCAGCATAAAGAGCTCGGCCGCGCTACACTAGAGGTAAGGGGGGAGAATGACAAGGGGAGAGAGAATGACAAGGGGAGAAAGTGAATGACAAGAGGGAGAAAGGGAATGACAAGAGGGAGAAAGGGAATGACAAGGGGGAGTGTGAAGAATGGCAAGAGGGGGAGAGAATGACAAGAGGGGGAGAGAATGATAAGTGGGGGAGAATGACAAGGGGGAGGAAGAATGACAAGGTGACAAGGGGGGAGAGAATGACAAGGGGGGAGAATGATAAGGGGGAGAGAATGACAAGGGGGAGGAAGAATGACAAGTGGGGGAGTGTGAAGAATGACAAGAGGGGGAGAGAATGACAAGGGGGAGAGAACTGGCGTTAGTTAAGGGGTTCTGCAGTTTATTTAAACTGATGATCTATCCTCTGGATAGATCATCAGCATCTGATCGGCCGGGTCTGACACCCGGGACCCCGCCGATCAGCTGTTTGAGAAGGCAGCGGCGCTGGCAGTAGCACCTCGGCCTTCTCGCTGTTTACCACAGGCGCAGTGACGTCACGACTAGTATCACTGGCCTGGGCGGGGCTAATCTCTGTTCACTTGAATGAAGCCTAGCCCCACCCAGGCCAATGATACTAATCGTGACGTCACTGCGAGAAGGCTGAGGCGCTACTGCCAGCGCAGCTGTCTTCTCAAACAGCTGATTGGCTGGGGTCCCGGGTGTCGGACCCCTGCGATCAGTTTAAATAAACTGCAGAACCCCTTTAATATGGCAGATCATATGGGTGGGGCATTGTGATGTCACATGGGGGGGGGGCGGCAAACTTTTCTTTTGCCTAGGGCGGCAAAAATCCTTGCACCGGCCCTGACCTGCATACAGGGATGTGCTGACTGACTCCCCCTTGTGTTTCTGTCAATTACCACACTACCTTATAGTGTTGCTGCCTGTGATGCCCGGACACCTTTTATTTCTTCAAATGGACCCCCCGTTCGCCCGCTGCGCTCCCCGTTAGTTTCGGCGCCTCATTTGCACATGAGGCATATAGGTTATAGTAGGCGTCGATCTGTTAGTTCTGCTGGGCGGTCTTCACTTCTTCCTGGCTGCGAGCACATCCAATCGCAGCGCTCAGCTCTTAGCCAGGGAGAAGGATCTCAAGTTCTCGGGAGAACCGCGAGAACTTGAGCTTGCAGAGTTCCGGAGTCGGCGCCATCTTGGAGTCCCCAGCGCAGAAAACGACGGCAGACATCATGCTTGTTGGTCTAGGGGTGATTCTGATACTTACCTGCAGGATACTGCTGCTGCTGTCGCTGCCGTTGTCTTCTGTGCTGAGGACTCCAAGATGGTGCCGGCTCCGGAACTCTGCAAGCTCAAGTTCTCGTGGTTCTCGTGAGAACTTGAGCTCCTTCTCCCTGGCTAAGAGCCGAGCGCTGTGATTGGATGCCCTCTCAGCCAGGGAGAAGTGAAGACCGCCTAGCAGAACTAAAAGATCGATGCCTACTATAACCTAGATGCCTCATTTGCATATGAGGCGCCGAAACTAATGGGGAGCGCAGCGGGCGAACGGGGGGTCCATTTGAAGAAATAAAAGATGTCTAGGCATCACAGGCAGCAACACTATAAGGTAGTGTGATAATTGAACTAAGATTTTTTAGGTGAAAGGTCCTCCTTAACATTTCCCATATGTCTACTTTATGTTGACATAATTTTGTAAGTGTCATTTTATTTTTTTAGGACGTTAGAAGGCTTACAAATTTCCAAAACCCACTATTTAAGGACCAGTTTAGGTCTGAAGTCACTTAGCGGGGCTTAAATAGTGGAAACCCCCTATAAATGACCCCATTGTAGAAACTACACCCCTCAAGTTACTCAAAACTGATTTTACAAACTTCTAAATTTCACTTTTTTGGCAGATTTTCCATATTAATCCATTTTTTTCTTTAACACATTTAGGGTTAACAGCCAAACAAAACTCAATTACCCTGATTCTGCGGTTTACAGAAACACCCCACATGTGGTCATAACCTGATGTAAGGGCACATGGCAGGGCGCAGAAGAAAAGAAGCGCCATATGGTTTTTGGAAGGCAGATTTTGCTGGTTTTTAGATGCCATTTGAAGCCCCCCTGATGCACCCTTACAGTAGAAACTTGAAAAACGGGACCCCATTTTGGAAACTAGGGGAAAGGTGCCAGATTTATTGGTACTATTTTGGGGTACATATTATTTTTATTTGCTCTATATTACGTTTTTCGTGAGGCAAGGTAACCAAAAAATGGATGTTTTGGCACCGTTTTTATTAGATTTTTTTTACAACATTCATCTGACAGGGTAGATCATGTACTAGTTTTATAGAGCAGATTGTTACGAACGCAATGATATCAAATATGTTTACTTTATTTGTTTGTTTCAGTTTTGCATAATACAGCATTTTTGAAAAAAAAATTATGTTTTTTTGTCTCTATTTTCTGAACGCCTTATTTTTTATTTTTTTTCTGCCGATAGTCTTGTGCAGGGGCTCGTTTTTTGCAGGAAGAGTTGATGTTTTTATTGGTACCATTTTTGGGTACATATGATTTTTTGATCATTCATTATTACACTTTATGGGGCAAGGTGACCAAAAAATTGTTTGTATTAGCACAGTTTTTATTTATTTGTTTTTACAGTGTTCATCTGAGGGGTTAGGTCAGGGTAGGGGTAGAGCAGATCGATATGGACGTGGCAATACCTAATATGTATACCTTTTCCTTTTTATTTAAGTTTTACACAATATTAGCATTTTTTAAACAAATAAAATCATGTTTTAGTGTCTCCATAGTCTGAGAGCCATAGCTTTTTTATTTTTTGGCCAATTGTCTTATATAAGGTTTTACGGTTTGATTAGTACTATTTTGGGTGGCATACGCCTTTTTGATCGCTTGGTGTTGTACTTTATGTGATGTTAGGTGACAAAAAATAGCTTTTTTGCCACAGTTTTTATTTTATTGTTTTTACAGGGTTTACCTAAAGGGTTAGGTCATGTGATATTTTTATAGAGCAGGTTGTTACGAATGCGGCGATACCTAATATGTCAACTGTTCTTTATTTCACTTTAACACAATAATAGCATATTTGAAACAAAAAAATGATGTTTTAATGTCTCCATGTTCTGAGAGCTATAGTTTTTTTTTTTTTGAGCAATTTTCTTTTTTAGGGGCTCATTTTTTGCGAGAAGACGGTTTTATTGGTACCATTTTGTGGGACATATGCCTTTTAGATCACTTGGTGTTGCACTTTTTGTGATGTAAGGTGACAAAAATGTATTTTTTTGACAGTTTTTTTTTTGTGTTTATCGGACGGGGTGGATCGTGTGATACATTTATAGAGCCAGTCGTTACAGACGCGTTGATACCTAATACTGTATGTGTGTTTTTTCCTTTTTTTTCTATTTTTTATTATAAAATCAAGGGAAAGGGGCATTTTTTTCTTTTTTTACTTGAAACTTATTTCTGTCCCACTCTGGGACTTCAACTTTTGAGGGTCTGATCCCCTCTGCAATGCTTTACAATACATCTGTCACCCAGGATGTTGGGCTCTATGCTGCAAAATACACTCTTTCATGCTTAAATTATAAATGTAAAATGTTTCCTTTTTTATATTGATTACAAATTTGCCAACAGTCCCAAATGTACCAGGATTGTTCCGTATTTTCAGAGATAATCCTGGAAAATGTGATCATTCCTTGGTATATCGTGTATTAAATAACTTTTATTAATTTATTTTTAGGGGGAAAGACAAAAAAGCAGCAATTTTAACATCATTCCTCTTGTTCTAATTATTGACTTGTCTGTTGCTTTGCTATTTTTGATTTTTTTGTCCATGATCCCCTGAATTGTAAAGTGCTGTAGAATATGTTGGCACTTTATAAATAAGGATTATTATTATTAATAACATACCTTTATCATGTGGGTCAGTATAATGATGCTAATGACACATTTCTATACATTTTTCATTATTTTTTCTTTCTTCCTGCAGGCTCCCTTACTGCCCCCCCCCCTTCCTCCTCCAGACTGAAGGGGAGGGGGGGCTGCTTTAGCCGCTCATATCTCTGGATTGGTAGCAGCTAGAGATATTGGTAAGCTGGCATCCCAAGCTTTCAAACAATACCAAAATCACAATATCATCATGAATGACCACCAGTGCACAGGTCCGTCACCCAGGGAGTAATGCAGCCGCAGTCTGAAAGCTAGAGAGTAAGGCAGAGTTAAGAGAGCTCTACTGAATTCTTCCTAAACACTAAGGCCGCTACCAGTGGAGGGGTGGTGGGAAGGGACAACAATACAGCCGCTAGTGGGGGAGTGGTGGGAAGGGACAACAATACAGCCGCTAGTGGGGGAGTGGTGGGAAGGGACAACAATACTGTCGCTAGTGGGGGAGTGGTGGGAAGGGACAACAATACAGCCGCTAGTGGGGAAGTGGTGGGAAGGGACAACAATACTGTCGCTAGTGGGTGAGTGGTGGGAAGGGACAACAATACAGCCGCTAGTGGGGGAGTGGTGGGAAGGGACAACAATACAGCCGCTAGTGGGGAAGTGGTGGGAAGGGACAACAATACTGTCGCTAGTGGGTGAGTGGTGGGAAGGGACAACAATACAGCCGCTAGTGGGGGAGTGGTGGGAAGGGACAACAATACTGTCGCTAGTGGGGAAGTGGTCTGAAGAGTCAACAGTACAGCCGCTAGTGGGGGAGTGGTGGGAAGAGACAACAATAATGTCGCTAGTGGGGGAGTGGTGGGAAGGGACAACAATACTGTCGCTAGTGGGGGAGGGTGGGAAGGGACAACAATACTGTCGCTAGTGGGGGGTGGTGGCAAGGGAGAACAATACTGCTGCTAGTGGGGGGGGGGTTGGAAGGGACAACAATACTGTCGCTAGTGGGGGACCACAGTACTGCCACTAGTGGGGGTGGGTGGGAGAGGACAACAATATAGCCACTAGTAGAGGAGTGGTGGGAAGGGATGACAATACTGTCGCTAGTGGGGGAGTGGTGGGAAGAGACAACAGTACTGCCACTAGTGGGGGTGGGAAGGGACAACAATACTGTCGCTAGTTGTGGGAAGGGACAACAATACTGTCGCTAGTGGGGGAGTGGTGGGAAGGGACAACAATACTGTCGCTAGTGGGGGAGGGTGGGAAGGGACAACAATACTGTCGCTAGTGGGGGGTGGTGGCAAGGGAGAACAATACTGCTGCTAGTGGGGGGGGGGTTGGAAGGGACAACCATACTGTCGCTAGTGGGGGGGGGGGACCACAGTACTGCCACTAGTGGGGGTGGGTGGGAGAGGACAACAATATAGCCACTAGTAGAGGAGTGGTGGGAAGGGATGACAATACTGTCGCTAGTGGGGGAGTGGTGGGAAGAGACAACAGTACTGCCACTAGTGGGGGTGGGAAGGGACAACAATACTGTCGCTAGTTGTGGGAAGGGACAACAATACTGTCGCTAGTGGAGAGGTGGGAAGGGACAACAATACTATCGCTAGTGGGGGAGTGGTGGGAAGGGAGAACAATACTGCCGCTAGTAGGGGAGTAATGGAAAGGGGCAACAATACTGCCGCTAGTGGGGGAGTGGTGGGAAGAGATAACAGTACTGCCACTAATGGGGGGGAGAGTGGGAAGGGACAACAATACTTTTGCTAGTGGGGGAGTGGTGGGAAGGGACAACAATACTACCGCTAGTGGGGGAGTGGTGGGATGGGACAAAAATACTGTCACTAGTGGGGGAGTGGTGGGAAGAGACAAAAATACTGTCACTAGTGGGGGAGAGTGGTGGGAAGGGACAACAATACTGCAGATAGTGGGGGAGTGGTGAGAAGAGACAACAGTACATGGGAAGGGGATAACAATACTTCTGCTAGTGGAGGAGTAGTGGGAAGGGGACTACAATACTGCAGCTTATAGGGGAGTGGTGTGAAGGGACAACAATATTACCACTAGCGGGGGAGTAGTGGGAAGGGACAACAATACTGTCGCTAGTGGGGGAGTGGTGGGAAGAGCACAACAATACTGTTGCTAGTGGGGAGGACAACAATAATGTCGCTGGTGAGGGGGGGAAGGGACAACAATACTGTCGCTAGTGGGGGAAGTGGTGGAAAGGGACAACAATACTGCCACTATTGGGGGAGTGGTGGGAAGGAGAGGAAAACACTGTGGTGGCTAGTGGGTAATGGGTAGGAAGGGGGCAATGTTGCAGTCAATGGTGCCACACTGTGTTATTTTTTTGATGTTACTGGGAGGAAATTTGTGCCACTCGGTGGTATGTTTTGTGCTGCTGGTGAGGTATTTTGTGTTGCACTATGTTGGATTTGTGCTGCTGAAGAGATATGTTGCGCTGCACTGTGGTATTTAATGCAGCTGGGGAGGTATTTTGTATTGCAATGTTGCCTTTGTTTGACACTACTTGGAAGGTATTTTATGCTGCACTGTGGTACAGCAAAAGTGGCCGCAACATGAATTACTGCAATGTGAACAGGGGGCAATATTATCTGTGTGCTGGTGGGCTACTTTTTGCTTGCTCATTTTTCAGATGCCCCAGTGCATCGGTGATAATGTTAACAATTGTGCCCCACAGGCATTTTATCTTCATATGTTGCTATGATGTTCTGCTCTTTGTCGCTGCTGTGTGCTTGGGAGTGACTATGGAGATGCACAACAGCTCAGCGACGAGTATTTCACTAGATAAGATTGGGTTCACACCAGTGTTAGCAATTTCCTTTGTTTAGCTTAAGAACTGCAGGATTTGGCACATAACCGATGATGGAGTCCATTCAGGACTCTGCTTTTTACCAGATGAAAAAGTCCTGCAGGCAAGACTTTTTTGTCTGGTATTTTTGACAGAATCTGCAATGAAGGCTTTGACCTCTGAACCAGATGTGAACAAGCCTTAAAAGACCCATGAGAAGGCAGTTCTCCTGCTTCTGTGTTGAAGCCTGCAATAGGATAAGGGTTTTCCGGATTCAGAATATTAATGACCTATCTGCAGGGTAGGCCATCAGTATCTGATCGGTGGTGGTCTGACTAATGGTATGCCCACAAATCAGTTGTTTGAAGCAATGTCCTATTTGTTGGAATGAGCTGGTGCTGCAGTACCCTGCACTAAAGCTATAAGTAAACGACAAGCACCTTAGACTCTTCAAATAGCTAATATCTGTCACTGTTGGCCTGTCCTTAGGTCATTTCCAGAAAACTCCTCTGAAATGGGAGACTACTTTCACTCGTCTGTGCAGTGGCCCCCTGGTTCAATCCTAAAAGGTTAATCCTATGGTTCACAGCTGTTAAAATGTCTGCTTAAAAAATCTGTTCACTGAGTGTCCCAAAAAGCTATGTATGGGAAGTAAATAGTTAACTGTCAGTTCTTAGTTGCCTTGTTGTCGGCTGGTCCCATGTTCCCCTGTTTAGCGAGTAGAGAGTATGCTGCTTAAGAGGCAAGAGAGGAGACCTGTTTTGTGTAGGCCAAGACAGAAGTTCTCCAGGAAAACACCATTCCTGACAGTGAGTGGAAAACTGTCAGAAAAGCAACTTTACTAAGGATTATCCTATGAGAGAAGGAAGCACGGAGTATTTGCAGAAGGTTGAGGACCAATTAACGCCATACTGGACAGAGACAGCAAAGGTTGCGCATGTGTATGTCCTTAGACTTAATTGCACGTGGTAAGGGTTGATTGCTTCTGGCGCCCATCACGCTTTTGACTGAGATGGACTGGCCCTCTGATCTCGGATCTAACCCGCAGTTGGGCATTGCAGAAAAAAATACTGAGAGTGATTGGATCAATTTGGGAAGATTGCTAATATTTATAGAAAGAGACTCAGGGAGGATCATCATTACAGCCACCACCTATATACATAATCTTTGGAAAACCTTGCTTTGTGAAATATTTGAAAACTGTGCCTACTATGGTACTACTATTTGCACTGTAACTCCCATCATCTACACAGTAAAGACAGACTTTACTTATTATAACTGCCCGGGCCTGTTCATTGCCTTTACGATCCGCCGGCCCTGCACTTGTCCTCCTGCCTCACCCCCTTCTATCTATCCAACATTAAGGGAACCTGTACAGTACCAGACAGGAGACTCCAAGTCTAGGGTGTGCCAGGAGGGTAAGAAGAGTTTTGCTACTCCAACTACTGCTTGCGCGGCCTGGGGGAGAGAGATTAGAGACCATGAGGACTACAATCAGTCTTGTTGCCGCCGCCACCAATCCCATCCTCTCCAACTCCAGGCGCCATGCCTCCCTGCGGTCCGACACCCTTCAACTCTAAACTTCAAACCCAACATGCTTGATCCTTCTTTTCCTCACAATCTGCCATTGGCGGAGAGTCTGAAGACCCCCATATATATTAGATAAACATCTGATCCTGCTGAGTTTTGACCAACATTTAACCGGTATGTACGGCCACCTACGGCCTAAAACGGAGCCGAAGAATGGAAAAGCTGAACGCTGATGTGAACTCAGCTGTAGATGACTGTCCACAAAGTGTTAATATTTATTAAAGTACATTTGAGAATGAATTGAAAATAATAGACCATTCGGATGTGGTCAATTACGGAGGCAGGAGAAATACCTATGTCATTAAGCAGGAGGACTAGCTGTCGCTGCAGGTGCACACGTCTGTGTGATACGTGTGTCTATGTATGAGCATATGGGCAAACACGTGTGTGACTGTGAGAGAAATCGGAATGAGAATATTTTTCTTGTTCTGTCGCTCAGGTCCTTCCTCTAAGCTCAGAGCCCATAATGTTCCTAGATTGAATCATCAGGATTGCAGCCACGTCCCAGAGATGAAATCCTTGCAGTAAAGTAAGATTTTGTAACCTACAATTTCCTGCTATTCGCAGCGTATTTGCATCATTCGGAACAAAGAAAAGTGCTTGGTAACTTATGCAGAAGATAGTGGTAAAACACAATTATATGGGGGTGTGAGCTGGCATTTTCCAAGGGAAATTTCCAATCCGGTTATGAGAATTTCAAGCATATAAATATCTGATATCAATCTGATGTCATCTGATCTATTATCTATCTATCTATCTATCTATCTATCTATCTATCTATCATTACTATCATTATCTATCTATCTATCTATCTATCTATCAATCATCTATCTAGTTATATTTCTGTCTGTCCGTCTGTCTATTTGCCTGTCTTTACACATATCGCTACCTATCCATATTATCTATCTAGCAATCTATCTTCAAATTCAGCTTTTTTGGCTGGACTAAATACATATGAGCATTGCCAAATGTATCTATCTATCTATCTATCTATCTATCTATCTATCCATCCATCTGTCTGTCTATCTATCAATCTAGCTCTACATGTCCATCTACATTTTTCTATTTACCTATCTAATCCACATTATGTCTTTATCTAGTTATCTCCACATATTTATATATACCTACCTACATTATCTGTTTATATTATCTATCTATCTATCTATCTATCTATCTATCTATCTATCTATCTATCTATCTATCTATCATTTATCTATTCATCTATCTACCCCATCCAGTCCCATACATTCCTGATGGTAGAGCACCCACATGGATATGAAAGCACACAGTAGCTTTGATGTGTACTTCTGCATCCATACAGCCGCCCCACATTAGATAGGACACGTCCTATACTTAGCAGCAGCATACGTAACACGGACCTATTGAAGTCAATGGGTCTGAAACGTGATGCGGCGTGCACACAGACCGTAACCGTTTTTTGAAGATCGGTACTTTGCGGACTGCAAAACACTTACGGTCGTGTCAATGTAGCCTTAACAAATTCAGAGCAGCGGCAAAATGCAATGACATGCATAAGAAAGGACGTCATAATAACCACATTCCCTGGATTACCAGTCACTGGAGGCCTCCGAGCCTTTATCTGCGGTAAATGTATTAAAGCTTCGGAGGCCTGCAGCTCGCCCCCTCCTTGTGCAGGTTTGGGATGCAAAAGACCAGATGAATGTCCTGTCAGGCGGTGCAGGAGCTCACTTATACATCCCCCACACAACAGCACAATCATTACTGACTGATGAAGGAACATGCCTGTAAGTATTTTCCTCCACTCACCTCCAATTTATGTGTCAAGCAGTTATACGGTAAGGGATTTGAGCGGCGCCATTAGTGCAGGTTCTGTACTCCGCATCCGCTGCAGGCAACACCGGAGCAGCGCCTCCTATTTCTCTCTACTGAAACTTCTAATTAGAAAAGAAATAACTGTCAGCTGTCCTAAATGTTTAATGTCTGCAATATCGGAATTTGGGTTGGAGGTAACATGTTTTCAGACAACATGCAGTTGTGAGATGATTTAAAATTCTCCTGGCACGTGTTTCCCGGGAAAGGTTAGTGATTTTATTGTATCGTCTGACTGGAAATCATCTCTCATACTTAATACTTTATTTACCTGCTGTCAACATGTGAGCACAGTGCCGGGTCTGGTGTTGTGGAAATCATGAGATAGATATGTTTGATCTATCTATCTATCTATCTATCTATCTATCTATCTATCTATCTATCGGTCTATCTCTATCTCTACATGTCTCTAACTATCTACATTATCTATCTATCTGAGATAGATATGTTTGATCTATCTATCTATCTATCTATCTATCTATCTATCTATCTATCTATCTCATATCTATCTTTCTATCTATCTATCTATCTATCTATCTATCTATCTATCTATCTGAGCCGACGCAGAGGATGAGAGTCGTAGTGGCCCTGCGGATCGGTGTAGTGGAAATATACTTTGAAGAATGAGACTAGAAATCAACATAGAAAAGTCTTTTTTTACTAAGTGCAAAGTGTAACTTCAGGTATGTTAAATAGCATCAATTTTCAAGTGAACTTTTCTGGCACCAGTAAGGATGATAGAGGCAGGCTGGTTAGCTGCAGTTTAGCACTAATATTGTATTGGCCAAGTAGTATTCTGGGTGATGGGTGTCTTAGCCGTAGTCCCTTACCTCACAACAGGGTCTTTAAATACTAGTCTCAGCTGGTCACTCTGCTTTATGTCTTCTCAAGGTTTTACTTGAGGATAATTGTTCTCATTGGAGAATTTTTCTTAGGAGCAGGAGCTCTGCAGTGTGCTTCATCTTCCTTCTGTGGCTACTCAGGAACTCCCCCTCCTGGCAGGAAGCAGGACCAGCCCACTCCTACAAAGAGGGGAAGAACAGGGTGGTTAGCCCTGCTCCTTACCGACGGTTTGCCACCCATTTTTTACTGGAGAAAACAGCCAAATATATATACGAAATACAATATAATACAATACAATACATAACAATATGAAACTTTGCTAAATACAATCGTAGTACCACCAGGTCTGGAGTACTGCATATCAATCTATCTATCTATCTATCTATCTATCTATCTATCTATGTGTAAAGTGTTGCTGTTCTAGTGTATGTCTTTAGCAGTACAACAGAGCAGCCATCTGTCATTATCTTCCCCATGTTCTAATGATAACGAGATAACTTTGCTGACTCTGTCCCAGTCTACACAGCAAAGCTGCCGTGTAATTGGGTGTGCCTTGTGGCCACTGTAAAAACTGCAATATTTTGAGACTTTTATAGAAAATATTTATGTAAAAATAAACATCACAATATGTTTAAAAATATGTTTATATTAAATTATAAATTATTTTTTTTAAATTGTAAAAATACAATACATAATTCATATACAAATGTTCTGATGACACATTTCCTTTAAATATGATAGTATCTGCATCCAACATGTCAGCAGTATAAATGATCCTTGTGAGGAGCAAAGCTTTAGCGTGAAAGTCAGCCATGCGTTTCATGACTATTGACATCATGTCCTCCTAGGGATCGATACGTTTCATGCCAGTACACGTAATTTCCCCAAAACAAATCCGTCCAGGAAGTTCTTGTGTCACGGAAAACTGTATTGTCTGTTTGTTCGTTTTGGTCTTTGTAAAGTTCACAGATGGAAGACACAGACTGTACCTCGAGACAATAACAAGATACTGCACTCGATTAAATAGCAAGAACTGCAGGATGAATTCATAACGTTCTAAGTGGTGCACCATGGGAGTACTCCTGTTTTATTGAGCAGGACAACAGGCTAAAACAGATGCTATGCCTGTCTTTAAAAAGTTAAAACTATCACTAGTATATAGAAGTCTTTAAATTGTACTCCTGTTCTGTCATTGGCCACTGGTGTAGCTGCATTTACAGATGTCGCAGACATTAAAGTAAATCCTGGCGCCTTAACACACAAGCTTATTGCGCTGACACTGTCAGGTTAATCGGTTACAATGTTGAGATAAACGAGTTACACTGTTGGGTTAATGTGTTAAGATAGATAGATGATGGCACTTGCTACATCTGTACAAGCACCAATGATCTCTTGTGGATGACTGATCATTCATCCCCATGCAACGCACCGGGCTGCAGGTGAGATGTTGGGAGTCGGAGAGAATAGAGTGGTGGTGGTTGCATTAAGGGTGTTCATAGTCCTGATGCTCACGATGGCTAACCCTGCTCTCTCAGGCTGGGTATGCAGTGAATGGAAGGACGCAACCATTCTTCCCCTTGGAGCACACCCCAGATTTTGGAGTTTTCTGCCTGGGGGTGGCTGGAGTCCTCTTGGTGTTAAATAAACAGCGAGATGGAAGGCAGGAGAACAGCAACTGAAACAAATGACATGGAGTCACTTTTTTACTGAGCTGATGATGGGATTGCACAGTATAAACACAGGCAGTAGGCACATTTTTCAAATATTCCACAGGGTAGACTTTTTCCAAGGGCTGTGTATAACAAGTGAGTCTCTTTCTATAGATACAACTACAAGCAATCTTCCCAAAAGCATGCAATTTCTCTCAATATTCCTCTGCAATGCCCAAAAAGCAGGGTTCAGTCCTAGAATGAATGGATGGTCCATCTCAGTGGTGTGGTGGGCCCCAGAAGCAACATAGCCCAAACCACGCACCATGGTAAGATGGACCATGTGATGGACCATGTGATGTGACGTCATCACAGGTCCTTTAGTTGTTAGCTGATGCTGGGAAAGAGAGGACAGATCGCAACTACGCGATCAAGTGGCTAAGGTAAGTTAACTTTTATTATTTTTAACCCCTTCCTCTTCATTTTACTATGCATTCTTTATTAAGAATGCTATTATTTTCCTTTATAACCATGTTATAAGGGAAAATAATAAATTCTCCAGAATACTCTACCCGAAACCGGACTTCAGTTATGAAGTCCGGCTTCGGGTCTGGGTACCAAACATGGTGATTTTTCACACGCGCGTGCAAAACGCATTACAAACGTTTGCACCCACGCGGAAAAATCGCGCATATTCCCGCAACGCACCCGCCTCTTATCCGGGCGTCAAACATGACGCCCGTGTGAAAGAGGCCTAAGGAGCAGGAGGATAAGCAGTGTTTGGATTTTAACATGCCTGATGAGAATCATGAGTGGCTGGCAGCTACTTATCTTCATCTTTCGATGGAAATTAGAACTGGATATTTCACTACTTACCAGAGCAGACTTGGAGGGCAGTTATATGGGTGCAGAGGTAACAGCAGCACCTGGGTCCTAGTTCCGGAGGGGAACCAAAGTCCACCTAACCCTAGGTGACTGAATCTTTTCAAACACCCATGTCTTGCTACTGGAAGTAGAGATGAGCGAATCGAAGTTGGTGAAGTGAAATTTAAGCCGAATCCGAATTTCCTGTCGCTTCGTGGTAACGAATCAAATTTTTTCTAAAATGGCTGCTGCACAGTATTGGGGATAAAATCACCTACTTGGCGGTGTGGCAGTTTTTTGTTAAGCCGCCAGAGGAGGTGAACATGCCCATGTGTCGAATCAGTGGGCAGAAGGTGAAGCGTGGCCAGGGTGCCAATGTTGGCCCCACTGCCCTGCGTCAACATATGCAGCGCCACCATAATGTGGCTTGGGGGAACCGTGGCACCAATGTGGTGGTCCAGCCTGCCGCAGCAACCGCTGCTTCAGCTGGTAAGTCTGGCTGGTCAGGGGACTGGAGACGTGGCGCCTACATCTCAAGGCCACATGAGCCCTGTAGGGGCTGAACTGGAGGAGCAGGAGAAGGACATTGGAGCACAAGCAATGTGTAGCGAAATGGGTGGTTTTTCTTCACAGGTGACAGGAGAAGAGGAGCAGGAGCAGCCGGAGGAGCAAGAGGGAGATGAGGAAGATGAGGCAGAGGACCCAGGCACACCGTGGCAGTATGCAGTGGAGATGGAGGCAGGGAGTCCCTCCTAGTCACTTGCCTAAATGGCCCGATGCATGCTCACTTGCTTGCGTAGTGACAGCCGAATTGTCACCATTCGGCAGAGGAATGACTTCTGGCTCTCTACCTAGGGGCCAAAATAGGGGCCTTTTTTACACTCCCTGAGAGGGAGAACAATCTGAACTACTACAGAGACATTCTATGTAGTCAGTTGGCCGCTGCCTATCGGCCCCATCGTCCATCCTCTCGCAGGTGTGACCAGGGAAGCCCTCTGCGATCTCGTTCCACTGCTAATGCTGCTGTGGCAGGGAGGGGGGGTAGGAGCAGTACCAGCTCTATTAGCAGCAGCTTGAGTCTAGAGTCGATGATGAGCAGCTTTCTTAACCCGCCTAGTGAAAAAACTACTCACCAGCAGCAGCAGCTAGACCTGGAGCACAACCTGAACCAGCAGGTGGTGGCATACTTGGACAGCACCCTGCCACCCCACATTGAAGATTCGCTGGACTACTGGGCAGCCAAACTGGATTTGTGGCCGCAACTGGCCGAATTTGCCCTGGAAAAGCTGTGTGGCATCAGAGCTGGTGTTTAGTGTGGCGGGGCCAAAGTTACCCCAAGGAGTACTCGCCTGTCCACCCAAAATGTGGAGAGACCGACCTTTTGTCAAGATGAATCAGGCGTGGATCAGCCAGGATTTCCACCCACCAATGCCTGATGCATCAGATTAGATCATCCATGCTGCCTCACCCAAACCTTGGCAAAAGAGACCGGTTTCTTCTGGCTACCTGCCTCAGCTACTATTCTGATGATGCCACCCGCCTGATGCCACACATCTGATGCCAAGTGCACCTTCTTACACCCACTATCATCAGTGGGTACTGTTCTTGACACCCCCCTCCCCACTTTGTCACTGGGCCACTCGGTGGCCTCCTCATGCTGCTGCCACCTCCACACTATGTCACCTTGCCAGTCTGTGGCCTCCTTATGCTGCTGCTAACTCAACACTATATCACTGGTCCACTCTGTGGCCTCCTCCTTCTACTGCTAACTCAACACTATGTCACTGGGCCACTCTGTGGATTCCTCATGCTGCTGCCACCTCCACACTCTGTCACCTTGCCACTCTGTGGCCTCCTCATGCTGCTGCTAACTCAACACTTTGTCACTGGGCCACTCTGTGGCTTCCTCATGCTGCTTCGACCTCAACACTATGTATATGGGCCACTCTGTGGTTTCCTCATGCTGCTGCTGCCACCTCCCTACTATGTCACTGGGTCACTCTGTGGTCTACTCATGCTGCTGCTACCTCAACACTTTCCTTCCTTTGAGGGATATCTGGCTTTCATTGTGTTGTAGACCCAATACTGGGGCTCCATATTTATTTTGTATATTACCTCAACACTATGTCATTGGGCCACTCTGTGGACTTCTCAAGCTTTTCTCCCACCCTCCCCACTCCATGACTGGGCCACTATTTTGCCTTTTTGGCCGGGTTGACATCATCATTTATTTGACCCTTCTTCTGATCTGTCAGAAGGAAGGAAAAATGACATGCACAACGGATCTTGTCTGTGTAGCAGCTGTAAGACCTGTATGGTCCCATCAGAATTGGCTTATGATTTTGTAGCAGGAGTGGGTACAAAACACAGAAGACATGCAAATATTCCATTCACGTGTCATCTCTGTTTTGGATACACTCCTGTTTTTTTTAGCTTTAGCAATACTGATAGATTACTGACCAAATGCTGACCGAGTGAAGGCAGATGCTCAACAGACAGGATCAGTTTTTTGGGTGGTTATTGTTCTGACGGATCAGAGGATGGGCAAAATGATCAGTGGTGTCAACACAAACCTACTGCTGACACCCTCTCCACTCTGTCAGTTTTTATTTTTATTTGTATAAGCATTTAATAGAACAGTTTCTGTAGACATCTATGTGGAATCAGCTGACGACAGTGTAAAAGCAGTGTGCTCTTTCACACTATAGTAGGATCTTGGACCTCTGCACAGTTCTTTCTACCTGGTGCTAACATCGACCTGTAAGGCTGAGTTCACACTTGAATTTTTGAGATATTTGCTCATCTCTAACTGGAAGTATCGTATCTGGGTAGGAATTTAGAGACTGGATGATGATGGCACCATGTGCTCTCCCAAAGGACCCACCACAGCTAGAAAGCCACAGGTTGCAGACCATTGGTCTATATCATACCATGCAATGTCATAAGGCTGCCTAAAGCCTCAGTATTTTTTGACAGACTCAGATCATTTTCTTATGTTAATAGTTGCTTCTTCTACTCAAATCATAGGAGTGAGACAGTTTATTTCCTCCGCAGAACAGAGGGGCTGGTGAGACACAGGCGTCTAAATTATGTTCACAATATGAATTATTTAAATATTGATGAGAATTTGCCAGTTTAATTTTGCTCCAGATTATCCTTGCAAAGAAACAGGAGCAAACCCATATGTTTTATCTTACATTATTCAAGCATGTCTCTCCCTCCTTAAAGCTATTTTGATAACCTTTTGATTGCTCTCCACATGGGTCCCCACAGGGATGTGCTGTACAGAGACAAATTACACAGCAGATTGTTAGTAAGAAAAACATTTTACAGGGTTTCCAAAAACCAGGATGGTTACACTATTCAACATAATGCTCTGCCTGTGAAACTTTTCTACTGAGTGGTAGGGTACAGCTGTGTGGAACCACTGTGTCAACCAACAGACTTGGCTTTGGGCTAATCCTAAATCCCCTGTTATTTACCCTTAACCCCAGTACTGGAGTCTGGAACCACCAAGCTGCTATCTCCTGGATTATTATTTGTGTGATTGATGAGGGTCAGAGACACTGGTACGAGGCAGTGAGGGAACAAACAAAATCACTGATGGACATTCTGAGGTCATAGCAGGTAGCAAAGGACCAGTAGGGAGGTCAGGCACAGGTAAGGTCAGGCAGCAGAGGATCAGTATCTGGGAAACAAGCAGAAGTCAGTACATGAGCAGACAAACAAATACAGCACACCTTTGTTGGGAACTAGTAGCGTCAGCACCCGGAATACCCAGGCTGCTCCTTCGGGGGCCCATTCTGCTGCTATGAGCGCTTCTATCAATACAGATGGAAGCGCTCAGTGGCATAGCTACCAGGGAAGAAACTGCTTCGGCCCGAAGCAACTGCTCCTTGGGGCCCAGGAACAGTATTTTTATGATTTTGTCAGGCCGCCTTAATTCATGAAAGGAAGGCAGCGTCGGATTGGCCTACTGCAGAGATAGTGTTTATGCACTAACCGGGTCCCCAGCCGCGCTGCCAATGTGTATTTTGTCTCTCTGCTTGAGCAAGAGCAGAGAGAGTGAGGGGTGGAGCAGAAGTGAAACTTGACCTCTGACGGGGTAAGTTGCCTCTGTGTGTAATGAAGTACCTGAGCCCCCCCCCAGCACACTTCACAGACGGCTCCAGTGCAGCCCCTCCTGAATAGGCTTGTTTTTAGCACTGGCCCTGTCTCCGCAGCGCAGATGTCCCAGTTACTGACCTCCCTGACCTGTGTGAGGCACACTTCTGTTATCAGCACTGTCTCTGGACACGATGGGGATACTATAGCCTGTGATAACCCAGCAGTCAGGGAGGGTAAAGAGAGAAACAGAGATGATGCACTAGTGACTAATCTACAAAATATGGATCCCTCCTGACAGC
Source organism: Bufotes viridis (assembly GCA_033119425.1). NCBI lineage: Eukaryota > Metazoa > Chordata > Amphibia > Anura > Bufonidae > Bufotes > Bufotes viridis. Next base: position 20,376,022 of record CM065596.1, on the reverse strand, counting down.
TAGCATTCTGTGCGAGAAGATGTATATAGTGTATGTGTGCGTTGCGTCTGCAGGCATGGTTTTGTGGCACTGATCTGAGACCGCCATAGAAAGAGAGTAACTAGCATACTCGTCCTGGATGAAGATGGACTACAGGAGGACATATCCAGTGGCATGCTCATACAGCGGTATGAGAAGGGGGATTGCAACAGGCTTTTTCTAGCAACATATAGATCTTGGCTAATTACTTTCAATAGGTGGCCCTCTGACCCTTTGGTCAGTTTAGTGGGCCCAACCCCCGAGAAGCCCCTGTTTGTTCATTTAGTGGGTCCACTCTCCCAGAGACCCCTCAATCAGTTTAGCTGGATCCATGCTATAGAACGGGAGGCCGTCAGAGGAAGGAGTGGGCAGAGGCTGAGATGGCTACCTGGCAGTTGCATGCTGAAGGTTTTGGCATGTAGCTGCCTGGCAGCCACCCGAACCCCTGCCCACTCCTTCCTCTGTCAGCTTCCTTATTCCCATACAGTATAACCCCCATCGAGGGGCCACTGGGGGTCATTATACTATATGGGAGGCCACAGAAGGTCATTATGTTGTGTGGGGGCCACTGGGGGTCATTATTCTGAATGGAGGGCCACAGGAGGTCATTATATTGTGTGGGGGCCACTGGGGGTCCTTATTCTGAATGGGGAGGCTTTGGGGGGGGTCATTATTGTGAATGGAGGGCCACTGGGGGGGTCATTATGCTGTGTGGGGGACCACTGGGGGGGACTCATTGTACTGTGTTGGGAGCCACTGGGGGTCACTATACTTTCTGGGGGGCACTGGGGGTCATTGTACGGTGTGGGAGCCACAGGAGGAAATGTAATTGTAAAAAAATGCAACAAGGGGGCTCACTGAGATTTGTCGCCCAAGGGCCCACATGAACCTGGAGCCGGCCCTGACTAGCAGGCTAGACAACCTATTGCTCAGGAACCTTCCTACAGGGGAAGATGCCTTAAGTATTCCAGGGTAACCAGCCATCGGAGGGGGAGGATTAGGTCGTGCACACTGACATTTTAAGAGCTAAATGGAGCACACGCATGCACTAAGGGCAGTGAAAGGCAGTATTGACAAAGCAGGTTACAGACTGAACAGAGGGAAGTTACTCCAGTGGCCGGGCCTGCCTGTAAGAGGAAGACCAATAGGTCTGAGCCGTTGGCGTGTGAAGCAGGTGAATGGATGATTAGCATTGCGGCCATACTCACTAGAGTCAACATCACCACCTCCTCAGGCAGAGAGTTCCATATATTTATACATAGTAATTAGATCTCCTCTCAGTTGTCTTTTTTCTAAAGTGAATAACCCTAATTTTGATAACCTTTCAGGGTACTGTAGTCCACCCATTCCAGGTCTTACTTTAGTTGCCCTCCTCTGAACCCTCTCCAGCTCTGCTATGTCCGCCTTGTTCACAGGAGCCCAGAACTGTACACAGTACTCCATGTGTGGTCTGACTAGTGATTTGTAAAGTGGTAGGACTATGTTCTCATCACGGGCATCTATGCCCCTTTTGATGCAACCCATTATCTTATTGGCCTTGGTAGCAGCTGCTTGACACTGGTTTCTACAGCTTAGTTTGCTGTCCACTAAAATTGCAAAAGTACTTTTTCATGTCAGTGTTACCCAGTGTTTTACCATTTAGTATGTACGGGTGACTTGCATTATTCCTTCCCATGTGCATAACCTTATATTTGTCAGTGTTAAACCTCATCTGCCACTTATCTGCCCAATCCTTCAATCTATCCAGATCCATCTGCAACCGTATACTGTCCTCTGTAGTATATATATATATATACAGTATACTGTCCTCTGTAGTATATATACAGTATACTGTCCTTTGTAGGATATATATACAGTATACTGTTCTCTGTAGTATATACACAGCATACTGTCCTCTGTAGGATATATATGTAACACCCCAGAGTAGTGTTATCACTTCTGCACCTTGCTATTATCTTTTATGGTCTAACATGTATGTCACCTATATATTTATTTCCAGGTCCCTCAACACTGTGCATTTATAATAATGTTATGTAACTGTTTATGTAATGTGCCTGGTTCACCAGCAGGTGGCAGTAAACATGGCGGAGCTATAGTTAGATAGAATGGAACTCTCTATTCCATTATCCCCCCCTTCCCCCTTTGGTCAGAAGTGGGCTGGTCCTGCTTGCTACCAGAAGGAGATAGGGCAGTTCTGGTTTGTGCTGGTTGAGACTCCATGCTAGAGCTGCCAGGATTCTAACCTATTCCTTGGCTGAAAATAAAGGTTGGATGCCGCCTATTGCATATATTCAGTATACTGTCCTCTGTAGTATATATACAGTATACTGTCCTCTGTATGATATATATGTATACAGTATACTGTCCTCTGTAGGATATATATATACAGTAAACTGTATATACAGCCGCTCCTGGTCGCCGCTATATCGCTGCAGCTTCTCCCCGTGCGCAGATGAAAACATCCGTGTTGGGGGAGGGGCAGCCAATGGCAGGCAATGAAGGGGACAAGCCTCCCTGGCATCGTGTGTGATACTAGGAAGGCTCTTCCCCGTCCCCGCCTGCCTCCCCAACCCCGGACCAGGAGCGCCGCAGGGAGCAGGGAGCCAGGAAAGTATATTCAGTGTGTAGGCCCCCTCATATGGGGGGCAGTTTATACTCTCAGATAACCCCTTTAATTACTTTACAAAGTTCATGAGCCTATTTTACTTAGGGGTAACCACCTCCAAATTCCTTAAAGACATTCAACTTATTTGTGCTAAAAACACATTTGTTTTTTCAATTTGTCTTTTTTGCAATAGTTTTTCCTCTAGAGCTTTATATTTCAATGCCTCAGCAGACTGTTCTTCTTCTTAGTGAATCCATCAAAGAGCTGCTCCGAAATCTCAGTCTGTATCTTTTCTTTCATAGCAGCTCATAACCACTCATGTAAGCTAAATTCTTATCCGTTGGAGCAGCTCTCTGGTGTATTCGTTAAAACGGAGAAACAACAGTCCGCAGATGCCGTGAAACTGAAGGCTGTAAAGGAAAAACTGTGGATTTTTTTTTTATAATAATTAAAGACCAATTGAAAAATGATTTGTAGCCCACAATAAGTAGAATGCAATAATAAAAAAAAAGCTCCTAAAGGCGTCCATAGCATTTAAACTGCTTCCAAGACACTCCCTATAGTTAGAAATTCCCGTGTTTCATCCCACCGCATTGCTCAGAATAAATATTACAATTAGCAACCTGGTGGAAAAAGGTAAATTGTCAGATTTTGCTGATGATACAAAACTTTGTAGGTTTGATTGTAAAAGATTACAGAAAGATGCAGACAGGCTGGCAGACCGGGCAAAAAACTTGGCAGATGAATTTTAATGTTGATAAATGTAAAGTAATGCACTAGACTGCAGTAATCACATTACTGCATATTCATTGAATGGAATAAAACTAAGGAAAACAGAAAAATAGAAGGATTCGGGTATTCTGGTTAGTAAGAGTAAGCTAAGCATCAGTACTCAATGTCAAGCAGCCGGCACAAGGGTGTAAAAAAAAAAGGAAAAACATCTGTGATTCCAGTGTAATATTACCGCTCTGTAAGGCAACAGCTTTAAAATGAGATTCAGTTTAGAGCTCTGCATTGTAGAGCTTTAAAGGGTTCGAAGGTGGGCGACCAGCTCATTAGAGAAGACTTGGAGGTGATCTCGTCTAGATGTACAAACACGTGTGGTCAATTTAAAGAACTGACATATAATTTATTTGTTCCAAGCCATTGCCACTGCCGTAGATAACTTTGCATTAATGGGGTTTTTTCCCATCTCAGACATAGTTGGCAAAACTCTAGGATATGCCATCCATGCCAAATAGTTGCAGGATCCACCTCTCCTGTGTCCAGAAGAAAGCCCCCAAAGTGAAACAGAGCACGCTGCGCATGTGCGGCGTGCTCCTCATTCACTGCTATGGGAGTTCTGAAAATCGCTGTACAAGCGCCCTCGGCCATAGCAGTGAGTGGGGAGTGCACCAATAACCAAAGTAGTGTACAAATTAAATGAATATTGGAACGGGCACTCAAACCATATGGGGCTATATCAAATCTGGATATATTTATTAGAAATTAAAAAGTAGGTGCAAAAATAAATATGTGAATAAGATAAAAATGAAAATAAATATGAATAAATAGATAAAAATGTCCTCATACGGCCTTCAACAATTCATATGATCATAGTCATAATAGTCACTCATATAAGAATAAAGGCAAATAGTGATAAATGTCACTTGGAGTTAGGTATTTCTCAATGTTATCTCCAATATGAGAATGTATTTTCCCTATATCCTATCTGCCTTGGATTTCGAATATAGAATTATGTATATAATACCACGCCACTTATAATGTATCGCTGTATTCCACAATATCTGGAAGACAAGTGTGGGCTCACAAACAGACAGGTAGATGAGCAGTCTTTTTACCATATCTTCACCATATATAATGGTTGTTCGGTTATATGTTCATTATCGGTAACAGGTCACGTGGCGTCCCACGTGATTAGATATGTCACTTTTTTTAAAAGACCAGCGCGCTGTATCCTTTTCAATATTCATAAGAGTTTGTATGGACTTATCTCTTATGAATATTGAAAAGGATACAGCGCGCTGGTCTTTTAAAAAAAAGTGACGTATCTAATCACGTGGGACGCCATGTGACCCGTTACTCATCATCTGATCTATACCCAGAAGACTCTCGTTTAGGATGAGACATGCCGACCCGGCGTGTGTCCGCATGAGAAAATCGTCACTCTAAACAAACTACGGCAGTGGGGAATCACGTCTTTCCGGCGTGTGGTCTAAACATATAACCGAACAGCCATCATATATGGTGAAGATACGGTAAAAAGACTGCTCATCTACCTGTCTGTTTGTGAGCCCACCCTTGTCTTCCAGATATTGTGGAATACAGCGATACATATAAGTGGCTTGGTATATACATAATTCTATATTCGAAATCCGAGGCAGATAGGATATAGGGAAAATACATTCTCATATTGGAGATAACATTGAGAATTACCTAACTCCAAGTGACATTTATCACTATTTGCCTTTACTCTTATATGAGTGACTATTATGACTATGACCATATGAATTGTTGAAGGCCGTATGAGGACATTTTTTATCTATTTATTTATATTTATTTTCATTTATCTTATTTACATATGTATTTTTGCACCTACTTTTTAATTTCTAATAAATATATCCAGATTTGATATAGCCCCATATGGTTTGAGTGCCCGTTTCAATATTCTTTCAAATTATTATTTATTTTATATATTATTCCATGATTAATATAAATAATGAAAATCACACAGTACATAAAAAGCTCTTTCTAACAAGGCTACCACCAGCCCTGTACCTCATACGGATCCAGAGATCTCCTCATGCATTGCTCATATTGTTCTGGCAATGAGGCATGTCCTTTCTGCTGCAGTTGATGGATGGAACTGAGCGTGTACTTCCGTCTCAGAGAGCTGGACACAGAAATTAGTTAAATAGCAAACAGCAGGTGGCGCTATACAGATAGATTTCATTCAATAACTCAGTCGCTATACTACATTTTCAATTACATACAATACAAAAGTATTCAGATCCAGGTGCTGGTTTGAAAGCCGTAGAATATATTTTATGGGAGAACCCATTTAAGTACTACCAGTACATATTAAACTAGAAATTATAAAAAAACAAAACAAAGGCAAATATTGAAAATAGTATATTTCCCTTTAAATGTAATCTAAAATAAGAATTATGATTGACTCTTTTCAGTGACTTTCTAGAATTATAGTTTAGTGGTCTCAGGAGACCCCTGTTTAGGAAGTAGTAGGAAAATGTGTTGTTTTACTGGAAGATTATGTTGTATCTATCATTATTATTTCTTTTTTTTAAATTGTAGAGCCATCAGTGTAAATCCATCAGTGACATTATACAGGGAAGGAGATGGATGGATAGATTTGTTAGGCTATAGAAAATTGCACACAACTGACACGGAATCACCGGGGACCGGATGCAATACACGGATCTCGCATCCTGAAATGTAGCCTTAGCCGATGATAAATGTCAGACTTGAGGTGAGCGCTCAGTGTTCTCGTCAGAAGCTAAAACTGATCTAAATCTTATGCCAAACTCGGAAAATAGCAGGAAAATACTCACTGATTACCATATTCTCTTTTGCATCCCAGAAACCTTAAATATTCGAAGTCAGTGCATGGTGAGGGTAGTAGTTTCACCAAAGTTAAAGACCACATGGCAGATTTGTTGCAATTTTCCCAATGATCCAATTGAGGCTTGTAGAAATCCATGTGCTTGACATTAAAAACACCTCATTTGGAATGGAAATGATTTTCGTTTGCTGAAATTTCTGCAACAAATCTGCACCATGTGAATACACCCCTACTGCTCATTCTGCTACACTTCTAATATAAAGTGTATTTCTACATTTTGAAAGTAGTCACGTGGCGTCCCACGTGATTAGATATGTCACTTTTTTAAAGACCAGCCGCTGTATCCTTTTCAATATTCATAAGAGTTTGTATGGACTTATCTCTTATGAATATTGAAAAGGATACAGCAGCTAGTCTTTAAAAAAGTGACGTATCTAATCACGTGGGACGCCATGTGATCCGTTACTCATCATCTGATCTATACCCAGAAGACTCTCGTTTAGGATGAGACATGCCGACCCGGCGTGTGTCCGCATGAGAAAATCGTCACTCTAAACAAACTACGGCAGTGGGGAATCACGTCTTTCCGGCGTGTGGTCTAAACATATAACCGAACAGCCATCATATATGGTGAAGATACGGTAAAAAGACTGCTCATCTACCTGTCTGTTTGTGAGCCCACCCTTGTCTTCCAGATATTGTGGAATACAGCGATACATATAAGTGGCTTGGTATATACATAATTCTATATTCGAAATCCGAGGCAGATAGGATATAGGAAAAAGACATTCTCATATTGGAGATAACATTGAGAAATACCTAACTCCAAGTGACATTTATCACTATTTGCCTTTACTCTTATATGAGTGACTATTATGACTATGACCATATGAATTGTTGAAGGCCGTATGAGGACATTTTTTATCTATTTATTTATATTTATTTTCATTTATCTTATTTACATATGTATTTTTGCACCTACTTTTAATTTCTAATAAATATATCCAGATTTGATATAGCCCCATATGGTTTGAGTGCCCGTTTCAATATTCTTTCAAATTATTATTTATTTTATATATTATTCCATGATTAATATAAATAATGAAAATCACACAGTACATAAAAGCTCTTTCTAACAAGGCTACCACCAGCCCTGTACCTCATACGGATCCAGAGATCTCCTCATGCATTGCTCATATTGTTCTGGCAATGAGGCATGTCCTTTCTGCTGCAGTTGATGGATGGAACTGAGCGTGTACTTCCGTCTCAGAGAGCTGGACACAGAAATTAGTTAAATAGCAAACAGCAGGTGGCGCTATACAGATAGATTTCATTCAATAACTCAGTCGCTATACTACATTTTCAATTACATACAATACAAAAGTATTCAGATCCAGGTGCTGGTTTGAAAGCCGTAGAATATATTTTATGGGAGAACCCATTTAAGTACTACCAGTACATATTAAACTAGAAATTATAAAAAAACAAAACAAAGGCAAATATTGAAAATAGTATATTTCCCTTTAAATGTAATCTAAAATAAGAATTATGATTGACTCTTTTCAGTGACTTTCTAGAATTATAGTTTAGTGGTCTCAGGAGACCCCTGTTTAGGAAGTAGTAGGAAAATGTGTTGTTTTACTGGAAGATTATGTTGTATCTATCATTATTATTTCTTTTTTTTAAATTGTAGAGCCATCAGTGTAAATCCATCAGTGACATTATACAGGGAAGGAGATGGATGGATAGATTTGTTAGGCTATAGAAAATTGCACACAACTGACACGGAATCACCGGGGACCGGATGCAATACACGGATCTCGCATCCTGAAATGTAGCCTTAGCCGATGATAAATGTCAGACTTGAGGTGAGCGCTCAGTGTTCTCGTCAGAAGCTAAAACTGATCTAAATCTTATGCCAAACTCGGAAAATAGCAGGAAAATACTCACTGATTACCATATTCTCTTTTGCATCCCAGAAACCTTAAATATTCGAAGTCAGTGCATGGTGAGGGTAGTAGTTTCACCAAAGTTAAAGACCAGATGGCAGATTTGTTGCAATTTTCCCAATGATCCAATTGAGGCTTGTAGAAATCCATGTGCTTGACATTAAAAACACCTCATTGGGAATGGAACTGATTTTCGTTTGCTGAAATTTCTGCAACAAATCTGCAACATGTGAATACACCCCTACTGCTCATTCTGCTACACTTCTAATATAAAGTGTATTTCTACATTTTGAAAGTAGTCATGTGTAGTACCCCAGAGCAGGAACTACTATTCTTACACCCTGCTACTGTCTCTAATAGGCTAACCAATAACGTAATCTGTGTATTTAATTCCGGGTCCTTTGATATTGTGCCTTAATAACATTGCTATGTAACTTATGGATTGTATTTCATGCACTCTGCCTGCCTGTACAGCAAGTGGCATTGTATCTGGCAGAAGTAGATCTTCAGACAGAATGGAACTTACCATTACATTCTTCCCCTTTTGGACAGAAGTGGGCTTGTCCTGTTACTACCAAGGGAGGGGTTGCAATAAGTTATAGTAGTCGATAGAAGAATTGGAAAGAGACAAGACATGGGGCAGTGAGGAGAGAATTAACCCCCCCCCCCCCCCCCACAGCAGGAGTCTTACAGGGGAAGCAGCTCACAGAGCACCCCTACTCCTTGCAGTTTATAGACTGAGTATTATTATGGGGTCAACAGCAAAAGGCAACCCACTCAAAGGTCCCAGAACTGCTATAAAGTCCAGTAGCCAGATTGAAGCAAGAGATTAGCACAGCCGAGATAGAAAGCAAGGCATCCAAGTTTGCCTGCCAGTTTACCCCAAAACCTGCTGGAGCCAAGAAAGAGATCAATTGTTATCTTGATGCAAGTTTATTCAAGTAAAACTTTTGAACTTGATCTGAACTCAGCTTATTCTCCACCAACTCCTGCTCTCTTCTTTGAATGCTACGGAGCCTAGCCCTGGGGAGTCACGGTATCCTGGTAGGAGCCCTATGACACAGAGAACTCGTAAGGATGCATTACCACTCAGCATTTCCTACACACTGAAACCCCTTTTGTGCCATGGGGCTGGCACATTGCACATGTACGGTAAGTCTACCTATCAATTTTTGTATTGCTCCCACTAAGCAACTTTGCAAATAATCTTTATAAAAAAAACGACCGTTTGGTGTATACAGCTCCTGTGCTCACAACTGTGTCTCATTGCTTACAGTCTGATCCTGCAGTCACACTCCCCTCTGCCCACCCCCTTTATTGTTAAAGGGGTTGCCGGGTGTTATTGCATTTTTTTTTATATATGGCTTGCAGTTGGTTAAAAATAATAAAGAAGCCATACTCCTCCTCAGACATCCCCGGGCACCACCGTTCTGATTTTTACTGGGTCCCCTCTGCTCTCCACTTCCTGGTCCATGCAGGAAATACCAGGAAAGGCCCTCTCAACCAATCACTGGCAGAGGCGGGCCACCACAGCAGCTATTGATACATTGAAGGAAATATAGCTGTTGCAAAATGACATCTCTCAGCATGCGCCAATAGATGCAGGATGCTGGGAGTTGTAGTTTGCAAAAACTAGAGAGCCGCAGGGTATTATAATATGACATCAATATTGCAACGTGCAGGAATTAGCTTGTCTCGCTGCAGCATAGATTAGCTGCCATTTTACATCCAAGTCACAGATGATTGAAGGCGTCATGTGACCCGAAGCAAAATCCTAATATTCCCACATATAAAACATCAATACATACATTACATTCCATTATAAATGAAATACTACGATTGCCAAGTCAGCTGTTTACCCAAACAGAAAAAAAGGATATAAATCAATAACTGGGACTGGCGTAATAAGATCAAAGATGTCAGATGTATGTAACAGTATTTATGAATAACATAGATAATATCTAGATATTACACAATATAAAATGATAGCCCAGCTAATAGTATAGAAGGCGGTAGCATTGTTTATATATACTAACACAAACAGTAAAAAATAAATTTAAATATCACAAATAAAAATAAATAAAAACGCATAATTTAATACTAATAAAATCTGGTCTCATTGTGCTCATTAATATACATTTGTAATCCTGATCCAGCAGCAGCCAAAGTGGGGCCCTTGCTCATACAGTATGGCTACTGTTCATATACTAACTAAACAAATAAATTGTATGCAGATATGCAGTCCTCCCAGAAAAGGGTACATGCAGATTGCTCTTGATTTGATGTTAATTTGTTCATGCTCTGTATTATGCTTTGTATGTATTCCCAGAGGCTGGCATTGTTTAGTTAATTATGCACTGACTCAGCAGAGAGAATCAGCTTTCCCCTCTGAGGAAGGCCCTTTCTAGTCAGGATTGCATCATCCATTTCAATTTTAGCTCTGTCTGCCATTCAGGGCAGATGCTTGTTCAGCTCCAGGAGAAATATCATTCCTGTTGAGAGGAAGATCCCTGAGGAAAAGCTGAAGAAGACATTCATAGACTGTCCAGGATCACAAGTCTGTGCGTGCTAGCACGGTATTCACTGTTTATTGTAGATATAGAAACTTTGCTGCTTGTGGAAGGATTAACAGTTAATGGTACCTTTCACACTTGCATAATGGGTTGGCTGATAGGATTTCCACCCACTGTGGGAACTACAATACTTATTTTTGAGACTTTTGCACGGCTGTGATCATCTTAGAAAGGTTGCAAAGTGTTAGGAAGGAGTTTAGGGACTACCACTCCTATTATCATCATTGTTGCTGTTTGCCTATATACAGCTTTTGGGAAGAGACTGCACTGTGATTTGCCTTGGAACTGTCTTTTTATACCGTTGTATATACTACAACTCCCATTCTGTACTTTAGTAAAGAGCGACTTCTAGAACTGGCCTGGTTACTGACTCCAACACCATTTGCCGGCCACAGCACCTACATCTCCTGCCTTGCACCCATACAACACTCCTAACACCAAGGGTACCCCATATACTATCAGGAAGGAGCCCCAACAGTAGGGTGTGCCCCAAGGGAAAAAAGGGTGCACCCTTCTATCACTCTTCTGGCCCTGGTGGGCATTTGTGTGAGGATTGCCACTGTGAATAATTATTGTATCCAGAGCCACTGCTACTCCCATCCTCCTCTCCACTTCTCCGGGGCTTGCGGCAGATACATTCCATATGTTCACTCACCAGTAATATTAAGGAATAATTGAATATGGGATCCCAGTCTGAAGATGTGTAATTCTGAAGGTATTCGTTGGTATTCGAGTAGTTTAACAGTGAGACGAAACGTACGTTCTCCTAAATGTCTTACAATTTATTATCCTGTTGGGGTACGTTCTGCCCGAGGACAAGGCCAGAGCACTATATTAGTGCATCCATATTTAATGAGCTGGGGAGAAGGGATTCATTAGAATGATTTCACCCGGGCAAGTTAAACACGTTTTGTATTTTTCCTTGTATGTCTCTTTGAATGCTGTTTTTTTTTTAACTTTGTTCTTGATTTTCATTTCATTTTTTGATAATTTTTATCCTGTGTTTGCAGGTTTGTGCCGAGCACCTCACCGCACCAAGAAGCTCTATGCTGAAATCACATCTTATCCTGATAAATCTCTTGCCTTCTCTCTGGGTGAAATCTGTCTCCTGTCACAGTCATATATTTTCACTGAGTTATATAACTTCTCCAGCTTGGTTTGTCTTAAAGGGTCTTATCCCACAAAAATGATGACTATGCAACGAATAAGACATTGTAACTGAAGTATTATAGCAATATACATGCAATAAAAATATTGTTAAGGTTTTTAGGTGCACTACCTTTTCATCTCTGGTAGCGCCCCCTGCTGCTTATCAAGTCCACCTTCCGCTGCATTCAATGGTGGACGGACATGCTCAGTAGCTTCTGCTACTTTCCATTCCCTTCACTGTCAGCATAGTGACCTCATAGAGAATCAGTCCAGACGCCTTCCATTCATTCACCCCTGTGGGTGAATGAATGTGGGGGTATCACATACCATATGTATCTCTGGGCGTACATGTGAGGGACTATTTTCTATGCAGGGTAGGAGGTAAGAAGAGGTTAACAGGAGCTAGTTGCAGTGCATCCTGGGAAATACAGGTGCTTGATCGGTAACGCTGATCGTGGACTTTTAACCTTTCAGATGCCGGGGTCAAATGTGACCACGGCACCTGAGGGTGCAAAAACCCGGCAACTTCAGGGTATGTTCTGGCTCCCCTGATCCTCGCTGGCAGAGAAATGAACTGAAGCTGCTGCTGCACATTAGTTCCTATAGAGCCCATGCCTATGGCAGGGCTCCATAGGAGCATAGTGAATTTCTAATGCATTGGAGTGTAAGCGAGGAGCAATCTAATCTAAAAGTGTAAAAAAGTAAAAAAAAAATCTAAAAAATCTAAACATTATAATGAAATGTAAATAAAAATATGTAAACAATAAAAAATTACACATCATATACATAGCCACATGTGAAAACACCCGTACTATTAAAATATAAAAATATTTATCTCATACAACAAAACAGCAAACAGCAAAACGGAAAAAAAGTCAAAATGCAGTTTTTTTGTCTTTACCTCCCACAAAAAATTTCCATAAAACGTGATTAAAAAGTCATACACACCCCAAAATGGTATCAATGAAAAGTACAAATCACCCCGCAAAAATGTAGCCCTCACACAGCTCCGTAAATATAACTACAAAAAAGTTATAGGGGTGAGAATATGGTAATGAAAAGAAAAAAATATTTTTTTCAAGGTTTTAATTTTTCTTTTAGTATTAAAACGCAAGAAAAACTATACATATGTAATATCACCGTAATTGTACAAACTGGGAGAATGAAAGTAACAGGTCAGTTTTACCATATAGGGAGCTCCGTAAAAACAAAACCCATAAAACTGTTGCAGAATTGCATTTTTTTCAACCCATTTAGATTTTTTTTCCAGCTCCTCGCTACATTCAATATTAAATGGTCGAATTAGAAGGTACAACTTGTCCCGCAAAAAACAGGCCCTTATACGGGTATGTGAATGGAAAAATAAAGAAGTTCTGGCCACAATAGGCAGGGAGTAGAGATGAGCGAACTTTAAAAAAAAGTCCGGTGTTCGGCGTTAGGGTTGTGGTAAGTCGCGCATCCCGTTATGGATTCCACTATAGCGGCATATGGAATCCATAAGGGGCGGCTTCCACCAACCCGAACTGTTGAACAGCCAAAGGACCTGGGGTGACGTCACCGTCATGTGATCAGTGCAGGGGGCGTGGCTCAGCACTGGATTTGATCCCGTGCTGAGCCACGCCCCCTGCACTGATCACATGACAGTGACGTCACCCCAGGTCCTTCGGCTGTTCAACAGTTCGGGTTGGTGGCAGCCGCCCCTTATGGATTCCATATGCTGCTATAGTGGAATCCATAACGGGATGCGCGACTTACCACAACCCGAACGCCGAACACCGGACTTTTTTTTTAAAGTTCGCTCATCTCTAGCAAGGAGTGAACAACAAAAACGCGAAAATGAAAAACCTTCTGGGGCCGAAAGAGTTAAAGGGGTTGTCTTGTTTAGGTTAACCATTTCTATAAGGAAATCTAAGTTAATTGAGGAGGGTTCCTGTGGATCCTCATCCATTAGCCAGAGCGGAGTACAGCCTTCGATTTCTCAGACAGACATTGATTTCAATAGAAATTGCGTAATTCTTATTTTCTCCTGTGGTGGCGCTGCAGTCTAGTTGCTCCCCATGGTGGCGGACTACAGCTGAAAAGGGGACATCTTTCTAACAAAAAGGGATTGTTCAAACCCCCATAAGGCCCCATTCACACGTCCGCAATGTTCGTCCACACCCATTTTGAATGGGGACGTGATGGATGCGGAGAGCACACACTGTGCTCTCCACATCCGCATTTGCGGAGCGTGCCACCGATCTGGCGGCTGTGCAATAATATAGAGCATGTCCTTTTCTTGCCCGCAATTGCGGACAAGTATAGGCATCTCTATGGGGCTGACGGCAAGGTGTGTTGCGGATCCGCAACACACTACGGATGTGTGAATGGGGACTAAAGGTGACTTTATACACCGTTTTCATGATAGATGTGGCTATAAATATAGGAAGCTTTACACCCGCCATCAATCACGCTTTCTTACAAGGGTCCTCCAAAAATAAGCTGGTCACGGGGTCCTGCTGCGATCTGTGGGTGAATCCAGCAGCAATATTCCTGCAGCGCCTCTACAGGAGAAATGAAGCATTACGCGGTTCTCATTAAAATCAATGGACAGCCTGCCTAATGCATGGATGTGTCGGGTCCTCCAGAGTGAGAGGCTCTCTTTGCAGCCCCTTTTGGGCTCTTCTTAATTAATAAGGATCCTAAATGGGTGGTCTCACTTTAAAGGGGATAGTTTGCAAACCAGCACCTGGATCTGAATACTTTTGTAATTGCATGTAATTAAAAATCTATTAAAGTTATTCAATGAAATCTATCTGTATGACGCCACCTGCTGTTTGCTCTTTTTCTAATTTCTCTGTCCTGCTCACTGTGATGGACGCACATGCTCAGTTCCATCCTTCAACTGCCACTAGCTGAAGCAGACAGGGCACGCCCTCTGAGTAAGGACACACTCCTTGAAAAATAAATCTAGAAGAGGAATTGGAGCAATTATTGGGGAGATCTCTGGATCCATGTGAGGTACAGGGCTGGTTCTAGCTTTGTTAGAAAGAGGTTGTCATGTACTAGGTTATGTTATTTTTCACATTAACCGTGGGATAACCCCTTTAATAACTGAATTATACTGACATAGACTTATGATGGATACTATATAATACCTTGCTTGTGATTTCATAGTGCTCGTCCCGTGTTACACGTTTACATCCATTTCTTACTATGGGAAACAGATGGCCATTTTACCATTTTATTACAATAAGCATATAAAATGCATACTGTGTGTATGCGCCGAAATCACCGCAAAGCTGCGCTATGCATTTTGTATCCCGTATTAAAATGACCATCTGCTTCTCTTAGGTATAACGACAGAACAACAAGATCATCTGCCGCCGTGATTTTTTAATACTCATATTTAGGCAAAGTTTACGCTGAGGTTAATACCCTTTTAATATACTGCACTTATATATAACAACAGACGGCATACCGCGGATGAATACGACCTGTGCAGAATAGCGCCGTCCTCGCTAACACGTAACTGCAGTGAATGGAGCATAGCAAATCCTAGAGCTCCTTTCTTATGTCGCTGCATATACACAGTACAGTGGCGTACATATAGACGTAAGAGCCCCATAGTAAGGATCAAACCAGGCCCCCCACACAGGACAGAAGGGTTTCTGCCTAAACCCCTTTCAGTGACCCTTGGGCCATTTTTTCCACTGCCTCATTTGATAAAACTTGTTCCTTTAGAGGGTAGAGTCCTGACCAATTTTTTACCTCCAGTAGAAGAGGAGATAATCCCAACTAAGACTGGGCCCCCTCTTGCCCTGGGCCCCATAGCAGTCGCATGGTCTGCCGCTATGGTAGTTACGCCCCTGACACGGTAGTATGGTCACGGCTAGCTCTATATTTAAAGGAGTTGTCTCATCATGGACAATGGGGAGAATATCGCTAGGATTTGCCCCCATTGTCTTATAGGTGCGGGTCCCACCGCTGGGACCCGCAGCTATATCGAGAACGGAGCCCCGCAAGGTGGTGGCGGGAGGACTCCGGTCCGGCCACCACCAAGCCGGCTCCCCATAGAAGTGAGTGGGAGCATACCACGCATGCTCGGCCCCCACTCCCATTCATTTCTTTAGGGCCAATAGAAATAGCCGAGCTATTTTCGCTGCCCCCATAGTAAATGAACAGAGGGCAGCTGCGCATGCGTAGTACGCCCTCCTTCACTTGCAGGGCTCCGTTCTCGATATAGGTGGGAGTCCCAGCAGTGGGACCTGCACCTATAAGACAATGGGGGCATATCCTAGCGATATGCCCCCATAGTCCATGATGAGACAACCCCTTTAACCCTTTAATCACTAGTCATAAAAAGGCCTCATGCATTGGGGGCATATCTCTAGGACATGCCTCAGAAGTCTGATAGGGGCTGGTCCCACCTCTGGAACCCGCAGCTATCTCTAAAATGGAGCCTACAAAGAGAAGGAGAAGTCTGGGTTCGTACCGAACTTTTCAAGTTGGGGTCCCCGGACATGTACCCGGACTTTTTCACTGAAGTCCGGGTTCGGTGTTTAGGTGATTTTTTTATTCTATGTTATAGCATGGTTATATCGGAAAGTAATAGCATTCTTAAGACAGAATGCAAAATAATATGTTCCTCTGTGGGAACATTTCTGCACCGTCTGCATGAGGCTTTGAAAATCTTATCTACTGTATGATACTGTACTGAGCATCATTCACACGTCAGTGTTTTCCACAGACAGCACACGTCTCCATTTTAATAAGTGTATTCAGACATCAGTGTTTTAGCACGGTCCGTGGGTCCGTGTTTTTAGCACGGATGCATGCTCTATTTTGTCCGTCCATCACACCTATTATAGTCTATGGGTCTGTGAAAGCTACGGATGCAGCACAGATGCCATCCGTGTTGCGTCCACGTTTCACTAATCATTAGGAAGAGATTCTTTGAAAATGATTTTTCAGCTGTGCAGCGTCAGTGAAACACGGATGGTACACGGACAGCAAAAAACGGACCCTACACGGACAGCTTCACGGATGCATCACTGACCACCTCACGGAATTTAGGACGGAATCCACCTTCTCACGGATTTGAGCACAGACACGGATAATAAGGATTTTCTGCATGAAAATCTGCACAGAAATTCTGTACCGTGCGTATACACCTTTAATGTATAAGGGTGAAATCCATTGCGTAATCCGCGTTTATTACATGTGTTGATTTGCTGCGGAACCGTCACCGATTTGTGGCAACCTCCACAGTGGAAAAATCCTGCAATGTGTGGCCTTACCATGATCATCCACTCATCCCCCCGCCAACACTTATTTGGATCAATGCATAATGCACGGGTTCTGTCTTCCCAGGAGCTCAAATGCTTTTCTTTCCCACCTTGTAATATGTTTGGACGCTTTCCGTAGATTTTTCCGGCTTATTATTTTTTTTTAATGCGGACCTGTCAGATGGAAATAATAAGCTGAAGTAGATGTTAAAGACTGTGGCCGGCAGGTTAAGCTGTCATATTTTATGCTGTGAATGTCAAACAAACATTACGCGGTTGACCTTACCCTGCACCTGTATTCTCCCTGACACGCCGCAGCATAGTATATCTTAACTATGCGGTTAACGTACACGGATTGCATTCTTTTCATTAAAGCAATGTGACAGCGGTCCCATAAACAAGGCCGAAAATAAAGACATAGGAAATAACCTTATTGCTAACAGCCCAGGGATGGCTCAGGCTGTTCATCCGAGAGACATTTGATCCTTTTGCTGGAAAAGAACATGCTACATTGTATCATAAAAACGAGCCTTCCGTTCTATGTTCATGCCTCATTGATCTGTCCACCGAGAACAGCTTGCTTTCACTTCACCCCACTCACATCTCCATACCCTTGTGAGATGATAGAATATGCATTATTAACCCTAAAACCTGTACGGAAAAAAAAAATCTTCGCAATGAATGCTTCCAGGATTCATTATAGAATATTGCAAGAACCAGTGCTGAAGATTGATCTTCACGGTCTCCCCTGCAAAACCTGTGGCTGAAACTCCTCGGAAGGAGGACAAACCATTGAAGAAATCACTGCAGACATTGTCCTTTATGAAATGTAATTCATAGCCATTGTGAACGGAGAACTACAAGAGGCAGCGGTGTCCGGGATACACGGGACGTCATCTTGGCGGCAGCAGCATGAAGGATTGGAGTGGTGGAGCTGGAAGTGGTGGGGCATAAAAAAGATAATTGTACACGCTTTTATTATTTTATCACTATTTCTGGCTGTAGGGAATTTTTTTAATCATCATACCTTAACCCAGGCATAACCATCACTTGGTCATCATACCCTTAAAGAAGTTGCCCATTCCTTTAATACTGATGGCCTATCCTCAAGAAAGGGCATCATTATCAGATTGGTGAGAGTCCGACACTCCACACTGGAGTAGCTCCGGTATAGAGAGTAGGCACAGGAACTACAGGGCTCTATCCAATATGCAGTCGACCTTCACTTCAACAGGAGCAGTGCTTCATCCACCACACAACGGATGAAGCTGTTTATATCCGGCACCTACTTCGAGTGTTGGAGCTACTGAATCACAGATGATCGTGGGGTATGAAGTGTTGGACCTCCGCCGATCGACACCCCGCACCCCTGCCGATCAGCTGTTTGGTAGTAGCTCCAGTATAGAAAGTAGGCACAGGAACTACAGGGCTCTATCCAATATGCAGTCGACCTTCACTTCAACAGGAGCAGTGCTTCAGTAATCAGCTCCATCCACTACACAACGGATGGAGCTGTTTATATCCAGCACCTACAGTACTTCCAGCGATGTAGCTACTGCATCACAGATGATTGTGGGGGTATGGGTTGTTGGACCTCCGGTGATCAGATATTGATGGCCTATCATCAATATAAAAGGACAGGACCACTTCTTTAACCTAGACATAACCATGTCTTCATCACTTTAACCTTAATCACATGCAAACTCATAACTTGGTGATAAAACTCTCCCAGACACAGACATAACTTGGTCATTTTCCCTTTAACTCCAGTATACCCAAGGAGTGGAGTTACTAGGAACTGCATGCATTCATTGGAAAAGCCTCTGACATAAACATATAACCTGGAAAGGCCTTCCAGTCGCTCTGGTAGACACTTGGTAGCTGTGCAGGAAGCAGGGACACAGACAGGATAAAGTCCAATTTAAGTGTTTTTATTTCACACTTAGATATTTAAACATAAGCATAGCCTTAACAAATCGGCTTAAACAAACAAAACCCTGCTCGGCTGAGCCATTACCTAATACAACACGACAGTCCCTGACTATACATGGGACCAGCTACCCGGCCCACAGGTACAAATGGCAAGTATTGGGTGGCACATGCAATACCTTCTGTAGTTCAGCAGTCAGCTTCTCCAGGTATGGCCACACTGCTCAGCTCTACACTGATAATCCATGCGACCCACAGCTTTGGACTATGGAAGCCCAGGACTGAAGTCCGGGTGGAGTGAGCGTCCCACTGCCAACCTCACTCACTCCAGTATAAGCAGGTTCCAGTACGTATTTTACAATCTGTCTATGTTATTTATGGCTAACATAGACAAAACAGGCTATCAACCCTGCTTATCCTGTGTGGGGGTTAACCTTTCGGTTTACAGAGATACACCCAAGGCTTACCACACAGAGTTTAACTGTTTCAATGCCAGATATCGGTTCTCCCAAACGATACCCTTCTCACAGTGGACACAACTATGTATTCAATCACATTTTTACAATCCTCATTGGATGAAGGGCTTTCTTGAACTTACTACCAATCATCTGTGTGAACAGAGTAGACTCTTGCTCAATGAACCTAGTTATTACTTCTGATAAGCAGGACTACAACTCTCAATGTGCTCTCAAGTGCTCAATATTCCAAGCATGTACTAGGTATAAATAGGGGCAGAAGCCATTAATTTACCTATTCCCAGGAGGCCGAACATTTGTCTAGTCATCATAAAGTTGTATAATGGGTGCTACTACTCCAGCTCATGGCTTGGTTTCATGGGATCCTTCTTGGTGACATGATCTCTTTAATCTTCTGAGTGGTGGGTGCTCCTGTCATTGACATGGTTGTCTTTCCATGAAATAATTTCAAAGTAAGTTGCAAAAATTAGATTTTCACCCTAAGCGATGGACATCTAATAGCAATGAATAAATGCTTAAAGCTTTGCATGCTTGGCCAACAACTCCAGGGTCACAGTGATTTCTACTTGTTTGTTCCCAGATCTGCTCTAAAAATAATACTCCGAAGGCTGGAACTTAGGTATAGCCTATTAAATGGCAACGCCATGATCCGGTGGTTTATATCGCCAGGATTGTAGAGCATGAACTTGGCTTGTCTTAATCTTGTGTCAACATAAGTGTGTTTCATGCCGCAACAAATCACTAGAGAAGTCACTGACTGAGCTGTCAAACAAGGAACATTTTTCTAGATATCTTCATTTCTGATTATAAATCTCATATTGCATATTTAACCAGAAATACAGTTACAAACATTATTTCGTTCATGGTGACTGTGGATCCATCAGGTTACATCACCCTTTCGTTTTGTCATATCCTAGTATATCTACTAAATGTAATCTCCCTTTGGTCTCTGCCAGTAGACTATATATCCTATGCAACCTTTTCACTATTTTTTTAATTGCTTTGGGTTAGATGGGTCTACTCTTGAGAAGCAAAGTTGAACCCAGGGCATTCCACCGCTGGTACTCCCCAGCCATAATCTGCGAGTGCTCACAGTATGGACTGTTCATTTCCCCTGCAGGGGAAGTAAAATATTGCATGGTGCGCACTGGAATTCATGGGCTGTCTAGGTAATTGATTGATGTACAGTAGGTCCTCCACTGTCTCAAGTAGGAGGTATAGATCTATTGCACCTCCTGCTACCTAGTGACGTGGATCTTAACTAGTGATGTCGCGTACATAAAATTTTCCGTTCGCGAGCGGCGAATGCGAACTTCCGAAAATGTTCGCTAAAGAGCGAACCGGGCGAACCGCCATAGACTTCAATAGGCAGGCGAATTTTAAAACCCACAGGGACTTTTTCTGGCCACAGTAATGATGGAAAAGTTGTTTCAAGGGGACCAACACCTGGACTGTGGCATGCCGGAGGGGGATCCATGGCAAAACTCCCATGGAAAATTACGTAGTGGGTTACGCCCGCTTCACAGTGACAGACCTAACTGTGACAGACCAAAATTCCCTTTTAACGCACCGCAAACAACCGCAAACAGTCCATTTGCACAACCGCAAACTCCCCATTTGCACAAGGTTGGATACCAAGCTAGCCATGTCTCGTTCCTTGTCCTCACTGACGTCATTGAAGGTCTCTTCCTCGCGCAATGTACTGTGCCACCCTATATGAGTGGTGTGTTCAGTAATCAGTAGTACTATTTTTATCAGTTTAACCCCTTAAGGACCGGGGGTTTTGGGATTTTTGCGTTTTTGTTTTGCGCTCCCTGCCTTCCAAAAGCCATAACATTTTTATATTTCCGCTCACATAGCCATATGATGGCTTATTTTTTGCGGGACAAGTTGTGCTTTTTAACGCTACCATTTATTTTTGCATGTGATGTAGTGGGAAACGGGAAAAAAATTCCAAATGGGGTGAAATTGCAAAAAAAAAGCAATTTCACCACAGTTTTACGGGTTTTTAAATTACAACGTTCGATTTGCGATAAAACTGACTGGTTAATTTTATTCTTCAGGTCAGTACGAATCCGGCAATACCTAATATGTATAGTTTTTCTTGCGTTTTGATAGTGAAAAAAATTAAAAGTGGGAATTTTTTATTTTATTTTTTGTCGCCATGTTTTGACCCCTATAACTTTTTTGTAATTATGCGTACGGAGCAGTGTAGGGGCTCATTTTTGCGGGGCAATCTGAACTTTTAATTGATACCATTATGGGGTGCGTATGATGTTTTGATCACTTTTTATTCATTTTTTTAGGAAATGAAGCGTCCAAAAATGGCGAATTAGCCATTTGGACGCTTTCTTTCCATTTTATGTTTACCGTATGGTGAATATTTTTAATATTATTATAGTATGGGCGTTTTCAGCATTGCGACACCCATTATGTGTAATTTTTTATTTTTTATTTATTTTATTTTCATTTTGGGGAAAGGGGGTGATTTGAATTTTTAT
The DNA here is from genome assembly GCA_033119425.1 of Bufotes viridis. Taxonomy (NCBI): domain Eukaryota; kingdom Metazoa; phylum Chordata; class Amphibia; order Anura; family Bufonidae; genus Bufotes; species Bufotes viridis. The sequence continues at coordinate 20,353,975 of CM065596.1, read as the reverse complement.
ATTTTTTTATTTAATTTTTTTTTTAAAACTTTTTTTTTTTTTTTTACCACTTTCTTATAGTTCCCATAGGGAACTATAAGATGCAATCATCAGATTGCTATTCTCATATATTCCAATGCAATAGCATTGGAATATATGAGAAAATCGCATATTTCCTATGGAGCCTATTACAGTCATAGGCTCCATAGGAATACTTAGTAGTAACCTAGGTTTCATTCACAGAAACCTAGGGTACTACATGCATGCTCGGCTCCCCTTGTGGCCATCAGGGAGCCGGAGCAAAACCGAAGTGAAACTTTCGGTTTTTGCTGATCAGATGCCGTGGTCAGGATTGACCACGGCATCTGAGGGGTTAAATGTCCGCGATCGGCATTGCTGCCGGTCGCGGACATGAGCTGCGGGCGCCATCTTTAAAGTGCGGACGAAGGGCGTACATGTACGCCCTTCGTCCTTAAGAGGTTAATCCCTGTTACGTCCCCTATCAGGGGACGTGTATCGAATAGATTTTAGGAACCGGGAGATGGAAAAAGAAGCTTGGTCGGTCCTCTTACTTCCAATTTGGAGCACTGTGCGTGCGCCGTGCAATGTACTGTGCAACCCTATATGAGTGGTGTGTTACTTAGTACTATTCTTATCAGTTTAATCCCTGTTACGTCCCCTATCAGCACTGGCAGTGGGCACACTACAATCAGTGGAAGTGAGCCTGACACACACTGGCAGGCAACTAACCTTAGATTAAAGTGTAAAAATTAAATGCCTTATTTATCGGCAAGCTTCTGTGCCACCCAGTATGAGTGGTGGGCACTGGCAGTGGGCACACTACATTCAGTGGAAGTGGGCCTGACACACACTGGAAGCAGGCAGGCAACTGAAATGAGATTAAAGTGTAAAAATGAAATGCCTTATTTATCAGCACGCAACTGTGCCACCCGGTATAAGTGGTGGGCTATGGCAGTGGGCACACTACAGTCTGTGGGCCTGCAGCTCCTCACACACGGGCAGGCCAGGCAACTGCAATATATATATGGAGAAAAAATAAATAAAAGCAGACTAATGTAGCAGCCCTAAAAAGGGCTTTTTGGGGTGCTGTGACGCTGTCCTTACAGCAGATAAGTCTGTGGACACAGAACACTGGCCTAGCTAACGCTTTCCCTATGAATTCAGAATCATCAGCACAGCAGCAGTACTCTCCCTGCTCTCACTAACATGCAGCTTCAGAATGAATCTAAGATGGATGCTGTCCTTGCTTTTTGATAGGAGGTGGGTGGGTCTGGGAGGGAGGGTATGCTGATTGGCTGGAATGTGTCTGCTGACTGTGAGGTACAGGGTAAAAGTTTGCTCAATGATGATGTATAGGGGCGGACCAAACACCGCATATGTTCGCCCGCCGCGGCGAACACGAACAAGCTATGTTCGCCGGCGAATAGTTCGGGACATCTCTAATCTTAACTACTCTCAGGTCCTACACTCTGCTGTGGCTGTGAACTTGATTTATCAGACCAGGGCATCCTGTTCCTTTGCTCCATGATCCAGTTCTGATGCAGACAAGCCCATTGTATGGTCAGCATGGGCATTCTGACTGGTTTGTAGCTGTGAGGCCCCATAACATAAAAAAATCGGATGTCTTTTTGTCATAGCCAGAAGTAACTTTTTTTTTGGCAGTTTGTTTTATGGAAGTTCTTCTTTGGGATTGGGCTGGACAGGCTAGCCTTCACTTTCCATCAAAGAGCCTTGGGCATTCATGACCCTGTTGCCCAGATATCCTTCCATAGACCCCTTGGATGATACTAATGCAATGTCCCACTTAGTAGTGCATAGAGGATGAAAGTGGTGGTTGTGGCCCTGAGGGTGATGTAGAACTCACAAGTCAGTGGCAATCTCCCCTCTGGGTCTCCCTGGGGCAGTGCAGTGACTGGAGGGTGCACCCTTTCTTCCCTCATGGCACACCTTGATGTTGGGGTCTCGTGCCTGGTTGTAGTTGGGATGCTCATGTTATTAAGTGTACTGTAGGTCTGTGTGCAAGGCAGGACAGCAGATACAATGGACGTCAAATAGTGAAGTCAATACCCAGGCCAGTTGGTGTAAAAAAATAAGTCTACTTTTACTAAAGTGCAGAATAGGAGTCGTAGTACATCTGATAGTAGGCACAATTCCAAGTAGATCATAGTGCAGTTCCTCCCCAATAGCAACATATTGACAGCATCAGGGATGGGGGGTTGCAGACTTGAGATATGGCTTGCCAAACTATAATTGTATTAGCAATGTTCCATTTCACAACAGCTAAGTCTCTCTGCCATAAACATGAACTATCTGACTCCAATGCATGGCTTTGCAGATTCTGGACCTTCTAACTTCTTCTCTCTTGAGAACTTTTGATAAAGTTGCTTTCCTGGCCGTAGATTGTCTCAGAGATGAAGGTTCTATGAGCTTAGGCCAAGCTTTCAGAAGTGTGCACATGTAGGTTCTCACTGTAGCACTGCTAGACTCTACACACTGACCAGGCGGTGGACCCAGATCCATCTCCTGGCAACCTAAGGGGATGAGATACATTAACATTAGAGATGAGCGAATGTTTAAAAAACTCGATTCGCAGGTTTGCCGAATTCTTTGGGAAAAATTTGATTCAAACCTAATTTATTTGCGGCAAATCGCGTTAAAACTGCTATTTCCTGGCTTCAGAGAGCCTTTATAGTGGTGTAGAACACTGTGCCTTGCAGTAACACACATAGGGAGTCTGCTCTGGTAGTGAAATAATAAGGGAGTCCGTAGTGGCGTAACTAGAAATGACTGGGCCCCAGTCATTGTGTAATAATGTTGAGGGGCCCTGACAAAATCTTTTAGTACTTTTCCTCCTCTTGGATGGGCCCCTTCTGGGTCAGGGCCCCAAAGCAGCCGCTTCCCCTGCTTCCCCTATAGTAACGCCCCTGGGAGTCCGTGTGACATCCAGATGACAGGCTTCGCTCTTAGAATCACTGCACACTTCACTTATTTGGGCAGTCACAGGGCCAAAACTGACCAAATAACTCAAGTGTGAACTCAGCCTTACAGGTCAATGTTAGCATCAAGAAGAAGCGCACTCTTTTTACACCATCATCAGCTGATTCCATATAGACATCTACACAACCTTTTCTATTAAATGCTTATACAAGTAGAGCCCCCGACAGAGTGGAGAGGGTGTCAACAGTGAGTTTGCGTTGACATCACTGATTATTTTGCCCATCCTCTGATCCATCAGAACAATAACCCCCAAAAAACAGATCCTGCCTTTTGAGCATTCGCCTTCACTCGGTCAGCAATCCATTAGTATTGATAATGCCAAAAAAAAACAGGAGAGGATCCAAAACAGAGATGACACGTGAATGGAATATTTGCATGTCTTCTGTGTTTTGTACCCACTCCTGCTTTTGGCTACCAAATCACAAGTCAATTCTGATGGGACCATACAGGCCTTACAGCTGCTACACAGACAGGATCTGTTATTACGTGTCATTTTTCCTTCCTTCTGACAGATCAGAAGAAGGGTCAAATAAATGATGATGTCAACCAGGTCAAAAGGCAAAATAGTGGCCCAGTCATTAAGTGGGGAGGGTGGGAACACCATGAGAAGTCCACAGAGTGGCCCTATGACATAGTGGTGAGGTGGAAGCAGCATGAGGAGGCCACAGAGTGGCACAATGACAGTGTGGAGGTGGCATCTGCAGCATCAGGAGGCCACATAGTGGCACAATAACAGAGTGTGGAAGCGGCGGCAGCAGCAGCATCAGGAGGAGGCCACAGAGTGGCACAATGAAAGGTGGCGGCAGCATCAGGAGGCTACAGAGTGGCAAGGTGACATAGTGTGGAGCTGGCAGCAGCATGAGGAGACCACAGAGTGGCAAGGTGACATAATGTGGAGGTGGCAGCTGCATCAGGAAGCCACAGAGGGGCACAATGACAGAGTGTGGAGGTGGCAGTAGCATCAGGAGGCCACATAGTGGCAAGGTGACATAGTGTGGAGGTGGGTGGCAATACCAGTACCCATTGAAGATGGTGGGTAAAAGAAAGAGCACTTGGCATCAGATGTGTGGCATCAGGCGGGTGGAAGCATCAGAATAGTGGCTGTGGCAGGTAGCCAGAAGAAACCGGTCTCTTTTGTCAAAGTGTTGTTGTGGCACCATGGATGATCTAGTCTGATGCATCAAACATTGGTGGGTGGAAATCCTGGCTGATCCACGCCTGATTCAACTTGACAAAGGTCAGTCTCTCCACATTTTGAGTGGACAGGTGAGTTCTTCTTGGGGTAACTATGGCCCCCACCGCACTAAACACCCACTCTGATGCCACACTACTAGATAGGCATGACAGCTTTTCTAGGGCAAATTCTGCCAGTTGCAGCCACAAATACAGTTTGGCTGCCCAGTAGTCCAGTATCCAATGTGGGGTGGCAGGGTACTGTAAAGTATGCCCAGGCTCGGACTGGCCCACAGGGGTACAGGGGAATCACCCGGTGGGCCCCTGAGCAAGGTGGGCCCCTAGTCTCCCACCCCCTGCACAAGTGGCACATAACACATTAGACTTACTGCACTACATACATATATTCAATGTACAGCACCTTAACCAGCTTATGTTCATATAAAAAACTTGTTAGATTATTTATTATATTTGAATGTATCCGTACGGTGGGCCACCAAAATAAATTTTACTGGTGGGCCATAGGTACCCCAGTCCGACACTGAGTATGCCTGCTGGTTCAGGTCCTGCTCCAGGTCTAGCTGCTGCTGTTGAGTAGTTTCTTCACTAGGCGGGTGAGGAAAGCTGCTCATCAGCGACTCTAGACTCAGGCTGCTCCTGATAGAGCTGGTACTGCTCCTGCCACCCCACCCCTCCCCAACAGCCATGGCAGTGGAACGTGAGCGCAGGGGTCCCCTCGGTCAGACCTGCGAGAGGATGGACGATGGCGCAGATAGGCAGCGGCCAACTGACTACATAGGATGTCTCTATAGTAGTTCAGTTTGTCCTCCCTCTTAGCGGGTGTAAAAAAGGCCCCCATTTTGGACCAGTAGTGAGAGTCCAACAAGGTAGAGAGCCAGAATTCATCCCTCTGCCAAATCATGACAATTCAGCTGTTACTAGCTCACTACGCAAGCAAGTGAGCATGCATCGGGCCATTTGTGCAAGTGACTCGGAGGGACTCCCTGTCTCAATCTCCACTGCATACTGCTACAGTTTGTTTGGGTCCTCTGCCTCCTTTTCTTCATCGCCCTGTAGCTCCTCTGGCTGCTCCTGCTCCTCCTCTCCTGTCACCTGTAGAAAAACCACCCATTTCATTATACATTGCTTGTGCTCCAATGTCCTCCTCCTCCTCCAGTTAAGCCCCCACAGGGCGCATGTGGCTGTGAGATCTAGGCACCACGTCTCCAGTCCCCTGACCAGCCAGATTTACCAGCATCTGTTCCAGGACATGAAGCAGTGGAATGACGTAGTTCATCCTGTAGTCCTGAAGACTGACACATAACGTGGCCTCCTCGAAGGGCCTGAGCAAACGGCAGGTGTCACGCATGAGCTGCCACTGGCTGACATCAAGGTTACACAGGGGAGTACTCCTGTCTGCTTGGATCATCAAGAAATTGTTTATGGCCTTTCTCTGTTCGTATAGTTGGTCCAACATATGGAGGGTGGAATTCATCACATATCAGCCTATGTTGGGGGATGCCGTTCTGCCGCTGCAGCTCAAGGAGGGTGTGCTTTGCGGTGTATGAGTGGCTGAAATGCATGCAACGTTTCCTAGCCAGTTTTAGGATGTCTTGCAGATGGGTGGAAGACTTCAGGAATCGCTTGCCTACCAGATTGAACACGTGTGCCATGCAGGGTGCATGGCTCAGCCGTCCTTGACGCAGGGCCGACACCATGTTCTTCCCGTTGTCGGTCACCATTTTTCCGATTTTGAGTTGTCGTGGAGAAAGCCAGGATTCGATTTCTTGATGAAGGACATGGAGCCGTTCCTTCCCTGTGTGGCTCAGTTCGCCCAGGCAAACGAGGTGCAGAACAGCGTGACAACGCCGTGCCCTGCACATGTGGTATGCTGGAGGCGCACTATTAATTGTCGCTGCAGTGGAGGCTGAGGACCCTGTGGAGGATGAGGAGGCAGACATTGTCGCAGGACCAACGGCGTGACAACGTGTAGGCGGAAGCGGCGTCACCTGGCCAAGTTGCTGGTGTGGCTGTGCAGGAACCACATTCACCCAGTGGTCCGTAAAGGACATGTATTGTCCCTCACCGTAGTTACAACTCCACACGTCGGCGCTGCCGTGCACATTGGCAGACACCGACAGGCTCAAGGATTGGCCCACCTTCTGTTTTACATGTGTGTGCAGGGCTGGTACTGCCTTTTTGGCAAAGAAATGACGGCTTGGGACTCTCCACCTCGGCTCGCACAAGCCGTCAGTTCTCTGAAAGGTGCAGCGTCCACCACTTGGAAAGGGAAGGACAGCAGCACCAGCAACTTGGACAGGAGCATGTTCAGCTTCTGCGCTGTTGCATGCTTGCACGCATACTTTTGTCTTTTGGCAATCGCTTTGGTGATTGATTGCTGACAGAATGACTGACGAGGAGTAGGAGGAGCATCAGGACCAGCAGATGATGGGAAGGACAGACAGCTCCCTTCGGCTGAGGTGGTGGAGACTTGACTGCCTGAAACCGGGTGCGTGCCACTGGGTGATGCAGCAGTTTCTGCAGCAGGCTGGAACACCACATCAGAGCCACGGTTGTCCCAGGCCACTTTATGGTGATGCTGCATATGTTGACGCAGGGCCATGGTCCCAACATTGGAACCCTAGCCACGCTTCACCTTCTGCCCACATATTCTACTTATGGCCATGTTTACCTCCTCCGGCGGCTTAACAAAAAACTGCCACAACGCGGAGAAGGTGATTTTACCCCCAGCACTGACTGACTGCTACCGCCGCTGCCTCCGTGAACCCGTGCACTGCTACTTCCTGGGCAGGTAGGCTCCTGCGATGCGAGTGATCTACCCAGGCACGTTTGGCTCCCACTGCTGCCACCCTGCCGACTCCCGGCCACTCCAGCGACCTGCTGGCTGCTCTGCTGTCTCACGGGCAAACTGCCACTCTCTTTTCCCAGTGATGATGAAGCCCCTTCGTCACCCGGCTCATCATCGTGTACTGTCTGCACGTCACTGATGCACCGCAGAATGGAAAAGATAGGCTCTCATTTTTTTCCACTTTTACACAACACAAACGGCTTTTCAACAGATAAGTGCAACGCAGAAGGGCGAATATATTTTTATTTCACCACTAATACACAGCAAACTTGGCTTTACAACATATAACTGCACCGCACAAGGGCAAATAGGATGTACTGTAGAAATATTTCCTTGTAAATAAACCCTGTTAATGGCTGTATCAAATAGCACTTGCACCCCAATAACAAGAACGGTTTGCTAGAATTACAGAGCTGTATAATGGCAATTTGGATCCCCAGTCAGTGCACCAAGATGTAATAGGATTGTTCCTATTAACCAGGCTGGTAAATGGCAGAGTCTAAGATGGCTGCCGCTATTTATAGTGCTGTGACATCACAGGGCTGGCTGCTGATTGGCTGCATGCATGGCATTATGGGTGATCCTGCCTTCCCAGAGTTTCTTTTCTCCATGTCCTCACACGTGCAGCAGCTATTTAAGGAAAAAATGTGATTCGTTACTACGAAGCGTGAGGAAATTCGGCTTCGGTGCGAATCAAATTTTTCCTGAAATTCGGATCGAATTCCACTTCGTCAACTTCGATTCGCTCATCTCTTATTAACATCACAACAATTTACACTTTGCAGTGACCCTGTTTTCAGGCACTAACCTCGACGTATCAGGAACACCGCTAAAGACTATCCATATGAAGATGTTCTGACACAGTCATCTGGCATCAAAGTTGGACCCTTGTTGCTCAGATCCTCCCTTGTGAAGAGATCAGCAATACTATTTACTGTATGTTCCCCTATTACTGCCATCAGTTTGATTCTGTCCCCACAGTCTCCGTGCAAATGTTTCTATGCAGCCTGAGTAATCGTGTAAATGGGTCCAGACTATTAAGGCGTTCTTGCTTGTTGGAAAATGACAGCGATTCCCGAAGGACCTAAACTCATTTCTGAACAATGTAGTGAGAACTGCAGAAGAAGACAGCAATTTATCCCCCACCCTACTTGCCCCCAAACTGCACACTGAAGCCCACCCTTCTCCACCTCAACAGAGCCAGATAACCCCCACCAGTGAACCTTGCACACGGATGTTTGTCTACCGTCTCGTGGTAATATGGATTTATTTTGGAAATATAAAGGACATTTAGGAGATAAAGTTAAAAGCAAACATCCCATTACTGGGCTTCGTGTAAATCACATATTGGTTTTCAAATGAATTTCACTTCTGCTACTATGATAAAGCCGGTCTGAATGCAAAGATTTGTCCACCCGCCCTTCTTCATATTGACTTTTAATTATTGATGGCTTAGAAAAAACGGACAGAGGCCATGCGGTTGCATGCGGGATAATTAATGCTGGACGGGTGTTTATAGTTGGCTTGGGTTAGTGGCAGGGATGCAGCAGGGAACAATGAGAGTAGGATGGCAGGTGTCAGATAGCATTCCCCACGTCTCTGACAACTCCTTAGTAGCAGGAAATACATATTGTGTGCCCAACTGGCTGAGAACATTGTTATTGTATCAATTTTAGAACTGCGTCCATTGGGACCACGGATTCAGCAAAATCTAGAGTTCTAAACATTGCTAGCCCCGAACAGATGCATTGAAATCCAATCCCTATAATGCCCCCCTAAATTCCTGGGCACCCATACAGGTTATACTTACCCCCTCCCAGGCACTTGCGTCACTTCTGATCCCCGCACGGGTGCAGCTGCATCTCCCCATTGCACGGATCAAAACTTCAGGCGAGGATGGGGGACAACCAATACCAGGCCACGATGGGAATGAGCCTCCCTAGCATCACTAGGGAAGCTCGTCCCTGTCGCAGCCAGCTTTTGGCTGCCCCCCCTGTTACCGATGTTTTGATCCGCTCGACCGGGAGATGAAGCTGCGGCCGCAAGGGGATCAGGAGTGACGCGGGTACTGGGAAGTGGAGTAAGTATAAGCTGTATGAGGGGCCCAGACATTTTGGGGGGGTTGGATAACCCCTTTTAATGTACGAAAGGGCGGGCCCCGTGCACCTCAGCTCCTCAGCTTTTCAGTGATGGCTACACCCTTCTTCGGTGCACTGAGGCCATCATTTTATAGAGAATAGAAGTCTTTTTTCTCAGGAACGCCGAAAATGATTTTTCGAGGAAGGTATTATTTTAATCACAGCACGTGGGGGAGCAAACCACCCCTAGTATGGGTCTCCACTGCCGCAGCATGCACCTCAGTAACCTTCATTACTTATAATATGTTCCACCTCTTTGTCCATCCTGTTGTACGCGGCTCTGAGCTTTTTTATTTGTAATTGCACCATTTACCACATTGCATTTCGGTATTATGTTGATTCGTCACAGAACAATTAGATTCTTGGTAATATTGTTAAAATGACGAATTGTTGAGTCGTTTTGAAAGGCAAAGTGCAGCAGTTTTCAAAGTTTATTTCCAGAGGCTTGGGATTTGTAAGCAGCATATTGGGTCTTACACAGCAAACACTGAAATATCTATCAGTGTAATAAAGTTTGATCCAAGGAGTTCCCAAGTATAGGAACCATGAATGCAAAACCAGAAAAAAGAAATATTTGGTTACAAGGATGTACCTACAATTCTGGCTGCTACTGGGGCCCCTTAGAGAGGGGATGTATTCCCATCTAGTCTTGTTCCCATTTTAATAATTGGGTGATAAGAACCTGCAAGGGAATGTATCGCAAGGATGTAGACCATGGGGTGGGGAAATCAGGATACTGTGTGTGCTGAATGCAGAACCTGCGGTGTATTTCTATGAGACGCAGCTTCACTCTGCTTCCCCCTGTTTTCTGCTTGAAAAGGCTGACGGGGAGAAACTATCACAAGCAGGAGGCAGGGAAAACGGTCTGCAGTTGCATCACATAGGAGTTAGGGAACAAAAGCTCTGCGCAGTGTGAGAGTTTGAATACTCTATCTCAGCAAAGCCAGGGAATAAAGGGGAAATGTAGGATACGTTAGGGAAACCATACCAGAGAGGAAGATGGCAGACAAACAATAAAACAGGTATACATAAGACATACACAGACATACACAAAGGTGTTTTAGACGCTGGTCCTAATAAGTCCTTGCGCTGGAGGTGGATTCGCTAAAGCTTTGTAGAGCTGCCACCCTCTACATAACTTTGGTGCATCCACCGCCGGTCTAAATGTAAGCCAGCTTCCTCGCTATCCTAAATTTAGACAATTTTCTACGACTAAAACAGGCATAGAAGATGATAAATGAGACGGGCCTGCTGGCCCATCCCCTTCAACGCCCCTTTTTTAGATCTGGCACCACAATCAGCGTCAGGTATACGCCAGAAAACTGGCATGTATCTGTGAGTAAATGACCCCCAAAATGTCTACATTATTCCTTAATAATAGTCTGTGCTCCATTATATATACAAAAAATGTTGGACTGCTCACTTCCTGCAGCCACCTCTAGGGGGAGCTAATTGCAAAGAGATTTATACAGCTATCATTGAACGCCACGAAAGCTGTAAAACTCTACACAGTGATCACCTCTTAACAGACAAACACTATTTGGGAATTTCAATGGTGATTCATTTTTGGTGTAAAAAAAGTCACAAATGTTGGTGCAAGTCACTGTTGAGCAAAAGTTTTTGTCATTGATGATCTGCAAATAATTTTTTTTTGAGAAAAGTGAGCAGGGATTAGACACACTTAACAGAATTTCAGGGAGTAAAATATTAATGATGTATCCTCAGAAATATCTGATCAGGGTGGGGGGTGGGCTTGGGTTGTTCGGGGGCGTGTTGACTCTTGGCACCCTGACCCATCAGAGGTCGTGGTGCTCTGGAAGAGGCCATGTTATGTCACTTTTATCGGTCACATGGCCTAGGCGGAGCTCAGTGCCATTCAATTGAAAGGGCCGGGGGCTGCAATACCAAGCACAGCCCCTAAATAATGTACAGCGCTCTACTCTACTCTACTCTGGCTTTCTACTCTACTTTGGATTAGGAACACAAAATTGTGTTAATAAATAGCTTAGACCCTCTAGCAAATACATGGTCTCCCCTATGGAACGTGACAATTGTGTTTTATGCTGCAATCATTTTATCCCCAAAAGGACTATGGCAGCCCATCACTGTTTTACGAGTCGAGAAAAGGGTGACCCCACTACCGCAGCCTAGGGTGACCGACAATAGAAGACCTCCCTGCACTGAGCAGAAACTAGACAGGCCTCCCAATGGAGCGTACAGGTGCACAAGGAAGCCGAGCAGATTTTGGAGGCAGTTTTTAACTCTGTACAATGTTACATTTTTAGAACAGCAAAATATCCAGTATAAGCTAGTTCCTCACCCCATTAAGTTACCGGCATTACAAGCCCTTAATTGGGTGTCGTCTTGTTGTACTAGCTCATGTACTTTTCAATGCAGCGTATATCCAAGGATCTCCTTCTGATCCATTCGGCTTTTTGCTCTCCAGTCTGCTTTGTGAATTTATGTCAATAGCATGAGCTACTTGGCCCGTGACTTAAATATAATTTTTCTCTCTCTTTGATCTCCGCACTTGACTTTTGAGATTCAGTATGACTGAGTAATAGAAAACTGAACAGCTTATTATATAAACTAAGAGGGTTTTTTTAAGTCAATTTCACCCCAAGATAAAAAAAATATAAAAAAATCACCAGTATAAATAAGCCCTTCAGTTTTCAAGTTGTACATGTGTAAACCTGAGTGACAACCAGTATGACCCCCACGGAGACGACCCAGAATTCCTATGTAATCAAACATCACAACTGGAGTGGCCTTACATTGGGCGGTGCCCAGTGCTGTACCTTCGGTGGATGCCCCCTGCGTAGCTGCCAACAGTCGTGAATCTGCTTAATTTTTAGAGCCTGTCCTGGTAAATTTGGTCTATCCCAGGCAGGGGCGTACACAGACCTCATAGGGCCCCATTGCAAAACTTATGGTAGTATGGTCCCCCCTACCCCACCCGGTTTCCCAGTCAGGGTTGCCAACCCGAAATTTCCTTTTTTCTGTACAACTTATCCCAAAATCATGGACAGCTAACATTTTTACAGACAAACTGAATGGTAAAGATGATAAGTAATACAGGTCTATAGTGTAAGCTATTTACTGTGAGCTGTAAAAAAATTATCTAGTCAAGTACCACCAACCTCAAAAAAAATCACGGACACAGCTATTTTTCGTTTTACGGATTGTCCAGAAATTTCTGGACAGTTGGCAACCCTGTTCCTAGTACATGTGCATAATTTACTACCAGGCAATGCAGAATGCAAAGTGCAATGCCCCAGATGTCTGAGGGATTTAAATTGTATTTATTTTCTTTTTATTAAAGGGGTTGTCACACAAAAAATATTCTACAGTTTTTAAACCAGCACCTGGATCTGAATACTTTTGTAATTGCATGTAATTAAAAATGTAGCATAGCCACTGAGTTATTCAATAAAATGCATCTGTATAGCGCCACCTGCTGTTTGTTTTTTTCTTATTTCTTTTTCCTGCTCACTGAGAACGACGCACATGCTCAGTTTCATCCTTCAACTGCCTCCTGAGCTGTGATAGGGGGAGCTGAGACACGCCCCCTTAGCTGTGATAGGGAGAACATGGACACGCCCCCTGAGCTTCAGCAGAAAAGACACTCCCTTGAGCTGTCAGCTTGATATAAATCTAGCAGAGCAATGAATGGGGAGATCTCTAGATCCATGTGAGGTACAGGGCTGGTTCTAGCTTTGTTGGAAAGAGGTTGTCATGTGCTACATGATGTCTGATTTTTATTTTTTACATTAGTCAGGGGATAACCCCTTTAAGGTGACTTTAGAAGGGCTGATGAGCAGCAGATTGTAGGGAAGGAAGCGTTCCTTCTCGACAGCCAGCTGATCGTTAAGTGGAGGTGAAGCAGTGCAATTACATGCAGAGATCACCTCCACAGTATGAGGCAGAGGGATCGCTATTGCAATTGCTCGTCTTCCTACAGTTGCATTGTTTCTTATAATTTAGGTGCCTGCATGAACGACAGTTTCACCCAAAGGACAAGCGTTTCACAGGTTTATCGGGTGATCAGCTACACCTTTAGATGGACAGATTGTCAGGAATGAGCGTTTGCAGTTCCTTCCTGATAATGTGTCCGATCTGACCGTCTAAATCCACCTTTAGAGAAGAGAAAACTGCTCAAAGACATATATTTACTGGTGATTTTTTTTCTCAACTTGTTTAAATTTATTTTAGAAAAATAGCCATCCATGTCATCTCCAAATAATGGTGGCATTCGCGATAGCAGCAGGCTATTCCTCAGTGCTCTTAATATAACATTCAATTATTAAATTGTAGAGCCTTTCTGCTTGTTCAGTGAGAATACATGTAACTGTCCGCCTAGAGCAATCACAGATACACATGAACGGGCCGGCATGAAAATGCACTTGAACGGCAATCTGTGTCTACTTTCACAGTGTTGTCGACTGAAAATGGCAGTACTCTAAACATTTAGACCTAATTCACAACCCATTAGGGCGTTAAGAGCCGGTGATAATGACCACTGCATCTCTACCAGCTGTCCTTCATTGATCTCTATATCTGATGCAACTATGTCTATCCCTTCTTCAGATTGTGGACAGTGGAAGGACACTACTGCAAAGGCAAGAACAAATAAATAAACTTACCGGAGAGAAAGAGGCTAGCAGAGGAAGACGGGAAAGATAAGGGGGCCAAGTAGCTGATCCCTTGCCTCTGGTGGCTTTCTAGAGCCCTAAGGATGGAAGTAGAAGAAGAGGATGAGACCAACAAGAAGAAAAGAGCAGAAGAAGGCATGGAGAAGGAGGGACAAGGAGAAGGAGTAGTCCATGGCAGGGTAGAGAAAGACCATACCCAGAGAACCGAGTCAGAAGAGGCTGGAGTTTGGTTAACAGTGTAGAGACCCTACATAGCCAAAGATCCAAAGGGTTCCTTCCTCCCCATCTAACTCGTCAAACCAGGGTACTTGGCCTTAACAGTTACCCTCTAACAGGCCATTCTCACTAAGTCAATGTTCACCAACCGTAGGCCACACGTACCACAGGAGAAACCCAAGATGGCAAGCCTAAGACTGGGCCCACCTTTGGGGTTGAGGGTTATTTCCTCTGTGGATTAGTTTTCAAGCCATTACTTTATTTGTGAATTACGGTAAAACGGTTCTTTTTAATCTTCTTTGGAAAATTAGAGAAAAGACAGTGACACTTTGTGGGAAGTGGGTGCAATTTAGTAGGAAGTGTGACCTCCCACAGAAAGATTTACTATAACTTGTGCCACAAATTGGTGCAAATTATAGCAAGTGTCTCACTTGTGCTGTCAATACTGTCTCAGAAGAATAAACTGACTTTTTGCTTCACAGCGACCAGTCTATGAGAGTCAATGTTTTTTTTCCTTTGCAGCTGAACTGTGATGCACATGGGCATCAAGGTCGCCAGTTTTGATACATGTTCCTCATACCTCAGCAATGGAACCAGTTCCAAGCTTCGTACTCACAAACATTGAATTAGCTGAAAAATTGTTTCATGTAGGAGCCAGATGATCTTCTGGAAGATTGTTATATCACTCATTCATTATGTAAAAATGACTTAAAATCTTCAGTCTATCAAACAGCTGAAATTCATATCTCAAGAAAACAGATACATTGCAATGGCAGCGTTCCACTCTTACTGCCAATTTCCAAGAGTTCGAGCTATTGTCTCCATTCCATACGAAGATATCTGGATTCCATAAGATTACATAAAGAGCTCTGGTCTTCTTCCAATGCCTCGATTTCATAGACTTGAGGAAAGATCAGAAATCTGTTTGGATGCAGAGTCATTCTGTGATCTGACCAGGTTAATCTTCCGGTAAAGAATGAAAAATTACATAGAAGGAAGGATGTAGAATGAAGAACTCGGTAAAATAGGCCAAAACTTGAAATTAGTTTGGAAAGAAGAACCAGTAAAATAATCTCACATTGCGGAACGATTCACGGACTATTTTTAACTTTGTAATAGATGAATCGTTGTCCAACTCTGACATTTTCAGCAACTTGAAGGTTGCCTGCTTTTGTCGCTGGCAGGTTCGGCATATCTACCAACTATTTTATTCAGTTTGAGACAGCTCTTTTATATATCTCTGCTGCTCAGTCAGAGTCCTGAAAAATGGTACGGAAATAACTCCAGTAGAACTGTTCTTTTGCTATACTTTTATGTGTGTTTTTTTTTTTTAAAGACTTCATTCCTATATATACTTGTCCTATTAACCCAACATACTTGGGGCAACAGAGTGATTGGTTATCATCAATTTTTTTTTTATTAAGGAGGTCGTCAGACAATAAATATTATTTAGAAAAGCCGAGAAGGCTGTAATAATCTTGTGCACCTTGACGTTCCCCCACCGCTCCCGTTTCGATGCTTTCTGGTGCCAACCAGGACTCTACTTTCTGGGGCACACATGAAAAGATCGTTTAGCAACTGGCAACAGCGGTAATCTATTTCAGCCAGGGATTGACTAAGTGGTCATTATCTGTGTGTCAAGAGATACCAGGAGGTACAGACCAATGGCGGACCGTGATGCGGCAGAATGGAGGCAACAGAATATTGAGCCTTGTTAAAATTATATTTAGCAATTGGAAAAACCACCTATAGTCGATTGGTACAAGATACGATTTTGTACTATATAGTCTATTCCATTTCTGCCCCTTTTGATCATGGGTCTGGAGAGGGCAGTGAATACCATGGCTCACCCAGGCTCATTTCAACTCTAAATCTAACTCTGTGCTAGAGCCTCTGACCTACTATTTGTCCTTTATAATATTGGAAAAGAGGAGAGGAGAGCAGCTCTCATTGGTGGGACCGCTACACTAGAAGGAAAGTGTACATGTTGGTGAGGCTCACCTGATGGTGTTGTGCTTGGAGCGCAACACTCAAAACAGTATATAGAAGGGTCACTGGTGCTGCCAGTCTCCTCCCTCCAGGCACGGGAGTGCACTGTCAGGAACGGTAAGTAGAGGAATTAGGATTGGCGGCGGCACAAAAAGGTAAGCTCCAGATCACAATGTGATGAAAAATAAGTTTATTAAGTTAATCTCTTAATAGGTGACACGTTTTGGGGCCAGACCAGTCCCTTTGTCAGACCAAGAGCAACCTTTCTGATGTGGGAGACGGACCTTTAAACCCCCTTAAACACCAGCACCTACTGTAGGTACACCTGCTATACCTTTGCCGGGAAATATTCTTAATATATCTTAGATATAAAATTATCTTGTTTGTGAAGAAATGCCTATTCTATAGCATAGACGCTTGGATAATTAGGATAGCACTTCATGGACTAGACAACTATGGAAGGTCATATTCTGACACAACCTGCACCATAAGACAAATAATTGATATGAAGGGGCATAATTTATACACTGTCCTAATTCCAACCTCAGGAACCAGGGGCGTAGTTAAAGGCTCATGGGCCCTGGTGCAAGAGGTTAGCTTGAGTCCCCTTGTCCTCAGTGCTTTGTGGCCAGGGGCAGGGATATAACGACTCAGGGCCGATGACAACTTTCGTCTTAAGTCATAAATCATGCAACGTTTGCTCAGCAGATGTGTCACACATATTGGTGAATGGTAATCTTCATTATAACCTTGAAATGCCATATTCATCAACATCCGAAACAAAAAAGGTAAAAAAAAAACTGGTTTTCGGCTTTAATTGGTCCCACAAGGAGAATTTACTTTGTCGATTTTGTAGAAATATTTAATGGACAAGCTTATTAGGAAATTTTTGGTTGCTATGCTAATTATAAAACATGGAGGCACTCTCTAATTTCCATCTTAATGCGCGTCTAGTATTTACGGACTGGTAGACACCTGGGCAACATGTACCATAAGGGAAATTGAACAAGGATCTATAAAATAAAACATAGTTAAAGGGGTTCTCCGGGAATTAAGAAAATAAAATAACTGAAAATACTTAAATATGACTTTATTATAAATATATTCCCAAATTCCTCTCATTAGTTATAATGGGTCATTTTTCCTAGGGAGTAATCATTAGGGGAAATAAAATGGCCGCTGTCCTATTAGTGCACACAAAACCTCATACAGTAGGACAAGTTACTTCACAACACTGAGGTAAAGAGCTGCCTCATTCTCCTCTCTGCTGACGTTGTAATGACGTTCATGAGGAGACATGAAGTACAGAGAGGAGGTGGGGGTGTGGCTGATGAGGAGCAGCTCTTGTTTGCAGTCTCCATTACCACAGCCCCACATTACCACAGTCTGTCCTGTCCATCCTCTCTGTACTTCATGTCGCCTCATGAATGCCATTCCTACAAAGATTCATTTTATCAGCTGTATTCAGGATCATAATCCCTGACAAGCAGAGAGGAGGATCAGGCAGCTCTTTAGCTCAGTGTTGTAAAGTAACTTGTCCTGCTGTGTGATTAGGTCAGGTTCTGTTTGCACTAATAGGACGGCAGCCATTTTATTTATCCAAATGACTGCTCCCACAAAAAAACAGCCATTATAACTAATGAAAGGTATTTGGGAATATAGTTATAATAAAGTAATATTTAAGTATTTTCATTTTCTTAATTACTGGAGAACCCCTTTAAGGGTCCATCCACATGTCTGCAAATTGTGAATCCGCAAAACACGGACATCGGCCATGTGCGTTCTGCAGACCGCACATGGCTGGCTCTGTGATAGAATTGCTTATTCTTGTCTGTGGCTGCGGATATATATTTTTTGCTCTATATTTTTTGAGAGGCCGCAGAACAGAACTACGGATGAGAACCCATTCATGTACAAATTACATTTGTTGAACTGATTACAGATCATCTTTAAATATTTGCTGCTATATGCCTTAAAGGGGCTGACCCCCAACAAACATTTTTAATCTCGATGATCAGCTGTTATCGGGGGAATGTAGTATAAACCTACCATCCTAATTATTGGTTGCAATGGGTTTACCATAGGGGGCCCATTCTATGCAGTGACTTTTTGCTCTAGCCCATGCAGGGCGGTCCTGAGTAGGGAGACCTCCAACCATGATATCGCTATGCATATAAGGCATTTGGAGAGGAATGATTCCAGATGGGACACTACTTTAAAACAAAAATATGCCATGATGCCAATGACAGAGTGTTGCTGTGATAGTATTCAGTATACATTGTGGCCTTAGGCTGATGATAACTACTTGTTGCTTCCATAAAACAGTAGGAATTAGAGCAGGGTTTAGTGGACGTAAGGCCAGGGCTATGCATTGCCTGGGGTATGACAGTTGTGTAACAATGTTGGATCCAAAGCCATCCTTTGGGATGTGCAACTTGGGCACATGAGCTGCCTCTGAAGAAGACCTGACAAGGCTATCATCACTAATGATCCTAAAGGGGCTGTCTAACCTTATACATTGGTGGCATATCGCTAGGATATGCCACCAATCTCTTATAGGTGTAGGTTCCACAGGGACTTGCACCTACCTCTATAATGGAGCCCGCAAAGTGAAGGAGAGAAGACCATGCATGCTCTGCCACCCGCCAACCATTTCTATGGGACTGCACTTGCGCTCCTGATTCATTTCTATGGGAAAATAGCCAAGAGCACATGCTCCATCCGCACTCCTTCACTTTGCAGGCTCCATTTTAGAGACAAGTCCAGAGGTGTGACATGCACCTATCAGACATTAGTGGCATATACTAGCAGTATGCCACCAATGTATGACACAACCCCTTTAAGATTCGTAGTGATTAAAGCCTCGGGTGCCAGGTCTTCTACTATATACACCATATGCAAGGGCGTAGCTAAAGGCTCATGGGCCCTGATGCAAGAGTTCAGCTTGGGCCCTTCTTCCCTCTTTGTGGCCAGGGGCAGGGAAGCACATGGCTTTTGTGCTGTGTGAGGCAAAAATTTAAACGGCACCCCGTTCCAAACCCCCCCACCCCCCACGCGAAATTCTTGATTTACTCCTTCTCTCCAGCCAGAGGTGTAACCTGACCAGCGTGCACTTTCTATAATACTGGTGTCTTCTTTTGTGGCACAAGGGTCTTTGGGCCCCCTCAGGCTTCTGGGCCCGGTAGGGACTGCTACCTCTGCACCCCCTATAGCTACGCCCCTGACCATATGGGTGGCTATCAGAAGGTCCATCATCTAACATCAGACAGTACTGGTCGGATCATACAATGATTGAGGTTATTTTCAACTCTTGGTGGCAGCTACATTGACAATATACTAAGTCGCCCACGCTGGCATCCGTGTCATGGTAGCAGTCTGACATTGATGAGCATCTGTTTCCCTTTGAAATAAAATGAGACTGCAGAACTAACCGTCTTCTGATCCAGAAGTATGTCTAGACGGCCGATGTGCCCTTCTCACTACATTAATCAGTTGCACAGTTGGATAATTTGATCTACTGGAATTCTCAAGATGTTAACATAAGTGTCACCTCCTTCTTCCCCAAGTGCCAGTCCATCTCCATTCATTAGTATTTGGTGATATTGTCGTGGAATAATCCGTCCTTTTCAGTTTATAAATTACCTATGACAAATTGCCACTTAGGCATAATAACTGAAGTACGGAAGAAAAGGACGTGCAAATTATGAGAAAATGCATCTACAGTGATACACAGGTCGGTATCGAGAGGGCTCGCTCGCTTAATAAGATCTACAGACTAGAGCCACGAATCTACAAGACATACACTCGGGTGAAATTATATTAACCCAAGAAAATTCAAAAGCAATGAATAAAAGGCTCTAATTCTGTCTGAAAGGGAATTGTATAATAAAGTCTCAGGTAATTTACAGTGAAATAGAAAAACTTTGAAATGTAAATTCATAGATATATGTAGATAGGAGATAAAAGGTATAGAATTCGTTAGATAGGTTGATACGAGAAGAAGAGATAGATAATTAAATAGATATGAGAGCAAGGATGATTTATAGATAGAAGAATAGATATTAGATAGATGGATAGATAGATAGATATGAGATGTATAGATAGATAGATAGATAGATAGATAGATATGATAGATAGATAGATAGATAGATAAAGGTGAAACTCGAAAAATTTTGAATATCGTGCAAAGTTCATTTATTTCAGTAATGCAACTTAAAAGGTGAAACTAATAAAGGTGAGACTCATTACATGCAAAGCGAGATATTTCAAGCCTTTATTTGTTATCATTTGGATGATTATGGCTTACAGCTTAGAGCTACTCTCACAGTCACAATCTCAGGTGCCCTGTGCTCAGGTCTGGATTAATTAGCTGACTAGAGCGTGACACTTCAGCCTAGAATATTGCAACGCTTGTATCACGTTCAGAGCGGATTCGTTTAAGTTAGGTTTAATGAAAAATGACAAAAGTCCAAACGGATCCGTTTTGAGTTCACATGTAGATAAGTCAATGGAGAGATAGATTCAAATAGCATCATATTGTGTCGATTAAATAATAGATCCGATCCGCATTGATACATTGATAGATGAAAACGGATTCCGTTAGGCTTCGCCTCTTGCAGACCACAGGTTACACCCCTAGTGACCAAGCCTTCTGCAATGCCGCAGTTATGCTGCTGTCACCGCTCCAATACTGGAATACAAGCGGACGAGCCGAAATGATGCATTCTGACCGGATCCTTATCCATCTCACGAATAGAGCTTCATTGGTGGTACTGAACTGATCTGACATTTTGACTGTTTGCTAGTAGTAGCACTGTAACGGCATCTTGCAAAAAAGAATCCAACACGTTCTAGTGTGAAAGTAGCCTTACAGAAAACTACAATGTCTACATAAATCTTTCACAAACCCTGTTGTTCTACAGGGTATGGATTAAATTAGCTGACTAGAGTGTATACTTATTGGCCTAGTAATAGTTGAACCGTTTACACAACTATGGTGCTAATTTTGAATGTCTGCATTACTGAAATAACACTGAACTTCTGAGCACCATATTCTAATGTTTCAGTTTCACCGGTAGATAGATAGATAGATAGATACATAGATCAGATGATAGATAGATAGATAGATACACTAGATAATATATAGATAGATGAGATAATAGATAGTATGATAGATAGATTAGATAGATAGATAGATAGATAGATAGATAGATAATAGATAGATAGATAGATGAAAGAAAAAGGAAATTTCATGGCTTGAGAAAAGGTTTGGGAGAATCGAAACGTTGCATTTCCATTTTTTTAATAGTTTGACGGGAGTGATCACCATGCCACAGCCGCTTAGGACTTGGGCACCTGTGTAGCATCTTAGCTGCAAAAAGTGTCACTCATAGATGGTATACGCCGTACTCAGGAGAAGTCAGGGCAATGTGTTGTAGGAGTGTATTTTTACATATACCCATGCTGGTGAGGAAATATCTCTGTAAACTGACAACTTTGTATAAATTTGTTTTAAAAGTTGCCATTTACAGAGATATTTCTCTCACCAAGCATGGGTATCATGTAAACATACACCCAAAACGCATTGCCCTACTTCTCCTGAGTACGTGGATACCATATGAGTGACACTTTTTGCAGCCAAGATGCAAGAGGCCCAAATTCCAATGAGTACCTTTAGATTTCTGAGCCATTTTTCCGCATTTTTCTTCTCACGCTTTAGGGCCCCTAAAATGCCAGGGCAGTAGAAATACCCCACAAGTGACCCCATTTTGGAAAGAAGACACCCCAAGGTATTCCGTGAGGGCCATGGCGAGTTCACAGAATTTATTTTTTTGGCACAAGTTAGCGGAAATTGATATTTTTATTTTTTTATTTTTTTACAAAGTCTCATATTCCACTAACTTGTGACAAAAAATAAAATTTTACATGAACTCACCATACCCCTCACGGAATACCTTGGGGTGTCTTCTTTCTAAAATGGGGTCACATGTGGGGTATTTATACTGCCCTGGCATTTTAGGGGTCTCCATAATCATTACACGTATGGCCAGCATTAGGAGTTTCTGCGATTCTCCGTATATTGAGCATACGGGTAATGAGATTTTTCCGTTCAGCCTCTGGGCTGAAAAAAAAAATGAACGGCGCAGATTTTTCATTCGCATCGATCAATGTGGATGAAAAAATCTCTGCCAAATCAGTGACTGCGATGGGCTGGACGCTAGCTACCTAACAAGTAGCTAGCTAACTGGTGGTGATAAGGGACCCTTATGCCCCATTCACACGTCCGAAATTCTGTTTGCGGAACGGAATTGCGGACCCATTCATTTCTATGGGGACAGACTTTGTCCCGCTCGGATCCGGAATTACGGATCCGCGCTCCGAGTCTGCACTTCCGTTCCGCAAAAATATAGAACATGTCCTATTCTTGTCCGCAGTGCGGACAAGAAAAAGCATTTTCTATATAGTTCTGTGCGGATCTGCAAAATGCGGAAAGCACATTGCCGGTGTCCGTATTTTACGGATCCGTAGATCCATGGATCCGCAAAACACATACGGACGTCTGAATGAGCCTGTAGGGGGTGATTAGTGACAGGGGGTGACAGGGGTGATCAGGAGGTGACATTGGTGATCAGGGGGTGACATGGGTGATCAGGGTTAATCAGTGATGGGGGGTGGGGGGTGTGTGTGTAGTGATTGGTGCACTTTACCTTTGTTTCCTCTGGTGGTCCCAAACAAAGGGACCACCAGACGAGCAGACAGCAGGCATATCAGACGCTGTTTACAAAACAGCGTCTGATATGCGATTTAAATGCGGTTTTTTCCGCATCTACAGCCTGCCAGCGCATGATCAGCGCTGGCAGGCTGTAGTTTCAGTTGTCCCGGCTCCGATCACATGAACGCGCGCGCGTTCATGTGAAATCTCAGGTCTCACGAGATGACGCCGATAGGCGTGACTGAGACCTGAGAGAGCCGCCGCGCTGACGCCCATCGGCGTTAGCGTGGCGGCAAGTGGTTAAAAAGGTTTTAAAGGGAGAACGGAAACGTTGCATTTCCATTTTCATTTATGGTTTGACGGGAGGATCACCGCCACAGCCACTGGCACCCCGTTTTTTTGTACTTTTTTCTACTATTGTCTGCAGTGCTGCCCAGCCGTATTGACTTTTAGCGGTCGCAGTGGTGGCAGTTTTGACCGGGCCCCTAAGCCAGGGGGGATCCAGAGAAGATGAGGAAAGAGAATATCTACATCAGAATAGACATCACTGGATGTAAGAGGTATGTGGCTCTGTATTACCCTGTATGTTTGTAGCCCTGTATGTAATGTTTTCCAAGTAGGGGTTGTCTGCTTTTTTTTCGTAAGAGTGCTGCCTTCTCTGCTCTGTTTACCTGCTCACCACTGCAATTACTGCAGTGAACAGGTAAACAGAGCAGAGAAAGCAGCTCTCATATGAGCACTGCCCTCTCTTCAAACAGCTGATCGACGGGGGTGCCGGAGGTTGGACCACCGCCGATCTGAAATTGTTGACCTATCCTGGGGATAGATCATCAGTAGTAAAAAAAAGGACAACCCCTTTAACAGTAGGACTGGAGGTAAAGGTTTAGGTTGAGAATTTGGTATGGGGTGGGGGGGTGTTTCAATTTTTACCTCAGGCAGCAGAAAGGCTAGGTGCACCCCCGCCCCTTCACAAAGTACTGAGGGAAGGGGGGGGGGGGGAGCTGAACTCATGCATCAGGGCCCATGAGCCTTTAGCTACACCCCTGGATAGATGGATATATATGAAATAGATAGATAGATAGATAGATAGATAGATAGATAGTATGAGATAGATAGATAGATAGATAGATAGATAGATAGATAGATAATGGTATGATATATTTATATACTTCCGTCAAAGGACTCCATATCACATGTCAAAAAACTCATGTTTCCGCTAAGGCCAGGCCAGAGATCCGCTGGCCATCAACATATTGTAACCACCACCTTTGCAATGGATTTACAGTATGTGCTATGTAATCCATAACCTCAGATTTAGACACAGATATAATAAAACCCATAGTAAAACCCAGAACAATTTTGTACTGATTTATTTAGTGTTTCTGACTTTATAAATAATGTATTTCTGACTGTATCAATCAACCACCAGGGGGAGCTAACTGCATGTTAATAATATAGTTGGCTGTAGCCACAGAGGGGGCTGTATAAATCTGCATCCAATGAGTTCCCCCTAGTGGTGAGTGCAGGTAGTCTCTATGACAGTGTCACCTCAATCAAGGGAAGCAGTTCAGTGCTGAACGATGGCACTGCTGTTCCCATTGCTTACTTGCTACTTTGTTTATTATAGAACACGACTAAGGAAGTACATTTATTTTTATATTTAAATAAAAAAAACTTTTGGGAGATAAAAAAAAATTGGCGTCTTTTAATCTGTTTCATATGTTGATAAAATATTTATATGCTCTCCTACAATTAATTAGAACAGACCATGTAACACTGCAGGAAACAAATTGAAAATTTAATAAAGTAAGTTCACTTTCAATTTCTTTTGAAGAGAGAAGCTAATTATATCGGGTTCTATGATTTTAACTTTAATTAAACTGCAATTTAAAATATACCAAAAAAAAAAATAAAACTTGAAAATATTCTAGAAATAGTTCAATCACATCACCCTGATGCAGATCTGTTCACATGGAGCATTTGTAGGAAGAGTTTAGAAAACGGAGTCTTTACAATTTTTATAAGCAATCTCCATATTTATCATCAGGTGGAACAGGTCTAATAATAAAAAAAAAGTTTATGATCCATTAGATACATGAGGGATTGTGTTTAGCGAAGTGGACTTCGACTCGAATTTTGGGAAAAAATTTGATTTGTCACGAAGCCGAATTTCCTCGCACTTTTTGGTAGCTAGTCATCTTTTCCTGAAACAAAAAAATCCATACTCACCTCATCCATTTGCTCGTGGAGAGGCCATCGCAGCCATCTTGATTGAAGAAAACACGCCAAATCTCAGTAATGATGTCACCGCATCTGGCTAGCATGAGTGTGCATGAGATTTGATACGTTTTCTTCAATCAAAATGGCTGCGACAGCCTCTCCACGAGCAAATGGATGAGGTATGCAGAACGCGCATGTCAATGTATCCGGCTGGAGGATAATATTGGAAGAGGCAAGTGCGAGATCGATAGTGCATCAGGCTGGACGCAACGTGGGGCGCCGAACTAAGGAAGGTGTATGCAGACCTGTTCATGCACGTAGGGCCTTTGCCAGGCTGGACAGTACTGCAAATACGGGGACGCAGAGGGCGGAGCTCAGCCCAGCGGTATCTGTTTGATAAGGCTGGACAGCTAAGAGTGGTAATGTAAACTGGACAATTGGACATACTCATAGTCATATATTGTTTCTGCCATAGAGAATTGGGCAATCAATTATTAACTACTAATTAGTGTTGATCACGAATATTCAAATTGCGAATTTCAATCACGAATATCGGCACTTCGAGAATTTGCGAATATTTAGAATATCTCAAAATATTTTCGTAATCGCAAATATTCGTATTTTTTTTTAAATACCAGTCTATGTGCATATTTATGCAAATTTTTTTAATGCGAATTTTCGCAATCAAGAAAATAATGCCTGAAGATCAGGAATTCGCGAATATATGGCGAATATTTGCCCAAATATTCGCGAAATATCGCAAATTCGAATATTGCCCCTGCCGCTCATCACTACTACTAATGACTATATGAACTAGAATCGATAATACGCAGGGCTCACATATACATTTATTCTAATCGTTATATTTTCGGTTGCTATCAACAACAACTATCTTTCTAATCATCATATTTTTGATTGCTATTAACAACAACAATTGCCACTAAGATCGGGGGAAACCAATTAGCAACCAGTAACCATCTATTTATCTGGACACTTTTCATACCCATGTACGGTAGGAGGCATAATGACGAGTCAGGTAGTGAGGGAGGGCCATATACAGAGCAAACACTGTCAGGCATATCCATCAAATCATCAGTATAGCAGTTTTTAGTTACTTTGGATAGGAAATCCCCAGTGGTTTCGAACAATGGCAGCTGATCTCTTCAGTGAACATATGTTATATTTTTCAAACACGGAAGTCGCTTCTTACTTAACCGTCTGTGTAAGATGACCCATAACAATATTGCTTACTGCTCAATTATAGCAAGTTAAGGAAATGCATCTTCCAGAAACAAAGCGGCAGCTGCAGGAAAATAATCATGGGAGACATAATTGGTCTAAATTATGTATTTTGTTAACATAGGGTTTAACTCTGTTTGCTAAAACGATACAGTGCAATTATAGATTGTGCATGGACTGATATTTTAGCTTGTATTTTCAAAAGGCTATTTCCAGCCAAGATCAGTTTGGGAAAATTACCAAAGATGTCATAAGATACATGAATCCGAATTGGTTAAAATGGCGCCATAATGGTTGACGTGGTGTAATATATTTTTAAGATCCCCCTTAATATGTTTTTCAAAATTGCTTCCATTCTACGCGATGGGTGAATGGAATAATAAGGATTCAGAAATTGATTGGCCAGTGTATATATTCTTCACTCTTTGACAGTAAAGGGGTTTACTTGGGATTTTCATATTGATGGCCTATCCCACGGATATAAGATCGGTGGTGGTCTGACTCCTGGTACCCCCGCTGATTAGCTGTATGAAAAGACCGCAATGCTCTTAGAGTGCCTAGACCTCTTCCTAGACCATGTGATGTCACTTTAATCAGTCACAGGGCCTAGGTGCCCCCAGATCCCATTCAAGTTAATGGGCCTGAGCTGCAATACCAAGCACAGTCACTAACTATACAATGGACGGGGCTGTACTTGGTAAGCTGCGAGGATGATCACTTGAGCGCTACGGCTTCCTCAAACACCTGATCTCATATCGATGATGTAACAATCACTAGGTGTGGAACCACTGTGTCAACCAACCAGTTTGACTTTAGACTAATCGTAAGGGTGATATCCTGGTAGCCCCCTGGTATTCACCCTTTAACCCCTACACATGGATCTGACTTCACTGCAGGGGAGCCACCAGGCTGCTATGTCCTGAAGTAGTCCTGGTGTGGTTGGCAGCTGACCCACGGGGGTCAGAGACACCAGGACTGAAGAGTCATGAAAACCTGTAGTCAGAAACAGGCCTAGGTCAGAGCAGGCAGAGTTTGTGCAAATATGTGAAACAACAGAGTCAGTACGGTGATCAGGCATGGGTAAGATCTGGTAGCAGATCAAAATCCAAGAATCAGGCAGAAGTCTGTACACGGGCAGACAATCAGATTATAACACACTTTTGAAGGATCTAGCAAGCTAATAAACCTATTGCTCAGGCACCTCTCCCCAGGGTAAGATGTCTTAGGTACCCACAGGTGTCCAGCCATAGCATGGTGAAGTTTACTATGCTCACACTGTGGCCTTTTAAGACCCATGTAGCACACGTCTGCTACAGGACAAGTGAAGAGGCCTAGAAGAGAAGAGCAGGCTGTGGTCTGCGACAGAAGACACAAGACTATTGTGTCGGTGCTGCTGCTGGGAATGGGTGAGAGAAGTGGTACCCCTGGCCACCCAGGGAAGCAGGAGTGAGGTGGGCAAAGGGTGCCAGTGTAACAGATGACCTATCCTGAGGACAGCCCATCAAGATGAAATTCCTGGAACCCTTTAAAACAAATAAAACGGACTTTTTTTATATTCAGTCGCGGACACATATAATGTATATTCATTATAGTCATTCGTCACTCGCTTCGTGAACGAGAGACAAATGAAATGTTTAAGGACATTTTACTCACCTGTCGCTTCTCAGTAAATGACACTGTGTAAGTGATGGCCAGTCAAAACCGCAGGATCTATTAGAAGCCGCCAAATCAGTGCGGAGGGACACAGATGCCCAGTAGAGACTCAAAGTGGCATCTATCAGACTTGTCACATCATCGCCAGTGGTAATAAAGGCATTCTTGTTTTATTCCGCAGTGTCCATTGAGAGTAATAATTTTACACTATTCTGTAGATAAAACTGATATTGCGGCATTTATCACACGGTTTGATCTGAAATGGCCTAAAAGAATACGAAAGCGCTAGTTATTATTTCCCTTTTAATATGAAATTCTCATAGACTGATTGGAAAAAAGTTTACTTTTAACATAAAAAGGTATCAAACTTTCAGCAGTGGAAATGGCGCCATCAATCAGCAAACTAGCCAAGTGCCAAGAATCCAAACTGTTAGGTCGTCAACCTGTAATTTTAAACACAAATTCCATCAAGAATTCATCAGTTTCCATCATTTGCTTATGGCCTGCGGGAGAAGGGGGGGAGATGTGTGTTTTTAAAGCTGTGGAAAATGATGGCCCGGTAAATATTTATCTTTCTACAAAAGGTGATATACGGCATAGGGACAGAGAGAAATATTCTTTACATTGTTACCTGTTACATTGTTGTCATCCACTCTATCTGATAGGTTTATGATTGTCACAATCTGGAGAATGTTCATTAGATGGGTGATCCGGGAATTTATATTGATGACCTGTTCGCTGGATAGGTCATTAATATCAGATTGGCGAGGGTCTGACACCCGGGACCACAGCCGATCAGCTATTTTCACACTAGCGGCAGGGGAGTCTGTCAGGCTGTTCCAGCGGGTAAACAGCCTGTCGGATTCGTCCTGCCGCTAGTTCACGTGTGCCCCCGGACTGCCACTCTGTCCCCATTGACTATAATAGGGGCGGGGGCTGAGTTCCGGTGGTAGCACGGCAGCGCACAGCGAGAGGCAGCCGGACTAAAAGTACTGCATGTCGTACTTTTAGTCTGGCGACCTCTCGCCGTGCGCTGCTGTGCTCCTGACGGAACTCCACCCCCATTATAGTCAATGGGGACGGAG
Organism: Bufotes viridis; assembly: GCA_033119425.1. Lineage (NCBI taxonomy): Eukaryota > Metazoa > Chordata > Amphibia > Anura > Bufonidae > Bufotes > Bufotes viridis. Next base: position 20,325,032 of record CM065596.1, on the reverse strand, counting down.
CGGCAGTCTGGGGGCACACATGAACTAGCGGCAGGACGGATCCGACAGGCTGTTCACCCGCGAAAATAGCCTTAGAAGAGGCCAGAGCTCTGTGCCCTTCTGAGCCTTAGAAGTGCCCATACCCCGTATAACAAATACACGATATAGCTTAGAAGGTTCTAAATAGGGTTGTCTTAGACCACCAAGGATGATTTCAATAACTCTTTCCCTGTCCTAAACCCTTGGAATGTTTACACTAACCTCTTTGATGTCCTAGACCACCAGGGATGATAAAATTAAAATGTATACCTGTCTCCGCTATGTGGTCTCTCCTCTTACTGTGATTGGACATATCACTTTGCTCTGCCTGAACACAGAAATAACTCTCCGCCCCAGGTGCCCGCTCTCAGGAGGTTGCCAGAAGCAATGAGCGCTTCCATCAATACAGATTGCTGGAGCGCCGGGAGTTGCAGTCCTGTCACTCAGCTCTCCGCGCTCTGACTATCCCTCACTGAATGGTGAAGCAGGGAGACTTCTGCTCCCGGCTCCACCATTTATCCTGCAGACACAGATTGCGCTGACGGCCTGTGGGGTAGGAGCCTGCAGCCTGGGAATCTGCCTGTGCTCCTCCCACACAGTGCGATCTGTGTCTGCAGGGGAGAGCTGGATCTGAGCCTCAGGAACGGGACAAGGTGAGTAGTTACTGATTATTTTGTTTTATTAACGCAGAGGGGGCACAGAGGTCATTTCTACTATGGAGGGGGCACAATGGGCATTACTACTATGTAGGGGAAACAATGTACATAATTACTATAAAGGGGGCACAATAGGCATTACTACTGTGAAGGGGGCACAATGGGCATTACTACTGTGAAGGAAGCACAATCGGCATTACTACTGTGAAGGGGGCACAATGGGCATTATTACTATGAAGGAAGCACAATGGGCATTACTACTGTGAAGGGGGCACAATGGGCATCACTACTGTGAAAGAGGCACAGAGGGCTTTACTTCCATGAAGGGGGCACAAGGGCATTAATACTACAAAGGTGCACAATAGACATGGCTGCTATGAAGGGAGCACAGTGGACATGAGTACTATGAAGGGGACACAGTAGGCATTATTAATGTAAAGGGAGCACAGAGGGCATTAATGCTACGAAAGGGACACAGAGGGTATTACTACTGTGAAGGGGACACAGAGGACATTACTACTATTAATTGGGCACAATGGGCATTACTACTGTGAAGGGGCACAGAGGGCATTACCACTACAAAGGGGCACAGAGGGCATTACTACTATTAAGGGGGCATAATGGGCCTTAATACTATGAAGGGGGCACAATGGGCATTACTACTATGAAGGGGGCACAATGGGCATTACTACTATTAAGGGGGCACAATAGGCATTATTACTATGAAGGGGGCAAAATGGGCATTACTATTGTGAAGGGGGCAAAGAGAGGGCATTATTACTTTGAAGGGGGCACAGAGAGGGCATTACTACTGTGAAGGGTGCACATAGTGCATTACTACTATAAAGGGGGCACAGAGGGCATAACAACTGTGAAATGGCACAGAGAGGGCATAACTACCATGACGGGGGCACAAAGTGCATTACTACTGTGAAGGGCGTACAGAGAGGGCATTACTACTGTGAAGAGGCACAGAGTGCATTACTACTATGAAGGGGGCCCAGAGGGCATATCTACTGTAAAGGGGGACCAACGGCATTACCACTGTGAAGGGGGCCCCCCCTGCACATACTCTATCTATCTATCTATCTATGATCTATTGTATCCTTCCTTAGCTTTGTGTACTGTATTCGGCTTCATTATTTCCGTTACAGCCATCATTCCCCTCGGAATATACACAGGACTCATTTCCTGATATAAACCTAGTAAATGAGCGCTCCCTCTACAGACACAAGTATTTAATAGCTATCAGGTATTTCTGTTATTTATTGCCGCATGCAGTGACCCAGAGGGTTTCCATCTCGCTCTTAATGGCATGTACCAGGCATGTAAATGACTTTGATTCACACTTTCTATTCATGTTTGCAGTGGAAATTCTGCATCTAGTAATTACTTGATGTGAAATCCATGTTTTAATTTCAAATGTGCATAAAACACAAATTACACATCATGTTATTGTTTGTTAATTCCATATTCTGGGGAGAAATCTTTGGTGCGACATAATTATTCATCCCGCACTGAATTCTCATAAGTGAATACGATTTTTCGTCGACTGTTATAAAAACCTCGCTTCAGCATTGTTCAGTGGTTATTCTATACTTAATTACATAAAACGTAGGAGGAAATTATTGTCAAAACATTTTAAATTCAATAATGTACAACCGAAGCCAAGTGTGAGGTTTCACTGTAATTTATTCTCACGCAGAACTAAAATGGGTTGACTGGAATTGGAAAGAAGATTTTCTTTTTTTTTTTCAAGAAACAGCGCCACTCTTGTCCACTGGCTACGTCCGGTATTGCAGCTCTGGACATTGGATGTAGTGCTGTTTCTGGTAAGAAAGAAAATATTTTTATCTAACCTTAGACAACTGCATATTATTTTTGTGTTGGCACTGAGATCATATATCACTTTTTTTTTATATTAACTTGTTTTTTTACAGAACTTTCTGTTTTTAGGTTTCCAAAGTATGTAGACATTTAATTATTATTAAATTTATTTTTCGGGATATGAACAAAAAATTTACACAGAACAGATAAATTTTTTAGAATGTTGTTACACATGACACATGTGCATGGCCAAAATTGGGAAATTTAAACCCATCCCTGGGATCACCCAGAGACACCCCCAAACCAGCGGGAATACCCATTTTTCAGCCAGGTTTGCATAAATCCCATCCTCTTCAAAGTCCCCTTCTTGGCAAGATCGAGACTGTTGGCAAGTTAATACATGGAGAAACCAAATATCCAAGGGAGTTTCATATTGTGTATTTTATGAATTGTGTTACTTAAAAAAAAAGCATGTTTTTTTGTATTTTTAATTATTGATTTATGCAAAATTGTGTTTTTATTTTTTGGACATTTTGTTCTTTAGCACGCTGGTATACGTCTGTATTACCCTAATATGTACAGAAGCCTAGTCGGATTCGTGTGTCGGATGTCGGATTTGTCCTGCCGCTAGTTCACGTGTGCCCCAGACTGCCGCTCCGTCCCTATTGTCTATAATGGGGACGGGGGCGGAGTTTCGGCGGCAGCACGGCAGCGCACTGCGAGAGGCAGCCGGACTAAAAGTACTGCATGTCGTACTTTTTGTCCGTCGGCCTCTCGCCGTGCGCTGCCGTGCTGCCGCCGGAACTCCACCCTCGCCCCATTATAGTCAATAGGGACAGAGCGGCAGTCCGGGGGCACACGTGAACTAGCGGCAGGACGGATCCGACAGGCTGTTCACCTGCCGGAACAGACGGACTCCCATGCGGCTAATGTGAAAGTACCCTAACTCACGTTGTTTGAGTACCAATTCCCTATTTCCACCCCTTTCAGAGGAGGAATGTGATCAATAATTCTAAACTTAAGATCCTTCTCTTTATGTCCATCATCAGCAAAATGATTAGAGACCGGGAGATCTTTTCTTTTCCGAGTTGTATATCTCTGCTGGTTTAACCGCGTATTAAGGTCACAAGTGGTCTCCCCTACACAGAGGAGGCCACATGGACTGTAACAACTAAATGACAAAAGTACTATCACATGTAAGAAAATGGCGAATATCATGTTGAGTCCCCAAGGTGGGGTGAGTAAATTTGTCTCCTTTCAGCATGTAGGAACAATTTACACAACTGAGGGAGGGGAAATATCCTATTCTTTTGGAGCCTATATAAGACTGTCTTAATTTATTGCCAGAAACATCTGCTTTGACTAAGGATACTTTCACACTGGCGTTTTGGCGAATCAACTTTTTGGGATAACCCCTCTGCAAAAACGTATGTGCCATTTCATCAAGTCTAGTGGCCCGTGTATCTGACTCTTTCACTATTCGCTGCACTCTGAGTAACTGACTAAAAGGCAGGGATTTTACCATAGTTCGAGGATGGCAACTATCAAACCTCAAAAGCTTGTTACAATCAGTGAGTATACAAATCAGTAACTGATAAATGCCCATCTTTTTTAACCATTGTGTCAAGAAACTGAATCTGTTCAGAGGAGAACGAGAGGGTAAATTTAACATCAGGATCTATTTGATTGAGGTAATTATGAAAAGCATCGAGCTCCAACTCTGAACCAGCCCAGATAACAAAGATATCATCAATGTATCTCCACCACCCCAGCATATGGCTGAAGTGATGGGACACATAAATTAATCTTGTCTCCAAATCAGACATAAAGATATTAGCATACATGGGGGCCATGTTCGAACCCATAGCGGTTCCCTGTAATTGAAGATCATAGTCGTCCCTAAATGCAAAATAATTATATCTCAGAACAATGCTGAGAAGGTCTAAGGTGAACTCCCTACAACGTTCTGTATAATTGGTATTGATAAGGCATCTCTGAATCGCCTCCACACCCCTACCATGGTTGATGGAGGTGTAAAGGCTAGTAATGTCAAATGATGCCAGAATTGTAACGGGGCACCAAAGGCGCGCTCGGTATACTATCAGCCGCAGGCCTGCTGCTTAGCTTCAGGAGCTAAGCAGCAGGTTGACCTCATTCCCAGGGTGGCTTTGCTAGCTGGGAGGCTCCCTGCTCCTAGGTCTGTCTTGAGCGCCGAGCTGATCACTTGGTGCTCGACATGTCGGTCTGTCGGTCATGTGACGCTGGCCATGTCACATGACCCTCACTCCCCACTATAAATACTGGCGGCCTGCTGGCTACAGGTTGCCTGTGATTTTCGTCCTATAGTCTGTGTACTTATTTGTGATTTAGCTACCTCTGGAATTGAACCTCGATCCGCCTCTTGACATCTCTTCTGCCTGCTCCCTGTACCTTGACGCTACCTCTCGGATTTTGACCTCAGTTTGTTTACGGATTTGTCTTTGCCTCTTCCTTGTTATGACTTGACTTCCTGGACTGACCTCGGATAGTTGACCCGCCTCGCCTTCCGTTTTTGTTCTACCTTTTGTCCGCTTATTGTAACTTCCCTGTCTCTTTCTCTCTGCTTGCACTTAGTAGGTTAGGGACCGTTGCCCAGTTGCACTCCGTCACCTAGGGCGGGTGGTGAAAGTAGGCAGGGACAGGGGACCCCAAAGCTGACACCTGAGATCTTATCTAAAAAATCTCCTGTGTCGTGGACAAAGAATCTGGATGTGTTAGCAAAATTCAGTAAAACTTTATCTAAAAAAATTACAATATTTGAAAAGACAGATCCTCTTCCGGAGACCATAGGTCTTCCTGGAGGGTTATTGAGGGATTTATGTATTTTCTGTAAAATGTATATCAAAGGTGTTTTTGGATGTGAAATGAGAATAAAAGCATGTAGTGTTTTTAATCACTTTTAGTACTTTCTACCTATCTACCTTCTAGTACTATCTATCTTATCTATCTATCTATCTATCTATCTATCTCTCTAATATGGATCTATCTAACATCAATCTTTTTAATATCTATCTATCCATCATGGATGGCAGATGGCAATAAGTGATGGATTTTTTAAAATATATTGTATGTAATATGGTTCCAGGGTAAACCAGTTGCAACCTCCAAGGGGTTAACTGGCGTTTTCCAATCACACAAAGCATCTTCCCAGTTTGAGGTCTCGGCTCCATCAGAAAGGCGCTGTTCTCTCTTGTATAAAGTCTTCACCTTGGGAGTACAATAAGGCCGGACAGATAGTTTGATTGCACCCGGGATTATTATGTGTGCACTTCGCGACCACAGAGCAAAACCCGTCAGGCGGGCGGCTTCACAGGGGTTCACTTAATGGCAGCAAAAGCAGCTGACTGCCCTCATTGTACTGACTCGTGCCCTGCTGACATCCATTATTTTCATGCAACATTGTTGTCTGCGTTCTATAAGACTCTTCTGATGTCATGGCTGAAAGCTTCCCCATATCTGTTAAATCAAGAGAAAAATAAAAAATCTGAATTTTCAGATCAAGAAACCGCCGCACAGATTCAGTATTAAATGGACCTTGTCTATAAGAATCAAACATTCCAGCCCGGCGTGACCACCATGGAAAGCACCCATTACGTAAGGTGGATTATTACCTGGGATTTCTTGGAATTGATGCAATACCTGTGATCTTCTATTCATAACAGAAGAAGCCATGTGTAAGAATTTCCAGTAAACATTGCACAGTCCTGTATTCCCAATGGGTAGAACTCAAGTGATTTACTCTTCAGTGTCCATTAAAGAATGAGCATAGAGAGGTGATATTTAAAGCGACGTGTATCTGTTTAATCACTGGCTCAGGCAGCAGCTTAGTTCATCCCTCATGATTTACACTGCAGCTATGCTCATTCAAATCAGTTACTCTGTGAGAGTGCAAGAGTCAAGGCACACTGTAATTTTAGCTTTCCCATGCCCTGGTACTGTGCTTGCACAGAGGCGCCGTGCCATGGTACTGCGCTTGTGCGGAGGCGCACACCCCTGGCACGCCCCCGGAAGTCACGTGGGGTAAGGTTTTGTAACGACTTAAGGTTTTTTGATAGAACACCGGCAGGAAGCAGACCTCATACTTCATGAAAGAAGCATTGATTCTTGGGAACGGCAGGAAGAGGACACGTTGGTGGGAACAAAACGCTGAAGTCCTCCAGCTATGGAGAGGATGAGCAAGGTGGCCAAGTCCACCAGCAGGAGAAGAGTAGCTGTGGACACACCAGAAGGAAGTCTTCCAAAGGAAATGTTATTATGAGAATCTCTTACACTGCGACTTCAAATATAAAGAAAATACCCTCTTTAAGAAGCTTATCGGCCACCTCATCAAATAGGACTAAACACCACCAGACATGGTTTAGCAATAGAAGAAGTAGTCTACTACCTGAAGATTAGCATTTAGTGTTTGGCTCCTTATTTTATATCCAAGCTCTGCACCGAATAGGTGGTATCATCACTAAAGTTGGCCTTACATATAAAGATGTGCCACTAATATACGGTAAATGTATCCCACCCAACAGTTATTGCTCTTCTATCATTTTCCCAAATACCACCATTTATTAAAACTGCCTAATTCTGAAGTTATCAGCAGACCATTGTATCCTGTTGGAAATCTGTTTTGATATTCAGTTGCAGTAGGTAATGCCCTGCCTTGTAAGGTAGGACATAGGAAGCCTCATTGGTAAGAACAAGGGGAGTGGTTAGTGTTACATGTCCTGCTGATGTCAGGACACATCTTGCTGCCCTAAGGCATGATGGGATGGCAGACTCATGACAAAACAGGAAGTAGGATTCAAGCACGGGGGATAGGAGAAAACAGCAAATGAGGTAAACTAAAAAAAAAAAAAACACAATCCAAGAAAGAATGGGAGCTATGGTAACAGATGAAAATACACTTTAGAGGGAAATGTAGTTTATGGTACAAACCCTTTTATCTGATACCTATTTCTTCCATTAGCATCTACAGTCGGCTACTGCCCATTTTTTCAGGTTGGAGAACTGCCAACATGTGGGATCCTTTTTCATTCTGACATCAAGGTAAAGTTGGGAGACCCCCATACACATTAGATGGTTGGCCAAACTCAAACTCACTGAAATTGCCATGTTTCAATAACATTTTCAATAACATTAGTGTGTTTGGCCTCCTTTAGAGTATATTCAAGTAAAACATTTTTGGCATGGATTCTATCCTTGAAGAAAAAAAACAACTACTTGCTATAGTTTTCACACAGAAACCACGGATGAAATCGGTGCATGTGTATCAGCGATATTGAATAGGGCTAAATTCGGGGGTGGAGAAAGTTAACGTGAAAATCTGCAGCAGAAACCCACAACACATTTTTCCGACAGAAACATCTGTCGTGTAAACATGCCCTTAGACAGAATGAGACGTAGTCACATTCTCAGCTGTACCTCATGGGATGCCAGGATCAAAATGCGTTTAGAATTCCTCTTCCCTCATCCAAGCAACTTTTTTTCTGTACAGAGCTGACAAGCTCAAGAATCATCCTTTGGATTTTCTTTTTTTTCCGTCAGACCAGGAGCTGATGGACTCCTTATCTCTGCTCTCTGGCCTCCTAATCAATCATCATAACTCAGTCCTTATCTTACTGATAAGAATGTGGCTTAAATAACTGTTTATGACCTCTCTGTAGTTTAGAGATAAGGCTAATTAGATGACCGGCACAAAGTGAAGGTACCAGTCACGCAATTAGAAAAACAGTTAACCCTTGTGACAGAATGGCTCAATATTTTAATAAAGGCCAATTAAAAAAATGATTTTTAGCCAAAAATGAGTAAAAAATAGCTTCCGAAGGTGTACACAGCCTTTAAATTCACAGCCAAGGCACTAAATATTCATACGTTGCAGTTGAAAAGGAAATATAAATTGCTAATTCTACCTTCCAGAAATAGAGCAAAGTTTGTATAATGTAAGTCGTTAGTGCTCAGATCTGTCACTAAATTTACAAGCGGCTTAGACAATATATTTAAACAAGCTTGCTGTGTCCTTCTTTCAACGTCTGTTTTATTGTCTCAAATCCTCTCCCTTGGGTTGTTTAACCCAATTACCGATCTTAGCAAAATGCGGATTTCGTTCATTGTGTATAACATGTTTTATTGGTGACATATGTTGCTCGTGTAGCCCGGATAGTCACAATTTCCCTTATTTCCTCGTTAGGAATCATAAAAGCTTTGGATAGGTTTATATGATAGTTTATTTGTCAGGCGCATACTGTACATTTGCCATACAAGAGGAGAGAATGATAGAGGAATGTTAGATATTTGCAATTGTAAGCATTTAAAAAGGAATTTGACATTTTTTACCATACTTGGTGGCATACAATATAATAGAGAGTGCTGTCTAAACAAAGTGGTCGTCAGCAGTCAACAAAGGACCGTCCTTGATTCTATTCACACTGCTCAGGCTTTAAAAAAAACTGATGGCAAATCACAGTGGCAATCTCTGTGCTCATTATCGCTGTACGTTGACATTAGCTGTGACATCTCTGTGTACTAATACGTACACTCCTCAAAATGGAAATTGCAGCACCAAGAAGGATAAGCCGGAAGGTTATGCACATTAAGGAAGTAGCAGGTGCTGCTAAGGTCTGCAGATGATCAAATTTTAAAGCACCTAGCTCCAGTCTCTGGCATGTGGGAGGGGCATATAAGCCAGATTGACAGCTAAGCCACATAAAGCGATAACAAAGGACAAAATAGGTGCACACTGCGGTCTTACTAAGCCCTCAAACTGATGTTAAAATTGAGAGATTAGTCAACATGTCCTGCAGTGGAGGACACGTCTTAAGCCGAGCACCACGCAAAGGTTTCTCAAGTAGCTCGGGACCTAACACTCACCTACCTGTGCCATATGGGCAATACCAGGGGCCAGTGGGCAAAATTACAGAAATGTATTAGGCCGACTCGCAGCAGACTCCTCAGTTACCTCCAGCATGTAACCATGCCTGCAATGGGAGGAGGGAGAAGCTGTGAGTCCCACCCAAGACTGGCTGATATGGCCCAGGCCTCACAGGTGCACCTAAATATAGCCTGTGGATGGAAAACAGCCTACATTTACATGGGAGTTTATACACTTCCAAGCAATTATATATACACAAACCAACTAAAAGGTGGCATGAAGCATATTTTTTAGGTGCACCTGTGAGGCCTGGGCCATATCAGCCAGTCTTGGGTGGGGCTCACAGCCTTCTCCCTCCTCCCATTGCAGGCATGGTTACATGCTGGAGGTAATTGAGGAGTCTGCTGCGAGTCGGCCTAATACATTCCTGTAATTTTGCCCACTGGCCCCTGGTATTGCCCATATGGCACAGGTAGGTGAGTGTTAGGTCCCGAGCTACTTGAGAAACCTTGGCGTGGTGCTCGGGCTTAAGACATGTCCTCCACTGCAGGACATGTTGACTAACCTCTCAATTTTAACATCAGTTTGAGGGCTTAGTAAGACCGCAGTGTGCACCTGTTTTGTCTTTTGTTATCGCTATATTCTTATAATACTTTTTACATCCACACAATTGCCATCTTGTGTAGGATGTCTATTGTGGTACTTGTGGTCCGCTGCGGGCATCCTCCACCGTATGCATTTTTGCTGGGGATCGCCATTAGCAACGGGCCACAAGTGCAGGATCTGCTCCCCTGTATATATATGCACAACTGCATTTTTGGGTTGAGCACATCCTGCTTCATGCCACCTTTCAGTTGGTTTGTGTCTAAGCCACATGAAACTTCAAAAATTTGATCAAGTTGTATAAGATGAAAATGTGCAATGCCTCCTGTTCGTCGACATTGCAGTTATTGAGAGGTTCAGAATCCTTTTACTGAGAGACTTTGGTTTATTACTCCAGTGGATCACTAAGATGTCAGCACTGTTCAATGTGAGTCCCTGTGGTTGGAAGAACAACGAGGACCTGGAACAACAGCAAGAGGCGCACAGGATGGCACATTGTCATCTGTTCTGTACTGCAAGTGAAATTGGACGCCACATCCCAAGTTTAGGGCAGCAAACAGTGTCTACACAAACCATCAAAGGGGTTTGCATGAAATTGGGCTACGAGCCAGACGGTCAGCTACAGGTGTTCCATTGACCTCACGCCACTACTCTTAAAGGTTATCACTGTGCACAGCAATGGAAGCTGAAATGGAGGTCTCTCCTCTTCAGTGATAACTACTGCTTTTGTCCCAGACACAATGATAGCCAGAGTTTGGTCTGGAGACCACATGGGCAATGCTATGAAGAGGCCTTTACAAGGGAGTGTCACACTGGTCCTACTCCCAGGATTACGATGTGAGGTGGCATAATGTATGGTACCCATACCCCTCTAGGTTTCATTTCAGGTACACTCAGCGTTACATTGATTTGTTCATGGAACCAATGGTGCAGTCATTTCTTCAAAGTGCCCCAGAATCTGTTTTTCAATAGGACTATGCCATGCTGCATATTTCTACTGTGAGCAGCCTACGTGGCCAAAGCATAGAATGTGGCCTGCAGAGTCTCCAGATTTGTCTCCCATCAAGCACATCAGGGACATCATGGGTCAGAAATTGCAAAGGGATTTGGAAGCAGTGGGTTTTGATGATTTACTTGACAAAGTGTATTAAGCGTGGCAGAACATTTCTCAGACAACCGTTAATATCTTTATTGATGCCAATATGTGTAAGCGCATACATTTTTGCATGTGGCGCTCACACTCAACACTGAAGTCGATATATTTTAAATATTTTATTTCCATTTTTTCATCATTCACATATCATTAGTATGTCTATCGATCCTGTGATTGCCATACTTAACCATGACTTTTCCTTCTTGGTGTTGCAATTTCAACTTTAAGGAGTGTATGACTTCAGTGTTACTATTTATGTACTGTGACATCACTGTGTTTAGAGATGAGCGAATTTTTCTAAAGTTACAAAAAAATTTGCTTTGTGTGACTAATTACTTTGTCACGAAGCGCAAGTAGTGGGTGCAATGACAGGGATTTTCCATCACTGTGTTTATTATCTCTGTACTGTGACATTGCTGTGTTTATTATCTCTGTACTGTGACATCACTGTGTTTATTATCCCAGTACTGTGACATCACTGTGTTTATTATCCCTGTGCTGTGACATCACTGTGTTTATTATCCCTGTACTGTGACATCACTGTGTTTATTATCCCTGTACTGTGACATTACTGTGTTTATTATCCCTGTACTGTGACATCACTGTGTTTATTATCCCTGTACTGTGACATCACTGTGTTTATTATCTCTGTACTGTGACATCACTGTGTTTATTATCCTGTACTGTGACATCACTGTGTTTATTATCTCTGTACTGTGACATCACTGTGTTTATTATCCCTGTACTGTGACATCACTGTGTTTATTATCTCTGTACTGTGACATCACTGTGTTTATTATCTCTGTACTGTGACATCACTGTGTTTATTATCCCTGTACTGTGACATCACTGTGTTTATTATCTCTGTACTGTGACATCACTGTGTTTATTATCCCTGTACTGTGACATCACTGTGTTTATTATCCCTGTACTGTGACATCACTGTGTTTATTATCCTGTACTGTGACATCACTGTGTTTATTATCTCTGTACTGTGACATCACTGTGTTTATTATCCCTGTACTGTGACATCACTGTGTTTATTATCTCTGTACTGTGACATCACTGTGTTTATTATCCCTGTACTGTGACATCACTGTGTTTATTATCTCTGTACTGTGACATCACTGTGTTTATTATCTCTGTACTGTGACATCACTGTGTTTATTATCTCTGTACTGTGACATCACTGTGTTTATTATCTCTGTACTGTGACATCACTGTGTTTATTATCCCTGTACTGTGACATCACTGTGTTTATTATCCCTGTACTGTGACATCACTGTGTTTATTATCTCTGTACTGTGACATCACTGTGTTTATTATCTCTGTACTGTGACATCACTGTGTTTATTATCCCTGTACTGTGACATCACTGTGTTTATTATCTCTGTACTGTGACATCACTGTGTTTATTATCCCTGTACTGTGACATCACTGTGTTTATTATCCCTGTACTGTGACATCACTGTGTTTATTATCTCTGTACTGTGACATCACTGTGTTTATTATCCCTGTATCTGTGACATCACTGTGTGTATTATCCCTGTACTGTGACATCACTGTGTTTATTATCCCTGTACTGTGACATCACTGTGTTTATTATCCCTGTACTGTGACATCACTGTGTTTATTATCCCTGTACTGTGACATCACTGTGTTTATTATCCCTGTACTGTGACATCACTGTGTTTATTATCTCTGTACTGTGACATCACTGTGTTTATTATCCCTGTACTGTGACATCACTGTGTTTATTATCCCTGTACTGTGACATCACTGTGTTTGCTATCCTGTACTGTGACATCACTGTGTCATTATATCTGTACTGTGACATCAGTGTGTTTATTATCCCTGTACTGTGACATTACTGTGTTTATTATCTCTGCACTGTGACATCACTGTGTTTATTATCTCTGTACTGTGACATCACTGTGTTTATTATCCCTGTACTGTGACGTCACTGTATTTATTAACCCTGTACTGTGACATCATTGTGTTTATTATCCCTGTACTGTGACATCACTGTGTTTATTATTCTGTACTGTGACATCACTGTATTTATTTTCCCTGTACTGTGACATCAGTGTGTTTATTATCCCTGTACTGTGACATCACTGTGTTTATTATCTCTGTACTGTGACATCACTGTGTTTATCATCTCTGTACTGTGACATCACTGTGTTTATTATCTCTGTATTGTGACATCACTGTGTTTATTATCCCTGTACTGTGACATCACTGTGTTTATTATCCCTGTACTGTGACATCACTGTGTTTATTATCTCTGTACTGTGACATCACTGTGTTTATTATCCCTGTACTGTGACATCACTGTGTTTATTATCTCTGTACTGTGACATCACTGTGTTTATCATCTCTGTACTGTGACATCACTGTGTTTATTATCTCTGTACTGTGACATCACTGTGTTTATTATCCCTGTACTGTGACATCACTGTGTTTATTATCCCTGTACTGTGACATCACTGTGTTTATTATCCTGTACTGTGACATCACTGTTTATTATCCCTGTACTGTGACATCACTGTGTATATTATCCCTGTAATGTCACATAACTTTTTATTGGATAAAAGTAGAAAGAACTGTGTACTAGGACAATGTCTAACAGATCTTTAAAATGTATTTATGGAAAGAAGTGGCCACATCTGGTCAGGATTCAAGCAGAAGAGCTTGCAGCGTGTCCGGACGCAGAGGAGACGGCGACATCACCAGAGCTTGGATGGTAAGTACTATGTAAGCTATCTTCCCTCCTCAGGCTAGTAACAAGCGCTATTTTGGGAAAATGCCCAGAGAACCCCTATAATTTGAGACATAAATACTGGACTTTTCTTCTATGAAATATTATAGATGAGATGTAAAGGTCTTGAGCCCTTTACAAGGTGTGGGAATAACATGATAAATAATTACTAACAAAATGCGTTTTCAAGGACTAGTCTGAATATCATGGTATGTACAGATTTTTCTTAACATTCCCTTCAATACACGTATATACTGTGTTTATAATAGTGGTAAACATAATGTCCCTCATGCTCCTGTTGCCCATATCAACCAATCTAGATTTCTTTTTTTGAAGCTGCATTTTACAAAGATAATCTTTTTGCTGAGACAATTTTGATGCATTAGACCCATCACAGAACCTGTAGTGTGTAACCCTAGAACAGTGATGGCAAACCATTTAGAGATCGAGTGCCCAAACTGCAACCCAAAACCCACTTATTTATGGCAAAGTGCCAACACAGCAATTTACTACAGTCCAATATAGTATCTTCTATGTACTTTATCATTTAGCTATAATACGCGGCCTATGCCGTTCATAGTGCTCTGCCTGTGCTGTTTATAGTTCGTCCTGTGCTGATTAATGGCAGGGAAAGGCATATTCCTACACCATAGACTTTTTCCAGGGTGCAGGTGCCCAAAGAGAGGGCTCTGAGTGCCGCCTCTGGCACCCGTGCCATAGGTTCGCCACCACTGCCCTAGAAGATGAAGCAGAGGGACAGGGAGTTCCCAAGCAGGCCAGCTGAGACCTGAGCCCTTGAGTGTGCCCCTCCTGAAGCTAAAGCTAGCCATACTCAAGAGATAAAAGTGGGCCATGGGGTTTTGGCATAATGGGCTGACTATGTGGTGTGCATAAGTGCCTCCTGCCTCTCCCCTGATGACAAATGTTGGGGGAAAGAGAAGAACTGGACATATTCGATTTTAACATCTTGGACTCTGATCCTTTTTTCTTACAGGATTTAACCTAAGGCCTCTTAATACTGAACAAATGGTGGAGTCGGACATTACTTTATAGCAGAACTGATCTAAATGATGGAAGATATTGGAACTGCCACTATTATATTCATCCTGTATTTGAATTTCTAGGTAATATGGGGTCATCCAAAGTTGAATGAATTCTTCCAATATTTAAAAAACGGCAACAGGATTTAGAATCCAATGTCTTGGAAAATGGTGGTTGAGATAACAAAAAAAAAATCTATTTTATAGTTTCACAAATTTTTATTTTGAATCAGGCCATTAAACGTCAAAAGAGCAGATTATTTCTGATTATCCCCCATTGTGCTGATCAGACCACATTACTGAGTGATCTCAGAGACACAGGGAATTGAAGAAAACTGCAGCACCTCAAATTTAAGCGTGATGATCCTTTATTTGTCCAGCATGCAACGTTTCGACTTATGCTTGATAAAGACTTTTTGTAAATCGATATGTTGCATGCTGGACAAATAAAGGATCATCACGCTTGAATTTAAAGTGCTGCGGTTTTCTTCAATTCCCTGTGCTATACGTTGGGATCCATAGGCTAGGATCCGACACCGCGGGCACCGCCACTGAATAGACAGACCAGTCTGAGGACGGGAAGGTAGTGCTGTCTCCATCCAGTTTCTGATCTCAGAGACATGCATACTGCATACTTGAGCAGGGGATAAACGGTTTAAACTCTGTGACACACATACATTTGGGGGACTCCACCTGAAACTTCATAGGATGTAAGTATTAATTTTCCCTATCTCTTGTACAACCTGGGATGTCGGTCATGTGCCATAATGTGGTAGACAGAAATGTGTTACAGCATGATCAATGGAGTATCACCACATTTAGGCTAGTGATGTATTTATTTTTTATTATTCTGTATGTGATTTGTCTGTGTTATCTTATATTTAATCACACTTACTCTCAAATTTTTTGAATTCACATTTTGAAACATCATCTGAGACATCGTCCAATTAAGACCAAGTAAGCACCTTTTGAAATATGCAGATATTGAGAGGAGATCCAAATGGTTTGTCTTTGCTTCATGTAAAACTGTGTCCATATCCTCATCTGACTATCAATTCTCGATGACACCAACTAAATACTTTGTAATCAAGTCCTGGCAGGACTATGGTGTATATCTAGTTATAGTTTTTTTCATAGGAAATCCAACTATGACAAGATCTGCACATCTGGCTCTATAGACTATAGAATTGTGTTGGAATTTTCTAGTAATAGAAACTTTTGAACAGTAAAATCAAATTTTGAAACTCTTGTGACCCTCTTTATTAATCAATCAAACAACACATGAACAATACCGCTCCCAGGCAAACTTCCGTGCACGGATTCTGGAGAAGGAAGTCCAACAAGGCAGAAAGAAAAAATACCTAGCAGTGGAATAAAATGTTCTTTATTGGAAATCCATAAAAATAATCAATTTTTAATGCAGTACAGGTATATATCCACGGAACAAAGTGACGCGTTTCGAACTCTAACTTCAACAGTCCTTTCTCTTGATGATATCCTTCAAGTGCTGGATCTTTTCTCCTTGTCTTATGACACTTTTGACCCATCCATTGTGGACATTTATGAAGAACTGAATCTGGGAACTCTCATGACCCATCCATTGTGGAAATTAGTGAAGGTCCAGTCTCATACTCCACCACTGATATCATCTTTCAAGAAGTCTACATGACACACTTGATGAAGACTTTAGGAAGGATTTTCATGGAAGCCTGCGCTTAGAAAGTTTCAGAACCTGAAGGAAACTTGTTGCAACTCACAAGGATCCGACCAACTCCATTGATCTAAACTTTTCATGATCCGGTGCTGAGTTAGTTTTCTAGGACAATACATGTGAAGTTAATGAGAAGCAATTCATTTTTCCAGATGAAGGTACTGAGCCTTGGAGTCGGAAGATCCTGTTTCTCCCATTCCTTCGCCTACTCTCAGCCTTACCTTTCTATGCACATCCATTAGTAATTGCGGATCAATTATTCACTTCGTTTTAAGCATTCAGGTAATGGCTCGACTGCTGAGTTGTGAAATTAAAGGAATGCTGCACTGAACATAGAGTACGGAGACTAAACCGTCGCAGAAGACAGGCACATATGATGCCCTGCTCTGCAAAATGCCAAGGAGCTGGCATTTAACATAAAAAATGAAACCTGTAGGAAAATATCTTCTCAACCTGGGGATACGCTCAGTATGTAAAACTCACTTACGAAAGATGGGTTCATTACAGTCTGACGTCTTACTGCGCGGGTTATTGAACACCTTGATTTAATATTTAATGATGAGTCTGAAGTGCAGAAAAAGTCACAGAGTAACAAAGTAGCAAATGTTGAAATCCAAAAATTCTTAATATTTTTTTGTTGTTTTGTTTTTCATTTTAGATGCCCATTTTTTCCCCATCAAGTATTACATGAACTTGGCCTTATTTCCACTCGGAGTCACAAGATTCCCCAATCGGATCGATGCAATCACTCGCTAGTGTGCTACAAAAGTATAACTGATAGTTTTAGCGAAAGAAATGGCTCATTACAGCCATTACAAGGAGATAATGCCCCCCTGCTGTAACACAATAGCTGAGGGAAAGTGATCTCCACTGCAAATAAATATTGAGGTGAAATTGGGGATTGTTTTCTTACATTTAAGCTGGACACCATTAAAAGGCTGTTATTTTCTCCCACAGGCGGCATTCCCATTACGCCAGATGAGCAGAGGCAAAATGATACATGCTTTATAGAAGCTCTGGCCGTACTCCAGCAGAATCTCTGGCTGATGTATCTGTCATGTATTAATTTCTAGTGTTCGTGCATGAGGCTTTTAAGTGCAATGTTGTACTTATGTTTTTTTTTAACCGTTGCAGGCTTAATATCTTTTCTTTATATGGTCTCATGTCTTACATAAGCAAAGTTGTAGGACACTGATAATTGGATTGTAAAAACTAAAGGATAATGAAGCAGATTTATAAATAGGAGTCTGTCAGCAATTTTAACCATGCTAAACTGCTGACAGCACTAGGCTAAACGGGTTGGAGAGAGTGTAAACATATATTTTGTTGAGCTTTTATTATTGGGGTAGTGTGAATATGAACTTTTATTCTGCTAGATTCAGCTCCTTCAAGTGCCCAGGAGGCGGTGCTTAATTGTGAAGAGCTCTAGGCCTTGATCTGCATAGCCCCTCCCCCTCTGCTCTGAGTGGCAGCTCTATTGGTCTGGTTGGATGGTACAGCTGTCACTTAAAGTAGAGGGAAGGGGCTGTGAAGGAGCTCAATGCAGAGAGCACTTCACTGTGAAGCTCTGTCTCCTGGGCACTTAAAGGGGTTGTCCCACAAAAAATATTCTACAGTTTTCAAACCAGCACCTGGATCTGAATACCTTTGTAATTGCATGTAATTCAATTAAATTGCATGATATTCAATTAAATCTATCTGTATGACGCCACCTGCTATTGACTCTTTTTCTTATTTCTCTGTCCTGCTCAATGAGATGAAAGCACAAGCTCAGTTCCTTCTTTTAACTGCCACCTGCAGCAGAAAGGACATGCCGTCTGAGGACCTGCCAGGTTTAAATGAATCTATCAGAGCAATTGGTGGAATGAATGGAGAGATCTCTGGATCCATGTGAGGTACAGGGCTGGTAGTAGTTTTCTTAGATTGTCATGTACTAGATTATGTATGGTTTTCATTTTTGACATTCATTGGATAACCCCTTTAAGGAGCAGAATCTGGTAGGATAAAGTTCATATTCTCACTACTGCTAATGATAAAAGCTCCACTAAAGGTATAATTGTCCTGCTGTCCCAAGCCCTTACCTACTAGCATGGTCAAAACTGCTCAACTGGTCAAGATCATTGGAGTGAATTACACAAAGTTTCTTAAAAGGTGCATGCCTCCAAATAAATCTGGTCCATTTTTGGACTGTCCTAAAGTCAGGGCAGGGGTAGATTTGCACCAAAACGTATGCCATTGTTTGGATTTAGTATTTCTATATAAATGTAAATCTGTAAATGTCTAAAAGTTTTAGGCCACACGTTCTCTGGCAAAGCATGTCCCCTTTTCCAGCTTTTGACAAGAAGCGTGTAAATAATGACTTTTTTTGCACATGTTTTGAGTTTTTAGGGCTCAAAATCAGGACCAAATTGTTTGTCCAGGGTTCCATCTGAAATGCTCATTTGAAGAGACAGGATCATAAGTGACATATCATAGTTTAGACTTACACTAACAGATTTTACATTAAGCTGAGATTCTTCAAGTTATACTTCTGAGACACTTATATATGGTTATTTTGAGAGTCCATGGAACAGAAGTACTTCAGCAGTGGAGACTCTAGGTTGCCCAATATCATTGGGCTGAAACCGCACTTCACTTTCTGTTCTTAAATACATTATATTAGACAGACATACACAAGGCTCCACTAAGCGAGTAGCTTTAGAATAAGAAGAAAGTTAGCAGTTGCCTAAGCATAGCCACAACAATATTTGTTTCTATAATATTTTGATTTTTTATAAATCCAATTTGCCAGCATTTTTGCACTTCAGATCGATCCTAGATCTGTAACTGGTCTTGAAATGCGTTGTCCAGTTTTGAAATAACATACTGTATTTCTTTTACGCTGGTGCCCTGTTCAGCCTTATTGCTAGGCCTTCTGGCTTGGGCAAAAATATGATAGCTGGGCCATACTTCATGGTATTGTCATTATTAATTTTTATGAGTGTGGTGTTCTTCTTGATGGCCTTTGGTTCCATCTCTTAAAGCCTCCATACACATTAATGTATTGTAGGCCGACCCCACCAAAAACTGTGGGTTCAGCTGACAGTATAATGGGTATCTGGAGCTCCTGACTCTCCCAAATATTTTCAGCAGATCCTTTTGTTCTTCCAGGAGATAAGCCTTTGACAGACTTACTTGGCTCTCCCCATTCGATGTGTATAAGAGAGCTCTGAAGAAGTTGGAAGAGACAGCTGTGGGCCAAACGATCATCCTACCAACAACTATTGAATATGTATCCCCACATTTAGGTTCCTCCCTCAACTGCAACCTGGCCCCTTTTCTAGACTATTGAACCCTGGATTATGCTTGGGCAGTCAAGGTAGACACTGGGACACAAATGGGTCACCCTGGGCTTCAGATGTCCACTTGTCTTTTACCGTATGGTGATCTAGGTAAAGTATGGACACTAAGGTTTGACTATGTTACAACTATGTGACACCATCCTAATCATGGTCATCAATGTATACCATATATTTCTTATTTGGATCATTATATTGATGCGTCTCTGTTACTTGAATCGAAAAAAAAAAGCATACAATACAAAATATGGTGATGCCAGTGTGAAGAATGAAAGCACAGGGATTTATGTTCTGGTATAATGGACTTGGGGAACGTATGTGTACTGCTTAATTGAACCATAGCATTTTGAAAGGATTGGGCTTCCATAATGTCTGCAGTCTGCAACAACCATTGCCATCTCTATTTTATCATGAACTAAACATATTTTGTCGCCATCAGATACTCGTTGCGTATTTCATCTGCCGTACTGCTATCAGAATATGCCACATGTTGAGCAGACATGAAAACCTCCTCTTTGAGAAGCTGTCATGTTGCAAGCCTATTCTGCAAGCTGCACACCCTTTATTTTGCTGGTCCTGATGTTCTTGCAAGATACATTGGCGGCACGGTGACAGGCAGCGATAGACTGTGAAGCTCCGAGAATTATGTGTCCACTGACAAAGTGCCTGCGCACAGTACTGAAGATTACCCAGACAGTCACGCTGAAGAAGAATCTCACTACATGTGGACCAGACAGGATCATTAAGATGCTCAGAGATTTCTTTGTGTAATGGAAATGTCAGACCTTCACTTATTCATTATTTTGCCTTTTGCGAGGGCAGAAGGATCTCATGCTCTCGATATAAACAATTGCTTACATGGCCTGAGTCCTCTAATAGGTATGTGACTTTAACCGCTGGCAAGGAAATTGCTGCCATACCTAAGAGTAAAAAAAACAAAAAAAATGACGTTAGAAGAAGTTGTGCAAAAAGTGGAAATTTGGCCACATGGTCAGGTTTCTGGATGCAGTTTGGGAAGCAAAAATCAGGAGCAGATCATAAAACAAGAGAAAACAAAAAGAACAGATATGACGTCTCCTCTTTTTTCATTCCTGGTTTTACTTCATTCCTGGTTCATTCCTGATCATGTAGCCGTACCATGAGTGTCTATAGTGAAGGACTAAAGAGAGAACTACAGATATTGATGACCTTTCCTACAGATAGGTCATCAATACCAGATTGATGTTGGTCCGACAACCAGCACCCTCACCGATCAGCTGTTTTGGGGTGACAGTGTCCAGAGCAGAATTAGAAAGCTCCATAGACTGTGTAGTTTCATGTTCAGCTCCCATTCACTTGAGTGAAAGTGGAGCTGCAATATCTGTCCCCAACATGGCCATGGAGCTGTCTGCCTCCAGCTCCATATACTGCATAGTTCCCGGTGTCTGAAACAGCTGATTGGAGGGCCTGCCAGGTGTTGTGCCTCCATCGATCTGATACTGATGACCTATCTGTGGAATAGGTCATCAAAATCTGTAGCCTGGAGAACCCCATAGCAAGGATAAAACCAGGCCCCCCACACAGAACAGAAGGGTTTCTGCCTAAACCCTTTTCAATGACCCTTGGGTCATTTTTATACTGCTTCATTTGCAAAAAGTTGTTCCTTTAGAGCAGGGGTGCACAACCTTTTCTGGTTGGGGGCCACATTGTCGGTCTGAACCAATTCCAAGGGCCGAAAATAAGACCTAAAGGGGTATTACCAACTGAAATAATATATTCATGGCATATTGTACATACAGTATATATCATAAATGTCTAGTTACAGTTCTAGTACTCCCATCTAATAGGAGAATACATGAAAGATACATGTAAGAAGCCACAAGATATAGACATACATATCTGTTACCAGATGGTTGGGGGCCGCACAGAATGGAATCGAGGGCCGCATGTGGCCCCGGGCCGCAGGTTGTGCACCTCTGCTTTAGAGGGTAGAGTCCTGACCAAGTTTTCACCTCCAGTAGAAGAGGAGATAATCCCAATTAGGCCGGGCCCCCTCTTGCCCTGGGCCCCATAGCAGTCGCATGGTTTGCCGCTATGGTAGTTATGCCCCTGGTACTCTTAGTGTTGTGATGGAAGCGGCAGGTGAACGGTGACATGAAAATCTCTTATATTACTGTCTTTTAGGATACGGCCACACATTCAGGTTTACTGACGCAGTTTTGGAAGCCAATACCAGGAGTTAGTTCATAAAAGAGAAGCCATATCTGTCCTTTATAATTCCTCTCCTTTTATGATCCTGATTTTAGCTTCCAAAACTGCATGCAGGAACCTGACCGTGTGGCTGTACCCTAATGCTGACCTGAATCAGTTTTAAGAAAATTTTAGTGGCTGGACAATTCCTTTAACCGGGCCATTTTGCACCTTCGTGACCAGGCTTATTTTTGAAAATCTGACATGTATCACTTTATGTGGTAATAACCTTGGAACACTTTTATGTATCCAAGCTATTCTGTTGACACATGGCACTTCATGACATATATTTCACCTTTATTTATGAAAAAATCCCAAATTTACCAAAAATTTAGAAAAATGTGCAATTTTCGAAATTTCAATTTCTTGCTTTTAAAATAGAAAGTAATACCTCATAAAATATTTATTACTTAGCATTCCCCATATGTCCACTTTATGTTGACATGATTTTTTAAATATCATTTTATTTTTTTGGGATGTTAGAAGGCTTAGAATTTTAGAAGCAATTCTTAAAATTTTTAAGAAAAGTAGGGCTTACATAGTAGAAACCACCCACAAATAATCCCATTTTGGAAAATACACCCCTCAAGTTACTCAAAACTGATTTTACAAACTTTGTTAAACCTTTAGGTATTCCACAAGAATTAAAGGAAAATGGAGATGAAATTTCAAAATTTCACTTTTTTTGCAGATTCTTCATTTTAATCAATTTTTTTCTTTAACACATCGAGGGTTAACAGCCAAACAAAACTCAATATTTGATACCCTGATTATGCGGTTTACAGAAACTCCCCACATGTGGTGGTAAACTGATGTATGGGCACATGGCAGAGTGCAGAAGAAAAGGAGCGCCGTATGGCTTTTGGAAGGCAGATTTTGCTGGACTGGTTTTTAGACACCATGTCCCATTTGAAGCCCCTCAGATGCACCCTACAGGAGAAACAATCAAAAAGTTACCTCATTTTGAAAACTATGGGATAAGGTGACAGTTTTATTGGTACTATTTTGAGGTACATATGATTTTTTTTGTGAGGCAAGGTAACCAAAGAATGGATGCTTTGGCACCGTTTTTAGTTTTAGTTTTTTACAACGTTCATCTGACAGGTTAAATCATGTGCTATTTTTATAGAGCTGGTTGTTACGGATGCGATGATATCAAATATGTCTACTTTCTTTGTTTGTTTGTTTCAGTTTTACATAATAAAGCATTTTTGAAAAAAAAAATAGTTTTTTTTTGTCTCCGTTTTCTGAACGCCATATTTTTTTATTTTTCTGCCGATCGTCGTGTAAAGACTCGTTTTTTGCAGGAAGAGTTGACGTTTTTCTAGGTATTTTTTAGTTACATATGATTTTTTGATCATTCATTATTACACTCTTTGGGGCAGGTGACCAAAAAATTAGTAATTTTGGCACATTTTTTATTTATTTATTTTTACGTCATTCACCTTAGGGGTTAGGTCATGTGATATTTTTATAGAGCAGGTCGTTACAGACATGGCAATGCATAATATGCTTTTTCTTATTTATTTAAGTTTTACACAATAATAGCATTTTTGAAACTAATAATGTTTTAGTGTCTTCATAGTCTGAGAGCCATAGTTTTTTTTATTTTTCGCCCGATTGTCTTAGGTAGGATCTCATTTTGATTGGTACTGTTTTGGGGGGCATATGCTCGGTGTTGAACTTTTTGTGATGGTAGATGACGAAAAATGTCTTTTTTTGGCACTGTTTTTTTTTTTTTTACGGTAAGGTCGTGTGATATTTTTATAGAGCTGGTTGTTATGGATGCGGAGATACCAAATATGTTTAGGGTATTTTCTTTTCTTCATTTTTACCCAATTATAAATGTGCATATATGGGAAAATGTAATATTTTTTTTTTGCTTGGGTCTGATGGCTCCAATACACTGCAATACACTGTATAGTGTACTGCAGTGTATTTTCATTCACAGTAAGCCTGATAAAGCTCGTCAGGCTTACATACCATGGCAAGCCTGGATGCCTGTGTAAGGTGTCCAGTTGCCATGGTAACCCCGATAGGAGGGGGGAAGGAGGCTTCCTCCCTCTGTTATTATCAATCGGGACTCTGCCAGAGCAGCGCAGCGCCTGATGGGGGAGCTTTCTTCCTGTTAACCCCTTCCATACAGTGGTCCCTACGGGGCCTGGGGAGACACAGGGATGTCCACCCTTGCAGTAGCTCATGCTCAGACAGCAGCAGGACGGATCCAACAGGCTGTTCACCCGACGGAACAGCCTGCTGGAGGTCCGTGCCCCTAGTGAGAAAGTAGCCTAAGCGGTGGATAGTGTACAGTAAGTGACGTCAATTCCGGTTATGTAATTTTTACCTTCATACTCACTTGTGTTTCAGTGCTTCGCTCTGACAAACCAGTAGTAAAGTACATTGGGGGGCTTACCAATAAAAGTCCTGCCTGCAGTACTTTTTTTTTCTTCTAAAAAAATGGATCTCAGATGGAAATGGCTCAAATAGATGACAACTGAACTGATGCAACGGGGTCCTTTTTTTTTTTTTTCTCTTCTTCTGACGGATAAAAAGAATGGAAGGCTAAACTATGATGTGAACTCAGCCTTAGGTCTGGTTCACACCTGAGCGTTTTACAGCACATTCCTATGCGCTGTAAAACGCTCAACAGGTGAAAACCCATGTTTCCCTATGGGCATAGTTCTCACCTGCGCGTTTTACAGCGCGTACGAATGCGCTGTAAAACGCCCAAAGAAGTACAGGAGCTTCTTTGAAGCGTAATTGTCGCGCGTTCGCGCCTATAGACTTCAACGGCAACATGGTAAAATGGACGATCGCGTGTTTCCGTCTTAAAAACGCGCCTACAGACGCGCGTTTCGCACATGGCAACAGGCACACATTGGACACCAGTGTAGACATGGCTGTTTTTTATTGGACGCCTCTGTGGTCAATGACACGAACGTGCGTACGATGGGCATTTCCTATTTCCAAAAACGTGCTGTAATACGCCCCGAAAATGCGCGTATCAAATGCGCTCAGGTGTGAACCTAGCCTTAGACCTCATGCATGCGGCCGTTGCTCGGCCATAGCCGTATTTGGGCCCGTAAACAACTGGTTTACAATATGTGGGCACTGGCCGTGTGCTCATCGCACCAAGGATATGGACCCATTAGCTTCCGTGGGGTTTCTCTCCTTGCCTCCGCACCGGAAAAAAAAAAAAAAGAACATGTTCTATATTTTTTTGCGGTGCAGATGGATCATAGACCCATTCAAGTTTTCAAGTTGAATGGGGCTGGATTCGTCGCGGCAGCCGCATAGATAGTTCCCATGCATTGGGGACGGCAAATTGTGGTCCCTAATGCACGAAACAACAACAGCCGTGTGCATGAAGCCTTAGTTGCCCATAGCAACCAATCAGATTCCTCCTTTCATTTTCCAAAACATCTCTCCAAAATGAAAGGTGAAGTCTGATTGGTTGACATGGGCAACTAAGCCAGTTCTACTTAACACCTGTTTGATAAATGACCCCCTAAATGGCTGTATTATGTAGGTACTGTATGACAGTACTCTGGAATAAAAATTCAAGTAAAAAGTGTTGACTGAATGTATTCTGAATGCGAAAAATCCTTCCAATATCAATAAATATCAGTCAAAAGACATTAAATACATTTTTCAGATTTTTTTATTTAGAAATAAGCAGCGGCAAAGATCTACCCGGACCTAGTAGGGATAACATTCTTTCATCGCAAGCACACCACTGTGTCCCTTTACGTCTCCGTTATCTCGTTCTTATAAATCCTTGTGAATTATCTCCAAGGCCTGTCTCTTATTACATTATTAAACACTCTGCCACACGTAGGTGTCGTCTCTCCGCCTGCCTTTCCTAATACACTCCACTATTTTTAGATGCCGCAGTCGACGCTCCTCATTTAGACGCCTCTTGTTGTAATATCTTTTGAGTAATATATTGGCGTTTTGCATGCCACAAAGAACGCGTTTTATCGTCCCGCGCAGCTTAATAAGCGTGACACTATTTGTGCTCGGCGCAGAACATCATTCTCCTCTCAGAAATCAATACATTTCAGCCTGCGGCATTATGTTTTGATTTATGCCGTGTCGAAGTGCTGTGGGGAAATGACTCTGTTGGATTTGTAAAATGTTATTATTCTTGCCCTATCTCTTGGATGTGAACACAGAGGACAAGGTGTTTTTTTAAAATAAAATTCTTGCTTTACTAAGGCTACTTTCACACTAGCGTTTTGGCTTTCCGTTTATGAGATCCGTGAGATGCCCTCAGGAACGTGCACAGACATTTTGAAAGGCAGGGGCTTAACTAAAAAAAAAAGGGCGCGCACCCCACCCCACCCCCAATGGCACATTTCTCCCCCTACCTCTTACATCCGGTGGTGATGTCTCATTTGATGTAGATGGTCTCTTTCCTCATCTTCTCCTTTCATGATTGGATGGGTCCCCAGTGGTTGGACCCCCACCAGTCAGAAACGTATCCCCAATCTTGTTTATAGGGGATAGGTTAGCTTATAGAGGGTGTCAGACGTATATAAAAACTTTAGCTACTTTTTCAGCTTCCTGCTGAAGATGTCATCTGCCTGGCTGCAGCAGTGATGTTCTGTGCACACAGTTCACTGCTGCAGCCAGGAAAACAAAGAGCAGTGGTAAGAACCGGAGAAGGGGAGAAAACGGGTGGGTATCCTTTCATTAGTTATTTTAGGCCGTTTGCAGGGGTTGCCCGTTTTTTTATAACCTGGACAAACCCTTTAATAGGACTGCTCCTTTAAAGGAAGTCTTTCCCTTCCAAAATCATTTTCAGACCATCCCCTGGACTAGGTGCCCTGAAATATAATTGTAGCTTTTAAAGGTGACAGAGTTCCTGTAAGAAAAGCAATTGATCGGGGTGCAGCCGTAGCAAAATGTGGCTTGACTTAGGGGGAAGGTGTAGGTTGATAGGGTTAATGTTATGGATTGTGCTTGGGAGGGTATGGTTTGGGGTGTGGGAGGAACAGTGGTTTGTTGCCAGGTATTTAAGGTGGGTTGGGAGGGGAGGGGCTGTTTAGTTGGCAGAGGGCAAGGAATTTAGCTGTTCCTGCCCACCCACCCTTGGGGGGGAGGGGTTGTTAGTTGTAGTGGGCAGGAAAAAGGGGGGATCCTGGGAGGCAAAACTTGGAATAGGTGCATGACTCTGGGGTGTGCATCTAGGAGATTTTGGTGAATTGAAGGCTGGGATTAGTTAGATGAGTTGGTTCCCTTGGGTCATCAAGTACGGCTGAGGGTAAGGTTGGGAATATAAATGGAGGTTCGTTGAGTGGTGAATACAATTTACTTGGATTGCCTTCTAGGATCCCTTCACATTATGTTGGAGTATTCTGGGGTAAGGAAGTTGATAAAGTTCCAGGGGTTGTATTTAAAGGGGTTGTCCGGGTTCAGAGCTGAACCCGGACATGCTAATATTTTCACCTAGGCAGCCCCCCTGACAAGAGCATCAGAGCATTTTATACCGGGCTTTCTTTAGGGCTGCCAGACAGACGCTTTCGCTCAACAGTGAGCACGGTGACGTCATCGGCACTGATGATGGGTGGGCTTTAGTGCTGCCCCAGCCTGTAAAACAGCTAGGGCAGCGCTAAAGCCAGCCCATCAGAGCCAGTGACGTCACCGAATACACTGTTGGGTGGAAGCATCTGGCCAGCAGTGTGTTATTGTAAATAAAAAAAGCCATGACATGCTCCGATGCTCTTGTCAGAGGGGGCAGCCTGGGTGAAAATATGGGTATGTCTGGGTTCACCTCTGAACCTGGTCAACCCCTTTAAAGGGTTTCTGTCACCAACTTTTGACATTATAAGCTGTCTGACATTAGCTATGTGCTAATGTCAGACCAGCTTGATAATGTCTTTTTTATAAAAATCCGCTGTATAGATAGTCTGAAAACTTACTTATATTATGTAAATTAGCCTCTAGGAGCAGGGCGTGCCCTGCTCCTAGCAGCTCTGTCGCTAACCTGCTGGCACGCCCTTCACTTTGATTGACAGTGCAGGGCAGCGATCCTCCTGCACTGTCTCGTTCTGAAATCGCGCGCCAGCGCGCCGCTCTGTATTCGGCGCAGGCGCGGTGAGCAGAGGACAGCAGGCACCAGCGTCCTCTGCTCACCGCGCCTGCGCCGAATACAGAGCGGCGCGCGGGCGCGCGATTCAGAACGAGACAGTGCAGGAGGATCGCTGCCCTGCACTGTCAATCAAAGTGTGAAGGGCGTGCCAGCAGGTTGCCGACGGAGCCGCTTAGGAGCAGGGCAACGCCCCTGCTCCTAGAGGCTATTTCATAATATAAAAGTAAGTTTTTCAGACTATATATACAGCGGATTTTTATAAAAAAGACATTATCAAGCTGGTCTGACATTAGCACATAGCTAATGTCAGACAGCTTATAATGTCAAAAGTTGGTGACAGAAACCCTTTAATGTTAGTGCATTTTTTATGTGTGCAATTTTGCTGACAAGTAATTGTATTGGTTAATAAAATTGGCCGCTACGGCCATACACCAAAGGTAAGCCTCCATGTTATTTGTTGGGGGTCCAATGGGGGTTTTAGCCGGTAAAATCTTCCATCATAGGAAGTCAAGTGAAACTCCATCTGTAAGTAGCTCTATAGCCATTTTTGCATTACTTCTTCATTAACAGTTTTTCCTCCTTTTATTTTATGTAGAAAAAGATCTCTCATACCCCTAAACCCCTTTCAATGACCCTTGGGCCATTTATCCACTGCCTTATTTGCTAAACGTTGTTCCTTTAGAGGGTAGAGTCCTGACCAAGTTTTCACCCCCCAGTAGAAGAGGGGATGATCCCAACTAAGACTGGGCCGCCTCTTGCCCTGAGCCCCATAGCAGTTGCATGGTCTGCCACTATAGTAGTTACGCCCCTGGCCGCCAGCCATATATTCTGTTAGAAGCTATGACAGTTACAGGGAAAGCACTACAGCAGAAATGGCACATCTTCTGAGAAAGGACACGCCCCTAGAGCAGCCAGCTTGAAATAACTCTAGCAGAACAATTGGAGCAATGAATGGGAAGATCTCTGGATCCATGTGAGGTGCAGAGCTGGTTCTAGCTATGTTAGAAAGAGATTGTCATGTATGTATGATGTATGTACGGTATCTATGATGTCTGTTTTCATTTTTTTACAGCGATGATGGTATAACCACTCTAATGGGAAATTCTCCATAAAAATACACTTATCTCGTGGACTGCAAGCAGCAGGTATGGCGGCACACTGCGGTTCTGCTCTATGGACACATAGGCACTCCAAATTTTGGACACCCTTATTCATGCACTCGATTTTGGGATCTGGAATCGGTGTTTGGCACAGTTTGGTGTGCAATAACAGTGGCACATGACAGTTTGTGGTACGTATGACACTGGTTATCTATGACGCTGCCCTTGGGGCAACGAGCGATTTGGAAGCAGTTGTAAACATGGCAGTTTCTTCTTTCAATGTGACTAAAAACTACTGTGTTGAGGTAGACTACAGACCACCTTTCCTTCGGCTACCTATGTATCTTTATTGGAAGAGGACCGATGGACATGTCTATGCTTTACACAGACCAACCAATGCGAATTGTGTAATGCTTCTTGTCTCCTGGCTGGGGGGTGCTGCAGGTAAATGAAACACTTGCTGAATGGTTCATATTAAATGATTACCAGGGATTTCATCTTGGAGGCCTCTAATTAAAAGCCATTGTGCAACATGGACAGGACCTTTAAAGTGGTTGTCTAACCTATCCTCAAGATATGTGATAAATATCTGATTGCTGGAAACCCCACGATAACTAAAACAGGGAATCTAAACCCCCCTTTCCTCCTCACTGCACCTCTATGCTGTTCTATTCAATGTCTAGGAGGTGGATGGGAATATCCAAGAGCTGCATTCAGCTGTTTCCATCGGCCCCGTAGAAACTGAATGGGAGCATCAGAGATTGAGCATGTCCGCCACTTCAGTCAAACTAGTACAGTGAGGAGAGACAGAGGTCTCAGACCAGTGATCATGGAGGTCCCAGCAATCAGGCATTGATCACCTATCATGTGATAGATGCCCTTTGAGGGAACACTCCTTTAAAGTGTCTAAAAATTGCCAATAATTTATTTGTTGTGTGAAATACATCTCTATGCCCCCGGATCTCCATCTGTGGGCTATGAAAACATCTGTACTTCTCTGGCACAGGATGGTGGTAGTGATGTAATTCACCCATGTCATCTGTTTATGTGTTGTCCCTGGAGGGAACCTATTCTGCGAATGCGCTGGAAGTGCAGAAGAGTTTCCATCCAGGTTGGATGAGTGAATCATGGCATCACCGTCATTGGACACAATAGTCAAGGATTGCAAGTATTTACATAGATCACGGATGTGGACCTGATGTCTTCTGCTGGACAGCGTAGGTAAGATGTAATATACAGATGTATGTCATCCAACCAACAGATGAAGAGCTATCAGCAAATATCTTTGGCCAACCCCTTGAGCTATTGGCCATTGAAGCATTTAAAGGCCCTCTGTCAGCAGATTTGTCACTATGACACTGGGTGACCTGTTACATGTGCGCTTAGCAGCTGAAGGCATCCGTGCTGGTCCCGTGTAAATATGTGTCCGTACGATGTTTTAATACATACAAATGAGCCTCTAGGAGAAATGGGGGTGTTGCCATTGCAACTAGAGGCTCTACTCTCTCTGCAACTGCCATGCCCTTCAAATTTGATTGACAGGGCCCAGACATGGTGGTATCTTCAATATCTGGCCCTGTCAATCAAAGTGCAGAGGGTGCAGCAGTTGCAGAGAGAGCTGAGCCTCTAGGTGTAACGGCAACGCCCCCTTTGCTCCTAGAGGCTCATTTGTGTATTTTAAAGCATACAGATTCTCAGCAATGCAGGCACATATAAACATGGGACCAACACAGATGCCTTCAGCTGCCGAGCGCACATGTAACAGGTAAGCCAGTGTCATAGGTACAAATCTGCTGACAGATGTCATTTAACGAGCGCCAAAAGTCCTCATAGAAAAGTAAAGATAGAATTTGAAAATATCTAATCCAAAAATGGTCTAAAATAAAGGTTAAAGTAAGCCGGTTCTATGCAGAAAGCATGGTGTATGGTCACAAAGCAGCTGCTGAGATTTTAGCGGCTACTGGGAGTTACTGGAAACCACCGTGACGAAAATAAAAGGCCTCGTACTAATATCAATAGGGACATTGTGCCGGAGAGCAGCAGACGGAACGAGACATTTGTAAACCTATTAGTCAACAATTATTTTAGCCACATTAACTGGTTATAGAGCCATTATGGAGGCGATGGATTATTTATCATTTAGTTATTCTGCGGAGCGCTCAGCTGTAAAGGCCATTTATAATTGTGTGTGTTTTGGCCTCATTCTGCAAACACAAATTGCTTATGGTTGTCTCTTTGATAGTCTGCGAGCCACGCACAGGCCGGAGAGGGAGAAAGAGGCATCTGCACTGAAACACTGCGGATTATTCTGTGACCCTAAGGTCGGGTACTAACTGTCTGGGCAATGCCATCCTGCCTATTATTTCCTACTTACAAGTAACCCATGCTTTATCTTTAGAACTGGCACATGCACTGTTACTAGATGAATGCTGCCAGCAATCTATCTGATCGGCGGGGGTGCCGGGTGTCAGACCCCCACCGAGCAGATATTGATCACTAATCCTGAGAACAGCTCATCAATATAAATCCCTCGCACAACCCCTTTAAGCTCCGTGTGCCAGAATTCTGAGCGTAACAACTGTAAAAGTTTGCACGTTTGTCGCATGTTGCGTGATAAATTTGACTTATCTTTTGTCTAGAAAAGCTACTCCAGTTTCCTACTCCCTCCTCCTACTAGAGTGAGACTACGACTTTTTTTGAAACTTTTTATTTTGTTAAATCTCTAAATCCGGGGTTAAACATCACTGTTATTTTTCTGTTTTTCTGATCCATCAAAAAAAAGCAGGACCAAGTTAAAAGACGGATCCTGTGCATCAGATATGCACATCTGGCATCCATTTGAGCCATTTCCATCAGAGATACGTTTTTTTCAGATGAAAAAGGGCATGCATGCAGGACTCTTTTCCATCTAAAAAAGCGGATCTCAGACAGAAATGGCTCAAACAGATGCCAAATGTGCATATCTGATGCACAGGATCAGTTTTTTTTTACAGGATCTGTAAAATCTGTAACAGGGCCCCAACCTACGATATGTCATTTCTGATACTGGTGTCTCCTTACTGTATGTGGCGGAGTGGGCTTTTTGCCCCCTTAGTCACCATTCTTGGGTGTGAGATATACAACCTTTACACCCCCTATATCTACAAGCCTAGCCCTGTATGTATATACTCAAAGCGGCTTGTGGTGTACCCCTAGCATCCAGTATGTCCCATTAACCCCCCACCACTACCTAGATAAGCCACTTAGCTTTTGTAATGCCCCAGAGTGGCATTACCACCTCTTTTGGACCCCCACTATCTGTAATGGTTGATCCTGTGTCATCATATATATTTATTACCATGTCTTGCATAATGTGTGTATGTATTTCCTTATAAATTACTGTTCAAATGTAATGTGCCTGGTTCACCAGCAGGTAATCTGGGCAGTGCTAGTTTCTCTGGGATGGAACCCTCTTTCCATTCAATCCCTCTCTAGAGAGGGAGGAGTTCTAGTTCGCTAGAGGCAGTCTAGAGGATCCCCTTTTTGTGGAAGGAAGCTGGCCCCATCCCTGCTGGACAGGCCCTGCCTGTGAGTAAGTTTGAAGCTAGGAAGACGTTCCTAGGATTACAAAAGAGACAGACTACAGACAGCTAAATTGCAGTTACATCAGAAGAGGAAAAGGTTCCTATTTAATCCAGTCAACATAGCAGAACTGAGAGAGTACAGATGTAGCAGAGCTGAGTGTGTTCGCCTGCCAGAAGTTTAGCCAAAACCTGCTGATAACCAAGATAAAGTTGGAAGATAGTTCCTTGATGAAAGTTTATTCCAAAACTTCCAGATGGAAGTCGAGGTGCCCTTGATGGTACAGTTGCAAGAAAAAGTATGTGAACCCTTTGGAATGATATGGATTTCTCCACAAATTGGTCATAAAATGGGATCTGATCTTCATCTAGTTCACAACAATAGACAATCACAGTCTGCTTAAACTAATAACACACAAAGAATTAAGTGTAACCACGTTTTTATTGAACACACCATATAAAAATTCACAGTGCAGGTGAAAAAAGTATGTGAATCCCTAGACTAATGATATCTCCAAGAGCTAATTGGAGTGAGGTGTCAGCCAACTGGAGTCCAATCAATAAGATAAGCTGCCCTGCCCTATAAAAAAAAAACACCAGTTCTGGGTTTGCTTTTCCCAAGAAGCATTGCCTGATGTGAATGATGCCTCGCACAGAAGATCTTTCAGAAGACCTACGATTAAGAACTGTTTACTTGCATAAAGCTGGAAAGGGTTATAAAAGTA
Organism: Bufotes viridis; assembly: GCA_033119425.1. Lineage (NCBI taxonomy): Eukaryota > Metazoa > Chordata > Amphibia > Anura > Bufonidae > Bufotes > Bufotes viridis. Next base: position 20,291,319 of record CM065596.1, on the reverse strand, counting down.
TCTCCAAAGCCTTGCTGTTCATCAGTCCACGGTAAGACAAATTGTCTATAAATAGAGAAAGTTCAGCACTGCTCCTACTCTCCCTAGGAGTGGCCGTCCTGTAAAGATGCAGCGCGGTCCATTTCTGATACAGCAACTTTTGAATGTGAATTGGACTTCACACCTGGACCTGCAGCGCCACTTATAGCCAACATAGCTACGTATCTGAGACTTTCTTTCTCTTCTTTTTTTGATTAGTTCTGTAAAGATGACTGCAAAATCACAGAGCAGACTGCTCAATGAGGTGAAGAAGAACCATAAAGTGTCAGCTAAAGACTTACAAAAGTCTCTGGCATATGCTAACATCCCTGTTAGCGAATCTATGATACGTAAAACACTAAACAAGAATGGATTTCATAGGAGGATACCACAGAGGAAGCCACTGCTGTCCAAAAAAAAACATTGCTGCATGTTAACAGTTTGCACAAGAGCACCTGGATGTTCCACAGCAGTACTGGCAACATATTCTGTGTACAGATGAAACCAAAGTTGAGTTGTTTAAAGGAAAAAAAACAACACTATGTGTGGAGAAAAAAAGGCACAGCACACCAACATCAAAACCTCATCCCAACTGTGAAGTATGATGGTGGGGGCATCATGGTTTGGGGCTGCTTTGCTGCATCAGGGCCTGGACGGATTGCTATCATCGAAGGAAAAATGAATTCCGAAGTTTATCAAGACATTTTGCAGGAGAACTTAAGGCCATCTGTCCACAAGCTGAAGCTCAACAGAAGATGGGTGTTGCAACAGGTCAACGACCCAAAGCATAGAAGTAAATCAACAACAGAATGGCTTAAACAGAAGGAAATACGCCTTCTGGAGTGATCCAGTCAGAGTCCTGACCTCAACCCGATTGAGATGCTATGGCATGACTTCAAGAAAGTGATTCACACCAGACATCCCAAGGATCTTGCTGAACTGAAACAGTTCTGTTAAAAGGAATGGTCAAGAATTACTCCTGACCGTTGTGCACGTTTGGTTGAAGTTATTGCTGCCAAAGGAGGTTCAACCAGTTATTAAATCCAAGGGTTTACATACTTTTTCCACCTGCACTGGGAATGTTTACATGCTGTGTTCAATAAAAACATGGTAACATTTAATTCTTTGTGTGTTCTTAGTTTAAGCAGACTGTGATTGTCTATTGTTGTGACTTAGATGAAGAAGAGATCACATTTTATGACCAATGTGTGCAGAAAACCATATCATTCCAAAGGGTTCACATACTTTTTCTTGCAACTGTATAGGTGTTTAAGGTGCTTTGGTGGCCGGGCCCCTGTGTTCGTGACGCCAACACCGTAAGGTGCAAATGTTGAGGGTAGTAGAAAGGATGAGGAGTCAGTTGTAGCGGAAACAGTTGAGCATTTACTTAAATCAAATGTCTCAGGACTGTTGGTACAGTTCATCAGTACAGTGCATTTATATGGCATAAAGGATGATCCAGAAATTAGTTTCGCTGTGATCCTTACCACATGTCTAGCAATTGTCAGTTGAGGAGTTTTCCTAATGCTGTTACTTTACGGGCAAGACAAAAGTTCTCTTCTTAGATAGTTCTACTTTAAATCCAATCTCTAGCACTCAGGTACTGAATGTAATGTTTTCCTTACTTTTATATTAAGCAATCCAATAAGGGCGTTCTCCCTCATGGCAGGCAAACTCTCTGCTACATTATTTTATGCAGGATGCTCTCCTGAAAATGTTCAGGTTCACTATGTCCCAGAAGGCATGTAGTGAAAAAGGATAATTCTGTGCACTAATCATCCAGTTATGTCCAGGTACCAAGTTCCTCCCGGTCACGGGTGCTTGTGAAGTCCTTTGGCTAGACTCAGCTCTAATCTTCACTAGACTTTCTCTATATTCATACATAGACTCACTTGTCTGTGCTGGGCTGCTGTGACTACTTGGTCTGTCCTGTCCAGGCTTGATTAGGGCCCAGAGGAAAGGAAGGCAGCTACATCTTGGACTGAGCCTGCTCGTCTCCTCCATAAACTTCCTTCTCTTCTCTGCTTCCTATATTACTCACTTCTGCTTCAACACTTCCTCGACACTCAACTAACTTTATTAGCAAACCCCAAGCTATATATAATATGTGGCGCCAGCACCACCTAGGGGGCGAATAGATATAATGAAAATGCCAGCCTGAACTTAGGAATTACAATACATTAAATACATATACAGAAATTTAAGGGGACCACTTATACACACACATAAGTGGCACACTGCATTTGCTCTATCAGTGATTTGGTTAGTGATCTCCATTGGTGATTATGAGCCAAAATTTGTACCTGTTCCGTGTTTTAATTTGGCTCAGAGTCTTTAAAAGGAATGTGTCATCAGAAAATGACATATTCTTTAAATCCCTTTTTTATATTTAACATTTTTAAATAATTTTGATTGTTACTTTTAATTTTCCATGTCAATATCTATATTTGAACAAAAACCATAAAATCCTGCAGTTTTCAGACTGGCCACTAAAGCTAATAATAGGCGCCACTTCTTGGTCTGTACAGATCACACTACTGCAGTTATCTGCTTAGCTGTCATTCTAATCCTGCCTGTACTGACATCACCTCTATGTATAGATAAGACAGGATCCTCCATTCAAGAACAGCTCGGGAAAGATGGCCGCCCCCATAATCATGTTCAGAAAAATAATAAATACATCTTGAATCAGAAAAATAAAAACAGATTTAAAAAAGGATATGTATGACTATCTGGTTTTAACTGGCAGATAAGGTTTTTGGTGACACATTTCCTTTAATTATCAATTAAAATAAATGACGAACTATGAAAAAATCTTCCGTCCTAAGTCTAGACCATAGCTGGATCGTTTGCTTCTGCAGAACATCCCCCCACATAATTTCGATTCAGTGCAAAATGCAATAATCTAACACATAAAATGTTGCCTTCGAAATGCTGGAAAATTACATAATGAACCATTACCTGAGGAAAAGAAGGCAAAAACTGTGATGTTTCTTTTTTGTTCTCTTGCTCTGCTTCATATTTGGTGGTTATAAAAGAAAGATTAAAATGGTATATTCTGTTCCCGGTAATGTTACATAACAGATATATTAGTATACTGTATCATTGCCTATTAATATTTGACTCTGAACACCTACAGAGAGCTGAAAATGAGCCGGGGTGAAATAAAGAATGTGTTTTCATATGTGCACAGATGCTGCAATGTTCAGTTATTTTAGGTTAATCATCTTAATAAATTGATGACAGCAACAGACTGAGGCGGCACAATTATCCCGCTCCCTCCCATAATCCTCTTCAGAAGGAGCTCTCGATTCATGATACAGCTGTGTGTACAAAATGCATGCAAATGGGAGAATAAATTAGAGGGAGTCGAAAAGAAGCTGGAGCCCACCACTCTTCTAGCGTAAATTAAAGGTGAAATGCAACTGAAAAAGTATTGATCTGGCAGAGTTTATTTTCAATGCTTTCGCTGTTTAACAGTATTTAGAAAACATAGAGCAAATTTCGGCCCTCAATTGCCATTTTTTGCATAGGTTAGCTTGTAATTTCACAAGCTGTATATAAAAAGTATATACTCATATGCAATAGTTACCAGAATATGTAGAATACTAGCTTATAATGGAAGTTAATAGTTTCATACGGTGCCCATAGAATAGTCCACATCGGAGCCCAAATAATACCACCACACTAGTTAGGCTGAGTTCACATTTCAGTTATTTGGTCAGTTATTTCAATCAGTAATTGTGAGCCAAAACCAGGTGCGGGTCAAGATAAAAACACAGAATAGCTGCAGATCTTTAAATTACACCGTAACATAACGTGAATTCAAAAAATGTGAGAATAAATACGCTTACACAGGCTTAGTGAATATATTTAGTAAATAAACATCACTAGCCTAAATGGGGTGGAGACTCTGTCGATCAAGCTATAACACATGGCTGTCTACCACGTTATGACCAACACCCCAGGGTGTACAAGACATAGGGAAAATCAATACTTACATTCAAACTAGGATGAAATTCCAAGTGGAATCCCAATTAGACTACTTTCACACTAGCGTTTTGGCTTTCCGTTTGTGAGATCCGTTCAGGGCTCTTAAAAGTGGTCCAAAACAGATCAGTTTTGCCCTAATGCATTCTGAATGGAAAAGGATCCGCTCAGAATGCATCAGTTTGCCTGTTACACTCTGGAGCCCGACGAAGCGGAGCCAAACAGATACATTGTAAGAAAATGGGGATGGAGCCATTTACTCTGACACAATTTGGCACAATAGAAAACGGATCCGTCCCCCGTCATGGCTATGAAAGACATAATACAACCGGATTATGACGGATGCATGTGGTTGTATTTTTGTAACTGAAGCGTTTTTGCAGATCCATGATGGATCCTCAAAAAACGCTAGTGTGAAAGTAGCCTTAATTGTTAGTGCAGACCACTGTTATTCCCATCAGCCCCTCCTCCAGTGTGCATCACGCATGTCTCTGAGATCACTCAGGAGTGTGTTCTTATCAGCACAATGGGGGATGGGTACTATCCCTAACCGACTACATTAGAAGGAAAACTTGCAAACTATTACACAGAGTATTAAACATAATATAAAAGAGGATAGAATTGAATGGGACAGAACCAATTAGTACCTAAAAATATCCTTACAATACATACAGGGCTTCAGAATAACTGGTCGAAATAACTCACCAAATAACTGAAGTGTAAACTTGGCCTCACCAGAATATGATAGTACAATACCAGTTTACAATGCCAGTTAATTGTTTCATACAGTGCCCATAGAATAGTGTACAGTAGTGCCCAAATAATACCACTGCACAATGCCTAAATAATAATTCCATATAGAAGACAATCATCATGATGACAATCGAAGTGGAGAGGGCCCAGCAGTTACAGAAAGAGCTCCTAGAGGCTCATTTGCATATATTAAAACATCATTATTCTCAGCAATGAGGGCACATATGAACATGGGACCAACACAGATGTCTTCAGCTGCCAAGCGCACATGTAACAGGTCAGCCAGTGTCATAGGTTCAAATCTGCTGAGAGCTGCCCTTTAAGTTATACCTTAGCATACTATAAACTATTGACGTGTGTTTTTTTGTTTTCTGCATCACTCATTGAATTCCATCTTTTGCATATCCATTAACAATAAAATGAAGTGGCGCATCCACTGAACCACAGATAATAAATTAGGCTGAAATCAGGGAGGGGAGACCAGAGCTGGTACTATGCACATTCCCACATCTTCACGGTGTAATGTAGCCTTCAGTCTGTGACCCCTTGCGCCAAATCAGTGAATAAAGATGACTGATCTGCAATTTGCATCCGTTTTTCAGTCCATCAATGGAACATTATTAAAACTAGTGAGGCGCGATGCATTAAGGCAACACTCACACGTGTAGCGATGGATGGATCTGCTTGTTCCACCATTTTACGCTCTAAGACTATAAATATTCATCGTAATGTAACTGAAAATTATTGAAGTGCGAAAAAAAAAGGGTAGCAGGGAAGCCATTTGCTTCGATTCATAAACAGCATCTGTTAGGAAGTTATTCATAGATTGCTTCGGGGCCTGCTGAGCTGAAAAACCAATGGAAAAAGATGCCATTGCAAGTAAATTGGCCAAAACGGGCTACGGAGATGCTATTAAGCACGACTGGCTGACAGGCAGGGATAATAATCAGGCAGTGGCTTATTTCATGTCTTTTATCACGGTGACACAGAAGTAGCCCCGAGCAAAAGTCTTAAGCCATACAGTAGAAGAGCAGTCTCCTAAGTTTATTAAGGTCTAAGGCATTACACGCTAAGATGTCTCCTCGGATTGGATCACTTCATTTGTCTTACTTGATGACCTTTCACTACTTCCGTTTAACTTTTCCATTTGTGGTCTCTTCGCTGGTGTGGTTACTCTAACTTCCTTTTCAGAGGACTTGTCCACGATTCAAAAAATTTTAAAAAAATCTTGTTTTAGGAGAAATAGTGCCTTCCATTTCCACAGGTGGTATCTGGTATTGCAGTATATTTCCATTCAAGGGTCTGTGAAGGTTCTCATTCATCCAGGTCATATCAGTAGTAACAACTCCGAACTGGTTTCGCTAGTCATCCGATTAGGATAACTCTGGAATCGTCACTAGTGTTTAATGCCAGAGATTCTTTGTACAAGTTAGTCTACTCGAGAAATCCAGTTGGATGACTATTGAAATGTAAAAATACAAGTCCAGTTGCTTTAACTTTTTGTTTTACTGATATTTATTTCAAGGGGTTCCTGCAATACTAGGTACAACCCATGAATAAAAATGGGTGCCGGCAGCAAAGAAAGAGTTATAAAGTCACTTTGTCTTTTTTATTGAGCAGAAAGTAATACAGTTCTATTACAATCTTACATTTTTCAAGTTATTGAAAGACCAGCAATCAACATACGAGGGTAAGGAAAGTGAGAAGTAGAGGGGAAGGGATCCTGAAGGTCAGAGAAGGGGAAGGGAACATGAAGTGCTCCAGTGCAAAGCACAGAATATTCATATACATCTCAATGTATAAAACTGCTTTAACAAGGATAAAAAATAAAAAGGCTAACGGAGGGTTTCAAAATAGTAAGCAAGGGCAACAAAAATGTGCAAAATCACTTTGTCTTGACCAGGGTGTTTAGATTTGGAGCTTAGGCAGCAAATTGAATCCAGATAAAGGAAAGTCTAGCGTCACCTACTTTACTTCTACAAAATGTTGGGGTTGTCCCATCTGATACATTGGGGGATATCACTAGGATATGCCACTGATGTATAATAGGTGCAGTTCCTACCTCTTGGACCTGCACCCATCACTAAAACGAAGCCTGCAAAGAGAAGCAGAGCGGGCCGTGCATGCATGGCCACCCTCCATTCTTTTCTATGGGAGTGCCAAAAGTAGTTGAGCGCTGGCTTGGCTATTTCCATGAGACCCATAGAATTTAATGGGAAGCAAGCCACACAAGAGCGGCCACCGCTCTATTCACTTATGTGGGGTTGACGGAAGTAACCGAACCATCGCTCAGTTATATTAGGCGGTCCCATAGAAATTTATGGAGGGCGGCAGCACATGCGAGGTCGGCTCTTCTTCTCTTTGCTGGCTCTATTTCAGAGATATGCCTGGGGCCCAGAGGTGGGAGCCGCACCTATTCGACATTGGGGGCATATCCTAGTGATATGCCCCTAATGTATAGGATGACACAATCCCTTCAAATATAGCTACTGTAATTACCCAGCAGACAGTGCTTTGACTATTCTCCCAGGGTAATCCTGAGGTTGGACTGGACAAGTGCAACATGTGCCATCAGTGCTTTTCCAGAATAGTCAGGCATTGAGTGAGACTTTCTGGGGCTGCAGAGCATTAGTAATGTACTCCCTAATGAAAAATGACAACAGGAACTCTCTTTTGAATATTGATATAATTTATAGATGTGACTGGACTGAGTTTGTCATTTGGCACATTCTTTCATGATACCATGCCTGTTTTATCTTAGGGAACTTGTTATTTAGTATTAAGGGGGTCCCACACCTGTTTACAGCAATCCCATACATTCCCCTTCAAAGAATAGTAAATGAAAATCAAATTTAGGGCTCATGCACATGACCGCTTGTATTTTACGGTCTGCAAAACAGGGATCCAGAAAAATACTGATGAGGTCCGTGTGCATTCCTTATTTTGCGGAACGGAACAGCTGGCCCCTAATAGAACAGTCCTATCCTTGTCCGTAATGCGGACAATAATAGGACATGTTCTATTTATTTGGGAAACGGACATACTGAAACGGAATGCACGCGGAGTAAGTTCCGTTTTTTTGCAGACCCATTGATATGAATGGTTCCGCATACGTTCCGGAACGGACACGGAAAGAAGATACGTTCGTGTGCATGAGCCCTTACTTGGAGAAGAGTCCAGGATTCTTCTGCAGTAGAATGCGGTACATGCACGCTGTGCTGATGAAGCCACTTGCTTCACTGCCCTGTGCAGCACATGCTCAGTGCATCATCCTCAGATCTATCTGCGCATGTGCTGGATGCCACTGGAGAAGAGTTCCAGACTCTCTCCTAAACAGTTCACTTTGCCTCATTTAGGGTGGGTTCACACTAGCGTTAGGGATTCCGTTATTGCTTGTTATAACGGAAAATAACGGAATGCCCAGACAGAATGCAAAACGGAAGCCTTTAAAAGGCATTTTGTTTGCTTTCTGTCATAATACAAGTCTATGGGAAAGCATAATGGATCCGTCTTGCTTTTCCATAGACATGTAATATGATGGAAAGCAAACGGAGTGCCTTTTAAAGGCTTCCGTTTTGCATTCCGTCATAATAGAAGTCTATGGGCAAAATAACAGATCCGTCCTTCCGTCTTATGGATTCCGTTATGTTCCGTTATAACCACGTAATAATGGAAGGCCATAACGGGAACCGTAACGCTAGTGTGAACCCACCCTTACTATGCTACGGCCTGCAAGTCATTTAGTGTCACCGACCCAAAGTGACAGGTTCCCTTTAAATTAATGTCGACAGTCCTGATTTCTGCTGTACAGTCCTACAAACTCTGGGTGCCAAGTTGCTCTACCTTGGTTCGTAGATACAGTGCTAGGGAAGCTAGCTTTAGACCTCCATGGACAGACTGGACAATTCTGGGTTCCGGAGCCATGTGAGATTTCGTGTTTCCAAGAAATCAATTTGATGAGTTAATAGTGGGGTGCAGTTTTAAGGGTCCTAATTGGCAATGTAGGGGTTGTCCGAACCCACTGATCTAAAAAAGGGGTTGCATACGATGACACAAGTTACATAAGTTTCCTGGTAGATTTCGTGCTTGTTTCTAGTTGCTAGAAGTCGTCCATTAGAAAGCCGCCTCCTCCTCGTACAGCTCATGATCGGGAACAGCCACGTCCTGCTGATAGATAATTGTGCTTATAAGTTATTCCTCTGTGACAGCTTGCAAACTATAATCTGTGTGACTGCCGCTGTGTATGCAGCCATTCCGTGGGCCGAACCAATAATCGGCAAATAAACTCCCCAGGATTTAGGCATATCACTGAGGCGTGAGATATTTTGTGGGAAAGAACAATAAAACCCCAACACTTATAAAAGTGACGTCAATTTAGGAGATGTGTAAATGTTGTAAATGAAAGTCATTGAGCTTTCCTCTTATAGCCAAGGGTTTCCCTGTTATATCTGATTCTGGGAAAGCTGGGTGGCAGCTAACAGCTTGCCATTAAAACTGCCAAAGGGTTTGTCCTGCTATACTGACTACTAAGTCTCTCTATTATAAAGTGACCCCCCCCCCCCCCTTAAATCATGAATTGTGGAAATTTACAAATAGTACTGATTAAAAATCTCCTACCGTTTTATGCATACAGCCCATATGAAGAGCTATGTGTCTCCATGGCTATAGCCGTACAAAGCCTGAGCAGTCTGATTCTGCTTCCTGTAGATACAGTGAGAAACAAGAGGGGACAGAGGGAGGATAATACTATCCAGAGAGAATTAAAACACTATTACACTTTGTAACAATTCAAAACTTTGTAACAATTAAAAAATGGCTGCTACCTAGCTTAGACTTAAAGGCCATCTGTCAGCAGATTTGTCCCTATGACACTGGCTGACCTGTTACATGTGCACTTGGCAGCTGAAGGCGTCTGTGTTGGTCCCATGTTCATATGTGTCCGTATTACTGACAAAAATGATGTTTTATTATATGCAAATGAGCTTCTAGGAGCAACGGGGGCGTTACCATTACACCTAGAGGCTTTGCTCTCTCAGCAACCTCCATGTCCTCTGCACCATAGGAGAAGTCAGAACCAGGTGTGATGGCGTTTTTCCTGCCTGGACCTGTTCACAGTGCAGAGGGGGCGGCAGTTGCAGAGAGAGCAGAGGCTCCAGGAGTAATGGTAATGCTCCTAGAGGCTCATTTGCACATATGAACATGGGGCCAACACAGATGCGGGTAGATGCAGTGGTGGCTGTGCAGGGATCCGGAGGGACACGGGTGACAGGGACTGGGTAAGTATCTTCTTTAGGACGGGTCAGGGCATTGTGGGGGGTATTTGTACTATTGGATAACCCATTAAGGCTCCATTCACACGTCCACAAAATGGGTCTGCATCCGTTCTGCAATTTTGCAGAACGGGTGCGGACCCATTCATTTCCAATGGGCATGGAAAAGATGCGGACAGCACACTATGTGCTGTCCGCATCCGCATTTCAGGATCCGCACTTCCGTTTCCGCAAAAGAATAGAACATGTCCTAGGCATTTTCTATTATAGTGACGGCGATGTGCGGTCCTCAAATTGCAGAACACACATTGTCGGTGTCGATGTTTTGCGGATCCGCAAAGCACTTACGGACGTGTAAATGGACCCTAAGAACACAAGAATGACACGTGACCCTCCCCTCTGCAGTTATATGCCAATCTTGCACACGTGATTGCTGAAAATGAAAATCAGACATTATATATTACCTGACAATACCTTTCTAGCAAAGCTCTGTACATGGACCCAGAGATCTCCCCATTGACTGCTCCAATTACTCTGCTAGATTCTCTTCAGCCTGGCAACTCAGTGGGCATGTCCTTTCTGCTGCAGCTCTCTTCCTGTAACTGCCACAGCTTCTAACAGAACTTATGGCTGATGGCAGCTGAAGATATAAACTGAGAACGTTTGACCACCTCAGGGAGATGGACAAAAGAATAAATAAAAGAACAAGCAGCAGGTGGCGCTACACAGACACATTTTATTGAATAACTCACTGGCTATACTACATTTTTAATTACATGTGATTTAAATAGTATTCAGAGCCAGGCGCTGGTTTCAAAAATGTTAAATATGTTTTGAGATGCAACCCTTTTACTTTTAACTTTTGGTCGGCCACCCCTTTAAACTTCATATGGATAAAACTGGAAACCTTCGTCATGCATTATTAGAATAGTGATTAAAGTCCAGCTCCAGATACACAGCAGACTGTATCACGCTGACAATGCTACAGTGCCGCCACGTCACATGGATTCCTTTCACAGTATTTTCTATAGGGCCACACCTGTGTATTCTGGGAATATCTCTTTAATAGGATTCCCATGTACGTGTCCCCAGTGCATGCGGCACAGTTCAGTGCACATCTGTCATAGTGAAGATAGATTGCAAGCTTCACAGAGGACAGGACTAATGTAAATATATACTCTGTATATCTGGAGTGTCAGGGCTGGAGAATAAGGGCATGAATAACCCGAGAGTCATGTATGAGAATATTAGGAATAATTCTCATGTGTATTACAGCAGATCTCTCATGTCCTGTACTGAGTATAGTGCTATAAAAAGTACAAATTTGGGGGTTCCATGTTTCTCTGCAAAAACAACACTACTCAAAAATGTTTTATGGGGTCCAAGCTTTTCTAGTAACGCTCCTGAACACTTGTGATGTTCTAGCCGCTCGTCCGATGAAGAGACAGTTATGATGTCACAGCAACACACCTGATGAAAATACACTTGTGATGTCACAGCCTTTTACATGACTGGAACACATGTGATGTCACAGCCTTTTACATGACTGGAACACTTGTGATGTCACAGCCTTTTACATGACTGGAACACATATGATATCACAGCCTTTTACATGACTGGAATACTTGTGATGTCACTGCAGTTTACATGACTGGAACACATGTGATGTCACAGCCTTTCACATGACTGGAACACTTGTGATGTCACAGCCTTTTACATGACTGGAACACATGTGATGTCACAGCCTTTTACATGACTGGAACACATGTGATGTCACAGCCTTTTACATGACTGGAACACTTGTGATATCACAGCCTTTTACATGACTGGAACACTTGTGATGTCACTGCAGTTTACATGACTGGAACACTTGTGATGTCACAGCCTTTCACATGACTGGAACACTTGTGATGTCACAGCCTTTCACATGACTGGAACACTTGTGATGTCACAGCCTTTTACATGACTGGAACACTTGTGATGTCACAGCCTTTTACATGACTGGAACACTTGTGATGTCACAGCCTTTTACATGACTGGAACACTTGTGATGTCACAGCCTTTTACACGACTGAAAAACTTGTGATGTCACTGCAGTTTACATGACTGGAACACTTGTGATGTCACAGCAGTTATCAGATGTAAGCACATTTACGATGTCACAAAAGCTTCCCTGACTTGAACAGCTGTGATGTCATAGCAATTTATTTGATGGAAACTTGCCTGCCTGACTGAAATCCATTTTGATATTACAGAAGAAAATCTGACAAAATTCTGCTTGTGATGTCACCGATGGAAACACACTTGTGATGTGGCACTGATGGTGGTAGTAGTACTCACTCTGGCGCTCCCTGGGTCATGCAGTAAATGGAGGGGCGTAACCCTTCTTCCCCCCATGGCACATCCTGGACTTAGGGGGTCTCCTGTCTGGTAGTGGCTGGGGTGCCCTAGATGTTAGATGAATGGGTAGCGTTATGCAGTGCAGGAGAGAAGGGAACACCCGGATTGGGTATGGAGACCACTGACCAGGCTGACTTGATTATAGTAAAATAAAGCTAAAGCCTCTCTTTTACTGTATAGAAGATGGGTGTTACACAGGAGCGTAGTTGCAAGGTAAGCAAGGGAAGCGGCTACTTTGGGGCCCGGATTCAAGAGGGGCCCACCCAGGAAGAAGACTAAAAGATTGTATTGTCAGGGCCCCCTCTACAGTATTATAAAATGACATTATATACAGAGGCACTGTAGTAAATGGGCCTCATATGAGAGAGCAATCTTGACAAGTCACAGAAGTAGGAGAGTTCAAGAACTGTCCCGCAAATAATCCTCAACCTTCTGCAAATATTCAATGCTTCCTTACCTCAGAGGTTGGTTCTCAGTAAAGTTGCTTTTCTGGCAGCTTTCACCCACAGGGATGGTGTCTTCCTGGAGAGGAATCCCTTTTTCCTGCTTTGGCTGGTGTAGCTTACACATGGACAGCAGCTTGCCAAGAAGCACCCTCTAGCCAGGGGAAACTGGGGCCAGCCCACCTCCTGGCAACTATTACTAAGGATAGCCAGTTAACTACCCATACACAACCTTTTGGAATACATAGTGCATAGTAAAGTGACATTAGCCATTTTTACCACTGACACTGTACAGTTAGTATCTCAGTAAACATCCTAACAACCATACCATATTATAGCCTTAACCATTTAGCATGCCTCCCAATTGATTTTAGTGGTGTAATATTAGCATCATGTATGCTCAATTTAACTCTGTTCTATCATATTTCAGTTATTTTTGATGAGAGAAAAAGTACCAAATGTGGGACCTTCAGTCTTTTTCAGTCATAAATAATGGAAACATGATGGGAAGAAACTTTTTTTTTTAACATTGCACTGTGGAATTCAAAGGAACTCCAGCCCCCTGTAGGGGCATTGTACAGGCAAAGCTGGTCAGGGTCTGCTAACACCTGGCAGCTCTGCTGTGCCCGAGATACCCAGCAATCACGTGATCACTGGCTCCAATAGAGAAATTTCCTCTATTCACTGCATAACACCCAGTGAGCGCTATGCACTGAGCAAAGAAGAAAGCAGAAATGGTAGTGTACTGCTTCTGTCTTCTAAGTACCAAAAATTAGGGTTATTCAGTTTAGAAAAAAAGACGACTGAGGGGAGATCTAATATCTATGTATAAATATATCAGGGGACAGTACAGAGATCTCTCCCATCATCTATTTATCTCCAGGACTGTGACTGTGACGAGGGGACATCCTCTGCGTCTGGAGGAAAGAAGGTTTGTACACAAACATAGAAGAGGATTCTTTACGGTAAGAGCAGTGAGACTATGGAGCTCTCTGCCTGAGGAGGTGGTGATGGTGAGTACAATAAAGGAATTCAAGTGGGGCCTGGATGTATTTCTGGAGTGTAATAATATTACAGGCTATAGCTACTAGAGAGGGGTCGTTGATCCAGGGAGTTATTCTGATTGCCTGATTGGGTCGGGAATGAGAATAATTGGCTTCTACCTCACAGTTTTTTTTTTTGCCTTCCTCTGTATCAATTTGCAGGATAATAGGCCGAACTGGATGGATGTCTTTTTTCAGCCTTTCAAACTATATTACTATGCTCTGCTTGGGGTCCCCGCCTGTCAGTGAGAGCGGGGGACCTGTCCTGCTCCTGCTAGGGGGTTATGCAGCTCTAGTACATTGATGCCCTGTCCTCAGGATTGGCAATTACCGGTAGATTGGCGGGGGTTCTGGGAATCGGTTGTTTGAAGAGGGAGCGCCGCTTGTCCGAGCGTTGCGGCATCTTCATTGTTTAACTGCAGGCCGCCTAACTTGCAATGCGCAACTCTGACCGCTCATCCGTTTCTAGTTACTTACACTGCACCGTCCTTACAATCTAGACAGCATGCAGTTAAACAATGAAAAGGACGCAGCGCTCGCGCAACCATCACAGCCTATGCAAACATCTTATTAGCAGAGGTGCCGGAAATTGGTCCTCCTTCGATCTAATATTGGTGATCTATCCTGAGGATAGGTCATCAATATACTCGCTCTGCACAACCCCTTTAATCCCAAACGGTGCATATATGGCACCCTACATGTACAACTATAATTGTCAGAGACAGTCAGATTGGAGTTGTCTTGGGCCTAAAATTTGCGTTCCCAAGGACGGAAGTTTTTGATGCCCTGATTCCACCAAACTAAATGTTGGTAAGTATGACGCTTGGTAAAAATACAATCAAATCTTTGGTGTCACATAAAACCCTGGAGGAGATTTATCAAAACAAGTGTAAGTTGTGCAACCAATCAGATTCCACCTTTCATTTTCCAAAAGGGCACTGAAAAATAAAAGGTGGAATCTGATTGGTTGCTATGGGCAACTAAGCCGTTTTCCTTTTCAACAGTTTTTTATAAATCCTCCCCTTCTGTGTTAAGCCACACCCCAAAACCACACCCCCTTTTTTGAGCTTCTCCCGTTGACAACCCTAGCTGCGCCATGTCATAGAAACATAACACTGTTTTTCATGCTGATTATTAAGTGATGTGTCTGAGGAAGAAGATAGACCACCTTCGAAACGCGTCACACATTTTAGCCCCCTTGTTTTCTTGTTTTGTAACCTCTGTTTTCGTTTTTTAATTAATCATTTTTAGTCCTGTACTGTATATCAGCGCTCCGTGACTGGCTTTTTTTTTTAGCCAGTTTTATTACTTGGATTATAAAGTGACGATATCACCATCTCAATGTGGTTTTATCGCTGCTTTCGCCTTGCAATAATATAATTTACAGGGGGAATTTCACAGCATGAACATTAATCATCCATATTAACATGGGAGCATATTGCGTATTTGTTCTTGCTTGTAATATAGCAGATGAAAACATTTCACAGTTACATTTCGGAAGAGACTTGGCATTACTTAGAATTAATTTCTTAAAGCTATTAACATCTGTTAAATATGCTGAAAGGAACAGGAAAAGTGCAGCATTCATATAAAAAATGGAGGACATTCATCAGAACTGGAGAAAGAGCTGAGTGGAGCAGTTGCCCATAGCAACCAATGAGCTTGCAGCTTTCATTTTCCAAAAGGCTTATGAAAAATGAGAGCTGGAATCTGATTGGTTGCTATGGGAAACTGCTCCATTTTTTTCTAATATTGGACACTGTCTTTCCCCCTAAATCCCCAAATGTCCTATCCTTGTTTCTTAAAGGAGACCTGTCACCACTCCTGACATCTGTTTTAGTAACTACTTGCATTCCCCATGTAATAACAACTCTGGGGCATCTATTCTTATGACTCTGTGTTGTTAAATTCCTCTATTATTCATGAATGCATTATCAGCAGTTTTCACTGAAGGTCCAGATGGGTGTTACTAGTTGGGGGGGGGGGGGTCTCTGCACGGTCTGAGACTGGCAGCACTGATTGCATAGTGGCAGAGTGTGCAGTGATACGTCGCCAATTGGTAACATCTTCATTGCAAACTGCTAGTAATTCATTCATATTTAATAGGGTTTTTTGAGGCGTCTTTTGATATTTTTTGCCCAAATAATTAAGCATCAGGTGGTTTAATTGCATTTTGCATTTTCACCCATGCCTTGTGTTTTATGTAGGAAACTATGTCCCCCCTTTGATGTCACTTTACTTAGAGCAGTACGCATTAGCAGTACACCATGCAAAAACACCATTACAAAACACAGTATGCAATGGCACTTGTGTTGTTTCAAGAGAAGCAACAAAATAGTGGATATCTAAAGAACAAAAATGACAGAATTTTTTTTCAAAAAATGCATTTTTCCCATAGATTTCCATGTATCATCCGGAGTTGGCATTTTTTTGCTTAAAAAACAGCACCAAAAACCTGAAAACCCTTCAAAAATGCGCACACCAATGTATGAATCCCCCCTTAGGGATACAATAGTATTACACAGTACTAGACAGGTGTGGCGGTACTGCAATTGGTTTGCAATGTTATCCTTTGTAATATTCATGTTCTTTCACACGCTATGCTATACATTTCGTACACCAGCAGATAGAGTAAAGTTGGCAGTGGTTGACAACAGCAATGGGACAGCATCTCATTCCTCCCCTCTTGGTAGGACTATGCTAATGTGACTTCCTGCCAAGGGTGGTTGTGACCTAATTAGAGTCAGTTAGTAGGAAGTGAGTTAAGCAAGAAGGAGCATGCTATCCCGAAAGACTCTTCCAAGCCAGTTGAACCACAGAGGAGGCTCATCTAGAAGGACATCATAGTCCCAGAGAGCTTGTAGGGTCCTAGGCCAAGGCATATTTGTAAACTACGGCATATATACGAGTGAGAAGAGTGATGAAGCTATCAAGACTCTGCTGCAGGGTGAGGGGAAACACATCAAGACACCATCACCGTAGTACAGGACAGGAATAGCTAGAAGCCTGCACCATACAGTGGACACCTACAGCCACAGGTGCCCGCAAAATGTGGATCTGACAAAAATACGGAGGTTGACCGTGTCACTTCCGTGTTGGATCAGTTTTTTTTGTGGATCTATTGTAAAAATGCCTATTCTTGTCCACAAAATGGATAAGTATAGGACATGTTCTTTTTTGCGGGCTTACGGAACGGACATACAGATGCTGACAGCACAGTGTTGTCCCCATTTTTTGCAGACCGATTGAAATGAATGGGTCTGCATTCAATCCGCAAAAAATGCGGATTGGATGCGGACCAAAAATAAGGTTGTGTGAATGAGGCCTAAAGCCGTAGGGGAAGGAATCCAGAGAGAGACAGTCTCAGCTATCAAATTTCTGAGTGTCATCTTCTGCCAGCCACAGTACCCCATCATCTAGAAGGAGAGAATCGCTCTTTGTACGAACTGCTGCTGGATGTGCTGCTATTTGATTTTTGTACTCAGTAAAGAAAGACCTTCTTTATTCACAGGTAGGACACTGTGACACATCTAATCAGGGCAACTACCACTCCCATCCTCTGCACCTGCTCCACAGGGGCACACTGCACCTGCTGTGTATCTGACCCGGGTCCTGAGAAGTACACTATCCCTCCTTTTTTTCCAGAAGAGAAGTAACCTTTTTTTTTTCACAATTTTTTTTTTAAAATATTGGAAATTCTCCTGACATATCTTCTGTGATGTCAAGTATTTCTGAATGTGAACAGCTCTTGTCTTCTCCCACAACATGACCTTATTGTTGGCCTGTGCAAGAAGTGTGTGTGTGGGCCCCTCAAGTCCCTGCGCATTGGTCGCCTACTGCACACATAGGACATGCTTCACACCTGTCATGCTAAACACCAGTCACAAGGTTTGCCCCCTGCAGATGGTGATAAAACGATGCTGCTAAAACGGGCAAGCCACATCTCATACTGTACACCGTCCCATACCGTATACCGGTAATCTACCGTACGCCCCTATCGTAGTTGCTTTAGCTCCTGCTGATGGCCAGAGACAACCCCCTCCCCTGTGAGTCCCTATAGAAACACCTGCTATATACAAAATCAGTACCAAATACAAATGAGTCTTTGGGTCTCTCTGTGTGTACCCAGCCTCCTTTAGAGAGAGGCCCCCGTTTGAGGTGGAACAAGATGCCTCTCCTTCCGTACTGTGTGCTCAGCCAAGATCTCCATATGTTAATAGTTGTTTTAAGACAGATTTCTCGACTTCAGACAATTAGAACACAGTCTGTTCTAGAAAACCGCTGACAAAAACAACTGTCACGTCCTTTTTGAAATCTCTCCGCTATTAAAAAGAATCGTTCTTTTGATGAATGTGAACATAAGACTCCGGGAAAGCAGACACTTTGCTAAACGTAGAATTTTTTAGAACTTCTGGCCTTCCAGGATTTAACAACCAAGTGCAAATTAAAGTTTTAAACAGTGTTTTTTACACTAATTAATGTCTTTTAGGCTGTAAAATGGACTTGGTAGTGGTGGCGGGTTGGATGAGGTTTCAGGATAGAGTCTGCTCCCGCCCGCCCAAAAAAAAGTCACCAAAGAATTGTGTGTGGTTTTGCATCCTAGTACAATTCACTTAAATGGTGCTAAACTGCAATACCAGGAACAACCTACAGACAGTGGTGGCACAGTTTCTGGAAAAGAAACAGATTCTGTTTCCAAATCACAAACCATCAGCTGTACCTGTGCAAAAAAACATGTTCACCTGGTCTCCACCTCTCCCTTCCAGCTTCCTGGCTCTCTTCACTGGTCTTCCGATCCCCGTCTGTCAAATTCTGCATGAACTGGTTTATATGAGCAACTGCAGACAATGATTGGCCTCGGTGGGGACATGTCCCTAAGCGGCACATCACTGCCGGGCCACATGCCACTGGGAAACACATAATCACTGTGGCTGCAGTGGCACATGTGACCCCCATCTGTAAGGAAGTTGACAGACAGAGACTGAAGGACGAATGAAGAGAGCCTCTGAGCTGGCACTGAGTGGCAGGGAACGGGTGAATACTGTCCTACTTAGAGACCAGAGCAGATTCAAAATAAAGTTGGTGTTCTGCAACTATTTTCTCTGTTCAAGTGCAAATTTTCCCTTTAATGTGAATATAACCACCAAGCATCATGTGCTACTTAAAGGCTATGTACACCTTTGGGAGCATTTATTTTTTTAAATATTGCATTGTACTAATTTTATGCTAAACATCATTATTTAAATTAGTCCTTATTGCAAATATGGAGCCCTTTTTTCTGTACAGAGCTGAGATGCTCTAATTCAGGGATCTGACTTTTCTCTCTCTTCATCAGTCAGCTAATCTGAAGGGCTCCTTATGTCTGCTCTCTGACAATATAAAAACTCCTTATTGCTCAGTTCGTATATTACTGATAAGGGCTCGTTCAGATCACCGTTTGTCTTTTCCGTTCTCCGGCTCCGTTAAGGAGCAGGAGAACGGAAAGGACGGATGCTGTACATAACTAACACCTAACTGACACCAACGGAGCCTAAAGACCCCATAGACTTTAATGGGGTCTGTTTGGTGTCCACTCAGAACATGATTTTTGAGCTGACACGAATAAAGACCAATTGAGAAAATTATTTTGAGCCTAAAATGAGTCAAATACAATCATTAAAAAAAAATTGCCTCCGAAGTTCTACATAGCCTTTAAATTGACAGCAATCAACAAGTGTGCTGTGCTTCTGTGTCAGAAAATACGTAATAAAAGTCATTCTCTAGTTCAAAAAGTGTCTCTGACATTCCAGGGGGGTGTCAGTCCTTACATCTGTGCCTTCCTGATGCTACTGATTATCACCTATGTGACTTTTGGTGGTACAGCTCTCCAATTTTACATCTAGAATGGAATTTATCTACATTACAACTGTTGCAGGCAGAAAAAATTGCAACAAATCTCCACGGTGCCCCTGCCTTGAAGGGGTTGTTTAAGTTGGAAAATGCCTACACGTTAGGGTCAATCCATTCACACGTCCATTGTTCTGGGTCGACATCCGTTCCGCAATTTAACGAAAAAGGGTGCGGAACCATTTATTTCAATGGGGCCGCAAAAGACAAGGACAGCAAAGAAGATAGAGCATGTCCTATTCTTGTCCACAATCATGGACAAGTATAGGCATTTCTATCATAGGGCTGGACATGTGCGGTCTGCAAAATGTGGAACGCACAAAGCCGGTATCCGTGTTTTGCGGATCTGCAACTTGCAGACCGCAAAACACTTACGGACAGGTGACTGGACCCTTAGAGGGGTCTCTAGACAGTAAAGGCCTATTTAGTGCTCACGCATACAAACGTTGCATGTTTTGCGGTCCACAAATTGCGGATCCGCAAACATGGATACCAGCTGTGTGCATGCAGAGCGGAACGGGCGGGCCCTAATAGAACAGTCCTATCCTTGTCTGTTATCCGGACAATAATAGAACATGCTCTATTTTTTTGCAGTACGGCCATTTCCACAAACAGAGACGGTATACGGAGTAATTTCCGTTTTTTTGCGATCCCATTGAATCTGCATACAGGCCACAAAAAAAAACGGAACGGACACGTTCGTTTGCGTGGGCCAGCTGACCATGCAATGATTGGAAACATTCCATTCATTCTAGATAATAGCCTAGTGGTTAGCGGAGAGGAAAGCTGCATTTGCTTGAAAAGATCACCTTTACGGGGCTGTGTTATACTGTACATGTATTTTAAAACGGCACCTCTATTGTCATAGTATTGCCTGTAGCTGAGCTGAAACGCCAGACACAGCCTACGGAAAAAGGTGGAGGTGTTTGACTTGACTAAGACTGTGATGCAATACAAGACACAGCCAGTGGTCAAGAGTGGCGCTGCTCCAGCAAAACGGGAGAACTTCCTGCTAATCTCATACAATTCCTCTAACTCTAGCCTAATGCTGTAATGAAACCTTCTGCAAGACGAATACAGTCCCTCTGCTTAAAAAAAGGCTGAGGCTTATAAACATATACGTAAAAAACCAAACATCCATTTGTTATTGGCTTCGATGTTTAAGACAAATCACCTTGCCAGACCCATAAACTATTGTTTCTGCCATTTGATATTAAGTGGCTTTAAAAAGCCGCCTGAAGGTCAAGTGATTTATTTTTCGTTGCCGGAACATTGGGATCAAATTTCCTCTTGATGACAAGAACATATGCATTATCATAAGACCTGGGGTAATGAATAGAGGGATGCGTACATCAGAGCGTTCACCCTGCCAGGAAAACATAACCTTTATAGGAAGCATTTATCGCTCTAGAAACCCGAGTTTCATAAGTGACTTTTTTTTCCCCAATGTATTTCTGGAACGCAAACGGCGATAATCAATGTCGGGTCACATAAGGATTTTATTCACAGAACAGAAAGGTCTCATTTACAGTAAATAACACAATTGGCAGCAAGCGTTTAATTTTCCTGCAGCGCCTCCGCAGGAGAAATGAAGTATTACGCACGTGTGTAAAAAGTGTGCCCTGCAAATAAAACTATCGGTCCCTCTCTCAGATCACCGGACTCACAACCGGACGAGTCCTTAACCCCTTAAAGACCGGGCCCATTTTCTTTTTTTGCATATTTAATTGTTTTTCTCTTTCCAAGAGCCACATTTTTCAATTTTACATACACATAGCCATATGAGGGCTTACTTTTTGCAGCCAAAGATATATGTTTTAATGGCACCAGTTAATTTACCATATCTTGTACTGGAAAATGGGGTTTAATTTACCATATCTTGGACTGGAAAACGGGGGGAAGGGGGGGGGGCGGGGGGGACGACGACGACTTTGTGGGGTAAAATTGTGAAAAAAAAAACACAATTCCTCCAAGGTTCTTTGGGTTTTGATACTACGACGTTTGCTGTGCTCTAAGAATGACTTGATGTCTTTATTCTGCAGGCCAATACGATTACTGAGTTACCAAATTTGTACACAATTTTCTTTGCATCACCATTATTTGACAGCCATTAACATTTTTTATATTCCATACAAACTATGCAAAAATGTTCCCATTTTTGGGGTACGTATGGCTATTTAATCCCTGTTATTTAATTATTTTTTGAGGGGACAAGGTGACAAAAAATGGCGAATTGCATATTTTTATATGTAAAATTGGGAAAGGGGATTTAAATGTTTGATATTTGTATATATTTTTTTATTTATTTGCTTTTTAAAACATTTTATTCAATAACTTTTAGCCCCCCGACACCTTCTGATTGCTTGTCCCATAGATCATAATAGAGAACTATTATGGTGAATGGAATTCAGCTGCTCTGCCTGCTGAGCCGTGCCTCATGAACTGCTTTACGGGCAGCTTACTATGACAGGCCTGGTATCCTTCAGTAGGCCTCAGGCTGTCATGATAACTTATTGGACCCTGCAATTTCACGGCGGGGGTTTGATCGAAGGGCAGTGGAAGCCCCCTCCCTCTGATTAACCTCACAGTTGCCCCAATCAGTATTGACCGCAGCATATAAGGTGTTAAATGACCGGTTTCAGCATCATTGCCAATCTCAGCTAGTGTGGCTGTCTGTCTGTTGTAGTATACAGCCGACACCAGCCATCTATGGAGCTGGCTCAGCACAAGCAGCCTGCTCCATACAAGCCCTTGTGCATAATGCTGCACATGTAAGGCGTTATGCATTAAGGGGTTAAAGGGGTTACCCAGGTTTTGTATTGCTTTATATTATATTGTTATGTATTTTGTATTGTATTATATGGCCGTAGCTACCAGTAAGGAATGGCTAACCACCCTGTTCCTCTAGGTAGGGGTGGGCCTGTCCTGCTTCCTTCCAGGAGGCGGGAGTTCCTGTGTGTCCACTGGACAGGGGAGGAAGCACACTACAGAGCTCCTGCTCCTTAGCAAGGTTCTCCACAGAGATCAATTTTTATTTAGCCTCAAGTGAATCCTTAAGAATACATTACTAGGCTAGTACGACCTAAGGGCTCAACTGCAGCCATCCAACTGCCCTCCATAACCCTTACTGGTGCCAGAGAAGATTGCACTTAAAGTCTGCTGCTACTGAATGTATTTGAAGATCTATGTTGCACTTAGTAAAAAAGACTTTGTCATGTTTAATTCTGACCTACATTTTCACTGTACCGATCCCCAGGGAGAAACGGCCTGAGGGAGTAAACCGTGACATAACACTTCATAAGGGCAACTACTACTCCCAGTCCCATCCTCTTTACCGGCTCCTCCAGGGCTCAATGCAGTAGCGCCCAGCTGGACCTTCATTACTAGTGTTGATCACAAATTTTCAAATTGCGAATTTTAATCTCGAATATCAGCAGTTCGAGAATTCGCGAATATTTAGAATATCGCAAAATATATTCGCAATTGCAAATATTCGTTTTATGCGAATTTTTTGTATGCAAATTTTCACAAGCAATAAAATAATGTCATTATTTTCTTGTTTGCGAAAATTCGCATTAAAAAATTGCATAAATTCGCATAAAAATTCGCATAAACTGCTATTTAAAAGGTTTTTTTAAATGCTAGTTTATGCAAATTTGTATGCTAATTTATGCAAATTTTGTATGCGAATCTTCACAAACAAGAAAATAATGTCTGGAGATTACGAATTTGCGAATTTTCGAATATATGGCGAATATTCGCCCAAATATTCGCGAAATATCGCGAATTCGAATATTGCCCCTGCCGCTCATCACTATTCATTACAAACCGCTACCAATTTATTCTTAACTTCTATAAGGAATAATAGAGTCATAAAAATAATTGCTTCAGAATTGTTATTACATAGGGATTGCAAGTATTTACTAACATAGACATGTCCGGAGAGGGGACAGGTCTTCTATAATGTATTTCTGTCAGCACTTCTGCATCACAGGGGTCCTGGGTTCGAATCTGATGAGGGACAACACATGCAAGGATAACCTCTGGGCATTCTAGACAAGGCTGAGAAGCATTGGTTTCTTAAGAAATAAACCATAGAAGCTTATGGAAAGTAAATTGCAATCCTTCCGAGGGGCATGCAATCTATGTACAGGGTCATAGAATATGTTGGCGCTGTGAAATAGATAACATTTGGTATGACAGTTTCCAGTAAGATCGTAGAAGACCATTATGTACGAGGTCCTCGACAGCAGCATCAATCCATTTCTATATTACTACTCGGGCCTCCGATGTCAATCTATAAATCTTAAATTTATCGTGTATTCTCAAATCAAAGCGCTAATGTTCCCGAATCGATATACAGCCCCACATAAACCACAAGCAGTAATGATGAATAAAGCATTTCTTGTATTAATTGTAAATAATTGATCTGTAACCGAAGAACATCTGACGTTCCAGGGGGGATAGCGAACTGTCAGTGGCAGAGGAACGGGATTATCAACCAGTCTATTCCCCACCGGTCTCGTAGGATTTCTGCAAGCTGACTGTAAGTACCCTCCAGTAATGGATATGCTGGCAAGGCTGGGACCCGCAGCGATTACACGATGGATGAAAAGAAGTCGTTCGGGGCGGATCAGGGCAGGATGCATGCTCACGTAACTTTCTCATCGTCTTGTCATTACCTCTTTTTGATTTCCTCGGTACCAAGCCCCCGATTCACATACATTCTATCCCAAATGAGGTGTAACGTGGATCCGCCGTCCAGTGTTCGGCGCGCCGTGCAGAATATTAATAACTTCCACTTATACATTATTAATAAAAAAGCTTTCTTTTTCATTTTTTCGTACTGACAGGAGTACAGGAGAATTGATAGCACCGTGGCTGTTTGGATGCAATATGTTTTCAGACCGTCACTGTTACAGAGAGTACAAGAGCAATGCTATGCTCCAGCAAGTACTACAGACATAGAAAACATCCTCTAGATACATGTTCCATCATCTCATGCATATTGTAGACTGGTAATACAGATCGCATTATAGCCATGTTGATGGGGACAATGCCGAATACTGGAATCTCATCGACTTCAACTGAAACAGCTCAAGTTTTCAAGATAGGGGCACCATTTATCAATCAAATCTCGACTTGTTGCAAGGGTTGCCACTGTTGTTACCAAAAATATTGGCCACATAAAAGAGGCGATGTCAACATCTTTGGTTGTCTAGTATATTGTAGAAGTCAGTACTAAAATCCCTGGTGGTCTAGGGCAGTGATGGGCAACGTGCAGCTCTCCAGCTGTTGCAGAACTACAACTCCCAGCATGCAAAGCCTGTCTATAGCTATCAGCCTACTGCAGGGCATGGTGGGAGTTGTAGTTTAGCAACAGCTGGAGAGCCGCACTTTGCCCATCACTGGTCTAGGGCAATAAATGGATTAAAGGGTTGCCCCAAGCCTTCTCCAGGATAAGCTGTTACAATGTGATCAATGGAGGATTGGCCTCTGGGATACCAGAATGAAGGGACCATGTCTGTGTGGGGAACTGCAGTACAATGGGAGAGCCACTGTGCAGGAAAAAAAAGCACTGCAACCTCTTCATTCTTATGGGGGTACCAGAGGTTGATCACCCACTCGTCGATATATGCAACGACATAGGGCATGGAAGGTGTTAATGTCAGAGTCCCTGGTTCTCTAGGATAGAAGACAGGTTAAAAAAGCATCTCTGGTGGTCTAGTGTTATGAAAGGCTTAATCAAACTTACTGTCTGGTGGTCTAGGGTATGGAGGTGTTAAATCTCAGCTTTCCTTGTGCTCTGGTGGTTTTGTGTGGTGAAGGATTTCACTATACCTGGTGTCTAGTGGGCTAGGCCATAGAGGTGTTAATATGAGCATCTCTAGTGCTCTAGGGTGGTGAAGATCTTAACAAAAGTATCCCTGGTGGTCTAATGTAATTACGTTTTTTTCATCATACTTGATGTCTCATAGAATGCAGAAAAAAAATCTGCACACAATGAGTTTTCCACCCCTTATATATTAATGACCTATCTTCAAAAGAATTCATCAATATCAAATCGGTGGGGGTATGGACAACTGGAACCACCACAGATCAGATTAAGTGAATGGTAGCCGATAGAGATGAGCGAACTTCAAAAATTAGTTTGGCGTTCGGCGTTCGGGTAGGGGTAATCGCCAGTGCTGAGCCACGCCCCCTGCACTGATCACATGATGGTAACGTCACCCCAGGTCCTTCGGCTTTTCCAAAGTTCGGGTTCGTGGAAGCCGCCACTTATGGATTCCATATGCCGGGATAGTCCGCGGTAGTGGAATCCATAACGGGATGCAGCGATTACCCCAACCCGAAGGCCGAACTAATGTTTGAAGTTCGCTCATCTCTAGTACCCGAGCTTCAGTACACCAGCACAGCCACTACACAATGGATGTAGCTTCTGGCTCAGTCCTCTGTTTTGTTTAAGATGGCTGCTGAAAATAGATGATTGGTGGGGGTGCTAGGTGTTGGACCCCCACTGATGTGATATAGATAAATCATCAATATCCAAAGGATGGAAAACCCATTTCACCTTAAATCTACATAAAAATTCTATCAAACAAAAGTGTATCCCAGTTGCCCGCACATGCTTTTGTATTGTTTGCGTTTCATTAAGTCATTTTGCAGGTATTTTGAGTTTCATGTTGCTTTCTTTTCCTTTTGCGTCCAAAGCTAAATTCATGATTCTGTTGATTTGATGTTACCACAGTACAACACATTATGGGAACTCATATGACAGAGTCTGTTAAACCTAAATATTCAGGTCACATACTGCAATTGATATGGATGATAGATAGTCCTAGAATTGGTAAAAAGTATTCTGGGATTCGAGAAAAATTAAGCTAACAGGAGCAGTATTGCTTCTTTGGTGGCCCCACCCCCGAGGATTTATCATTTGAGATAAATCTATATAAATCACATTTCCTCCAATTATCTTAAATTTTTTAAATCCCAGAAAGTTTGTTTAAATATTTTTGCTATTCCTTATATCAAATTTTTAGCTGACTATTCTAATAATAATTTTACAATAGATTTTCACTGATAGTAACAGATCTTTATATCACCATCAAATATAAATGTCTATTACTGGTCATATTCTCTGAACTGCTGATACTTTAATGGCTTACGTCTTAGGGCTCATGCACACGACCGTATTTTGTTTCCTTGTCTGTTCGGTTTTTTTGCTGATAGGATGCGGACCCATTCATTTCAATGGGTCCGCAAAAAATGCGGACAGCACACCATGTGCTGTCCCCATCAGTATGTCCGTTCCGTAGAACCTGCAAAAAAAATAAAGCATGTCCTACTTTTTTCTAGTCTGCGGACAAGGATAGGCATTATTACAATGGATCTGCAAAAAAACGGATGCCATATGGACATTATCCATTTTTTTTTGCGGATCCATATGGTCATGTGCATCAGGCCTTAGGCTTTTACATCACCATTTAGCTTTCCGTTCTTCTGATCTGTCAAAAAAAAAAAAACGGATCATGTTGCATCAGTTATGAATAGGATTGCATAGGATCCATTTTTCTTACAGGATCCAGTAAAAAAATGGATCCTGTTGCATCAGTTATCATCCGTTTGAGCCATTTCTGTCTGAGATCCGTTTTTTTAGACGCAAACATAAGTACTGCATGCAGGATTTTTTTCCCATCTAAAAATCGGATCTCAGATGGAAGTGGCTCAAACAGATGACAACTGATGCAACAGGAGCCGTTTTTTTTTATGGGATCCTGTTTTTTTCTCTCTCTCTCTTTTTCTGACAGATCAGAAGAACAGAAAGCTAAAAGGTGATGTGAACTCAGCCTTAAAGGAACACAGTAAAGAAAACAGATTCACTCTGTTAGGCTTAAAGCAGGGCCTTTGTGGGTGGAGTATGACACAAGGAGTCAACCAATACCAATGAAAGAATCTCTGTCTCAATACCCCCCCATCCTTCCCTCAGTCTTCGTACTAGGCATAACAATGTACCAGTTTGGCTAGTTTGGCTTGGAGTTTTCCTTGAAGACACAATAGTTAGCATTTTCATTATCCCTTGTCTGATACAGTATTTATTTAAATTCATGGCAGAATTTCGGAGATTCGCTTTAAATACCTTGCTGAATGTACTGTATAAATCCTCTGCATTGTCTCCTGTCCCAAGTGCATGAGCTGATTTCTAGTCAACATCCATAAGCAGACACGACAAACAGTATAAAAGCATTATATGTATGGCAGGCTGCATATAGATCCCTTGTAAACCAATTAGTCTTCTGTGAATCAATACTATGGCTCCAGCACTTCACACTCAAACAGTTCATTGGTAACTAGATTAGAAGGGTCCTCGCTGATGCTTAGTGCACCAGAGAGAGCAATTCAACACGACCCTGACTACGATGCAAGAGATCATATCTTGGTTTATATCAATAGTGTTCATCTAAAGCTGATTTACAGCGTTACCACAGTATAGCGCAATATCAGTAGCAAGGTGAAACCGATCGGAGCTTTCCAGTATCCATGGTCTATGAAGAATATTTAGTATACAGCAATTGTGATTCACCAGCCAGTCTGGAAGGACAACTCCCAGCATACCCTAATGCCCTGCGGCTTGTTAATAACATAGTAACATAGTTTATAAGGCTTAAAAAAGACCTCTGTCCATCCAGTTCAGCCTGTGATGCTGCAAGTTGATCCAGAGGAAGGCAAAAAAAAAACTGTGAGGCAGAAGCCAATTTTCTTCATTTTAGGAAAAAAAAAACTCCTTCTCAACTCCAATCAGGCAATCAGAATAACTCCCTGGATCAACGACCCCTCTCTAGTAGCTATAGCCTGAAATATTATTACACTCCAGAAATACATCCAGGCCCCTCTTGAATTCCTTTATTGTACTCACCATCACCACCTCCTCAGGCAGAGAGTTCCATAGTCTCACTGCTCTTACCGTGAAGAATCCTTTTCTATGTTTGTGTAGAAACCCTCTTTCCTCCAGATGCAGAGGATGTTCCCTCGTCACAGTCACCGTCCTGGGGATAAATAGATGATTGGAGAGATCTCTGTACTATGTACTACAAGATAAAGTGCGTCTTATAAAGCGAATACCAGCGAGCGCTTCCATTATGCAATATGGTGGATTTGGTGATCTCTGTAATGGAGACACCCCTTTGCTCGGTTTTCCTTCCTTTGAGGGATATCTGGCTTTCATTGTGTTGTAGACCCAATACTGGGGCTCCACATTTATTTAGCATATTACTGTTTCCCAGGGAGCTTTGCACTTCGGATTGCTGTGTTGAGACTCTTAACTGAGGCTCCGCAGTGTTTTTGTAGCTGGTCTCCCTGAGATCAGCTATTGTTGTGTTTGAGTAGTCTCCAAGGCATTGCTCCCGGTTAGCCAGAATCCTACTCCACACTGATGACGGGCAACACCCCGAAACAGCTGTCTGTGGATGGATAACTGGCTTAGGTCTTCCCCATCACATCCTTAAAGCTTGTAAAAAAGCAGGATCTTGACATAGGGGCCACTTGATATGGTGGATTTGGTGATCTCTGTAATGGAGACACCCCTTTGCACCTTTTTTCCTTCCTTTGAGGGATATCTGGCTTTCATTGTGTTGTATACCCAATACTGGGACTCCACATTTATTTTGCATATTATTATGCAAGATGGGGCAGGGAGTGAAGTGCTGCGAGCACTGTACTTACTCCTCCTCGGGGTCTTCTCTGGGCCACTCTGTACTGCACGTACAGCGCACTATGACATGATGCTGTGGGCACTCACGTCACAGTGCAGCGTCGGGCCTGAAGAAGACCGGGAGCTGAGGATGCCAGACCTGCAGCGTATCAGTGAAGCAGAAGTAAGTTATTTATTTATTTGGGGTCTGATCTGAGGTTTGATATGGGGGCCTGAGGACCGGATATGGGGGTCTGAGGATCTGATAAGAGGGTCTGATCTGAGGATCTGATATGGGGGTCTGATTTGAGGTGTGATATGGGAGTCTGATTTAAGGATCTGATATGGGGTTCTGATCTGAAAGGTAAGGGGGTATTTTTTGTACTGACACACATTATAAGGGGGTATTTTTTGTACTGGCACGCATTATATGGTGGTGCTTTTTGTACTGATGCACATTGTAAGGTTTTTTTTTGTAATGGTGCACATTATAAGGGGGTATTTTTGTACTGGCACACATTGGGGGCATTTTTTTTACTGGATCTCAGCACCTTTCAGACCCTGTTCACACACCATAGGTAGTCTAGTGGTAGGACCCCATGCCATGCTGAGAGACCTTGACGTGGTGCATAAAGGGGCTCCAATATGTTCCTGACTGGAAGATATTGGTGGAAGATATTGGGGGAGGGATCAGCCAGTGTTTTCAGTTGCTTATCCTTGTGGTGCACTTTTTTCAGTGATTTAGGCATTTTTTAACTGGCCCACATTATAATGAGAATTATTATGACTGGGGAACTATGGGGGACATGACCTTAGTATAGTCACAATGGGGGCATTATTACTATTGGTGGGGCTATTTATGCACTCTGGCAGATAATTATTTCTATTGGTGGGCCTGTAAGGAGCACTATTACTGTGGGGGGCACCCAGGCACAATATCAGCTTAGCACAATAATTTATGGGGGACATTATTTTTTACAGCACTATTAGTGTCAGGGACACTATTTGCTGGTGCAGTTATTTTTTAGGGCACTGTGTGCCAATGATTATTGAATGGGCACTAACTATATGGTACTACTATATTGTTTCTGCAATATAGCATTGGGGAGCACAGAGGGCACAGTATTGGGGGTGGCAGGATGTGGTGTTGGAGAAGGTGGGAGGATGAAGGAAAAGTAGGAAACTAAGATGTCTGTCAAACTCTGCAGAAACAAGACCCATCTGAAAGAAATCATCATGGTGGTCTAGTCTGAAAGGAGAAGATGAGGAAAGAGAATATCTACATCAGAGAAGTAGTCACTGGATGTAAGAGGTATGAGGCACTGTATTACCCTGTATGTTTTTGTAGCGCTGTATGTTAATGTTTTCCAAGTATGTCTTTATGTAGGGCTGAAGGGAAGGTGTTAGGTTGAGAATTCGGCATGGGGGGGCATTTACATTTTTGCCTCAGGCAGCAGAAAGGCTATGTTCACCCGTGCCCCTTGCCACAGGGCACTGAGAGAAGAGGGCCCAAGCTGAACCAGGGCCAAAGCTGCCTGACACTGGTTTCTATAGCTAAGTTTGATGTCCACTAAAATTCCCAAGTGTTTTCCATGCCAGTGTTACCCAGTGTTTTACCATTTAGTATGTACGGGTGACTTGCATTATTTCATTTACATTTGTCAGTGTTAAACCTCATCTGCCCCTTCTCTGCCCAAGCCTCCAATCTATCCAGATCCATCTGTAGCATTATACTGTCCTCTGTAGTATATATATACAGTATACTGTCCTCTGTAGTATATATATACAGTATACTGTCCTCTTTCATGTTTATTACTAGTGACAGTGACCCAATCTGGGTGTGTACCGTAAATAACCACCCTCTGTTTTCTATCACTAGGCCAGTTATTTACCCACAGACATTTTCTCCCAGTCCGAGCATCCTCATTTTATATACTAACCTTTTGTGTGGCACAGTTTAAAATGCTTTGGAGAAGTCAAGATATACGACATCCAGAACACAAGTATTTTAGATTATTTACCACCAACAGTTGAAACTATTAGGGGCAAATTCAATTAGCAACTTCCTTGGGGTGGACGGGGATATTTTCATCCACGTGCATGGGGAAGCAGCAGCGGCGGTGCAGGAACCAGGAGCAGCGCAGGAAGCAGCTGGGTAGGGGGCCTGTCACATGTGGCAGGGGGGGCGTGTTCCTTGAAATTGGATAACCCCTTTAAGGTGGTTGGGGCTGCTGCTGGCTGGAGGAAGATGAGCGGGATGGGACCACCGGCAGAAAAGAGGTTCCATCTGGGTTGGCCCATGCACACTGCTGCTCTGCTCCTTGTTGCAACTACCAGCACAGTGCTACTCACCCAAGTGGACCCTTTGTTCTGCCAGTGGTTAGAAGCAGGCACGGGACCCCAGCGCCAAACCTAGTTTATGGGAGGAAGCAACAAGGAGGCCTCAGTCTCCCTCCTATTTTGAATACTCCAACATACGACACAAAATCTCAATATTTTCCCAGAAACTGACACTAATGTTAGCTGAGATCTACACTAGTTCATAGGTGCTGTAAAGTTTCAGGTGCAAGAACGGCCAGAGCCTGGCATCACTGATTGGAAAAATAGGATTTTAGTTCAATGCTGCTGTGTTTCCCATTAAAATTATGGAAAGAGCAAAGCAGGCAACGACCTCCACCTCTATGGGAAAAGTGACCCGGTTGAGTCAATGAATGGGGGTTATGCAACCCACTGTCTACTGATAAGTGATTTCCAGAGGTGGGAGCGCACCTATTAGACATTTATGGCATCACTTTTGAATAGATAATAATTACATAAGAACTGAATACCCCTTTAAGCTGTCCAAAGAATGGTTCTTGAAAAAAAACTGCCTCCTATTCCAGTTAAATGGGTAAAGGAAATGCAGGGACGGGATGCAGGCTTCATTTTTTTTTTTGTCTGACTATGATGGAAGTGAACCTGCAGAGCACACAATTTGTAGGAAAGCCATAACTGGCTCGCCATGGTGTGGAGAAGATGTGAGATGTGGGGAGAATATATATCTGCCACTATACTCCATGTACTTTCTATCAGCGGACACGCACTTTGTGTATGGTGTGCTGGCAATATGCAGCATATCTTCATTATATTATATATTTTTTTTAAATTTGTGTCCTATTGGGGCTCTAATAAATCAATTTGCTTGTCTGTAAACCGGGATGTACAGAAAACCTGACTGTAATCCTCAATCCCTTCCTGCAGTCTTTATCCTTTGCTGTTTCCGTTCCTCTATTCTTCAGTTTCTGGGACAGGAGGTGGCTGTCTGACAGCGGAATTTACACTCATGGGGCCGCTTTACTCTTACCATGTGCCTCTCAGGTCTCTCTAGCAGTCAATCACAGGCATGAAAAACTTTCTTCTTCCATCCCTTGGATCTGCAGTCCAATAGACAGAAAAGAATTAAAGGGAACCTGTTGCCACCGTAATGGCCCCCCAAATGCCTGGAGTATCTCACAGCTCTGGTCGTCATGTCCCCAATGATGTTTTGGATAGTTCTTCTGATATAAAAGGATAGGTCATCCAAGGAAACCGCTTGAAGCTAGAGATGAGTGATGTTTTCAAATATTCGATTCGGCTGCTTCTCCGAACTTCAACAAGAAATTTGATTTGTCACGAATAACTTTATAACAAATCGCATTCCATTGTATGGAGTGGACGCAATGACGGGGAACGGCGATCGCGCCCCTGGTCAGACCCCTCAGATGCCACGTTCAACGCTGATCGTGGCATCTGAGAGTAAAATTCAGGGGTTAATCAGGGGTTAAAACAAAAAAAACACACACGCACAAAAAAAAAAACATATTCACCTCATCCATTTGATCCCAAAAAGGCTGTCAGGGCCATCTTGATTGAAGAAAACACGCCAATTCTCAAGCGGGCTGACGTAATCATGTCACACGTCAGCACATGTGAGAATAGGTGCGTTTTCTTCAATCAAGATGGCTGCGACCGCCTTTCCACAATTAAATGGATGAGGTGCGTATGTTTTTTTTTTTAACTGCCATTTCAGGAAAAATTGATTTGTTACCACGAAGGGCAAAGAAATTCGGATTTATGACAAATCAAATTTTTCCTGAGATTCAGATTGAATTCCACTTCGTTAACTTCGATTTGCTTACTTGATGCCTTAGGCGTGATTCACATATACATTATGGAACTCCAGTAGTCTGCTCCAGTAGAAGACCAGACTACCGGAATTACCGTATCTGGCATGGCTGGACACTGCCTTGCAATGCCTGATCCCTATTCACTACAATGGGATTTGACAGGAATCCGGAGGGTTTCCGGCTTAAATACTGTCAATCTGCTAGAAAAAAATGCTGCATGTAGCATATTTTTTCTGGCAGACTGCCAGCATTTATTCCGGAAACCCGCCGAATCCCACTATAGTGAATGGGGATCCATTGGCGTCCAGTGATGTCCGGCTATGCCAGAAATAGCTCCACTGCCAGCACAGACAACCGGAGTTCCCTAGATGCATATGTGAATGGACCCTTAGTGTGTATCAAAGCCACAAAAAGAAAAAAATATATTACAATAAACATCCTATATTTACATTTTAACAAAGGCAATAAAATAACCAACATAAACAATTTCTTTCATATCACAGGTAGACAGAAAATCGCATGACGAATTGCCAGCACTAGTGAATGCAGGATACTGCAGTATTTATTGTGATGTTAGTGTCCCTGGATTTATAGAGGATACAAAAAAAGTAGTTTAGCATCACAATCCTGTTAGTTTTTGCAAATAAGAGATAAATGGTGAACCTTATTCCTTCTCATGGATGGCCGTGTTTTATTGGCTCTGCAAATGCACTTACATTGGCATGAAGAACGCAGTGATGGATTTGCAATAGATTCAGGCATACTACAAGCAATGGGTGCTTCCGAACAGGAAATGGCAAGGATATTACGAGCTTCTTGCCTTAAGTGCAGTATAAAACAACTTTAAGAAATCCCCATTGACAGACTCATACATTTAAGTCAGCGCAGCTAATGGAACATTCATTTAAATTTTCTTTTATGGTAATAAGTTACACCGAATACTCAGCAACAGAGCTGGAAACTTCCCTTTGTGTGATATTCATCCCGGGGCATTCAGAGGCAGTGACTGTTAAGAACGTTGTGCTTTGTAGACTTTTTTTTAGTAGCAAAATGGCATTAAACGATCATCAGTTCCTTGTCTATTTACATTTTTACTACTCTTTTCTGGTAAGATTTTATTTGACTTTGCTATAAAATGAACTACTGGTGGATGTTAAGCATTTTTAACAAATATAAAATACAATTGTGAATTGTGTTTATTACTTTAGTGGGAGTAGAAGAGGACATGGTTTTATAACCGGGATTTAATAGTATTCTGTGTTAGTATTTTATACAGTGTTTTACAATGTTGCAAATGATTCCATTTCTTAACCTGTAACTATGGTAACTAGAGCCAGTCTTTTACTAATACAGGTAGTAAGGTGAAAGTCAGGCTGCACTACACAGTTGTTTATGTGAAATATATACAGTATATATCGTCAGTATTTATATATTATATACTCAGTATATATATATATATATATATATATATATATGTATGTGTATATATATACCTATATATATATATCTAAATATATACACTGAGCAAAAATATAAACGCAACACTTTCGGTTTTGCTCCCATTTTGCAAGAGCTGAACTCAAAGATCTAAAACATTTTCTACATACACAAAAGACCCATTACTCTCAAATATTGTTTACAAATCATGTCTAAATCTGTGTTAGTGAGCACTTCTCCTTTGCAGAGATAATCCATCCCACCTCACAGGTGTGGCATAAAAAGGTGCTAATTAGATAGCATGAATATTGCACAGGTGTGCCTTAGACTGCCCACAATCAAAGGCCACTCTGAAATGTACACAGTTTCGCCTCACGCAGTGCAACACTTCTCCATCGCATAGAGTTGATTAGGTTGTTGATTGTGGCCTGTGGAATGTTGGTCCGCTCCTCTTCAATAGCTGTGCGAAGTTGCTGAACATTGTCAGGAACTGGGAGAACTAACCATTATGGCTGGGAGAACTAACCATAGATCTTCTGTGGATGTAGGCTTGCTCAAATCCTTGAGTCATATCATGTAATACCAGATAGATTTGTTGATGTTGAGATCTGGGCTCTTTGGAGGTCTGTTTTACAGTGAATTCTGAGATCCAGGAACAAAATAGGCTTGACAAGCCCTAATTGCATAAAAAGTTTACTAAACTATGAGAAAATACATAAAAGATATATACAAAGGATAACATACAGATTCGAGGAAGTAGAGTAGCTACTAGCGAGCTCCCCATTGACCATTTCCCAACACGGCATCTTGCTGACACCTATTTGATACAAACAGAGATGGTAATCACAAGACACATCTTACTCTTATGATGTCCTCAATGGAGCTGAGCTCTTTGTTATAGACCAGTAGGAGCCTGGATATACTCATTAACTCCCTACAATACAAGGAATATCGTTACATTAAAAGAATGAAGAATAATTAAAGGGAAAGAACCACTAAAAATAAATCTTGCCACACAGGGCCATATCATCACTCGCAGAACTCCATGTTCTTCTTTATACCGAAGATAGTTCTTAATGACATTGTCCCAGACCATGGTGCCTCAAAGAGTCAAGAAGTCCCTCTGATACATGGTCAGTGGGTCCTGGTACAGATTTTATATTGGGCCAGGAGCTTCAAGTTCTGCCTCTGCATCTACATGTAGAGATATAAGTTTCCCTGATTTTTTACTTTATCGTATGTGAATGATTGAGACAATCAAGATGAGGACCTATACAACCACTGACATGAGTACAGGGGTAAAACCATCCACAGTATTTTGATAATCGAGCCATGCTCCATAATTTTACATTTTTCATCAGAAAAGTGGATGCTTTATCCATAATTAGTTTGGTGTTCGCTACACTGAGCTGCAAAGTCTTCACCCTTAAAGAAATTTCTTGACCCCAAGAACATTTTTACTGAGGGCCGGGAAAGTGTATAAATGAAAGAAGAAGAAAAAAAAAACAGTCACCTATCAAATGCTTTTCCAAATCAGCAGCAAGGGTCCCCGTAGACTTAAAGTCTGGGGTCACGTGCACTGCTGCAGCCATTCACTGGCATAATTGATGATGTGTCCCCAAGTGGCACATGATCTAGGAGGCTCAGTGGTCAGATGCCGCTTGGGGACATGTCACCATTAAGGTTATTGACTGCAGCAGGACACATGACCACGGATAGGATGTCCTGAGGATCCACTGAGGATCAGTACAGGGGGGCATTCGATGGATCAGGAATTTTATCTTTCATTTTTACACTTTCCTGGCTTTAAGTAACAAATGTTTTTGGGTCAGACCACTCATTTAACTCTTGCAAGGAAGTATGGACTTCACAATATCCTAAGACACTGACCACCAGTTACTTCACTGATGATTTACATTTCAAGGAGACGCTTGTAGAAAGACTGTGGTTCTCTGTTCTCTATTCAAATGAGCCTCTAGGAGCAACAGTTGTCATTACTCCTAGAAACTCTGCTCTCCTTCTGCACTTTGCTTGACAGGGCCAGGCAGTGAAAACATCATCACTTCTGGCCCTGTCAATTAAAGTGGAGAGGGCGTAGCAGTTGCAGAGAGAGCAGAGCCTCTAGGTGTAAGGACAACACCCCCGTTGCTCCTAGAGGCTCATTGGCATATATATATGAAAACATCATTTTTATCAGCAATGTGGGCACATATGAACATGGGATCAACCCAGATGTGTTCAGCTTCCAAGCGCATATGCAGCAGATCTTCTAGTTTCATGGGTACAAATCTGCTGACAGATGCCCTTTAAATACTCAGTGATGCTGTGACTATAGCACTTTACAGTACCCAGCATGCACTATTTAGATATACACAGACGTTCATGTACTGATAAGGTAACATGCACCACGAAACCCCATCCGTTATGTACTATTTATATTATTGGTGT
The DNA here is from genome assembly GCA_033119425.1 of Bufotes viridis. Lineage (NCBI taxonomy): Eukaryota > Metazoa > Chordata > Amphibia > Anura > Bufonidae > Bufotes > Bufotes viridis. Next base: position 20,253,798 of record CM065596.1, on the reverse strand, counting down.
CCGACTATGGTGTATTGGTCCTCCTCAGGCACCAGGGCAGACACCCCCTATAGCCTCACCCCTGGATATAGTTGCCCATACCTAATCCAGTGTGTTATTGCTATTTTATTATATTATTTATTTTAAAGAACTGCTGAGGTTTGAGGAGCGTGCCCTATCATCATGACTGCATATCTGTCTTAATCTGAGCTGTGAGGCTAGTTTGCAAACTTTGCCATAAATCTGTATTTCCATCAGACAAGTGACAGTTTAAAACAAATGAGGCGGCAGATACTGTTAATTAAAGATTGCAATAAACAAAGCGCTATATTATAATGAGGTGTAATGTAACATCTGTTCTCATCTTCTTTCAGATAGTATGACTTATGAAAGTATAAGGATGCCACGTGGCTCAGTTGAAGATAGGATTTTTGGTCTTCATATGTGGCAATGCAACAACTGTTAATTGTTGAATAACATTGCTGTCACCAACTTACCTGTCTGAGCTCCAGTGGGGCTCGGGCACGGCGGCAATGTGTCAGACGTGCTTCTGGGTCATGCCTCCATGATGCACCACCCAGGCCATGCCCCCTGGTGTCGCCCTATTTAGGCCACACACCCTGATGATGAATCGCATTGGTCATGCACCCTCATGAAGTGGCACTTCGGCTTGGTTTGGACCTCTCTGCAATTTTGTACCCTGTATTCCATCCAGTTTTGACCCTTGGCTTGGCTATCTGTGACCACCCTCCTCTCTGTGATTTGGTACTGTATTGACATCCCGACTTTGAACTATTTCTGTACAGCCCTTCTTTGTGTGTTAGTCAGTTTTGTTTTCTGTTGTGTGTGAACAGGTCCCTGCGGTTTTTACCACGGGTGCTTTGTTTGGCTCCCTGCACTTACCACCATAGGGACGGTCAACCAGTTGTGGACTTGCCACTTAGGGCTTGCTCTGCAAGTAGGCAGGGACAGGAGGTTGAGTACTAGTTAGGGCTCATGCTGTGAGTGTCTTCCTGTCTACAGTCGTGACAATTGCACCCTAATAACTGGAAGAGATGATATCCATAATGAAAATGTTTAAGGTCAATGTCTATTTTTCCCACCATAACATTTTCAAAGCCTATATTCTGCACTGATTCATTTCTTAATATATCTTTATTCCGATCAGAGGTCTTAATCTCCTGCATAGAAGGTAACTAGCAACCACCGCTAGGGAGAGCTTACTGCATACTGTTCTATCATAAGGTTCAATGTATAAACAGTGTGCAGTTAGCTCATAAGCTCCCTCTAGTGGTGACTGCAGGTAGAGATGTATAATTTAACTATCATTTCACTTTAATGATATGTTAAGGAATACATAAGCCTCTATCCGACCTATTCGATTATTTACTTTAAATGGAGTTTCCAGACACATAAAAATTCAGGAGGCAATGGCTGAAAATGACTGCAATTACAAAAGGTAATGTTGGTGCGCGGACAGCATGGGAATTATTCTAAACCTTGTTATCTTTGTCAGCCACTTGACCTTATTTTTAGGGGGTCAGTAACCCACTTGAAAAGTGTACTTCCCACTTTGAACATCAATTTAGGGTCTGGAAGGACCATTTGTATGAATGCTTGTTCCTGATATTTCACTTGTGTACATTTGGATGCACTGCTAACAATATGCAAAGTTTATGGGTAAGGAATGATCGTAATAATGATTGTTCATTCCCCAGTCACTTTACATCAAGCCATGAGAAAAGGCCCTTTAAACAGGGCCATAATATCCCCATGTAAATGGACCCTTTCTTTGGTCCCTAATTCTGTACTGATACCTATATTACCTATATTGTTCTAAAACCAAACTGCAAATCACCTTTAACCCTAGGGCCCCATGTCCCATCTACTGCAGGGGCTCTGTTTGGTGTGATGGATTTGGCAATGTGCTGTGGCTTTCATTATAGCCTTATTATAACCTTACTGATATTCTAGTAGTGTTGCATCTTAAAAGGGTTGCTGAGATTTTTATATCAATAGTACATCCTCAGGTTGTGCTAATTGGTCAACCATCGTCTAAAAAGCCACATAGTTTCTGACTGCTGAATGCCTGAATGAGTAGCTAATATTTTTGCATGAGGCCGCACATCTTCTCCGTAGCATTCCTATAAGGCATACAGATCTTCCTGGCACATGAACACACAAGCTTATTGTACTGGCTTAGTTTAACATTTTGCAAAGCTTCTAAAGCCTAACCCCTTACTGACATCCACCGTACATATACGGTGGATGTCAAGTCTTTAAAGAAGGGTCCAGCTCAGGAGCGGAGCGATCGCCATAGATACTGGGTGCCTGCTGTTTCATACAGCAAAAACCTACGGATAATTTCCGCGATCAGTGGTAATGCTGACATTAAATCGATCAGATGCCATGGTCAAATCTGACCACAGCATCCAAGAAGTGGGAAACCTGGAAGCATTCACTTCGCAAGGGGAGATCGGGGAAGGCATTCCATGTAAGTAATGGGCCTGAGCCTTTACTAGGCTTCCAGGCTTATTATCTGTTGTGGGGATCCGCTCTGGTAGGCAGTGGTAGCGAGTGCAGTATAGAGGCAACACAGACAGGTCTTGGTGTTAAACGGTGCTTTCTTTATTCACACGGTGAACACAAGTGAAAAGGCAGTGCAGTTCATAGGGAGGGTGGTCACACACAACGGCAAAACAATAGTTCAGTCCCAAACCAGCTGCAGGCTACTTGAGGCCTGGTTCCATCACATCAAGAAAAGTCTATTTAAAGCCAGGAGTAATGTCACCTCTTTCTCCTTGGGGAAGCAAGCCCCTGGGTCCGGCTTCTAGCCACTGAATACGGATCCCTCCTGGCTTCAGCTGGGGTTCCCCGCACAGTCCTTTACAGGCCTCAGTACACAGCACAGCCCAGCTCACCTTCACCTCTCACTCTCACAGCAAGAGAGCAACAGCTTCCACACCACACCCTTGCTGCTGGTCAGGTTTTAAACCCTCCCTGCAAAACCTGGCCTGGACCGTGGGGAGACAGGCACCCACCCGCATATCTGCCTGCTCCCAGTAAGAGCCGGCCCGGATCCGCTGTGTTAACAGCATAACCGCTGCAAAACACACTTTTCCGGCTCTTACTCCACCGGGACCAGGACCCCGGTGGCACGTACCTACCGTCTATTACCACCCCAGGTACTCTCCTACATATCCCCCCCCTTTGTTCAACCCTGCAGGGTTGCACACCCTGTTCAATCCTGAGAGGTTGGACACATGTACAGCAGTGTACCCGGGACAGGGCATCTGCATTCCCCTGTAAGCGGCCTGCTCTGTGCTCGACACTGAATTTAAAATTCTGGAGGGACAAAAACCATCTGGTGACCCGAGCACTCCTCTCCTTGGCCTGGCTCATCCACTGGAGAGGGAATGATCAGTCACCAGACGGAACCTTCTCCCTAACAGATAGTATCTAAGGGACTCGAGGGCCCACTTGATGGCCAGGCATTCTCTCTCTACCACGCTATACCTGGTTTCCGCTGGAGTGAGCTTGCGACTCAGGAAGACAACGGGGTGTTCTTCCCCATTGACTTCCTGAGAGAGTACTGCCCTAGGCCTACTCCAGAGGCGTCCGTCTGAACAATAAATTCCCGTGTGAAGTCGGGTGTCACCAAAATCGGTGACCCACACAGAGCCGACTTCAAGCGGGAGAACGCCTCTTCCGCCTGCTCATCCCAGCGGACCATTACCGACTTCCTCCCCTTCAAGAGTCCTGTCAATGGGGCCGCTACCGTGGCAAAGTTGGGGATAAAGCGCATGTAATACCCTATCATGCCTAGGAACGAACGTGCTTGCTTCGTGGTAAGAGGTCTGGGCCAGCTCTTGATCGCCTCAACCTTGTCTACCTGGGGTTTGACAACTCCCCGCCCAATCACGTATCCCAGGTACCGGACTTCCTCAAACCCGATCGAACACTTTTTGGGTTGGCCGTCAGTCCAGCTTTTCTAAGTGAATCAACTACGGCCTGAACCTTGGGCAGGTGACTCTCCCAGTCCTGGCTAAACACAATGATGTCGTCCAGATATGCCGAAGCATATGGACGATGGGGCCGTAGGATGACGTCCATCAATCGCTGGAAGGTGGCTGGAGCGCCATGTAGGCCAAAGGGCAAAACTCGGTACTGAAACAACCCCTCGGGGGTGACAAAGGCAGTCTTCTCCTTTGCCGCCTCCGTGAGAGGCACCTGCCAGTACCCTTTTGTAAGGTCGAGGACCGAGAAATAGCGAGCTTTCCCCAGCCGTTCTATGAGCTCGTCTACCCGAGGCATGGGGTAGGCATCAAATTTCGACACCTCGTTGAGCTTTCTAAAGTCATTGCAGAAGCGTAGAGTACCGTCAGGTTTTGGGATGAGGACTATGGGGCTGGCCCACTCGCTTCTGGACTCCTCAATGACTCCTAACCTCAACATGGACTTTACTTCTTCTGAAATGGCCTGTCGTCTGGCCTCCGGTACCCGATATGGCTTCAACCGTACCCTGACATGGGGCTCGGTGACGATGTCATGTCGGACTACTGAAGTTCGACCAGGAAGATCAGAGAACACGTCCCTATTTCGACTCACGAACTCTTTGGCTTCCTGAGCTTGTTTGGGCGACAGTCCACCAGCTATCTTTACTGTGGAGGTGCCCTCCGGGACCTCCGGTGGGGCGGAGATCTTCCCGCAGTCAAGACAGTGCTTGGACCGTCCCCAACGAGATTCTCCCTATCTCTCCACGACTTCAGTAAATTTACATGATATACCTGTTCTGGCTTCCGCCGTCCTGGCTGGGATATCCTGTAATTTACTGGCCCTACCTTCTCTTTCACCTCGTAGGGACCTTGCCACCGTGCCAAAAACTTACTGTCAATGGTGGGGACTAGTACCAGTACCCGGTCACCCGGGTTAAATGTCCTGACCTGGGCACTCCGGTTGTATACCCGGCTCTGTGCCAGCTGGGCAGCCTCCATGTGTTCCCGGACGATTGGTAGGACTGTCTCTATGCGGTCCTGCATCTTTTCTATATGCTCTATGAGGCTCTTGTGTGGGGTGGGCTGTTGCTCCCACGCCTCTTTAGCGATGTCCAGCAACCCCCTTGGACGTCGACCGTATAATAGCTCGAAGGGCGAGAACCCCGTAGATGCCTGGGGCACTTCTCGCACTGCAAACAATACGTACGGCAGCAACAGGTCCCAATCCTTTCCGTCTTTGGCTACGGTTCTTTTGAGCATAGTTTTTAAGGTTTTGTTAAACCGCTCCACCAGTCCGTCGGTTTGAGGATGGTACACGGACGTGTGCAACCGTTTAACCCCTAAAAGCTTGCAGAGCTCCCTCGTCACCTTAGACATGAAGGGGTCCCCTGGTCGGTCAGGATCTCTTTCGGAATCCCCACTCTTGCAAACATACCCATGAGCTCTTTGGCTATGAGCTTAGCCGAGGTATGACGTAGGGGATCGCTTCAGGATATCTGGTGGCGTAGTCTAGGACCACCAAGATATGCTGATGCCCTCTGGCCGACTTGTTTATGGGGCCTACCAGATCCATCCCTATTCTTTCAAAGGGAACCTCGATGATGGGCATGGGCACTAGGGGACTGCGATAGTGGGGCTGGGGGCTTGTCATCTGACACACTGGACAGGATTGACAAAACCTTTTGACCTCCTCATAAACCCCGGGCCAATAGAACCTTTGCAGAATCCGCTCTTGGGTTTTTACACCCAAATGTCCTCCCAGCACATGGGAGTGGGCTAAGTCCAGTACCATACGGCGGTATGGCTGGGGTACCACCAGCTGCTCCACTACCTCCTGCTGCACCTTGTTCACCCTGTACAGCAGGTCCTGGTTAAAAGCCAAATGGGAAACACCAAGTCGGCGCCTGGGTGCTGAGCCACCCCATTTACCACTGTAACCCCTTCCCTCGCCCGCAATAATGTCGGATCCTGGAGCTGGGCGGTCCCGAGCGTGTCACGGGATACCTCCAGGTCGGGATGGACGGGGTTTCCACAGATTCGCCTGCCAACACCTCTAGGGAAACCTATCGGGATGACACTCTACAGGTGATGTGGTGACCCCTACGGCTGGTACCCCCGCATCGGGATCTTCGGGCACTGGGCCCGATCGTTCTCCGCCCCTAAGGTAAGGCATATCACTCTTCCATAGAGCCCAGAACAACGGAAAATCCCTTCCCAGTATGGCGGCATAAGGGATCTGGCGTCCCACACCGACGACGTGCTGCACCTCTCGGCCCAACACGGACATGGTAACCCTGGCCGTGGGGTACTCTCGGCGGTCCCCATGGACACAGACAATGGAAAGGGTTTGCTTCTCTGGTAGGGTCTCAGACACTAAGGACTCATGCACAAGGGTCACAAGGCTCCCAGAGTCCAGCAAAGCATTAATCGGATGCCCATCGATCGAGACTTGGCACAGGGGTGGCATATCGGCGGCCAGTAGGGGGTCCGCGGTACATACAGGCCGGGCAAAGAAAGAGGACCGCGAACGAACCCGCAGTCCATGGGTTCAGGGGCTTGAGGACAGTTCGCAGCCCTATGTCCCAGTCCGTGGCAGTGCCAACATTGAATCCCCATGGTCCCTCCCGGTCTCTCTTCCCGGAGTAGGACTAGCCTTCCCCCCTTTGTGGTTGGGACCCTTTTCCGGATCCCTAGCCTGAGGGGAGCCTGACGGGTTTCCCGTGCCTGCGTGGAGTCCCGCACCAAATCCTGGGTCGCCACATACCTCTCGACTAGGCTTACCAACTGATCGAGGTTGCCAGGGTCTCCCTGACCGACCCAGCGCTGTATGGCCCTTGGCAGTGTCCGCACAAAACGGTCCACGACCACTCGCTCGACCATTTGGGAGGGACTCAAAGTTTCCGGCTGGAGCCACTTCCTCACCAGATGCACCAGGTCGTATGCCTGAGACCGGACGGGTCTGGACTCGGAAAAGGCCCACCGATGAACTCTCTGCGCCCGCACATAAGTGGTAACACCCAAGCGTGCCATTACCTCAGCCTTTAGCTTCACATAATCCTGGGCATCCTCACGGCTGAGGTCGAAGTATGCTTTTGGGCGTCTCCGACTAGAAATGGCGCCACCACTTCTGCCCACTGTCCCGACGGTAAGTTCTCCTGTTCCGCAGTCCTCTCGAACACCATCAGGAAGGCCTCTACATCATCCTCCGGAGCCATTTTCCTTAATGCAGACCGGACTTTATCCCTGGGAGCTGGCGGCGAAGGAGTCACTGCCGGTGGGGTCTCTCGCTGGGATGCACTCAGAGCCTCTTGCATAAGCGCCAACTGTTGGACCAGCAAACTGTTTGTTTGTTGCTGTTGTGCATTGCTCTGCACCAACTGCTTAACCAGCTCCTCCATTTTGTCAGGGATGACCAAGCTTGCTGGTTTAATGTATGACATGCAGCCGTGCACCACCCGGATAAATGTTCTTTGCCAGCCTCACTGCAGTATGCCCGCTGCAAGCCACCAATTGTGGGGATCCGCTCTGGTAGGCAGTGGTAGCGAGTGCAGTATAGAGGCAACACAGACAGGTCTTGGTGTTAAGCGGTGCTTTCTTTATTCACACGGTGAACACAAGTGAAAAGGCAGTGCAGTTCATAGGGAGGGTGGTCACACACAACGGCAAAACAATAGTTCAGTCCCAAACCAGCTGCAGGCTACTTGAGGCCTGGTTCCATCACATCAAGAAAAGTCTATTTAAAGCCAGGAGTAATGTCACCTCTTTCTCCTTGGGAAGCAAGCCCCTGGGTCCGGCTTCTAGCCACGGAATACGGATCCCTCCTGGCTTCAGCTGGGGTTCCCCGCACAGTCCTTTACAGGCCTCAGTACACAGCACAGCCCAGCTCACCTTCACCTCTCACTCTCACAGCAAGAGAGCAACAGCTTCCACACCACACCCTTGCTGCTGGTCAGGTTTTAAACCCTCCCTGCAAAACCTGGCCTGGACCGTGGGGAGACAGGCACCCACCCGCATATCTGCCTGCTCCCAGTAAGAGCCGGCCCGGATCCGCTGTGTTAACAGCATAACCGCTGCAAAACACACTTTTTCCGGCTCTTACTCCACCGGGACCAGGACCCCCGGTGGCACGTACCTTCCGTCTATTACCACCCCAGGTACTCTCCTACACTGTATATTACAATTTAGGTCAGCAGGTAGCAGAACTCAATTGTAACATAACAATGTATGAATAGAGTAATGGAGAAAATTCAATTTTTCTATACAAATTGCAATATGATGATTGCATGTTGTGGTCCACTAGGGAACCTAAATAAAAATATAAAAATTCAAATCACCCCATTTCCCCAAAATTAAAATGAAAAAAAAAAAAAAAAAAACGTATATCATGGGCATTGCTGTATGTAAAAACAGCCATTCTATTAAAAACTAAATTATTTTTAAAAAAAACATAGCCCATACAATGAATGGTGTAACAGAAAAAAAAATGCCGATTTGCTTTTTTCCACCACTTTACTGCTCATAAAAATGGAATAAAAAGTGATCAAAAGGTCATACACACCCCAGAATGGTATTACCAAAAATTAAAGATCGTCCCACAAAAAATAAGCCCTCACACATCTCCTTAGACATAACTTTAAAAAAGTTATGAGGGTCAGAATATGTTGATGAAAGCAAAAAATGTATATTTTCAAAAGTTTAAGGGGGTCACTTATGATGCTGAAATACGCCTATATTTGATGTATTTTAGATGCAGATTGTGGCGCAACAGTTAAATGTGCCTCAATCTGTGAAATCTCCCTGCTCACGCCAGGTCTAAAAAAGCGGGTGTGGTGTGGGCGGGGAAAGGGCTGGGCTGGCATAACCACCTCATTTACCATTTTCTACGCCTGTTTCAGGCATAGAAAAAGGTATAAATGTAAGACAGCAAGGAAGTTAAGAAGTTTAGAACTGGCAGAGGATCTGCCGAAGTCTAAAACGCTGGTCTTAATAAATGTGCCCTTAATTCTTTTTCAGTAATAAAACACAAGAAAAACTATACATATGTGGTATCGCTGTTATTTTACTGACCTGGAGAATGAACAGCACAAGTCAGCTTTACTGCATATTGAACACCATAAAAACAAAATCCATAAAACCATGGAGGAATTGGGTTGTTTTTTCCAGCTTCCACCCCCTTTGGAATTTTTCCCCAGCTTCTCACTACATTCTATGCAATATTAAATGGTGCCATTCCAAAGAACAATTTGGTCCGCAAACAAACTAGTCCTCATATAGCTATGTGAATGGAAAAATAAAAAAGTTATGGCTCTGTGAAGTCAAGGAGCCAAAAAAGGAAAACACAAAAAGGGAAAATTGCTGCGTCAGGAAGGGGTTAAACTTGATAACGGAATAACGCCGTTAAACTGCTGATGTTGGTGCTTGCTATGTCTGTATGGGTAGGGGTAACCCAGTATAACGTAACGTTAATTCAAAAGATTTAAAGATTTGAAGGGATAGGGCAATCAATACTTACATCCTACTTAGAATGAAGTCTTCAGTGGACTGTCAATTAATTGTTAGTGCAGACCACAGTTATTCCCATCAGTCCCTCCTCCAGTGTGCATCACGTGTGTCTCTGAGATCACTCAGGAATGTGTTCTTATCAGAACAATGGGGGATGGGTACTATCTTTAACCCACTACATTACAAGGAAATCTTGTAAACTATTACACAGAGTATTAAACATAATATAAAAGAGGACATAATTAAAGGGGACAGAACCAATCATTACCTAAAAATACCCTTACAATACACCCAGTTAAAGTTTCTGGGTCCTAATGCAAAAGCTATAACTGTCACACTGCTTATAGTTTCAGATGGCAATAGTCTGTCTCGCATGATTTTTGCTTATGTGATACTTTTTCTTTGCTTTTTCCCTCTCTACATAAGAGAAGTTGCCCGTGGCAACAATCCTCTTCAGATGTGAGAAGCGTACATGCGATAAATATTATATTACGTGCCCTTAACAAAACTCTGCATTTAGAATCATCCCGGAATGAGAAACTAGCAAAATAGTTTGACAATATCACAGATGTTCCTTTGCGCTGTTAGCGAGTTATTGCCGGTGTAAATGATGTTTTAATACAAAAACACAACTGTTGTTTCCATTTTATGGCTGTCACAATGTTGCCTGATATTTAAGGAAATGAGTTTTATAAGCAGAAGCTTTATTGATGGTTTCTATTGTTCCTATAAAGAGGAACATGGAGGTACCGGAGGATTGCAGCTGCAGCTTCCCTTCCTATAGTTTAATAACACGGTTGGCATTTCAGGATGAGTTATTGGGGCGGTAATGACCAGTGTGTGTTGTTGGATGTGTCGTGGCTTGAGATCTTTGGAATTTTTCAGCGCTATGTGCATTAATACATCGAGAAGACAACTAGCTACACTAATGTAGGCTGATGTATTTTCACACCCCGTCGCCTACGAGGCGTTGCTCCTAGCTGCTGTTCTTTTTATCATTCCCCAACACATAGCACTTTTTGCTTTTTATTCTTTACCATGCTGTAATTCTCTAATAACTCAGAGGTTACTCTTTTCAAAGCCTAAGGATGTGATCATCATCAAGAGGAGCCAAGGTGCCACATTATATGTCATATTTGATTGCATTTTCCAACACTTGTTCAATGGAGAACAGACACAGCTTCAACAAATCTTCACTTTCCATGGCAGTGGGATCTCCTCTATTGACCTCTTATTCAATAAACCATCACAATCCAGCTCAAAACTTCAAGGTCTGATGTTGCAAAAGAAAGGTCTCCATGCTGAAATATTTTTGTTTCGGGCTTATGTGCACCATATAAAGCATCTTATACTTAATTTGATGGTGCTTTAGACTCCTGATTGGATGTAGGTGGAACCTACTCCCCAAGATAGCATGCCACCAATTTGGATGTAATAGAATCTTTGATGTCACCTCCACCTTCCCTACACATGTAGGACAGAAGGGTGGTTTGAGGCTCACTGATACCCAAGTCCTTCACAGTCCACTGCAGTACTTGCAGAAAAGGTGAGTCATGTATAGACTCACACCACGGAGAATAATGAGGGATGGATCCAACTTTGCTTTCCACTGGACTCATAGCAGCAATGGGAGCTCCTCTATTGTTCTTACTTGTTTATATAAGCACACTGAACCCTAAATCCCAATGCTTTTCAGGCCACCATCTTTCCGACACAGGACAGAAACCCACGTGTTTGTTGTCACCTCAACACATGTAGAACAGAGGTAGGCCCTGTCCATCTCCGTTGTTAAAATTGCCGTACCTGTAAAGTTGGACAGCCATGTAGAGCTCACTCCAGATGCTGAAGGTCAATCGATCCAATAACAACACTAGATTGAGTTTAGGAGCTTACCGTATATTGTTTTATTATAGTTTCCAACATAGAAACAGTATACAGTACACCCAAAGTGGCAGGCATAATAGTGGCAGGCATAATTGTGTTATGCAGCTCTATGTCTAATCAGGTCACTAAAAGCTCTGTATCAGAAAATAGAGATGACTCCTATAAAAATACAGTGGTGCTTGAAGGTTTATAAACCCTTCAGAGTTTTCTATATTTCTGCATAAATTTAACCTAAAACCACATAAGATTTTCATACTAATCCCAATAAAGTAGATAAAGAAAACCAAATCAAGCAAATGAGTCCAAATCAAGCAAAGTATATTAGACTTTCTTATTTATTTATTGATAACAATGATCCAATATCACATGTATGTGAGTGGAAAAAGTATGTGAACCTTTAGTATTAGCAGATAATGTGAAAGTGAAATTAGAGTCAGGTGTGTTCAATCAGTGGGATGACAATCAGGTGTTAGTGAATGACCTGTTTTATTTAAAGAACAGGGATCTATTAAAGTCTGATCTTTACATATTTGTGTAACTGTATCATGGCACAAACAAACGAGATATCTGAGGACCTCAGAAGAAGAGTTGATGATCATCATGCTAGGAAAGGTTACAAAACCATCTCTAAAGAGTTTGGACTACACCACAGTCAAACTATGTACAAATTAAGGAATTTCAAGACCATGTTTACCCTCCATAAGAGTGGTCGACCAACAACGATCACTGCAAGAGCAAGGCATTTAATAGTCCACGAAGTCAGACAGGAACCCAAGGTAACGTATAAGCAACTAAAGGCCTTTCTCACTTTAGCTAATATTAATGTTCACCATGACACTGAACAACGGTGTGCATGGCAGAAAAGAGAAAGCCACTGCTGTCCAAAAAGAACATTGCTGCCCATCTGCAGTTAGCTAAAGATCACCTAGACAAGCAGAAAGCTATTGGAATAATGTTTTGTGGACGAATGAAACAAAAATGAATCTTTTTTTAAAAATATAAAGCGTTTGAAAAATGTTAAACACTCCATTTCAGCATAACAACCTCCTCACATCATACACACCGTGATAATAATATCAAGGTTTGGGTTTGTTTAGTTGCATTTGGGCCAGGAGGTCTTGCCATCATTGATGGAACAATACATTCTGAATTATACCTGCAAATTCTAAAGGAAAATGTAGTGAAGCCTGTCCATAAGCTGAATCTCAGGAGAATATGGGTCATGCAGCAAGACAACAACTCTAAACACACAAGTTGTTCTACCAAAGAATGGTTGAAAAAGAAGAAAGTTTAAATTTTGGAATGGTCAAGTCAAAGTCCTGACCTTAATCCAATAGAAATGTTGTGAAAGGACTTGAAGTGAGCAGTTCATGAGAGGAAACCCACCAACATACCAGAGTTAGAGCTGTTTTGTTTGGTGGAATGGGCTATAATTCCTCCAAGCCGATGTGCAGGACTAATAAACAATTATTGGAAATGTTTAGCTAAAGTTATTGCTGCACAAGGGGTGGGGGTCTCACTGGATACTAAAAGCAGAGGTTCAGATACTTTTTCTACTTTTTCATTTTGAACGATTTACTTCAAAAATTGCTTGTGTCTACATATTGCTTTTACATACCTGTTATGGTGTCCCCTGCTGTTCTTGTGACTCCCTCTCTGGGTGTCCACCTGATGTGTCCAGTGCAACTGGTCACACATGCTCAATACCATGTAGATCCTCTTGTACATGTGGTTTCTTTCTACTGTGCAGGCCAACCAATAAGAGTTAGCGCGCTAGCAGAGGCCTCTTCTCTCTAGCTCTGGACACATCAGGTGGACTGTCCGAGAAGGAAGACAAAGAACACCAGAGGGCACCACAACAAATTGGTAATAGTAATACAAAGACAATGGAGTAGAGTTGAGTGAACTTTAGGGTTTTTGGTACCCGGACCCAAACCCGGAGATTTCCGTAAAAGTTCGGGTTCGGGCTTCAGCGATTTCTTGGCGCTATTTGAAAGGCTGTCAACAAGAGTTTCACTAGTCTGCCCATGGAAGCCATCACAGCCATGCCTAATAATGGCTGTGATTGGCCAAGTGCAGCATGTGACACAGCCTCTATATAGGCTGGAGTCAGGTAGCGCCGCACGTCACTCTGCTCTTCTCAGTGTAGGGATAGGATGCTGCTGCTGCTGTAAGAGAAAGATTAGGAAAGAATTCTGGTGTACTTGGTGTTCAATCTTCAAACTACAGCGATTATTGAGGGTGCTATGCTACATTTTTGTACCCAGCACTGAGCCCAGTGACACTGAAAAATAACTTTTAATCCATCTGCTAGTTCGGTGGGCATCAGCGGCCATTTTTGCAACTGCAGTGCACTTGCAACTGCATGTGAACTGCATGTGTGCCAGGGACATTACTTTAATTCTGTTCTGGTAGCTCAGTGGAGGACAAATTCCCTTTTTTGGCCGGTCAAGTACCCCTGCGGCCTGCAGTTCATGCCTGGCAGTGAAAATTATTCAATTACATTAGTCTGTCACATATTTTTGTGACCTAAAGCGATTTTTCATCTGTCTGCAACAGACACTGCATATATGACAGTCCAATAAAACAGTTAAATACTGCAGTTACCTTGCTGATATAAAAAAGCACACTTTTTTTTGCTAGATAGTAAATTTACGGGCTATGCTGCATTTCTGACAGTCCAATTAAACCGTTACATATGGCAGTTACATTACTGCTATAAAAAAGCTATTTTTTTGTGCTAGATAGCAAATTTGCGTGCTAGGCTGCATTTCTGACAGTCCGATACAACCGTAACAAACTGCATTTACATTGGTGCTATAAAAAAAACACACTTTTTGTGCTAGATAAGTGACAGGGACGTAAATTTATAAAAATCATCTGTTCCATTGGTGGGTGACATTTTGCCATTTTTGCCGTATAAAAACCCCTGCTCTGCATAGGTGACTAGGTGACAGGGAGGTAAATTTCTGAAAATCGTCTGTTAGATTCTTGGGTGACATTAACCCAGTTTTGCCATATACAAACCCCTGCTCTGCATAGGTGACAGGAAGGTAAATTTCAAAAAATCGTCTGTTACATTCTTGGGTGACATTAACCCAGTTTTGCCACATACAAAACCCTGCTCTGCATAGGTGACAGGGAGGTAAATTTCTAAAAAATCGTCTGTTACATTCTTGGGTGACATTTTACTATTTTTTCCGTATACAAACCCCTGCCCTGCATAGGTGACAGGGGGGTAAATTTAAAAAAAATCATCTGTTACATTGGTGGGTGGCATTTTACCATTTTTGCAGTATACAAACCCCTGCTCTGCATATGTGACAGGGAGGTAAATTTCAAAAAATCGTCTGTTACATTGGTGGGGGACATTAACCCAGTTTTGCCGTATACAAACCCCTGCTCTGCATAGGTGACAGGGAGGTAAATTTCAAAAAATCGTCTATTACATTCTTGGGCCATAAAAACCCCCTGCAATGCATATCTAACTTGGAAATATATTCAGTAAATTAGGTAGCTGGTGAAGGTGTTACGCTGAAAGGATGAGGAGGTGGTAGAGGAGGAGGGAGCGGAGTAGGAGGAGAAGGTAACAGGAGGCAAAGTGAAATTCCCTGCAATCCTAGGGGGCAGAAGGACATGCGCCAAACTGCTATCTGCCTCTGGCCCAGTCGCCACTACATTTTCCCAGTGTGCTGTTAGGGAGATATAACTTCCCTGCCCGTGTACCGGTCCACGTATTGGTGGTTATGTGGACCTTGCCACATTTGGCGTTGCGCAGTGCACACCTGATTTTGTCCACCACTTGGTTGTGCAGGGAATGGATGGCTCGCCTGGAAAAGTAGTGGCGGCTGGGATCCACGTACTATGGGACATGCACCGCCATAAGTTTTTTAAAAGTCTCCATCCATCTCCACCAGACAGAATGACAGCATTTCAAAGGACCAGGAATTTTGAAATCCTGGCATTCAGGGCCAGGGATCGCGGGTGGGTAGGGGGGTCCTTCCTTTTTCTATTTCTCTTTCTCTCCAGTGTTTGAAAGATGGACAGCTCATTCTTCCATGGGATAGTGTGGAGATGCTTGGTGACAGTGAAAGATGTGGTGGCGTTGCTGCCACATCCTCTGTTTGCGGGGTGGCAGGTGACACTGTCACTCACTTGTGCTCAGGTTTAGAATGTTTATTTTTAATTCTTATGTATTTTAGGTTATTTTAAGTTATTTCCCTATCCAAATTTTCCTAGTCTTACCTCCATTTTGCACTTGTCCTACTCTTACCTCCATTTTGCTTAAATTTCCAGCCCTCTAGCCCTTTCCAGGACTTTTTTAGAGCTATTTTAGTTCGGGACTTCAATGGGGTTCGGGGTCAAGTTCGGGTCCCGAACTCGAATGTTGCGGCGAAGTTCGGCCGAACCCGGCGAACCTGAACTTCCAGGTGTTCGCTCAACTCTACAAAGGAGCATTCCAGTTGAAAACTTGTTAGATTTTGGGCAATCTAAAAGAGTAGATTAATACTTGACCCCTTTAGGAAATCCTAATGAACCCAGAATGATAGACCTTAATATTTGGGAAATATTGTTGGTTTAATTTACCGAGTTATCAGTGTTGTCCTGAATTATTAGATGTTTTTTAATTAATATTTTTGTAATTGAGACCCAAAGTTTTCATTGGACGCAAGAAGCAGCGGCGGCATAAATAGCAAGGAAGGAAAAACAAGTAAAATTGCGCTGCATTCATAGGACTCTTGGGGTGCTAATATTTATTAGCTAATATCTTAGTCTGACATATTAATGACAATCCGCTTGATTTCTGGACTTAATAAGGAGATGCATTACATTGTGGAATGGCACTGAGACCCGAAGCAAGCCGGTGATGCCACTTTAACTCAGCAAGACTGGCACATGTAAAAAGACGCTTACAGTTTGATTATGTCAATGTGTTCTAATTAGTCTACTTTATATCAGCTATATAATCCCGCATATTAATGGCATGCACCAGCAGGACAGTAAGATGAAGGACACTTAAGATGAGCACATTCCGCCATCTGTATCTAATTGCCATCGCTCCGAAATGACTAATACAGTTTTAAATATTTACAGGTATGGATTCAGTAGGATTACTAGCTTTAATTATCTAAGTCGCCTTAAAAAATATGGCAGGAATCAGAGCAGTGTTAATAAAATATATCGCGGTGGGAACTGACCTGAATGTGAGAGGCAGGAGAATGTCGTTACTGGTTTGTGAATGCAGCCAAAGACTCCAGGTAATCAATCACAGGCTTGGATTAAATGTACGGTGATGGGGAGCTGTCCAATATTCTGCAGAGCTCTAGTCCGGCTGCATTCTCTCGGTTACTAAAGCAGTTTTACTCCAAGCAGATTAATAAAAGCAAGCACTTAAAGGGGATGTTCACCTTTCCAACTATTTTTATAGTTCTAATGCATTTTGAATTAATAAAAAAAATTATAATTTGAAATATCTACGGTTCCTATGCAAAGTAATTTGTCTCCATGGTAGCAGACTACACAAAACCCTATGTAGTCTGATCCTGAAGTCAAACTTTCTTCTTGATGTTCGCTACTTCTTGCTAAAATATATTTGCTATTGTAGGTGGATGGAAGACAATATGGCTGCAGGATCACTATTTTTGTATAATAATCAGCACTTTCTGTTCCAGATCTAGGTTTGATCTCTGGTATAGGAAGAAGATGTTACTTGTAGCAGTCATATTCTGGCTTCTGTGCCTACAATTGGCACTATTAAATTATGGAGCTGTAGAGTCTCTGAGCTGTTTTCCTTTTTTGCACTGGGGTGCAGATTTTAAAGGGGTTATTCACCCCATAGGACCTTTTCTGTAGACCCTCCAGCATAGCTGGACCACGGTGGAATTACAATTACATGATCTCCACCACTGGGTTCTGTCTTCGCCTTTACCTCTCGGGCACCACAGATCTCGGTTCTCTCTATGTAAATATCGTGTTTGACGCAGGTTACGTAGCCACTGCAGTGATGTGTCACCCATGTATCATGTCACTAGGTCACATAACGCATGGTGACACATTACTACTGCATCAAACCAGATGTTGATGCAGGAAGACTCGGCACCAGGGGGAGAGTGATGGAGCCGGAAACCTAGTGGCAGGGATTAGATAAGTATGATTCCCATTAAAGGGTTTGGCTACACTCAGGGGTCTGCAGAAAAGGTCTCTAGGGGTGTACAACCTTCTTTAGGTTGTCAGTGTAAGAGTGGTCAGGATGCAATACAGGCAATCCATAGGACACGAATGAGCCAGGAATGTAGCCAAGGTCAGAGGCAGCAGGTACCGGGGATGCAATCCAAAGTACAAGACAGGAGCAAGGGCAGAAACATGGTAAAGAACAAGCAGTAGGCAATGACAAAGCACAGGAACATGGAGGCAGCCAGGCAATGCATAGCAGGATGATTACTCATTAAATTGGCTACTGAACCTGGCATCATTTTCTGGTGCTAATGGCCTTGGCAACTGGAAGCTGCTGTGTGCTGTAATCAGTAGAGCCATTGTACAGACCAGCAGAGCTGCTGGAGAAGCCAAAAGGTAGAAGAGAAGTATCCAATTTCTAAGAAAATAGATGCATCCAGGGGAAGTCGCTGAGGCCACAAGCCAGGACATGGCACAGGAGTCAGGTTAGGTGAGTAACACACTATTTAACTGGAACTATATTTGGCATTTGTGTCTGGCAGTTTAGTGGGCACTCTACAGGAACAAGCTACATTGGCTAGCATTGTTATTTGTAGCCTACACTGATATGGGCATAGACTTATCTGGGAGGCTACTGTATGAAGGGCATTGTGGCAAGCACTGCATTGGGGCATGTATGACAGGACAACATGACTAACATTGCTTTTGGTACTCTATCTTATAGTGACATGCCACAAGATGTTATCATTGGGGTTTGACAGATTCCCCCAATGAAGGGAGCAGTGGCCACCTGTCGGCCACTGGCATGATTGGAAATCGCAGAAATAATTCTAGCACACAAGCATAAAAGGTCAAGACCAATTACCGTATGTCAAAATTTTGATTGTCTACATTGGGTCGTCTCCAGTTCTTAGGCTAGAAACTCTCTGGAGCCTTGCTTGTGGTTCCTAGCTTTCCTGGAAGTCTGATAGACTCTTTTGAATGACTCAGGCCACAACCGCGGTGGTATAATAGTAGTAATAATAATGCAGGAGTATTGATGAAGCTTCTTAAACAGAACTGGTGTGCTGCATATAAATAGAAGCTGTCAGGAAGACATTCTTCCTCCAAAGGAAGATTCCCTCCATAAGTAAAAACAACCATCCTGATGCAGCACACAAATTACATTATATATTAATGCAACCGCATTAGCTGTTCATTCATTCTCATTCAGAGAAGAATACATCATAAGGCTCCATAAACACTGTCATCTACATAGAGCCTGTATGTATGATGACACATAGAGTTCCTGCACCTCTGTGCTATAGGCACTCCTTACATAGTGCTGGTGTTTGAGGGCAGTAGACTAGGCAGCTGCCTATGGTCCCTTTTCCTCTTGCTTTTCCATCTTCTTAATCTTTTCCTTTCGATACAATCTTCTCTTTCTCATCAGTATCTTCTCCATGTTCTTTTCCTTGTTCTCTATTTTCACCTTCTCTTTCTTCTCCATCTTCTTCTCCATACAACAGTCTGCTGTTATCATTTCTTTTTAATAACTGAATTAACTAGAATTGTTTCCTTCTCTTCTCCTACTTCTCTATTTTCTCCATCCTTTTCCCTTTTCCTGTATCTTTGTCTTTTTATCCTTCCCTATTGTTCTCTTCTATGTTCTTTTACTTCTATTCTTTAAATTAGCCATCATCACTAATTCTGTGAGTGTGGCCCTTGAGCCTTATGTGGGATCCATTCAAGGATGGTTCAATGTAGAGGTAGACACATGGCAATAAACTTCCATTAATCTTTACCCCAACAGGAGGCACAGTGCTTGATAGTTGCAGTCACAAGGCTTTGAGGTTACAAATTCTATTAAAGGCACGGAGCTTGTTGGTTATTAGTGGCTACGGAATAGTCTATCTAGAAGGCACACAGTACATTGCTCACAGTCTCTCATAGAGGGCTACCAGAACATTAGTTACAGTCTCTATTCGGGGGCACACAGTGTAATGATTGCAGTCCCTTAGTGAGGGACACGGTGTGATGGTTGCAGTCTCTCAGTAAGGGCAAACATTGTATTGGTTACAGTCTCTCTTTGAGGGCACACTGAATAATGGTTAGACTCTCTCATTGTGGAAACAGTGTAATGGTCACATTCTTTCAGTGAAGGGATACAGCATAATAGTTGCAGTTTCTCAGTGGTGGCACAAAATCTATTGGTTACAGTCTCTCTTTGAGACAGTGTTGGTGAGGTTCCTTGGACACACCAAAGGAAATATTCCTGGATCACTTCCTCTATATCAGGGATGCCTAACCTGTGGCCCTCCAGCTGTTGCTAAAAAAAAATAGACCCTAGTACCAAGTGATTGGTTCCAAAGACATCTCTAAATGGAAAAATTATTCTGGAACTTTCAGGCCCACTATAACTTCAGAGACTGGGCCCACTGGTGGATCATCTGGTACTCTGGTTGGCCCGTCTGACCCTGAGCATACAGCGTAATGGATGCAGTCACTTAGTAAGGACAAGTAGTGTAATGGTTGCAGTCTTTCTGTGAGGGCACACAGCATATTTGTTACTGTCTCTCTTTGAGGGCAAAACGAGTTATGGTTGCACTTGCAATCTCTCAATGTGGACACAGTATAATGGTCACAGTCTCCCAGTGAGGGGACACAACATAATGGTTGCAGATGTTCAGTTAGGGCACACAATATATTGGTTACAGTCTCGTTTTGAGGGCACACTGCATAATGGATGCAGCCATTCAGTAAGCACACACAATTTATTGGTCTCTCAGTAGCGGCACACAACATAATGGATAAGCCATTCATTAAGAGCATACAGTGTAATGGTTGTGGTCTTTAATTGTGGACACACAAATTAATGGTCACAGTCTCTAAAGGAGAGAACATAGCATAATAGTTACACTCTCTCAGTGCAGGCACACAGCATATCGGTTGCTATAAAATTGGCCCCTTAGAACAACTAACATTAATTGAGTGTAGTGGGAAATTTGGGTTGGCACTTAGTCTGTGGTCACAGCAGCAGTATTCTGAGGATCTTATTAAGTCAACAATAAAGATACCCTCCAGGAACCAATCATGAAATTACATCTCCTTAGAAACAGCAGCCCCAAGAGCGGGACTCACCTGGTGCTTGTGAGGATGTCCGAGCAGGGGTTCACTACTCAATAGGGTCTCAGAATTCAGAGTAGCTTGCCGGCTGAAGCCAACTCCTCTTATAGTGCCCAAGCCAGTTTGCTGATTCCCAATGCATTTCATTTTCCTTAGTTTAAAACAAATATTTTCAACATAAATAACTCAGATTGTAGATTGCACGTCCAGCCTCTGAGGGATTTCATCAGTAGTAAAACATGGTTCCTGGAAACTCACTTTAAGCTGTCAAGCCTCAAATTCCCATGCATTTTACACACCCATGATGCCTATGAACTTATAACTCTCTCTATGAGCATTACCACCTAGTGTGGAGCAACTGGCAGCTCAGCTAATGGGGAATCTTAACTCCTGCATGTCCTGAATATGCCTGCTGCTATCTAATCATGGCCATGACTAGGAGGAATCACCATGTACATGGAAATCATATGGAAGCAATTCTCAGTTTTTGGAAACATTGAAAATATATTCCAGTAAAATATGAAAATGTATAATAATTTTCTAAACTGAAGGGGTCATTTACTAAATGATATACACCGGTTTTCTGGTTATTGCCGTCCCAATGTGCGACTTTTCCCTGCTCACACCAGGTCTAAAAAAGGGGGCATGGTGTGGGCAGGGAAGGGGACAGGCCGGCAGGTCCATTTCATTTAATTAAACAAAAATAAAAACAGTACTCCGTTACGTTGCCTGTTTGTAGTGCTGCAGGTTTCAAGGTGAAGTGGGTACTTTTCACACCATAAGTAGGCAAATCACAATAGAAAGACCGCGCAGCTCAGAATATCCAGAAGGCATCCAAATTATAATGGATTCAAGTACAGCGTTCAAATACAGTATAGACAAACATAGAAAAGACCAGCAGAAATCCCTTTAGCTTATAATTCGATCTTCTGTAGGAACCAAAGGTTGCGCAAATAGTGAAGAACCACCAACAAAAGTAAAATAAATAATAATTTATTATACTCACAAAGGTAACAAGGTAGTAGGCATATCATAAAGCTCCATCAGCCCTCGTGTCTTTGCCCGACCTAGGTTTCGCTTTCGCTTCATCAGGGGCGCATACTCCACCCTCATCTGGGCATCTAATTTATACAGATCTAGGGTGTGGAAAACTCCTCCCAATTGCATTAAGCCATAAACAACACAAAAATTATTCCTATCCCCAAATAAAACACTTGCAATATAAAACTAAAAATGATTATTTTACTTCCAGGGAGCGCAGGACATGTCTTAAGCTCGGACACCATGCCAAGGTCTCTCGAATAGCCCGAGACCCTACCACTCAACCTACCTGTGCCGTATGGGCGATACCAGGGGCCGTTGGGCATGCTGGAGGTCACTGGTAAGCTGTTTGTGAGTCAGGCCTTACGCTCCCGTAATGCCCAACGGCCCCTGGTTTCGCCCATACGGCACAGGTAGGTTGAGTGGTAGGGTCTCGGGCTACTTGAGAGACCTTGGCGTGGTGTCCGAGCTTAAGACATGTCCTCCTAGTAGGATGTGTCGAACTAACCTCTCAATTTTAACATCAGTGTGAGGGTTTAGTATTGCCGCAGAGTGCACCTGCCTTTGCTATGGTTATGTTTTTGATTGTTCTCCACATCCACATTATCGTTATCGTATGTAGGATGGTTATTGTGGTACTTGTAGTCTGTTGCTGGCATGTTCCATTGTATGCATTTTTTGCTGTTGATTCCCCCTAGCAACGGACTTCAAGTGCAGGATGTGCTCCCCTATATACATGCAAAACTTCATATGGGTTGAGCATATCCTGCTTGTTAAACACCACACCACGTTTTCTAATGGTTTGTATAATATGTTTGGAGGTGTATAAACTCCAATTTAAATGTGCCTGCTTTTCATCTACAGGCTACATTCAGGTGCACCTGGGAGGCTCTGGGCCATATCAGCCGGTCTCGGATGAGGCTCACAGGCACCTCCTACCTCCCATTGCAAGCATGGTTACATGCTGGAGGTCACTGGTGAGCTGTTTGTGAGTCAGGCCTTAAGCTCCCGTAATGCCCAACGGCCCCTGGTATCGCCCATACGGCACAGGTAGGTTGAGTGGTAGGGTCTCGGGCTACTTGAGAGACCTTGGCGTGGTGTCCGAGCTTAAGACATGTCCTCCTAGTAGGATGTGTCGAACTAACCTCTCAATTTTAACATCAGTGTGAGGGTTTAGTATTGCCGCAGAGTGCACCTGCCTTTGCTATGGTTATGTTTTTGATTGTTCTCCACATCCACATTATCGTTATCGTATGTAGGATGGTTATTGTGGTACTTGTAGTCTGTTGCTGGCCTCTTCCATTGTATGCATTTTTTGCTGTTGATTGCCCCTAGCAACGGACTACAAGTGCAGGATGTGCTCCCCTATATTCATGCACAACTGCATATGGGTTGAGCATATCCTGCTTGTTAAACAACGCACCACGCTTTCTAATGGTTATTTAAACACCAGTCTTAATAAATGATCACCTAAGTTCCATTTGGGGACTTATTTTAAGAACATTTTTGTGCCAAAAATATGCCGACCATAAGGCAACTCCAGACCTGGTTTAGATCACTGTCATCATTGATGCGACTCAAGACTAATTAGGTAAGGTCTGATAAACTAGTAGTAGGTTTGTTCAATATCTAGGTCCACACCAGAGATGTAGCTCTTGGGCCCCAATGAAAAATCTTTAACATAATGTCTACCTACCATGTGTAATTTATAATACTAGTATCTTCTTATGTGACAGAAGATCTTTTTGAACCCTGTGAGACATTAGGTCGAGGTGTGACTGTCACCTCTTCACCCACTGCAGCTACAACTGTACTCTACAAATTTCCCACACAGGCATTTCATTTTTTCTCAGGTGTTGCTATGGCCCCAGAAAAAGAACCCACATGTGGTAAAACTTTTTTAAAATAGACATATGCCTTAAAGTGGGTGTCCATGTTTAAATACAACTTACAGTTTATTATTATTCTACAATTAAATGTTACATAATGTGTTAATATATTGCATTTGTTATCTTGTACTGATCATGAATTACAGCTTGTATTATGCCCCAGAGCTGCATTCGGAATTCAGGAGCTGAAATCATTCCTGTGTAAAGCTTTCTTAGGTAAATCACATTTGTATATTTTACTGTAGAGTTGTCACATTCAGGAAAAAACCTTTCCTCTGCTTTTTAGGAAATTTGTTAAGCTGTCCCTGTCAACAAGCTTATTGACTGTTAACCAGCAGAACTGTGAATGCTGCTCTGTGTTTATAATACAGGTTATAGCCCCATACCGATAAGCAATGTGATGTATTACAAAGTGACTCAAATTAACTTGTAGATTAATTCTATATATAAACTATGAAGTGATGTTTGAAGGTAGACATACCCATGAAGCTTTTGTTACCAGCATTATTCTCTCTTATTAGTCATTTGAGAAAGAAGACTTTAGTGGAAGTCCAAAAATTCCTGCCCTCATAATCACATTTTCATATATCTCCATTGCTAAGAAACTCCAGGAACAATTACTGTATACGCATAGAGCTAATGACTTTACACTATTATAAGCTGCTGATTTTAAAGGAGTTAAACCCTAGGGGTTTCTTGGACAGACCTCCCAGCATGGATGGAATCATACAGTACATACTTGATCCCAGCCACTGGGATCTGGTTCCTTTGATTTCCCTAGACCACTGCAGCCCCCAGATCCCCCTGCATCAACATTTGGTCTGATGTGGGTCATCTGAGCTCTGCAGCTGATGAGTGGCTGCAGCGGTGACGTATCTCCCATATGTTATGTGACCCAGTGACATGATGCATGGGTGGCATGTTACTGCTGCACCCAGTCAAACTGGAAGTTGACATGGAGAGACCAAAGAGCCACATCGCCCCAGGAGAGTGAAGGAGTCGGTGGAGATCAGGTAAGTATGCTTTCCTCTGCAGGTCCAGCCATGCTTGGGGGTTCTTTCCCAGAGGCCCCCAGGAGTGAACAACCCCTTTACGTTTTGAGGCTCCTTTAATTCCTTATTTATTTTAGAAATATTATGGAGTAGAGATGAAATTATTATTTTGGATGCCTGGAACTTTCCTAAATACACATTAGCTTTTCTCTTAGGATTTTTTTTCACCCCTTGATGACATCTCCACCATTTGTTACAGATACCCTGAATGTTCTTACTGGTTTCCGATAAAAAAAAAACAACAGATTAATATTTATATTGTTTCAGGCTATATGTCTACTGCATCCGCTTCTACAAATGAGACACTTTCTATCCAGGTAAAAGTTTTAGAATAAATCCGTGTATATGTATGAAAAGGTACAACCAGTCAGCAAGATATAAAAATAGATTATATTTGCTATAATGGCTCCTTATCTCGCTCGGCGTAACAAGCCTACAATGTACTTTTCTTCAATATTACATATTCAAGTAGCTGCTACTTAAAACCTGCAGTAACTAAAGTGCTATGGGGGTTCTCCAGTCTCCTGCTCATTTGCAAATGGGCAATGCAAAAAGGGACCATAGTTTTATGGAAATGTGGACCCACCATGACCACCTTCAACAGTAATTCAGTTCAAGACATAATGTCATGAAGACATTTCTACTGTGTCTTCTCCATGTCTTGTTCTTATAGTGAACCCAATTTTATTCTTTCAAGCTCCCCTTTCAATACCCCCTACCACGTGCAACTGCATTTTACCTAAAAGTAAAAAATTTCCCCATCAGATGCCAGGCCCCACTGTAGTTGTTACACCTCTCCTGGCCACCCACTGTACCAGGGACTATAACACAGCCTCATTCATCTCAATGTATACTCACTGTGCATGAAATAATCTAAGGGGCTTGCCCTCTTCCTTCTTATAATCTGTTGAGGTCCCAAAGATTAGACCCATACCAGTCATAATGTTATGGCATCCACATGTCACCTCACATAGTCCTATTGTTGTTTTCCGGTAAGTAGCCAGAACCCTGCCAATGTTGTCTTCTGCATCTGCTCCAGTCCTTCACCACACCCCCACTGGTTCAGGCCAGGTTGCACTGAAGGCAAGTTAGTAAGGAAATTGGTGCCCAAGGATTATGTGACCCCTGTTTGTTATTATTCCTGATATTACTTATTGTTGACCTCAATCCTGATCTCAGTCTCGAAAGTTGCCTATGTCTTGCCCCTTGGTTACTCACCTGGTACCTTTTGTTCTATTCCTAACTCTGATCCTTGGCTCCATTTCTGACTATGCTCTAGTCTTGTTTTCTAGCTTCCTGCTTTACTGATCATTCTCTTGATTAGGACCTCTGGCTCCCTTCTTGACTACACCACTTCAGTATCCAGACAGTGGGCCATCAATCCATGATTATTCTAGAGATCATGACCAGGGGAAGATCTCCAGGTGCAGAAGGTCTATATCTCCTTGCAAGGTTCAAAGATGAAGAATTTGGGGGACCCTTAGACTCCACACGCCAATCTTGCCAGCACCAAGTGGATTGTCTTAGAGAATCAGCAACTCCAGTGTATGATCATAACACTAGTGACATAGTATTCCGGAGGAACAGAGTACTTCATAGGTAAAGAGAGACCTACTACTAGAAATTAACAGAAAATACCACTCACGTGTTTCAAACATATTACATGTTCTTAGTCATATCTATGACTAAAAAATGTGTTATACATTTAACATGCATACGAGGTATTGTCTCTTGTTAGATTTTTTCCTATGCTGTGGAAATAAAGATTATATTTATTGGTTATCTGATTGCAGTACTGGATTGAAAAGTCTTTTTCATCCATATTTTTGGCACAGAGTCAAGAGTTATCTGTGCACTACAACTGATAGAAGGGTATAGACCAAAAAATACAGGTTTCCAAAAATAAGATCACTTTATTGGTTAAAAAACCATTAAAAAACAGGTTAAAAACAGAATAGCTATGATGCATTTTAGAGACGGCCCGTCTCCTTCCTCAGATACAAACAACCCATTGTAACTTCAAATCTTATATAGGCCATCAGAATTACTGTTGGCCTATATATGGCTCCAAGTTACAATGGGCAACAATGGGTTATTTGTATCTGAGGAAGGAGGCGGACCGCTTCTGAAACGCGTCATGCCTTTCCAATTTTATTCTATTTTTAACCTGTTTTTTTAATTATTTTTTTAACCAATAAAGTGCAGCTTTATTTTAGGATAGTGCTCTAGTCAAACTCATACTTTTTGTCTATCCCCCTATTTTGGCTGTTTTCCATCTTCAGTGGAGAGACACAGCAATCCGACATTCCAAACACCCTTTCTATTGAATTGTACTGGTCCATTGCACAACCTTCTCTGGTAAGTGCAACTGTTATCCTATCCATTAGCACCCCTACAGGTTCACACTATAGAGCGCCTTTCATTGTCTCTAGATGTACGTACTAGGACTGATAGGTGGCGTTGAGCTGGTGAGTTGATTTTCCTATTTTCTCTGCTAATACATCAATGATACCTAAATGCTAGCTGGTTTTAAACCATAAGTAAATGCAGGAAATACAAAGAATGAGTATTCTTATGTATCTTCTGATGTGGAAACCCAATGATTTTATTGTTTTTATTGTGATTTGCATATGTTTATCAGGACCCTATGAGCTGTGGGTTTCCATTTCTAAGATATAACTCTTCAAGGTGTTTAGCGGGAAAAAATACAAGAAATCGCGCTCCGACCCCAAATCAAATTTGGAATCATATCCAAATTTATTTAAAGGTCTGAACCAAGACAAAGGACAGCTCTAAACCCAGACATATCCTCCTGTTCTCCAGCTCATTTCATGCTCCCATGCTCTCCCTTGCCCTGTCCTGAAACGCGCAGGCAAAGGGCTTTTTCTGGAAATCTGGTGACATACCGGGCTCTCCATGGGTAGCTGTGAGCCCAGTGACTTCACTGGCACTAATGGGTGGGCTTTAACACTGACCTAGCCTGTAAAATGGCTAGGGCAGTGCTAAAGCCCATCCATCAGTGCCAGTGACGTCACCGGGAACATTGCTAGGTGGAAGCCTCTGTCTAGGAGTGTAAAAAATGTAATATATAAATATATAATATTTTATATTTATAAATATAAACAAACAGCCCTTGACCTGCACGATGCAGCTCAGGGCAAGGGAAAGCATTGGAGCATGAAATTCTCCGATGCTCATGTCAGAGGGGCTGGAGGTGAAGAAGGGGTTATGTCCGGGTTCAGAGCTGAACCCGAACAACCCGTTTAAGTTAAAATAAGTTATAATGTCTGGTTTCATCTATCGAATGGCAAGTTGCTTGGAGTAATTGACTATACCTTGGATTATATGTCTCATAAATCAGTTAAACCTAACATTAGCTACATTTTATTCTAGCACAGGCACACATCTAGCCGTCCCTTCTCTCTCCTGTTTCAATATTCACTCTTATGTTTGAAGAAAGGCCGCACGTAGAGAATCTCTGTGACAGTTCTTTTCCCTTCTCAATTCAGAAATTCAAACAAAAGATTGATAAGTGCGGTCGGTGTTAGGATTGCAGCCTGCCGCACTGTGGGGTTGCTAAAATTGAAAAAATGTTGTCCACGTGTTACAATGAAGCCTCAATGTCTCAAACATTTTCCACAGAATTCATATGTTGTAGATCTCAGATGACCTCAATCTGCCTAGAATTCTGCTTTGAAATGGCTAGTGTTAGGATATGACAATAGAGCCATGGGACGCTACAGAGAAATACTGTGTATTAGGAGACTGTTCCCAATGTGTCAGAATAAAAAGTCATTTGTCATCTACACAATCCTCCAAATTTTTTAATGTTTATTTTCTTCTAGCAAAACCACAAGAGCGCGGGACTGTCCAATGCAAAACGTAGAAATGTATGAAGAAGACGTTTCCTTGAAATTAAAATAACCTAAAATGTTAGTTGTTGTTGCTGTTTTATCACTTAAAGGAGCAGTCCCATGTTTTTTTAATTTTTTTATAAAGAATACCTAAAGAGAAGTCTACAAGTATGTGAAAACAGTTCTTCCTGTTGCTTCATCCCTAATGCTAAAATTCTCCTTTCTGCTTTTCCTGTTCCGGTCTGCCATCTTTATCTGCCTTTTCTATAAACTATATTTATTAAAAATGGCTGCTACTCCTTCAGAATTCCTTCATGTGTTGCTGCAATCTTGCCTAAAAGTCCCAGAATACTGCTGCTGGGAGAGTGTAAATGGAGGCGGGCGTTTCCTCCACAATGTTGTTTCCACCCACTGATCCTCCCCTGGGCAGCCTGTTTTCTCATCGTCCTAATAGGATCTTATGATGTCACTTGGTCGTGTGACCCCTGTTTCAGCTTCCAAACATCAATGCCAAAAGGTGGGGGCTGTAGTGGGAGAAATGAAGAGCTGCTGAGGGGCAGAGATACAGCAGATGGCAATCCTTCTTCAGAATCTGCTTGTAGTTTCCATCTGCACAGGAAGCAGTGTTGCCAAGTGTCCAGAAATTTCTGGACAGTTTGTGAATAATTGGTAACTGTTTTCCTGTGTCCGTGAAAAAAATTGATGTATCTGTGATTTTTTTTTAGGCTGGTCGTACTTGACTAGATTATTTTGGTGGTAATTATCATTTTTCAGCTCACAGCAATTGCTACTAATGGGGTGTTGTCAGTATATTGAGCTACATACCTTTATTACTTATAATCTTTACCATTCATTATGATTTTCCAATTTGTCTATAAAAAATGTTGGCTATAAAATTATAGGTGGCAACCCTGACAGGAAGGGCAAAAACTGACTTCCTGGGGAACACATTAATATATGTACAGAATCCTTAGTCCTTAGTCTCATGATGCAGTAACTGAAAATGAAGATGTGAATTTCTGTATAAACTTAGCATCTAAAAATGTAACTTTATTAGTAAAGGAATGCAAGTCTGAAAAAAAACAACCACATGGGAGTGGTTATTTAATCAACTGTTATTTGATTGCAGATTGTGTGAGATCAGAAGTAAAGAGGTTTGTTTTTCCCTCAGAAACAGTGGCACCCTTGTCCATGAGATAGGTGTTATGTTTCTGATGAGTGGAAGGTCTCTCCAAGAACTGCACTTGGCTATATTCAACAGAATTAGAATGGAGCAGCAGTGTGCATGCTCTATTACTGCTCCATTCAAACGGGGTAGACGGGACCCCCATTCTTGTTATCGATAGAGTTTTCAGAGGTCTAACCCCCACCAATCACACCGACTTATCATCTGTCCTAGATAGGTGATAAGGTGTTATTTTGTTACAAACCCTTAAAGGCTATGTACACCTTTGGAGGCATTTTTTGTTTATGATTGCATTTTATTTATTCTTGGCTCAAAATTATATTTTCAATTGGCCTTAATGAAAAATATTGAGCCATTCTGTCACAAAGGATTAAGTGTTTTTCTAGCTGTGTGACTGGTACTTTCACTTTCACTTTGTGTGGTTTATCTCTAAACTATTGAGAGGTCATAAACACTTATTTAAGCCACATTCTTATCAGTGGAACTGAGCTATAATGAGTGTCTGTTTGAAAAGACAAAAAATCCACAAGCTGCTGCTAGAGCGTACCGAAAAAAAGGATTCCATATTTTTAATAAAGAGCAATTGAAAAAAATATTTTTTATTTAGCTCAAAATAAGTACAATGCAACAATAAAAAAATTGCCCCCGAAGGTGTACATAGCCTTTAAATGCCTGCCCACATCTTGCTCTAGTTATTTTTATTCTGGAAGTGCCATCTTTGCACCAAGCATAGTACAAGTAAGTAGTAAAAACGTCTCTCTACATTATAATAGCTTAGAGGGGGCGCTGCGAGTCGGTCTTTACACTCCTGTAATTTAGCCCACTGGCCCCTGGTATTGCCCATACGGCACAGGTAGGTGAGTGTTAGGTCCCGAGCTACTTGAGAAACCTTGGTGCGGGTGCGCAGGCTCAGACATGTCCTCCACAGTAGGATATGTTGGCTAATTCTCAATTTTAACATCAGAATGAGGGTTTAGTAAGACCGCAGAGTGCACCTGTCTGTTCTATTATTATTGTTTATCACATCCACACAACTGCCATATTGTGTAGGATGTCTATTGTGGTACTTGTGGTCCGCTGCGGTCATCCTCTATTGTATGCATATTTGCTGGGAATCGCCATTAGCAACGGGCCACAAGTGCAGGATCTGCTCCCCTGTATATATATGCACAACTGCATTTGGGTTTGAGCATTTCCTGTCTGTTTAACACCACGTCGTTTTGTATTTAGAGTATTTTTACATATATGCACATTTTGACTTGTCTGTGCTTGTATCTCTGTAACAATCCTTTCAAAAGGAATGTGTTGTTACAAAATTACCGACTTTTCTATTTTTTTTTTAAAACCATGGGGAAGATTTATCAAAACCGGTCTAAAGGAAAACTAAGTTGTCCAGACCAATTTTGTTATAAGTTTTTTTTGTTAAACATATTTTTAGGAAGTCTTGGTGATGTTTATGCCCATGCTACTGTCTGTAATAATAATAATAATGATAATAATAATACTAATAAAAAAATCTTATTCTTTTACTCTGACCGCTGAGAAAAAAGGCTGAGACTTCCTGTTCTCTGATCCCTTCTCAGCAACCATCTCAGTATCATCACAGGATTACAATGAAAGGTAATACCTATGTAGAGATAGCACAGGATCCACCATTCTCAATAGGTGATAGACACAGCTCACTTACTCTCCCTCTCTGCACAATGAGCTCTGCACAGCTCACAGAGCATGCCCACAGCGCTCTCCCGTAGAAGCCAATGAGTCCTCTCCAGACTACAGGCTCCTATGTGACTGCTGTAAAGCAAATCTCTAACTGCAAAAATCATGTGCAGAAATAGAACTAAAAATATCTGCAATCAGAAAACTAACAAAATAAAAAAAAACAATATCAATATCTGGTTTTAATTGGTACAAAAATACAATCCAGGCAATACATTCCCTCTAATGCTGTTGGTCAATCCAGGGTTTACTATCCTTTATTTACAGGAGAGCAAATCTCCAGGGACATGTAGAACAAATCTGACCTTGAGTTAATGACCTTCCGGGGCCTTTGTTGGGTATTAGCATGCATTGATTCGACATGGAATTCATGTAAGGTCAATTCCATTTTAGGTTATCCCGCTAGTGACCTTTATAAAACGGCCACTAGATAATGTAACCCCCTAAATAAGGCTTGTATAAAATAAATGCACAGGACACATAGCCAGGCGGCTCAAATATCTTAGTAAATATTAAGTCAAACCACTTTTTATGGCTGCACAAGAGGCTGTTTGGTATTTGTGTAATGCCGCTTCTACATTCTTTAAAGATACATCAATGTCCATTAAACTAAGCACAAAGTACAGCTCTAACTTTAATGTATCCAGCTATGAAGTTTCCAACATTGCCTCTACTCAATTGTGCATGAAAAGGGAGTTGGAAAATAGCAATGCTTTTCACTCGGGCGTATTTAATATTACAGAGCTGTACAGAGATCCAGGCTATGAAAGTATTTTGAACAGAAATGAAATTACAGAACTTTAGGAACAGGTAAACAAGTGAAGAAGATGGCATTCTTAAAATGTACCTCCATCCAAAAATGAAGATCTGAAAAAGGGGCGGACTGAGATCTGAAAAATATCTTAAAATTGGCCCTTTGTTGTAGGCAAGTTCAAACTGAGAAAAATGGGACAGTACAAGTATGCAGGGACAACACGAGTAGGCAGGGACAAGACAAATAGACAGAGACAACACAAGTAGGCAGGGACAACACATATAGGCAGGAACAATATAAGTAGCCAGAGTAAATACAAGCAGGCAGATACAACACAGGTAGGCATAGACAATACAAGTAGACAGAGGTAACACAGGTAGGCATAGAAAACAAAAGTAGACAGAGACAACACAAGCAGGCAGAGACAGCACAAATAGGCAGAGACAACACAAGTAGGCAGGGACAGCACAAGTAGGCAGGGTCAGGGACAACACAATTAAGCAGAGACATCACAAGTAGGCAGGGACAACACTAATAGGCAGGGACAGCACAGGAGGTAGGCAGGGGCACCACAATAGGGCAGGGACAACACAAGTAGTCAGAGACAACACAAGTAGGCAGAGACAACACAAGTAGGCAGAGACAACAAAGGTAGGCAGAGGCAACACAAATAGACAGAGGCAACGCAGGTAGGCAGAGAAGGCAAAAGAAGGCAAATACAACACAAGCAGGCAGAGACAACACAGGTAGGCAGAGACAACACAAGCAGGCAGAGACAGCACAAATAGGCAGAGACAACACAAGTAGGCAGGGACAGCACAAGTAGGCAGGGTCAGGGACAACACGATTAAGCAGAGACATCACAAGTAGGCAGGGACAACACTAATAGGCAGGGACAGCACAGGAGGTAGGCAGGGGCACCACAATAGGGCAGGGACAACACAAGTAGTCAGAGACAACACAAGTAGGCAGAGACAACAAAGGTAGGCAGAGGCAACACAAATAGACAGAGACAACGCAGGTAGGCAGAGAAAGCAAAAGAAGGCAAATACAACACAAGCAGGCAGAGACAACACAGGTAGGCAGAGACAACACAAGTAGGCAGAGACAACACAAGTAGGCAGGGACAAAACAAATAGGCAGAGACAGCACAGGTAGGGAGGGGCAACACAATTAAGCAGAAACAACACAAGCAGGCAGGGACAACACAAGTAGGCAGGGACAACACAAATAGGCAGGAGCAGCACAGGAGGTAGGCAGGGGCACCACAATAAGGCAGGGACAACACAAGTTTGCAGAAACAACACAGGTAGGCAGAGACAACACAAATAGACAGAGCCAACACAGGTAGGCAGAGAAAACAAAATAATGCAAATACAACACAAGAAGGCAGAGGCAACAGAGGTAGGCAGAGACAACACAGGTAGGCAGAGACAACACAAGTAGGCAGGGACAACACAAATAGGCAGAGACAGCACAAGTAGGAAGGGGCAACACAAGAGGGCAAAGACAACACAAGTAGGCAGAGACAACACAAGTAGGCAGAGACAACACAGGTAGGCAGAGACAACACAAGCAGACAGGGTCAACACAAGTAGGCAGTAACAATACAAGTAGGTAATGCCCCAGCAAGACCAAATACCACAGTGCAGCACAAACTACTGCAGTCCCCACCGCAGTATTGAACTGTATCCCCAACTCCTGAGGATGGCAATACAGCTTAATTTGGGAGGATACCTGCTGCCGCCAGCCCAAATGCATAAGTACCTGATGCCCTCCGCCCTAAATACAGTATGCATTTACAAACTATGCATAAACTTTCCAGATAGAATATAAGAAAATGGCTATAAACAGTGGTGTAAATAGAGATGTAAGGGCCTCATAGCAAAGATCAAACCAGGCCACCCACAGGACAGAAGGGTTTCTGCCTTTTCATAAGTATACATTGATGTCTGCTTATTCTTGACATTCATTGCCTTTAAGAGTCATGCTCCATATTCTCCATCTTGTATGTCTTATGTAGGCCAAAGTGAATTCATAGAAAGGTTACCACTCATTAGTGTTTGACCTTACAGATGTGTGCAGACTTGAGAGGAGTAGCTTTTGCTTCATTGCTAAAGTATGGCAGAGATAAGAGTTTTTCCTTGAAACAAATCTGGTATATTTTATTCTATTATTTTTATTGATGTCCATTAATGAGGCAGAAGTATCATTTCTGTTCATTAATATAATGGATCCTATTTAGTTTTTAGCATGAGCTAATCAATAAGTTACATATATATATTGTTTTATGTTGCCACATATTATAACAAGGCATTGATGCATATATTATCTTGTGTATGTTTCACTAGGAGAATATGTATATTCCTAGGACATAGCCAAACGGTATTAATGAGATCTTATTCAGGAAGGCCATGTTATTCGCAGAGATAAGTACCTATAAGCACCTGTGAAACACAAAACCCATACATTTGTTATCTACATAGTGGATTTAGAACATCAAAACTGTCATACTAGCTTTGGGAAATCTAGACTTTAATTGGTTTAGATGTCAGAATTTATCTCTCCTCTCTGATTTAAGTTGCAGAGGTCAAATGTATATAACACAAAATGATGTCAGGCTCATACAAATTAACTCTTTATAGGATGGTGCTAATAGCTTGTGCAATAGTGCCACCTAGCCATAAGTGGGCATCCTTACACTGGCCACAGCAAAGCATTTTGGGTAATATATGACCTCATAGGTTATTACCATAAGTGCGCACCTTCCGATATGATTGGGAGACTGTTATCAAGGAGGGTTTATTCTTTTGATAAGGTTGGGAATATTTACCCATGCAGATGGTAGGCAGGGATGACCCCCATCAAAAAAAAAAAAAAGTACCAAGAACAAAAGACTTAACAGACACGTGGTTAGGAGAAGCTTTGGATTTTATCCTGGATTACTGGAAACCCTCTTGGGAATTGAGTGTCCCTTGAAGGTTCTGCTCATCATTTGACCCTTGGTAACGTAAATATTGTTTATCGCCTGTGGTATTGATAAATTACTTAGCCCGGTATATAGCCAAATATCCCCATATTGTGTGGATAAGAAGTGTTAGGCACCTGGTCAATGTTGATCATTCTCTTAGCAAAGATGCATATTGCTAAAATGAAGATCAGACATTGATTCCCAGTCCCTTGGGAACTTTGATATTCCCTAGCCTGATACCGAGCTGAGGAATTTATAGTTAGTGTGATACTGCCATTTACCGTACATTGTTCAGAGGTGACAGAATAAGGGTTGCTACCTCTCATTTTCTTTAATTTGGATTATTGCATATTATTGAATTAATTGGTAAAATTCATTATGGATCAGGCGTAAAATTTCATTTCCCGCATTGATTTTGATTATAAGAGAGTGTTGGTGCTGTTTGTGGTGTGTAGTGCACTATATTGTGGCACATATTGGTATTACACTTCATTGTCTATCTTTTGCATTGTTATTGATTTGTATCCAGCATTTTGTATAACAAATTCATATTTATTTTTGCATAGACATTGTACCTTGTTATCTTCACTGTTTACACACAATTAAGATTCTCGATTAAAGAACTTAGAGGGGTGTATGTCGGCCCTCTTGGATCAAAATAATCTTGATAATTTTTCTTTGATCCTTTCTTTTTATATAAAGCCCTTTTGCTTTATAAATCTTTCGGCAGCCTAAACCCCTTTCAAAGACCCTTGGGCCATTTTTCCACTGCCTCATCTGCTAAAAGTTGATCCTTTGGACCAGGACTGGCCAACCTGCTTCTCTCCAGCTGTTGCAAAACTACAACTCCCAGCATGCCCAGACAGCCTACAACTCAGCCTACAGCAGGGCATGGTGGGAATTGTAGTTTTACAACAGCTGGAGAGCCGCAGGTTGGCCAGCCCTGCTTTGGGCGGTTAAGTCCTGACCAGGTTTTCACCTCCAGTAGAAGAGGAGATAATCCCAACTAAGACTGGGCCCCTTCTTGCTCTGGGACCCATAGCAGTCGCATGGTCTGCCGCTATGGTAGTTACACCCCTGGCTATAAATATTATCATGCTGGTACAAAACCCTGGATAAAACAGGTCTGTGCAGTGTGCATAATTCAGACAGGTGCGGGAGGAGTCATAGGGATATGGGGTCATTCTCACAGTCTGGTAGGAGTGCATTATAACAAGTGCCTTTTTATACAGATAAAAAAAATCAAATAATCTCTCTCATTATTCATTGTTAATTTATATATCACATATGGTACTTAATAATTGCTACTTAATACTTTCTTTCTCTGAAGGAACATAGTAATTACTTTATGTTCCAGGGGAAAATCACTGTTGTATTGTCTTCTTTGTGCATTGCTGTATGCTGCATACTATATGTTGCCAATTTGCATTTATAATGTTAAAAAAAAAAATCCAATAAAAAGAATTATACAAAAAAAAATAAAAATACCGTATGTATGGCACATCTGTAGGATATGCCATAAATGTATGATAGATACACTGTGGTTTATGCTGAGTGCATGGTCAGTTGTTCACAGTGGTGCATGCTCAGCTCTCTCCATTCACTTTATGGGAGGTCCATAAACAGC
Organism: Bufotes viridis; assembly: GCA_033119425.1. Taxonomy (NCBI): domain Eukaryota; kingdom Metazoa; phylum Chordata; class Amphibia; order Anura; family Bufonidae; genus Bufotes; species Bufotes viridis. The sequence continues at coordinate 20,217,066 of CM065596.1, read as the reverse complement.
TGAGCAGGAAGCAGGAAGTGTGGGCGATTGATGACATCATCAAGAGAGGAATTAACTAGCTTCTCCTACTACTTGGGTTGCAACAAAATTGGTCAATTTTGATTCCAAATCGGGCTTCCGGAAATGACCTCTGTGGTCGCATGTGCTAGAATGCCACGTCACTGCTAGTAATGTCCTAGTGATGTGCCATTCTAGCACATGTGACCGCAGTCCTTCCATGAATGGAGACCAAGGACTGGCCAAGGACTTATTTTCAGACGTGCCAAAAAGGTGAATGGAGTGGTGGCTGTGCATCCATGGTGTCCTCCCCTTCTACTGTCTCATTTCTCACTTCCAAAAACAAGTGTGCATGCCCGACCATTTTTGGTAGTCTCAGAGTGGCACTCTTCTTACATGACAGGAGCCTGTTCTTGAGATAGGAGTGGGTTCCAGAGGTGGGAGCTGCATTGATAAGTCAGTTTACAACCTGTATACATTATTACAGGTGGCAACCCTACTGCATGACCCACTCCTCAGCAATAGTAGACTAAGATATTTAATAAGAACTCTCAGCCAGGTGTACAATACAACTTAGCTTAGAGCTTCTTGGTAAAAGGATGGCAAATGCTAGCCAGGGTAAATATGTGACACTAATTGGTGCAAACACTTAAAGGAGTTGTCCAAGATTTTGATATTCATGACTAGAGTTGAGCGAATCGAACCCAACAAAGTGGAATTCGATATGAATTTAAGGATAAATTTGATTTGCCACAAAGCTGAATTTCCTTATGCTTCTTCTATGGTAGCGAATCAATTTAACCTCAAATAATGTAAAAAAAAAAAAAAAAAGCCTCCTCCATTTACTCGCGATGGCCCGGCAGCCGCCATCTTGATTGAAGATCTCGTCCGAATTGCCATACATGACGTCATCTCATGCCGCAGGAGATTTTGTGACAGATCTTCAAGAAAGATGGCGGCGATCGGCCAGTTGGGAGCAAATGGAGGCGGAAAGTATGATTTTTTTTTTCTTCTGTTAATTGTACACTGTGTTTTTACTCTTAGATGCCACGATCATGTATGAACCCCGCTGATGATAGGTCATCAATATCAGAATCCTGGAAAACCCCTTAAACTTCATTGTTTTCCTTCTTCCCTTGTGAACAAAAGAATCAAGCATGTTAATATCCAACTGCCCCATCCTTCTGTCCCCTGGACATCTGCCATCGGAGATTAAGGAGACCCGCCATACACAGTAGATGGTAAGTGGATGTTATCAAAACCGGTAGGATTGGCCAACAATTATCTAATGTGCATGATCTCCATAAGTCACTTGCAAGAAATCCAATCCATGGTGGAAATCTTGAAGTTCTCATGCAACTTTGGACCTCACCAGCAAATACCGAGGCCATACACAAGTCACAGTAATTCTGCAACTCGGGCTAAATATTTTTGGTGGCCATAGAGACCTAGCCTTAAAGGGATTGTCTCGAGAAGTCAAGCTTTTTTTTATCATGGGCTTCATGTAATGCTATATTTCCCCTGCAGGGCTGGCCAGACATGGCTTCCTCTGGATTACCCAACACTTATAAAGCAACCTACACCAGTCCGAAACTACGCGGCCACAAATTCATAAAGAAGCAAAATCCTGTGCACCTTGGCCTCCATGGACGTGGAAGGGTTACTCCCACGAAAAACATCACCAAAATGGAAACTAGAGTTTTGAGGACTTAAATCTTTTTCGTAACAGTAAACACTTAAACATAATCCAATTTCTCCCAATGAAATTCAGATTGCAATTATAAATCCAACAGTTGCAGGCACTTCAAAGACTCGTCTCTAATGAAATGATTAGCTCCTACGCTTCGCCAATAAGAAACAAAAATATATTAATGAATTTCGGAGGGAACGTCTCAGTCCCTGAAATTCTAAATTCTCATCTGTGAAACGAGTGAACGTTTCAGCTGCACGGCAAGCGGCTGTGATTTGTTGTAGTGAGACGGATCCAGTCGTCTCCCCTTCTGTGAGGAATGTATGCGGTTTCTCTGCACTTTACTACGATCATAAACTATAATGCCAGTTTTAAGATGCGGCATCATTTCATAGCAATGTATCAATCTATTATGCCGTCATAATCCCGACATAAATTCAGATGTAAAAAAGATACAAAGTTGACAGCGGGTTCTAGAAACAAAAGAAAAAGCTGCATTCCGGTGCTTATGGGATTTTATGGTGTTTGGTAGTAAATTATTTAAAACAAAAAAGGACTGCTACCGTTAAAATACATCTCTTCCCAAATTATAAAATATTAGGTGTGCTGATAGAGCTAGCTGCAGTGTGTGCTTCAGAGCTGTACTTCCTACAATAAATGAGGGCAGGAAGTATCAAATCTTGTCCGTCATTTTGGATTCACAGAGCATATTATATTGGTCACCAGGTTATTTTGCACTTCCCATATCTTTCCTCTTAAATTTTAAAATATTATGCTAATAGATCTGCAGTGTTTGCTAAAGAGCTGCACTTCCTTCAGTAATTGAGGACAGGAAGTAACAAACATTGTCAGCTATTTCTGAGTCATAGAACAGAATCTACCGGTCACCTTGTGACTTCTCATATCTCTTACAGTAAATGAGAAAATATTAAGTTAATAGAGTAGCAGTGTGTGCTCCAGAGCTGCACTTCTTACAGTAATTGAGGACAGGAACTAACAAAAATCGTCAGCCATTTTGGATTCACAGGGCAGAATTTACTGGTCTCCTTTCATTTACCAATTCTTACATCTTTCCCACTAAATTATTAAATATAATGCTAATAGAGCAGAGATACACTCCATACAGTAATTAATCACAGGAAGTATTAAACCTCATCAGCCATTTTGAACTCATAGAGCAGAATCTACTGGTCACCTTGTCATTCACTACTTCACTTCCTAGAGAAATTGATGAAGGAAGTATCAAAGGTTGTCTCTTCTATCAATCGTAGTCATAGAGGAGAGTTTACTAAAAAAAAAAAAAAAAGAAGCTATACTCACCCCCAGTTATCCTTTGCCGCTGCTGGTCTAATGCTTACCGATCCCTGCTGCTCTCCACTTCCTGGTCCATGCTTAATAAGTGGCAGCCAATCACTGGCCGCAGTGGTGACCAACCTCAGCCAATGATTGGCTAAGAAGGCATCTCCTCATATTTCCTTTGTATCGAGTTTGGACCGAGAAGTGAAGAGCAGCAGAGACCTGGTAAGGGTGGGAATGCTAACGTCGAGGGATGATTCTAGTTTTTTATTTAACCTTCATATATATATATATATATATTGTGGGGGATCCGCTCAAACAGTGACTTGAGGTGTCATTTAAACAGTCTTTTATTTTGTCCAACACAGATTTAACAAATGCCCGCTTACTTCAGCGGGTCAACACAAAAGAAACACAGTCAATGTGAAATGGTACAACTCACAGTCCTCTGTAATTCCAAGATTCCACCACCAGCTTGGGGGGAGAAAAGAGTAAGCAATGGCAGGCCTATCCACAGCAACACACCACACAGATTTACTCCCAGTCTGTTACACTTTCAGACTAGGAACCACGCCCCCAGCTCTCCTGGGAATCCTGGCTAAAATAGGCCAGCCAACGCGTGGCCTGGATACGTGGGAGTAGTCATCCCACCCTGCTCTTTGACTACTCCAATGAAACCTGGCCCGGATCAGCTGCAACTAGCAGCTAAACTACTCCTAGCAAATGTCAGTAACCTAGGGTTCCTGACAAAAACTTACCGGTTCATTTCACTGAGGCCACGCACCTCGGTGACACGTTTCTATCATCTATTATGGCACCTTGTACCTTCTCACAATATATATATCAGAAAAATGTATCCCCACCATTTAAAGCTAGGGGGTACGGTTTGCTCACATGATGTGTCAGCCGCAAGAGTTTCCATCCCAGTAGACCTGATCGTACCTGGTGAAGCTAATATGAAGAAGACGGGTAAAAGTGATCATCACACAGTTATAAATTCTTCAAAATTCACAGCCGCATAAATAATATTCACATCGTCAGCAGAATATAATTAGAAAATTGTATGGTACATCTTGTTGCTCCCGATACAGCATTTTCCGGAAGTTGCCATATTAAGATTTAATTGCCTGTATGTTGTACAGATTGCTTCCCAATATTGAGTAGGGATAGCGGCGGTAAAGTCTGATTTACATATCATTCAGTTTCTTTGTGCAAAGGAAAGAAAACAGGGAAGAGTTTAAGAAAATTTATCAAACTGAAGCCTTGAGCTTTGTTCAGCCATTTTGCGGCTATATACCATATGGTATGGAAATATGCGCAAGGGGAGGCGAAGACATTGTAACAACACCTCGGAAGCTTTGTCTCCAGAAGAGCAGCACTTTCCCCGTGAGTGCGGTGGATGATATATTGTTTTTATGTGCATTATCTTTGCCTCCGATATTAGATGTCTGTACATATATATGAGCTCTTATGAGATGTCTAGGAGAGATGTGCAATGGAATTTATTACGGGGACGGGATAATAAGACCACGGTACCATCTGCATGTGTCTGTAGGCAGAGCAGCTTTTCATTTCTTTCATTTATTACTTTGTTCATGCAAATACAGTGCAAAATCACTGATAAAAGATATAACTGATTGAAAGTGGGAACATACATACTCCGCCGACGAAATGGGCTTTGTTTGTCTTCTTAATGGAGAAAAATATCCAATATTTAGTTACTTTAAAGGGACACAAATTCCATAGTATTTCTCTATTTGTGCTGCAGGCAAGGAAAATTAATCATAAAATATTTCCAGAGCCAACGAGACGCCAGTAACAACAAAAGCTGAAAGAAGAGATGGGAAAAGACATGCTAGAGCCAGGGATAGGCAGCTGCCTAAGGCTCCACTAGAAGGGGGGAACAATTAAAAATCAGTAATCAGTCAGGTAGGTTACAATTTAAAGGGGGATTTCTTCCAGAAACAATTTTTACCTATCAACTAGATCTTTGGGGGCCACCACTGGACCAAAGTCCACCACTCGGACAGTTAGTGAGGTCCTATTGGCTGGACACCCAAGGAGCTAACCATCATAACCAATCCATTGATTAGGTCAGGGGTAGGCAACCTCCGACACTCCAGGTGTTGTGAAGCTACAACTTCCAGCATTCGCACTTGCTCTGCTCTTTTCATAACTCCCAGAGGAATGAATGGAGCATGCTGGGAATTGTATTGTCACAACAGCTGGAGTGCCGAAAGTTGCTGACCCCTTGATTAGGTGATAATTCCTTCTGATAAGGGTGCATTCACACGACTGTATCTATTTTTGCGGACCACAAATTGCAGATCCGGAAAACACGGATAACGGCCGTGTGCATTCTGCATTTTGCGTATCAGAATGCCTATTCTTGTCTACAAATGGACAAGAATAGGACATGTTCTATATTTTTGCAGGGCAGCGGAACGGATGTTCAGATGTGGACAGCACACAGTGTGCCGTCTGCATATTTTGTAATGAATGGGTCCGCATCCGATCCACAGATTTGCGGAACAGATACAGAAAGAAAAATATAGTCATGTGAATGGGCCCTTAGGAACACTCCTTTAAGTCATGTATAGTTTACAAAGTTTCTTGTCTCTGAAAGGGAATCTGTCAGCAGTTTTGACAATGACAAACTGCTGACACAATTCAGTAAGAGCTGAGCAGTGCAGTGGAAACACACATTTTGTTGAACTTCTATCATCCTAAATAGAAAAAATATGAACTATTAATATCAGTAGTGTGAATATGGGGTTTTGTGCTGTCAGAGTCTACTCACTAAGAGCCCAGGAAGTGGAGCGTTAATGTGAAGTGCTCTCTGCTCTCTACATTGCGCTGCATCACAGCTCCTCCCTTCTGCTTTGGGTGACAGCTGTAGTGGTCTCCTGGTTGGATGCTATAGCTCTCACTCAGAGGAGAGGGGCCGTGAATCAGCTCAATGCTGACAGCACTTCACAGGGAAGCTCTGCCCTTGGCAATTGCAGAAGCAGAATAAAACTTCATAATCACACTACTCCTGATGATTAAAGCTCAAGATTGCATGTTTGGACCCCACCTAGAACTTAAAATTGTCTAGCACCTTAGATAGCCATCTCCTTATCCCCAATGAGAGCTCTCCTTTCCTGTAACACGTTGCGTGCTGAATTAACATATATTATAAATACAGTTCGTTAACTCTTCAGAACCTTTCACTTTTTTCACATTTTGCTATGTTGTAGTCTTTTGCTAAAATCAAAAAAATCACGTTTTCCCCCCATCAATCTGCACTCAATACTCCATAATGAGAAAGTAAAAAGAGAAAAACAAAAATTTCACATCGACATAACTATTCAGACCCTTTACTAAGACACTTGAAACTTACAGTAGTTCTGGGGGGTCTCCCGTTTCTCTTGATCATCTTTGAGATGTTTCTATATCTTAGTTGGAGTCACCTGTGGTAAATTCAGTTGATTGGCCATGATTTGGAAAGACACAGCCCTGTCTATATAAGGTCTCACAGCTTACAGTGAATATCACAGCAAAAATTCTATAAAAAATTCTGCTGTACTGAAAGTTCCCAGGAACACAATGGCCACCATGGTTCTTAAATGGAAGAAGTTTGGAACAACCAGGAATCTTCCTAAAGCTGGCCGCCCCACCACACTAAGTAATCAAGGGAGAAAGGCCTTGGTAAGAGAGGTGGCCAGGAACCCAGGGGTCACTCTGGCTGAGCGCCAAAGATGAACAGCCTGCATAAGGTACCTGAGCAGACCCGGCGGCTGGAAGATGGTAGCAAGAGGCAGGTCTGCGGGCCTGGAGAGGTAAGGGGAGCAGCCGCTGCTGTAAAAGAAAAATATGTATCATGGTTGGATAGAGTGTAACTGCCACTAGTTGTTACAATGCAGTAACCATACTGTATCCGTGAATATATGGGGGATACAGTCCCCCATTGTACAGATACAATGTGCTGGTAAGCCTTTTTTTTTTTTTCATTTTTAATGGAGTTTTTAATTTTTTTTTACACATTTGTTCCTTTGTCTACTACGAACAAAGACACACAGGGATTTCATTGTTGAAACATTTAAGATACAGTACCTTATACTTCATTTCTGAGAGCATGCGTGGGAGGAATAATCAAGATCGCTTTTAGTGATACATTTACATTTTTTTAAAACTTTAACTGAAAGAAGATGGATGCATATTTTGGGCTTATGACCTGGAAAATGTGATGACAACCTTATTAAACGGGTTTCCATAATTAGCAAAACATGGCTGCTTTCTATTAAAAATAGTGCCACGCCTTTCTGCCGGTTATATCTAGTATTGTGCTCAACTCTACGGAGGTGAGGATGAGCTGCAATACCAGGCAGAACCAGAGAACGGGCACGGCGCTGTTTTTTAAAAAAAAGATAATCCTTTTGGACATAGTGAGGTGGATATATAGTAGAAGGTAGTGTTTAGAAAGTATAATGGCCACAATGTTTGGGTCGATGGTCGCTAGTGTTGAGCGAATCTAAGTATCTGAAGTAGACTTCGATCCAGATTTCAGGAAAAATTGGTTTCGCCACGAAACCAAATTTCCTTGCACTTCATGGTAATGAATCAATTTTTCCTAAAATGGTGACTGAAAGTTAAAAAATTGATCGCGGAGAGGCCTTCCATTCTTATCTTGATTGATCTGCAGTGAGCGTGATGACCTCACCACGTGATCACGTGATTAACCCTTGATTAACCCCTGAAAGGCGGCATGTGATAAGCATTCAATGCTGCATCTGCGGGGTTAAATGATGGGGGGAAATGCGTTTGCCGCGCCCCATCATTGCGCCGCTCCATATAATGAAAAGCGATTCATGACAAAGTAATTTGTAGTAAATAAAATTTCTTGTCAAAATTCGACAAAGCTACCGAATCAAATTTTTCAAAACTTCACTCATCTCTAGTAGTATGATAGGGCGGGGTCCATGCCTTGTACCCATGCAGTGCACTTTAACACCTTCTCATGGTCATGGTGGTGCTCTAATGGACAGTATAAACGTTAGGGGTAGTATAAGAGTAGGAAAACATGGCTGATCTCTTCCAAAAACAGCGTCCCTCTTATTTATGGGTTATGTCTGGTAATACATCTCTTTGGACCAACCAAGGACAACTTCTGCATTGACTTTGTATGTTTTTTCCGTGTTTGCATGGCTTTCCTCCATGAACTCCGAGTGATGACAATCTCTTCTTTACAACTCTGTGGAACATGTTTTCCACCATTAATAAATGATTCCTATGAGTTACAGTAGATCAGAATCCCAGTTGCCTAAACAACATGAGGATAGTAAGACTTCATCAAACATTGGTGACCAAATGACCTCCAACAAGACTGTTGGCTGTTCTGAAACCTATGGTGCACAGAAGAACTGAGAGAGGTCAAGGCCCATGGACAATAATGGCCATCACTAGCCCCTTATCAACCGCCATAGTTATAATAACTCTTCAGCGACACTAATGAATTACATATGAGCAACATTGATCTCTTGTGTATCAGATAAAGGCTAGGGCTCTTTTAGCCAAGGGCCCTTGGGTACTGGATGGCATTCCACTGGTGGTTGAGTTTCATCTAACAGTATTACCCACCAAACTACTATACAATGTGGGTCTTCTTCATTCTTACTGAGACCATGGATAAGAGTGGCATGGATAAGGATGGTAGATATCGGGGCCTAAGAGACCTCAGAGTTTTAAAAAAATCATTATAAGGAGCCGCACACCTAAACATATCGATTTACACCCAATGGTAGATCAAAAAAGAAATATCTGTATTATTGTTTATCTTCATTAAAGTGGTATTCCCACATGAACATTTAAGGCATATCCAAAAAACGTGTCCTAAATGTCTGATAGGTGCTCGTTCTCCCTCTGGGGCCCGCACCTATCTCAAGAACGGGGCTCCGTCTTGGAGGCATGAAGAGGTGGTCATGTGTGCATGGCTCTTTCCACTCCCTTCTATGGGACTTCTGAAAATAGCAATTGCACTTGACTATTGGCCACCCCTCCATTCCTGTAAATGGGACCCAATTGTTGAGCTAGGAATAGGTCCAAGAGGTAAGTCCCTCACATATTGGACAGGTATGGTATATCCTGTGAATATGCCCGTTGGGAATACCTCTTTCATTTCTAACCTGCCTATTTTAAGGTTAATTATAATATAGCAACTTTATTTTCTGCGCTCTTGCCATCCCAATCTTTTTTTTCAGTGCTAAATATGTTCTGTAATGCGTGACATAACGTGTTCTTCGCCCGTGGGGCGATTTCAGTAGGAAGGATGTGTAATATTTTACAGTTTCAAACCAAAAATACAACTTTAGCTATGAAGATTTAGGAGCCATGTGTACCGCAAAGACACAAAATACTGAAAGACAAGTCCGATTTTTGGAGGACATCCCCAATTCACTGGGTGTTTTATTATTAGGGATGAGCGCAAAGACCCATATTCGAGTTCACGATATATCACGAATATTTTGAATCATATTCATGATATATTTGCGACTTCGCAATATTCGATATTTGCATTCAATCTCATGATTGGCGATTAACTTTTCAAGTTATATTCGCATGCGCATAGAATCTGTTCATTATTAATAACGTTTAAACAGCTTTACATGTATTGAAAGCTTGAAATGGCGGGAGTCATTTGTGCGAATGGAAGGGTGCAAAAAAGACATATACGAATTTTCGCAATACATGCAGCGTGTTGGAGTCTGACACAACCTGTTTACATTTGGTAGAAAAGGGAATACAAACCGCGAATAGATTAATGCGAATATTCAAGTGACAAACATTCGCAGGACAGTTTTACCTATTAAGTCTTTACTCTGACAGGAGTAGTGGAAATTGTTATAGAAAGCAATTAAGGTTGGGGGCATTATGTCTGAATCTTTTATTTTCAATACAGTTTCCCTATCACTATCCATCTTAAGAGCGAATATTCGTAATTGCGAATATGGGGTCATGTATTCGACACATTCGCGAAATCTCGAAATCAGGATATTCGAGATTAAAATTCGCTTTGCGAATATTCACGCTCAACACTATTTATTATCCTAGAAACAGCACCTCTCTTGTCTATAGGCTGAGGCTGGTATTGCAGTGCAGCTCTATTTAAGTAGATGACTGAGATGCAATGCCAGAGATTTCCATGGATTAGAGTGGCACTATTATTGTAAAAAAATAATAATATTTTATCTAATTCTGAAATCTCACTTATTTTAACGGGACACAGATATAAGATAAGATAGTTTATGTCTATATGATAATTTTCCTTCTAACTCCCATATCCAAGGGACTGCAGCTCTCATTAGAGCCTAAACTGTTTAAAGGGAATAAATCACTCATATTTCTATTAATGAACAAGATGATACATAATCTCTTTTCTAATATGTTTTTATTTTCTGCTTGTAGTTTTTTTATTTTTTTTATTCTATCTTCTGAATGTGATTATAGGGGCGACCATCTTCCCTGAGCTTCTATTAACAGCATGCTAGATATGCTCTACTGTAACCGCATGGACCATAGACACACAGAGATCATTGTGCAGGGAGTGGAGGAGATAAGCTGTGGCATCACCTATTGTGAATGGTGGATCCTGTGATATGTTTCACTGCAATCTTGCCTATGATGATATTGGGATGACTTATGAGAAATGATCTCTACCGAACAGAAATGTCACCCTACACCTTAGGCCTCTTGCACATGACCGTATGGCTTTTTCAGCATTTTGGAGTCCACAAAATACGGATGACGTCCGTGTGCATACCGTTTTTTGCGGAACGGAACAGCTGGCCCCTGATAGAACAGTACTATCCTTGTCCATTATGCAGAGAATAATAGGACATGTTCTATCTTTGAACGGAACAGAAAAATTGAAATACGGGAACGGAAGGCATACAGGGTACCTTCAGTTTTTTTGGGGGGAATCCATTGTAATGAATGGTTCCGTATACGGTTCTTATACGGAACGCAAAAAACGGAATGTAAATGGACAAAAAAGGCCTTACTACTATAATCCTAACGACCTAAGAACAACATTTTTATGCCAGTATGATATATGTTCCACCTAAAATTTTGGTAACCCCATACAATGAATCAATGCCATGAGCCTGCATGTGCGGAACTTTAAGTGCTATTTTAGAAGAATTGCCCCAAATAAGACATCACTTTCAAAATGAAACTCGAACCAAGAATAAGAAGGAGCTAAAAATGTAAAAAAAATAAATAATAATTGCAAGTTATATTAAATCTTTTCCCAAAAACAATATATCAATCTGCTCAGCTCCTCCTGCTCCGTAAGAGGCTACCTGCAAATCAGGCACCATGTTCAATGTGACAGGTTCCCTTTAAAGGAGTTTTTTACAGAACTCACAGAGTGGCGTGACCCGTGGTAGTCTATAGTGACACATAACGGTTCAATTTGGTTCCGTTATACATGACGGAAAAAAATAGTCCTGTCGAGTTGTGCCCCCCCCATGTCAACAGGATCTTGAATCTCAGAGACCCTGGGCCCGCAGAGATGGCCTTGGAGCCATTGGCAGAGACCAGGTAAGTATACCCACTCTGTGAGGCGTTAAAAACCCCTTTGAGTGAGAAAATGATAGGGGTATTCCAGTTTTGAAATGTTATCCGAGAAGGCGAGAACTATTAAATTGGTGGGGGTCCTATCACTGGGACCCCGACTGATCACAAAAATGGGGAGCCCATACCGATTGGAGCGCCCTCAAGGGGTTGCCAATCCTGCTGCTCCATTCATCTCAATGGAAGTTCCAGAGACAGTCAAGGACAGTGCTAGAGAAATGGAGTGGCAGTGCACATGCTTGACCCGCTGCTCCATTTATTTAGCTGGGCCTCACGGAATATGGGGTCCCCATTCTCACGATGCATGGGGGTCCCAGAAGTATGATCTAATAGTCGATAGGGGATAACTTGTCAGAACCGGAATACCCCTTTAATAGCGTGGACCCCAGTAGCTCCTTTTTAATAATCAAGCAACGTTATACGAAAATCAAGTAGCATAATATGATAGTTATAAAAATCCATTCCTTTGATTATTAGATTGAGCCGCAATATCTGCGCGGACTGCGCGATGACTTCTCTAAATAAAGCGGCCTGGCTGACAGGTGTCATCAGGATTACCAGAGCGGGGTATAATTTAATTACACATCCATGATTGTGTTGTTCCCCGATGGTTTTATAAATTGAAGATTGTACGGTAATCCCCTCCTTACATCATGGCAGAGGAAGTTCTCTCACCGCCTGTGCAAATACACTGCTCTATCCACGAGCGGTAGGGAGAATATCTAATCACAGGATCGTTCGACTTGTGTTTGACATGTTATGATTTTCATAAAACGTTCAGCAAAGTCGCAGAACTGAATTAAGATCTACCGAATGAAAAAAATTTCCTGACTACTATCTGTGATGTGGAGACGATCGGGGAGTAGAGGTGGATAAGGCTGGGGAGAAGGGGGTGTGCTGAGCAGACCGGGCATGAAAGGGTTAACGCGTGCACTGAATCCACGGCTGCAGAACCTGCAGATTCAGTCCATCCTGTCATTTACATATTGATCAGCTTAATGGGTGAGTGATCGAAAAGTCTAATAATATGGACAAAAAAATTGGCCCCCAGGGTCCTGTTGTTTGTAAAACTGAACGTTCGGGAAATGGAAGAGTTAAAAGCTTAGAGCGAAGAGAAATTCACTCTTAAAGGGTATGTTGACTTCTGCAAGCAATTTTTTGTGTTGCTCAAAGGAACCTGAAATTCGAAATGAAGCAGCTTTGCAAAGCCTTGATTGTAAATATGCTACTATTTTGTGTACGCAGCTCATATGCAGAATTATGTGTCTCCAATAATAGGACAAAAAAAAGAGACAGGAGGCAGCGCCTCATGTGCAGTGGTTGTGTAGATGTATGAATATATTGCTGTAATGGTTGTGCTTACCAGATACTGTTGTCACAACAGCTGAAGAACGCCTTGCTGGTGTCTGTCTGACCAGCAAACAGAGGTCCTGGACTGCTGCTCCGGTACTGAGTCCCCCGCTGCAGGCGTGATGTACAGGAGAGGCAGGTAAATAAGCGTGGAAAACAGAGGTAGAACTGGTGGATCGGCACTGGAATCAAGGAGGTATACTGGGTGATGAAGAACTTTACTTTTATTTCTTTGTCTACGCGTGTCAAGGGCTCAGCCGAGCCCCCCCTTTCCTCAGGACTGTTGAGCCCTTGAAATGCGTAGACAAAGAAATAAAAGTAACATTCCTCATCACCCAGTATACCAGACAGCACCGATCCAACAGTCCTACTTCTGTTTTCCACGCTTATATATATAATAGGCATAGGCGTGCGCACAGGGTGTGCCGGGTGTGCCTGGGCACACCCTAATCAAGCCGACTCGAGGTTCTGTCAGGGCCCGGGAAGCGCTAAAAGCTCTATACTCACCTCTTTCTTCCTGGTCCTCGGCGCTCCACTGTCAAGGCTGTGTACAGTGTGAAGCCGCGCTGTGACCTATCCGATACCCCTGAGGACGCCTGTTCAGGCGAAACATGTCGGGGGATAGTGTGCAGTGATTTTAGTACTGTATCGCTATACCTGCATGCACCTTGATTATTAGAGGGGAGATAGTGCGCGCGACTATCCTCCGAAGTAATAGTGGAGTGGAACTCCGTTAAACGTAGTGACAGTGTGAGATAGTCAGGGTAGCGAACAGATAGATTTTAACATAGAGTTGATGTAGAAAGATTAAAGGTTAAGTTTTAGATCTAGTCCAGGAGCCAAGAGTAGGCAATAGTTAGCAAAATAAAACAAATATATTCACAGCCTCTGCTCACTGGAGGGAATAGTGATACAATACTCACACTGTGCGCGCCCATACAGCAAACTGTACAAGAGAATTACCAAGTGTGGGCGGTGAGGAGCAGCGTCCGGAGCAGGAACGGTAAGTGTTTTTATTTTGGGGGCACTGGGGGCTGAAGAGGGGCATTTAGGGCTGATATGAGGCACTTTGGGCTGATATGAAGCACTGGGGGCTGAAGAAAGGCTGCTGGGGGCTGAGTAGGGGCACTGAGAGGCATTGGGGCTGATATGAGGCACTGGGGGCTGATATGAGGCACTGGGGCTCTTATCTGAGGTCTGATTGGGAGTCATTCACATTGGGGTCTGATCTGAGGTCTTATTGGGGTCTTATTAACATTGGGGGTCTTATTGGGGCTGAAATCACAGAAGAAACTATATATAAACCATCCTGCACGATATGGTATTAAATGTACGGATGTGTATGGCTACATAATACAAAATCACAGAAAATAATGCACTCTACAAATAAATGCAGGCATAACAAATGGACTAAGCCCTCACTAGATAAAATCTGAGACACTTGGTCAATACATTTTGATCAAAATACATCTAAGCCCACCCACCGGCGACAAGGTGGTCTCAGTTCAGGCGGGTTACTATACTAACCTATTTATGCTGTGGCGCATTTTTCAGGAGCAGAGTCCCCGCACATATGGTGTGCTGCCCCTTGTAACCTCCATGAGCATCAGCAACCGGTGGGAGGAGAGACACACACACCTATATGTACCACCTTAATCAAGGTCACCTATTAGATAGGTGGGGCAAGAGTGCACTTGAATATCACTCCCAGTATAGGAGCGTATTCACCCATGAAGGTGCCACTCCTTCAAGACAAATCAAAGAAATCACAGAAAAAACTATATATAAACCATCCTGCACGATATGGTATTAAATGTGTGGATGTGTATGGCTACATAATACATAATCACAGAAAATAATGCACTCTACAAATGGATGCAGGCATAACATATGGACTAAGCCCTCACTAGATAAAATCTGAGACACTTGGTCAATACATTTTGATCAAAATACATCTAAGCCCACCCACCAGCAACAAGGTGGTCTCAGTTCAGGCGGGTTACTATAATAACCTATTTATGCTGTGGCGCATTTTTCAGGAGCAGAGTCCCCGCACATATGGTGTGCTGCCCCTTGTAACCTCAGCTGAGGTCTGATTAACATTAGGGGTCTGATTTGTGGTCTGACCTCGGGTATAATGAAAAATATTTTTTTTAATTGTCCCCCTCTAAAACCTAGGCGCGTTTTATGGGCCAGAGCGTCTTACAGGGTGAAAAATACGGGTCTATATGTATATATGCAGAGTGTATTTGTGCATATATATATATATGTGTGTGTGTATGTGTATATAATATATACATACACGCACTCGCGCGGCGTGTGTTTGTGCTTTAGGGTGCACACCCTAATGCAATAGGCTGCGCACGCCTATGATAATAGGGTACTTGGCATGCGTCTAGTTTACTCCTACCTTGGCAGTTTTGAAAAGTGTCAGGAGAAAATAGCGTCGGTCATGAGGTGACACTAGGAAACCTGCCTAAAACCCTGTTCATGCGCCACATGTGCAGCGTGAATAAATCCTGAAATTCCTAGTGGGGGCAGTGCAATCGCCATTCCTCATCATTGTGCCAGCTACTTACCAAGAAATGCACTTCATTACAAAATAATTAGTCACAAATCGAATTTCTAATGGTTTCTGATGACCTTCTATTCTCTACTCCAGTGGTGTCCAACCTATGGCACTCCAGCTGTTGCAAAACCACAAATCTCAGCATTCCAGGACAGCCCATGTTGAGAGCTGTAGTTGTACAGCAGAGATTGGAGACTACTGCTCAGCCCGACATAACTGGGTGTTCTCTATGGTCCTGAATCCTTAGTAGATGGCTGTATGGCATGTACAAGCGTTCATATCATTGCTAATGCTCGGGCTACATAATAATAATAATATTAATATCTTTATATATAGCACCAACATATTAAGCAGCGCTTTACAATCAATATGTAAAAAAGGCTACACGGAGAAGTGGCTCCGATGCAACAATTATGGAAAGATGCAGGTAGCAGCCCCTCTGATGACGTCATTATTAAGTTGCATTTATGACTAGAGCTCCATGGTGGCATGCAGTTTCAGTAAAAACGTGGAATTACAGCAACCGCAAATGAATTCAGTTCTCTCCTATGGGAAAGAAAGTGGCAACTGTCCAGCGACCATTGCACAAAATCTAACATAGTCATATATTTGGTGATGCTGACCATATTCCTTGTGATATTTTTCCTATAGGTTAATATTGAATTAATCATGGTAAGGCTCTTTTCTCCCAGCAGTTGGATCATGTCCTATACAGTTTGTACTGTAAGAAGCACATGTGACATTTGTACGATGATTTTCGCAATTATTTCGTGGCACTCCGCTTTTTAATGCTAGTAGTCGGTTCCCACCCCGTTTGCAGTAGAATAAAATACTCCAGCAGTATAGTTGGAAGATTGTTGGCATTTATTTGAGGATGCGGCTGTACAAATCATGTGACGTTTCGGCTACACTGGCCTTTATCCAACTACAGCAAAAGAAATAAATAACAAAAATAAATCTAAATAAATCAAATTACAACACATGAGTAATTCCAAGTGAAAAGTCACAAAGGTAACATTTATCACGGGGCTGTAAATAACAACTAGTTGTTGACATATCTGGTAGGTAGACAAGAGTTGGTTCAGTTTGTTGAATCAATAAGTGGAATCCATATGTATGAGGAAGGTTATAAGGAAGATATACTAGTACATGATATTCTCGAGAATGCATTAGCAGTGAGAACATAAATGAGCAAATCAATGAGCCAAAGGAAACAACAGTTAACATGCAGTAGATATTATTCAAAGTGTATCCTGGAAGGTAGGAAGGTATTTAGCCAAAGGTCCCTAAACAGTATTTACCTGGTGCCGCTCTGGAAGGCAAGTCGAGGGAAGCGTGCACTCTGGTAATGTGCCTCAGCACTATAGGGTATGCGCCACATGTGTAGGATGTAGCGTGCCCTCTAAAAATGTGTGCTGGTCGTCTCGGAGCTTAGTGCATGCGCATTGGTGGGGGGAGCCTGTCAAGTTTGTGGATCCAGTATGTTTCTCAGATTTTTAGTTGTTTCACTGTATCGCCCCCTCGTCTAAGTGATGTAACGTATTCAATTACTTGGTATTTAAGTTGGGAAAGGTTATGGCCTGCCGAGTCAAAATGTGACGGTACTGGTAAGAGTAGATTTTTGCGCCTAATAGTAGACTTGTGCTGACATATTTGGTCTCGAATCTTTTGTGTCGTCTCGCCCACGTAAATTTTACCACAGGGACATTTGAGTAAGTACACTACAAAACTGGATTTACATGTGAAGAAGCCTTGGTTTAGGACTTCTGTGCGAAAAGAAATGTTTGTTTAGGGACGGTTCTAGATGAACCAATATCGGCCCTTACCAATAAATCCCGTAAATTGTCGGAGCGCGTTTACAAGTCAAGATAGGGTACTTAAGTTCCTCCACTTTTGGGTAGGCCTTTTGTAAAAGGGGCCAATGATTTCTGATGCTGCTGAGTATTTTATTAACGCTTGGATGGAAAGTATGGACAAAAGGGATTCGTGTAATACTCTGTATGGTTTTGGGAGTTTTAGGTGTGTTGGATGATTGTAATAGATGCTGTGGGTAACGTCTCTCTAGAAACCGTTGTCGCATTTCTCATAGTCGTAGCTGGCGTAAGGAGTTTGTTTTGACTATACGTCGTACCCATTCAAATTGGGAGCAGGGATAAGATTTTTTGGTGTTATGGGGATGGAAGCTAGAAAAATGCAGAAGGTTATTACGATCTGTTGGCTTTCTTTATAAGTCAGTGGTGAGGGTACCGATGGTTCTTTGGTCACCATAGTGTCTAAGAAGTTGATAGAGGTCGGGTGATGATGAATAATGAACTGAAGATCAGGGTAGATGGAATTAAGAAATGTATGGAACTGTAGTAAGGAGTCCAATGAGCCCTCCCATAGGCAGAAAATGTAATCAATTTAATGTTTCCATACTGTTATCTGTGATATGAAATGAGTATCTGGATAAAATGTAGGTATCCTCAAAATCTGCCATAATGCAATTTGCATAGGGAGGCGCTACATTGGACCCCATCGCGGTACCCTGTTGCTGAAGAAAAAAAGTACTGTAATCTTGAAACAGTAAGAAGTAATTAGTGAGGACCAATTCCAGCAATTCCATATGGAAACCTACAGTAGTAGGTTCCATATTAGTTGAAAGAAGACGTTTGCGGACAGCAGTTAATCCCTTTTTGATGTTGGATGGATGTGTATAGGCTTCCCACGTCCCAGGTAACGACAGTGTATCCTGTGGCAATGGAGGTAAGTTGTTTATTATGTTAAGAAATAAAGAGGTATCCAATAGAAAAGATCTTGTCTCCTTAATGATAGGGGTCAATATTTTCTCAGGGAGAATTGCCAATGGGGAAAGGACCGATTGGGTTAAGGCTAATATTGGTCGGCCTGGGGGCTTATAAAGATCCTTGTGTATTTTTGGTATTATATAGAACACAGGTGTTATGGGATTGGTGTTGGTCAGAAAGGTTGCTGTGAAGTCATCGATCACATTGAGATTGCGATATTGGGCCACAATTTTTTGTTTTTTGTCTATTACTTGTTTAGTGGGATCACAGGATCATTTTAGATAAACAGTATTGCCATTTAACTGTCAATATATTTTGTCAATGTATTTGTGTTTGTGATGATGACAAAGGCCCCTCCCTTATCTGCCGACTTAAATATTAGTTCCTTCCTTTTCAAAAGAGATGATACGGCTTGTCTCTGTGTGCTGTCTAGGTTATGTACAAACTTCTATTTGCCTCTTTCTAGATGCTTTCTGAACTGACTAACATCTTGTACTAAACTGATAAATGTTTCAATAGCGGGCTGATTTTTGGGGGGCATAAAATGACTTTTGTTATGCAAGCCTAAGTCACACATGGAAATGTGTGATGTGGGTTGGGTGATGTCCCGCTTTGGGGTATCAGTCTCAGTGGAAAAATGAATCTTAAGACGAATGTTCCTAAAAAAGCGTTGTAAAGTTGGAAAGTGTCCAGTTGACCGGATGGACAATAGGAAAGGCCTTTCTCCAATAAAGACATTTCCGATGGTCCCAGTGTATAGGACGATATGTTGACCACTAGTGACTGCATCCTTAAAAAAATACCAACAATCTTGCAACCATACTGCTGGAGTATTTTATTCTATTTGTAGGATGATGTCATCACGGGTGTAACTACCAGGGTAGCACCGCTGCTTTGATGCCCAGCGACTAAGGTGTAGACATCACAGAGTAATAGATTACCAGTGACCAACTACCAAAGTGGCCCATTTCCACTCGTAAAATGTACAGTTTGAGATGATAGAAGTGTGTCTCCACGTGATGGATGTATTGAACCTGCATGTGACATCATTGTGTGTTTTTTTACTGTACTGTGTTGTCACAGCATACATAGTGACTTTCATGTGTCCGTTATCCCACCGTTATGATATCACTATGTTTATTATCTCTGTACTGTGACATCACTGTGTGCATTATCTCTGTACTGTGACATCACTGTGTATTATCTCTGTACTGTGACATCACTGTGGGTATTATTCCTGTACTGTGACATCACTGTGGTTATTATCCCTGTACTGTGACATCACTATGTTTATTATCCCTGTACTGTGACATCACTGTGTTTATTATCCCTGCACTGTGACATCACTGTGTTTATTATCCCTGCACTGTGACATCACTGTGTTTATTATCCCTGTACTGTGACATCACTGTGTTTATTATCCCTGTACTGTGACATCACTGTATTTATTATCTCTGTACTGTGACATCACTGTGTGTATTATCCCTGTACTGTGACATCACTGTTTATTATCCCTGTACTGTGACATCACTGTGTTTATTATCCCTGCACTGTGACATCATTGTGTTTATTATCCCTGTACTATGACATCACTGTGTTTATTATCCCTGTACTGTGACATCACTGTGTTTATAATCCCTGTACTATGACATCACTGTCTTTATTTTTTCAGTACTGTGACATCAATGTGTATATTATCCCCGTACTGTGACATCACTATCTTTATTATCCCTGTACTGTGACATCACTGTGTTTATTATCCCTGTACTGTGACATCACTGTCTTTATTATCTCTGTACTGTGACATCACTGTGTTTATCATCCCTGTACTGTGACATCACTGTGTTTATTATCCCTGTACTGTGACATCACTGTGTTTATTATCTCTGTACTGTGACATCACTGTGTGTATTATCCTGTACTGTGACATCACTGTGTTTATTATCCTGTACTGTGACATCACTGTGTTTATTATCTCTGTACTGTGACATTACTGTGTTTATTATACCTGTACCTTGACATCACTATAAGTATTATCTCTGTACTGTGACATCGCTGTGTTTATTATACCTGGACTGTGATATCACCATGTTTGTTATCTCTGTACTGTGACATCACTGTGTTTATTATCTCTGTACTGTGACATCATTGTGTTTATTATCCCTTTACTTTGACATCGCTGTGTTTATTATACCTGGACTGTGATATCACCATGTTTGTTATTTCTGTACTGTGACATCACTGTCTTTATTATACCTGTACTGTGACATCACTGTGTTTATTATCCTTGTACTGTGACATCACTGTGTTTATTATCCTTGTACTGTGACACCACTGTGCTTATTATCCCTGTACTGTGACACCACTGTGTTTATTATCCTTGTACTGTGACATCACTGTGTTTATTATACCTGGACTGTGATATCACCATGTTTGTTATTTCTGTACTGTGACATCACTGTCTTTATTATACCTGTACTGTGACACCACTGTGTTTATTATCTCTGTACTGTGACATCATTGTGTTTATTATCCCTTTACTTTGACATCACTGTGTTTATTACTCTGTACTGTGACATCACTGTGTTTATTATCCTGTACTGTGACATCACTGTGTTTATTACTCTGTACTGTGACATCACTGTGTTTATTATCCCTATACTGTGACATCACTATGTTTATTATCCCTGTACTGTGACATCACTGTGTTTATTATCCTGTACTGTGACATCACTGTGTTTATTACTCTGTACTGTGACATCACTGTGTTTATTATCCCTATACTGTGACATCACTGTGTTTATTATCCCTGTACTGTGACATCACTGTGTTTAGTATCTCTGTACTGTGACATCACTGTGTTTATTATCCCTATACTGTGACATCACTATGTTTATTATCCCTGTACTGTGACATCACTGTGTTTATTATCCTGTACTGTGACATCACTGTGTTTATTACTCTGCACTGTGACATCACTGTGTTTATTATCCCTGTACTGTGACATCACTGTGTTTATTATCCCTGTACTGTGACATCACTGTGTGTATTATCCCTGTACTGTGACATCACTGTGTTTATTATCCCTGTACTGTGACATCACTGTGTGTATTATCCCTGTACTGTGACATCACTGTGTTTATTATCCCTGTACTGTGACATCACTGTGTGTATTACCCCTGTACTGTGACATCACTGTGTTTATTATCCCTGTACTGTGACATCACTGTGTTTATTATCCCTGTACTGTGACATCACTGTGTTTAGTATCTCTGTACTGTGACATCCCTGTGTTTATTATCTCTGTACTGTGACATCACGCGTTTATTATCTCTGTACTGTGACATCACGCTTTTATTATCTCTGTACTGTGACATCGCTGTGTTTATTATCTCTGTATTGTGACATCACTATGGTTATTATCTCTGTGCTGATTGATAGATCAGCCAGCACTCGGTAGATGTGTCGCACGGGAAGGAGCTCTCTCCACAGCACACGATAAGGAATGTCCCAGCGACTTATTGCTTTTAAACTCTGTTTGTATTTTATTTTGCAAATAACAATATTGCTAACAATGTTGCCCGGACGCGTTTCAGCTAATGAGCCTTCTTCAACGGGTCCCGAGACCCGTTGAAGAAGGCTCATTATCTCTGTACTTTGACATCACTTTGTTTATTATCTCTGTACTGTGACATCACTGTGTTTATTATCCCTATACTGCGACATCACTGTGTTTATTATCCCTGTACTGTGACATCACTGTGTTTATTATCCCTGTACTGTGACATCATTGTGTTTATTATCCCTGTACTGTGACATCGTTGTGTTTATTATCTCTGTACTGTGACATCACTATGTTTATTATCCCTGTACTGTGACATCATTGTGTTTATTATCCTGTACTGTGACATCACTGTGTTTATTATCTCTGTACTGTGACATCACTGTGTTTATTATCTCTGTACTGTGACATCACTGTGTTTATTATCCCTGTACTGTGACATCACTGTGTTTATTATCTCTGTACTGTGACATCACTGTGTTTATTATCCCTGTACTGTGACATCACTGTGTTTATTATTTCTGTACTGTGACATCACTGTGTTTATTATCTCTGTACTATGACATCACTGTGTGTATTATCCCTGTACTGTGACATCACTATATTTATTATCCCTGTACTGTGACATATCTGTGTTTATTATCCTGTACTGTGACATCACTGTGTTTATTATCCCTGTACTGTGACATCACTGTGTGTATTATCTCTGTACTGTGACATCACTGTGTTTACTATCTGTGTACTGTGACATCACTGTGTTTATTATCCCTGTACTGTGACATCACTGTGTTTATTATCCCTGTACTGTGACATCACTGTGTTTATTATCTCTGTACTGTGACATCACTGTGTTTACTATCTCTGTACTGTGACATCACTGTGTTTATTATCCCTGTACTGTGACATTACTGTGTTTATTATCCCTGTACTGTGACATCACTGTGTTTATTATCCCTGTACTGTGACATCACTGTGTTTATTATCTCTGTACTGTGACATCACTGTGTTTATTATCCCTGTACTGTGACATCACTGTGTTTATTATCCTGTACTGTGACATCACTGTGTTTATTATCTCTGTACTATGACATCGCTGTGTTTATTATCCCTTTACTGTGACATCACTGTGTTCATTATCCTTGTACTGTGACATCACTGTGTTCATTATCCTTGTACTGTGACATCACTGTGTTTATTATACCTGTACTGTGACATCACTGTGTTTATTATCCCTGTACTGTGACATCACTGTGTTTATTATCCCTGTACTGTGACATCACTGTGTTTATTATCCCTGTAGTGTGACATAACTGTGTTTATTATCCTGTACTGTGACATCACTGTGTTTATTATCCCTGTACTGTGACATCACTGTGTTTATTATCTCTGTACTGTGACATCACTGTGTTTATTATCCTGTACTGTGACATCACTGTGTTTATTATCCCTGTACAGTGACATCACTGTGTATATTATCTCTGTACTGTGACATCACTGTGTTTATTATCCCGTACTGTGACATCACTGTGTTTATTATCTCTGTACTGTGACATCACTGTGTTTATTATCCCTATACTGTGACATCACTGTGTTTATTATCCCTGTACTGTGACATCACTGTGCGTATTATCTCTGTACTGTGACATCACTGTTTTTATTATCCCTGTACTGTGACATCACTGTGTTTATTATCCCTGTACTGTGACATCTCTGTGTGTATTATCTCTGTACTGTGACATCACTGTGTTTATTATCCCTGTACTTTGACATCACTGTGTTTATTATCCCTGTACTGTGACATCTCTGTGTGTATTATCTCTGTACTGTGACATCACTGTGTTTATTATCCCTGTAGTGTGACATAACTGTGTTTATTATTCTGTACTGTGACATCACTGTTTGCATTATCTCTGTTCAGTAAGCAGTAAGACCAAACAATTCCTAATATTTTCAGGTCCAGAACTTGCTGCTGAAGGTCATCATGGTGAAGTGGGGCACTATACCAATTTTTGTTTTGTTAGTTACTTGTTATGCCGTGTATGTCATGCTGCTCATGGTATGTAGCGCCATTCCTACTCTTAAGGAAGTTATTGTTTATGGAAAGTTGGATGATGACCCTGTGGACAGTATTACAGCTCTTACAGGCCCTGACACCCAACTTTCCTTGACTCCTGAAATGATCCGTAACAGGTCAGATTCAGTCTAGGAGGATGACAATCCCTTTTGGAGCTGCCATGGTGGCCATATGTGTTAGCTCCCAGCTTTTCCATAAGTTGGGATAGAATATTGACAGTCTTACTGGGGATTGATGGCTCGATGTTGTCAGGCACAGCACTGCACATACTGGGACTGCACCAGTTTAGTGATGGGATTTTCTTTAGGGAGACATATGACATTAGGATAGATGAGGTGCACATGGAATAAGAACAGGATATTGAATTATTTAACCTTAAAGATGCATTCGTTTTGCAAATCTGTGAAAATACATCCAATGGGGGGCTTAGAGTTTATACTGAATGGAGCACAAAGATAACGGGAAATATAAATCACAAAGCTGCGCTGTGCTGGGTATAAGGAGGAACCAGCGCCAAGTTATTGTCTCCACAAGCTAATCCTCTTTCATTTCATTATGTACAGACAATCAGTGCACAAAATGCAATGTGATCCTTAGCAGCACACAAGGCCCAGGCTAAGGAAACACCCTAAGCATGTACAGATGTAGCAGAGCTGAGTTTCTCTTTTTGGCACAACACATTAACACTATCAGGATCTACTATCTTTGCTTTAAGAAAGAACTACAGTGAAAATTTCTGGACACATCCAGTTCTGCTGCATTATATCTCCACCACCATGACCACCTGGTGTTATGAAAAGCCTGAGGTTATGAGACATTTCTGCACTGCAATCCCAAAAAGTTACATGACACATCCAGCACAGCTACATCTGCATTTCAATAATAAGCTCCTGAGGAGACGTCTAACCCTTTAATGAAAGCTGCTGCAGACATCAAGCCAGGATGAAGCAGTGGTTCTCCAGCTGTTGTGAACTGCAGCATTTTGGGGCATCAGGAAAAGCACTATTTGACTATATTTAGTACATACTTTAAGCTTTTATCTGCCAGTGGATGTGCAACACCCCAGACTGGTGTTACCACTACTGCACCCTGCTACTATCTCTAATGGGCTAATATAATGTCATCTAATGTATGTCTTTCCAGGTCCTTCACACTGTGCATTCATAATCTCATTATGTAACTGTTTATTACATATAATGTGCCTGGTTCACCAGCAGGTGGCAGTGAAAATGTCAGAACTATCCTTAGAGAGAATGGAACTTACCATTCCATTCTCCCCCCCTTTGGGCAGCAGTGGGCCAGTCCTGCTTGCTACCAGAAGGAGGTGGGGCAGTTCTAGTTTGTTCTGGTTGAGACTCCATGTTGGAGCTGCCAGGATTCTAACCTACTTTTTGGCTGGACATAAGTCCGACTACAAGAGTCAAGTGCAGCATAAAGAGGAAACAAAGACACCAAGTGCGCCTATCAGTACAGCAGAGGGAGAGAAAGATATAGCAAAGTTGAGTTTGCCTGCCAGTTTAATGCTAAAGCCTGCTGGAACCAAGACAAAGCCTGAAACTGTTTGGAGAAACGTTTATTCAAGTGTAGCTGCCATTAAACTTCATCTCAAGGTCTGGACTCAAGTTATTTCTTCAAATCCCTCAATATTTCCCCCTATCTATTGCTTTGGAGCCAAAGCCTGGGATCTAGCCATATCTAGGTAGGAGCACCGTGACACGCATAAAGAGACATTTAGGCCGCACTACACCACTCGGCATTCCTACTAAGCCTGGGACGTGACATAGAGGGCCCCAGGGGGAGGCAGCCCGTTGCAGATAAAGGATGCAGGACTCTGAAACATGATGATACTTGTATCTTGATTACAGCTGGGAAGCCACAGGTTTTTCTATATGTGTTTCAAAGTGTGTCCTGCAATTACAGCTAAGCTATAGCATAGGAACTGCTACAAGAACATGAGGGGGGGGGGGGTTGCAAAGATGACTCCCACATAATTGTTACTACATTGTTTGCATGATATATTGGGGGGAAAGCGGGGGGGATTAGAATTCGACGATACATTTAACACGGCTGGTGTGTCTAAAATAACACTGCATAACATGATAGGAGTCTATAGGGATGGGTTAATTATAGCAACAATTTCCAGTATTATACATGGGGATGACAACATAAAGGCAACATTTTTGCTGTTGTAATGCCACAGTTTTGTACCTGAGCACTAGGATCAGTGCAGGACAGAAAAGGCAAATTGAATACAATTTGCTGCTGGGGCGCTTTTATCTCAGCAGGACAGTGTTGGAAGGATCAGTAAAGTACTTAACCTGTTAACAACCCTAGGCCACCAGAGATATCGCAGATAATCACCCTAGACAACCGGGTCTCATACTTTTTATTCATATGCAATTCCAGGTCGGCCTATAACCCTTTCACCAGGGATATTATCGTGTACTGCCTAATCACCCTGGACCACCAGGTATGCTATTATTAAAGGGGCATACCCATCTCAGACAATGGGGGCATATCGCTAGGATATGCCCCCATTGTCTGATAGGTGTGAGTCCCACCTACAACGAGAACGAAGCAGGGAGTGCTGTGGCTGGAGGACCCCGGGGTCCGTCAACCACCAAGAGCTGCTCCCATAGAAGTGAATGGGAGCGCACCGCACATGCGTGGCCCATGTTCTTATTCATTTCTGTGGGGCAGCCCCATAGAAATGAATGGAGGTCGGCTGCGCATGCGCAGTGCACCCTCCGTTCATTTCCACGCTCCGTTCTCATTGTAGGTCCCAGCAGTGGGACCTCCACCTATGAGACAATAGGGGCATATCCTAGCGATATGCGCCCATTGTCTGAGATGGAAAAACCCCTTTAACCTTGATTCATCCCAAAAAATTAGGCATAATACCTTTAACTGTTTCACCACCCTAGATTACCAAGGATGTTATCATTATCCTCTTCTGTACCCTAGAGCACCAAGTATAACGCACTGCACAACACTTAAATTGCAACTGTCATGCCTGCTGTGGGGCCAGTGGGCGTGCTCCTCTGCAGGCAGCACCCCAGGCGCACAGTTGTTAGGGCGCTCCCTGTGCAGGACTGCCAGCCAATTATAAGTTTTGTTTGCACATCCAAAGCGCTGACGTCACCGGTCATATGACACCGGGCCTGTCACGTGACCGTGAAGCATTTAAACAGCAAATCTGCTGGCCACAAGTTGCCTATGATTGGTATTGTCTTCTGGAAACCTCACTAGCCTTCTAGTGCTTGATCTATACCTCTAGACCAGATTCTTGAACTCAGATTTGGACCCTGACCTTGACTTTAGCAATTTGAACCCTGCAGTTTCTTCCTGGTTTTGACTTCGGCTTTATATTGTATAAAGTTTTACTGGTTCTTCTGGTTTACACTGTCCACTCTCTGCTGTTCTGACTCTGGTTTATGGTTCCTGATTCGTTTTTTATCTTTTGGTCTGACCCGGCTTGTCTGTTTCTGCTTTTTTGTCTGTTTCTGCTTTTTTCCTAGTGTTGTGGCTTCCGATCTGTCACCAGTTTATTATTTTCTTCCTGGCATTTCCTCCCCTATACACCCCTGCACGTATTTAGGAAGGGACTGTTGACCAGTTGGGGGCTGCTGTTTGGGGGGGATGAATGTGTGATGCCTCCTGTTCGTCGACATGTCAGTTATCACCACTTGTAAAAAACTGAGAAGGACAAAGTCTCTGAACTGAAAGACCTTGGTTTACCACTCTGTCCGATCACTATGTGCCTAGGCTGAGGTCAGCACTAGTGTTGAGCGAACAGTTCGAGCATCGTTCGGGTTCGTACCGAATTTTGGGGTGTCCGGGACCCGGACCCGAACCCGGACATTTTCAAAAAAGTTCGGGTTCGGGTTCGTCGTTCGGCATGTATTTAGGCGCATTTTGAAAGGCTGCAAAGCAGCCAATCAACATGCATCATACTACTTGCCCTAAGATGCCATCGCAGCCATGCCTACTATTGGCAAGGCTGTGATTGGCCGAGTGCAGCATGTGACTCAGCCTCATTATAAGCTTGTGCGCACGTCGGGACGTGCTCACTCCCGATGTGAATAGAACAGGGATAGACGCAGCTGATGCTAGGGCGAGAATAGGCAGGGATAATTGAATAACTGGAAGCAAATTTCTCCTCCACCTGTGATTCATCTGAACAACTGCAGCTGAGCTGCTTTTTTGATAGGGATTGGCTATTTTTAGAGTGGCCAGAGTGATTTTTCCATCCACATGTACCTGGGCTGACCGCCGGCCGCCATTTTGCGACTTGTAGTGCTGCAGCAGAAGCTGCCACAGTGTGCATTCCAAAGCTCCAAACAAGTCAGACATCTACACCTGGGATTCAGACCAATAGCGATTTAGCAGCACAGTCCAAGGCTATTTTTTTAAAGGTTGTGCAGACCATTTTGTGGCACATGTTACTGGGCTGATAGGCGGCGGCCATCTTGGGACTAGTGCTGCAGCACAATCTCTCCCAACGTCCATTAATCACTTGTAATAGTGGTCTGTGCCATAGAAATCCTACATCAGGGACTTGGGTGTGCTTGTGTCACCCCTACTAATACCAGTCCACCTGTAATCCATACAGTCAAAAGACTGAAAGTATTCCAGTGAGGGAATTTTTTTATTTAAAAAGGCCAAGTTAGTTTATCTGGCGTTCAATATACTAGATACAGTTAGGCCTGCGTTTCATACATCTGGAATTAGCAAATTAATGTGCTGGGGTTGGGAAAACATATATGTACCCATACTAGAATCTGTCAAAGAAAGCGGTACTCACATATAACAGTCATTCCATCTGTAATCCATACAGTCAAAAGACTGAAAGTATTCCAGTGAGGGAATTTTTTTTATTTAAAAAAGGCCAAGTTAGTTTATCTGGCGTTCAATATACTAGATACAGTTAGGCCTGCGTTTCATACATCTGGAATTAGCAAATTAATGTGCTGGGGTTGGGAAAACATATATGTACCCATACTAGAATCTGTCAAAGAAAGCGGTACTCACATATAACAGTCATTCCATCTGTAATCCATACAGTCAAAAGACTGAAAGTATTCCAGTGAGGGAATTTTTTTATTTAAAAAGGCCAAGTTAGTTTATCTGGCGCTCAATATACTAGATACAGTTAGGCCTGCGTTTCATACATCTGGAATTAGCAAACTAATGTGCTGGGGTTGGGAAAACATATATGTACCCATACTAGAATCTGTCAAAGAAAGCGGTACTCACATATAACAGTCATTCCATCTGTAATCCATACAGTCAAAAGACTGAAAGTATTCCAGTGAGGGAATTTTTTTTATTTAAAAAGGCCAAGTTAGTTTATCTGGCGTTCAATATACTAGATACAGTTAGGCCTGCGTTTCATACATCTGGAATTAGCAAACTAATGTGCTGGGGTTGGGAAAACATATATGTACCCATACTAGAATCTGTCAAAGAAAGCGGTACTCACATATAACAGTCATTCCATCTGTAATCCATACAGTCAAAAGACTGAAAGTATTCCAGTGAGGGAATTTTTTTATTTAAAAAGGCCAAGTTAGTTTATCTGGCGTTCAATATACTAGATACAGTTAGGCCTGCGTTTCATACATCTGGAATTAGCAAACTAATGTGCTGGGGTTGGGAAAACATATATGTACCCATACTAGAATCTGTCAAAGAAAGCGGTACTCACATATAACAGTCATTCCATCTGTAATCCATACAGTCAAAAGACTGAAAGTATTCCAGTGAGGGAATTTTTTTTATTTAAAAAAGGCCAAGTTAGTTTATCTGGCGTTCAATATACTAGATACAGTTAGGCCTGCGTTTCATACATCTGGAATTAGCAAATTAATGTGCTGGGGTTGGGAAAACATATATGTACCCATACTAGAATCTGTCAAAGAAAGCGGTACTCACATATAACAGTCATTCCATCTGTAATCCATACAGTCAAAAGACTGAAAGTATTCCAGTGAGGGAATTTTTTTTATTTAAAAAGGCCAAGTTAGTTTATCTGGCGTTCAATATACTAGATACAGTTAGGCCTGCGTTTCATACATCTGGAATTAGCAAATTAATGTGCTGGGGTTGGGAAAACATATATGTACCCATACTAGAATCTGTCAAAGAAAGCGGTACTCACATATAACAGTCATTCCATCTGTAATCCATACAGTCAAAAGACTGAAAGTATTCCAGTGAGGGGATTTTGCTTATAAAAATAATATATTTCATTGTGGTGCGAGTTGAATCGCAACAATGAAGAAAAATACTATTAAGGGACGAGGACGCGGTCGTGGTGGTGTCCGTGGAGCCTCTGTTGCTGGTAGAGGACGTGGCCGATCGGCCCCAGGCGCACACAGTAGGGAACGAACTCCCTCAACTAGCCGGCAGAATGTACCGCAATATCTCGTGGGGCCCAATGCCGCTCTTAGGATGGTAAGGCCTGAGCAGGTACAGGCATTAATCGATTGGGTGGCCGACAGTGCTTCCAGCACGTTCACCACATGGTCTTCCACCCAGTCTTCTGCGGAAAGCGCACAGGTGGCACCTGAAAACCAAGCCCATCAGTCTGTCACATCACCCCCAAGCATATCAGGGAAACGGTCTGAGCCACAAGTTATGCAGCAGTCTCTTCTTCTGTTTGAAGACTCTGCTTCCAGGGTTTCCCAGGGCGTCCACCTAGCCCTTCCCCAGTGGAGGAAGACATACCATGCACTGACGCACAACCACTTATGTCTCCAGATGAAGAGGACATGGGAATACCACCTCATCGGAGTCCGCACGTCTCTGATGATGACGAAACACAGGTGCCCACTGCCGCGTCTTTTGCAGTGTGCAGACTGAACAGGAGGAGGTCAGGGAGGGAGACTGGGTGGAAGACGATGCAGAGGACGATGAGGTCTTAGACCCCACATGGACTGAAGGTCGTGGCGATGACTTTCACAGTTCAGAGGAAGAGGTAGTGGTGAGACCGAGACAACAGCGAAGCCAAAGAGGGAGCAGGGGGCCAAAGCAGACGAGCCGCCGCCCCAGAGTTCGCCTGCTACTGGACATCGCCAACAGGGACCCAGCCCCACAAAGGCAGCTTCAAAGAGTTCCCTGGCATGGCACTTCTTTAAACAATGTCCTACCGACAAGACCCGAGTGACTTGCACGCTCTGCCATCAGAGCCTGAGGCGAGGCATTAACGTTCTGAACCTCAGCACAACCTGCATGACCAGGCATCTACATGCAAAGCATGAACTGCAGTGGGGTACACACCTTAAAAACCAGGCACTCGCTGAGGCTCCCCTGCTCCCTCTACCGCTGCTGCCTCGGCTTCCGCCTCGAGAGGAATGTTGCCACCTGCCGAGCAGCAAACAGAGGATGTGCCACCGACACCACCACCACCGCCACCGTCAACTAGCGTCTCCACTATATCACACAGCAGCGTTCAGCTCTCAATATCTCAAACCTTAGAGAGGAAGCGCAAATTCCCCGAGTCACCCTCGAGCCCTTGGCCTGAACGCCAGCATTTCTAAACTGCTGGCCTTTGAAATGCTGTCATTCCGGCTGGTGGACACAGACAGCTTCAAACAGCTGATGGCCATGGCTGTCCCGCAGTATGTGGTTCCCAGCCGCCACTACTTCTCCAAGACAGCCGTGCCTTCCCTGCACATGCAAGTGTCCGATAAAATCAAGTGTGCACTGCGCAACGCCATTTGTGGCAAGGTCCACCTAACCACAGATACGTGGACCAGTAAGCACGGCCAGGGACGCTATATCTCACTAACTGCACACTGGATGAATGTAGTGGCGGCTGGGCCCCCGGCGGACAGTTCCTTGGCGCACGTCCTTCCGCCCCCTAGGATCGCAGGGCATCATTCTCTGCCTCCTGTAGCCTCCTCCTCCTACTCGGCTTCCTCCTCCACTGCTTCCACCAGCTCATCCGGTCAGCCACACACCTTCACCACCAACTTCAGCACAGCCCGGGGTAAACGTCAGCAGGCCATTCTGAAACTCATATGTTTGGGGGACAGGCCCCACACCGCGCAGGAGTTGTGGCGGGGTATTGAACAACAGACCGACGAGTGGTTTCTGCCGGTGGGCCTCAAGCCAGGCCTGGTGGTATGCGATAATGGGCGAAATCTCGTGGCAGCTCTGGGACTAGCCGGTTTGACGCACATCCCTTGCCTGGCGCATGTGCTGAACTTGGTGGTGCAGAGGTTCATTCACCACTACCCCAACATGTCAGAGCTGCTGCATAAAGTGCGGGCCGTCTGTGCGCGCTTCCGCCGTTCACATCCTGCCGCTGCTCGCCTGTCTGCGCTACAGCGGAACTTCGGCCTTCCCGCTCACCGCCTCATATGCGACGTGCCCACCCGGTGGAACTCCACCTTGCACATGCTGGAGAGACTGTGCGAGCAGCAGCAGGCCATAGTGGAGTTTCAGCTGCAGCACGCTCGCGTCAGTCGTACTGCCGAACAGCACCACTTCACCACCAATGATTGGGCCTCCATGCGAGACCTGTGTGCCCTGCTGCGCTGTTTCGAGTACTCCACCAACATGGCCAGTGGCGATGACACTGTTATCAGCGCTACAATACCACTTCTATGTCTCCTTGAGAAAACACTTAGGGCAATGATGTTAGAGGAGGTGGCCCAGGTGGAGGAGGAGGAGGAGGATGAGGGCTCGTTTCTAACACTTTCGGGCCAGTCTGTTCGAATTGGCTCAGAGGGAGGTTTGTTTAAGCAGCAGAGGACAGGTTCACAAGTCGCCAGCCAAGGCACTGTACTGGAGGACGAGGAGGATGAGGAGGAGGAGGTGGAGGGGGACGAGGATGACGCAAGTTCACAGCGGGGTGGCAGCCCAGGCCCATCACTGGTGCGTGGCTGGGGGATACGGTGGACGATGACGATACGCCTCCCACAGAGGACAGCTTGTCCTTACCCATGGGTAGCCTGGCCCACATGAGCGAATATATGCTCCAATGCCTGCGCAACGACAGCAGAGTTGCCCACGTTTTAACGTGTGCAGACTACTGGGCGGCCACCCTGCTGGATCCCCGGTATAAAGACAATGTGCCCACTTTAATTCCTGAACTGGAGCGCGACCGTAAGATGCGCGAGTACAAGCGCACGCTGATAGAGGCGCTCTTGAGAGCATTCCCACATGTCACAGGGGAACAGGTGGAAGGTGAAGGCAGAGGAGTGGCAAGAGGTCGCCAACGCAGCTGTGTCACGGCCAGCTCATCTGAGGGCAGGGTTAGCATGGCAGAAATGTGGAAAAGTTTTGTCTCCACGCCACAGCTATCTGCACCGACACCTGATACGGAACGTGTTAGCAGGAGGCAGCATTTCACTAACATGGTTGAACAGTATGTCTGCACACTCCTCCACATCCTGACGGATGGTTCGGCCCCATTCAACTACTGGGTTTCGAAATTGTCCACGTGGCCAGAGTTAGCATGTTATGCCTTGAGGTGCTTTCCTGCCCGGCGGCCAGCGCTTTATCTGAACGCGTATTCAGCACGGCAGGGGGCGCCATTACTGACAAGCGCAGCCGCCTGTCCACAGCCAACGTGGACAAGCTGACCTTCATAAAGATGAACCAGGCATGGATCCCACAGGACCTGTCCCTCCCTTGTGCAGAGTAGTCCTTATTAACTGCCTAAAACATGTCTCGTTGTGCTACGGGCCACTTCTTTATTTGATACAAATTTTATGAAACCCACAGTTGAATGAAACTCTTCTCTGTCTGGGCGCCGGGGCCTAACCAGATGAAAGTGGCCGGTTAAACTAACGGGTGACATGAAGCCATAACCTCTGCCATGCTACCTCTGTCTTCTGTCTGGGTGCTGAGGCCTAAGTCAAATAAAGCGGTCTTCTGCTGTGCTGGGGGATATGAAGCTAATCTCTGACCTCTCTCCTCTGTCTGGGTCCAAAGGCCTAAATCACTGAAAGAGGCCTTCTCCTGTGGTGTGTGATATGATGCCAGAATATGTGCTGTGGGGCCTCTCTCTCTTCCTGGGTGCAGGGGTCAAATAAACTAAATTGTGGCCTACTCCTGTGGTGGTTGATATGATGCCTGATTCTCTGATGTGGAACCTCTCTCCTCTGTTTGGGTGAAGGGGTCAAAGTCTTTCAAAGTCGCCTTCTCCTGTGCTGATTGATATGAAGCTGATGGTTGTGCCATCTGACATGGTTGCCGGGGTCCCATTAAATTGGGGCCTACTCCTGTGGTGGGTGATCTAAATGCCTGATTCTCTGCTTTGAAACCTCTCTCCTCCGTCCGGGTGTAGGGGTCAAAGTCTGTCAAAGTCGCCTTCTCCTGTGCTGATTGATATAAAGCTTATGCTTGTGCCATCTGACATGGTTGCCAGGGTCTGATTCAATGGGGGCCTACTCCTGTGGTGGGTGATCTAAATGCCTGATTCTCTGCTGTGAAACCTCTCTCCTCCGTCTGGGTGTAGGGGTCAAAGTCTTTCAAAGTCGCCTTCTCCTGTGCTGATTGATATGAAGCTGATGGTTGTGCCATCTGACATGGTTGCCGGGGTCCCATTAAATTGGGGCCTACTCCTGTGGTGGGTGATCTAAATGCCTGATTCTCTGCTGTGTAACCTCTCTCCTCCGTCTGGGTGTAGGGGTCAAAGTAACTAAATGGTGGCCTACTCCTGTGGTGGGTGATATGATGCCTGGTTCTCTGCTGTGGGACCTCTCTCCTCTGTCTGGGTCCAAAGGCCTAAATCACTGAAAGAGGCCTTCTCCTGTGGTGTGTGATATGATGCCAGAATATGTGCTGTGGGGCCTCTCTCCTCTTCCTGGGTGCAGGGGTCAAATAAACTAAATTGTGGCCTACTCCTGTGGTGGTTGATATGATGCCTGATTCTCTGATGTGGAACCTCTCCTCTGTTTGGGTGAAGGGGTCAAAGTAACTAAATGGTGGCTTCTCCTGTGGTGGCTGATATGATGCCAGAATATGTGCTGTGGGGCCTCTCTCTCTTCCTGGGTGCAGGGGTCAAAGTAACTCAATGGTGGCTTCTCCTGTGGTGGCTGATATGATGCCAGAATATGTGCTGTGGTGCCTCTCTCCTCTTCCTGGGTGCGGGGGTCAAAGTAACTCAATGGTGGCTTCTCCTGTGGTGGTTAGTATGATGCCAGAATATGTGCTGTGGGGCCTCTCTCTCTTCCTGGGTGCAGGGGTCAAAGTAACTCAATGGTGGCTTCTCCTGTGGTGGCTGATATGATGCCAGAATATGTGCTGTGGTGCCTCTCTCCTCTGTCTGGGTCCAAAGGCCTAAATCACTGAAAGAGGCCTTCTCCTGTGGTGTGTGATATGATGCCTGAATATGTGCTGTGGTGCCTCTCTCCTCTTCCTGGGTGCGGGGTCAAAGTAACTCAATGGTGGCTTCTCCTGTGGTGGCTGATATGATGCCAGAATATGTGCTGTGGGGCCTCTCTCCTCTTCCTGGGTGCAGGGGTCAAAGTAACTCAATGGTGGCTTCTCCTGTGGTGGCTGATATGATGCCAGAATATGTGCTGTGGTGCCTCTCTCCTCTTCCTGGGTGCGGGGTCAAAGTAACTCAATGGTGGCTTCTCCTGTGGTGGTTAGTATGATGCCAGAATATGTGCTGTGGGGCCTCTCTCCTCTTCCTGGGTGCAGGGGTCAAAGTAACTCAATGGTGGCTTCTCCTGTGGTGGCTGATATGATGCCAGAATATGTGCTGTGGTGCCTCTCTCCTCTTCCTGGGTGCGGGGTCAAAGTAACTCAATGGTGGCTTCTCCTGTGGTGGTTAGTATGATGCCAGAATATGTGCTGTGGGGCCTCTCTCCTCTTCCTGGGTGCAGGGGTCAAAGTAACTCAATGGTGGCTTCTCCTGTGGTGGCTGATATGATGCCAGAATATGTGCTGTGGTGCCTCTCTCCTCTGTCTGGGTCCAAAGGCCTAAATCACTGAAAGAGGCCTTCTCCTGTGGTGTGTGATATGATGCCAGAATATGTGCTGTGGTGCCTCTCTCCTCTTCCTGGGTGCGGGGGTCAAAGTAACTCAATGGTGGCTTCTCCTGTGGTGGCTGATATGATGCCAGAATATGTGCTGTGGTGCCTCTCTCCTCTTCCTGGGTGCAGGGGTCAAAGTAACTCAATGGTGGCTTCTCCTGTGGTGGCTGATATGATGCCAGAATATGTGCTGTGGGGCCTCTCTCCTCTTCCTGGGTGCAGGGGTCAAAGTAACTCAATGGTGGCTTCTCCTGTGGTGGCTGATATGATGCCAGAATATGTGCTGTGGTGCCTCTCTCCTCTTCCTGGGTGCAGGGTCAAAGTAACTAAATGGTGGCTTCTCCTGTGGTGGTTGATATGATGCCTGATTCTCTGCTGTGAAACCTCTCTCCTCCATCTGGGTGTAGGGGTCAAAGTCTTTCAAAGTCCCCTTCTCCTGTGCTGATTGATATAAAGCTGATGGTTGTGCCATCTGACATGGTTGTCAGGGTCTGATTCAATGGGGGCCTACTCCTGTGGTGGGTGATCTAAATGCCTGATTCTCTGCTGTGAAACCTCTCTCCTCCGTCTGGGTGTAGGGGTCAAAGTCTTTCAAAGTCGCCTTCTCCTGTGCTGATTGATATGAAGCTGATGGTTGTGCCATCTGACATGGTTGCCGGGGTCCCATTAAATTGGGGCCTACTCCTGTGGTGGGTGATCTAAATGCCTGATTCTCTGCTGTGTAACCTCTCTCCTCCGTCTGGGTGTAGGGGTCAAAGTAACTAAATGGTGGCCTACTCCTGTGGTAAGTGATATGATGCCAGAATATGTGCTGTGGGGCCTCTCTCCTCTTCCTGGGTGCAGGGGTCAAAGTAACTCAATGGTGGCTTCTCCTGTGGTGGCTGATATGATGCCAGAATATGTGCTGTGGTGCCTCTCTCCTCTTCCTGGGTGCAGGGGTCAAAGTAACTAAATGGTGGCTTCTCCTGTGGTGGTTGATATGATGCCTGATTCTCTGCTGTGAAACCTCTCTCCTCCATCTGGGTGTAGGGGTCAAAGTCTTTCAAAGTCGCCTTCTCCTGTGCTGATTGATATAAAGCTTATGCTTGTGCCATCTGACATGGTTGCCGGGGTCTGATTCAATGGTGGCCTACTCCTGTGGTGGGTGATCTAAATGCCTGATTCTCTGCTGTGTAACCTCTCTCCTCCGTCTGGGTGTAGGGGTCAAAGTAACTAAATGGTGGCCTACTCCTGTGGTGGGTGATATGATGCCAGAATATGTGCTGTGGGGCCTCTCTCCTCTTCCTGGGTGCAGGGGTCAAAGTAACTCAATGGTGGCTTCTCCTGTGGTGGCTGATATGATGCCAGAATATGTGCTGTGGTGCCTCTCTCCTCTGTCTGGGTCCAAAGGCCTAAATCACTGAAAGAGGCCTTCTCCTGTGGTGTGTGATATGATGCCAGAATATGTGCTGTGGTGCCTCTCTCCTCTTCCTGGGTGCGGGGTCAAAGTAACTCAATGGTGGCTTCTCCTGTGGTGGCTGATATGATGCCAGAATATGTGCTGTGGGGCCTCTCTCCTCTTCCTGGGTGCAGGGTCAAAGTAACTCAATGGTGGCTTCTCCTGTGGTGGTTAGTATGATGCCAGAATATGTGCTGTGGGGCCTCTCTCCTCTTCCTGGGTGCAGGGGTCAAAGTAACTCAATGGTGGCTTCTCCTGTGGTGGCTGATATGATGCCAGAATATGTGCTGTGGGGCCTCTCTCCTCTTCCTGGGTGCGGGGTCAAAGTAACTCAATGGTGGCTTCTCCTGTGGTGGCTGATATGATGCCAGAATATGTGCTGTGGGGCCTCTCTCCTCTTCCTGGGTGCAGGGGTCAAAGTAACTCAATGGTGGCTTCTCCTGTGGTGGTTAGTATGATGCCAGAATATGTGCTGTGGGGCCTCTCTCCTCTTCCTGGGTGCAGGGGTCAAAGTAACTCAATGGTGGCTTCTCCTGTGGTGGCTGATATGATGCCAGAATATGTGCTGTGGGGCCTCTCTCCTCTTCCTGGGTGCAGGGGTCAAAGTAACTAAATGGTGGCTTCTCCTGTGGTGGTTGATATGATGCCTGATTCTCTGCTGTGTAACCTCTCTCCTCCGTCTGGGTGTAGGGGTCAAAGTAACTAAATGGTGGCCTACTCCTGTGGTGGGTGATATGATGCCTGGTTCTCTGCTGTGGGACCTCTCTCCTTTGTCTGGGTGCTGTGGTCAAAATAATAGTAAGTGACCTTCTCCATTGGTGGGTGACTTGAAGCCTGATTCTGTGCTATGGGACCTCACTCCAATTAATATTGTTTAATTTTTATTTATTTTATGTTAACTCATCATTTCCCTATCTACATTTGTTTGCAGGGGATTTAACTACATTTTGCTGCCTTTTGCAGCCCTCTAGCCCTTTCCGGGTGTGTTTTACAGCCTTTTTAGTGCCCAAAAGTTCGGGTCCCCATTGACTTCTATGGGGTTCGGGTTCGGGATGAAGTTCGGGTCGAGTTCGGATCCCGAACCCGAACATTTTTCGAAAGTTCGGCCGAACTCGTCGAACCCGAACATCCAGGTGTTCGCTCAACTCTAGTCAGCACTGTTCAAAGTTGTGTGTTGCGGTGGTTGGAAGAACAAGGAACTGGAATGACAGCAGGAGGTGCACAGAGGAGAACCTCTGCACAGACGGATCGTCTGATTAGAAGAATGGTGTGTAGTAATCCACTCCATACTGCGAATGAAATTGAAAACCATCAGAAGACGCCTGCTCTAGGTGTTCCATTGACCCCACACTACCACTCTCAAAGGCTTTTATGGTGCACAGAAAGATAGCAATGTTGGCTGGAATGGAGGACTTTCCTCTTCAGCGATGAGTCCCGATTTTATCTCAGACACAATTACTGCTAGAGATTGTTCTCTAGACTATGCGGGAAACTCATGACTAGGCCTTCACAAAGAACTGTAACACTGGTCCTACTCCCGGGGTGGTATAATGTAATTGCAAAGGGAGCCACCAGCACCAGATCTTGATGGTTTTTATGTGCCCAAGGGCATAGCATGGCAGAACATTCCTCAAACAGCCATTAATAACCTATTGATATGTGTATTTCCGCACATGGTGCTCATACTCGACACTGAATAAATCGAGATGTTTTGAATATATATATATATATATATATACATACAAGTGCCTTGCAAAAGTATTCACCCCCTTGACTTTTTTCATGTTTTGTTACATTACAGCCTTAAGTTCAATGTTTTGTTAATCTGAATTCTATGTGATGGATCAGAACACAATAGTCTAAGATGGTGAAGTGAAATGAGAAAAATATATGAATAAAACTATTGTTTAGTAATTTGGCATGTGCGTATGTATTCACCCCATTTGTTAGGAAGCCCATAAAAGGCTCTGGTGCAACCAATTACCTTCAGAAGTCACATACTTAGTGAAATGATGTCACCTGTGTGCGATCTAAGTGTCACATCATCTGTCATTACATATAAACACCTTTTTTGAAAGGCCCCAGAGGCTGCAACACCTAAGCAAGAGGCATCACTAACCAAACACTGCCATGAAGACCAAGGAACCCTCCAAACAAGTAAGGGACAATGTTGTTGAGAAGTACAAGTCAGGGTTAGGTTATAAAAAGATATCCAAATCTTTGATGATCCCCAGGAGCACCATCAAAGCTATCATAACCAAATGGAAAGAACATGGCACAACAGCAAACCTGCCAAAAGACGGCCGCCCACCAAAACTCACGGACCGGGCAAGAAGGGCATTAATCAGAGAGGCAGCACAGAGACCTAAGGTAACCCTGGAGGAGCTGCAGAGTTCCACAGCAGAGACAGGAGTATCTGTACATAGGACGACGATAAGCCGTACGCTCCATGGAGTTGGGCTTTATGGCAGAGTGGCCAGAAGAAGCCATTACTTTCAGCTAAAAACCAAAAAGGCATGTGGGAGATTCCCAAAATGTATGGAGGAAGGTGCTCTGGTCTAATGAGACTAAACTTTTCAGCCATCAAAGAAAACGCTATGTCTGGCGCAAACCCAACACATCACATGACATCACCCAAAGAACCCCATCCCCACAGTGAGACATGGTGGTGGCTGCATCATGAGGGGGATGGGACTGGGAAACTGGTCAGAGCTGAGGGAAAGATGGATAGTGCTAAATACAGGGATATTCTTGAGCAAAACCCTGTGCACTCTGTGCGTGATCTGAGGCTAGGACGGAGGTTCACCTTCCAGCAGAACTGACCCCAAACACACTGCTAAAGCAACACTTCAGTGGTTTAAGGGGAAACATGTAAATGTGTTGGACTGGCCGACTCAAAGCCCAGATCTTAATACAATAGAAAATCTTGGGTCAGACTTAAAGATTTCTGTTCACAAGCGCAAACCACCCAACCTAAAGGAGCTGGAGCAGTTTTGCAAGGAGGAATGGGCAAAAATCCCAGTGGTAAGACGTGGCAAGCTCATAGAGACTTATCCAAAGCGACTTGGAGCTGTGATTGCCGCAAAAGGCGGCTCTACAAAGTATTGACTTTAGTGGGGTGAATAGTTATGCACATTGACTTTTCTGTTATTTTGTCCTTTTTGTTGTTTGCTTCACAATAACATAAAAATACAAACATCTTCAACGTTGTGGGCATGTTCTGTAAATTACATAATGCAAATCCTCAAACAATCCATGTTAAATATATATATATATATATATATATATGTGGGGAGTCGCTCTGGTAGTCAGCGGTGCGGGTGCAGTTTAGAGGCAAAACCAGGAGTCCAGATTGTGCAACAAACAGTGTTTTATTCACACTTGCACACAAAATGAAAAAACAGTCTCTTGGTGACAGTTCACACACAACGGAAATAACGTAGCCAAACAAAAACAGTCCAACACAGGTTCAGTCACCTGGGAGGTGTAGGTGCAGGTTCGCACCACGCTGTCGGCCCAGCCGCAGGAGAATCCAGCTTCAGGTAGCCAGGAACACAACACCTCCTTGCTGAGCGCTTTCCTCCAGGACAGAGAACTCCCAGCCCTGTTAGCAGCTCCAGGATAATCACACTCACAGCTGGTGGTGCTGGCTGAGTTTATAAACCCAGCACAGAGGAGAACCTCTGCACAGACGGATCGTCTGATTAGAAGAATGGTGTGTAGTAATCCACTCCATACTGCGAATGAAATTGAAAACCATCAGAAGACGCCTGCTCTAGGTGTTCCATTGACCCCACACTACCACTCTCAAAGGCTTTTATGGTGCACAGAAAGATAGCAATGTTGGCTGGAATGGAGGACTTTCCTCTTCAGCGATGAGTCCCGATTTTATCTCAGACACAATTACTGCTAGAGATTGTTCTCTAGACTATGCGGGAAACTCATGACTAGGCCTTCACAAAGAACTGTAACACTGGTCCTACTCCCGGGTGGTATAATGTAATTGCAAAGGAGCCACCAGCACCAGATCTTGATGGTTTTTATGTGCCCAAGGGCATAGCATGGCAGAACATTCCTCAAACAGCCATTAATAACCTATTGATATGTGTATTTCCGCACATGGTGCTCATACTCGACACTGAATAAATCGAGATGTTTTGAATATATATATATATATATATATATATACATACAAGTGCCTTGCAAAAGTATTCACCCCCTTGACTTTTTTTCATGTTTTGTTACATTACAGCCTTAAGTTCAATGTTTTGTTAATCTGAATTCTATGTGATGGATCAGAACACAATAGTCTAAGATGGTGAAGTGAAATGAGAAAATATATGAATAAAACTATTGTTTAGTAATTTGGCATGTGCGTATGTATTCACCCCATTTGTTAGGAAGCCCATAAAAGGCTCTGGTGCAACCAATTACCTTCAGAAGTCACATACTTAGTGAAATGATGTCACCTGTGTGCGATCTAAGTGTCACATCATCTGTCATTACATATAAACACCTTTTTTGAAAGGCCCCAGAGGCTGCAACACCTAAGCAAGAGGCATCACTAACCAAACACTGCCATGAAGACCAAGGAACCCTCCAAACAAGTAAGGGACAATGTTGTTGAGAAGTACAAGTCAGGGTTAGGTTATAAAAGATATCCAAATCTTTGATGATCCCCAGGAGCACCATCAAAGCTATCATAACCAAATGGAAAGAACATGGCACAACAGCAAACCTGCCAAAGACGGCCGCCCACCAAAACTCACGGACCGGGCAAGAAGGGCATTAATCAGAGAGGCAGCACAGAGACCTAAGGTAACCCTGGAGGAGCTGCAGAGTTCCACAGCAGAGACAGGAGTATCTGTACATAGGACGACGATAAGCCGTACGCTCCATGGAGTTGGGCTTTATGGCAGAGTGGCCAGAAGAAGCCATTACTTTCAGCTAAAAACCAAAAGGCATGTGGGAGAT
Source organism: Bufotes viridis (assembly GCA_033119425.1). Taxonomy (NCBI): domain Eukaryota; kingdom Metazoa; phylum Chordata; class Amphibia; order Anura; family Bufonidae; genus Bufotes; species Bufotes viridis. Next base: position 20,174,721 of record CM065596.1, on the reverse strand, counting down.
TCCCAAAATGTATGGAGGAAGGTGCTCTGGTCTAATGAGACTAAACTTTTCGGCCATCAAAGAAAACGCTATGTCTGGCGCAAACCCAACACATCACATGACATCACCCAAAGAACCCCATCCCCACAGTGAGACATGGTGGTGGCTGCATCATGAGGGGGATGGGACTGGGAAACTGGTCAGAGCTGAGGGAAAGATGGATAGTGCTAAATACAGGGATATTCTTGAGCAAAACCCTGTGCACTCTGTGCGTGATCTGAGGCTAGGACGGAGGTTCACCTTCCAGCAGAACTGACCCCAAACACACTGCTAAAGCAACACTTCAGTGGTTTAAGGGGAAACATGTAAATGTGTTGGACTGGCCGACTCAAAGCCCAGATCTTAATACAATAGAAAATCTTGGGTCAGACTTAAAGATTTCTGTTCACAAGCGCAAACCACCCAACCTAAAGGAGCTGGAGCAGTTTTGCAAGGAGGAATGGGCAAAAATCCCAGTGGTAAGACGTGGCAAGCTCATAGAGACTTATCCAAAGCGACTTGGAGCTGTGATTGCCGCAAAAGGCGGCTCTACAAAGTATTGACTTTAGTGGGGTGAATAGTTATGCACATTGACTTTTCTGTTATTTTGTCCTTTTTGTTGTTTGCTTCACAATAACATAAAAATACAAACATCTTCAACGTTGTGGGCATGTTCTGTAAATTACATAATGCAAATCCTCAAACAATCCATGTTAAATATATATATATATATATATATATATTGTGGGGAGTCGCTCTGGTAGTCAGCGGTGCGGGTGCAGTTTAGAGGCAAAACCAGGAGTCCAGATTGTGCAACAAACAGTGTTTTATTCACACTTGCACACAAAATGAAAAAACAGTCTCTTGGTGACAGTTCACACACAACGGAAATAACGTAGCCAAACAAAAACAGTCCAACACAGGTTCAGTCACCTGGGAGGTGTAGGTGCAGGTTCGCACCACGCTGTCGGCCCAGCCGCAGGAGAATCCAGCTTCAGGTAGCCAGGAACACAACACCTCCTTGCTGAGCGCTTTCCTCCAGGACAGAGAACTCCCAGCCCTGTTAGCAGCTCCAGGATAATCACACTCACAGCTGGTGGTGCTGGCTGAGTTTATAAACCCAGCCCAAAACTCGGACTGGACCGTGGGAGCAGCCACCCACCCTACTCTTTAGCTGCTCCCAGTAAGAGCCGGCCCGGATCGGCTTTGCAGCCATGCTATTTAACAAAGTCAAACAGCACTAGCTGCTGCAGACAAAAACCCGGCTCTCACCTCACCGAGGCCAGCAACCTCGGTGACACGTACCTGCCATCTAGGACGGCACCCTGCACCTTACCACATACCCCCCTTTGTTCAACCCTGAGGGGTGGACACAGGACAAACAGTGTACCCGGGAGAGCGCGTCTGCATTTTTAATAACCGGCCCGCTCTGTGCTCCACCGTGAATTTAAAATTCTGTAGAGACAGAAACCACCTGGTGACCCGGGCATTCCTCTCTTTGGCTTGGGACATCCACTTGAGTGGGGAGTGGTCGGTCACCAGGCGAAAGCTTCTGCCCAACAGGTAATAACGGAGGGCCTCGAGTGCCCACTTGATGGCCAGGCACTCTCTCTCGACTATACTGTACCTAGTCTCTGCTGGGGTGAGCTTGCGGCTGAGGAAGACAACGGGATGCTCCTCCCCGTTGACTTCCTGCGACAGTACCGCACCAAGGCCAACTTCAGAGGCGTCGGTCTGGACTACGAAATCCTTCCTGAAATCGGGTGTCACCAAAACCGGGGACCCACACAGGGCCGATTTCAAGGCGGAGAAAGCCTTTTCCGCCTGCTCATTCCAGCGGACCATCCCTGTCTTACGCCCCTTTAACAACTCTGTCAATGGCGAAGCAATAGTAGCAAAGTGGGGCACAAACCTCATGTAATACCCCACAATCCCCAGGAACGACTTTACCTGCCTGGTGGTGACCGGTCGGGGCCAACTCCGTATTGCCTCTACCTTATTTACCTGAGGCTTGATGACTCCCCGCCCAATTACATATCCCAGATATTTTGTCTCCTCTAACCCTATGGAGCACTTCTTTGGGTTAGCGGTCAGACCGGCTTTCCTCAGGGCATCCACTACCGCCTGCACCTTGGGTAAATGGCTTTCCCAGTCGGTGCTGTGGATGACTACATCATCTAAGTAGGCCGAGGCGTACCGACGATGTGGTCGCAGCACTATGTCCATTAACCTTTGGAAAGTGGCGGGGCGCCATGCAGGCCAAAGGGTAACACCTTGTAGTGATACAGGCCCTGCGGGGTAACAAATGCGGTTTTTCCTTAGCCGACTCCGTTAAGGGTACCTGCCAGTACCCTTTAGTGAGGTCCAGCACAGAAAAATAACGGGCTTGTCCTAAACTTTCAACAAGCTCGTCTACTCGGGGCATGGGATACGCGTCAAACTTGGATACTTCATTTAACTTACGAAAGTCGTTGCAGAACCGCAACGTCCCATCCGGCTTGGGTATTAGGACTATGGGACTGGCCCACTCACTTTTCGACTCCTCAATGACATCGAGCTTCAACATTAATTGCACTTCCTCCGCGATGGCCCGTCGCCGAGCCTCGGGTACCCGGTATGGTTTTAACCGGACCTTGGCCTGAGGCTCAGTGACGATGTCATGTCGGATGAGAGACGTGCGGCCAGGGAGGTCCGAGAACACATCCGTGTTCCGACTGAGGAACTCCTGACTTCCTGAACTTGTTTGGAAGATAGGCTGTCTGCAATTTTTACCGTGGTTACGGCTTCACAGGCCTCGAACTGTGGGGCTGGACCCTTTTCACCTAGAAGCCCTGGCCGGGGGCTGTGGTCGTCGGCCGCGTCCCTATCTTTCCACGGCTTAAGTAAATTCACGTGGTACACCTGCTCCGGCTTGCGCCGCCTGGCTGGTGTACTTTGTAATTTACTTCCCCTACCTTCTCGATCACCTCATAGGGGCCCTGCCACCTAGCTAGGAATTTGCTGTCAAGGGTGGGTACCAGAACCAAAACCCGATCTCCCGGATTGAAGTCCCGTACCCGAGCCTGACGATTGTACACCCTACTCTGGGCTTGTTGCGCTGCCTCCATATGCTCCCGGACCAAGGGCAACACCCTTTCCATCCGTTCCTGCATTTGGGCGACATACTCAATGACACTTTTGTGGGGGACAGGCTGTTGTTCCCATGCTTCCTTAGCGATATCCAACAGGCCCCGAGGGTGTCTGCCATAAAGCAGTTCGAAGGGCGAGAACCCAGTAGAGGCCTGGGGCACCTCTCGCACTGCGAACATGAGATAGGGCAGAAGCAGATCCCAGTCCTTCCCATCTCTAGACACCACCCTCTTTAACATATTTTTTAGAGTTTGGTTAAACCTCTCCACAAGACCGTCTGTTTGCGGATGGTAAACGGACGTCCGTAACTGCTTTATACGCAACAATTTACACAGTTCCCTCATTACTTTAGACATAAAGGGGTCCCTTGGTCTGTCAGAACCTCTTTTGGCAGGCCCACACGGGAAAACATCTCCATTAACTCTTTGGCAATGAGCTTAGCTGAGGTATGTCGCAGAGGCACCGCCTCCGGATACCGAGTGGCATAGTCGAGAACTACCAGAATGTGTTGGTGGCCCCTGGCAGACTTTGGTACAGGCCCAATTAAATCCATCGCGATTCGCTCAAACGGTACTTCAATAATTGGCAGAGGTACCAGAGGACTACGGAAATGTGGCTGGGGGCTAGTTATCTGACAAGTCGGACAGGACTTACAATAATTCTCTACCTCCTTGAACACACTGGGCCAATAAAATCGCTGCAGTATGCGGTCCTGGGTTTTCTGCCACCCCAGGTGTCCCCCAAGAACATGTTGGTGGGCAAGCTCCATGACAAGCTTGCGATACGCTGTGGGCACCACCAACTGTTCAACAGGTTCGCCTCGGATTTGGTTCACCCGATACAACATATCCTGCAGAACAATAAATCGTGGGAACATTAATTCAGCCCCTGGTTTCTGGGGTTTACCATCAATTTCAGCACATTCTCCCAGGCCCTGGTTAGGGTTTGGTCCCGGTGTTGTGCGGTCCCAAAATTTTCCCCGGAGACATTGAGGTCTGCCAACTCAGGTCCCGGTGGCAAGTCCTCCGTGTCTCCCACCATTACACTCAGTGGGGTTGTCTCCCCCTCTACCGCTGGAGCAGTGGTCACCCCTACCGCTGGCCCGTCAGACTCGGGCTCCCAGGGTTCTGGCCTTCCAGTGGTATCAGGCCACTCCACTAGGGTCACCCCTGTCTCGGGTCCCTCAGATACCTTTATTACCGGCCACAGCGCCGGAAAACCGAGGAAGTCCCTCCCAAGTATCAGTTCGTGTGGGAGTTTAGTAGCGACAGCCACCTCGTGGGTCCACCTACCAGCCGCGGTGGACAAAGTCACTAGTGCAGTGGGGTAGTCTTTCAGGTCTCCGTGGATGCACAGGACCCCGACTTTACGGCCAGTATACTCCGCAGGACGTACAAGTGCAGCCCTTACCAGGAGACTAAACTCCCGGAGTCCAGCAGAGCCACCGCCAGAGAGTCTCCCACCTCTACCTGACACAGGTGGTTATGGTCCTGCACCTCACGGGTGCCAGTTGCGCACAGCTTCCGTGCATACAGGAGTGGCGACCCCGTAGGTCATATCCATCGGCTCATCCCGATGCGGACAGTCGGCCCTGATGTGGCCTGGCTCCTGACACCTCCAGCATACCACGGGAGGCGGACTCGCAGGGGGTATATTCCGGGCAGGCCGCTCTGTCGCGGACGTCGGAACTGGGGCAGAGGCCTCCGGGGTTTGACTGACCCCTTCCCGCAAGAGTCCCCTGCAGGTTTCTGGTGGCCTCGTAGCGCTCTACCAGGTCGACCATCTCCAGGGCATTGGTGGGCGATACCTGGCCGATCCAGTGCTGGAGGGGATAAGGCAGGGCCCTCCAAAGATGTCCGCCAACAGTCGATCCAGCATGGCAGTGGGACTTAGTAGATCGGGCTGCAGCCACTTTTGCAGCCTGTGCAGCAGATCGTAGAACTGCGGCCTAGCGGGTTCAGTCGTTTTAAAGTCCCACTGGTGGACTCTTTGAGCGCGGACCAGCACGTTCACGCCCAGTCTGGCTAGGACCTCTCCTTTCACAGTGTCATAATCTGCCGGCTTAGTGCGTCCGACAAGTCAAAAAACACCTGCTGGGGTCCGGAAGCCAGGAGCGGAGCGACCACCTCAGCCCACTGGTCACGGGGTAACTTTTCCCTCACGGCGACCTTCTCAAAAACCGCCAGGTACGTCTCAACGTCGTCTGCGGGGTCATTTTGGGATCGCCGCACGGACCGCTTTCCGGGCATCATGGACGTGGTGGGACGCTCCTGCCGCCTGTAACGCCATCACATGTTGTAGCAATAGTTGGTTGGTCTCCCGCTGCTGCACGTTAGCCTCTATGAGAGCCTTCACAGCAGCCTCCATGTTGTCAGAAACTCCTGCTTGCAGCTTTGCTGGCTTAATATATTCCATACACTTTAGAAAAACAAAACTTCGGCGTTCACGCCAGCCTCACTGCGCATGCCCGCATCCGACACCAAATGTGGGAGTCGCTCTGGTAGTCAGCGGTGCGGGTGCAGTTTAGAGGCAAAACCAGGAGTCCAGATTGTGCAACAAACAGTGTTTTATTCACACTTGCACACAAAATGAAAAACAGTCTCTTGGTGACAGTTCACACACAACGGAAATAACGTAGCCAAACAAAAACAGTCCAACACAGGTTCAGTCACCTGGGAGGTGTAGGTGCAGGTTCGCACCACGCTGTCGGCCCAGCCGCAGGAGAATCCAGCTTCAGGTAGCCAGGAACACAACACCTCCTTGCTGAGCGCTTTCCTCCAGGACAGAGAACTCCCAGCCCTGTTAGCAGCTCCAGGATAATCACACTCACAGCTGGTGGTGCTGGCTGAGTTTATAAACCCAGCCCAAAACTCGGACTGGACCGTGGGGAGCAGCCACCCACCCTACTCTTTAGCTGCTCCCAGTAAGAGCCGGCCCGGATCGGCTTTGCAGCCATGCTATTTAACAAAGTCAAACAGCACTAGCTGCTGCAGACAAAAACCCGGCTCTCACCTCACCGAGGCCAGCAACCTCGGTGACACGTACCTGCCATCTAGGACGGCACCCTGCACCTTACCACAATATATATATGCTGCTATTGCAGTGTGCTGCTATTTCTTTGGTTTGCTGTATAGATGTCCGTGTAGCATACACCTGCATTAAAAATTTACCTCTAGGAGGCGCTGTTTCATTTTTTGGGTATGTATATATATATATATATATATCCTCTATGGAACTTAGCACTCCCACTTACCCGCCCACCTGCGTGGTGCTTTTTAATCAGTACTATCACAACATCATAGTATAGCTGGACACTCCATGTTAGCGTAGGTCCCCGTCTGCACTCCGTCCCGTTCCGGCGACAGCACGGCAGCACACATCGAGAGGCAGTCGGACTAAAAGTACTGCATGTCGTACTTTCAGTCCAGCGGCCTCTCGCCATGCGCTGCTACCAGAACTCCGCTCCTGCCCCCATTATAGTCAATGGGGACAGAGCGGCAGTCCGGGGCACCCGTGAGCTAGCGGCTGGACGGATCGACAGGCTGTTCACCCGCCGGAACAGCCTGACGGACTCCCCTGCCGCTAGTGTGAAAGTACCCTAAGGTGTATGGGTGTATGATAGGCTGACTGCACACATATCCCTCGCTTTGCTGTCATGGGTAAAAGGGGCGATTTATCAGAGTTGTAAAAAGTCATGATTACTGTCTTTCGTTGGCAGTATTTCTGAAACGATTCAGTTTCTGAACTGTTCGTGTGCTGTTGTGTTGAAAGTGTACGGAGAAAAGGCACCGATGTGAATTAGTGGAAACTGAGCAGCACCAAGTGCCAATGATATGAGAGGTGACCATTGATTATGAAGGTGTGCAAGGGCGGACTGACAAGCTACAGTGGAGCTGCTCACCGCCAAGATGACCCTCGGGCTGCCAGACATGTGTCTAAAATATCAGTTCAGCAAACCCTACTGTACATAGTGCTCTGAAGCAGAGGGCTGGTCAATGCACCTCTGCTAAAGAAGTTGCATCGGCAGAAAATACGTCAATTTTCATAGCAGAATTGGACCTCTGCTAATTGGAAAACGTTACCTCCTTCAATGAGTCACATTTTCAGCTTCATCGAGATGGATGGATGTTGGTATGTCAGGCGAAACACAAACACCCTGCAACCATTGCTGGAAAAACACAAACTGGTGGTGGCAGCGTTATGGTCTGGGGAAGGTTTTATGGCATTCTCTAGGCCACTCATCCATGTGGAAGGCACTTTCAACTAATTTGGGTATAAATCCATCCCTTGCAGATCACGTTCACCCACACATGCTGATTTCCTTCCTGGGGTAGATGGGATCTTTCAGAAAGACAATGTGACATGTCACTTGGCTAGACAGGTTGGCAGAGCATGACCAAGACTTCCAACTACAACCCTGGCCTCTTAATGCCCCAAAATTTAACCCAATTGAGCATCTGTGGGACCACCTCGATCGTCGCGTTCCTCTGAGGATCCTCCCCTTTGCACCCTCCAGCAGCAGGGAGGAGACTGGAGAAGCCAGCTCAGTATCTTGCTTTTGTATTGTTTTGCACTTGAGTTCCTTCAGTAAAGAAGCACATTGTTTTACTGCAAACCTGACATTGTTTTACTGCCGTTGAGGTGCAGCACACCTTACCACCTCTCTTTCGGAAACCTCAACGGTGTCCGGGGACCCAGCGTAGCTTTGGGAGCACTCCAAGCCCAGCCACTGCAATAAAGTCTACCTAGACAACCATGGATAATAAAATTAGTCATATAGCCGCTCCTAGACTTGAAGTATTTTATCAGTAATCTCTTTACCATGCTAGACCACTAAGTATATTACTATTTATCTCTTTACCACTCTTGACCACAAAGTATGTTACCAAATCCTCCTTAGGCTACTTTCACACTTGCGGTGTGAGGATCCGACAGAGTAGTTCCGTTGCGGATCCGGTCATACCGCATGACAACTGAAAGCATTTGGAGGCGGATCCATTGCAAGTGCTGATCCGTCTCTCTGTTTTCAGAACAGAGAGACGGATCCATCTTAATTTTTTCACAGTTTCAAAGGTCTGCTCATGCGCAGACCGGAAGGGCCAGATCCGTCGTTGCGGTATTTGTAATGCCGGATCCAGCACTAATACAAGTCAATGGGAATTTATGCCGTCATGTGTTCGGTTATTTTAGACGGAGATAATACAGCAGCATGCTGCGATATTTTACCCGTCTAAAAACACGTTACAAACTGAACTGAAGACATCCTGATGCATACTGAGCGGATTCCTCTCCATTCAGGCCGCTCTGTCGCCGGACGTCGGAACTGGGGCAGAGGCCTCCGGGGTTTGACTGACCCCTTCCCGCAAGAGTCCCCTGCAGGTTTCTGGTGGCCTCGTAGCGCTCTACCAGGTCGACCATCTCCAGGGCATTGGTGGGCGATACCTGGCCGATCCAGTGCTGGAGGGGATAAGGCAGGGCCCTCCAAAGATGTCCGCCAACAGTCGATCCAGCATGGCAGTGGGACTTAGTAGATCGGGCTGCAGCCACTTTTGCAGCCTGTGCAGCAGATCGTAGAACTGCGGCCTAGCGGGTTCAGTCGTTTTAAAGTCCCACTGGTGGACTCTTTGAGCGCGGACCAGCACGTTCACGCCCAGTCTGGCTAGGACCTCTCCTTTCACAGTGTCATAATCTGCCGGCTTGGTCGTCCGACAAGTCAAAAACACCTGCTGGGGTCCGGAAGCCAGGAACGGAGCGACCACCTCAGCCCACTGGTCACGGGGTAACTTTTCCCTCACGGCGACCTTCTCAAAAACCGCCAGGTACGTCTCAACGTCGTCTGCGGGGGTCATTTTGGGATCGCCGCACGGACCGCTTTCGGGCATCATGGACGTGGTGGGACGCTCCTGCCGCCTGTAACGCCATCACATGTTGTAGCAATAGTTGGTTGGTCTCCCGCTGCTGCACGTTAGCCTCTATGAGAGCCTTCACAGCAGCCTCCATGTTGTCAGAAACTCCTGCTTGCAGCTTTGCTGGCTTAATATATTCCATACACTTTAGAAAAACAAAACTTCGGCGTTCACGCCAGCCTCACTGCGCATGCCCGCATCCTCCACCAAATGTGGGAGTCGCTCTGGTAGTCAGCGGTGCGGGTGCAGTTTAGAGGCAAAACCAGGAGTCCAGATTGTGCAACAAACAGTGTTTTATTCACACTTGCACACAAAATGAAAAACAGTCTCTTGGTGACAGTTCACACACAACGGAAATAACGTAGCCAAACAAAAACAGTCCAACACAGGTTCAGTCACCTGGGAGGTGTAGGTGCAGGTTCGCACCACGCTGTCGGCCCAGCCGCAGGAGAATCCAGCTTCAGGTAGCCAGGAACACAACACCTCCTTGCTGAGCGCTTTCCTCCAGGACAGAGAACTCCCAGCCCTGTTAGCAGCTCCAGGATAATCACACTCACAGCTGGTGGTGCTGGCTGAGTTTATAAACCCAGCCCAAAACTCGGACTGGACCGTGGGGAGCAGCCACCCACCCTACTCTTTAGCTGCTCCCAGTAAGAGCCGGCCCGGATCGGCTTTGCAGCCATGCTATTTAACAAAGTCAAACAGCACTAGCTGCTGCAGACAAAAACCCGGCTCTCACCTCACCGAGGCCAGCAACCTCGGTGACACGTACCTGCCATCTAGGACGGCACCCTGCACCTTACCACAATATATATATGCTGCTATTGCAGTGTGCTGCTATTTCTTTGGTTTGCTGTATAGATGTCCGTGTAGCATACACCTGCATTAAAAATTTACCTCTAGGAGGCGCTGTTTCATTTTTTGGGTATGTATATATATATATATATATATCCTCTATGGAACTTAGCACTCCCACTTACCCGCCCACCTGCGTGGTGCTTTTAATCAGTACTATCACAACATCATAGTATAGCTGGACACTCCATGTTAGCGTAGGTCCCCGTCTGCACTCCGTCCCGTTCCGGCGACAGCACGGCAGCACACATCGAGAGGCAGTCGGACTAAAAGTACTGCATGTCGTACTTTCAGTCCAGCGGCCTCTCGCCATGCGCTGCCACCAGAACTCCGCTCCTGCCCCCATTATAGTCAATGGGGACAGAGCGGCAGTCCGGGGGCACCCGTGAGCTAGCGGCTGGACGGATACGACAGGCTGTTCACCCGCCGGAACAGCCTGACGGACTCCCCTGCCGCTAGTGTGAAAGTACCCTAAGGTGTATGGGTGTATGATAGGCTGACTGCACACATATCCCTCGTTGCTGTCATGGGTAAAAGGGGCGATTTATCAGAGTTGTAAAAAGTCATGATTACTGTCTTTCGTTGGCAGTATTTCTGAAACGATTCAGTTTCTGAACTGTTCGTGTGCTGTTGTGTTGAAAGTGTACGGAGAAAAGGCACCGATGTGAATTAGTGGAAACTGAGCAGCACCAAGTGCCAATGATATGAGAGGTGACCATTGATTATGAAGGTGTGCAAGGGCGGACTGACAAGCTACAGTGGAGCTGCTCACCGCCAAGATGACCCTCGGGCTGCCAGACATGTGTCTAAAATATCAGTTCAGCAAACCCTACTGTACATAGTGCTCTGAAGCAGAGGGCTGGTCAATGCACCTCTGCTAAAGAAGTTGCATCGGCAGAAAATACGTCAATTTTCATAGCAGAATTGGACCTCTGCTAATTGGAAAACGTTACCTCCTTCAATGAGTCACATTTTCAGCTTCATCGAATGGATGGATGTTGGTATGTCAGGCGAAACACAAACACCCTGCAACCATTGCTGGAAAAACACAAACTGGTGGTGGCAGCGTTATGGTCTGGGGAAGGTTTTTATGGCATTCTCTAGGCCACTCATCCATGTGGAAGGCACTTTCAACTAATTTGGGTATAAATCCATCCTTGCAGATCACGTTCACCCACACATGCTGATTTCCTTCCTGGGGTAGATGGGATCTTTCAGAAAGACAATGTGACATGTCACTTGGCTAGACAGGTTGGCAGAGCATGACCAAGACTTCCAACTACAACCCTGGCCTCTTAATGCCCCAAAATTTAACCCAATTGAGCATCTGTGGGACCACCTCGATCGTCGCGTTCACTCTGAGGATCCTCCCCTTTGCACCCTCCAGCAGCAGGGAGGAGACTGGAGAAGCCAGCTCAGTATCTTGCTTTTGTATTGTTTTGCACTTGAGTTCCTTCAGTAAAGAAGCACATTGTTTTACTGCAAACCCTGACATTGTTTTACTGCCGTTGAGGTGCAGCACACCTTACCACCCTCTCTTTCGGGAAACCTCAACGGTGTCCGGGGGACCCAGCGTAGCTTTGGGAGCACTCCAAACCCAGCCACTGCAATAAAGTCTACCCTAGACAACCATGGATAATAAAATTAGTCATATAGCCGCTCTAGACTTCGAAGTATTTTATCAGTAATCTCTTTACCATGCTAGACCACTAAGTATATTACTATTTATCTCTTTACCACTCTTGACCACAAAGTATGTTACCAAATCCTCCTTAGGCTACTTTCACACTTGCGGTGTGAGGATCCGGCAGGTAGTTCCGTTGCCGGATCCGTCATACCGCATGACAACTGAAAGCATTTGGAGACGGATCCATTGCAAGTGCTGATCCGTCTCTCTGTTTTCAGACAGAGAGACGGATCCATCTTAATTTTTTTCACAGTTTCAAAGGTCTGCTCATGCGCAGACCGGAAGGACGGATCCGTCGTTGCGGTATTTGTAATGCCGGATCCAGCACTAATACAAGTCAATGGGAATTTATGCCGTCATGTGTTCGGTTATTTTAGACGGAGATAATACAGCAGCATGCTGCGGTATTTTACCCGTCTAAAAAACGTTTACAAACTGAACTGAAGACATCCTGATGCATACTGAACGGATTCCTCTCCATTCAGAATGCATGGGGATAAAACTGATCAGTTCTTTTCCGGCATAGAGCCCGACGACGGAACTCTATGCCGGAAAAGAAAAACACCAGTGTGAAAGTAGCCTTACCACTCTAAATAACCAAAATCTGATGATTAACACTCAACTCACCATAGACCATCATAAGCACCACTGAGCCCCCGTTATTCACTACTCCCCTGTTCTCTCTCACTCTTCATCTGTTTCATAGATATACATTTGTATGTAATATTTCTAAACATATCTAAACATATTTATGCATGTGTATGCAAGTTATTCTATTATCTATCTATCTATCTATCTATCTATCTATCTATCTCTATGTACTGTATCTAGCTGTCCATCATATTTACCCATCTTTTTATCTATCCTTATATCCGTTTACCTATAGATTGACACATATGGCTACGTTCACACTGGCAGATTTGTTGCAGACATTTCTGCAACTGTCTCAATCATCTGAATGAAATCTATTGCACCAGCTGGATTTTCATTTTTCAGTTACAAAAATCTGGGCAACAAATCTGCTATATGTGACCCTAGATGGAAACATCTATCTATCTATCTATCTATCTATCTATCTATCTATCCATCCATCCATCCATCCATTTATTTATCTTTCTATTATCTATCTTATCTCTCTGTCATCTATCTATTTATCTATCTTTCTATTATCTTATCTATCTGTCATCTATCTAGTGCTCCCCAAGCCTGTGACATCCATTTCTTACATCCAAGAGAAGCCATGTATATTCTGGGGAACCTGGCATGCACAATTAGCTTCCTCTGCCATCTGCTCCTTCACATCCTCAGCCTTCCTCACTACATGCTTGGAAGTAATAGAGCACATATTTCAAATGAATTTGTGTGGCTCTGGAAAAGAAATCGATTTGGGTAATGAGACACTTCAGCTGACACTGGAAGTTTTGTGGGCAGTCACAGAAGGCTGGGCAGTTTGCAAGAGAAATGGTGTAGTGCCCCTTTAAGGCATAGAGTAGGCTCCAGAGGAGGAATGTACATAGTCACAGGCAGCAGTCACAGTATAGGTAGCACATAGAGAGCTGCTGCCTCTTCCACTCTGAGGCTCATCCACCACTGCAAGGAAGGATCTGTCCTGCTACAACTGAGGCTTTGTGCACAACAAGGTGATGCTGGAAAAGGATTTAAAGGGAGGAAAATGAGCAAGACACCACCCTCCAAATCTTGGCCACTTTTCCTGACAACACAGTGAGAGCTGTGATGTCTCTTTCCTCTCGTGCAAATCCTGTAGGAGTGAGCAGCAGAGCGCACAGCACCTTGTACTAATCCCCAGCAAGAAGATTATTTGGGAAAAGCTTGATTTCAATGAGGCTTATTTTGGTGCAAATGGATTTTAAAAAGTGTTAGATCATTCCAATGAATGCCCCTGGAACTCCCTGCCCCTGGCTGGATTATTCAGGTAAGAAGGAGCCACACACAATGCAGAGGGTAAAAGTCATGGACCCTGGTATAGCAAAGAAGGGAGAAGAGCTGTCATAAAATGACTTATTGATCAGGTATTAGAAGGGTCTGGGAAAGGCAGCAGGGGGGATGTAGTGCATCATGGGGGGCAGGTAGCAGCAGAGAGGGGCCAGGCTGGTGGGCAGGGGAGACCTCAGGCTATAATGCTGCTAAATTTGGGGGTAGATTGTATGGACAGATGTAGCAGAGTTGAAGTTATGGTTTAACTGTTGAACACAAGGGGGAAGCTTGGTCTAAAGTGTGAATTCTTCATAAGTTCTATGTGATTGACCAACTTCATCTGGCTGCTGTACACTGCTGCTAGTGCCACCCATGTGCCCTGTACAGAGGGACCCCAACCTACTGCTGGAGAGAAGACACCATGCCACTAAGGGTAGACAGGGGTAGGTAGATAAAGATGTAAATATAATGAGCTAGATAGGTAGGTAGGTAGGTAGATAGATAGATAGATAGATAGATGATAGATCATAGATAGATAGACAGATTCCTTCTTCTTCTATCTCCTATCTATCTATTGATCTTCTGGATCAACTTTGCAGGATAACAGGCGTAACAGGGTGGACCTACCCTATGTCTTTTTTCAGCCCATGTTACTATCTATGTAATTTCTATATATTTGTCTTTTTACATATATTTATGTAATATTTGTAAACATAACCAAACAAGAATATACACTGTAAACAACACTATATATACACATAAATGCACACAGTGAATAAATACATTTATCTATCCTAATATTATCTATCTATCTATCTATCTATCTATCTATCTATCTATCTATCCATCTATCTATCTATCGTCTATCCTTAAAGGGAATAATATCTTCCAGTATCTTCTGGGTGACACAGTAAATAGCCGGTCAATTTCTCTAGGGTCAAGGAGAGGTTTTACCATTTCTTACAAGTGAATAAGCATTTCAATGTGAAGAAATGTCCCCTTTTAGACCGACGTGCTCCGTCCCTCAGTTATAGAGCTGCGCTAATAAATAAGGTGCAATATCAGTGTGATTGGCTGAATATGGAGACCGTCTGAGATCTGATTAATTGGCTGATATAACATAATATCATAGCTGATGATGTACAGAGGAGTGGACTGAGTCAATGCCATGTGCTGAACTTATTACAGGGGCCTGGTTTACATATATTGCTTCAAAAAATTCCAATTGACCATCCTAGTGGGTCAAATGCCAATCAGGGTCATGATTCTTGATATTCAATAATAAAATTTTCTATAGGAAAATCAATCTATCTATCTATCTATCTATCCATCTATCTACCTCTTTATCTGTCTCTACATATCTATACCTATCTACATCATCTATATCTATCTATCTATCTATTTATCTATCTATCTATCATCTATTTACTTATCTTTCTATCTATCCCTTTATCCATGTATCTATAGATCGACACATATGGATACGTTCACACTGGCAGATTTGTTGCAGAAATTTCTGCAACTGTCTCATTCATCTGAATGACATCCATGCACGAGCTGCAGAAAGACAAGGCATGGAACTGATTTTCAGTTGCAGAAATCTGTGCAAAAAATCTTAGACCATATCCTATAACATAAGGAAACATCTAGGTTTCCATTACCTGGTGGAGCTTTTTCAGATGCAGCAGAGCTGAATTGGTAATTTGCTTATTATATCACAAAGCATTTCCTGCAGGTCCCCTTATAAGTGACCGCAAGTAAAATGTCAGTCTATCCATGCTGAAAGAAAGCAGCCCTCAAGAATTCACTGACAAAATCAGCTCTGCTACGTCTGAGCATTCGTAATCTACTGTGATTATTTATTTATCAGGAGGTTGTAAATTTGTCATGACACGAAACTGCAGACAGTTAGTTTATTAGAGAGCCATTTGTAGTTGTAAGTGGTTCATCTGTCCCTGCTGGCTTGACTTTTTTCCTGGGCAGCCTTCATGCTCTTAACCTTTATATTATTATTATGTAGTGGTGTAGCAGAGCAGACTGCGGGTCGTTCGATATATTCTAATTGTTGCTATGTGGATCCTCGCTGAAGTAAAGGGTCAGGATGATAACTCACGGTGTCCATGTTTCATCTAGAGAATGGCGATGGTCTGTGCAATGTCTTGGGTCGTATATTTGTGGATAAGTGCCTGTGTGCTGTTCCTCTGTCAAGGATCTCTCCTTCAGCAGAGCTTTCAACAACATCATCTTCACCGGGCAGGTAAGGAGCCTTCAAGGTTTTATCATTCTGTTTTATAGTATTGATTTCCCATTGGCCGCGGAATACCATTAAGTCAAGCTATTACTCTCTGTTATCAGCCATTTCAAACGGGGGAGGGTCTGACTGTAGCGCCATTCCATGGAAAGACCGGCAGGATGTCTGAAATAATATTGCCCCCCTCATCGTCAATACGTTATGTCACCTGTATCCCATTCTGAGACCCTCCAGGAACATTTACATACCAGTGTGTGACCAGTATGGCGACAACAATGCATATTACAGTGTCCAAACTGATGTAGCAGAGCTGAGTTTTGATATTCGCCACAAATCATTGCAAAATCTGCGTGTCTATATAGGACCGCTCTGTGTAAACGATGCACAAACTCAGCTCTGCTACATTACATGTAATTGTAAGAGTACTGCAAGGGCTGTGCAGTGTAAGAAGCGTTGGTTGTGTTAGAATTATCATTATTTTTGCGCTTTTTGGATGCATTTACCAGCCCAGTCAAATTTATAAAGATGTTGGGTGTGATTGTTCCTATGTTGCCCTGGTGAATGTCAAGATGACAGTGAAATAAATATAAATCCTACAAGTGAGTTTGGTCACTGACTCACTAGACATACATGTTATACGTTGAAAACCCCCGTTTTATACTGGGAGTGCACAGAATAGAGAATTTTCAGCCGTGCCCAGGAAACATTGCAGAATATGTCAGTCTTCTCATTATAGTTATGTGTTAAACATGAGGACCCGAGGGGTTTTGTGATGTAGAAGTCAATGGTAGAAGTGACAAATGACAATCTCTCATGCTACCTAAGGAATGAAGTCTTTTGCTATAATGGGGCTTTCCTTTGAAAAGTTTGCATTGAATTTTCGCATTGCTTGAGTCCCTGATGGGGGCCCTTGATCAAACGTGTACTCATTAGGTGTGAATTATAAAATGTTATATGTATTATGTTGCACATTAAACTTCTCATGATTTGTCATGTACGTACCTGGTATGATAGGAAATCAGGAGGATGGGATTGGTGTCGTGGTCTTGATTCTTCATGATTTATTGAAAATTGGCTTGATATTACTAACGATGCATTTGCTATTGTTGAAATATGAATTTTCCCAGTACCTCCCACTAATGGGAAGACATATCTAAGGAACTGAACCTTCTCCCTATTCTTCACTATTTCTTGAAAAGAGTTTTGATGCATAGTGACCGCCAAGTCCTGCAGGAAAAAGTATATTTTAGGCAAATAAGAAGATAGTCATCTCCGTCATGGCTTCTGAATGGATTTTGTATGTCCGTCCTCTTTTTGGCCATGACTATGAACTCCCTGGTATCCTCCTACTCATCAGAAACCACATACTTAGGCCTCTTGCAAACGAACGTTCTTTTTTTCTGTTTACGTTCCTTTGTTTGCGTTCCGTATACAGACTGTATACGGAACCATTCATTTCAATAGATCCTCAAAAAAACGGAAAGTACTCCGTATGCCTTCCGTTTCCATATTTCTTTTTTTCCGTTCCGTTCAAAGATAGAACATGTCATATTATTGTCCGCATAACAGACAAGGATAGTACTGTTCTATCAAGGGCCAGCTGTTCAGTTCCGTAAAAAATGGAATGCACACGGATGTCATCTGTATTTTTTGCAGATCCGTTTTTTGCGGACTGCAAAATACTGAAAAAGCCATACGGTCATGTGCAAGAGGCCTTAATCTCATACTTACCACCACTGATAATGTGATGTGTGGACTATGAAGCCCACCATCCTTTTACCTCCTATCCACCAAAAGCCACACACATAAGCTCATATCTACCATCTCCCATCATTTGCAGTATAGACTATGAAGTCCACCATCCTTTTACCTCCTACCCACCAGAAACCATATACATATTTTCATGCCTACCACCACCGATGCTTTGTGGTATGGACCATAAAGTGCACCATCCATTTACCTCCTAGCCACCAGAAACGACAAGACGTAATCTCATAGCCACCACTATCCATCCTGTGAGGTATGGATGGACGAGGAGGTCCACCATCCATTCAGCCATTATTGATCTACACCAGTGGTCTCCAACCTAAGGCTCTCTGACTATAGGGAAGCTAAATATCCTATTATGTCCTGACAGCTTCCATCAATCAGGGAATACTGGGAATTGTAGTTTCCCAACAGTGGCAGAGCAAAAAGTTGGAAACCACTGATTTACGGCAAGAAAATGTTTCATTTTCTGAGATGTGTAATAATAGATGACCTTAGCTGATTGACCACCTTTATCATTTCCAAGTATCTACTTGCCAGATTCAAGGTCCTTAGAGTATTGTCTTTAATTTCCAACCATATGGCCTCCTTTGGGATGACTTTTAGGTTGAGGAACCTTCCTACATAACTCCTCATAGGTCTGCTCTTATATGGGTCAACTCTGAGTTTCCGATAAACTGCGTTGTCAAGCATTGTGTATGTGTCTTCACGAGGGAAGGTCTCATCAACAGCATCGAAAACCCCAATACCTATTGAACTAAAGTGAGCTTGACAACCAGAATCCATATACATATTGAATCTTTGGTCTCCTGCCAAGGAAGACCTTGTTTTCACAAGATGAAGACTTATCTGCATTGAATATCCCCTGATCCTCAAATCTCATCCAAATGAATAAACCTTGTACAACCACCAGGAAACACAATTTCCCGTTTGTTAAAATCAACCCAAACAAGGATGGGGAAACACGCGGACGGGTATCTCAGCAACATTTTATGAAGCAAAGCTGTAGAACGCCAAATGCATACCAAGTACTAGGGAAATGTAAAAAATGACATATCTTTCACTCAAGGCTGTGATATAGATAGAGTGAAGCTTTTACATTTACTTCATCACCTGGTTAGGAGCGGCATGGCTCCCCCTCCAGCGCGCCTCTTTTAGTCTCCTTCACTATACCCTATGTGAGCAAGATTGATGGGAAGCTGATCCTAGGCAGCCAATTTCAGTCTCTTAAGAAATAATCCAGAGCATTGACAGATGAGCAGAATTTGACAATTGGTTTGTATCATTCATGTGTTGCACACCTGGCGACCAAGGCAAAGAATCATATTTGGCAACCACTATGGATCCATCATTAGACCCCCTTCCCCCCTACTCTTTCCTTCTGTACAATACTATAAACATACAAAATTTCCCCTTAAAATAGTAGTCCAGAATTAGAAAAATATGGCTACTTTTTCCTTTTTCCAAAAACAGCACCACATCTGCGTGGGAATTGTTGATTGGTTATGAAATGTCGTGCTATTTTCCCTTCATCTGGATGGGGCTTGCAGAAAACCTGTGCTTGCTGCCAAAGCAACCACCTACAAAGGATTTGAAAAAATACCCTATGAGGGAAGGAAGGTCCACATGATTATCCAGAGGAAAGTGTGGCCACAAAGAGCATCTCTCTCTGGAGGACCCAGAATACCCATGGAATACAATAAGCACCTTGTAATGCTTCACATCGCCTGTGGTGGTGCTGCAGGGAAAATCCAGCTGACAGGAGCCTACTCTTCCCAGCCCCCTCCAATCCAGCAACGCCGCTCCTTCCCCTTCTCTGGGCTGCAGCGGTGACATCCTGTACACCACTGCTGACAATCACTGTCTTCAGCAGCCTCATGCTGTACACCGCTGGGGCCAATGATTCACGGCATTGGTGTATGGGATGTCACCGCTGCAGCCAAAACAGTATGTCACAGCTGCAGCTTAGGGAAGAGGATGGAGTGGCTGTGCTGGATCGAAGAGGGCTGAGATGGTGAGCATAAGTTTTTATTATTTTTATAGGCTCCCAGCAGTACGTTAAATAAGAGAAAATATCTTGGACAACCTCTATATTGGTGCTATTACTGGGTAGATTGGTCATCCATAATTCTAGGAAAACTGTTTTTCAAAGTGTATGCAATTTAGCCATCATCTAACTTTCCCAGAAACAGAAAGGTAAAATGACTGAAATGGTCACTAACTTTTCATAGAACTTTGCATAAATCAATGGTACAAGCGACCACAACAAACTTTGTAATATGTCTTACTGAGAAACTTATCATGTTGTAAGTTGTTTACCTGCCCCCCTCCTTATTGCTTTACACTTTGAAAAATTCCTTATTCCTATCCTAGATAATTGCACATGTCTATACAAGTGGATAGGGGTGGGGAGAGGAGTGAGCAGGAGCACACAGGGACAAGCAGACTGCTGGAGCTACATGAACTTAAAGGGCTTCTGTCACCCCCCTTAACCCATTTTTCACTAGCTGACATTAGCTATTTGCTAATGTCAGCTGAGTCGAAATATATATTTATTACCTTGTCCGAAGTTGTAAATTACGTTAAAAAGCCACTTTTATATTATGCAAATGATCTTCGCTACCAGCAAGTTGGGCGTTTACTTGCTGGTAGCCGCCGCATCTAGATGAGTTATGCACGCCCCCTTCCTCGTTTGATAGACAGGGCCAGCGCTTTCTCCTCCTCGCACTGGCCCTGTCTGAAGATGAAATCCCGCTCCTGCGCCGTACCGCTCAGTAGTCGGCGCAGGCGCTCTGAGTGAAGGACGCGAGCTTCCCGTAAGGGAAGCGGGTGTAGCGGTGACGTAATCGGCGCAGGCACACTGAGGACGGAGCGGCAAAGCTCGCGTCCTTCACTCAGAGCGCCTGCGCCGACTACTGAGCGGTACGGCGCAGGCGCGGGATTTCATCTTCAGACAGGGCCAGTGCGAGGAGGAGAAAGCGCTGGCCCTGTCTATCAAACGAGGAAGGGGGCGTGCATAACTCATCTAGATGCGGCGGCTACCAGCAAGTAAACGCCCAACTTGCTGGTAGCGAAGATCATTTGCATAATATAAAAGTGGCTTTTTAATGTAATTTACTACTTCGGACAAGGTAATAAATATATATTTCGACTCAGCTGACATTAGCAAATAGCTAATGTCAGCTAGTGAAAAATGGGTTAAGGGGGGTGACAGAAGCCCTTTAAACTTCCTAACCATTTATTCACAACCATACAGGTTGGTATCTCTCTGTAATGTTCTCTATGATGAGGCTACTTTTGAGTGAGTAAGCGAAGGTTAGGAAGCAGATTCTCCTCTACTTTCTGTGTACAGTGGATAGCAGCCGATCTCCTCTCACCATCTCTGGGAGAACTGTAAACATTCACCGAGCACAGAGGATAACTGCTAAAAATGGCAGATACAAGTAGTGGCCAATAGTGTTATTCCTCATGTCCACACACTGTACCATTGATTAATACAGATTTGTTGAAAGGTTAGGTACGTTTTAATTTAACTTTAGTGAATCGAAGTATCCGAAGTTGACTCCGGTCTGAATTTCAGGGAAAAAGTTATTCGCCGAGAAGCCAAATTTCCTCATGCTTAGTGGTAATAATAATAAATCAATTTTCACTGAAATGGCATTTTAAAAAAAATCATACCTCATCCTTTTGAGTTTCAAAAGGGCGGTGCGGCCATCTTGATTAAAGATCCTGCGAGAAATCTCATGTGCAGTGGCGTATGAGGTCACCACACCGGTAGTGTGATGATGCAATCATGTGCAGGGCAGCGATCCTCCTGCACTGTCTCGTTCTGAAATCGCGCGCCCGCGCCGCCGCTCTGTATTCGGCGCAGGCGCGGTGAGCAGAGGACAGCAGGCACCAGCGTCCTCTGCTCACCGCGCCTGCGCCGAATCAGCAGCGGCGGCATGTCAGAACCAGGCTAGTGCAGGAGGATCGCTGCCCTGCACTGTCAATCAAAGTGTGAAGGGGCGTGCCAGCAGGTTGCCGGACGGAGCCGCTAGGAGCAGGGCAACGCCCCCCCTGCTCCTAGAGGCTAATTTACATAATATAAAAGTAAGTTTTTCAGACTATATATACAGCGGATTTTTATAAAAAAGACATTATCAAGCTGGTCTGACATTAGCACATAGCTAATGTCAGACAGCTTATAATGTCAAAAGTTGGTGACAGAAACCCTTTCAGTGCCGTGGCTCCCCATATCAGCTGATTGTGGGGGTGCCGGGTATCGGACCCCCACCAATCTACAATAGATGACCTATCCTGAGGGCCTTTCGTCAATAGCCCGTCAACCCCTTTAAGTGGCTTAAGAAATGTCAGACGTCTTCTATACTAGACCTCTGCTTGCTTGATCTGTAGGGAAACTCTGAGAATAAATGTGATATAATAGCTCACGCCAAGTTGTCCAAATTCTCTTTTATTAAGCTAAATAAGATCAAGCGGCTGTGATAAGACTCCTCCGTGCTCGACAGAAAACCTACAGAACCCTGTAATTACTCCGCTTCTTTTCGCAGAGGAACATCTGAATTTGTAGTCACCGAGGACTTCTACATTATTCATCCAGAAGTCCCCTGTGCCCGAGTTTTCCTCCATCAACATGGATTGTTAGTTTGAAGCATGTCTTCTCCATTACACCCCGGGCATTATATGTCAATGGACTTCACATTGTAGTGACAAAGACCTTGTTACTACACAGGACCCCATGCATGTAAACAACTGCAGCCTCTCGGCCTCTGCTATACAGGACATCGGGCAGGTGTAGCACTAGCAGTAACACTAACACCGAAAAATGCAATGGGACAAAAGGCCTGATGATGATGTACAGATGTAGCAGAGCTGAATATCCTTCCTGGGGATATGTTGTTTGTCCATTGACGTAAGACATTGCAGTGCAATCATAGCTAAGTAAAATGACACTGAGATATTGTGATGAGTTATGCTCAATGGCAAACTCAGCCCCGCTGTGTCTGTGAGATACTAAAAATCCATAAGGGTTTACTTCTATGATTGCAGCTGGTTTAATGTTTTGCCGTATTCTTTACAAAATGATTTTCAATGTTAATCTCGAGCTTCACTTTACTTTTGCAAAGATGTAGCAGAGCTAAATGTGGTTTTAGGATTTGTGGCTTTAGTTGCCCCTTCTAAGATTTTACTTAGGTCCTCCAGCAGTCCTATGTAAAATACACATACACATGCATGCTCAGTCCGGCAGAGCATGTACCTCTTCTTTGTAGCAAGACATAAAAGACACCCGTGGCAGTATATTTTTTTATGACTTTTTTAATATACCGCTGACATATTCTGCAGCACTTTATAGTCCCTTGTAAACACGGGGAGTACTTACCAACTCCTTTCAGATGTTGTCCTTGGCCAAATTTGAACCAAGGACCACAACTCTGCAAGGCACAAATACTAACCACTGAACCACCATTTCCTTCGGACATGTTGAAAGTAAGATCATGTCCAATCCTCCAGCCCCCCACCCCATCCACCGAATAAACCCTGGCACATTGGATGATCAGCAGGTCCTGCCGAGATCAGTGGGTTCACATGGCCACAGTCTAGTGTGTGTGGCCCCCTCTATAGACTCCCAAGCATCCCGAAAATTTTATTTGATTGTCTTGGTTGCATTTGTGTAGACCTTGGCAGAGCCACCTCTTACCTATGGCACTAGACGAGTATCGTCCTCCTCTCGGTGATGAACAGTTACCCATAAATTCTCACTATAGGGTTTCACTTCCGACTCGCACACGTCACGTGCTTTCTATGAAGCGTCTTGGATGTTCATTCTATTAACATTATCTATTTTTACCGCAGTGTGAAAAAAAAAAAAATCCATGAATGGAACGAATCCTATCTCGTTACCAGATGAGACAGCTGTTATTGTGACCTTAGATATCGTATTGATTTAGGATGTCGCACATTTGTGACTGTCTCGCGGGCTGTCCTCTCAAGGTTTCCACTTTCTCTGCGATGTATCTATGACTCCTGGTACTGCCGGAGTGATACATTGTGAATCTTTCATTACCGATGACACAGAATATGTCAAAAACACCAGGCGGCAAAAAGTAATATATTATTAATTACCTTCAATTCGGGGTCCTGCTTTGGGGACGTCCTAGAGATTTTTCCATTTTCTTGGACATAGCCTCAAAAGTGTGCACTGCACAGAGATGTGTCAGAGCTACCAAAA
Organism: Bufotes viridis; assembly: GCA_033119425.1. Classification (NCBI taxonomy): domain Eukaryota; kingdom Metazoa; phylum Chordata; class Amphibia; order Anura; family Bufonidae; genus Bufotes; species Bufotes viridis. The sequence goes on along the minus strand of CM065596.1, from coordinate 20,150,944 downwards.
GTGAGACGCCGTGAGGCTTCATGCACACAGTACGGATTACGCATGGATTTCCCCACATCGTTATACAGTACCAGAGATTTTTAAAATCACATGTGAACGGTGCAGAAGCTTTCTGCCAATAGATTGGCGCGGATTTTCAGTGCATATTTTAACCTTTGCAATGCCGAGAGTGAGATTTCGAACTAATCTGCATCAAAATGAGCAACAAAATCTGCTCAAAGTAAGGGCTAATGCACACGACCGTATGTATTTTGCAGTCGGCAAAACACGGATCTGCAAAAAAAAAAACTGATGGCATCCGTGTGACACCCATTGTAACAATGCCTGTTCTTTCCCGCATGGACAAGAATAGGACATGTTCTATTTTTTTCTACATGTTCTATCATTTCCGTTTTTTTTTCCCCAACCCAATTAAAATGAATGGTTCAGCATACTGACCTGTAAGAAAAATGGAACGGAAATGGAAGAAAATACAGTTGTGTGCATGAGCCATAATACTTGAAGATTGGAAGGAATGCAGTGAAATCTGTTTGAAAATCCATGTGGAAAATGCGCATAAATGACACTGCCGTGTGCATGCACCCTGAGGGGTTACAGCACTGGTTTTTCCTTGTGTGCAGCGGCACTGCCGGCTGAGCAGGGTATAGCAGCACGTCCCCGTTCACATGAATGGTGCTGCGCTGCAGTGCGCAGGGAGCTTCTCTGCCGCTGTGCAGAGAAAACAGTAAAGGGCTGCAGTACTAACGACCTTTAAAATATTTTGCTGGGAGTAAAATATTGATCACCTATCTTTAGGACGGTGGGGTTCCTACTTATTAGCTTTTTGAAGTGGCTGTAACGCTCCAGTGAGTGCTCCAGCCTCTTCCTCGGCCAGTAACGCCATGTTCATGGGTAATGTGGCCTAGGAGCAGCTCAGTCCCATTCAAGTGAATTTACCTGCGCTGCAATACCAAGCACAGCCACTATATCATGTAGGGCGCTGTGCCTGGTATGCTCACAGGAGCACCACAGCTGATTGGTGGTGAGACCCCCACCGATCATATATTGGTGACCTGTTTAAGGATAAGTCCTCAATATTGTACTTCTGGAAAACCCCGTTAATTTTCAGGATTGGTGTGGGTTTCAGAACCCCCACCAATTACAAAGAGATAACATACCCTTGCGGATAGTGATCTGCCGTCACTGTATAAGATGGGAATATCCTTTTAAAAAAGATATATTCAGGCACGATTTGGGTCCATATGAAAAATGGGTAAGAGGAATTGCTGCTTACTGGGAAAAACATGTGCAGGCTACTCCTAATATGGCTGTGTGTATGCAGTATGCAGCCTCTACACCTCCTATGTGGGGTTGTAGTAGCTTCAGACTATGAGGTGGGAAGAGGATGAAGGAAGGAGAATGGAATAAGTCTTAAGTAAAGGTAGTGGAGTAGAGAGAAGTCAGCAGAGCTTGGATATAGAGCAGAAAACATCCTGCCCGCCCCTTTAATTGTTCACTAAAACTAAGGCTACTTTCACACTACGTCATGGATCTGCAAAAACGCTTCCATTACAATAATACAACCGCATGCATCCGCCATGAACGGATCCGGTTGTATTATGTCTTCTACAGCCATGACGGATCCGTCATGAAAACCACTTAAAGTCAATGGGGGACGGATCAGTTTTCTATTGTGCCAGATTGTGTCAGAGAAAACTGATCCGTCCCCATTGACTTACATTGTGTGTCAGAACGGATCCGTCTTGCTTGCAGTGTTTTTCTGTTCACGATGGGGACGCAGCCAAACGGAACGGAATGCATTTTGGAGCACTCCGTTTCGCTCAGTTCATTTTTGCCCCCATTGACAATGACTGGGGACAAAACTGAATCGTTTTCTTCCGCTATTTACATCCTATAACGGATCTCAATAGCGGAATTGAAAACGCTAGTGTTAAATGTAGCCTAAGTTACAGCAGCCCAGGGTTTGGTGGGTGTTGGGGAAGGGGTCTAAGGAAGGACGTGAAAGAGTAGCATCAAGTAGAATCAGTAAGAGGGGATGACTGCGGTTTAGTTGGGACTGAGAATTACCAGTGAGAGTGTTTGGGTACTTGTGGGCATGCTCTCTATGAACCAACTATTTTTGCATTCTAATGCACACACTGGTTGTATATACTGTATACCGTATATGCTACTTAAAGGGAATGTTCATCAGAAAACGATCTATTGTTTATATCATGTCTTTATCTTCACTATATTTTCGCAAATGTTTTTGGTGATTTTATTTTTAATTTTCCCATTTAATTTTTGTTTTTAAATTTCCATTCCTATCTATATTTACCCAAAATCCAAAAATCCCACAGTTTTCACTTTGGCCAAGACTAATAATAGACTGACATGTCCTGCTCTGCAGAGATTACAGTGAACACCAGCCCCCCTCTATAAATAACATGGGATCATATGGTTATGGTCACAGCTTACAGTAACTGTTCCCCCTCCCTGCGAATTGACCTCCATATAGGTCACGGAGCATGTCCACAACATCCCTCCATAGAAGTCAGTGAACATCTCCTGTTTATCGTGTCTAATGGTCCATGCAGCGGCTGTAAAGTATGTCTCTAACAGCTCAGGCAAGATGGCTGCCTCCATAATCCTGTACAGAAAAATAAAAGGGAATAGGTATCAGTGTCCGGTTTAAATGAGTAAAAAAGAGCTACATTCCCTTTCAACTATTGATCTTCTGGGTTTTAGGAATATCATCATATACAGCATATTATATGCAAATCCAGTCCGTTCTGTCAATATCCCATGATTTCCTATTACTTTCCTCCTATTCCCAATATATTCCAGAGATCTCACGTACAGCGAGCGCCATCATCACGCCCATAGGTCATCTGTGCCACATCCCCGTTCCCCAGTCGAAACACCTAACTTTAGTCAGTTTCAGCTTTGTAACATGACCATAAAATCCTTACTCTCATCATCCTACAGCCTGATTGGTGGGACTATCTACTATTGGGTTTCTCCTTCATAAGCCATCAAAGCTCCAGTCTGTTCCGTAACACTGTAATTCATGATGGTTCCTCTAACTGATGGTTCCTCTTCCGCCGACTCACTCCGACAGTCATGGATGTCTCTTCTAAAAATATATTACATACAGGGGGATAGAAGAACATTACATCCAATAATTGCTCAGCAGAAGCAAGAGAAGACACAGCCCAAGTATACAAAAGTATAAAGATTTATTAACAAATAAATAAATAGACAATTGATAACGAATACATACACATTAATTGTGCGGTGGAGGAGCACAGAGTGAATGCCCAAGAACCACCACTGACACTGAATATCCCCCACACCACATAAAATAGTTAAACACTCAATAGTATAAGTAATAGTAATAGTACCTTACTCAACGGTAAGGTTGGAGGTCATAGTAAACCCCAAAGGATAGACAACAGTCTAGGACACAAATAACATACCGTTGGCCATAGTGTAAGGGGAAGTCAGCACCAGTGGAACAGAACACCCTATAGAAGAACATCTCTGGAACCTAAACCAGACAATTTCTTGACTTTGCCTTAGTAAAACCAAGCTATGGTACTGTATTTCGCTCAGCTCAGGACTAGTCACCCCGTTAAAACTATGAGTTACCCTTGGTTGCCATTGGACAAATTCATGAATTACAGAACCTCTGAAAGCTCTTCAAAGGTCGGTATCCATACTTTCTTTTCATGGACAGTTTGGACTTACACATGTCCATATGTACATGTGTGTTCTTGCCAACGTGGACACAATATTTTTCCATATTTTGAGACAGCATATACCATATGCCTGGTATCTAGCCTTTGCAGTTGTCACTTGCAGAATCACGGGTGCAGTTAAGCCCTGATAAGTATAGATAGGTGGCTACCAGATATAAACAAGGCTCGCCATCTACCATGAAGGCAAAGTGACATTGCCCAACTGAGTAGGCGATTATCGGGAAGAGAACATTCCTTCTTGATAATTGCCCGTTCATCAGTGGAGGTGAAGAGCTACATTCACATGCTGCTATCACCTGTCCCCCCATAGATTTATTGCTTCTGGGCAGCAGATCCCTATTTACACAGCACATTCTGCTGCCTGGAAACAGCACATTCTGCTGCATGCAGGATCATTTCACATTATGGTCGAGCATTTTGCTTGTTCATTGTTTGATCGACAACACATTTACATGAGTCTATTATCAGGAACAACCAATCATACTAACATTCATTTCGGATAATCGGCCTGACAATTGGGCCTTGTAAATAGACCTTTACTAGGCAACTATTAGGACTAGTGGATATTGTATGGTAACCATATTATAGGCCATGACCACCAGTTGAAGACAATCTTTATCGCTAAAGATAGCAGCATGAATCAGCAGAGCTATGTGGAGTTGATCGGCTGGGCTGGGTTCATGCAAATAGGGGTGTTGCATGTAGAGGCTCCCCTACTACATGTGAAGATTAATATATGCGGTATCTCAAAGTATTTACTAATTATGTCCTAAGACAGTATCTATGGGAAATCAGATTTATTTAATTTTATTCACCACTATGGAAGTCAATGGGAAAAAGGTGGAAAATTGTGGGTGTGCCTTTTGATAGAATGGGCATGCCTCTGCATATCAAAAAGACTAGAAATGAATGTTCCTGTGCTTTATAACAACAGAGTAATGTGGAATTGACCTGCTGGACTGGGTTCATGCAAATAGGGGTGTTGCACATAGGGGCTGGGGCTCCTCACCGACATCTAAAGATTACTATATGCAGCATCTCGAAGGATTTACTACACGTCCTAAGACTGTATCTATGGGAAATCCCAGTTTTAATAGTGTTTTACCTTGCTTTTTTTTCTACTATGGAAGTCAATAGGAAAAAAGGTGGAAAATGTGGGCGTGCTTCTTGATAAAGTGGGCATGCCTCCGCACATTAAAAAGACTAGAAATCACGTTTCCATGCTTTATAACAACATAGCAATTTAGAATTGATTTACTGGTCTGGATTCATGTAAATAGGGGCGTTGCACATAGGGGCTCCTTACTGACATCTAAAGATTAATGTATGCAGCATCTCAAGGTACTATACTTATTAACACTGGATCTATGGGAAATCACAGTTTTCAGTGTATTTTACCTAGCTTTATTTTCTACTATTGAAATCAATATTAGTGTTGAGTGATGTTTAGAAAAATTCAATTCGGCCGCTTTGCTGAATTTTGCTTGTTTGTAAGTAGCGGCCGCAATGATGAGGAACGGCTATTGCGGGGGTTAATCTGGTAAAATAAATAAATAAATAATATTCACCTCATCCATTTGAGCGCAAAGAGGCCGCCACGGCCATCTTCATTGACGACACCGCGTGAAATCTTGCGCAGTGCATGATAACGTCATCATACTGGCCAGCGTGGTGACGTCATACATCACCGCGCACGAGATTTTGCAGGGGATCTTTAACCAAAATGGCCACGGCAGCCTCTTCGCGCTCAAATGGATGAGGTGAGCGTTTATATTTTTAAACGCCATTTCAGGGGTAAGTGATACGGTACCATGAAATACAAGGAAATTCAGCTTTGCGGCGAATCAAATTTTTCCTGAAATTCGTATTATTATACTTATTGTGGTTTTATTATACTTCAACTCTCTCAACGCTTGTCAATATGTCAAAAAAAAAAGTTGAAAAATGTGGGCATGCCTCCTGACGGAATGGGCATGCCTCTGCATAGCAAGTACAATAAAACTCTTTATAACATGTTAAAAAGGTTAAATGTAAAGAAAATATTCTTTTTGGTTTGCATTCACCTCGTCAAACAAGTCTTCTTAAAATGAATCAATATAGTGTCAGGACTGGCTCTCAGTTGGATGGTGCCCCCTTACAGAGTACTGCAATGTGGTACCATATTGTGACTAATTATACATTGGCTAAAAAGCAATAATACACCAACATAGGATACAAAATAACATATTGTATGGTTTCTAGGTAGCGGTGCCTTAGTGAGTATGGCCACACAGTGCTGATGTAAGACCAGGAAGGTGAACACAATGCCTAAATAATACTGCCACACAATTATCATGTTGATTCATGGTGGCCAGGCCACACAGATGGGCTACACAGGACATTCCAGCAGGTCAAACCAGTATAGTGGGCAATAAAAGATAAAAATTTGTCCTACAAATATGTATACTTTATATATCCTGTAATACGCTGTCACAGAAGCACAATAAATAAATAAATAAACAACATTGGAAGAAAACTTGTAAAACCACAAGAATCCCTGACGCCCGCCGGATATCTTTTCTCTTTTCATGTCATGCAAATAACCCCTCTGCTCCTCTGCGCTTGCCTTCTTTTTTTCAAAAAAAAAACCTTTTTCTATAATTAATATTATTTCATGGCTTAATTATATGTTCTATTCATTATATATAATTACATGGTGCTGCCTTTCCCTGAGGAGTCGTAAAATGCACCCAGCTTGTTTGCAGCCTCATATTCACTGGGGGACTAGACTATAAAAAAAAAATCAAAAAAAGAGACTTGTAAGATGTGTTCTCTGATTAGTTCGGGAACAAAGGGGGATCGGCGCTGCAAGACGGAATTTTAAATAATGGATAAAAGATGAAAAAAGAAACAGAGAATTCATACCGGGAAAATATTATGAATAAAGTCATAAACCGTAGTGAGATTTTGAAGTCACATGCTGATGATTAATTTGTCAGAAATCAAGGCTACATATTGGTGGTTTGCAGATGGATTAGATAGATTTTTTTTTTTTACCAAAATGGTAGAATTACCGAAATTTTTTAAATTTTATTTGAAACCTTTTTAGATTTAAAAATAGCAATTAGGGTTCACATACTTTTTACGTTCTGTGACCGTGGTGGAGGATCCTTAGAGGGTCCCAGGGTCTTAGAGGGTCTTCCTCCACTTTCCAATTTCCGTTATATTATTAACTTGGATGAAGCAAGATGTTGGAGATATGATGGCTGTATTTCATCAGAAATACGGAAAAATATCCTGTTACTAGGATGAGCCCTTTTACATTGGCCATCTATGAGTTACTCAAGCTAGTGGGAGCAATCATTCCCTATGGCTACTCAAGGTGGCAGTCAGGTCAGAATGTAGCATGTAAACATCTTACCTGTTCTCCCTTTTCTCCAGGCCAAGAGTGCTCATGTTTCGGTCTGTTCCTTGTGAGTCTTTTTATTTCAGCCCAAAATTTGCAACCTTCAGCAAAATCAACCCGATTAAGCCAGATATGTAGGGTTGATTCTGCTGATTAAAATGACACCAATCTTGTGAAAATCAGTTGTGGCGTTCCTAAAAAAAAATAAGACTTTCATTCTTTATTCAAATGAGGACTTTGGTGAACCAAGGGGTGGGGCCAGCCCCTCACTGCTCCTCAGCTTTCCAGTGCTGGCCCCGCCCCTTGGTGCATTGAAGTCCTCATTTGTATAAAGAATAGAAGTTTCTTTTCTTAGGAACGCCACAACCGATTTTCATGAGACTGGTGTCATTTTAATCAGCGGGACACTTACAGAATGTATTTTTTAATGGAGTTGTTTCTGCTGAGAGCTGCTCTTTAAGGCATAATGCAATGGTCCCTACAATATGGGTTACCTTACTCAGTGGGGCGACCATGGGATGAGATTAACTATGCCTACTGGAGTAGAGTTAGGGCTCATGCACACGAATGTATTTTCTTTACGTGTCCGTTCCGTTTTTTTTTTTTTGCAGACAGTATGCGGAACCATGTGAATTCCGTTTTCGTATGTCCATTCCGCAAAATAATAGAACATGTCCTATTATTGTCCGCATTACGGACATGGATAGGACTGTTTTATTGGGGGCCAGCTGTGCCGTAAAATACGGAATGTACATGGACGTCATCCGTATTTTTTGCGGACTGCAAAATGCATACTGTCGTATGCATCAGCCCTTAATATGTTTAGTAGGTTGTTGAATTTAGTTCCAATGGTGGCTCAATTGATTGAATTAGAAAATTACACACATGAGATGAAGCACAAAAAGACCAAATGCTAAAATATAAACAAAATGGCATCTAAAAATGTCGTAAAAAATCTATTAGTATAACAATGTACACAACCAGCGAGTTTTCAGGTTTACTGTAGAATGAATTTCAAAGTCTTACATCAATCCTTTCTAAGGGTCCGTGTACACGGAAAGCCTCATGGATAGACCCTGTATGACGGCGCAGGAGCTTCAGGTGTAATCCGCTGGTTACTGTGCCTCCTGTCTACCAGAGACATAAACATAAGCCATCAGGTAGAAGAGCCATCATGTCTTGCGTTATTGTATTTTGGAGTATTTTAATGGGTTCCCCGTCATTACCCTGGCACCGCACTGACTGATCTGTGGTGAAAAATAGATGCAGACTTTACCGGAAAAGTAAAAATACTATTTTTATTATTGTAAAAAAAACTGAGAAGAATGTAATGTAGATTCCTACACCAGAGAGGTCTATGACTGACAGCAAAATGAACATCTACACTGTACCTGTGTCGTGAGGTATGTCTGTCTGTCTATCTCATATCTATCTATCTATCTATCTATCTATCTATCTCATATCTATCTATCTATCTATCTATCTATCTATCTATCTATCTATCTCATAGCCACTTTTTCATTTTTTTCTCTTTTTTCTTTCTTTCTTTCTTTCTTTCTTTCTTTCTTTTTATCTATCTATCTATCTATCTATCTATCTATGTCTGTCTTTATCTATCTATCTATCTATCTATCTATCTATCTATCTATCTATCTATGTCTGTCTTTATCTATCTATCTATCTATGTCTGTCTTTATCTATCTATCTATCTATCTATCTATCTATCTATCTATGTCTGTCTTTATCTATCTATCTATCTATGTATGTCTTTATCTATCTATCTATCTATCTATCTATCTATCTATCTATCTATGTCTGTCTTTATCTATCTATCTATCTATCTATCTATCTATCTATCTATCTATGTCTGTCTTTATCTATCTATCTATCTATCTATCTATCTATCTATCTATGTCTGTCTTTATCTATCTATCTATCTATTGTTTCACAAATCATTTTGGATTGACTGATTTAATAGAGCAGATACAGAATAAATAAGAGTAAACGTGCTGGGCGTTACAGAGACATACCGCCCCCTGTAGGTGTGTGGTCACTGTTATGGATGCGAGCGCCTCCCTTGTTGCTCTTATTTGTACTGCGCAGAAAAATCAGTTATGGATCAAATGGAGCCATTTGTCACGGATGAATGCATTGCAATGCTTTGATAACAGTGGGAGACAATAGCGTGGAAAAGAGTTCTGACTGAATTTGGAAAGCAAAGAAAAACTAATGAAGCAAAAGAAGAAAAAAATACAGTTAAAAAAAACAGGGAACTTGATGTTGTGATCATTTAATGAGTCATTTTATATGTTTGTGGTAATGATGCATATTGTAACTGACTGCAAGTACCAGGAATGAGATATGGTACAGTAAATGTGGGGGCATCGGTCCTTCAAGATCACAGCTAGGACAGGCGGCACGCACAATATATGTGATTTACAGAGTGGTCGTATCAATGGTGGAATATCGATCACTTCAATTAAAGGGATATTTCGACCATAAATGGAAACTTCTTGTGTATCTCGTGGGGGAAAACAGGGGCCCATGATTACCTTCTGGCAATCAAAAGTGGGTGACTGTACATGAGAAACGAAAAAAAAGGTACAAAGATAGCAGTCATGCCCAAGTCCTGGTGCCTAAGGGGGCCAACATACTCCTCTGCACATCACGTGGCGTGGAGAGCCACTGTGTAGGAAAAAGGTAAAGCGCGGGGGTTCTTGGGATCAGCTGGTGTCCCAGAGGTCAGATCCCCAATACAGTAATTAAACTGTCATATCAAGTGGCAGACTTTACCACCACTTAAACCAAACAAATGATTGTGGCTCCAGAAATTGGAGACCCTTGCTGGCCACAAGTGGGTGGCAAAAAAAAAAAACACTGAAGAAGTGGACATGCTATCTGTGCAACTGATCTAGTTTGTGGAGACTTCTGTAGCGTAGTAGCAGATGTGCCCACAGTGATGTCACAGTACAGAGATAATAAACACAGTGATGTCACAGTACAGGGATAATAAACATACTGATGTCACAGTACAGAGATAATAAACACAGTGATGTCACAGTACAGGTATAATAAACACAGTGATGTCACAGTACAGAGATAATAAACAGTGATGTCACAGTACAGGGATAATAAACACAGTGATGTCACGGTACAGGGATAATAAACACAGTGATGTCACAGTACAGGGATAATAAACACAGTGATGTTACAGTACAGAGATAATAAACACAGTGATGTCACAGTACAGAGATAATAAACACAGTGATGTCACAGTACAGGGATAATAAACACAGTGATGTCACAGTACAGGGATAATAAACACAGTGATGTCACAGTACAGGTATCATAAACGCAGTGATGTCACAGTACAGAGATAATAAACACAGTGATGTCACAGTACAGGGATAATAAACACAGTGATGTCACAGTACAGGGATAATAAACACAGTGATGTCACAGTACAGAGACAATACACACAGTGATGTCACAGTACAGGGATAATAAACATAGTAATGTCACAGTACGGGATAATAAATACAGTGATGTCTCAGTGCAGTGATAATAAAAACAGTGATGTCTCATTACAGGGATAATAAACACAGTGATGTCACAGTACAGGGATAATAAACACAGTAATGTCACAGTACGGGATAATAAACACAGTGACATCACAGTACAGAGATAATAAACACAGGGATGTCACAGTACAGGGATAATAAACACAGTGATGTCACAGTACAGAGATAATAAACACAGTGATGTCACAGTACAGGGATAATAAACACAGTGATGTCACAGTACAGGGATAATAATCACAGTGATGTCACAGTACAGAGATAATAAACACAGTGATGTCACAGTACAGAGATAATAAACACAGTAATTTCACAGTACAGGGATAATAAACACAGTGATGTCTCATTTCAGGGATAATAAACACAGTGATGTCACAGTACAGGGATAATAAACACAGTGATGTCACAGTACAGGGATAATAAACACAGTAATGTCTCATTACAGGGATAATAAACACAGTGATGTCACAGTACAGGGATAATAAACACAGTGATGTCACAGTACAGGGATAATAAACACAGTGATGTCACAGTACAGGATAATAAACACAGTGATGTCACAGTACAGGGATAATAAACACAGTGATGTCACAGTACAGGGATAATAAACACCCAGGGATAATAAACACAGTAATGTCACAGTATAGGGATAATAAAAACAATGATGTCACAGTACAGGGATAATAAACACAGTGATGTCACAGTACAGGGATAATAAACACATTGATGTCACAGTACAGGGATAATAAACACAGTGATGTCGAAGTACAGAGATAATAAACACAGTGATGTCACAGAACAGAGATAATAAACACAGTGATGTCACAGTACAGAGATAATAAACACAGTGATGTCACAGTACAGGGATAATAAACACAATGATGTCACAGTACAAGGATAATAAACACAGTAATGTCACAGTACAGGGATAATAAACACAATGATGTCACAGTACAGGGATAATAAACACAGTGATGTCACAGTACAGGGATAATAAACACAGTGATGTCACAGTACAGGGATAATAAACACAGTGATGTCACAGTACAGGGATAATAAACACAGTGATGTCACAGTACAGGGATAATAAACACAATGATGTCACAGTACAGGGATAATAAACAGAATGATGTCACAGTACAGGGATAATAAACACAGTGATGTCACAGTACAAAGATAATAAACACAGTGATGTCACAGTATAGGGATAATAAACACAGTGATGTCACAGTACAGGGATAATAAACACAGTGATGTCACAGTACAGGGATAATAAACACAGTGATGTCACAGTACAGGGATAATAAACACAGTGATGTCACAGTACAGGGATAATAAACACAGTAATGTCACAGTACAGGGATAATAAACACAGTGATGTCACAGTACAGGAATAATACCCACAGTGATGTCACAGTACAGGGATAATAAACACAGTGATGTCACAGTACAGGGATAATAAACACAGTGATGTCACAGTACAGGATAATAAACACAGTGATGTCACAGTACAGGGATAATAAACACAGTGATTTCACAGTACAGACACCGATCAAAGCAAATCTGGTGTAATCATGCACATTCTTCATGGTGATTTTTATCATCTGTCCAACTTCTACATATTAACCCCGCCAAAATTATTTTAAATCTGTTTTAATTGTAAACCCCCCTCCTCCCTTTAACAGTAAATGACCTTCTCTATAAGATTCCTTTGTCATTTTCACTCATTTCTTTATGATTCAGAAATCTTAAGATTCTATATTCTTGACGCTGCTAACCCACAGAGACGTGTTTTATATGATTACTGGTATCTATTTCTCGGTCTTTTCATTCATTGGATCGTGTCTCTACATTTTTAATGAATTCACAGTAAATAAAACATGGAAAGGGAGAAGCTTTTTTTTTTTCAAGTAGAAAAAATTCATCTGCAAAAGCCGAATTCTGCTTTTCAAATTAGCATTACAAAACCCAAACCTGATGTTACCTATTGACAAGTCAGCTGCTTTGTCATCTGAGGACAGATTGTATTGTTCCTTCTGCTATGCAGCAAGCAGCAGCTGGAGACGCCGTCTTCAGTTTTTTTTTTCTTTCCTTTTTATCCAAATATTACTGTGAATAAAAAGTAAAAGAAAAGGATCAAAGATTCATAGCATTAAACTGTTTGACTTATTTTATTGTTGTGCCTGCTCAATGATCCTATTACATGTAATCTTTAGGGGTTTTATTTGCCTGGTGCCTTTATATTCCTTATTATAAACAAGTCTACTGGAAGGAGGAAGCCTTATCAAAGGTGAAATCAAGGACTTGTATGGAATATGGATTGTTTTTAAGTACTTTATGACATTCTGGTTAATGTATGCCATGGACATCTTTTTTTATTGTTTATTTACTTCCTAAATGCAGAATTAAGAAACTTTTCATATAATCTTCCTTTAAAATGTCCTACTATTTTGCTTCTGCATAATGTGTGTAGGTCCTTCCCTTAGCTGCTGGTGCTGCTGAATCTGGCATAAAATCATCACAGGTCTGGTCCTCTTTCTGACACTCTGTTTTTTCCGTTCCTTCTCTCAGTGTTCAATATAGCAGCAGGGAGGGGGAGGATGTTGTACATGACAAATCAGAATGTGAAGAGGGAGGAAAGCCTCCAAAAGGGGCAGCTCACATGGGGTATAGATAGTGAGGCCTGCACACACAAGGCAGTTTGCATGGGTGGATCACATAGGCTATGCGCAAGTGTACTCCCAGGGCCAACTCTGCAGTGAGGTGGAAAAAGCACCTAGGGCAGACTCTTCAGTGGGGTAAAGAAAGCACCCAGGGCAGACTCTGCAGTGAGGTGGAGAAAGGACCTAGGACAGACTCTGCAGTGAGGTGGAGAAAGGACCTAGGACAGACTCTGCAGTGGGATAAAGAAAGCACCTAAGGTGTAGACTCTGCAGTGAGGGGGAGAAAGCACCTAGGGCAGACTCTTCAGTGGGGTAAAGAAAGCACACAGGGCAGCCTCTACTGTAGGGTGGAGAATCACATGCTGCTCAGCATTAATGACTGCCAGCATGGTACAGAAGATGAAATCAGGCCAGAAATGAAGCTGAATTGCCACATGAGAGCTAGTGAGGGCTGCATCATCCTGGGCTCAATGATCTCACATCCAACATGTAATACTGGGAGGAACATCCTACATCAGGAAAGTCCTAAACTAGGAGCAGGTTGCAAATCTTTGTAGTGGTGAAGGAACGGTTATTTTTCTGATATCCCCTGTGCACAGTTCTGTCTGCCTGTAGTTATCACTAGGGGGAGCTGAGGAGCTTACCGTATACTGTTTATAGAGTACATTTGTTTTCCTTCGGTAGTCTTCCTGGTCTTTCTTCACTAGCAGCCAGTATACGACTGCTGCAACCAATCGATAGACAATGCATAAGAGGTTGATTACCTATAGGGGTTCACTGCTTAAGACAACCTCTTTTCAGATCGAAGCTGACCCATGGTGATCAGTGGTAACATTATCACATGCTGGCTATTATCTTAGTTAGCATCGCTGTACTTTGGCTTATAATGGATGTCCAAAGTGATGTCATAGAGCCCTAATTGCACATATGAAATATTTTTTTAATTTTTCCTTACTTTTTCCATCCTGTTAGTGCGTAGTTAGTGGACATATATAACAATCAGCCATTGAGTTCCCTGCCCTGGTTTGCATTTCACCCGACTTGACGGGGCTGTCAACCAGAAATTCCATTACAATCTCCTGACAGTTTAACATGCTGTAATATGCTCTATTTTATTGCGTATTATGCTGAAATACAGGACTGTAAAGAAAAAGTGAGCGACCAGTAACATGATGGATGGATATTATTAGAGACATCATGAACATTGCACGTAGAAGCCTGAAGGTCCAAACAGAGTATAGAATATTCTAGTGAAGCAGTATTTATATGGTCACTAGAAGATAAAATTGAACTAAAGTCAATCACAGTACCCAGTAATAATATATGGAAGAATATGTACTCTCCTATATGGTCACATATAAAAAATGCTATTTGTGATGTTGTGGTTTTTATTATACTATTTCCATGAGAAATAGTTGCTGGTGTCTTGAGAAATTCTCAAGTTCACATTCTGTACATTTTGTAGCTGCAAAACCATACTTGCCAACTTTCCTGGATCACCTTGGAGGCTAACAAAAAAAAGGTGACCTCCTGGACTCCCGGAAGCTTTAAGAAATCTTCTGAGCACCTCTCAGAGTTTATCCCCTAGTTGACATCAGACATAGTCTAGTTCGGAAAATACAGAGGGAAGAGGTGTTGCCACGGCACATAAGGAGGCAGTATATTTTGGGGGAAAACTTTTCACTCAAGTCTCCCGGAGTCCAGGCTAGAAAGTTGACAAGTATGTATAATAACCAGGAGAAAACCTAAACAATTGCTCTGTGTGGCAGTAGGCAGGCAGCTAAGGAGACCTAAGGGCCCCTTTAGGCCTTTTGTAAATGGTGGACAGAGAAACAAAGTTCAACCAGAAGCCAGATCAGTTCAGTAGGTTACTTTCCATTCCATTGATAGGTTCCAGTAGCGGGGTGAATTGATAGTCGTAGGTCAGCCACACTCCATCAGATGTTTAATGGGACTCTGTTTTGCCAGGTTTAAAGGATACTTAGTAGAGGCGCGAGGTGTATTACTGTAGTAGTATTTGTGTGTTTATGTTTAATTGAGCGTGTCACTAATTTTAAGGGAACCATGATACAACCCAAGAAGAAGGGGAAGGAAATAAGATTATCACGTGAAATATAGAAACTCGCTTCTTTTCCAATGAACACCTTTTGCTCCACACAGTTTCTTCCCGACAACACTGTAGTTCCCACCACCCTCATCCTGTCGGCAAATTATTGATAGTTCGGTGTCACAACACCATGAGTTAGTGGGGGTGTATTTCACCCAAATTATGTGATTTTTTTGTCTTTTTGCACATTTTTCAGTTTTCACACCACATTTTTTTTTTTTTTTAACTATCACTGACTGTAAGTGAAACTTTGGCAATTCTGAATGGAATTAGAAAGAATATGCCTAATTTTGAAGCATTGGGACATGCCAAGTATGTGCAAAAGTCAAATCCGTCCTTACAAAGTATTTTGTCTTTTTTAACTAGTTTTCACACGGGTCACTGAGGTTTTACAACAGGCTGCAGTTACTATTTGGTCTACATCACTTTTCAGCTTGTCCTGTGTACACTTTGGGCAGTGGCAGCAGTCATCTCATTATCATGCTGTGAGGTATTGTTCAAGTAGATGTGCCCGCTGAGGACTTTGGCCATGGCTTTCACGGGATCAAGCCTCTTCTTAGTGATTTTTTTTTTTTTTTTAGCACCACACTTTGGACCCCAGGAGTTGTTGGTTCCTAAACTGGACAACCCCTTTAAAGTCCTCTATGGACATCAGATTTAGCATGTACCCTTAAATCTCTTCTTCTGATTTGCTACTGCTATGCGACAAATTTGCAATTTAATGGGGCTAATCCTCTGCATTTTAATCTGAAATAAGTGACATGCCTCTTAATTCTGAACTGGATTTTTTTCTTTTTACTCTGCACAACTGGAAATCTGTGTAAAGAAAATCTGTTGAATGTAAACCATGTTGCCGAAACCCCATTTACATGCGTGAGATGTGAATCAGATTTTTTTTAAATTTAAAGAGGACCTTTTACTGGTCCACAGTTTATGAGGCAAATGTATATACATGCAGAGCGGCACCCAGGGATGACCCTGCACTTACTTGTATCCTGGATATGAGCTGAGCTCTGCGATTGGCCAGTGCTCCAGGCTTGGGAGAAGGCGACGCCCAGGGCAAAAGAAGATTTCTCCGCCCAAGGCAAATATAGGAGAAGCGCGTGCTACGGTACCGGGGGCTACAGAGGACAAACAGAGCGGCACCCAGGGATACAAGTAAGTGCAGGGTCATCCCTGGGTGCCGGTCTGCATGTACATACCTTTCACTAACAAACTTTGGACCGGTGAAATGTCTTCTTTAAGTACAGAAGACGTGCCAAGAATCCAACATAAAATACACATATGAACATTACCATAGATTTAAATGGCAGAACATTTAAAATTGTATAGACAACTTTAGGGGCAATTTTTAATTATTACATTGTACTCATTTTGAGCTTAAAATAATTTTTTTTAATTAGTCTTTTTTTTTTTACAAATGTTCAGCCCCTTTCTTTGTACAGCACTGAGATTCTGTAGTAGCAAGCTGTCTGTTTACAAGGTATTCCTTTAGAGATCTCAGTTGACGGCTCATGTTAAGCCTTATCTCTTATAGCTCATTAGAGCTAATTTCTTGTCTTACTGATAAGAATATGGCTTAAAGAGGACCTGTCACCACAAAATGAAATGCAATCTGAAAGCATCATGTTATAGAGCAGGATAGGCTGAGCAGATTGATATATAGTTTTGGGGGAAAAATTAGTAATTTATACATTTATATACCTGCTTTTTCTACTTCCTGTGAACAACTATTGGTACAGGGAGGAGGTGTTATCAGTGATTGATAGCATTGTGCGTATACGTTTGTATACCGAGATAGCTGTCAGTTTTGTTGTGACAGGTCCTCTTTAAATAAGTGCTTATAAGCTGTCAAGGGTTCAGGGATAAGGACTATACATCTCAGACAATAGGTCCCACGTCTGGGATCCGCATCTATATCGAGAACGGAGCCCCGAAAGTGAAGGAGGGCGCACTGCGCATGCGCAGCCGCCCTCCATTTATTTTCTATGGGGCCGGCAAATATAGCCGAGCGCTGGTTCGGCCATTCCTGTCGCCCCCATAGAAATGAATGGGAGCATGGGCCACGCATGCGTAGTATGCTCCTATTCACTTCTATGGGAGCAGAGCTTGGTGGTAGACGAACCCCAGGAAATCTGGGGTCCTCCAGCCACTGCTCTCCTGCTCTCTCCGTTCTCGACTCGCACCTATCAGACAATGGGGGCATATCCTAACTATATGCCCCCATTGTCTGAGATGGGAATACCCTTTTAAGGTGAAAGTAAGAGGGTCCCCTTTAGGCTAAAACGTATCCCTTTTTGACAAAAAATACTGAAAGTTTTTAACAAAAACCAATTTAAAAAAACGATTTTTACTTCAAAATGAGTACAATGCAATCATAAAAAAAATTGCCCACAAAGGTGTTTATAGCCTTTAAGTCCCACCTCCAAAACTTCTTAGGAAAACCCCTTTGTAGAAAATTTGCATAAGCTCCACCTCTAAAAGGGACAGACAAGCACAGTTATATTATGCATTAGATATTTTTGAGTTTCGTAGAAAAGGAAAAAAATCATTATCCATTTTAAGAGCTCAATCATCGGGCTTTTCATTGGATTTCATATAAAAAGTTAAAGAACAATTTTATTCAGATTTGCTTTTCAGCAGTAGAAATCTGCTAATAACAGCTCTTTACATCACCGCTGCTAGGGTATAGTAATCCCGGTAGGCCTCGCTGATCCCCCTCCATAGATTAGCGGTATGTGATCACGCTCCCCATGCAGCACTCTGCGTTTTTTTATATTTCAGATGCCCGAGATGCTAAATGGCAGAATTGTTCCGTCAATCACTTCGATAATTCTTCATGAAATGCATGCTGGTTTATTCTTCTTCTCCTATAAGAGTCTCCAGCAGCTGAGATTTCTGCTACTTACCGGGACTGAAGAATATAAAAATGCTAACTGCCTGCAATATAATGGAGCAAAGTAAAAAGAGAATAATTACAAGGTCCGGGCTCTCTGTATAGTTGAGGTCTGTGAGTCAGTGCCACCCTTATATTTTCTGTGTATTTCTTTTATCCGAAGTAGCATTTTGTCTCAATAAAGTAATAACTGACGGATAAAGCCTAAGGGTAAAGCTGCCAATTATACGCAGTTGGGGGGAGGGGGGTAGGTGAACATTTTGTGACAATCAGATGTATAACTAGGAATTTGCAAATGCAGCAGAGCTGAATTTGCAGGGTAAGCCTTCAGGCTTGCCTTGTTCAGGTAATGAAAATTGCACATGGACAACTACTGTAAGAGCATCAGCGACTGGTAAATCTGTATGGGCCTTGCTCAATGGCTTCTGTAACTATAAACAAGTCCTAAACATAGGAAACCGTAAAATAGAACAAATGAACATTTGTGTAGCCCAAGGGAACCAATCAGGAACTTTCTTACATTTTCCATTATGGGATTAGTTGCAGTGTTGCAAAAGCTCCACCCACGAGGAACCAAAAACCACAATATGGTAGATTAAGTGTACCTCCAGTTGCAAAAACACTTCTAGGATATCAAAGAGACATGCCAGTGCCCCCCCTGGTTTGGCATCCATTTGTTATGACCTTGATAGTTGGAGTGAACAGGCTGGGGCTCTCTTGGCTTCATTCAAGAGTCCTGGAGATGGGCCATACACTTGCATTGCAGTCTATGGTTTGTGGTCACCTCTTCTGAATGACGCCAGTGGAAACCAAAGGAGTACAGCTCTATTCGGAGCACTCTGTTTGCTCTCGTTTTAGATTTGGGTTGGTGTTGCAGTCCACAGCCCACTACCAATAAGATTGTATAATTTGTTAGTAGGTTTGAAATTGGTACAGTTCTCTTCAAAGAAAATTGTACTAAGTCATAGCACAGGGGTCAGCAACCTCCGGCACTCTGACTGTGGTGAAACTACAGCTTCTAGTATGCTCTATTCACTTTGATGAGAGTCCTGAGAACTACCAAGCACGTGTGCATGCTGGGAGTTGTAGCTTCACCACAGCTGGAGTTCCAGAGGTTGCTGATGCCTGTCATAGTATACACATATGGACATACTTTGTGCACAAAGCACACATTAAACACATGCTACACAGGCATGCCATAGTAATCCACACCCACTCATAATATGTCACGCCCCCCATTTTTCATGGGGAGGGACAAAGAGATCATTAACCTTTTTACTTATCAACCTAGCAGTACTCCCCAATTACTGCTTTCTGACTTGGGTGCCCCCCCCCTCCCTCTCTGTATGGCAGCACATAGTCCCAAATAGCACCCATGTAATATGTCATGTGATGGACGAAACCTAAACCATAGTACAGTAGGCTCCCATACCAGTGGGTGCCGTATCGTATATGTGTCTATACTATGACAGGGAGCTAAGAAGCTGAGATACAGGCTGCTGCTTGTTAGAGGTTGGCTGTTTTTGGTGGTCACTGGCGAATTTCATTCCCTGGTAACAAAATGAGAGCTCGAGGAAACATAAAAATGTTTATCCATATTCAAGGAAAAAAAATGATCACCATTAGCCAGCTCCCTAGAGTAAGGACCAAACACCGCCCCATATCTCAGCTGCACACACAGGCATCCCGGTGCACAAAGCAGAGGGATCTTTTGTGCGGTTTATGCAAATTTTATAGGTTCTGTAGAACGTTTTTGGTCGCCGCCTGTAGCTCCTCTACTGAACCATTTAATTCATTAGCACTTACCACATTAATAACAGTAATGGGAACGTCTCTCGCCGCGCGCGGTCTTGAGTCACAACCGCACAACACATGTCATAACAATCCTCTTGTCAAGAAACAATAAAATCTACTTGTAGCTATTATGTTTCATCAGAAAAAAAAACTCCTTCTAAAAAATGCTAATTATTTCTAAAGCTGGGTTCTTTTGTAAATGGAGAAGGGAGTAAAAAAAAAAAATTACTAAACATAAATTATGAGCTAATTAACATTTCCATGGCAATTCAGGCTTCCAGCGGCTTACCAAGCTAATTAGCCCATTACTAATAATCAGATTTTAAAATTTTTGCGATGAGCGTGGATTTTAGGTCGGGGTTTGTAGGGACGTATGAATAGCTTCTTCCTCTGATGTGGCGGTGACCCGGAGCCTGCAGTGATGTTAATCTCCCTGCGGTGCGAAGCCTTCGACAACAGATGTCTGACTGACTCCGTGTGACGGTATTTCAATAATTAATTCTTACTTATAGAAGGAAAATCTATTTGTGGTTAAACATTATTTAACAGGCTCATTTAACATCCTCATGCAAATAGGACAATTGTCCTGTAAGCCCCACCCTGGAAATGCCCTAATCCATGCAGGACTGCACACTAATAGGCATGGCTTACATAAATTTTGAGACACAGTCTTTATCCAATCTAGCACCATGCCATTTCGTCTCCTGGCAATTTCCCTTATTTTTCTCTAAACAACCTCATAATCAGTCCTCGAAGAAAGCAAGTAGGGGACCAAGTCACAAGGCGCTTTCATAGCACCTCTTCTACACTGTTCTAACAATTAGTGAGGGTCACATTGTTTGGCTATTGATGGCATATCCTACAGTATGCTACGACAACCGCTCTAGGTAGGGTGGCCACTTTCATGACCACAAAAGGGAGGACATCCTAGGCCACACCTTTCACAGTTAAGCTATGCCCACTAACCCTGTGAAGCCATGCCCCTCCTGCAGTAACTGTGTCAGCAAGAGAAAAGAGGAGCTGGGGCGACTATCACTCGTGCTGTTTTTGTTTCTTGACTCCTGGATAACATAGAGATCCCGGAGAGGACTTTTCAGTTTCATGAAAGGTGGAGAGGACTTATAGGCCTTGCTGTGGACAAAGGACAGGAAGCTGGACTGTCCAGCCTAAAGCATTTGGCCAGCCTATGTCATGGTCAGGATATGTCATCAATATGTCCCACTCAAGGCACCCTCAATGATCAACTAATGGACGAGACTGTGGCACTCATGTCAGTGCTGGGGCCTCTTCTTGGTCCGTGACATCACATACATCAGTCCCAAGGTCTTTCTACAGCTCAGTCCCAATCAGTTGAATAGGATTTATACTGCTCTGTGCTTGGTATATTATAAAGAAGGCGTAGAGCTTATCTGAGCACTGCAGTTCCTTCGAACAGCTGATCAGCAGACAGGAGTGAACTGGCTATAAGCTCTACAGAAAAATTTCCCAGTGGGCCAATGCCCAGGGGGCAACCTGAGCCCTCCTCAGACTGCCAGCTGAGTACATAATGATCTGATACTCTAAGCCAGGGTGGCCAACCTGGGGCTCCCCAGCTGTTGTAAAACTACAACTCCCCACATGCCCTGCTGTAGGCTGATAGCTGAAGGCAAGTCTTGGCATGCTGGGAGTTGTAGTTTTGCAACAGCTGGAGAGCCTCAGGTTGGCCATCCCTGCTCTAAGCATTAATTAATGCTAGGAGCATCAGTATTTATGCATCTGGCCGGAGGCAGCAGGTGGCCTCCTGAACTCAACTGTATCATTGTCCTAAGGACATTGATACAGTTGAATACTGTTGTGAGGGCAGCAGTATTTCATTCTGCACTGTGGTATTTGCTTTTCCTGGGGTGGTATTTCGTGCTGCATTGTGGTATTTGCTTCTGTTGGGGAGGTATTTTGTGCTGCACTACGGTAATGCAGGCCCTGTCTACTTCTGTTGTCCCTGTCTACTTGTGTTGCCCCACCTTCTGTCAGTTTGGACCCAGGGGTCACCTTTTGTTTTTTTTCTAGGGCCATTTTAAGTTCGCAGTCCGCCCTTGTCGGTGGAGGTGTCGGGAGTCAGATTCCCACTTGTGAAAATAGGTCGACCAATATGTAATTCCCCATGATGTCGTGAACTCCTGTATTCATAACTAATAAAGACACTCCTGCTACCACACAAATGAGCTTTGCATGATAATTCATCGAGTGGTCTAATAACTCGTATAATTGCCGCCTGCTATGCCAAGAAAAGATAATACACAAAAACACGCTGAACAATTATTCTTTATCAGGTCGTTCAGTTGCAGAACTGCGGCCTCCAAGAGCAATCGCCTTTTTTTCCCGGGCATTAACAAGCCTCTTTCTGGTTGTTTACGGCCCTCTCTCTTTTAATTCATCACATGTAAACTAACTATTGTACAACTCCCACGGCATGGATTTGCTTTTATACACCGCAAACCAGATCACATTCATACCGTGGAGGCTATTATTCCTTGGCTGATAGTGGGGGGAAATACAGCATTGTGCGGCGCATTTTAGTACACAAAACCTAAATTGGCTGCAGCTTTATTCTCCTGCACTAATATCTCATCTGCTGGTGTTTCTCTGCCAAGAACATTAAGGCTTATATGAAGTTAGCACAAGGAGTCTTGTACTACAGTGGAGACGACTGATACATTCCGGTGCAAGGAGCTGTGAGATATGGCACATTCGGAGCGCGGCTCAGGAGACTTTTCTATCTTAATACAGTTAAAGCTTAAAGGAAAACTCCAGTCAAAGGGAAAATCCTCTTTCACACGTGTGCTCCTTATCTGCATAATGCAATGGCTTTGTGCTGTCTGAGTTTATTGTTAGGGTAAGTTCACATTGCCGTTAAATGGATCCAGGAGGTTGTTTCAGCAGAGAACAGACTTCCATAGTTCTCCGGATCTGGCCTAGCTGTGCACCGTCAGACCACATTGACTATAATGGGATCACGCAGGGATCCGTGCGCTTTCCCCATAATTACCAGCTTTCAACCAGACCAAAAATGTTGCATGCAACAGTTTTTGACCAGCCAAACAACGGCATGCTGCCAGAGAGCGGCCGGATCTGGCCTAGTAAACGGGCTAGGCCAGATCTAGTGAACTCCAGCAGGCTATTCTCTGCCAGAGCAGCCTGCCTGATCCATTTTAAGTAACTGTGAATTTACCCTTATGGTATAGTTTGTACAATGTAGCTGTATGTATGCATATGTGTCAGACTCCACCTCCTTAAGTTACCGTAATTGATCTAAACTTGCCAGAAAAAAAAAAAAAGGATCCAATATATTTATTGTCTGTTTACATGACGCTTCTCTCTTTGGAAATCCTACATCTGCTGACATCACATTGAGAATACGACAGACTACCAGGTTTATGGACAGAGAAGTCAGTTCTGACACCTAAGGGTCCTTTCACACTTGCGTTCTGAGGATCCGGCAGGCACTTCCGTCCCGCCGGATCCGTCAGAACGCAAGTCGCCTGAAGCATTAGAAGACTGATCAGGATCCTGATCAGTCTTCGAATTGCTTTCAGGTTACTATGGCAGCCAGGACGCTATTAAAGTCCTGGTTGCCATAGTAGGAGCGGGGAGCAGGGGAGCAGGGGAGCGGTATACTTACAGTCCGTATGGCTCCCGGGGCACTCCTGAATGACGTCAGAGCGCCCCATGCCCATGGATCACGTGATCCATGCGATCACGTGATCCATGCGTGTGGGGTGCCCTGACGTCACTCTGGAGCGCCCCCGGAGCCGCACGGATGGTAAGTATACTGCTCCCCCGCTCCCCACTACATTATAGACTTTAGCGTCCTGGCTTCCATGGTAACAATTGAGAAAAAGCTAAACGTCGGATCCTGCGATGCGCCGAAACGACGTTTAGCTTAAGGCCGGATCCGGATTAATGCCTTTCAATGGGCATTAATTCCGCATCCGGCCTTGCGGCAAGTGTTCCGGATTTTTGGACGGAACAAAAATCGCAGCATGCTGCAGTATTTGCTGCGTCCAAAAAATGTTCCAGTCCTGAACTGAAGACATCCTGATGCATCCTGAACGGATTTCTCTCCATTCAGAATGCATGGGGATGATCCTGATCAGGATTTTTCCAGCATAGAGACCCGACGACGGATCTCTATGCCGGAAAACAAAAACGCCAGTGTGAAAGAGCCCTTAGACAGTGGAGGTGCTGTAGATGGGGCCAGAATTATTCTCTAGCGCATGCGCATGCTATTATGTCCACCTCACCTGCGCATTCACCAGTGAGACAAATACTGTAGTTATGGCCCTGTCAATGGCACTTTACCCATCCTGGACCGTGGACATGACATGCCCATCCATAGTCTAGACCAGAAACCTGCTATTTAGACTGAAGGACTTGATGTTGACTGATGCAGGATTTACAAAGGTTCAGATTGGAGAGGTGTTAGCCTCAGGTCACAAAGAAGGATGTTACAATATTTTAGCCTGGATATTAACTATACTAAACTCCAAAAAGTGATATAAAGCAACAATGAAGTAACCTAATGCCTGCTCATCTCTGAGATCCAACAGGGGTCAGCATCAACAAAGCTGAATTACAGCATGGCAAAAGGGGGAGCAAATGCCAATTAGCAATCTCCATCCACCATCTCCACTTCAAAGTTCCTCCTTGGAAGCTTAGCATCTAGTTTGTAGCATTATTCAGTCATTTGGATACTGTGTGCATTATAAAGCCATATAATGTGGCTAGTGTATCTATTGGACTTCTTTTGGCAATGTTTAGACTTATTTCGGCAGCATAATCTACAGGTTAGAAAAAACTAGCAGGGGCATGTTCAGGTTTGCCTAGGCACCTCCACCAAACCTGGCTGTGATCTTTAATATACGGTTACTGGTTCTGACCACAGTTAAAAACAATCTATGTAGACAGACATTTTTCCCCTAAAAAATGCTGATCATGTCCACCGACTATGAATCAAGAGGTTTACGAGCGTTAACATGTGTAGTATTCAATTCAAAATTATTAATATTTGAGATTGAAGTGGACTAAATATTCTGGACAAAAATATGCTATGTTATGTTCAGTGCATGGTCTTGGGGTGGAGCAGGACTCAGGCATTCTCTGATTGGTGCTTATAGAATGCCTATGTTATGTACCGCCCCTGAGGTCCTACACTAGGCATGAGACTATGTTTCAGGTTTGATTGCATTACTCCTCAGATTTTACCTCTTTTGGTCAAAAGTGATCAACTCTTTGCAGAATATCATCAGTCCTGTCTTTGTTAAGGGTGAGGAACACATGTGCTTTCTGGTCATGTTAATATCTATTTGATATAACCAACAAAATGCAGGTCACATTACTACAACAAAAGCTCTGTGATTGCGGATGGTTTGAGGAAAACATGTCTGGATCATATATTTTTTCTTTTTTTATTTTTTATTTTTATTATTCTTTATTTATAATAACATGGATCATATATTTTTTCATGACAAATAAATTGAGAATTCTGGCCAGAATTCCTGGGAACAGCGTGGGAATACTATATAGTCTAGTAAAATGAAAGATGTAAAATCTCTATTAGATCTCTATCTGGATTTTTTGCAGAGTCCATTCTCACTGTAAAACATAGAGTAAATTATTTGCTCATAGGGAGCCCCAAATTATTTATTGCTCCAATGTACTTAAAATAAAAAATGAGCAGACATGCAAATAGTCTTCATGAAAGATCTTTTACCATTTTGTGTATACAGTTCCTATGCAGACTCTTGTGTCTCCATGGCTATAGACTGCAAACAAACTCTTTGTAGTCTGTTCCTGAACATACAGTACAGTACCTTCCATTTGTCCTCTACTTTTTGCCAACTTCCAAAATATAAAGTAAGGGTCAAAATGAAGGGAGCATAATGATTTTTTTACCAGTACTATTTGCAAAGTTGTTTTTCTATGTATTAGAACAATAAAAAAGTTTGTTGCAAAGGTGTGCATAACATTTAAGGGGGTGTCCTATAAGCGAAACCTGTTGCTATTTGCTAAGGGCTATTTGCAAAAACATTCAACTGAGCTAGAGTTGATAGTTTCAGCCAAATTCCCCCTATTACTATGCTGATTCTTCTCAATTGAATAGATAGGTGGTAAAGAAATGATATCAGCAATGTCAATTCCAACCTGTCCAGTCCATGTTTCCTTTAGAACAGGCATATGGACAATGACATGAAGAAGACTCTGTTAATACCATGTTTGTGGTGTATGCAAAAGATCTTCCAATGTATATGATAAATGTATGGTTTTGATTTATACAATAATAGATATGTTGCCCATTTTCTTAAATTTTAAAGATGCTAGATCCCCTATTTAGAAAAGCATTGATTATATTGGGCATTTACAATATACCCAACCATAAGGAAAAAAAGGTCCGAGCAAGAGTAAGTTGTTGGCAGATAAAATATTAGTGGGTTTTGTGAAGCATAATCTGATGTCTATGGTGCATTAGCCATAATTTGCCTCACAAACCTAAAAAGTTTAGGACTTTCCAGCCTGTGCACTAAAAAGTTAGTAATATTCCACATTTATCATAAGGGATTATGAAGATCTAAGTTTAGAGGGAAAAAACAAATACAAAGGACTTTTGACCACCTTGTTGAGCTCTGTCAGATGGTTGTTTATATCTGGAAACTGCCTAGTCACTCCCATTGACTTTAGTACAACTGCTTAAAAGATACCTTTTTATGAGAGTTATGGATCATTAAATTATATGCAGAGTCATATACTGCACCATTTTTTTTCACCACCATTTTTGGGCAGCCTACTCCCTTTGCATGTGTTGTTTGGAAACTGCTTAGTCGCTCCCATTGACTTGTATTGATACACAACATAGGTCTATGGCAGCCGTGAACTGCAGCATTGTTTCCGTTAGGCTGTACTTCTCCAGCTTCACCTCTCCCACTAGAAGGTTCTGGATCAGTTAGAAACTGCATAAAAATAGAGCAGCTAGAGACCCTTGGGGTCTGCAGATAGGGACCAGTGTTTAGTAGAAGAGACTCTGCCCGACTGCAGGAATGACCAGAAGAAGAAGCAAAGATGAGGATACCCTGCTTGACGATTGAGCCTCAAAGCCTGGGCTACCAGCCTTCTGAGAAAGAGAAGGCCAGCTAGCTCATGGCTTTCTTCAGTACAGAACTTTCTTCTGCCCAGGAGGAGACTGGAGAAGCCTGCTCAGCATGTTGCCTAATATTGTTTTGCACTTAAATTCCTCCAGTAAAGAAGCACCCTGACTCTCTAGACATATATCCCGTTAAGGTTCAACACACCTTACCTCCCCTCTGGAAAGCAACATGACACCTTGATGGTGTCCAGGGAAACCCAGCGTAGAGTTGGGACCACCTCAAACCCAGTGCCTGCATGTGCATCACAGCCCTATCCACATAGATGACTTAGGGACCTCCTTTCTGTTGATCATTATTAGTCCCAATGGTTGGGTCTTTGGCGTTTATAAATTTATCACCTATGCAATGTTGTTCCTGGACCAACCTCTTTAATTTGAGATCTGCAGATCAATGCACAGCGACCTCAGTGCAGGTGCTTTATATGTATGCAAAAACAAAAATGCACTCTGCAACCAGCACTCTGCCCTGCCTCCATGCTGGATGTTGAATGAGGCATTAGTGTACATTTTGGCCAAAGCGTAATAAGCCACTCACCACGTCAAGGTTGCCTCCATGAGTGGTCCCTAACACTAGTTCCTACCTGTTATGGGCCATGACAGCCACACAAAATCCAGGGAGCGCAGCCCACTATATACTTCTCCTGGAGCCAAATGGCTACTGGTAGGCGCTATAAAAGCAGACTCAGTTTTATACTGACTTTAAAACCAGCCTCCAGGGCAGACTAACTAGTCAGGTGTGCACGACTGCATGGAGATTGCCACGCCTCCTGCGCTCCCTGGATTTTGTGTGGATGTCATGGCCCATAACAGGTAGGAACTAGTGTTAGGGACCACTCATGGAGGCGACCTTGACGTGGTGAGTGGCTTATTACGATTTGGCCAAAATGTACACTAATGCCTCATTCAATATCCAGCATGGAGGCAGGGCAGAGTGCTGGTTGCAGAGTGCCATTGCATTTTTGCTTTATATGTATGCTAGGAGAAATAATACAAACCCATGATATCTAGATTCTAGCTCTACAAATAATAATATGTTGCACTTTTACTTCTCAGCCTTCACTTGTGAAATAAGTAATGGGACTATAACAGTAGAGATTTTGGTTATTTTTAGGATTGTTCCTCTGAGACCGAGTAGGACTTTGTGTGTTTGCAATGAAATGAGAGTATTTGCTCTGTGTTTGTGTTCCTATAGCCAGGCTATCCAGATGAGAACCATAGGATACACATCATATGGTCCTCACTATTATGCTGGTTGCCTCAGTAACTGTACGGGCATCACTAGTGGTCCGACTGAGAGCAAAGATAAAAGACTTTAAGCCTGAAGACATGGCTGCATAATGCCGATTAAAAGTGAATGAATGGCATCCTCACTCTTTTGATCTATACACAGAAGCTCACAACACAATTTGCATTTTGGAAGATGGTTGTTTAGTTACACCCTAGTGCCGAGTAATAATTTACACAAAAAAAGTGAAAAGGATAGAAAAATGATCCCAAGTATATTAATATATGAGACATTGTGCTGGTCGGATGCAAGTCATGTCCCTTCTGAGCTCATGCATTAGATTTCCTATGGTTTTGAATATATGGATCAGACATGGTTGGATTAAAAGGAGGCAAAGGGGCAATTTTCCTGAGGCCGTACTCAGCTTTCACATCATTTAGCTCCTCATGGAGTACTTGCTCTTTACTCTTTCACTAACTGGTCATCTCGAAAATGTAAATCACTGGGGGAGATTTATTAAGCAAAATGCATCAGAGATAGAGTGGAGACCTAATATGACACTATTTTATAGGCAGTGTATGACAGTATCATATCTGCATTGAATGGTACTGTTCCCCAAGTGAAAAAAAGCAGAGCCACGCTCTGCATAGTAGACACAGGTCTTCTCTTGGGACAAGGTAAAACATCTGCATATGGTGGCATCAACATTAAAATCATTGCCATAAGGCAATCTAAATCCTGCCATACACATTAGATTATTGTCAGCCAAATCAGTTTCTTACTCCTCTTCTGCCATTTAGAATATATACATGCTGAGATGAGCCAATTATACATGTGTATGGGATAATAGGGAGGAAAAGCTATCAGCCAAATTAGCATTTTGATCCTATTGCAATCTAACAAATGTGCACCTACCCTTCCCCTATCTTCTTACACTCCAGTACATGAATGAAACGATTCATTGTTCATGCTTGTGTCTTGTACAAGTCTGTGCTTAAATGTTATTGTTTTGCTATACATGCTCTAACTTCTGTCCTGTCCATGTATCAGAACTCATCTTGCTGTGGTTATATTGTATGCATAAGACTAGATTATATTGTGGGCCAAAGGGGCATTGTTCTTGGGCTTCCACCATTGATTAGGCTTCTATCATTGATGAGGCTTCCACTATTTATGGAGTTTCCATCATTGATAGGTCTTCTACCATTGATGTGTCTTCCACCATTGATTTGGCTTCCACCATAATGTGGCTTCCACCACTGATGAGGCTTTCACTTTTCACGGGACTTCCATCATTGATGGGACTCCACCATTGATGGGATTTCCACCATTTATGAGGCTTTCACTATTGATGGAGCTTCCACTGCTAATGGGTCTTCCCCCATTAATGTGATTTCCACCATTGATGAGGCTTCCACCTGTGATGGGGCTTCCACCATTGATGGGGCCTTCACCTGTGATGGGGCTTCCATTGATCGGGCTTCCACCATCGATGGGGCCTTCACCATTGATGGGGCTTCTACCATTCATGTGGCTTCCATTGATCGGGCTTTCATCATTAATGGGTCTTCCAACATTGAAGGGTCTTCTACCAGTCTGCCTCTGTTATACAGGGCTTGTTCTGTTCTATTTTGACCAGAATATTCGTGCCAAGAGGTAGCCTGTAATACCGCAAAGACCAAACAGTCGCCTGTTCTAAACTCATTTATTTAATTGCATTTCAAAAACCGAAATAGAGAAATACATTTCAATTCAGATGAAGTTTTTGCCCCCGCTGTTTAAGCGGAAATCACTATCCACATAATCAGAATCTGTCTCTTGCATTTTGACCTAGATAGACACCATTTTCCTGCTTTGCTACTTGGTACAGAGAGAAAGAATATATTATTTTTAGAGACAGTGTATGCACCTGACCTAGTCTCGGGTATAAGAACGTTTCATGCTTTCTTTGAGAAAAAGTTTAGTTGAGTTCTGAAAAGTATTGTTAATACAGAAGAGAGAAATGTGCGCCATGAAAAATTAAACTCCTTGTATTATCTGCCGCAATCTATTGTGTGCGGGGCCATCATTAAAAGCGCACACAGGGTCATTTACTATTAGCTGTGTAGGGAAATTGCAGTCACTAATGATGCTTGAGCTCTCCTATCTCCATTAGTGCACACCATGATGTTACCTGATGCAATCAGCCGATCTCAGGTTTGTCATTTGCACTCATGGATACCTGTCACTCTTGAGACAATTCACTTAGTAAATTGCACTTTAAAAAGACTAATTAAAGAGCTTGTCTAGTTTATTAGTTGATAGCAATGAGGTTCCCATTCAGGATGCTCATTCTCTGGTTCAGCATTTTTCTATGGAGGACCTGGCACATCCTGACAGCACATTCATTTCAATGAGAGCTGTGTAATGCTTAATTTCTCCTGTGGTGGCGCTGCAGAAGTATTCAACACTTGCTGCCAAGTTCCTCTGATGATTAAAACTGATCGTTGAAGGTTACAGCAGCTAGAAAGTTTCTGAACTGGAAATTGAGTCACTCTTCTAGTACAACTCCTTAAAACATACGTTTCAATGAGAAATATGGACATGCATTTTTCGTTGGGTTATTTCAAGATCCATATCCTCTCCTAACCGTCCCAAAAGCTTGACATCAGTAGTGCTGAGGGAAAGGTGGCTCCAATAGGCCGATAGCTTGTCTATACACTAGATCCACCATTGACTATACATCTATTCCCAGTCTTCTACTGGATAATTTAGTCATCGTTCCAATGAGATGGCCTTAGACCTGATATATATATATTCTTCAAGCCCATGGGTCCCATTACGAATTCTGTATCAGGACCCTCTAGCCATCTTTTT
Source organism: Bufotes viridis (assembly GCA_033119425.1). Taxonomy (NCBI): domain Eukaryota; kingdom Metazoa; phylum Chordata; class Amphibia; order Anura; family Bufonidae; genus Bufotes; species Bufotes viridis. The sequence continues at coordinate 20,119,523 of CM065596.1, read as the reverse complement.
TTTATGATACTGTTGTCTTCATAGCCTTTGTTCCCCCCTTAGGCACTAGGACCCACAGCTTCTGCTACCTCTGCATCTCCTATGACTCTGCCCCTCTGTGGGTAAATTAATCCAGCACCGAAAGACATACTTATTATGATTTTTGCCCTTGTCCCCTCCCTTTTAGACTGCCCCCTAGGATCTCCCACACTCTTTGGTTCAATTGTTTAACTGGCTTAATACAGTCATAAATATGAGGAACATCTACATGACATTCGATCGAGACTTATGGTATGATAAATGAAGCTGTTATATTGATTGCTATGGTATCTCTTGCCTTGCGTTGTTTTTCTGCTACTCGCTTGGGTGTGCTGAGTCACATCCCATTGGATTTTTTGATTTATTTTAAAACTTTAATTGTCTATTCCAGTAACAGAGGACACCAGGTCAAAGAATGTTCATTAAGACGAGCTTGCATATTAGATGAAATCCTTCCAGGAAGCTGGATATGCGAGAGGCATTTCAGTGTAGCCTCTAGATAGTAATGTGGACACAGGGTTAGATAAAGTAGGATGTATACAACGGGAATTGCCTAGAGCGATGCTCCAGCACAGCCATTATTTGCATAGAATCATGGCACTAATCAGCTCCGTGCTAAATAAAAATATGAAAATCTAGGTAGACATACAGCAAGCGGAGAACAGCAGCGAGTGGGATTGGGATGATGCTTTTTATATCTGAACTTACATCATTGCCCATGATTTGCTCATAATTGTCTCTAGCTCATAAAAGTTTGAGAATTTTCCACACAAGACATTTTGTAATTGGTGAGGGGTCCATGATTGTTAAATCCCCTGTTTACACCCAAAGCAGCTTCCAATGATCAGTGGTACCTCCCCAACTTACACTGAAAACAGCTTCCATTATTTAGTGGTACCTCCCCCACAAAGCAGCTTTTAATTATTAGTGTTACCTCCCTCGTTTCCATTGAAAGCAGCTTCCATTGATCAGTGTTTCCTTCCCTGCTTCCACTGACGGCAGCTTCCATTTATCAGTGGAACCTCCTAGTTTCCAATGAAAGCAACTTCCATTAATTAGTGTAACCTCCCTTGCTTACACTGAAAGCAGCTTCCATTGATTAGTGGTACTGCCCCTGCTTACATTAAAAAATGCTTCTGTTGATCAGTGGAACCTCCCCTTCTTCCATTGAGAGAAGCTTGTATTGATCAGTGGTATCACCCCTACTTACATTGAGAACAGCTTCCATTAATCAGTGGAACGTCCTCGTTTCCAAAGAAAGCAACTTCCATTAATTAGTGGAACCTCACTTGCTTCCATTGAAAGCAGCTTTCATTGATTAGTGGTACTGCCCCTGCTTACATTGAAATATGCTTCTGTTGATCAGTGGAACCTCCCCTGCTTCCAATGAGAGAAGCTTGTATTGATCAGTTGTATCACCCCCACTTACATTGAGAGCAGCTTCCATTAATCAGTGATACCTCCCCCGCTTCCACTGAAGGCAGCTTCTATTAATCAGTGGACCCTCACTTCCTTACGTTGAAAGCAGTTTCCATTAATTAGTGGTGCCTTCCCGTTTGCACTGAAAGTACCTTCCATTGATCAATGGTAGCTCCCCTCTTACATTGAAAGACACTTCTATTGATAAGTGGCACCTCCCTTGCTTCCACAGAAGGCAGCTTCCATTAAACAGTGGTACCTCCCCCCCTTACATTGAAAGCAGCATCCATTGATCAGTGGTACCTCCTTGTTTCCACTGAAAACAGCTTCCATTATTTATTGGTACCATAAGCAGTTTCCATTGATCACATTCCATTGAAAACAATGGCTGGAAAGTTCTATAAACCAATGTATCTAATTGCTCAATCTGTCTTCTATTTTATGATATCCATTAATGGAAGAGCAAAAATGTACTGACAAGCCCCCTTCAAAATGTAAACGAAGACTTAAAGGGGTATTCCGGTTGGTACAAGTTATTGCCTATCCACAGATCGGTGGGGGTCTTAATGCTGGGGCCAGCAATCATGAGCCCACACCCCTCACAACCCCCAGAAATAAATAGAGTGAAAGGTCGAGCTTGCACACTGCCGCTGCCTTCATCTCCACAGGAGTTTCAGAGACATCTAATTACAGAGATCATAGAGATAAATTGAGCAGCAGTGAACCTGTCCTGTTCATTTTAGTGTGTGTGGTGGCAGGAGATAGGAGGGCGAGTGGGTGTGAACCCTCACTTCAATCACGCCTATTTCAAGAACCCAAAATGAGCGCCAATGTTTTAGTAGATAAGGGTATCTATAAATAACAGGGTATATTCCATAATAATAGTCTTACTAAAAAGTAGTTGGTACATATACTACAATGACTATAATTAAAATCAAAAAGTCAAAATTATCGTATATTTCAACTTACTTCACGAGGGGGGTGGTTTACTAGGATAAGCATAAAACACCTGTAAACCAATTACCCCCCCAGCCAGGATCGCTTCAATGATGTTAACAAATTGGAGGCAGCCAACTCAGGGGGGCTTCTGTTCAATTGTCTTTTATTCCAATAAAATCCGGCTCAACGCGTTTCGGGACAGGCACGTCCCTTCATCAGGAGCTATAACATTTTGTGTGTGTATTAGGGGTATATATACCCCCATGGCTGGGAGCTAGGAGACTTCAAACATTGAGTCCACACAGCTCTGCCACTGGAACAATAGAGCTCCATACAACAACTATACTTACGGATTTCCACATAGTGCGGCACAACCAGTGTCCTGATGAAGGCGTTTATCGCCGAAACGTTGCTACAATATTTATCTATAACTGGCATACCGCATACTGTAATCTAAGCTATATAATAAAGACACAAGAGAACAACAGCAGTGGTGTCCAGGAACCTTCTTTTTTCACTTATAAACCTGGCCTGGGAACCATTTCCTGTGACCCACACCTTACAAAGAGAGCACCACCCAACCTATACAGAAGAGATTAATGTTAGGTGGGTGTCCCAACTCTTCCCTAAGATGTCGAGCGGAATAAGGGTCGGACATGGTTGATTCAACATCCATATCCTCTCCTAACCGTCCCCAAAGCCTGACATCAGTAGTGCTGAGGGAAAGGGGGCTCCAATAGGCACATAGCTTGTCTATATACTAGATCCACTATTGACTATATATCTACTCCCAATCTTCTCCTGGATAATTTAGTCATCGTTCCAACAAGATGCACTTAGACCTGATATATATATATATATTCTTCAAGCCCATGAGTTCCATTACGAAATCTGTATCAGGACCCTCTCCCCACCTTTTTTTATAATACTGCTGTCATCATAGCCTTTGTTCCCCCTTTAGGCACTAGGACCCAGAGCCCCTGCTACCTCTGCATCTCCTATGACTCTGTCCCTGTGTGGGTAGATTAATCCAGCACCAAAAGACGTCCTTATGTTGATTTTTGCTCTTGTCCCCTCCCTTTTAGACTGCCCCCTAGGATCTCTCACACTCTTTGGATCAAGATCAAGAGATAAGCATGCATGTGAATGGGGGGAGTCTGAAGGAATATCTTTCAGCTAAACATGCGATTATCTAAAATGTATGGCCAGCTATGGTATATATGTCCTCTATTGTTACGCACCTATCTGCAGAATTACTGGGGATACTTACTGGAAATGCCCCACAACTAGTTCTAAACCCAAGATTTTTCCTGAAGAGATAGCCATTGGTTTGCACTTTTGTTTTTCTTTAAAGCATCTGCCCACTTTAGACATTTCATTTTTGCTAGGAGGACCTCCTAGAAGTAAGTTGGTTATACAATGTCCTACAACTGACACTTCCTATGATCAGCTGTGATCGCTGGGTGAATTCAGCAGCAAGTTTTCAATTTCCCTGCAGCGCCACCACAGGGGAAATCATGGATTGCATGGCTTCCTGGACTATCATTGTAATGCAAGGAAGTGGCAGGTCCTCCATAGAGAGAAGCACTTTGTAGCTATTTTCCTCCCCAGCTAGGTCTCAAAGGAGGATGCCCATATTTTTTAACTCAAAAATTCCCTAGTAGAATATCTGAAAGTAGATTTTAATGTGTGATCAGCAGCTTTGACAGGTCATTTAATATCCCACAAGCACCGTAACAACCTTGAGTAGTAAAACTTCATATCTGCTTTGACAATCATCCTGAGGTATGCCGGGGACTTCTGTGTGGTTCGGGATTTGAAACTTATGATTGAATTTTGATTGGATTAATTTAAACTCAATTAATTAATTGATGTAAAATGCTTGCCTGATATCAATTAATTAACAGAGTCAAGGTTAATTCAGTCATACAGAGAACAGGAACCCCCCAAACAGGCAGGAGGACTCAATGTAAGACATGAGAGTATCTAACTTTGGTGGTTAAAGTGACGGTTATGTCTGATGAATCTACTCATATGAACTAGATCAATCAATGCACAAAAATGACCAAAAGTGGCTCTATTGCCAAGATATAAGTATCACAATGTATATTGTGACTACGTAGGGGGCCAACTTAAATGAATAAATGAATTGTACAAGCTCCCATAATTACAAATACAAACACACAAAAAAAAAATTGCGCTCACAAAAGTACCAAAAATGTATACTATTTCATTAGATAAAGATCAATATAAATACGTTCCATTAAAAAGGGGGAAGTGGCAGAAAAGACACCATCCTGGTAAAACATACCCAGCAAGAAAAGTATATCATATATATAAACATATATATATCATATATATAAACATATATATAAACAAATAGATACAAGACATGAAGGCACGCCGAAACGCGCGTCAGGGTGATGCCATCCTGGTATACATTACCCACATAGGTGAGCGCCTGCATAGGTTATCCTTGGATTCTGGCTAGCATTTGCATGTAACATGATTTGATATAATCTTTTTATGTCAGTATCCTAGATTGGTGTCCATAACTTTTGTAGATATAGACTTACCAGATGCATTTATATCACATGGTCATTATTAACTACTTTTGTATCTGATATATTTGTTTATATATATGATATACCATATTTTTCAGTTTTTAAGACGCATCCCCCCCCCCCCAAAAAAAAAGTGGTTGGAAAATGGCAGTGCGTCTTATAAGGCGATGGTGTAATTTTTACATGGCTGACACTGATATATCGCTAGCAGCTAGGCTACACAGCACGGCTGGCGATACATCAGTTACAGTTATGCGGAATGGGAGGAGGGGCTGAAGATTGGCAACTCGCGGCGGGGCCTGGTGCACTCACAGTATTACACCAGGCCCCGCGCACAGTAGTCTTTTTGTATGTAAAGTCTATTTCTTTCATACTGAAGCAATCGCTCTCCTTTGATAAACTAGCCTAAAGGCCTGAAACAGTACTCACAGTATGAATGCAGCGGTCCGGCCGGAATGTGACATCACTCAGTCAGTCACGCTCCTCACACTTCACTAATGAGCGCAGTGTGTAATGGGACACATGAGGGGACATATTAATAATGTAATGCTGTGAAATATAGGGCTATCCACACATATAGCATCTTATGCTGGTCCCCCTGATGACCCTATATGTCACACCACACATCCCCCATAACAGTGCATCATCCACAGATCCCCCCCATAACAGTGTGTCATCCACAGATCCCCCATAACAGTGTGTCATCCACAGATCCCCCCATAACAGTGTCATCCACAGATCCCCCATAACAGTGTGTCATCCACAGATCCCCCCATAACAGTGCGTCATCCACAGGTCCCCCATAACAGTGTGTCATCCACAGATCCCCCATAACAGTGTCATCCACAGATCCCCCATAACAGTGTCATCCACAGATCCCCCATAACAGTCTCAGCCACAGATCCCCCATAACAGTGTGTCATCCACAGGTCCCCCATAACAGTGCATCAGTCACAGATCGACCCATAACAATGTCATCCCCAGACCAGCAAATTGATTTTCCCTGAATGGCGATAAAGAATTTGAAAACATCATACTTACCTCATCCATTTGATCGTAATGAGCCAGCCGCTGCCATCCTGATTGAAGATCTCGCACAAATCCTGTGCGGGGTGATGTATGATGTCACCATGTCGGCCGATGTGATGACATCATCATGAGCCGTGGAAGATTTCACTCTAGATCTTCAATCAAGATGGCGGCGGCTTGTTGCGATCAAAGGGATGAGGTACATATGATTTCATAAATTAATTTTTTTATTTTACACTGTGCTATTACTGTCAGATGCCGCGATCAGCGATGAACACGGCATCTGAGGGATACAATAACAGGGAGCCCAGCAATCGCCGCTTCCTGTCATTGCACCCACTACTTACAAAGAAATGCATTTCGAATCGAATTTTCATATCCTTCGCTCATCACTAGTCATAAACTTCTAGCAAGAATAATAGAGATATGGCACAACATTGAGTCGCAAGAGTCAAGCACATGTGCATTGGTTCTGGTGCCTCAGGTCCAGAGGCTCTTCTGCCATATAAAAAGACAGAGGTATCATAGCAGATTTTGCATGGAGATCCAGAAGCTTTAAGTTACGCATCTGATCATAGGCCACTGAGCTTAGGGGAAGCCATGGAATTGCTGTAGAAAAATGTCTGGTAGTCAAAGTTTAACTCGAAGTGACATTGGAGGGGATCAACGACAATGAGAATGAGCAGCCAGCGGACCCCTTCTGTGTCCATCTGCCTTCTTTGACATCATCAGTCCCAGAGGAAATGAGAAGACACTACCAGGTAGAGTGGCTGGCACTGTGATGCCGAAATGTTTGTGGGTACAGTAAGAACGAAATCTGCCTTGGCTGTAATAGAGAAGTGCTTGTGGCATTGTAAGGAGGTATGTCAGCCACTATAAAGTGAAATGTGAGTGGCACTGTAAGGGGGAACTGTAAGGATGAAATGTGAGTGGCACTGTAAAGGGGAAACTGTAAGGGTGAAATGTGACTGGCACTGTAAAGGGGGAACTGTAAGGATGAAATGTGACTGACACTGTAAAGGGGAAACTGTAAGGGTGAAATGTGACTGGCACTGTAAAGGGGGAACTGTAAGGATGAAATGTGACTGGCAGTGTAAAGGGGGAATTGTAAGGATGAAATGTGACTGGCACTGTAAAGGGGGAACTGTAAGGATGAAATGTGACTGGCACTGTAAAGGGGGAACTGTAAGGATGAAATGTGACTGGCACTGTAAAGAGGGAACTGTAAGGATGAAATGTGAGTGGCACTGTAAAGGGGGAACTGCAAGGATGAAATGTGAGTGGCACTGTAAAGGGGGAACTGTAAGGATGAAATGTGAGTGACACTGTAAAAGGGAAACTGTAAGGATGAAATGTGACTGGCACTCTAAAGGGGGAACTGTAAGGGTGAAATGTGAGTGGCAATGTAAAGGGGAAACTGTAAGGATGAAATGTGACTGGCAGTGTAAAGGGGGAACTGTAAGGATGAAATGTGACTGGCACTCTGAAGGGGGAACTGTAAGGATGAAATGTGAGTGGCACTGTAAAGGGGGAACTGTAAGGATGAAATGTGACTGGCAGTGTAAAGGGGGAACTGTAAGGGTGAAATGTGACTGGCACTCTAAAGGAGGAACTGTAAGGATGAAATGTAACTGACACTCTAAAGGGGGAACTGTAAGAATGAAATGTGACTGGCACTGTAAAGGGGGAACTGTAAGGGTGAAATGTGACTGGCAGTGTAAAGGGGGAACTGTAAGAATGAAATGTGACTGGCACTCTAAAGGGGGAAATGTAAGGATGAAATGTGACTGGCAGTGTAAAGGGGGAACTGTAAGGATGAAATGTGACTGGCACTCTGAAGGGGGAACTGTAAGGATGAAATGTGAGTGGCACTGTAAAGGGGGAACTGTAAGGATGAAATGTGACTGGCAGTGTAAAGGGGGAACTGTAAGGGTGAAATGTGACTGACACTCTAAAGTAGGAACTGTAAGGATGAACTGTAACTGGCACTCTAAAGGGGGAACTGTAAGGATGAAATGTGACTGGCACTGTAAAGGGGGAACTGTAAGGGTGAAATGTGACTGGCAATGTAAAGGGGGAACTTTAAGGATGAAATGTGACTGGCACTGTAAAGGGGGAACTGTAAGGATAAAATGTAACTGGCAGTGTAAAGGGCAAACTGTAAGGATGAAATGTGACTGGCACTGTAATGGGGGAACTGTAAGGATGAAATGTGACTGGCACTGTAAAGGGGAAACTGTAAGGATGAAATGTGACTGGCAGTTTAAAGGGGGAACTGTAAGGATGAAATGTGACTGGCACTGTAAAGGGGGAACTGTAAGGATGAAATGTGACTGACACTGTAAAGGGGGAACTGTAATGATGAAATGTAACTGGCAGTGTAAAGGGCGAACTGTAAGGATGAAATGTTACTGGCACTGTAAAGGGGGAACTGTAAGGATGAAATGTGACTTGCACTGTAAAGGGGGAACTGTAAGGGTTAAATGTGACTGGCACTGTAAAGGGGGAACTGTAACGATAAATTTGACTGGCACTGTAAAGGGGGAACTGTAAGGGTGAAATGTGTCTCAAATTCACAGTGGGCAAAAGTGAGTCAAAACATTGATTAGGCATATAAGCCAATGGGTGCAACCGATACTCAAGACCTGAATTAGATACACTCACAAAAGTTGTTCAGCAAAGGCTGGGGGTATCTATAGATGGTGATGTCGATCTGTTAAATAAACTGAACATTCTTAGCATAATTTATCTTGTGGTATGCCTAGTGCAGGGTGAAGCATGACACCAGAATTCCTATTTTGGTGTTTCATGAATCTTTGTGTCATGTGCAGTACCCCAGACCTGAGAGTATCTGCAATCGCTGTTAAGTTTTGTACGTATTTTGTATTTTCATATGTTTAGGCCTTTTATGCCATCAGAGAAGGTAGGGTTGGCAATGGTTGAAGGAAGAGTGCTAACCACCCTCTTCCTGCCCTCTTAGAAGGATGAGCTGGTTCTGCTCCCTGCCAGGAGGGGGATTTCCTGAGTAGGCAGCAAAGAGATAGGAAGCACATGCCAGAGCTCCTGCTCCAAGGGACCATATCTAGTTGTCTTGTGAGATCTTCACTCCAGGAGATCAGAATCAAGAACTCTTCTTCAGCAGAGTGATTCGCAAGATTCAGCAGAGTGATTCGCAAGATTCAGCTTCACAGACCCTGCTGCCAGTGAGGGAAAACAGGTTAGACACCCATCACCTAGAACAATCACCTGGCCATACTAACTTCAAGCCTAAACCTCTCAGTGGACATCTATATCCAAGTGCCTACAAGTGCTATTAAATTGCCATCCAACCAGCCACTATACCTCCTCATCTAGCGCCAGAAACTGCACCTTATACGGCTGGATGTTCCACAAGTTATATTTTACACCGAGTAAAGAGAGATTTTACGTTTACTTCTGGACTGATTCTACAAACCACCTTCCATTGCATGGATCCACAGGGAGCAACAGTCTGAAGGTGAACACTAGGATACAACATCTTAGCAGGGCCACTACTACTTCCATCCTCTGCACTGTTTCCTCGGGGGCTCGCTGCACATACCCAACCCTCTAGGGTGCTGCATTGGGCGGAATTCTGATATATTTTGTCCGGAACATTCGGTAAGGAGCTGAGCTTTTTATCTTTCTTGTTTCATCGGATTAGATGCTATGGTCGTCTGGCCCGTGACACTGGGATTTAAAGAGCACCATAGAGAAAATCCTTGGATCATCCACATGCCAGAGAAACAAACCATGCAGGCAACCATGGGCTGCTTGTAGAGAGGGGTCCCGGCCTTGGGAGTCCCCCCCCTTTGTAACTGGGTAGAACTGGAATTGGCCTGAGGGCAATAGAAAGGGCATGGAGGGGGAAAAACTCAAAATGCTTCTTTATTGAGCGGCAAACCTTGGGAGACCATTGTAAAATTTGCTATAGATGCCCTTTTCTCTGTGTACCCAGTTGCTGTCAGTCTTCACTGTAGTGTAGCATTCTATTCATGGGTGGGCACAGCTATAGGTTTTGAAATCTATTTGATTCTGTTCTACTGCGATTCGTGCTGTGTATTTTAGGAACCTAAGAATTCAGATGAATAATAAGCAATGCAGCATCCATAGCTGCGCCTTGCGGAACAGCTGAAATTGTCATTAAATCCCTGGGAAATAAATATTAACTTTAAAAGGATTATTATAAAAAATAATGAAAATCTGCATGTCACTAGGTATATAAAATACGTGAGACGCATGATTTATGCCGTTTTATTTAAGCTAACTCGCAAACAAATGTAGATTTAATGCACATTACTATAATGCATTTAGTGGCCTAAGTTACAAAAATTAAAAGTCCTTAACTTTCTTATTCTCCATATATTCAGATTGATTGGGTACTCAGCTTCATTATTCTCCCCGGTTTGATTTATGAACTTGTAAATAACTCTGAAAGCTCACGGTGAACAAATTAGAGGATATAATAAAATACAACATTATCTGATCTAGGGAAGAATAATGGAACGCAGACTTGGTGGTGCTTTCATAAGTAGGATTTTTAGCTGTGGTTTGTAGCATACGGGTAGCTGTGGGGAGTAGTGTGTTCCAGTCGTTCATGGGCCCAAGTGTTGGTTTCTACCATGACTGAAAGTGAGATATCATGGGTATCCTATTATTACAGAGATTTGTTCACATCTGCATTGTAGGCTCTGTTAGGAGCCTATATAGCAGACCCGGCTGTAAAAAAATGCTGAACAACTGATGCAATTAATGTCCATCAAGTGACGGATCTATTATTGGCTTTCATCCCATTCTTCTGTTCCTATGATGGAATAGAAGAATGGAAATGCCTTACGTAGATGTGACGAAAAGCTGAAACCTATATGGCTTCCATTTCAAATCCTAGAATTAGACACCTAAATATACACATTAGATGTATGTCCTCCGTATCTATTGATTTTGGTTAGATCGACCACATATCTAATGTGTATGGTGGTGGGGGTCTTACTCTTTTCAGTAGATTTCAGGGGAAGGAAGTGTTTTGGCATTTTTTAAATTTCAACATGGCCAGTCCCTTTGTTCTTGGGTTGACCTATCAGGAAGGGACTTGCCCTCTTTTTCGCCCCTAACCCTTTTTCTTCACATGTATTTGTGGGGGGAACAGGGGAGATAGGTTTAGACCAAACAAGTGTTTGGCTGACAGCTATCTCATGTGGATGGCTGACTCTACTTCTATGACTAAATAACAACATGCTCTCCAACAGGCTCATATATACTCATATGTATCCAGAGCTTCCACCATCCATTGCTCCAATTTCACAGCTAGATTCTTTTTATGCAGGCATCTCAATGGGAGAGTCCTTTCTCAGGGGGCATGTCTTTTCTGCTACAGCTTTCTCCCGATAACAGCTCAGAGGGTATGCCCTTTCTGCTACAGCTCTCTCCCTGTAACTATCACAGCTTCTAACAGTAGATCCGGCTGGTGGCAGTTAAAATATGGAACTGAGCATGTGTGACCACCTCATAGATGTTACTAGGACAGAGAAATAAGGAAAAGAACAAACAGCTGGTGGCGCTATACAGATAGATTTTATTAAATAACTTATTAAATTACTGCCGACCACAAGGGATTCCAGCAGGGGTATACTTTGTCATCTCCTTGTTGTCGAGGGTCACTTTTGGGTTTGTCCAAAGCTGAGTACCTCCTTAATGGAAAGCTCCTGGCCAAGCTTTAATTCTGTGATATGTCTGTTGCGGGGACTCAGTCGGTGTAGCATGTCACAACTATTCACATTTTGATGTTTGTTCAATCATTTTCATGCACTTCCCCATCAGTCCCTGGCACTAGGCAGTACAGTTTTCATTTTGACTAGACTTTTCCTTTAAGTTTGGAGCATCAGAGATTTCTAGTCTTTACTGTTTACTTCAAGTGCGGAGTACCAGAGGTTGCTAGCCTTTCTTGTTTCCTTTCAGTGCAGAGCAGCAGAGATTTCTAGCCTTTCTTGTTTCCTTTAAGTGCAGAGCACCAGAGATTTCTAGCCTTTCTTGTTTCCTTTCAGTGCAGAGCAGCAGAGATTTCTAGCCTTTCTTGTTTCCTTTCAGTGCAGAGCAGCAGAGATTTCTAGCCTTTCTTGTTTCCTTTAAGTGCAGAGCACCAGAGATTTCTATTCTTTCCTGTTTACTTTAAGTGCAGAGCACCAGAGATTTCTATTCTTTCCTGTTTACTTTAAGTGCAGAGCACCAGAGATTTCTAGCCTTTCTTGTTTCCTTTATGTGCAGAGCACCAGAGATTTCTACCCTTTCTTGTTTCTTTTAAGTGCAGAGTACTAGAGATTTCTAGCTTTTCTGGTTTCCTTTAAGTGCGGCGCACCAGAGATTTCTATTCTTTCCTGTTTCCTTTAAGTGCAGAGCACCAGAGATTTCTATTCTTTCCTGTTTCCTTTTAAGTGTGGAGCACCAGAGATTTCTATTTTTTCCTGTTTCCTTTAAGTGCAGAGCACCAGAGATTTCTAGCCTTTCTTGTTTCCTTTATGTGCAGAGCACCAGAGATTTCTAGCCTTTCTTGTTTCCTTTATGTGCAGAGCACCAGAGATTTCTAGCCTTGTTTCTTTTAAGTGCAGAGTACTAGAGATTTCTAGCTTTTCTGGTTTCCTTTAAGTGCGGCGCACCAGAGGTTGCTAGCCTTTCTTGTTTCCTTTAAGTGCAGAGCACCAAAGATTTCTAGATTTTCTTGTTTCTTTGAACTGGATGATATGGTCGCCCCTCTCTGGCTCTATCCAAATCCAATGTTATCTGAATCCTCATTCATCTCATGAATTGCTGCAATTTTGCTCATCTCTGAAAGTTGTCCACATTAAAAGAACATAAAGATAACAGTCGGTAGGAATCCGTGAGATTAGATAAACGGCGGTAAAAAAGAGAAAAAAAATATAGAATCCCTTTTTGTATTCCAGTCCTCCATGATCACAGCTGACATTATACCAACGAAACAACGACACATTCCAAATGGCCTCAATTATCTAGATAGAAACCCCTGGAATATATCATTTTCTATTAGCAGATAAATCAGCGATACAGATCAGACCGCGGCTCTGCAACTTATCAGCAGCTCAGACAGTCCGGGGATGTAATCTTGACTCCTAGCTTGTAAGGTGGAGTATTTCTGCAGTAAGTCTCAACTTGATGCAGCCGGTGCAAAAATTCTCAATAAAATAGATTACGACATCTGTAATTCCGGGAGATGTGACAGTTCAGTGGCCGTGCAGCGTACTGAAGCGCCGCTGTCTTTCATTGCAGATGTAAGAACACCAATGACATTTTCCTGCTGTCATTGCACAAAGGCAAATGCAACGTCTGATGTCTACAATTGTAATTGTGGTCGTTTAATAATAATTATGGGGCACATTGCTGCCAATATCATGCTGGCTACAGTATATGCTCAGCACATGAAAACCCAAAGCAAAGAAAGGAAAGAGCATTGCTCACAGCAATCAATCAGATTGCAGCTATTTTTAAAAGAGCTGAAAGCTGATTGGCTCCTCTTGAGTACCACTTTTAGTTTGTGTTGGGAAAAGAGGTTGTTGGTGGCAGTGGGGGTAACTAATTTGCCACCAGTGGGGCATGGAGAATAGAAAATCTAGGTCAAGCCTCCTACTTTTAACTGGTTTTCTAAGCTTTGTCATCGAGGGCAAAGAAAATTTAAAATTTACAGTCGTGGCCAAAAGTTTTGAGAATGACACAAATATTAGTTTTCACAAAGTTTGCTGCTAAACTGCTTTTAGATCTTTGTTTTAGTTGTTTCTGTGATGTAGTGAAATATAATTACACGCACTTCATACGTTTCAAAGGCTTTTATCGACAATTACTGTACATGACATTTATGCAAAGAGTCGGTATTTGCAGTGTTGGCCCTTCTTTTTCAGGACCTCTGCAGTTCGACTGGGCATGCTCTCAATCAACTTCTGGGCCAATTCCTGACTGATAGCAACCCATTCTTTCTTAATCACTTCTTGGAGTTTGTCAGAAATAGTGGGTTTTTGTTTATCCACCCGCCTCTTGAGGATTGACCACAAGTTCTCAATGGGATTAAGATCTAGGGAGTTTCCAAGCCATGAACCCAAAATGTCAATGTTTTGGTCCCCGAGCCACTTAGTTATCACTTTTGCCTTCTGTCACGGTGCTCCATCGTGCTGGAAAATGCATTGTTCTTCACCAAACTGTTGTTGGATTGTTGGAAGAAGTTGCTGTTGGAGGGTGTTTTGGTACCATTCTTTATTTATGGCTGTGTTTTGGGGCAAAATTGTGAGTGAGCCCACTCCCTTGGATGAGAAGCAACCCCACACATAAATGGTCTCAGGATGCTTTACTGTTGGCATGACACAGGACTGATGGTAGCGCTTACCTTTTCTTCTCCGGACAAACCTTTTTCTTGATGCCCCAAACAATCGGAAAGATGCTTCATCGGAGAATATGACTTTGCCCCAGTACTCAGCAGTCCATTCAGCATACTTTCTGCAGAAGATCAATCTGTCCCTGATGTTTTTTTTGAGAGAAGTGGCTTATTTGCTGCCCTTCTTGACACCAGGCCATCTTCTAAAAGTCTTCATCTTACTGTGCATGCAGATGCGCTCACACCTGCCTGCTGCCATTCCTGAGCAAGCTCTGCACTGGTGGCACTCCAATCCCGAAGCTGAATCCTCTTTAGGAGACCATCCTGGCGCTTGCTGGACTTTCTTGGACGACCTGAAGCCTTCTTAACAAGAATTGAACCTCTTTCCTTGAAGTTCTTGATGATCCTATAAATTGTTGCTTGAGGTGCAATCTTAGTAGACACAATATCCTTGCCTGTGAAGCCATTTTTATGCAACGCAATGATGGCTGCACGCGTTTCTTTGCAGGTCACCATGGTTAACAATAGAAGAACAATGATCTCAAGCAACACCCTCCTTTCAACATGTCAAGTCTGCCATTTTAACCCAATCAGCCTGATATAATGATCTCCAGCCGTGTGCTCGTCAACATTCTCACCTGAGTTAACAAGACGATTACTGAAATAATCTCAGCAGGTCCTTTAATGACAGCAATGAAATGCAGTGGAAAGGTTTTTTTGTGATTAAGATAATTTTCATAGCAAAGAAGGACTATGCAATTCATCTGATCACTCTTCATAACATTCTGGAGTATATGCAAATTGCTATTATAAAAACTTAAGCAGCAACTTTTCCAATTTCCAATATTTATGTACTTCTCAAAACTTTTGGCCACGACTGTAGAGACGACCCATTTAGTAAGAGTAGTCACAAATCTGGTAAATTAGGTAGTAGGGGGGCATGGAAAAATAAAATATGTATGAAGTGCAACTGATATAGTAGGGTTTGCTAGTAAGTTGGCTGGTAAAAAGGAAAAAATAGTATTTGCAACTGATTAAGATTTACCACCAAAGAGTCATCAAGAAGGGGAAAATTAGATGTAGCCTCTCCCTGTAGATTTACTAATATTAACCGCCAAAAGAGCATGGTAAAAACTGGATGTAGCCTTTCTATTGCCATTGATTTACTTAGGTTTTGCATCAAGGGAGCATGTAGAAAGTAAAACGTAGGTGTGACCTTCTTGATTCAACTGATTTACTAAGATTTTCCATCAAGGGAGCATGTAGAAAGTAAAACGTCAATGAAGCCTCCTAGATTCAAGTGATTTGCTATGTTTTTTCACCAAAGGAGCATGTAGAAAGCAGAACGGTGTTGTAGCCTCTTGGTTTCAACTGATTTCCTAAAGTTTTCCACCAGGGGAGCATGTACAAAGTAAAGGGTAGGTTATTTACTAAGGTGTTCCACCAATGGAATGGATGGAAATTAAAAAGTTGGCGTGGCCTCCTAGTTTTTACCGATTTACTAATTGTTTCCAAAAATG
The DNA here is from genome assembly GCA_033119425.1 of Bufotes viridis. NCBI lineage: Eukaryota > Metazoa > Chordata > Amphibia > Anura > Bufonidae > Bufotes > Bufotes viridis. The sequence continues at coordinate 20,103,645 of CM065596.1, read as the reverse complement.
GAGTGTATAGAAAGTAAGGTGTAGGCTTCTAGTTTCAACTGATTTACTTAAGTTTTCCACCAGGGAAATATGTAGAAAGTAAAAAGTAGACATGCCCTCCTAGTTTCCACTGGTTTATTAATGTTTTCCACCAAGGGAGCATGTACAAAGCAAAAAACATAGGTTTTGTCTCATAGACTGAACTAATTTACTAAGATTTTCGACCAAGGGAGTGTGTGGTCTCCAAGTTTCAACTGATTTGCCACCAGGTGGATAAAAGAACGAAGAAAAATAAGGTGTCTCTTCTCCATCACATTATTTATCAGAATTTTACCTATTTTGTAGAATAAAAAATGAAGTTGAAGCAAGAGCCATATACAGGAGTGCCTTATATTGAGGAACAAGATGCACAGTATCTATAGTAGTTACACTGGGGTATATACATCTCATAGTTGCATTTATATGTACAGAACTGTATTCTGTATTATACCCTAATTTACATTTCCCTGACCCAGATCTAAATATATTCGGCAAGAAGAATGTTTGATGTCTCATAAACTAGAGCAAGCTGACTCTTCCTACTGTCAAACTAATAGACAAATTGTCCTGGGAGATTAGTCAAGTCCCTTAAGTTTGCTTAAAAATTTCAAAAGTCTTAAATAAATTGTGAGTTGTCTAAAATTTTATGGCATGAGTCATTGATTGGTAAAATCCAAGGGACGTTACTGTGGACACATCTGTTTGTTTAGTTTCACAGGAGAAAAAATATTATAACATTAATATATATTGTTGGTAAAAGCTTGGGAAATGGTAGTAGAGCCAAAATGCGTAGCTTGAAGCTCCTTGGCCACAATGCAAGATTTGCAATGTGGCCCGAACCTACAATGTATCATTTAAAATGCTGGAGTCTTTTTATGTGTCAGAGTTGCCTTTGAACCCCTTACTGTATAATTACTGTAAGCATTGAGAACTCACCTTGCTGATCTCTCACCAATTTTGTTCAACTGCTGTTCTAGTCCCCGCTCTTCTGCACTTCCTCTTGTCAAGCCAGAAAATAGCTACGCCTAACCATTCAGCCGTTCACTGGGAGCAACAGTGACTCACCTTTCAGGCATGTTGAGCGAGAGAAGAGGAAGTGGAGTAGAGCATTGACTGGAGCAATGGCCAAATAGCAACATCAGAGGATCGGTAAGATGAGTATTCACTCTTTGTCATTTTTGACATGACCGCTTTTCTATTTGAAAGACCACTTTGTTTGTAGTCTGTCACCATGGAGACACATAGTTCATGAAAGGAGCTGCATACTCAAAACCATTGGATATTTTTTTGTCAATTTTCTTTTTAGATACATAGCTGCAAAAGTATACACACCTTCTAAAATAATCTGCCTTCTTTCAAAAGATCCACGTGAAGGAGTTCTAATTTTCTTCTCTAAAATTGTATTATTTATTAGTTTATTATTTTTTATATTCTTAATGACTTGTTCCCCTTGAAAGCTTTCTCCTGAGGTATAATACAATTAATAACTCGCGCCAACACCTTTGCATTACAAATATAAAAAATGGACACATTTCTGAATCCCGCAATTCACACTTACCAACAATGATCTTTAGCAGCTCGTCTAAATATGATTATTTTTCTTTTGGTGACTCAGACAGAGCAGCACAATTTTTGCAAACAAATCTGATCTTGAAATGCAGTTACTGCCAGTCGGGTTATCGTCTTCAGACAGGAATGCAGCAGGATTTTCTCACTGTCTAAAACAATTTTTATTTTAATCGTTATTACCCAATTATAATAGAATCATTTTTATCTACCTTCAATTAGTCCAACAGTGCAGCTTCAACCATCGTTATTAAGACTCTTACAACTCAGATCACTTGTTTTATGGCCAAAGCCTTGACTAAATTTTATTTCATGAAAGGATTCTAAGAAATAGCTTTGGTCTTTTGTGAGTATCATATTTCACCATCCATTAAGTGTTTATAGGTCAAACCCAGGGTCAATGGATTTATGGCCAAAACCTCAAACATTCTAAATTGATGGCCAAGTATATCCTTAGTATCTATTTTTTGGGAGCATGGGTCCAACAGAATATTGATTTTTCTATAAAAAATATCCCGGAAGGCTTCATATTGTAGAAATCTTAAGTATATCTTGCTTAGGGATGCCAAAGGGAAAAACTAAACAAGTGAAAGGTCTCCAAATATCAACTCTTTGAGACCACCCATGATCTAGATAGTTTTTTTTTGTTTTAGGGGTTTCATTATACCCTATGTAAATTGGTCATTTTTGAGAGAATTATCCCTCTAGAAGACCATTTTCACTCAAGTTTTGAATAATCATCTCTAACTGTGTTTGCACAGAAAAAGTTGGTGCAATTGCTGACAATTAAATGTGTATGTGCAGCACACAGTGATGAGGAAAGGCACCATTTTTACTCCCTTCAGGGCACCCCTTGTCTCTTGAGGCCTCCTGCCTTGTGTAGGTTGGGGTGCCCTTGATGGAGTTAGGTTTGGAGGTGCAATGCAGGGTTCTCTAGGTGCAAGGGTGGGTTTGGTGCAACAGGTTCAGTGTGCTTTACTGCAGCAATTACGGATGAGTTACATGGGCACTGTACACATCAAATTCGGTCTTTAGAGTTGGCAGTTGCAATTCCCAAGGCTGTTACAGAAGTCTGCAGCTCACACTTGACTAACCCACTTCCTCCTAGATAGGAAGGGGTGGTGCTTGACCTGCCCAGCCACTAGGGAACCTCTTACTCCTTACCCAACTTATGGGACAAGTAATATATGAAATGCAGTGACATTAGTACTTTAACTACTTGCAGTGGGGACACTGCATATGGGGGCCCCCCGACTCTCCCTCGGTGGCAGAGGAAGAGAACAGTTGGCTGTATTAGATTCCAATATGCCCGATCCTTTTCTACTCAGGGAGATAAACCACACTAGATGGCTATATCAATAGCTGTCTCCTCCTCCCATTCACAATATATGAGTGCTTGGCCCTGTCGAGCATGAATGTGTTTGAGGCTTGGGAGAGATACTGTAGCTGTCCCCCGAACAAGTGTTACAGTATATGGTCGGCCTCATTCATTTCTAAGAGGGGTCTTTTAAGGAGAGGTTTCATCTTTACTGAAAATATTTGCATCCAGTTATAGTAAAGCCTGTTTGAGTTGACCACCAAAAATTGCATAGAATTTTTTTTCGCCTCTAGACAAGTGGTCCTCTTGAGGAAGTTGTCCATTATGCATAGCATATGGGTTAGGCTCAAAACCTGTCCCAGAAAATCAGGTCTGGACTCTGGATACAAATGTGGTGTTCTCAAAGAGTTAGTCTTTTAGAGAGGTTTCACTGTACTTACCACCTGTCTGTGGTCAGCAGTATACTGGCATTTTAGTATAATTTGGTGGACCGATTGGGCAGTTTTTAATCAACCTTCGTACAATTGGTCATTCTATGATGGCTCAGCTTCCATATTGGACATCTATAAAATGTGGCTCTTATATAGTAACAACATCAATTTTTTATGCCTTGAATTTGGCCAGTGTTCTTGCACCACCTTCAAGAATATAAAGGTTGCAACACAGTTGTTTGACCTTTGCATGACCAAAAGTAGCACTAGCTTTTTTCAACTTTCCCTAGGTTATTTGACTTACAGGAGATGGTAAACAGAATAACTGGACAAGGGGACTGTGACGAGGGGACATTCACTACGTCTGGAGGAAATTAGGTTTGCACACAAACATAGAAGAGGATGCTTTACATTAAGAGCAGTGAGACTATGGAACTCTCTGCCTGAGGAGGTGGTGATGGTGAGTTCACTAAAAAAGTTCAAGAAGAGCTTGGATGCATTTATCGAGTGTAATAATATTACAGGTTATAGTTACTAGAGATGGGTCGTTGATCCAGGGAGTTATTCTGATTGCCCTATTGGAGTCGGGAAGATAATTTTTTTCCCCTAAAGTGGGGAAAATTGGCTTCTACCTCACAGGGTTTTTTTTTGTCTTCCTATGGATCAACTTGCAGGATAACAGGATGAACTGGATGGGCAAATGTCTTTTTTCAGCCTCATAAACTATGTAAATAGTAGATTTATATGGGTTATATATGCAGCCGTTTTTTGAGCCTTGGACACAAAATACTATATAGTTCCTTTTTCCATATTTACTACTAACTATTTCCTTTAAATGGTCTCTAAAATTTCATCAGACTTATGATATATCAATATAGTACAGGTCAATTTAAGAAATTTTGTAATAAATCTTATCAGAGAAAAATACCTCTTTCTCCCTCTAGCAGCGCACTCCTTCTCACCTTTTAAATCCCCATAGACATCTATGGGCAGCCTGTAATCTGATCCTTCAGTGAGCTGTCAGCCCATCTCTTTTCTCAAGATGAACTGGGGGGGGGGGGACAAAGAGGCATTTTACTCTGATAAGATACATTAGAATGTTTCTTATATTCATCTGTACTATTGATTTATGCAAAGTTTGTTGAAAGTACAAAGATAATTAAACTATTACTGCAGTGGTCTCCAGCTTATGCAGCAACATCTGTTGTAAAACTACTTTCGCAGCATCTGGAGAGCCACAGGTTGGAAACCGCTGTGTTACAGTGTATTACAGCCTATTGTGAAAGGCAACAATGCCATAACAGCATTCAGATGGTTGAGCACACAATGGATTACTTGTATGACAAGGAATCCATTATTTTATTCTGGCACCGGGACCCTAGAGAATAAGGCACTTTTGAAAATGAAAATATTTAATCATAATTCAGGTTGCATATTATTTTATTATGAAAAAATTTCTGCTATCTTAATTGGTTCCTTTTAGATTTCGCAAAAAGGGAAAGTTCTTTGACGAATGACAAGATAATTTTCTTGGTTTATTGAATGGATAGAGAATTGCTATAATTTATTATATTGCTCAGAGCATTTATTGTATTCATTCAAATCTCAGAGCAGAGTTTAAGAAGCAGAATGTCATTCATGTCTTGTATATTGCTGCCTACATTACCCTTGGCACAGGATCGGACTGGTCAACCAAAGTACCAAAGGATTTGCAGGTGGGCACAAGGCTCTGATAAAAGAAGAGCAAAAGACAATCCCATTTAGACATGACTTTGGGACCAATCACTATCAGGATCTATTTCTCATGAGATTATTGATAAATAGCTTACGATGCAGTTAAAAGTTAATGTTTCCATGTTCTTCATAGATGGAAGGATGGTCCTCAGAGCCATTTCTTCTAGTGATCTCAAAGAACCTCAGTCCAACACTGTATTTGTTTAGTTTCAAACAGTGGAAAGTGAAGAAAGTGGGTCCCATAGCAATGATCACAATGAGCCCTACATTGTTTTACCACCCAAGACAGAGGAGTCTGTTTTTTCTCAAACTCCCCTGGTGGGTTCAAGAAGCCTCAATACGAACCTGCCTATATAAAACCAATATAAAGTAAGTGAGGACAAGTCATGTACATACCTTAAGCTTAAATTTCTGCTATGTGGAGTAATTTTTACTCCTGTAAATGAATTTCCTTTATTCTGAGGTTCTTGGTTCAGGTGTTGAGGTTATGTTCCTAGGTCCATGGTAGCACTCCAGTGAAATAACACTAGTAAGATTCCCAGTGTAATAAGGTCAGTAAGAGACAACTTTATTGCTCTTCCAAAAAAAAAAAATTTGACACTTCCATTTCTTGGTGTAATCGTCTATAATTCTTGACCAACACTATAATCCAGTCCAGATTTAATAACTATTTTGCAAGCATGTGTAGAAGGGTGAATCCATTTAAGTTGCTTAATTCCTACTCTTGACTTGTGAGGAACTCCTGAGTGGTTTTAAAGAAACCCCATGGTTTGAGAAGCACTGCATTCAGTTCAGACAGTTGCAAAGTTGCAATGTGACAATCCAGGATCTCCATGCTGTTATGAAGATCAAGCTTTGTCACTTACACCTGTTGTTCAAATGTACCATGAACATTTTTAGTCCTGTAACACTGATATCTCATTTGGTTAGTCTCGGAAATTGTCCTTCAAACCATTACAATGCAGAAGAATGGGACTTTTATGCAATAATTTTCTTTTCTGTTGTTCAAAGGCTCCTTGTCTAATCTGCATTTTGTGCCTATTCATTTCTATATGTTCGCATAAAAAAAAAGAGAACAGTACACGGATGTCATTTATATCTGTATGTTCATTCTTCAAATTATAGAACTTGGGATGGGATGGCATGGGATTGAGAAAAATGCAGATTGCATATGGGAGGTTTCCATATTCTGCGGATCTGTGGTTTGCTGACCGTAATAAGGAAACGATCATGTGCATAATGCCTAAGCTTACTTGTGTAATTTTGGAAGTCTCATAACAGTCACTGGAGAGAGCTAAAAATGCTTCATTTCCTGCAGGGCCTCGTTTTAAAGACTGGAGCAGGTACCAAAGGTAGGATCCAGAGATTTAAGGCATATCCTATGGACTTATTCATTTGAGAAACCCCCTTAATGCCATATATTTTAGATGGCTGGCACCCAAAAGATTTTTTGGCCAACAGCTATTCTTGCCAAGCCACTCCCATTTACATGGACATTCAGCTTGGCCAAGCCTGCATTTGTCATGATTGGGTTGAGGGTAGTAATCTGTTGCCAGATACCTCTGGTAGTGGCTTATCTCACCTGATAAAAGAAAAAAAGATCAGGCATGTTGAATCTCAACTGCCCAATTCTTATTTCCCCAACATCACACCTCAAAGGAGAGTCAGGGAGCCCTCAGAAACATTAGATGGTTGGCTGTTCCCACTGAAATTGGGGGAAGGGGGGGGGGGGAAGGGGTTGTCTGACATTAATCTAATCTGCATGAATAGCTTCAGTTTGTGAAGGTTTAGAAATATAAAAGGAAACTTGGTAGCAGCCTAATATGGATATTATCCCAGTACGGAGTTGAAGGGAATGTAATCTTGTCGTCAATCTCTAAAGCTTTGCAGATACCATGGGATTATTGAATGTCTTTTGAATGAATTCCGCATATTAACTATGATAATGGAGCTGGCAGATCCTCCTGCATTAGCTTAATAATAATAGCGTCTTCGTTATTCTCAGTTAAATGAAAGCCATTGTTTTATTTGACATTTTGAAAGATATAATCAATTTAATTGACTGGTTCTTTTCTCGAGCTGGATGCTACCAATCCCTTTTGGAGTCAACTCTCGTCACGGAGACAAAGTAATCAATAGCAGGAAGTTTTGTACAACTGGGTATTATGTGGCATTACTAATGTCTCACACCACGCTCGGCTCCGGGTAATTTGCAGCTTCTTTATCTCACCCTCGTTATCTTAGGTATTTTCCATAACAAATACATTTCGGATTGATATAAATGACTTAATTAAATATATGTTTTATTTCAAGTGGAAAGTCAATGGTGAAATAATTAACTTAGATCATTTCGCTATTCACAAGGGCATGCCCTGTTAAATAAAACATACTGTTCGGTGTGATACAAATTATCATCGGAAGCAATATCCTGAAGCTGTACTGTCGGCTGCCCACTGATTGGAGTTATGCAAGGAAATTAACACAAAGAAGTATCCCGTCTGACCTCTAGAAAGCTGCCCTTTAAATTACCCCAAATCTGGACATACCTGGTCAGGGCTCGCAGCAACCAAAGACAGATGACAAAGAACACTTGGCTTGAGGGTCCCATGGTGATAGAGTTAAAACCGCTCGATACTTATCAAGTCAAGACTAGAAAGGGGACCAGCATCTGGAGTCGAGTCTCAATACAGAGTTCTCCAAACTAGAGCCATTGGTGGCTTGGCATACATCTCCCTAGATGATGGTGACCTTAAATACTAATTTTGCTCTAATGGTGCTCGTGATGTCATAACCTTATTGAAAATTGGGACAAAACTATTATCCTGAAAGCTGAGTATAAGATAGGATTAGATCCAGGGTGGCTTTGTGTTACTTGGCATCTCTGAAAGTAGCTTGTGATCAAGAATAGGTTGGGGGTACCAGATCTCAGGTGGGGACAACTAATCTGTTGTGACCAAAATCAGACTAATTCCATTAGATCTTGTGGATCAGAGGTTGTGCATTAAAAATTCAATATTGGAGATTTGCCATGCAGACACTATCTTCAGAGTCTTACTTTCCCATGGAGGCTCATTTACAAGATAATTGTGATGGTTGGTTGAGTCTACTCAGAGGTTAAAGCTTTTAACTGGGGATTTACCATGTAAACCCTATTTTCAGAGTCTTACCTGCCCTTGGAGACGAATTTCCAAGATCAAAGTGATGGTTTGTTTGGTCTACACAATGGTCAAACCTGTGCGATCAAGTATGTGTAATCTATGTGCCCCAATCATACTCCTGCAGCCCATGCACAGCAAAATACATGTCTCTATACTCGGGAGTAGGGATGAGCAAATCGACTTCGAATGAAACATCCGAAGTCGATTCGCATAAAACTTCGTTCCAATACTGTAGCAGGAGCTCTGTACAGTATTAGAATGTATTGGTTCCGATGAGCCGAAGTTATTGCTTCGTGAAGTCTCGCCAGACTTCAGGTAATAACTTCATAAATGAATTTGTACTGTAAAAAACATTTCCAGAACTCGCGTTCAGTTCCAAGGTACAACTTGGAACCGAACGCAAGTTTGGGAAATTAATTTATGAAGTTATTACTCCTGCTCCGTACAATATTGGAACGAAGTTTTATGCGAATCGACTTAGGATGTTTCATCGCTCATCCCTACTAGGGAGAATTTCATTATGCATAGTCCTGGGCAGCAGGAAGTTGAGTACTGACAACCATCATGTGTAGTCCTCCTACCTAATACAGGGACCGATATTTCTCTTGTATGAACTGGACCAACCTCCCCTGGAGACAGGAGGGGCTCGGAATGTAAACTGTGGAACAGAGTTAAAAAAGCTTGTTCTCCATGTATTGGGCTTGTGCGCCATGTCTTTCATTCACAAGTATGTAAAGAAAAGCTTCTCAGACATATATCTTATTGCACCTTGACTGGTCCACGTTGGCTGTAGATAAAACAGTATATTTCTGTCTGTAAGCATCACCTTGTACAAAATATTGGGTATATAATTTTTTAAAAATGTTTCAGATGAGTTCGCCCCTGAACAATGCATTTTAGTCATTGCTAGATAATCAGGATAAGGAAGCAGAGAAGTTGAAGAAGAAGAAGAAGGGCATTGCCAGGAGGGAAGGCGCAGAATACTCAGTCTGTATAGAATTGATTTTAGAGCTGTGTTCTCCTGTGAGAATCTCCTAGGGGAAAGCAATTGATTGATGGCTTTGCTGTAAGTACATATGATATGCCCAGAGAATAGTGTGACTTTAATACATCTTAAAGTGAAATTTCTCCCCTTATAATTGTCATGGCATTGATTTATAGTCTTTAGCTGTATTCCCCATACTTGGGAAACCATTAGGGATCCAAGGATTGCTGGCTTTCAGCTGTAATAAAGTATATATCTTCTCTGGACAGGCACACAAAGAGGAATGATCCTTCACATCTATCATAAAATACCTTTCTTTATGTTTAAGGGTATGGCCACACGTGGAATAAACGCTGCGGATGTACCACTGCGTTAACAGTTGCAGCAGTTTGCGAAAAGCCAATCCATGTGCTGTGGACAATTTCTGGAATACTGAAGAACAGCCACTTTAGAAAAGCTACATGTGGCCATATCCCAACACCATGTGGATTTTCCATGTGGGTTTTGACACATTTTCTGTGCCAAAATCTGTGTAAAATCCATTTGCAGTTCTCTCATTAGTTTTAATTCTTAAAGGCCATCTGTCAGCAGATTTGCACCTATGACACCGGCTGACCTGTTACATGTGCGCTTGGCAATTGAAGGCATCTGTGTTGGTCTCATGTTTATATGTGCCCGCATTGCTGAGAAAATTGATGTTTTAATATATGCAAATGAGCCTCTAGGAGCAATGGGGGCATTGTCATTACACCTAGAGGCTCTGCTCTCTCTGCAACTGCCTCGTCTTCTGCACTTTGACTGACATGGCCAAGCAGTATAAACGTGATCCCTGTCAATCAAAGTGCAGAGGGAGTGGCATTTGCAGAGAGAGCAGGGCCTCTAGGAGTAAGGGCAATGCCCCCGAGCTCCTAGAGAATCATCGGCATGAATTAAAACAAAATATTTCTCAGCAATGTGGGCACATATCAACATAGGACCAACACAGATGCCTTCAGCTGCCAAGTGCACATGCAACAGTTCAGCCAGTTTCATAGTTGAAAACTGCTGACAGATGCCCTTCAAAGGCACGAAAACCACATGAACGTCTGGCCGGGAAAAAAAACGGTGCCAAAACTGCTTCAAACAAAATGAATAAAAACCACGATAAAAGCCTGTGAAATTTTCCGCTCCTGAATTTTCCACATGCTAACACCTCCATGTGAACTTGTTAATGTGTTTTCCATGCACGCTCAGCTAAGCCTAAGTAAAAGGAACTAGGTGGAATCTCCATAGCTAGAGTCAATTGATATCTTACCACCAGTATAACATACAGTGCATACCAACACCTGTATTGGTAAATTGGGGAAAATTAAGCCTTTGGGCTCACTCACCCTGTCCAGGAACACTCACTTCATTTTCAAGACAGAACAAGCTGAATTTTTGGAATTGGCTCTGAAAATTCAAGATAGTTCCAGTAAATTTGGGACTCTTGTTAACTAAGGTATAAATGAGTGGACTAAATATGCCAAAAGGCTGATAACCCTTATGGGGCAGGCTTTGCATAAAATATGAAAAAAATTCAGGATTGTGAAAATTGAAAGTTGAGTACTAAAAATATTCATTTCAGGTTTGGTTTAATGAGAAAATTAGAAGTGACAGTGGGAAATGTGGCCAGGAAAACTCTCTTTTTCTCTCTTTCTCCTCCCAACTCCCGACTCAAATCATACAAAATACTAATTCAGTAGAATCAAAACTTTTTGAAAAATTTGGGGTCAAATTTCAGATTGATTCCTTCCACTGTATTCAATCATAACCTTCCCAACATGGCCTATCTCCATATGTGGTCAGAAGAAAATGAACGTCCTAATCCAAGGCCGGAAGGTCTACAAGGTCAGGAGCAGGAATCACAGCATTGTCCTTTTACCGGAACAATCAGGCAATTTCCCCTATTCAACATATTATATAAGATCTTGCACTTTATTTTTATTGGCCCTTGTAACCTTTCCGTAAGCTAAATACAATATAATACCTCCTGCTTCAGGAGGAATCGATGCAGGAAAGTTACTAGAAGAAAGAAAGTGCATTATGTTTTATGCAAAGAAATCTGCATTCTCTCTGCAGTGATACATCATGTAAAAAGGTCGCTATTCCTATTCTTTACTGGTTGTGCGCTGAGCCTTGTTGTCATTGCCCCATTAATCCTTGCCTAACAGAGTCTTACCTTAGTGCTTGTAGATTAAAGGGAACATCCCGTGAAATCTATACTTTCCCATGTGCATTCTCACCTGTGGTCATGATATCTGATGTCGCTGCTTTCTCTTGTAGGCTTCTGAATAATCAAATATCTGGCTTAGCGTGTCTACTTTATCCAGGAATGCCTTTGGCTGACAACCACAAATCTCTTTAAGCGGTTGTCACCAAATCCTCCCTAGGCTTTTTTTGTAGATAATGTACGGGTGCCAACCAATTAGTTCTGCCTTACCTGCAGTGGGCTGGAGTTTGCATACTGCTTGTGACATTCATGCTGCTGTATACAGCACAGTCTACAGCCTCTCCTGGGCCTTATACTAGGGTTGAGCGAATCAAACTCCACAAAGTGGAATTCGATCTGAATTTCAGGGAAAATTTGATCGAGAAGCCGAATTTCCTTGTTCTATGTGGTAGCGAATCGATTTTCCCTGAACAACAGTAAAAAGAGCACAAAGAACCATCTTGATAGAAGATCTCACACAAAATCCCGTGCAAGGTGACATATGACGTCACCACACCGGCTGACGCGATGACGTCATCACGGGCTGCGCAAGGTTTCGCGCTAGATCTTTAATCAAGATGGTGGCTCGTCGCAATCAAATGGATGAGGTAAGTATGATTTTATTTATTTTATTTTTTATTTTACACTGTTATTACTGTCACATGCAGCGATCAGCTATGAACCTGGCATCTGAAGGGCACAATAAAGGGAGCGGCTCAATCGCCGATCACTGTCTTTGCACCCACTACTTACAAAGAAATGTGCTTCGTGATGAAGTCATTTGTCACGAAGCAAATTTTTTTCTAAAATTCGTCGAAGCAGCACAGTTCGAGTTTTTTAATACTTCGCTCTCGCTCATCACTAACTTCTGTGACTTTCTAAATCCCTGCCTGCTTACAGTTTGGAATGATGTATAAAAGCTATACTTTCTGATGGATATGATCTACCTGATGGTGATGCCAAGTTACTGCCTGAAGTCAGGGATGATCAAGATAGTCAATAGTCAGATCTACTAGACTGTTCTCTTCTAAAAAGCAAGTGAGAATTTGCATAGGGGGTCTTGATTCTGTGCATAAGGTTAGGACGTGGTAGAACTGATGTTATACATCTGATGTAGATTATAGTTAATTAGTGCTGTGTTCTTAGTAGTTTGTATTTTAAATGTGGAGCAACCAAAATACTTAGTCCTTAATGAGGAAGAGTTACTAATCAAAAGAGCCAGAATCCTGACACAAGTTGTACCAAATAACGGGCATATATGTCTTGCATCTTTAGTAAGTGTTTCACACTTGCGTTAAAGTTTTCCGGTATTGATTTCCGTCATTGGGATTCAATACCGGAAAAAAACTGATCAGTTTTTGCCTAATGCATTCTGAATGGAAAGCAATCCGTTCAATATGCATCAGGATGTCTTCAGTTCAGTCACTCTTACGGTATTTGGTCGGAGAAAATACCGTCGCATGCTGCGGTATTTTCTCCGTCCAAAATTCCGGAGCACTTACTGGAATGCCAGATCCGGCATTATTTTCCATTGAAATGCATTAATGTCGGATCCGTCACCAAGTGTTTAGGCAAAACGGATCCGGTTTTCCGGTCTGCGCATGCATAAAAAATAAAAATACCGTATCCTTTTTTACCGGATGACACCGGAGAGACGGATCCGGTGTTTTAATGCATTTATTAGATGGATCCGGATCCGTCTACAAATGCTTTCCGTTTGCACATGGATTTCCGGATCCAGCAGGCAGTTCAGGATCCTCACAACGTAAGTGTGAAAGTACCCTTAGACACTTTTTTTTACTTCGTCAGGCTTGGTGGACGGTGTGGCGTAGATTTATCATTTAGCATCAGCCACTTTTATAGCTCTTGCCACAGTTTTAGACTCTAAAAGACATCAAAAAATTATTATTGGTTGGTCATGGTTGATCCCATGACTCCATGTAGGCAATGCTTGAAATTTTTTTATACATATGAACCTAAAAGGAGAAGTGGTTCATCTTAGAGATGAGCGAATTTCCTCGGTTTCTGATCGAAACTTATTAAATTGTGGATCGAAATTGAATTCGGGTACAAATTGATTGTACTCAAACCAAAAGTATTTTGAACGGCTGGACATTTTCTCTCTCCCTCATTCTCTCTCTCCAGAATCAAAATTCCCCTGAAGAAATTCGTATTATAACAAATTCAATTTGTTTGTTTTTTAAATTTGGGTCAAATTTTGATTCTAACAAATTAATTAGCTCATCTCTAGTTCATTGTAATTAGGTCAGTGTGCTACGTAGTTGAACTGGCCCACCAGAGAACTAAAGGATCCTCCAATTGGCACAAGCTCCAAAATCATAATGGCAGCAGAGACCCAGAAAAAGACAACCCAGTTTGGAGCCCAATACAAGAGTAGTATAGGGAAACCATTTCTTGATGGTTCTGCTGTGGTTCACCAACCAATAGACGATTGTTTCCATGACTCTCCATACTGTATATTAGTTTGTCCTACCAAAATATGGTTGACACTTTTCCTGCACAGGAAACATTAACGAGCCATAAAACAAACATTTCCAAAATGTTCTAAGCTGAATAGAAGTTGCAGAAGGTGATATAAGACCTACAACATTTTGGAGTGAGTAAATACAGAAGTAGTCAGAAATCTTTCGAACTCCTGATATCTGGGCCAGCCTGATTTATCCTTTTTCTTCCCGGTCAAAAAGCTGTCAGCTTTCCCTGCTGGCACACAGACATTTCTCTTGGTCTTGTGCAGAGCTGAAAGGTACTTTCTAATGGTGCCAGCTGATGCCAAAGCTATTATTTGTAATGACCTGTCAGAAAAAGGTAGTGGTAATGTGTCTGAGAAGCTCCTTCTCGAGAACCTACACTGAGTGTCATTTTTCTAACATGGCAGCCCCCAGCAGTAAAAATCACCAGCAAATGTCTCTGCAAATATAAATCAGTTAACTAAATGTCTTGAAATGTTTTTGACCTTAACTGTGTTAAATTGACTCGGGATTGTTTTTGCTGTTTTTAAAGGCTGCATTTGCGTAGGTGGCTTTAATGTTCTGTCAAAAACTACAATGCCATATTATGAGTAATCAGTGAGATTCAATAGTTCATATTTTGATTGTCCCATTAAGTTAAAAAAAATAAAAAATAAGTAAAAAGTTCTTGAAAATTCATGTATAGCCATAGAATATAATGATTTTGTCTGCTTGCTTACTGAAATGACTTGATAAACTTTTTTAAATCTGATGGTCATTTCCTTCATGCCTCGGGATGCAAGAGAAAGAAAACAATCTCACGGTCTTAGGGCTCATTCAGACGACCGTATGTTTGTGTCCGCATCCGTTCAGCAATTTTGCAGAACGGATGCGGACTAGAGATGAGCGAGGTTTTGGAAAATTTGATTCAGCTGCTTCGGCGTATTTTACAAAAACTTAGTGGGTGCAATGACAGGGAGTTGTAATAGCGCCGCCTGCATCATTGTACCTCTCAGATGCCGCATTCATAATTAACATACTTACCGCCTCCATTTGCTCACGACGGGCCTGCCACCGCCATCTTGCTTGAAGATCTTGCACAAAACCTTGCGTGGCCCGAGATGACATCATCATGCCAGCTGGTGTGATGACGTCATAAGTCACCACACGTGGGATTTTGGCCGAGATCTTCAATCAAGATGGGTTTTTTTTACACTATTTCAGGTTAAATCGTTTCACTACCACGAAGCACGAAGAAATTCGGCTTTGTGGCAAATTGAATTTATCCTGAAATTCGGATCGAATTCCACTACATTGGATTTGATTCGATCCTCTGTAATGTGGACCCATTCATTTTAGTGGGGCCGCAAAAGATGTGGACAGCAAACCATGCGCATCTGTACTTCCTTTCTGCAGTACCACAAAAAAGATAGAACATTTGCGAACAAGAATAAGCATTTCTATCTTAGGGCTGGCCGTTCCATTCTGCAAAATGCAGAATGCACACAGCCGGTATCCGTGTTTTGCGGGCCTGTAATTTGTGGACTGCAAATACAGATATCATGTCATCTGAATGAGCCCTTACAGTAATTGATAATCTACGCTTTTGCGCCTTCAGCTCCTATGCAGACCTATGAGTCTCCATGGTTACAGACTACAAATGCTGGGTCATCTGATCTTACAGTCGCGTGGTACTCCCTCTGCCCCTTGCTTCTTTTTAACCTACCCAATGGGTTTATAGTCTTTTTCCAACAATATGATGGACATTTATCAAAACTGGTATTCCCCCACGCCCGTCTTGATCCCCTGTTTACCTGAGTGAAATGCACCGAATTTATTAAGCGGGAGATGCTCTGTCCGTGTGCCAGAAACGGAAACCGACATCAGCTAACGGGCTGGCGCAGACTTCAGCTGTAACTTACGCCAGATTCTGGCATTAGTTATAGCAAATCCAGTGGGCCACAGGAAGCCCCATCCATCTCACTAAGCCCCACCCCATTTCTTACTTACGAATAGTTGCAATAAGGTTACAAAAGTGCAAATTAAGACAATCATATTGTCTTATAAGTGTCTTGTAAGTGTCCATCTGTGCCTTTTTTGTCTTTTTTTTTTTTTTTAGTAAAGCTGCAGGGACAGATGTTACATGTTGGCCAATAGGAAATTATAAAACCCCCTACAAACATAGTTTTTTTTTTTTTTTATAAATCTCAGCATGGTATAGGCTTGGCATTTGTTCAGACTCTTCTCTTTTGAAAAAAAAAATCTGCAAAAATGTAAAAAATAAATAAAAAAAAGTTGTATGAACAAAAAATATCACCCCAAAAAATGCTGGTAAAAATCCATTTCTTTAACAGTGTTTTTCCAAGCTAAAAATGCCACCAAAATAATGTGTGGCAGCATGCTAGCCACAATGGCGCATAGGAGCTGTTATAATGGTAGGAGATTTTCCATCAAAACTAGGGACTGGAATTGCACCCTAAGGCCTCATGCACACAGCCGTTGTTTGATTCCGTGTCCGTTGCTCCGTTTTTTGTGATTTTCTGCAGACCCATTGGTTTTCAATGGGTCCGTGGAAACCTCGGCAAATGCACCGTTTGTCCTCCGCGTCCGTAGTCCGTGATTCCAGTCCGTCAAAAAAATATAACCTGTCCTATTCTTGTCTGTAAAAAACAGTTCACGGACCTATTCAAGTCAATGGGTCCGTGAAAAAATGCGGATGGCCATCTGTGTGTCATCCGCGTTCCGTGTCCGTTTTTTTTGCAGATCCCTTGGCAGGCACTTGGGAAAAATTGTCAGCCTGTCTTTTGGTAAAATCTTTTGGGTCATGTCCGCTAAAAAAAACGGAAGACACACGGAAACACAATGAAAGGCAAAAACGGACACGGATCACTGAACAACGGAACCCCTTTTTGCGGACAGCATAAAAAAACAGTCGTGTGCATGAGGCCTAAATAACATAGCCTCTGATTCTAGAAAACTGGAAAATTTGTGGAAACTGTCACCCTGAACTGCATGGTTCTACTATTACGATAAATTCCAGCTTTCTATAGTTTGTTTTCTGAATTGTATCATTTAAGTCACAATTATGAAGCTTTGGCTTATTTTAGGATGATAGACTACAGTATATTGTCTTCTCCTGATCTCTCCTGCATCTTCCTTCAGTTATGGCCCATGGGAAGAGGATAGCAGTATAATGAATTATGGCATTAAATATGCAGTATTCATTTTTGTGCTACTCACATCTCGCATGAAAGTATTGAAATAAATGATATTCCTGGTAGAGTACGCTGATAAAATGATACCCTCTAAGAACACAGATATTAAAAAATTCAGCTGAATGCTGCTGGCCACTTATTAATCAGAATGCAGCAAACACCAAAGTGATGGAAGTCATGTTTCAGCAGAAGAGAGACAGGCTCTGTTCTAGAAACATAAAGAATGCATCCTAATTAGCGAGTATAATGAAGGATTCCGGAGGAAAACATTGATACATTTTTGTTATGATTAAAATATTGCAGTTACAAATGTAACTTATATTATTAATAATATTTATATAAACATCACATTCTGATTTCAGAACTTGACAATAATAAGGAGACAAGCCGTGCAGAATAAGTGACACCTGGCCCCTCCTGCTGAAGCAGTTTGTCACAGATCTCTTTTGCATGAAGATTCTTTGTCAGCTCCCACCATTGATTGATTGATTGATATAGGGTGCTTCATTTTTCAATTGCTGCTTTGTGTATCCTATAGTACATTACAGTACTTTGCCTAAGCTGCTTCAGAACACTGCAATACCTCAGCTGCTGCAGAGCATCATAATACACACCTCAGCTGCTGCAGAACATCATAATACACACCTCAGCTGCTGCAGAACATCCTAATACACACCTCAGCTGCTGCAGAACATCCTAATACACACCTCAGCTGCTACAGAGCATCATAATACACACCTCAGCTGCTGCAGAAAATCATAATACACACTTTATCTTATGGAGAACATCATAATACACACCTCAGCTGCTGCAGAGCATCATAATACACACCTCAGCTGCTGCAGAAAATCATAATATACACTTCAGCTGCTGCAGAAAATCATAATACACACCTCAGCTGCTGCAGAACCTCATAATACACACCTCAGCTGCTGCAGAAAATCATAATATACACTTCAGCTGCTGCAGAAAATCATAATACACACCTCAGCATCTGCAGAACCTCATAATACACACCTCAGCTGCTGCAGAAAATCATAATATACACTTCAGCTGCTGCAGAAAATCATAATACACACCTCAGCATCTGCAGAACCTCATAATACACACCTCAGCTGCTGCAGAACATCATAATACACAACTCAGCTGCTGCAGAACATCATAATACACACCTCAGCTGCTGCAGAACATCATAATACACACTTCAGCTGCTGCAGAAAATCATAATACACACCTCAACTGCTGCAGAACATCATAATACACACCTCAGCTGCTGCAGAACATCATAATAAACACCTCAGCTGCTGCAGAACATCATAATACACACCTCAGCTGCTGCAGAACATCATAATACACACTTTATCTTATGCGGGAAATCATAATACACACCTCAGCTGCTGCAGAGCATCATAACACACAACTCAGCTGCTGCAGAACATCATAATACACACCTC
This sequence comes from Bufotes viridis, assembly GCA_033119425.1. Lineage (NCBI taxonomy): Eukaryota > Metazoa > Chordata > Amphibia > Anura > Bufonidae > Bufotes > Bufotes viridis. The sequence continues at coordinate 20,085,068 of CM065596.1, read as the reverse complement.
AGCCGCTGCAGAGCATGATAATACACATCTCACCTGCTGCAGAACATCATATTACACACCTCACCTGCTGCAGAACATCATAATACACACTTCAGCTCCTGTAGAGCATCATAATACACACCTCAGCTGCTGCAGAAAATCATAATACACACTTTATCTTATGGAGAACATCATAATACACACCTCAGCTGCTGCAGAGCATCATAATACACACCTCAGCTGCTGCAGAACATCATAATACACACTTTATCTTATGCGGAAAATCATAATACACACCTCAGCTGCTGCAGAACATCATAATACACACTTCAGCTGCTGCAGAACATCATAATAAACACCTCAGCTGCTGCAGAGCATCATAATACACACCTCAGCTGCTGCAGAACATCATAATACACACTTTATCTTATGCGGGAAATCATAATACACACCTCAGCCGCTGCAGAGCATGATAATACACACTTTATCTTATGCGGGAAATCATAATACACACCTCAGCCGCTGCAGAGCATGATAATACACATCTCACCTGCTGCAGAACATCATATTACACACCTCACCTGCTGCAGAACATCATAATACACACTTCAGCTCCTGTAGAGCATCATAATACACACCTCAGCTGCTGCAGAAAATCATAATACACACTTTATCTAATGGAGAACATCATAATACACACCTCAGCTGCTGCAGAGCATCATAATACACACCTCAGCTGCTGCAGAACATCATAATACACACCTCAGCTGCTGCAGAACCTCATAATACACACCTCAGCTGCTGCAGAACCTCCTAATACACACCTCAGCTGCTGCAGAGCCTCCTAATACGCACCTCAGCTGCTGCAAAATTTCATAATACTTTTTATAAGAATTTGGGTTTTTCTGTCAGTCAATGGTACCTACTCCTTCCTTTTCAGAAATAGGCTGTGCAGCAACTGAGTTGCATAAATAAATAATTTTAGTCACTTGTACACGTTTTGAGGAATCTGGAGAGTCGCCTTTTACCTTGAACCTTCAATAGGGCTGCCATACACCCATTCATCTGAAATGCTCTGTGCTGCTGTGCAATTTATATCGCAGTTGGTCAGATCTACTGCAGGTTATTCTGCTGTTACTCAGACGGGGTGGCGACATTAGTAACACACAGAGGAGGACATGGGATATGCACTTCAGTACAAGTTTTATTTCCCATTTAAGAACGCTCACCTATGTCCGCTCCTAGGTGAAGAAAAGCCAGATTTACGGCAGGCGGAGGATAAAGTGAAGAGCCAGAGAAAATCTGGGTATTTTATTGTTTTAATTTCTGAGCCGCTTTGGGCATCAGCAGCAGCTCTATACTTTCTTCAGACTCCCTTGATGCTTTTGCCACAAGCTAGAAAATAATGAAGCTCCAGCGCTACATTTGGGGGGCGGCCGTCAGCGGTACGCAGCTCCGCGTCGTATTATTATACATACTTCTTAGTTTACTATCCTTTAAACTTTGTGTCCAGATGCCAAATAGGGACGGGGCAGCTTTTCATTCTCATAAATTGGTTTGTGAAAAATTTATGTCGGCTATATCGGTGATGACAGAATGTAATCTCTTCTGTATTGAATCTTCATAGGTAAAACAACGGTAATGAGATTTTTTTTGAGGGCGCCTTGAATTCATCTTTGGTGTAAGACAAATAGTGGCGACTTTTTTTAATTTCTTTAAACCTCGTAGGGTAAAACTAAAATAAATCTCCAGCCGAAGAAGCAGATATTTCACTCAAGGACAAGACAAAGTGTTTGGTTTGGAAATGCGCAGCTTTTCTTCGAGTCGGATGGCTATGCAAACAGACAAGCCACGTACTATATCTTCAGGTAAAACACTTAGGAATATTTAACTTTAAATACACCAGCTCTTCTTTTGTCAACCAATTTAACCTGCCTGGTTAATGATATATTTTCCAGCTTCCGTTAAAGGGGCTGTTTCAGCATTGACAACCCCTTTAATATAAAAGATCCTGTGTGGAAGGGCAGATTTCACAGGGGAAGATGCCATCAGCTGCTCGATACTCAGTAATGGCCACTACAGGGGGAATGTGGTATTACATGTGGCCGTTCAAATAAAGACAGATTGACGTCATGGGTGTAGCCATAGGGGCTGCAGTGGTAGCAGTCACTACCGGGCCCAGGAGCCTGAGGGGGCCCAAAGACCCTTGTGCCGCATAAGAACACACACAAGGCACTGAGGGAAGGGGGGCCCAAGCTGAACTCTTGCCCCAGGGACCATGAGCCGTTAGCTACGCCCCTGATTGACGGACAACCTCCAGATTTAGGGTCCATTCACACGTCTGCATAATGGGACCTATTCATTTCAATGGGGCCTCAAAAGATGCAGGCAGCACACCATGTGCTTTCCGCATCCGCAGTTCCGTTCCGCGGCCCCACAAAAAAGATAGAGCTTGTCCTTTTCTCGTCCACAGCCTCGGACAAGAATAGGCATTTCTATCATAGTGCCGGCCATGTGCGGTCCGCAAAATGCGGAACGCACATGGCCGGTGTCCATGTTTTGTGTATCTGCAATTTGCGGACCGCAAAACAGTAGCGGACATGTGAATGGACCCAGGGACGTAGCTAAAGGCTCATGGGCCCTGGTCCAAGAGTACAGCTTGGGCCCCCCTTCTCTCAGTGTTTTGTGTGTCTTCTTATGCTGCACAAGGGTCGTTGGGCCCCCTTAGGCTCCTGGGCCCGGTAGCGACTGCTACCTCTGCACCCCCTATAGCTACGCCCATGAATGGACCCAGAGCCGCTGCTAAATCTATAATATCCATGTCCATATCCATAGACATATGGAAAGAGATATCAGCTTGAGATAACCCCTTTAAGGCCTGTTTCCCACTTGCACTATGGCTTTCCAGTTTGGAGATCCGGCAGAGGATTTCAAAACCGCGCCAGAACGGATCAGTTTTGTCCCCATTCATTGTCAATGGGGACTAAACTGATCAAGATGCATTCCGTTCTTTTTTGTTACGTTTTTTTTCCTGGTCTGCGAAACGGAACAAACCGTATCCAGCATGAAAATCAATGTAAGTCAATTGTGCCGGATAGGTTTTTTTGTTAGCGAATTGACTTACAATTATTTTCATACCGGATCCGGTCTGTTCAGTTTAGATTTAATTTTACAACCGGATCTGGCCGAAACTGATGCATCCGGATGCATTCAATGTCATGGATCTGTTTAATTCCGGTTTTGAGATCCTCTGCCGGATCTCAAAACCGTAAAGAAACAATGCAAGTGCGAATCAGGTCTAAGATGGATTGTCTAATAAATAGAGAATCACACTTTGTATAGGGAACGTTTGGATGTTACCATAAAATTATTGGCTATGGCCCTTTAACATGGGAGCCGATCCCTAAATTCCCGGTAAACGGTTCTGATCTAATGCGACCTCTTGAAATAAGACCCTTTTAATGCGAGTAGTGTTGAGCGAATCAAAGTCCACAAAGCCCACTTCAGTCTGAATTTTAAGGAAATTTAGATTCACCGCGAATCCGAATTTCCTCCTGCTTTGTGGTAGCAAATCGATTTTCCCTGAATGGTGGTAAAAAAACAAAATAAAATCATACTTACCTCATCCATTTGCTCGCAACCGGCTGGCCGCTGCCATCTTGATTGAAGATCTCGCAAGAAGTCCTGTTCCAGTCGACATAATGATGTCATCACGGGCCGCGTGAGATTTCGCGCTAGATCTTCAATCAAGATGGCAGAAAATGGATGAGTTAAGAATGATGTGATTTATTTATTTTTTACATTTTACATGGTGTTATTACTGTCAGATGCCACCATCAGCTATGAACGCGGCATCTGAGGGGTACAATGACGGGGGCGGCACAATCGCTGCTCCCTGTCATTGCACCCACTGCTTACAAATAAATGCGCTTCGTGAGGAAGTCATTTGTCACATAGCGAATTTTTTTGTAAAATTCGGCAAAGCAGCCAAATCGAATTTTTTAATACTCATAACGCTCATCTCTAAATATCCTGATAAACAGTTGATCTAACACAACTTCTTGCCATCAGCCGGTTCAGTATAAGCTGATCCCTAAATCCCCAACAAGTGGTTGATCTTACCAAGAGAAGTCGCTGTTGGCCTCTCATTCTCGCTACAGCGGCCACTACAGGGGAAATGCAGTATTACATGTAACCATTCAAATAAATGACTCTGAAGACACTGTCTGATAGCAATTCTTGGCCATGACTTATAGATATTCCTATACCCTAATACAGATGGAGTCTGTCGAGATGAGACGTCTGCGTTTTATACATAATGGATGCAATAGCCGGAGCGTTTCACTATTGCACTCGTTGTCCCTGTGTGAACCCGGCAACTCTCCCGCTCTGCAGTGCAACAAAGTCCAATCTGCTGATTCAGCCGGCGTCCTCCTGATTGATGTCTTCTAAATAACGAGAACTAACAGACAAGTCAAGCTGAATTATATTGGATGGTCGAAAAACTGCCAGCTCCTATACAAATGTGAACTTCTCCGAGCAAGTGTTGTTGCATTGATATTTAATTAAGATTTGTTGTGTTGTCATCATTGGATATTCATTAAGATATTGATTTATATTAGGCACCAAGAACACAATTATAATTATCAATTTCTGAGTAATTGGAAATCTCATTGTATTAAAAGCCGGTGCATTTTTCAGGCTTGATGCCTCAGTAAACATGTATTTTCTGCATAATTCTTCTATAAATACTGTCATATTTTACTGATGATTATGGCTTTTCTTGGTTCTTCAGGATTTCTATTGCACAAAGAGGTTCTTGTCTAGGACAAGCTCCTTTAAAAAGTTGCTGTCCCCTCTCCTGCCATGTCACTCCCCATGTAATAACTATTCAGGAGCATCTATTCTTCGGACTCGTAACATTCATTTATTATTCCTTCTAGAAGTTAATAATGAATTGATATATTGGAGATGCATTGAACTGAGACGGGGGAACATAAACATAATGGAAGCACAACTGACACAAGCTTTGGAGGCTAGCACCCAAAGAAAACAAGGGAGCATCAAAGGGCGTACCCATTACACTGGCTGAGCTGTTACATGTGCACTTGGCAGCTGAAGGCATCTGTGTTGGTCCCATGTTCATATGTGCCCGCATTGCTGAGAAAAATGATGTTTTAATATATGCAAATGAGCCTCTAGGAGCAACGGGGGCGTTACCATTACACCTCTCTCTGCAACTGCTGCACTCTGCACTTTGATTGACAGGGCCAGATAGTAAAGATGCCACCATGTCTGGGTCCTGTCAACCAAATTGGAGAGGGCGTGGTAGTTGCAGAGAGAGTAGAGCCTCTAGGTGTAATGGTAACGCCCCCCCCGTTGCTCCTAGAGACTCAGTTGCATATAATAAAACATCATTTTTCTCAGCAATGCGGGCACATATGAACATGGGACCAACACAGATGTCTTCAGCTGCCAAGCGCACATGTAACAGGTCAGCCAGTGTCATAGGGACAAATCTGCTGACAGATGTCATTTAACCAACTAGTCTAATTTTTCTGACCATACTCCTCATTTGCCTTGTAACTATTTACAGAATTATTCTTCCAGCGTCATTTATCCTATAAACTCTTTGGATAACGTCCCTTTTATTTTTTATTTTTTGCAGAAGAGCGTGCGTCGTCTCATTGTCATATGCCATAAAATCAAGTGGAATCTATTAGCTTCCTGCAATACAATTAACCATATGCAATTAGCAATAAACCTGTTAAATGGGCCCTTTAATGGAGACTATTCCTCCGAGAGTTCTGACGAAATTGATGCCACCTGCATTTTTTTCAATGAAAAAAAAATCGCCCCCGAGTCTCAGTAAAAAAAAATCTGTGTGGCGGCACTTTTTTTTCCCTTTTTTTTTTCTTGCTGTTAAGGGAGGAATGTCACTTTCAGAAAGACCCGAAGGAATAAGAACTGGCTTTTATTTCTTTGGTTAATTACCAATATAATCTCCAGATAATCTCTTTTCAGCGTCTGCGTGGAGTGGGGGCCTGGAAGAGAACGGCAGAATGGCGGATCTAATTGGATCTAAACAGTACATCATATTACAGGAGGAACTGATAAAACCCTCCGTTCATTACAGTTAAAGGTTACCGTTAACCTTCTTTAGCCTCTAACCTTTCCGTCTCTGACTAAATGTGTCCTTCACGGCACATATCTGTACGAAGCAGCGCCCGCTTCATTTGTATGCTGCCCGCCGACGACGACAATAGACTTCTGCTGCAAGGACTTCTCATAATTACGTGGTCTGGCTTCTTTTGTACTGTGTCAGTGGTTGACTGTGATTTAAAGTGTAATTCTATTTTTTTTTTACAATAGTTCACCTCTTAAATCTACATAAAAATATGAGTCACTTTTCCTATTCTTTGATTTACTGTTTTTGTACCCATTTTGAGTGATTCGGCCTCGTTTTCTCCACAGTGCTGATTTCTAAATTGTGTTGGTTGCCCTTGGAAACAGACAACGATCGATCATCACGGACGCACCTGACAGCAAAGTCTCCATTCAGCTTTAGGAATGAGTGAAGAAGAAAAAAATGGGGGTCATTTATCGAACTGGTGTAAAGTAGAACCATAGGAACCAATCAGATTCCGCCTTTCATTTTCCAAAGGAGCTGTGGAAAATGAAAGCAGGAATCTGATTGGTTGCTATGGGCAACTAAGCCAGTTCAATAAATGAGAATCGACCAGCTCACCTCCTCATAAGAACTCCTGTGCACGGATAGGGCCAAGTAAGTCCATTCATGAAAATCCAAAAGAGTAAATCCAGCACCTTAAATCTACAAATGCGCTTTATTTCTTTACACAGCAATAACTCCAGCAGCAGTTCTACTTTACACCAGTTTGAAAAATGACCCCAAAAGTGTTTTAGACTAGGGTTTCTTTTATCATGCGACACCAAGTACATAAAACAGTCGAGGAAAAACACAAACGGTTGGATTTTTGGTGACAACACAAATGGGGATATTAACATGGTGGGCTTTACATTGTAATTTTGCCAAAATGTAATCGAAAACCCACCAGCAGCCACATCTCTTCTGCCACTAATTAATTTCAGTGGGAGGCAGCGCTCAGGATTGTGGAGCGGAAGCTTAAAGGCTATGGACACCTTTGTGCACTAAAAATCAATAACCCCACATCTTACCGTAATGCAGCACATAATAAAATTGCACTTGTTTGTTTATTGGTATCAGCTTTGCTTCACATGCTCTCAGAAATGCTCTTCTATGAGTTTTTTTCAATGCTGTCATCTCCTGTGAGGCTCTGTGGGGGTTCCTGTGGATTTCACATACACCAGCACAAGCTCTGCCCCCACATCCTGTTACACAGCACAGCTCTGCCCCGCCCCCACATCCTGTTACACAGCACTGCCCTGCCCCCACATCCTGTTATACAGCACAGCACTGCCCCACCCCTACATCCTGTTACACAGCACAGCTCTGCCCCGCCCCTACATCCTGTTACACAGCACAGCTCTGCCCCGCCCCCACATCCTGTTACACAGCACAGCTCTGCCCCGCCCCTACATCCTGTTACACAGCACTGCCCCGCCCCCACATCCTGTTATACAGCACAGCACTGCCCCACCCCTACATCCTGTTACACAGCACAGCTCTGCTCCCGCCCCTACATCCTGTTACACAGCACAGTTCTGCCCTCACATCCTGTTACACAGCACAGCACTGCCCCACCCCTACATCCTGTTACACAGCACAGCTCTGCCCCCACATCCTGTTACACAGCACAGCTCTGCCCCGCCCCCACATCCTGTTACACAGCACAGTTCTGCCCTCACATCCTGTTACACAGCACAGCACTGACCTGCCCCCACATCCTGTTACACAGCACTGCCCTGCCCCCGCATCTTGTTACACAGCACAGCACTGCCCTGCCCCCACATCCTGTTATACAATTGCGGACAAGAAAAGGCATTTTCTATGAGAGTGCCGGCGATGTGCGGTCCGCAAATTGCGGAACGCACATCGCCGATGTCCGTGTTTTGCGGATCCGCGGATCCGTGGATCCGCAAAACACACACGGACGTGTGAATGGACCCTTACACAGCACAGCTCTGCCTCCACATCCTGTTATACAGCACAACTCTACCCCCACATCCTATTACACAGCATAGCTCTGCCCCCACATCCTATTACGCAGCACAGCTCTGCCCACAAATCCTATTACACAGCACAGCTCTGCCCCGCCCCTACAGCCTGTTACACAGCTAGCAGCCACTTACATATAGGCTGCTGGAACTTGCAATTAACTTGGTAGTAAGATTTCATTCCAATCCACAGCATGGTGATTCTTACAGTATGCTACAGCCTGTAATCAGCAGATCTATTTCTCACTTTCCTTTCTGTAGAAAGCCCATTATTTGTAGACACAACAGATATTTCTGCTGATAACTTTAGTGGAGCGATCTACAATCAGAACCAGGTGTTATAGGCAGGATATAGATCTTAAAGTAAAATGGATGCAGGGGCACACAAATATCTGGTCAATGGATTATACACATATATGTGGTAATGTATTTAATAACATATAAAATGGAATATCATATAATATGCACCAGAATTAGTTAAATCCACAATGCTCTAGTTGAATGCTAATCCAGTAGGGATCTTATGTGGTACATAAAATGAAATAAAATAAAATAAAACATCGACCACATGGACTAATGGTGGATGTTCTGCTGATCTAAAATCATGTATGAATCTTGAACCTCTATAGATGACTGTATGGATCCTTTAATTAATGTCACGGTCTGAGGTGAACGTCTCTAGTATAGTAGGTTAGGATGAGGATAGTCTGTCTTTGTCTTTGGATACTTTGTCTTTGCGGTACAAGGAAGTAAAGGAAGGCCACTGATGAGAGACGGAGGACGGTAAAGTAACCCTCTATGTTTGTCAGTTACCCATTGTGGATCTGATAAGGTACGTCTCCCACGGAGGACTTTTAATTTCACTCACGGTCTTATGGACATTACATTTGGATTATCAACAGACTATCCTCATCCTAACCTACTATAATAGAGACGTTCACCTCAGACCGTGACATTAATTAAAGGATCCATACAGTCATCTATAGAGGTTCAAGATTCATACATGATTTTAGATCAGCAGAACATCCACCATTAGTCCATGTGGTCGATGTTTTATTTTATTTTATTTCATTTTATGTACCACATAAGATCCCTACTGGATTAGCATTCAACTAGAGCATTGTGGATTTAACTAATTCTGGTGCATATTATATGATATTCCATTTTATATGTTATTAAATACATTACCACATATATGTGTATAATCCATTGACCAGATATTTGTGTGCCCCTGCATCCTTTTTACTTTTAGTCTTCTTTTACGGTCAAGGGTGAACCGGCAGGTGTGCACCAACTCATATTTGCTAAGTGGGTGGAGCCACTGTTTATTATTTATAAAGGATATAGATCTTATTACTGATTCTCTCACTACCTGCACTCTCTTCTGAATACAGTATTGTGTGTAGTCCGCACAGTGAGCGGTCACTTGTCCCACACAGATTAGTACAGTGTGACGACACATACAATTCTTTGTACACATATAAGTACACGGGGGGGGGGAGATTTATCAAAACGAGTGCACAGAAAAACTGGCTTAGTTGCCCATAGCAACCAATCAGATTCCTCCTTTCGTTTTCCAATGAAGCTGTGAAAATTGAAAGGTGGAATCTGATTGGTTGTTTTGGGCAACTAAGCCAGTTCTACTTTACACCAGTTTGATAAATAACATATATATATGTAAAGAAAAAAATGTCCGCACTCTCAAACACTTTATTCACTCCTGTGGTCGCAATGTTTTCAGCTCATTCACAGAGCCTTTTTTCAAGCTATGAGCTAAAACGTTGCGACTAGTGTTAAGATAACTTGTGTTTCAAGTTCGGCGTACAAGGTTCAAGTTATGTAACAATTCCATTATGGATTCCGCTACCATGGACCATAAGGATCCATTCACACGTCCTCAACGGTTTTGAGGTCCGCACAACACGGACATTGGCCATGTGCGTTGGCGGTGGCGCTGGTTGGTGGTGGTGCTGTCCGCATCTTTTGCCGCCCCATTGTAAATGAATGGGTCCGCATTTTGATCGCTTGGTATTACACTTTAACATTTTTTTTTTTTTACAAAGGTGCCCATATCCTTTAAAGGGGTGTTGCCATCTTGGTTATTGGAGGCAAATCGTTTGGATATGCCCCCAATGTCTGATAGGTGCAGGTCCCACCCCTAAGACCCCCATCTATCCTTAGAATGGAGCCCTCAAAGTGACCACACTGGCTCGGCCATTTCTGTAAGCCCCATACAAGTAAATGGAGCGGTGGCCGCACTTGCGCGGTTCGCTTCCCAATTATTTCAACGGGACTTCTGAACATAGCCAAGTGCGCAGCTCAGTTATTTTCATTGCTCCCATAGAAATAAATGAAGGGCAGCCACGCCTATGTGGTGCGCCCATACGTCACTTTGTGGGCTCTTTTCTATGGATAGGTGTGGGATCCGCACCATTCAGACATTGGGGGCATAACCTAGCGATGTCCAAGGTGAGACAACCCCTTTAAACCAAGGCCATGCTGAGAGCGGACATGTCCCTTCCCATCGTGGCCGCAGCTATATGCTTCCTCTCCACGATCTACAGAGCTATCTCCCATTCAGATGTATGAGAGGCAGAAAGGACGAGGCCACGGGCTGGTTTTCAGAGGAGTTTTTGCGCGGATGTCTGCACCAAAATTACACTGAAAAATCTGCCGCGTGAACGTCCTCTAAGCGTTCAGTGTAAAGCGCATGCGCCAGTAACTTGCAACATATAAATTATTTTTTAAGTGTTTTTAATGGGTGTAAATTGCAAACAACTAGCAGCCAAAACGTACCCCATCGGTATGATGCACATGATGCATATTATGCGCATTTTTTCTATGTGGATTTTCATGCAGAAAGTCTGCAGCATAATGCACTACCAGCAAAATTAAGACATTTTCCATATCTCACGTATACAATGCAAAACTGTGTCAAAATCAGCAACAAAATCCGCAAGTAACACATGTAGTTTTTGGTACTGATTTGGTGCAAAAATACAGCAAAAACATCACAGACATCAGCTCGGAAAATCCCCATATACTACACTGCCGTTTGCATGTGACTACACAACGACTCTAGTTGCGACTTACGGCCAAGGTCAAAGATCACAGTCTAGCGCCGCAGTAACTGCAACTAATGATAATTATTGTGCTCTCAACCAGCATTTGCCGTGGCCGCACCACAGTCACAGAAGATCCAGTATGATTGGGTTTTTGTGACTTTTTTGGAGTAGTTGGCAGCTCGTGGGTCTCAGCACGACCCCATTAACTTACATTAGTTGTGATTACTTGCAGTCTTGGCGGATCCACGTGTGTCAATGCCGAAATCACCGTGTAGCACCGGTCTAAGATGGTTGTGCAACGTCAAGCACGTCGAGTACACATTTTTGGTTGCACAATATATATACGACTTGATGTCATGAGACCAAAGTTGGCGTGTAGTTCTAGACATAGTCAGACTTAAATTAGGACATGGCCCGGTTGACTTATGATTGTGACATGGCCGTGCTGCGGACGAGCGTCAGAAACGCTCGGCACCTACAATACTGGGCAGCCATTAAGGAGGCAGCCCCTAGCTTGGACTAAAGTCTTTGTGTCATCCTAGCAACCATGGTGGGTGCAAGAGCAAGACGTGTTTAAGTAACCACATGGAGGAAGTCGGTGATAGTAAGAAACGAGACTAACGGTCAGGAAGAGGAAGGTGACAGTGAGGCCTCATGCACATGACCATACTGTATGTGTTTTGCAGTCGGCAAACTTCGGCCATGTGCATGCCGCCATTTTCTTTCTCCTTTCTGTAGAAATGTCCTATCCGTTTTTGCAAAATAGATAAGTAAAGGACATGACCTCATTTTTTTTTCTCCTGCTGTGTGATTAGGACAGGTTTTCTGTGTACTGATAGGACGGCGACCATTTTATTTCTCCTGATTATTGCTGCCTAGACAAAATAAGTCATTTTAACTAATAAAAGGTATTTGTAAATATATTTATAATAAAGTAATATTCAAGTATTTTCATTTTTCTTAACCCCTTTAAGTCCCTCTCTTGGCAAAATCACAACTAACTTGGCACCCAACTTTCCCAAAAAAAAAGGTGGTGATGAATACAACTTTCAGAAACTTGAGAGAATAAGGAAACACAGTGGAACAAGTGATCGATCTTGAAATTAGCCACGGATAGATATCCTGTACGTTGGTAAAGCTCAAAAAAGAACAAAAAGGGCAAAAAAATAAAGGGAACTGCTTGTCTGGCGCAGAGAAAACCGGCCTGCACCTCTGCTAACACCGGCTATTGACTGACAATTCAATTTATTCTTCAGTCAGAAGTACTTTGCGTGAGAATATTGAGTCGTTCCATTTGTGGATTCTTACTCTAAGCTCTGAGTTCAAAGCTCTTGTAAGACTCGTATCCTGTTCTGGAAATTTGCAGACTAGTTACCTGAGTTACTTAAGAACTATAATAAACTGATATGTGAGAGTTAAAGGAACACTCCAGGCAAAAGTCATAGACTATAATATACCTAGTGCAGGACCTAAGGGGGTGGAGCTTGCCACAGAACAATATAGAGATAGGTGCTGTGTCATGCTCCGCCCACAGGACTCAAACTGTTCATCAGTCAGTGTACACGGTAATTTAGGGGGAAAGTTATTTTGTATCCTGGATGCTTTTGTTAGCATTTTCTTACCATGGTGTCCACGGAGAACGTTGCATGTATTTTAGATTTAAAGAGAATGGATCACTTATAATTTGAATCTGCTAGTCAAATCCAGACAGTGACCCACAGCCTTTTTTTCTAATCTGTTTTTATTTTCTGATTGAAGCATTCACAGCAGGCTTTACAGCAGCTTCCTGGACCATCGACACAATAGACAGGAGGGGACCTCATTGGCTTCTATGGGAGGGTTTTCTAGCTATGCTCTGTGACCTGTGCAGAGGTCATTGTACAGGGAGGGAGTAGATAAGCTGTGATATGAACTATAGTGAATGATGGATTATGTGTTATCTATTTATAGGTATTACTCTAGTCCTGCCTGTGATGATAATGAGATGACTGCTGAGAATTGATTTGTTTGTACAGACCAAGAAGTGGCATCTGTTATTAGGCTTACTGGCTAATGCAAAAGCTGCAGGATTTAATAAAATTTAGTTACAGGTACAGTTAGGTCTATATATATTTGGACAGAGACAACATTTTTCTAATTTTTGTTCTGTACATTACCACAATGGATTTTGAACAAAACAATTCAGATGCAGTTGAAGTTCAGACTTTAAGCTTTAATTCAGTGGATTGAACCAAATGATTGTACAAAAATGTGAGGAACTAAAGCGTTCTTTAAACTCAATCCCTTCATTTCAGGGGCTCAAAAATAATTGGACAAATTAAATAATTGTAAATAAAATGTTAATTTCTAATACTTGGATGAAAACCCTTTGTTGGCAATGACTGCCTGAAGTCCTGAACTCATGGACATCACCAGACGCTGTGTTTCCTCCTTTTTAATGTCCAGCCTTTACTGCTGCGGTTTTCAGTTGCTGTTTGTTTGTGGCATTTCTGTCTGAAGTGTAGTGAACCCTCTGTAGTTACTTTCATGCAGTCTTCTCTTTATGGTAGATTTCTCTTCACCATGGTAATTATTCTGCGATCATCCACCACTGTTGTTTTCCGTGGGCGTCCAGGTCTTTTTGCATTGTTGAGGTCACCAGTGCTTTCTTTCTCTCTCAGGATGTACCAAACTGTAGATTTTGCCACTCCTAGTAGTGTAGCAATTTCTCTGATGGAGGAATGTAGAAAGAATGAAGGAATTGCCCACACCTGCCCATGAAACAGCCTTTGAGTCAATTGTCCGATTACTTTTGGTCCCTTTAAAAACAGGTTGCTACATGTAAAGGAGCTGAAACCCCTAAACCCTTTATCCAATTTTAATGTGGATACCCTCAAATGAAAGCTAAAAGTCTGGACTTTATGTCCATGTCCATAATATAACTATAACTTGAATATGTTTTAGTAAACAGGTAATAAAAACTAAATTTGTGTCCAAATATATATGGACCTAACTGTATATGTAAAAGTTAAAACATCTCCAAAAATTCTTTAAAGATGTTTTGACATAAAAACGTGATTCAAGCAATAGGTCATTTTCTGACGACACATTCTTTTTAAATACACACAATTTGTGAGGTATTCGCACAGAACACTATATGACACTGATATGGAAGAATACGGTAAATGGATGGTATTTGTACAGAATGTCATATGGAAGTACACAGAATTTGTATGGTATCCACATGAAACACCATAGGGAGCTTATCTAGAAGTAAACAGGACCTGAAAGTGTCTGCACAGAACATCCTGGGGTTCACTGGCCATAGACCCTGTAGGGAAATTTCCCAGTGGCCCGATGTCCAGGGAGCCTCCTGAGCCCTCCTGCTGACTAGGGTCATAATAAGTTGACTCTCTCTGTGTTACTTAATGGAGCATCAAGTACTTACGGTAAATACTTGGTTGACGGCTGCATGTGCTCTCTTAGATTTAATTATATGGCCATTGCTCTCTGCTCTGCCATTCACTCTTGTGGGCCACTATATGAGGCAGTGTACAAATGGTGTCTCAGGCCAATGACGGTATGGAACAGGACTCAGGTAGTTCACATGGAACAGGACTCAGGTATTTCACATGAGGCAGGACTCAGGTATTTCACATGGAGCAGGACTCAGGTATTTTACATGGAACAGGACTCAGGTATTTCACATGGAACAGGACTCAGATATTTCACATGGAACAGGACTCAGTTATTTCACATGGAACAGGACTCAGGTATTTCACATGGAACAGGACTCAGATATTTCACATGGAGCAGGACTCAGGTATTTCACATGGAACAGGACTCAGGTATTTCATATGGAACAGGACTCAGATATTTCACATGGAACAGGACTCAGGTATTTCACATGGAACAGGACTCAGATATTTCTATGGAACAGGACTCAGGTATTTCACATGGAACAGGACTCAGATATTTCACATGGAACAGGACTCAGATATTTCACATGGAACAGGACTCAGATATTTCACATGGAACAGGACTCAGTTATTTCACATGGAACAGGACTCAGGTATTTCACATGGAACAGGACTCAGGTATTTCACATGGAACAGGACTCAGATATTTCACATGGAACAGGACACAGGTATTTCACATGGAACAGGACACAGGTATTTCACATGGAACAGGACTCAGATATTTCTATGGAACAGGACTCAGGTATTTCACATGGAACAGGACTCAGATATTTCACATGGAGCAGGACTCAGGTATTTCACATGGAACAGGACTCAGGTATTTCATATGGAACAGGACTTAGATATTTCACATGGAACAGGACTCAGGTATTTCACATGGAACAGGACTCAGTTATTTCACATGGAACAGGACTCAGGTATTTCACATGGAACAGGACTCAGATATTTCACATGGAGCAGGACTCAGGTATTTCACATGGAACAGGACTCAGGTATTTCATATGGAACAGGACTCAGGTATTTCACATGGAACAGGACTCAGATATTTCACATGGAACAGGACTCAGGTATTTCACATGGAACAGGACTCAGGTATTTCACATGGAACAGGACTCAGATATTTCACATGGAACAGGACTCAGGTATTTCACATGGAACAGGACTCAGGTATTTCACATGGAGCAGGACTCAGGTATTTCACATGGAACAGGACTCAGGTATTTCACATGGAACAGGACTCAGGTATTTCACATGGAACAGGACTCAGGTATTTCACATGGAGCAGGACTCAGGTATTTCACATGGAACAGGACTCAGGTATTTCACATGGAACAGGACTCAGGTATTTCATATGGAACAGGACTCAGATATTTCTATGGAACAGGACTCAGGTATTTCAAATGGAACAGGACTCAGGCATTTCACATGGAACAGGACTCAGATATTTCACATGGAACAGGACTCAGGTATTTCACATGGAACAGGACTCAGATATTTCACATGGAACAGGACTCAGGTTTTTCATTTTTTTTCTTTCCTTGGCCACTTGCGAAGCATACTACTGGGGGCACTATAGGGGTAATTACAAGAGGAAGTCCAGGCAGCATGTTGAAGGTAGGACTGGCTCGGTGCTGTGGCCCACATCTCACCTCCTAATCTCCCTACTCCATATCTTAATTATAGACAACTGGGAGAGGTAGAGGACAGAACGTGGCAGGTAGTTTATGGGGAGGTATTATTTTGTGCTGACCCGCTGATTTTGGTTCTGCTGGGGAGGGTTTTTGTGCTGCTCTGTGGTATGTTGTTCTTCTAGGGACGTGTTTTCTGCTGCACTATGGTGTTTCGTTCTGCTGGGGAGGTATTTTGTGCTGCTCTTTGGTATTGCAGATCCCACTTACTTGTATTTTGCCCATCTACTTGTGTTGTCCTGCCTTCTGACAGTTTGGACCAGCCTGCAGCATGGGGGCCACTGTTATTCTTTTTTTCCAGGGTCACCTTAAATTCTCAGTCTGCCACTGAAAACGTCTTATGGGTTTCATATGGAATTTGTATGGTATCCACATGTAATACTGTACAGAGCACATACAGAAGCATGCAGAATTGATACGGTACTCATACAGATCATACTCATATACAAGTACACAAAACTTGCACAGTAAACACGCGTGGCACTACACAAGCATGCACCAATTTATCATGCAGTCCTATATTTGGAGTCTGAAAAATACCAGAAGAACTATACAGACCGCACATCCAATATGTATAATATATATATATATATATATATATATATATAAATCAAATATCAGTCTTTATTTAGGCCACTTTCACACTAGCGTTTTTACTGGATACGGCAGGGTTCAGCAAAAATGTTTGCGTTACTGATGATACAACCATCTGCCTCCATTATGAACGGATCCGGTTGTATTATCTTTAACATTGCCAAGATGGATTTGTCATGAACTCCATTGAAAGTCAATGGAGGATGGATCCGTTTTCTATTGTGGCAGATTGTGGCAGGGAAAACGGATCCGTCCCCATTGACTTGCATTGGGGGTCATGCCGGATCCGTCCTGCTCCGCATCCCAGGACGGGATGATAATACAACCATCTGCGTCCATTATGAACGGATCCGGTTGTATTATCTTTAACATTGCCAAGACAGATTTGTCATGAACTCCATTGAAAGTCAATGGAGGACGGATCAGTTTTCGATTGTGGCAGATTGTGGCAGAGAAAACAGATCCGTCCCCATTGACTTGCATTGGGGGTCATGCCGGATCCGTCTTGCTCCGCATCCCAGGACGGAAAGCAAACTACAACATGTTGCGGTTTACTCTCCAGTATGAGAACGCAACTAAACGGAACGCATTGCATTTTGGTGCATTCCGTTCTGTTCAGTTCAGTTTTGTCCCCGTTGACAATGAATGGGGACAAAACTGAAGCGTTTTTTTCCGGTATTGAGCCCCTGTGATGGATCTCAATACCGGAAAACTAAAACGCTAATGCAAAAGTAGCCTTAGCACCACAACATTAAAATACTGTATGCTATAGAAACCTTATTTAGGACTTGTTTATGTCCTCCCATAAATATGTACAAACTGGTCCAAAATAAGGACACTTATTAATGTCTGGACACACTAAAATAAACTAATCCATGTAAACACTATAATCAAACATGACATCTAATGAAAACCATAAAGAAACAAATCCATAATTTAGCAGTAGACATCCAGCTTTTAGTATGCATATCGCTGAAAAACCTGCTTCCCGAGGGGTCTCCAAATGCTAAATATAGATTGATTTATATATTTTTGTATTTCTATATATATATATACTCTATATCTATAAAACTCTGCGTCCGAATTTACTGAAATGTTTCTTACACATTCCCAACCCAGTGAAAAAAATGATAAAGGTGCCGTGCAACATCTCAGTATCGTCTTCTCTTCCGAAATGTATTAATTAATGAAGCTATGCTAAGGTATGCAATAAAAACAGCAACCACGCATTTCTAATTAGTCCAGAGAAAACATATTTCATGCAAGTAGGGCACGCAGCGCCTGGAAGTTGCCTATATATTTTAGCCAATTAGTCAACAATAAAGCCTTGTATGAACTATTACACTCTGTATAACTGGTGGATCAGCACTAATTCAGCAAACTTCGAGACGGCTGCGCAGAGCAAACCATAATTACGGAAAGTGTCGTACGGTGCCTGCCGCCGAAGATGAGAAGTTTGTTTGTACAGGGGGCGACAGGACAGATGGCTGCTCATTAGTCCTTTCTAAGGGTGTGATTGTGTTATCTTTGTGAACACGTGAGCAGAAGATGGAGCCTTCATTACAAATGGTCCTTTAATATGGTCAATTAGATCAATATACAGTATAAGGCTTCATGCATTGTGAATGGTTCCTGTATGGCGGCACATGGAGTCCATATTATGGACCTACCAACTTCTACTTTCGAGTCTAGTGGAATCCTGAGCAGGGCACCACCTTCTGTGATGTCTGTATGTCCTAACCGGATCTGATACCATATGACAGCCCCTGGTTCAGGATAATCATGGCCCATCCCCTGAGAGGCCATCAATCCGTGGCATGACTAGAACTGACTGGGCCCCACAGCTAAATTTTTGAACGTGGTCCACCCAGCACCCATCTCCTCCCATGCAACCCCCGCTCCTGAGGCTAGTTAAGATCGCTCTCAGACCAGGCCCAGCAGCCGCTCCGTCCGTTTCCTACATGTATATACTATGTTATGTCACTGTATATACAGTCACCGTATATAATGTAATTGTATAATACTGTTGAAGGGACCCTGATAATAAAAAAATTTCAGTCTTCCTTCCGGACGGGCCCCTTCTGAGTTCTGGGCCCTAGCAGCCGCTTCTCTTGCTTCCACTAAAGCTACGCCCCTGGGGGCGTCTACATGGGGCCATCTACATGCACTCTGCCTACTTAGTAGTGGCGGTGGTGAAGGATATTGCGGCTTCCACCTATTCACCTGGTCAGGATGAAGCGGCACCAGCGCTACTAACGCTGGGTTCACACCTGAGCGTTTTACAGCGCGTTCCTACGCGCTGTAAAATGCTCAACAGGCGAAAACCCATGTTTCCATATGGGTATGGTTCTCACCTGAGCGTTTTACAGCGCGTACAAACGCGCTGTAAAATGCCCTTCGCCCAAAGAAGTACAGGAGCTTCTTTGGGGCGTATTGTCGCGCGTATTGTGATTGACGCTAGAGTGGTCAATAACACGAATGCGCGTACGACGTGCGTTTTCTATTTCCACAAACTCGCTGTAATACGCGCGACAAAAACGCGCGTAAAACACGCGTATCAAGTACGCTCAAGTGTGAACCCAGCGTTAGAGCGTCTGCAGGTAGATGGAACCAGAGAGGCTGCAGCACTCGTACGGGTGACACGGCCCATTCAAAGCTGATTGGTGGAGGTGCCAAGAGCCTCATCCCCACAGATCTAACATTGATGGCTTATACCGAGGATAGGCCATTGAAATCCTGAATCCGAGAAACCCCTGTGCAAGAAAAAGGGGGGGGGAAGAATTACCTGCTTCCCGGCGTGCCAGCTCCCCGCTCCTTCTCCTGCAGGTAATATCCGGTTTGACATCACTGGCAGCAGCGGTATCAGGCTCCCTCATGACAAATGCCAACCCCTCTAAGGGTCCAATGTCTATAATATTTCTTTTTTTTTTCCTTTTTACATATATGATCAACTAAAAACTACAACTTGACCAAAATCCATAAATCTCTACCTATCACAATTGTATCACACATTATATTAGTATTGACCTACTACTGGTAAACTTGCATCATTCATATATAATCACCCCCATCATTTATTTATGATGTAATTACTATAGAATGCTGACAACCAGAATTATGCATCGATTAAGATAACCAACAAAACAGTAAATAAATTACACATTTTATTACCAAGAATAACTGGTCTAGAAATGCCATCTGTCTGCCTATCCGTATAATATCTCTCTGTCCATTCATTCATCCATTTCATATCTATCTATGTGACATTGCTAGGGTCTCGAAAGGTCTGGGGCTCAATCCTCAATGCATATGGCTCAGTTCTCTAAGTCACCTTCTCCAATGCACTGATCTATACAGCACCACATACCTGCCACATCCAGTGCCTCAAAGGTGATATCTTCTCTGGTGTAGATGTTTTCTTTTATCATCATCATCTACAGTCCTTAAACTGCTTCCCATAATGTCTCCAGACTTTATAGTGCCCCCGATAGTGCCCACAGTCCTCATAGTGAACCCCTGTAATTGTCCTCAGTCTTTATAGTGCTCCCCTATAGTGCCCACAGTCCTCATAGTGAACCCCTGTAATTGTCCTCAGTCTTTATAGTGCTCCCCTATAGTGCCCACAGTCCTCATAGTGAACCCCTGTAATTGTCCGTAGTCTTTATAGTGCTCCCCTATAGTGCCCACGGTCCTCATAGTGAACCCCTGTAATTGTCCTCAGTCTTTATAGTGCTCCCCTATAGTGCCCACAGTCCTCATAGTGAACCCCTGTAATTGTCCTCAGTCTTTATAGTGCTCTCTATAGTGCCCACAGTCCTCATAGTGAACCCCTGTAATTGTCCTTAGTCTTTATAGTGCTCCCCTATAGTGCCCACGGTCCTCATAGTGAACCCCTGTAATTGTCCTCAGTCTTTATAGTGCTCCCCTATAGTGCCCACAGTCCTCATAGTGAACCCCTGTAATTGTCCTCAATCTTTATAGTGCTCCCCTATAGTGCCCACAGTCCTCATAGTGAACCCCTGTAATTGTCCTCAATCTTTATAGTGCTCCCCTATAGTGCCCACGGTCTTCATAGTGAACCCCTGTAATTGTCCTTAGTCTTTATAGTGCTCCCCTGTAGTACCCACAGTCCTTTAACTGCCGCTGTAGTGCCCACAGTCCGTACATTGCACCCTTGTCCTTAATCTGCCATCATCACACTGACTAAGAACCGTCTGCACCACACTACTTCTTTCTAGCCTAGTTGCCTGTGGCCTATGAGAGAGAACAGCGGGACAAGGATCAGTTGAACCATATTTTTCAGACTATAAAATGCACCTAGGATTTACAGCAGGAAAATAAGAAAAATATATTTTTTCTTCAGATCTCAGATCAGAACCCCCAAGCTCCATGAGCCTCAGGACAGAACCCCATCAGCCTCAGATCAGACCCCCCATTAGCATCAGATTAGATCTCCCTATAAGACATTAGATCAGACCCCCATCAGAAACAAATTACACCCCCATCAGACCCAGATTAGACCCCCATCAGCCTCAGATTACACCCCCATCAGCCTCAGATTAGACCCCCATCAGCCTCAGATTAGACCCCTGATTAGACCTCAGATCAGATCACCAATCGGCCTTGGATCAGACCCCCATCAGACCTCAGATCTTCTTTGGGCCTGAGCTGTACTGTGATCTGACATTGCACAGTGTCAGGTCACAGTATGCACCTATGTGCACTACATCCTGATGCTGTACATAGTTAGGATGTAGTGCAGAGCGGGGCCCGGAAGAAGACCACAGAGCTGTGGGTGAGTACAGCTGTGCAGTGCAGCCCTCACCTCCCTGTGCCTTCCGCATGCTATCTTTCATCTAATATCTTTTTCTTGCTTATCTTTTAGATCATCTAATATCTTTTTTCTATCTACTTTCTTCCTATCTATCTATCTATCTATCTATCTATCTATCATCTATTGTGACGAGGGAAAGTCCTTACAGGTCCATGACGCTTATATCTCATCTACTGGGGATGCTAGCAAAAGTTGGCTCCTCTAAAATCAGTCCCCATGTGATGTAGCTCCAGCTTTAGAAGACTTTTTTGACCCTCCTGATGCCACTTTACCAGATGTCCTACCAAGGTAAATGCCACGGTCACTCTCACCAAAATGTTAAAAAGAGGCGCCATGGGTGCCCACTTGGCTGTAGCTCCTGCCTGCCTGTATTCAATCAAGAGAACTGTTCCCTTCTGTCAACATCTCGCATGCATCTGTCGTAGATTCGTCTGCTTTTTTCCCTCTTACTTTGATATTACCATACTTATTACCTCTTACACTATGGTTATGACTTTTACATTCTAAATATGTTGTTATTTGTTTCCTGATTCCCTGAGAATACCAAGCAGGGCTCGTTGGGCTGCAGAGCACGCCTCAGTAGCGGTGGTCTTCAATAATAAAATATTTTGTTGAATGTATAATTTATGGCAGAATGACAGGTCGGGAATTGATATATTTTCTTGGCAGTGGCACAAAAATGTCTGTAAATAAATCCTGTCAGGGCATAAAGGAAGCGCCGATCCTTCAGCCGCCGCTGACACCTGCTACATTGTTTCAGTCTTTCAATCAATATGTCAGCAACGCGTTTCGTCACATTCAAAAGCGTCATCTAAATGTCTTTTACTTTCTAAAATGCCATCTCCTCACTAAGATTGCCCAAGATCACCTTTTTATTTGCTCCCCTAGCGCCTCGCATTCTGTTTTGTCCATCAAGGATATGCAGCAGAGCAAAGGTTAATGACTAATAATATGACTTCATTAAGTAATGATAGAGGAACCCGAGATGCTAATTATTTTTTAAGGATTGAGGAGCAATGTCATAACATTCGAAGGAAAACAGACTGGAAAACACCTGCAAAAATGTGCATAATTCTGTGAACAGCATCTATGTGTATGTCTTTGGGGCCCCGTCATATGTGCCATAGGGCAGGACACCATCCCCGGGGCCTTGGAGTTTATGTTGGCCACACCATTAGATGAAGGGCAGCTGAATCTGTTGTGTTATCTATGTTGTAACGCATAAAAAAGAAATCTTAAATAAAAATATTTGATAAAAAAAAGAATACTCCATTAGTGCCCCCACATAGTAATCATGACCAATTAGTTCCCCCACACAATAGTTATAGCCCCTTAGTGTCCTCACACAGTAGTCAAGCCCCCGTTTTGTCCCCACACAGGTTTTACCCCCTTAGTGCCTTTTCACATTAGTTATGCCCCCTTAGTGCAGCCACACAGTAGATATGTCCCCTTAGTGCCCCCTTTATAGTAGTGCTGCCCCCTTAATGCTCCCCTACAGTAGTTCTGCCCCCTAAGTGCCCCCCTTATAGTAGTGCTGCCCTGTTACTGCTTCCCATACTGTAGTACTAGCCCCTCTTACAGTAATCCCTGTATTGTAAATATAAATAAAAAAGTAAGACTTGCTGCCAGATTCTCTTGCAGATCACAGCTGATCTATAGTAGTCCTAGTAGTGGGAAACCTTCTAACAATAAAGGACATTGTCCCGGGTCCTTAATGAGAGATACTGATAGTAGCTACTTTCCTGGGTCCTGAATGAGAGACACTTATTGCAGCCAATGTCCATGGTCCTGAATGAGAGATACTCCTTTTAGCCACTGTCCATGGTTCTGAATGCTAGATACTCATTGTAGCCACTGTCCATGGTCCTGAATGAGAGATACTCATTGTAGCCAATGTCCATGGTCCTGAATGCTAGATACTCATTGTAGCCACTGTCCATGGTCCTGAATTAGAGATTCTCCTTGTAGCCACTGTCAATGGTCCTGAATGAAAGATACTCATTGTAGCCACAGTCCGGGGTCCTGAATAAGAGATACTCCTTGTAGCCACTGTCCATGGTCCTGAATGAGAGATACGCATTGTAGCCAGTGTCCAGGGTCCTGAATGAGAGATACTTCTTTGTAGCCACTGTCTATGGTACTAAATGAAAGATACTTATTGTAGCCACTGTCCATGGTCCTGAATGACAGATACTGAAAGTAGCCACTGGCCTGGGTCCTGAATGAGAGAAACTCCTTTAGCCACTGTCCATGGCACTTAATGAGAGATACTCCTTGTAGCCACTGTCCATGGCACTTAATGAGAGATGCTCCTTGTAGTCACTGTCCATGGTCCTGAATGGGGGATCCCATCTGGTAGCCTAGATTGCCCCGCTAGCACCATACATGATATCAAAATTTAGAACAGATTATACCTTTACTCTCAGAGAGTATTTCCCTGTCTGGATACAGTTGTGTCTACCTCTTACCTATGAGAAGCATCATATCTGTACCGGGATGTCAACCTCAGGAATAGGAGCAATAACAATCTCTTTCACTGACAGCAATTAGAGATGTAGACAATAATGAAGAATTGAAGCACAGACTTATTTTAGAAAAGTTGCAGAACTTTTCGTTATCCATTCATTACACTTCATTGATGTAAAACCATAAATCCCTTTTAAAGGAGAATTCCTTTGAGATTCCTGAGCATTGTTACTAGAGATAAACAGCAGTATCCAGAAATATAAGCCCATGATGTTAACGCCGGACTCGTCTAATGGAGTTCTGGCTTGGCTGACAGATTAATGTAACTTGTAGGCGTATTATGTGCCTCTCTGGTCTGTGATCTGCACCCAGAGGAACAATAGGCATTACAGGAAATGCAGCTCGTTTTCCCGGCAGCAGTGACTATTGAGGGCATAGTGAAAGTGCTGTAATGATTTTAGTTGTCGTGTGTAATTAAAGTGAAAATAAATAGGATAATGCCAACGTTTATGCTCTGATGTGAATCAAATTACACCATAAAAACGTAAACCTGTAAAGCTGAGTAGAGGAAAATATCTAAAATATTTAATTGAAAGAGTAATTCCTCCCTCAGAAAGGCCACACACCCCTGAACTCTCATAGGGAGAGAGCTGCAGCAGAAAGGTCACACCTCCTGAGCTGTGATAGGGAGAGTGCTACAGCACAAAGAACATGCTCCCTGAGAAAAGACACACACCCCTGAGTTGTGATAGGAAGAGTGCTGCAGCAGAAATGTCCCACCTCCTGAGCAGTGATAGGGAGAGTGCTGCAGCAGAAAGGGAGCACACCCCTTGTAACAGCAGCTGCCGTGCGCCGTTAAACGGTTCCCCTGCTTACCGCCACGGTCCCGGGCGCTGTGTTCAGTGGTGATCTGCGTCCGGTGCTTCCCATTTCACCAGCTGCCTCGTGTGCCTATCCTCCTCAAGAGGTAGCGAACTAGTGTTTCCCTCTGAAAAGCCTATCCCCACCATCAGGAGTACTGTGAAGAATCGAGGGATTCACTTAAACAACGAATAAACAAGAATATTTTTCTTCACTTAGTTACAAAGGAACTGGAAAATTTGGTCCCGGCCTCCCCGTCAGGTAACAATCTGACTCTGGAGGAGCGTGAAGCATTGAGAACATTAGAGCGGGACACATCAATTATTATAAAACCCTCAGACAAAGGGGGTAATTTGGTGATTCTTGGACATGAGGAGTATAGAAAAATGTGTTTAGACTTTTTGTCTGATAAGGGGAGTTATTGCAAGCTGTCAAAAAATCCCATGCAAGAATTCAGTCAAATATTGGAAAATCTTCTTAAGATGTGCCTAGATAAGAAAGTAATTAACCAGTCTGAATACGATTTTATGTTAACTAAAACTCCCCTTATACCCACATTCTACACACTTCCGAAAGTTCATAAGGGTATAAAGCCATTGAAGGGATGCCCTATTGTGTTGGGCGTAGGTTCTCTAACACAAAACAGTAGCATTTATATTGATCGAATACTGCGTGGGTTTGTTACAGCATTGCCATCTCACACACGTGATACTATGGATCACCTGAGGAAATTGGATACGTTGTACATGAATCCCTGCAGCCTCTTGGCCAGCATCGATGTGGAGGCCTTGTATACTTTGATAATACACAAAATCGGTTTGAAGGCGGTGTCTTTTTTCCTTAGAACTAGGGAGGTCCAATCTAGAACCCATAATGATTTTGTTCTCTCCTTGCTGCAGTTTGTACTGACCCATAATGTGTTCCTTTTTGATTCCGATTTTTACCACCAGCTCAGGGGGACAGCGATGGGGAGTCCTTGTGCCCCATCGTACGCTAATCTTCTCGTGGGCTGGTGGGAGTACCAGTTTATATTCCCCGACCAGGATAAATGGTGGAACGAAAGGATCACATTTTGGACCAGATATATTGACGACATTCTGGTAATTTGGGAAGGCAGCATGGAAGAATTTGGTAGATTTATGAGCGACCTCAATTCCAATTCCATTGGACTCAAATTCACTTTGGAAATATATGATACCCGGATTACCTTCCTTGATGTTACAATATTCAAGGATGGGGATAGATTACAGACATCCCTGTTTAGGAAGGACACCGCCACTAATTCGATTCTTCATTGGAGCAGTTTCCACCCCGCACCCCTCAAACGCGGGATTCCCAAAGGACAATATTTAAATGTACGCAGAAACTGCTCCTCTGACACAGGCTTCCACGTTGAAGCCAGGAGGCTGCAGGAGAGACTTTTGGATCGTGGGTATCCAAAAAGGGTATTAAATGAAGCATTTCAGAATGCGGTCTCGGTAAATAGGTCACAACTGTTGGTGCCAAAGAGGAGGGAGGTGGATGGACAGACTCAAATCCGTCTGATCTCGACCTTTGATAGATTTAATGCTGATGTTAAATCTGTGTTACACAAATATTGGCCCATCCTGACCCTAGACAATGATATAGCCGATGCGCTTACACCTTATCCCACGGTTACTTACCGTCGCGGTAGAAGTCTCAGAGACCATGTAGTACGGAGTCATTATATATCTCCATGGGATAAGGCAATATGGCTAGATAGGAAACCTCTAGGAGTGTTCCGGTGTGGACGTTGCAAAGCATGCAAATATATTTCCACTAGTAAAACGATACGCTGTCCGGTGACTAACCAAATTATCTGGATTAAGGATTTCATTAACTGTAAAACTGAAGGGGTTGTATATATTTGCCAATGTTTGTGTCCAAAGGACTATATTGGGAAAACAAAAAGGGAATATAGGAGACGGATCCTGGAGCACGTACATTACATCGTTAAGAAAAATGTAACCCCTGTTGCTAGTCATGTCACCCAATATCATGGAGGTGATCCGAGCAGCGTATCGTTTTCTGTGTTGGAGGTTATTCCCCCACCTACGAGAAAGGGAGACTGGGACAAAAAAATCCTGCAGAAAGAATCAGCATGGATTTCTAGATTTAAATCCCAGTCTCCTGGTGGCTTAAATGAACGTCTTACATTCAGCTGTTTCTTGTGAGCATAGGATTTCTTTGGTTTTTGCCACTGATTGTGGATCACGTTGAGGATACGGATTATATGTGTACACGACTAACAGAGGCATCGTTGATTGGTGCCCAGTTGTGAATAATTTGGGAATAAGTCCGTAATTATTTAATTAATTTGTTATACATAAATTGGCTACTATGATAGCAACTGTTCTAACTATGTCTGATTTTATGGGCCATAAGATATTTGCGGCTAATTACTTGGATTACCCATATATTAAGTGACATTCCATAAATATACCTCAAGAATGTGGATATCTATCGATAATATAGGGTTAATATATGCGTCTTTCATTGCGGTGGTATTGCTATCTGTCCGGAATTACCTTGGAACGCATATGCGTTCCACTGCGGGCTCATCGTTTACATGCACTTCCGGTTAACACCGGAAGTCCTTGCGTGTCATCTGTGTTCCACCTTGATCTAGCAGGGCGCGCTCTTTTAACACCATGCTGCTGGTAAGACGCCAACTCCGCCCCTTCATTTATGCTGGTAATCAGGAGCGCTATAAAAAGCCGCATTATGGCCCATTCTATGTGGTATCTGACACCATGGCGGGTTCTAACCGAGGGACGTCCCAGTATTGTAAGTAGTGGACCAGAATATGTGGAATTGTGATACCTGTTAGTGGTTACATTGTAAGGAGGGACACTATCTGTGTTTTTTCCATTTATAGGACACTGCCCTGGGGGACCCAACGGTAGCCTAAGAGGGGGGACGATCCCCAGACCCGCAAGTACCTGTGTGCTTTTTTTATATATGCTTATCTTGGCATCCCATATGTTTTCTATGTGTATACCCCCTGATGAACCAGATATTCAAAGGGGAAACGTGTCGGGGTTGTTTTGTTTTGTCATGGGATTGAATGTTCACTAACAGTGACCCTTTTTTTGTCCGAGGTGCCCCCCCTCCTCCCCCTTGCCCTCTGGTACCCATTGCATATCTTATAGACTGCAGGGACTATTAGGGCAAGTGAGGTTAGGTACGGGGTAGGAGGGATCGCACCATCAGGGCTCCTCTCCGGGCTGAGGATTTCAGTGAGGGGGTGGACAGGGCTAGCGCCTAGGTTAACCCCTCACCTACTATTGGGATTGTCGTATATCCTCCATTTTTCCATTAGTGGCGGGATTGCTGTGTTGTTGGTGGGAGATTGCCATCTTAGTTGGAATTATAGTATCAATTGATTCTAGTAGGAATCTTTTAACAATAACCTAATAAAGGTTATATTTTAGGTCCCTATTATTTATGATTTTTTGTTCACTTAAACAACGCCCTTAGAGGAGGTAGGACACGTGGCACAGTGGGTTCACACCCGCTGGTTCGTGACACCCCTGGGCTGCTAGACTTATTAATGTGGAAATCTCTGGATCCATGTGAGGTATGGAGCCAGGGCTGGTTCTAGCTTTGATAGAAAATTATTGTCATGTACTATATCATGTCCAATTTTCATTTCTTTGAATTAATCATGGGATAACCCCTTTAAAGGGGTTGTCCCATGCCTGATTAGGGCATATAGATATAGGGACCTTCATCTAGGAGACACAACGGAATGGTGCTCCATATGAGTGGTTTCCACTCTGGCGTACTGGAGAAGCCAATGTATTTCATGGATGGCCTAGCTCCTGAAGAGCCACCATATGTGGCAAGACGATACTTCCTCCGGCAAAACCAGTTAAGCACACATTCAGAAATATGGCGAGGCAGATTTACTAAGATTGGCATTTCCTACCCCAGTCTAAAGAGTGTTAGACCGAAATGTCCCTGTTTATGCATTCGGTGCATCTTCTGAGAGTCCATATGCTAGGGAGTCAAATCTATGTTGACGCTGAAGGCTAAATTTATGCCATATTTTACATATTTAGCATATCTGTTGGCCTTTTCCCTGGACAATTTAAAGGGCATCTTCATTTTTGCGACCATTTTTTTCAATGGTGTGCATCCATGAGTGCTGACTACAAACAAACCCTGCGTAGTCAGATCTTGCAGTTATGTGTTACTCCATTCTATCTACCTCCTCTTCTTGCTAACTTGTTCACATCTCCGTCTCGGAGATCCGGCTGTAGGATCTGACCCAAATGTTGGCTATTGACCAGACAATGGTTGCATGCAATGGTTTTTGTCTAGCTGAAACCCGGCATTTATGTGACATAGAAACATCTGGTGGATCTCAAAATGGAAATGTGAATGAGGCTTTACAGACAGTAGGCAGCAGACACGTGTAGTCTGTAACCATAGACACACATAGGATTGCATAGGAGCTGCAGATACAAAATGGTTAGACAGTTTCCAGACTGTTTGGAAAGTTGTTTCATTTTTTATTTTGCATGCATTGGAACAAAGGAAAGTAATTTTATGGACCTCTACAGTACGTCCTTGAACATGTCTTGGTTCGCACAGAAGACGTCCAGTTTCTAATCTTCTCTTGAGCCGTGGGAGCGGCAGTGATTGAAAGAAAGATACATAGGAAGAAGCAGACACCAACCACGGGCAGCGCACTCATGATTGGCGGCTCACTGACGGGAGAGTGAATTTACGCTCCACAGAAGTGCCAACAGCAGAATATCTGGGAGCAGTCGGAAATTCAACAAATCAGTCTCAGTAATAAGAAATGCAGTGAGGGATGCCAGGCATGGGGCATCTGAAATCTGTTTAAAAAGAGAAAAGGGAACATTAAAGGAAGGATTTTCACAATGATGCACAAGCAATGCTCTAAAGTAACTTCAAAAATATAATTATATTGGGCGTTGGACTGGGAGATGTCATGTGCGCTGCCATTCTCGATGACTGCCAAAGAGTCGAACCCCACCAATCTGATGTTGAGGAATATCCTGCAAAACCTCTAACTTATTCTGGTCAAAAACCTGTGGCTCCATCACAAAGCATGCTGGGGGTTGCAGTTGCTGGAGAGCCACAGATTGGGCACCAATCTTATACAGAGACATAGGGGTACACATGAAAGCGAGACTGTGACTATACTTGCGTACAGGTTGGATGGCCACTTGGCCAACACCGTCCTCCATAGACTATACAGTGGCTGTCAGGGCCTGAATCTCAGCTTAGAAAATGAAGAGCTGCTGTGGAGCACAAACTGCTGCAGCAACTAAGAACATAATCATTTGTATGCATGTTATATTATTTCAGCACAAGCATGGCTTCACTTACGTACATACATACGACTATAGTAGTTATTATGTATAGAAAATTCTAAACAAATATTTTGGTTCTACATGTATATAGAAAATGTGGTGAATATTCCAACCATAAACATTTAGGAGATACCTTCTCCATCTAATAGACTGTGGGTCCCTTGTCGTAGACATCAAAGCGAGACCATGTGGTAAATCTACTTCTACTTCAAATGCATACAATGGGAGGTAAAGGGCAATCGGGCCACCACCGATCAAATATTAATGCCATAGCCTAAGGTTACTTTCACACTTGCGTTGTTCTTTTCCGGTATTGAGATCCGGCAGAGGATCTCAGTACTGGGGGGAAAAAAAATTCTGTTTAGTCCTCATGCATTCTGAATGGAAAGAGATCCGTTCAGGATGCATCAGGATGTCTTCCGTTCCAGCAGCATTCTGTTTTGTGACCGGACACAAAACCGCTGCAAGCTACGGTTTTGTGTCCGGTCATAAAAACGGGAAAAAAATAATCTGGCACTGAGAACAATGTAAGTCAATAGTGACGAATCTGTTTTTTTTTAGGAGTCTTAAAAAAATGGATCCGTCACTCATTGACTTTCAATGTATTTAGTGATGCATTTTTTTTCCGTTTTGACAGAACGGATGCATCCTGATGTGCAAAATCAAAACGGATCCGTTTAATCCTCTGGATCTCAATACTGGAATTAACAACGCAAGTGTGAAAGTAGCCTAAGTAGGTTTACCTGGTCCAATCTGATATGCAACCAGCCACTGATATTGGAGTTCCATTGAAAACTGGGTGGTCCAAATCTAAAAAAAAACCTTAAAGGAATTGTTTAGTTTAGAAAACCCATTTGTCAGTACCCTATCTAGGGTTCCGTTTAGAGTCCTGCTCTGGAGGACTCAGCACGTCTGTACATTACATGAGCACTATATTGATTTTAATGAGAATGTTGTAATGCTTCATTTCCCCTTTGGGGTCAGTGCAGGACAATTGAACACTTATCGCCAGGTTCACTCTCAGATTACAGCTGATTGCAGGAGGTCTCAGCTTATTTTTTGAGAACTTTTCTAACAAAAAAAAAGGCACCTTATAAGCTTCTATGTATTGGGAACTTTTTGATTTAAGGCGGATTGTAAAATAAATTAGCATTAAATGTCTTCCACTTTTAGAAAACACATAATAAAATCCAATAAATTTCAAGGAAATTTAGCACTTCTTGCAGCCAGAAAATAATTGTTTTTTACTTTGTTTACAACCAAGAACACAAGAAATTCATACGGTGTGTAATTCACCTTCAGGGAGATGGCCGGATCCTAAGTTACCGGAGAAGGTTTCCTTTCTTGCTTGTTTTTTTAATTTTACTACAGCCACTAAAATAAGCATAGATTTTTCCCCTGGGGAATAAATGATTCCTCTTATTTATGGTGGGAGCGCAGCTCATTTGTGTTTTTCATAACAAGCCCATGCGCCACATTGTTGCTAAATTATTGTTACCCTTTCCATTGTGACATTTTTCCAATGCAATTTTCTAGAAAGACTGAAGTGGTGAAGTCGCTTCTCATTTTAAAACACAAACAAATACAAATATTAGGATTTGCAGACAGAATCTGATTTTGTCACTGACCCGAGTAATGGAGGTGGCGTAGCCATTCATCATGCTCATCAATGGCGTATAGAGAGAGCACGTATGTAAATTCAATTTACTACTGTAACTTGCACGAGTGAAAATATAAAGCACACCATAGTCATGAAGACAGGCCTTCCAGATTTTATGGATCACATGATGGGAGGGGGAGGGGAGTTCTGCCTTTATGGTCATGCTTTTATGGGAAGGGGCTTGGATTAGCGAGGGTCTTTCCACCCTGCTCAATTGCAGAGCGAGGGGGAGCAAAGAAGTTGTCCTATCATGGGGAGTTATGATAATGTGGAACCCTGTTGTGATTGTTCATATTAAAGGGGTTGTTTCACAAAAATATACCGTTTTCAAACCAACACCTGGATCTGAATACTTTTGTAATTGCATGTAATTAAAAATGTAGCATAGCCACTGAGTTATTCACTGAAATCTATCTGTATAGCGCCACCTGCTGTTTCCTCTTTTTCTTATTTATTTGTCCTGCTCACTGAGATGGTCGCACATGCTCAGTTTCATCTTTCAACTGCCTCTTGAGCTGTGATAGGGAGAGAGCTGCAGCAGAATGGACACACCCCCTTAGCTGCAGCAGAAAAAAAACTCCCTGTGAGCTGCCAGCTTGAAATAAATGTAGCAGAACAATGAATGGGGAGATCTCTGGATCCATGTGAGGTACAGGGCTGGTTCTGGCTTTGTTAGAAAGAGATTGTCATGTACAGATGTAGCAGGGGTAACACACAAACTCTTAACTCAAATTTCTTAACTCATTGCATTATCTTGAAACAAAAGCCACTGAAAAGCAATTGCTTAATGCATTTAGTTGCATTTAGTTTAGATAACACGTCTCATAAAGCAGGTGTGTTAACCCTACTACATCCGTACTACAGTATATGATGTCAAATTTTTATTTTTTACCAAAATCATAGGATAAACCCCATCTTTCCTTGCTTATATCATGATATCATTCTACTAAGCACGCCCACTAATGACATTTAAAGGGAAAATGCGTCCAAATTTGATGTTCTGAAATGCCCAAGGTATGTGTGAGAAGATCACGTTGCTGCAGTCCATGAGCTGTAACCATCATGGAATATCCAAACAAAAGGACTTAAGTTCTGCTTAAATTGCCATTCATGGCTGAGATCGGAATACCATTTGCATGCAGTGGTCACCATATCACACTATGCCATTTCTATACCATTTCCATAGCTCCCATTTACTTCTATGGGAATTCCCAGAAGCAGAATAGCAAACACCAGTTAACCCAGGCCACCATGGCGGTGGCTTATCTTTTTAGAGAACGAAGAATTGGGATGTTAAAATACCCAATCCCTTTTCTCTGATATAGGCTAAACAAATGTCAGCTGAATGTCCAATACTTAGCTGATTGACCAATCTCACTGAAATCGTTGGGTTTGGCCAACCTTAGTCGAATTTTATGACCACCTTAAAGCTGGACATACACAATCAATAGCTCTCTGCCAAAGGATCTATCGGCCACCAGCTGTTTCTTCAGACCCTCTCCTGACTCCTCCATATACGTTCGGCTCGGCTTGATCCTTCTCTCCCTCAACACCATCTGTTGGGTGAGAGGCGGTAGCCTCCTAGGTTTATGGGAGCCTAAAGAATCTGAAACCTTTTCAGCACCACTCTTCACACGCTGGAAATATCTGATTTAACTGTGGGGCCATATGGGTTTGGAAGATCCTTTTGTAGACCCCAAGATATTATTCCCTGACACGTCTCTATGGTACGTTACAACTTACATTTTGGGTGGATTTCCCCTTTAAATACTGTACACGCTGTCTCGTATCTAAATGTCATGTCCAGCTTCAAAAAATTTTGCATAAAACATTTCAAGCTGATTTTTTTTCCCTCCCGGCCATTGCAGGTAAGCTCTCACTGGGAAGGGGGTGTAAGGTGTCATTGTTTGTATCCTCGTTAGGTTTGGAAGCTGTTGATTAAACAGATGACTCATTAACCTGTGGTCACACATCGAGAGCACGTCATTGAGGACGATGAAGTTCTCCTGCGACACTGCAAGAAGACGAGGGGAATGTGGCGGACATTATTAGGCAGATCGTTCCCAGCGTTCTTGAAGCATGATGAAATGAGACGGAAATATCTTGTGGTCAGGAGGTGACCTACGCATTGGAAGGAGATGCCACTAAGAGTAGATTAGTGAGCTGACAATGATTACACTGTACGAACACAGGCAGATAACATCATCAGTATCTGCATAGATAAGAATGGATGGAAGGGAACCTGAGTCCGCAGACAATACGCTCATGTTTGCATTGATCGGGGAAGATTGTATCTCTGAAAGTAGAAGTAGAAGAAGAAAAGGTTCAGGATTTGACTTGCTCTACGATGGAGCTCTGATCTGGACTCAAATTCATTATTTTATTAGGGTATTTAATGTCATAATATAATCGTAGACTTTCCAGCACCTTGGGAAAGGGTTCAGCATTGCGCCACCCAGCCCTCCGCCCTCACTTCATTGCCACTCACCCAGTCCCACTTGCCTAATACAATCTATCATAGGGTACATGGAGGTACCAATACACCGTGCAATAAATGAAAGAACCAACTGGTCTTACTGCACCCAGAGTGTTGCTGGCGTCTGCGTAATGTCTGGATCCGGAACAAGGTCCCTGTGGTGATAAAGCAAAAAGAATAATCACAAAAGGAAGGGATGGTAACTGTACCAGTGGAATGCTCAGCAGGGGGCGCTGTGCTTGCCCTGTAAGACCGACCCATCCCAATGTATAACAGGGTAATCTAGAGTATTTCCCCTTAGTGCTACCACACAGTACTAATGGCCATATTGTGCCCTCTCACTGTAGTGATGCCCACATTGTGCCCCTCACAGTACTAATGCCCATACTTTGCCCCTCACAGTAGTGATGACCATATTGTGCCTCCTCACAGTAGTTATTCCCGTCTTGTAGCCTCTTCACAGCAGTTTTGCCCACCGTGTGGCCTCTTCACAGTAGTTATGCCCACTTTGTGCCACTTCACAGTAGTTATGGCCACTTTGTGCCACTTCACAGTAGTTATGCCTGCTTTTGTGCTCCTTCACAGTAGTTATGCCCACCTTTGTGCCTCTTCACAGTAGTTATGCCTACCTTGTGGCCCCTTCATAGTAGATATGCCCACTTTGTGCCCCTTCTCAGTAGTTCTGCCCACCTTTGTGCCCCTCGCAGTAGTTATGCCCACCTTTTTGCCCCTTCATAGTAATCATGCCCATTTCTGTGCCCCTTTACAGTAGTTATTCCCACCTTTTGTGCCCCTTTACAGTAGTAATGCACAACTTTGTGCCCCCTCATTGTAGTTATGTCCTCCTTGTGCCCCCTTTTGCCCCTAGTGCCCTCTTCAACCCCATAAAAACAAAACACAAATACCTGCTTCCCTGATGATCGGCACATCCTGGTTTCCTCGGCAGCAGCAGACGCGCTCACACACACAAATTGGGCTGTTGGCTGTGCA
Source organism: Bufotes viridis (assembly GCA_033119425.1). Taxonomy (NCBI): domain Eukaryota; kingdom Metazoa; phylum Chordata; class Amphibia; order Anura; family Bufonidae; genus Bufotes; species Bufotes viridis. The sequence continues at coordinate 20,049,471 of CM065596.1, read as the reverse complement.
GAAGGCTGATTCCTGGGCTTTCACCGCTCCTCCCACACACCCAGCAGGATGATATGTGGCCTGCTGGGGAGAGCTGGAGATCAAAGGATTGCTCCCTGCTTCCCAATGTAAATGAACCACCAAGTGGGTGCGCCTCCCCCCAAGCCTATGCGCCGAGGGCATGCGCCAAGGCTTCCTCCCCTCACTACGCCCCTGGCGAGTGCCACTGCCTTCTTAGACAGCTGATAAACAGGGGTCCAAGGTTCAGACCCCCACCAATCAGATGCTGATGACCTATCTAAGGATAGATCATCAATATTTAAAAGGTACAGAACCACTTTAACCTAGCACAGCACTACATTCTGTATAGAACTTACAAGGTGTTACCTCACTCCATTTAGGTCTCCTACTAGCCTTTAACACTATTTATACAGGACCACATATATATTTGGCTTAGTCCTGCTATACCTTTTCGCTCACCCAAATTATGTTAAGCCTAGGGTATGATCACTGAGGAGATACGACTTACCCTTGCTTACTTGGGGCGCCCAGTGCAAGTCTACTCGGCTTTTTGGTGCAGCCTCCCAGGGTTATCTGCCTGGTGTTGGGTGGTGCTCCACATTTTTAATTGGTATAGTCAATAAAGTTTATTATTTTGTTTTTAACGTCTATCCCCGGCAGCGACTGATATCTTATTGAGACATCTACCTCACCATTTTTTCCCGTAATCAGAATATTTTCTATACCATAGATTTCCTCATGGAAGTGAATACCCTCATCATTAATAATAACGGATTACGGCGCTCAACAGCAGATTTACTTCATTTCTTCTTCCAATTTTACAGCAAGATTTTTCAATTAAAGAGATTTGAGCTTGATGACTTTAATTCCAGTGTGTTCTGTTTTGAGGCTGTTCGGATTCCGAGGCGTCTACACAAGGATTTTTTTTTGCAATAGGGAGGCGAGGGGCACCGTTTTTTTGTCTTTGCATGAAAGGAAGTGGATGCTTAACAAGCCGACAACTGGAGGCAAATAATCAATGTATACTTTAGTTTTATGGATCCAAGCTTCTTGCAGTCAGTTAATTCACTTGAGATATTTTATGATGCTCTATAAGGGGACAGCGAACAGAGCCATCATTTGCCCTTTATACCCAAGCACTTTACTTTGTTTCTTAATCAGACATAGATTTTGTAACTCCTCTCGTCTCTGACTGGTTCTCTTGGTGCTGAGTCTTTTAAAGGGGCTGTCCCATGAATAAAATTCTACATTTTTCGAACCAGCACCTGGATCTAAATACTTTTGTACATTACATATAATTAAAAATGTAGTATAGCAACTGAGTTATTCAAAATATTGTATCTGTATAGCGCCACCTGCTGTTTTTTCTTTTGATGACTTCAATGTCCACCTTAGTAACCTGAGGTGGTCGCACATGTTCAGTTCAATCCTTCAACTGCCACCAGCCATATCTATTGTTATAAGGTGTGACAGTTACAGGGAGGAAGCTGCAGCAAAAAGGATACATCCCCTGAGATGTGATAGGCAGAGAGCTGCAGCACAAAGGCCTCATCCCCTAGATAAAGACACATACTCATGAGATGCAACATAAAGGGCAGGCCCCCTGAGAAAGAACATGCCTATTTAGCTGCCAGCTTGGAATAAATCTAGCAGAGCAATTAGAGCAATTAGTGGGGAGATCTATGGACCCTTGTGAGGTACAGGGCTGGTCCTAGCTTTGTTAAAAAGAGATTGTACTATATGAGGATTTTCACTGTTTAAATATGGACATCATAGAAGTAGAACCCTTCATCCAGGAACCAGGATGGCAAGTCTCTTAGTATAAGCAGATCCCTCTCTGGTGGATCCAGCCTGTTCCTTGCCATGGCCATAATGTAATGTTATCTGTCAAAAGCCTAACCAATACCAATCAACCGACCACCATATTATTTTTTTGACTGGAGATGTAGATTAACAATCCATTTGATTGTGGCTAGGCTAAGTTGTGGACTATTAAGAAATCTCCCAATTTTTCATCCTTAAAGAGGCATCTGTCAGCAGATCTGTCCCTATGAAACTGGCTGACCTGGTATATGTGCGCTTGGCAGCTGAAGGCATCTGTGTTGGTCCCATGTTCATATGTGGCCGCATTGCTGAGAAAAATTATGTTTTATTATATGCAAATGAGCCTCTAGGAGCAACAGGGGCGTTGCCGTTACACTTAGAGGCTCAGCTCTCTCTGCAACTGTCCCTCCCCCTGCACTTGACAGGTCCATGTAAGCATGATGACATTTACACTGCCTGGCCTTGAAAATGTCATCATTTATGGCCCTGTGAATCAAAGTGCAGAGGTACAGATCTGCTCACAGATGCCCTTTTTGGAGGTATTGACTTTCTCAGTTGAATTCCTAGGTCGTAGCATAGCCATCATTTGTTGCAAGTAGCTCTGATGCAGCAGTAGTGTAGTCAGGAACAGAGGCAAGGGTCATCACCAGGAGAATGGTCAGGACAAGAAAAGCCAGATGAGATAAATGCATAGTCAGGAATGAAACCAAGGGTCAGAGCCAGAGGGAGGACAATAGGCACCAGCAAAGTATCCAAATAACAAAGAAGGAATAATATCCAGGAACAAGGCCAAGGTCAGGGTCGAAAACAGAACTCCACATCAGAGTTGCAATGCAAAAGAACCTCAGGAGATTTGTCAAATTATCCGGGAGGTCTCTTCTTTTCAGGGAGCCTCCCGGACATTCCAGATGAGTTTGTAAGTATGCTATAGACGAGGTTGTCACGTAGCAGAACATTTTTGACTTGACAGCACTCTCTAGTGTTTCGAAACCTTTTTTATCTTTTGACTTAATTTGGGAAACACATCAGTCTGTTTTTATGTACAGATGAGGTAGAGGTACGGATCTACTACATATCGCTAATGCCACGTGTGGGTAAGGCTTCAGTTTCCCACTGCCTTTGCTCCCTATAGCTTTATCGCATTTCACCATAGTTTTTGATATTTATGAATCAGGAAGATCAGCAGTGGAGGGGGTGCTACAGGGCTATGGAAGTTTGAAGGGACACAAACTAGTGAAATGGAATTATAAACTGAATTCATTATGGATTGGAAATTCTACACCCTGTGTCTGTGAATTATTGGGGGCTCCTGATAAAAGAACATCACAATACGAACAACAGTTGTTCCTTTTCATTATTTTTTGTCTATTTTTGTAATATTGATGGTTTCCCAGAATTCAATAACCCAGTTATTCGAGTAAATGGTGAGACATATGCTGCCTCTGTTCATTACAATACACATCATGTCACCTTTCTGTGCCTCGAACAAAGCTCCACAACCGACTCTCCTTCATCAACAGGACGTGACATAGAAAAATGTTTGCCCCTCGGAGAAATCCCTTTGTGCGTAAGCCAAAGCCGGCGTGATGGGGGGGGGAAGTCAGGAACAAGGGGCTGCCGTGAGGTTTAACTTTTATTGTGATTTGTGTTGGAATGATGTATTGACCGTCAGAAATCAAAAGACAGATTGCTCAGGGTGCGGCAAAGAATAATTTCGGAAAGCTGGGATTGGGAGGTGGGATTCGATATTTACCCAGATTGGATAAACACACGTGACAGTCGGCAGGTTTACAATCAGTTTACATGACAAAACACATGTCATAAAGTCATCTTCAGTGCTGCCTGTCTCAGGGGATGGAAGCATTTTAGCTGCTAACCTCAATATGGATGACAGTGACTATGACAAATGATAAACGCACAGCAGACACAGGCTTATCAATCAGACTGAAATATTGTCTACCTAATTAACTATAAAAGACTATAAAAGTCTCTCTTTTCTTAGTGCAAATATAATTTGCGACACATCCAGCAGTATTAAGTACAAGGTGGAGCTTCTCGGGCACCAGATTAGGAGGTACAGTAGCTGGTTGGATGACAGTAGGTTGGCACTAGCGAGCACCTGTGACTATAGGTGTCCATTGTAGTTCAGGCTTAATGTTACTAAATTCATTTCACAGTCCACAAAACCCAGATACTGGCCCTTTGCATGTTTTCACAACGATTGAACTGTCCTATCCTTGTCCGCAAAATGAACAAGAAAAGGACTTGTTCTATCGTTCTTGCGTGGCCCCAGAATGGATGTGCGGATGCAGGCAGCACACGGTATGCTGTCTAAATCTTTTGCAGCCCCAGTGATATGAATGGGTCCATATCTGATCTGCAAAAAATGTGGATTGGATGCAGACCAAACATACAGTCATCTGCATGAGCCCTTAGGGTCAATTCACACGTCTGCATGTGTTTTGTGGTCCGCTCATTGTGGATCCGCAAAACACGGACACCGGCCATGTGCCTTCCCCATTTTGCAGACCGCACATGGCCGGCACTGTGATAGAAATGCCTATTCTTGTCCGTGGCTGCAGACAAGAATTGGAGATGCTTTTTTGCAGGGCCACGAAACAGAAGTGCGGATGTGGACAGCATGCGGTCTGCTGTCATTTGCGGCCCCATTAAAATGATTGGGTCCGCACCCGGTCTGATAAATTGCAGAAGGGATGCGGACCCATTCATGCGGATGTGTGAATAGACCCTTAGTCTGGTGTAGCAATTGTTTAGGTAGGTGGTGGTGTCTGAGCTGTTGTCCCTCACCTTGCATCAGTGTCTGTAAAGCTGTATCTCGCTGATCTCTCTGCTGTCTTGTCTCTCAAGAGTTTTCTTGAAGCAGAATTAAGTTCTTCTCACAGGAAAAGAATAGCTGTTACCCGAGTTTCCCGCACAGGGGAATAGGACAAGGTTCCTGGGATTGGGAGCTCTGACGTGTGCTTCCTCACTCCCTCACTGTAGGAACTGATACTCTCCTCTCCTTTCTCTGTCTCACTAGACTGGAGCTCCCCCTCCTGGCAGGAAACAGGACCAGCCTAATCCTAATAAGATGGGAGGAACATGGTGGTTAGCCCTGTTCCTGCCAACCGTTACCAACTCTCCTGGAATAAATGGCATAGCATTACATTACATATAAAATATTAAACAACTGCAGATACCCCCTGGTCTGGGGTGGTGCATATCTGGTATCTATCTATCTATCTATCTACATACCTAATCTAGCACTTAGAATATATTACTCTATATTGTCTGTTTTCTAGTCTCATAAGAAACCCATTCAAACACTTGACATCTCTAGATATAAACACGCCGTCCTAAGCCAAGCGGGTCAATGGCTCTCCAAGGAGAGATCCCAGCAGGTGATTGACAAAAACAACACTTTAGAGATGTCTTAATAGACATGTCTTCAGGGCTGCGTCCCTCCCCTCCGGGCTGAACATGCCACTGCTGCATTTCGATGCTCCACTAAACCCTTTTTTTTGCTTTTATTTGGTATTCATGTTCTGGTTGTGATTTCGTGAATTCTGAAATAATATTGACACCGTGCAGGAAAAACATCTTGTAAAAGTTTAAGCACCGCAGGACCGCAAAGTGGGAGATGAATTTTCATTTGACAACGTCAAACCATCTGGCACTTGACTTGCTAATGGCCTCTGTCCAAAACTCGCAATTCAGCTCAGCAGATGACAGGAGGAGATCTAAAATTTTGTGTGGGGCATAAATCAGACTGCAGATATATTACTGGCTGTAATATGTATTTTCCTAGCATATATAATTACCGGAAGATTTCAATATGATATTAGGGAACTATAAGGGGGTAGCGGGGGGGAAGGGGCGACTTCAAGGGAAAAGGGGTGGGGGTGGATTGGGCAAAGTGCGGAGAGTGGAAAGCAGAGTTTGGGCAATGGGTTGTGGGGATTGGGGGCAAATGGGAGATGAACTGGGTAAATGGGGAGGGTAGAGCAGAGGGTTCAAAGAAAATGATGGGGGTTGGATGAGGATGGAGGTAGGGGAAGAGTGGAGGCTAAAAAGAAGAAGGGTGTTAAGAAGACAATCGCTGTGCACCCACCATCAACACCTTGTCCCCTGTCCCTCTGCACCCCATTGATCCCTACCCCATGAATACCCTATTTTGTGCTCACCTTACATTTCCTCAAAGACCTATCTTTCTGCACCCAGTTTTCTTCCAATCCACCCCTTTTGTTCCTTAAAGGGGTTCTCTGGGAATTAAAAAAATGAAAATACTTAAATATTACTTTATAATAAATATATTCTCAAATACCTTTCATTATTTATAATGGCTCAATCATCAGGGGAAACAAAATGGCCGCTATCCTATTAGTTCACACAAAACCTGTCCTAACCACATAGCAGGACAAGTTACTTCACCACACTGACATAAAGAGCTGCCTCATCCTCCTCTCTGCCATACTGGTCAGGGATCATGATCCTGAATACAGCGGATAAAAACTTTAGCCGAATCTCTGGGAAATTTAGTACAGAGAGGACGGACAAGACAGACTGTTGTAATGTGTTGCTGTGGTAATGGAGACTGCAAACAAGAGCTGCTCCTCATCAGCCATACCCCACAATCCTCCCATGTCTCCTCATCAGCTCCATTCCCCCAGAGATTCACCTGTATTCAGGATTATAATACCTGACAAGTAGAGCAGAGAGGAGAATGAAGCAGCTATTTACCTCAGTGTTGTAAAGTTACTTGTCCTTCTGTGTGATTAGGACAGGTTTTGTGTGTACTGCTAGGATGGCGGCCATTTTATTTCTCCTAATGATTGCTCCCCAGACAAAACGAGCCATTATTACTAATGAAAGGTATTTGGGAATATATTTTTCATAAAGTAAAATTTAAATATTTTCATTTTCTTAAATCCCGGAGAACCCCTTTAACCCACCCATACATCCCCCATTCATTCAACTCCTTTTTTGCTTTATTTTTTGTACTTCCCTCATCTCAACCATCACTTGCTTTAATCTATTCACTCTAGCCCCACTACCCCCTTTACCCAACCCTCCTGTAATCACTTTATTTATCCCACCCCAGAGGGACATTTATACCCTCCACCAATAACCGGTATGTGACTGCTCCCTCTGCACCCCCCATAACTACTTCCCAGTACATTGTATATACAGCTCAGTCACAGTGCAGTAAGGTCATTCTGCCAGTTGCTATATGCACCATTGCAGAGGAGTATAGTATTTTCTGGATAACAGATGTGTGTAAACAGATAATATTTCTGAATATCTCTCTTCTACTGATTTTGACTGAGTTCGATGAAGAAGCTTCTGTCATCAGACTGCAGCCGGGGACACGGAAATAAATAATCTGAAAAGTAATCTGTGTTTCAGGTCTGAGAGTAACACCCTTTACTATTATTTTGCCACTGGGAGATAGATGGATGGATAGATAGATAGATAGATAGATAGATATGAGATAGATAGATAGATAGATAGATAGATATGAGATAGAGAGATAGATAGAGATAGATAGATAGATAGATAGATAGATAGATAGATAGATATGAGATAGAGAGATAGATAGATAGATAAAGATAGATAGATAGATAGATAGATAGATAGATAGATAGATAGTGATCTTGTAGTGGACCCAAAGCCTAGGGCCCCAGAGGGATTGCACCCGAATTATCCAGTGACTGTGCAGCTGCTTTTTTGGTTGATAGATAGATAGATAGATAGATAGATAGATAGATAGATAGATAGATAAAGATGCAAGTTCGCACGAAGGCGGATAGAATTTTTACATCTGACCCTGAACATCTCCCGCCTCTTCATCCCATTCTTCTCCCGTTTTCCATTTATCTTCCTTTTTGAGATTTCATCGCCTTTTTTTAAAATAATATTTAACTGACATTTTGAAAGTAATGAATTTGGTGAGACGCACGCTCAGATCCCCCGCTCATTCTTACGTTTTGAAGTAACCTCAGTAGATTGTTACCGAGTATTGTGTTAGGTAATGAGGGGGAGATCAAATTGTAACTACTGTAGGTAGCTCGGTAGTTTTTATTTTTTTAATGTTTTTTATCCTTTTTCATGGTTTGAATAGATAGTTTCCTAATGACAGAACAAGTATTTTTTAATGTCCTGACATGAAGTTAATCAGATCAGGTTTAGTCAGACTATGTCACAACAGACAGACACGGTTCTTTGTCAGAGTGATATCAAAGATCAAAATGAAACAGATATATATATTTTTTTTATTCACCCTCTTTCATAAGAGACGACATGAATAAAACATCCAAGGATGGACGGTAATAATTCTCAATTATTTGAATAATGTACAATGCTCCCAGCGTCCCTACAGAATTACAAGTGCTCAAATAATAGACCTTCATCTTAAAAGGCTTACATTTCTGAGTAAGCAATTTGCCTGCAAAGTGGGAAGCAGTGTTTTTTTTTTTTTTAATGCAAGCAGTTTTCTTCCTTGAGGTCTCATACAATATGTATGGTTAAACAGGAACCTGTTCGGGGGAATTAAGATCCATTCACAGTTGACGTTACTATTTGTGATATAGAAACCATACCCAGGTTAAATGGTGTACACAAGTAATTTTTATGTTTTTTAATCATTCTGTATACCACTCCCATTATGTCACAGGTTGTAGATTGTTTTTTCCATATTCTTTAAAATGTAACTGTCATATTTTTTTGCTAGTTCATTAGAGCTAGGCATGTATACCTGAGTTAGTCTCATGGGCGTAGCTATAGGGGGTGTAGAGGTAGAAGTCGCTACCGGGCCCAGGAGCCTGAGGGGGCCCAAAGACCATTGTGCCGCATAAGAAGACACACAAAGCACTGAGGGAAGGGGGCCCAGGCTGAGCTCTTGCACCAGGGCCCATGAGCCGTTAGCTACACCCCTGGTTAGTCTGTCAATGGTTGCCAAAAGATCTGTAATTACTGTTCCTTGAAATAACAGCTTTCATTAATGTCCCCTATCCTTTTCCACTGGTCCCGTAAAAGACGTTGCTGTGGCTTGTCTGTCTTCCCTTTAGTGTAAACAGAAGACGGAGGGGCGGTTCTCCACACTGCATGCCTGCCTTAGGCTTCAGAGTGAGGAGGCGTGTCTCTCAGTAATCCAATCTGATTGGCTGGTAGGGAGCTGCTGGCTACTGCAAGTGTGTATGGGAAGTGAGGGAAAGCAGTTTTGACCTCAGAGAACTGGCAGAGGAGCCATCTTGAGAAGATCCTCATATTGTATGGGTTAAAACTAAGGGAAAAGCTCAAGGAAAACAGTGGTATGTGAAGAATTAAAGATTGCTTTATGCATATTGCAGCAGCAGTAACATATGCTAAATATGATTTTTTTTTATTTTTTTATGAAAACATGACAGTTAAACTTTAAACTGGGGTTTTCTCCTGTGCTCTTTGTCGCCCCCTGCTTTGTATAAGCTGCTCTGCTGAAGGCAATAAAAATTACATTGGGATTCCTTTAATTGAATGCCTAAATATTCATATCCTAAATAATAATTAAAAAATATCCAATTTTGGATCTAAAATTCTTTACTGATTAATTTTCTAACATTTGGCAGGGTGCTGGCTCTCCTTTTATCAGTGCTATATGGTATTTAGACTTATTGCCAATGCTCTATGGGGAAAAAATATGCAAAGAGGTATCTTCCAGGGAAGGAGAACTATACAAGCGCCACCTTGTGGAACCGTTCGAGTCAAAGTCCAACTTTTTGACAGACCTAGGAACGTGACAAGAGAAAATAGCCAGTCTCAGTTGTTTCTGGGGGCTTGCCCCTCATCAGTATGGAGTAGGGTTCTTGTTGACTGAGTGCAATGCCTTGGATGCCACTTAGGTAGGTACTGGCTCTCCTTAAAGGCTGTCCCAAGACTTATCAGACATTGAGAAGGTGCCGCTAGTGAGATGGTTCTCTTTTCCTGGGAAATACCTCTCTGCTAATATATCTTAGTAATGTTTGGGACTTTGCTTTTCTGATACAGAGAAGAAAGTCTCCTGCATAGATCCAGCATGCATAAAACATAAGCTGACCACTAGAGGGCGCCTACTTATTATTGAGTTCAAAGTAAAGTAAAAACAGTATTCAATGAGCTTGTAAACTCCCCCTAGTGGTGACTGCAGGTTTACAAAAATCAGAATCCAATGGTGGCCACCAGCATGTTATATTTTAAAGGGGTATGCCCATCTTGGACATTGGGGGCATATTGCTAGGATATGCCCTCAATGTCTGATAGGTGTGGTTCCCACCTCTGGGTCCACAAAGTGTAGAAGGGCACACTGCGCATGCACGACCACCCTCCATTAATTTCTATGGGACTCCGAAGTTGCAATGGAATGAATGAGAAGCGCACCATCAAAGATCGGCGACAGCTCCATTAACTTCTATAGGGCTTACAGAAATAGCCCAGTTAGTGCTCGGCCTTTTTCGGCAAACCCCATAGAAATGAATGGCGCGCGGCCGTGCATGCGTGGTTTGCCCTCAAGCACTTTGAGGGCTCCCATAGGTGGGACCCGCATCTATCAGACATTAGAGGTACATCCTAGTGATATGCACCCAATGTCCAAGATGGGACAACCTTTTTAAAGGGAACCTGTCACGCATATAAAACCGCCAGCATTACCTCATAGTAGCCCCCAGTCTGTTAATAATCATATGTTTGATCCGGTAGTCTAATGTTTCATAGATTCAAAAAATGATGTTTCAAGCTGAAACCCGGATAGCAGCGGCAGCCGGAGACAGGATCCTGCTTAACCAAGGAGCGCGCCGCGCATGTGTGAGACTTATGCGATCCCGGCCGCACTGCAGGCTGTCAATCTAACAAAAAAGGGGACAGTTAGGGGGCGTGCTTACCTTGACTTGAAGCTGACTGGCAAGATAGCGCTGATGGCGCTTAAAACATCGTTTTTTGAATCTATGGAACATTAGACTACCGGATCAAACATATGATTATTACCAGACTGGGGGCCACTATGAGGTAATGCTGGCGGTTTTATATGCGTTTTTTAGGTGATAGGTTCATGGACTTCGATTCGCTCAACACTAATAGGGATAATAGCACCGAAAATGGAAAAAAATACAAATGTGTAAAATAGATGTTTTATATAAAAACTTAATTGAGGCAACAGGTACATTCCTGATGATATGCCTCCGGCGAGTGTCCTTCACCATTGATGTAAGTATTGTTTTTCAGCAGTGGGGGAGGTAACGTAACCTCGGATATCGCTTCCATGTGCAGCGTTGGTTACTACCCAGATACAATTAGCATTGGAAACGCATTAATATGCACATATATGCAAATGATATTCTGGGTGTAGATAAAAGATGAAAGAACCCCCCAGTCCCAGCGTCCCCTTACTGTCATCATTTATTTAATGTGACTCCCGTGAGCAGAATTTTAGGTGTAAAATCCAAATGTGAGATGAGGTCACAGGAATGCTCAAATGATGGCAGGAAAGAGACTGGATTATGTCATCTTGTGCACATAGACATCTTTTTTGGAGTCATGGGGGGTCCTCAACTAAAGACCGAAGATCAGGATAGGTCATTAGTGTTTGATCGGTAAAGGGGTCTTGTGGCTTATTGACTATGTAATGAAAAAAATCTTTAACTTTCAAGACCTCTGCTTGTAGTCAATAAGGTAAAAGTTTAATTTTTTTAATATATTTAGAAGAGTCTTTTGTGATCACACAGGTGCTTGACATGAAAACAGGGAAGAAGGTGTTGCAGCAAGCCCCTGAGGAGCCAATGCAGAGGTTGGGAGTAGTAGTGGCCCTGATGAGATGTTGTATCGTGGTGCACTCCCTCAGGCCGTCGCTCCCTGGGAATCAGTGCAGTGGAAAGTTGGTTTAAGATTCAGCCCAGAAGTAAAAATATAATGTTTCTCTTTACTTAGTGCAAAATATAGCTTGTGGCAAATCCAGCAGTAGCAGGCACTACGTGCAGTTCTAGTCACCAGATGATGGGTATAGTGGCTTGGATTTGTGGCAGTTAGATGGCATTTGCAGGCACTTGTGGATATAGGTGTTCTGTTTGGGATACAGGCTCGAATTTAGTCTAGCTAGGTGATGGGTGTCGAAGCCATAGTCCCTCAGCTGCAGCAGGGTCTGTAAGGCTGTGGTTTTGCTGATCACTCTGCTAAGCATATTGAAGCTTTTTGGAAGCCGTGTTCTTGACAGGAGACTGGAGTGGCAAGCTCTAGAAGTAAAAGTTCCAGCATGTGCATCCTTTTTAATTCACTAACTCTTTCGAACTCCCCCTCCTGGCAAGGAAGTGGGGCCAGCCTACTCCTACCAAGAGGGGAGGAACAGGTGGTTAACCCTGTTCCTGCCAATCATTGCCAACCATACTTCATTCGCTGGAATGCACGGCAGAATACAATAAGGCATAACATGACATTAATACAAAATGCAGCAAGCAATTACAGATACCTGCAGGTCTGGGGTACAGCACTACTGGGGTTAGCATTAGCACCTGGTAGCAATAGTACCTGGACCCTGGTACCTGAGGGGGGTTCAAATGATCTGCTGCCATGCAGAAAAAATTATTTTATAAGCGCTACATGGCAAGTCCATGTCGGTGGACCAAGAATACGGCCAAGGATCCCTGGTAGTCTGCTGAGATAGGTCAACTGGACATAGTTCCGAAGGAGTCCTTTAATTTTTGCAAAATTTTAATTCCGACCTAATAACTCTGCCCAGAGTCGAGTTTCCGTCTCTCTCATAGTATAAAATCCTCTTCACATTAAGTCAGAAGTGAAATTGAGTGAGATGAGAGCGGCGCAGGTTAGAACACGTTAATCCCATAATGCCCCTGTTATCTTGGAGAGATGCCACCATTGGAATATTGTATCAGCTTTCAGTAAAATAAAGACGGGACGCGTCTCCACTGGATTAATGTATTTGCATAACTGGCGGTCATTTCGTGAACTATGGCTGAAAACTGAATTTGCCAAAGGTTTTCTGCGTTAGAGATAACCACAGCGGGCTCGTCGACTTTGTGGAGCTCTCGCTGAGACATCTCCAGCTCGGTTTCAATTTCTTTTTCTGTAATTAATATAAGAAAAAGTTAAAGATTCAAGAAGACGAGACCAAATACCAGAGCATGTACCATTACACTGGGGTGGGCACCACCTAGAGATCCAGGCCGGGGCTCATGAACACGACTGTCTTCTGGGATGCTGTATCTAAGCCTATCATGTATGATACTGTCTTCAGAGCTTCTGTATCTAAGCCTATTATGTGTAATATTGTCTGCAGAGCAAAAGTATCTAAGCCTATCATGCATGCTATTGTGTTCTGAGCTTCTGTATCTTAGCTGATCATTTGGGATCCTGTCTGCCGAGCCAATGTATCTAAGCCTATCATGTATAATGCAGTCTTCTGAACTGCTGTATCTAAGCCTATTATCCATGCTATTGTGTTCTGAAATACAGTATTTTAGCCTTTTATACTGCCTTCTGAGCTTCTGCATCTTAGCTGATCATGTGGGATCCTGTCTGCTGAGCCAATGTATCTAAGCCTATCATGCATTAAGCTTTTTTCAGAATGGCTGTATCCAAGCCTATCATCCATGCTATTGTGTTATGAAATACAGTATCTAAGCCTTTATTACTGCCTTCTGAGCTGCTGTATCTGAGCTAATCAAGTGTGATACTGTCTGCTGAACCAGTGTATCTAAGCCTATCATGCATAATGCAGTCTTCTGAACTGCTGTATCTAAGGCTATCATCCATGCTATTGTGTTCTGAAATACAGTATCTAAGCCTTTCATGTATGATACTGTTCTCTTAGCTGCTGTATCTAAGCCAATCATGGGATCCTGTCTGTCGAGCCAAAGTATCTAAGCCTATCATGCATTCTGTTTTCTGAACTGCTTTATCTAAGCCCATGATCCATTCTATTGGGTTCTGAAATACTGTATCTAGACCTGTCATGTATGATATTTTCTTCTGAGCTGCTGTATTCAAGCTAATCAAGTGTGATACGGTATGCTGAACCAAAGTATCTAAGCCTAGCATGCTTAATGTTGTCTTCTCAACTGTTTTAGCTAAGCCTATTATGTATGAAGCTGTCTGCTTAGCTGCTGTATCTAAGCCAGTCGTGTGATATTCTTTTCTGAGCTGCTGTATGTAAACTTATCATGTATGGCATTGGCTGCTGAGCGGCTGTATCCAGGCCTGTGATTTGTGATACTGTCCACTGAGACAAGGAATGTGAACCTGTCATGTGCGATACTGACTCTTAGTTGCTGTATCTAAGCCTGTCATACTGCATGTGAAACTGTCTACTCCTGAACGGCTGTATCTAATCCTCATCTGTGTGATACAGTCCTACCAGCCTGGAACGCACGCGTGTCACTTCCGGGTGGCAGTGTGTGCGCTTCAGGCTGGGGAGCGCGGCTTCCGGACTCTGGACACGGAAGCAGGTGAGACTGTTTAATGTGTATGGTATGGCCTATATAAAGTGGGATAAATAGACATTCTGGGCACATGATCCCTTACTTCAAAAACATTAATAAAAGTATTGTTTTAATATTGGTCCATAGGGTGAAAATTGTCAATGTCCTGAAGGGGTTAATGAAAAACTACCTCCATGTTTATGCATCTGAACAAAAAAAAAAAAACAATATTGCGCTACCATAAATAACATATAAACTTTATACTGTTTATTCTATTTTAATATTATGAAAAAATTGACCAGAACAGCCACCTTACAACCACTTGCCCCCTGACTGCTCTGTGCAAATAGCGGTTCCCCGGTCTTCAGACATCTCTGCTGTTCTTCCCCTCCTGATTGACATTCTGTTTTCCTTCCTTCCAAATATTTATTGAATTTGTCTCGCCATAGCTGTGAAGTTAAAGGCGTCAGATCTTGGTTACTGACAATTTACTCCAGACGTTCAAGCATGGCGAGTGTCCCTTGAAGGAAAATCATTGATGTAGTTTACTTCCATCTTGTAGAGCAGAGCTGAAAGATCTCTCTGTCTGTAGGACTGTGAGCTCAGTTCTTCTTCTCCATTGACATGGTATACATTACATATCCTACAGAACCTGTGTGTTGCCATCTAGATCAAAGGATTTAGGAATTCTGAAGGGGTCACAAACTTTTTAGCACCATTCTGTAATACCTTACTAACTATCATATAATGACTGGTGGAAGGTTCAGTGCAATCTTACAAAATTTCCCTAAGGGTCCATTCACACGTCCATAAGTGTTTTGCGGTCCACAAATTGCGGATGCAAAACATGGATACCGGCCGTGTGCATTCCCCATTTTGCAGACCGCACATGGCTGGCCCTATGATAGAAATGCCTATTCTTGTGCCTTGTGCAGGGCATGAAGGGGCGGTGCAGGACACAAATGTTATTTTAAAGGGGGTCGGCCACCAGGAAATTTACTCATAAGCTAGGCACAATGCCTTTGCTCTGCTGAATGCAATGATACCTTTCACTTAGCGATCCGTTGCTTCATTTTGGAGGAAAGGTAGCTTAAGTTCACCTAAGGTGGGACCAAGCCACTCTGTGCACTCTTGCTCCCCCTTCTTCCTTGGTCAGCCCATCCCTCTCCTTCTTGATTGACAGGGCCAGGTTCCTGCATGCTCATCTTGCCTAGACCTGTCAATCAGTGAGAGGAAGGGTCAGGAAAGGAAGAAGGAGGAGCAAGGAGTGGCTTGGTCCTGCCCTAGGTGGACTTAACTGCTCATTGGCATTTGAATTCAAACTACTTCTCGGGTGGGTTGGCAGCTGCTTATTGCTTTTTCCCGATTGTGTATGGGGGAGAAGTCGTAAGAGATCGCTGTTGGCGTAATCAAGTCATATCCTCCAGAGCAACAGAGGCTTTCATCAGCCACTCTTGGCTGCAACTCATTGATGGTCCCAACAAAGGACCACTCAAAAATCCCTATTGGGGCATGTGACTAACAGAATGGCTTGCATGACCCACTTGTACAGTACGAACACATTGGTAGATGGACATGTAAGGAGTGAAGTTTCCTTCTTTGAGCTCCAAGGCCTCTACTTCCCTATGGTCTTCAGTTTTCGATAGCTTCCGCATTGTCTATTGTCATGTAGACAGTAGGAACTTTCAGAAACAGAAAGGAGCTACAGGCTGTACAATCATGAAGAACTTATGTTTTATTCGTGACTCGGCACCTGTCAGTGTAGAAAGGGTCCAACTTTGTTTTCCAGCACATGTTCAAATGTAATTATCAAAAGGTGAAAAAACTCAAAAACGATTCACAAGTTTGAAGAGCCTCAACGTAGGTGGAATTATTTAGTGTCCATGCAAAAGGAAGATGGGAGTGGTATAGAAAATATCCTAGATAACCCATGGGCTTAGCAGCCGGTCTGCAACGATTCAAGAAAGAAAAAGATCTTTTGAAGGTCACCTTCCAGATGTTCATTTCTTACTCTTGTCAACAGTGGACCATGATGACAAGGCAAGCAGAAGGTTGTAATGAGACAGGTTGATTGATCAGTGAATGTCAAATTAATTCAGCTGGAAGGAAGCCAAGCTAAAGCCTATGACTGCATGAATGGAACACTGACTCCGAGAGCTCGGAATGAACAGCTCTCTAATGGGATGAAGACCGGAGAAGAGGCAGAAGAAGAAAAATGTTATTTTTTAATGACTTTTATGCCATTCATCGATACACCATCCTCAGAGCTATCATGAGACAATGCAATGGACTCTGCTCAGCAAATAAAGTGTTGGTACAGTCAGAACACTCAAAATCGTAACCCTGGTGTCAATATAGATTATTATTTTTAAGCACTGGATGTCAGCCAGGCAGTGGATACGTTCCAGTATCTTGGTGACAACTGGATCAAGTATAAATAAATCTATTATCCCTACGGACCAGATTAAGTAGATACATGGTATGTCCACCTTGGCCAGCTGCCATGGTTGCAAGACCATCCTGAAGTCTAACTTACAGTGGAAAAAAAAATAATTAAACTTTTATAAAATGTCAAGCTCTAGACACATTATGATTCTTAAGAATTCTGGCAGCGTCGGATGAATTGTCAGTGTCAATTGTGAACTAAGTTAGGTTACGTCTTATAGGAAAAGGCATGCAATGGCTAAAACTAGTAAAATAGCCACAAAGTTGCTTAATGTTTTATGACAAAATAAACTGAAATTTTAGAAAAATTATATTTTTATAAAATTTATATATGGGATGTAATATACATGTTAGTCACCTCCCCAAAACTTTTCTGCTATTTTTGGGAGTCCTGAAAAAATCAGGGTTAGAACTAGAGCGAATTTCTTAAGACTGTCCAGTTCCATTCGGGTTTGATTCAATTTGGGCCCACTAAATTTAACCCAAATCAAAAGTGCTCTGATTTCCTGGAAATTAGCCCCCTTTCGCTTTCTCCCACTCTTTCCTCGATTCTCTCAAATCAAATCACACAGAATGTGGGTAGGTAGAATCAGAACTTTTTGAAAAATGTAAGTCAAATTTTAGAATTGATTTGCTCATCCAGGGTCCGACTGGCCCACCAGAGTTCCAGAGGATCCTCCAGGTCCAGGTTCTGAAACCATAGTCCCAAAGAGGAGAAAAACATTTAGAAATGAATCTGAAGCTAATCACTTGCCTCTAGGGTCTATAGACCTTATAGATGATATAAGGTTTGGGCCCCAGGGAATAATTTCAAGAATCAAGAAATTAGATGACGTGCTTTCGCACCAGTAGTCTAGAGAGACAAACTAGACTTGAAGTTTGAAGAAGGCCAAAGAAAGTAATTAATAGGATAGGTGCACAGCAGTATCTAGAAAGATTGAATGTTAATAATAAAGATATAAAAGTACATAAACAATCAGTACGGACATTAGGGGCATGAACTTCACTATATGAACAAAAGTATTGGGACACCTACAGTACACATTACACCTATAGGAGCTTTTAATATGTCCCATTATAAATCCCTAGGCATTAATATGGAGTCAACTTCTTCCATACCAAACTCACCCAACCATGCCTTTATGGACCTTTTAATGCTAAAACCGAAAACAGCTTTCATCTTGGTTTGCTAAAGCATTAAGATTTCACTTTACTGGGACTAAAAGGCCAAGGCCAACTCCAGAAAAACACCTCATTCCATAAAGCAGGAGCCCTTATCCCAATGGCTCATGCACAAGACCGTAATATGATGCCTTACAACCTCATAATGAAACATGGTACCGATAGAGGTCTATGGGCCTGTACAGTTCCTCTGTTCACCTCAAGTTTCGTATGAAGGTACATAATGGTTTCTTATTGTATTTAATATCCCTGTTCCTTGGGATACTATATTACTTAATACTATGCCATATGCTGGTATATCATACAGCATGTACTGTGCTTCTATTAAGTATAGGGGTACTACATCTTCTTAGCACCTTTGAGTAGCTGAGGTAAGTTCTTACTAGTTCTTTAGGTTGAACTTAGTGGATTTATGCATTATTTACCACCTTTTGTAGTACCAGATCCCCTTTCAAAATACAAGGAGGCCATATACATGAATGTTGACTTCACACATCTATCTTATTGGGACCATCCGACCATTTAATATGTATATAGACTTTCTCACAGGAGAGTATTTCTCTCCAGACGAGCCTGGTTTATCCTCCTCTCCCTATTGAGAACACATACTGTGCACTCACTATATGCATAGGGAGGTCAGGAGGAGTAGCTCTTGGCCAAATTCAGTTCAGTTGACAGCTATGTAATGTGCATGTCCACCCCTAGAGGAAAAAGATAAACCAGTGGCTTTTACTTCTTGTGTAAGTCAGGGTTCACATCAGCGTTATGAATTCTATTATTGCTTTCCGTTATACCATTGTTATAATGGAAAATAACGTAATTCATAAGATGGAATTCAAAATAGAAACCTTTAGAGCAGGGATGCTCAACCTGCGGCCCTCCAGCTGTTGCAAAACTACAACTCCCACCATGCCCTGCTGTAGGCTGACAGCTGTAGGATGTCTGAGCATGCTGGGAGTTGTAGTTTTGCAACAGCTGGAGGGCCACAGGTTGAGCATCCCTGCTTTAGAGGAATTCCATTTTAATCAGTCATAATGGAGGTCTATGCGCAGCAGAACAGATTCGTCTGGTTTCCATTATGCAGGACGGAAAAAAAAGTCCTGTCAACGGATCTAAACAGAGTGCCTCTTAAAGGATTCCATTTTGCATTCCGTCCTGTTTTACATTATTTTCCATTATAACTAGAGATGAGCTAATCGAATCCACCAAAGTTGAATTCAATCCGAATTTCAGGATAAATTTGATTCGCCTAGAAGCCGAATTTCCTCATGCTTCATGGTAACAAATCGATTTAACCTGAAATAGTGTAAAAAACAAAAAAAAAACATACTTATCTCCTCCATTTGCTCGCAACGAGCTGGCCGCCGCCAACTTGATTGAAGATCTTGGCCAAAATCCTGTGCACGGTAATGTAGGACGTCACCATGTCAGCCGGTGTGATGACGTCATCTCAGGCTGCGCAAGATTTCGTGACAGATCTTCAAGCAACATAGTGGTGGCCGGCCTGTCACGAGGAAATGGAGGCGGTAAGTTTGATTAATATTTTTCTTTTGGTTAATTTTACACTGTTTTTACAATCAGATGCTGCGTTCAGTTATGAACACAGCATCTGAGGGGTACAATGATCAGGGGCGGCGGTATTGCAGCTCCCTGTCATTGCACCCACTACTACATGAGGTGATTAATCACAAAGCAAATTTTTTTGTAATATTCGGCAAAGCAGCCGAATCGAATTTCATCTCTTTCATGCTCTCTAACGGAAAGCAGTAACGAAATTCATAGCGCTGATGTGAACTTAGAAATTAGCAAATTTCTCAAATTTCGATTCTGAAGCAATTCGGCCAAACTGACTCTTCGTATCCAAATAGATTCGACCTAAATCAAAAGTGTGCTCTCTTTCTCTCCTCTAATTGATTCTCCCTAATCAAAGCACACAAAATTCTAATTGTTAGACTTCTTTTTGAATTTTTTGAAAAACTTAGGTAGAATTTTAGAATTGATTCACGTTATTTTTTGCCACAGTCTCCGTAAAAAAAAAAAATTGCAGTTCAAAAACGTGAAACACTGCGACATGTCAATAGACTCAATCATTACCCAGTTCACTATTTTCATGTTCAGTGACAGAAAGTGTCTGTCCTCACGTCAAGCAGGAAAGCCTAATCTTCCAGTAGACATTGATTGCCGAAGAGCACACGGCAAGATTTGTACGAGAAAGTCAAATGAACGTAATTCTGCCTAGCACAAGACCGCGCCGGCTTTTCCAAGCAAAATAAATTGTCAGATATTTTCAGGAGATTTATAGAACAGATGGTGACCAGAGAGGCAAATGACTTCACAGGATATATTATGGGCATTTCAACTCATGCAAGACAAAAAAGCATCTCGAAAATTCCTCCTTCCTCTGTCGCAGGCAGTTGAATTTGCATTTTTCGATAAGCAAAGACAGTAGGATGGAAAGGTGTGGGATCAAAAGGAACGAGACGGCAGAAAGATATACATTTATAAGAGCTATTTGAGGACAAAGCGAATGCGGAGTAATGAGACGGGGAAGGAAGAAGGCAGAGGAGAAAATACTTCAAGATCACAGATTTTCAGTAGGTTTATGCTGCTAAATTAAATTCTGTTTTTTTTTTTTTATAGAGAACACTACATAAGGTGCGGGATGTGTCATTACTTTGTCGGCTTCGAGTTAAGTTGCACAGTTTGTCTGGTGTCAGCGCTGATGAGCAGATTGCTCCTTCTGTTTGTCCCGGAGCATTCTTTCACGGTAGATTGTGACAAGGAGGGGGCCTCAAAAAGAGACAGGATTAGAAAAAAAACATGTTTTTAAAGTTGTTTTTGTTTTGGAAGTCAACATTTAGTGAGCAGCAAATACGACAAGGAAGATATCACAACAAACGGATGAAAGTGAGGATTATTTATAGAAAGGGATTCGGGAATTGCTCAGTACACAGCATCATTTCTAACCTAAAAATGGCAAAATCTTGATGGACCCAACTATGAGTCAATAAAGGTGTTTAACGAGGTTGTCCGGGCTTTTTCATATTGATCATCAATATTAGATCGGCGGGGGTCCGACACCTGGCACACCCAGGTCCATGGCAACCATACCATAGACAGCAGCAGCGAACAGGAAAACAGAAGGGACATGGCTCGTGCACACTGCATGCGCGGTCTCCTCATACAGATGATTGGAGGGGGCGTTGCGTGTCGGACCCCCATCGATCTGATATTGATGACCTGAAGATAGATCATCAATATGAAAAATCCTGGACAACCCCTTTAAAGAGTTTTCCAGGCTATAACAATGAAATGATGACCTAGCCATAGAATGAGTTATCAAGATCAGGCTGGGGGGGTCTGACACCCCACACCCCCGCCAATCAGCAGTTTGAGATATAGGAAACAGTATATGGGAGATAGGAAATTGGAAATAGGCAATGAAACTTCACTATTCCATTCACTTCAATGGGAGCAGCAGTAACTAGCTTTGTCCACTAAACAATAGCCTCTCCTGAGCGTCTGATTGGTGAGAGTACAAGGTGTCCGACCCCTGCCAATCTGATATTGATGGACTATCTTGGAGAACCTGATTATAGTGTATCAGGATCCTTTTAGGACCATAGCAGCCATGACTCATAGCATGGTCAACTGGCACATTACACTTCCAGAGGATACTATGGGGGGCCAAGGCCATGATACAATGATAGACCTCAAAGGTCCAGGAGAAGACAACCACAATTGTCGGTGACTTTGGAGTCGATCCCTTGTCGCTTGAGTCTATTTCTTATAGGTTGATCACAAATAACCTATTAGATCTTATTGATGAATTCTCCTGGGTATAGAATGATAGCAACAAAGATTACAAGGCAACAAAAATGGAGGTGTACAAGTTATGTGTAGATGGAGGGAGAAATTCTTCTATGAGAAGCCAGAGGATCCCCAGTCTCAGACCAAATGTTAATGGGAACACTTATGGCAACAAAAGGTCCACCCAGGTTGCCATTATATTCATTTTAATTTTTTTATTTTTTTGTTGTTTTAGGAATGTTTTGATTTGCCTTCTTTGTCTTAGGATAGATTTATCTCTAATTCAGGCTTCATTAAAGAAGGAAACATAGTCAAAGTGATCCCCATGGGCCATAGACACAATGGACAGGCGGGGACCTCATTGGCTTCTATAAGAGAGTTTTCTAGGCAGCTCTGTGACATGTGCAGAGGTCAATGTACAAGGAAAGAATAGATAAGCTCTGACAACTACCTATTGTGAATGGTGGATCATGTCTTATCTATACAAAGAAGTGATATAGTTACAGGCAGGATTAGAATAATATATAAATGCAGTAAAGTGATCTGTACAGTCCAAGAAGTCGCGCCAATTATCAGCTTTTTTTGTTTAAATATAGATGTTGACATGGAAACTTAAAAATAACATCACCAAGAATTATTTAAAAATATGTTAAAGCTGAAAACGTGATTAGAACAATAAGTCATTATACAGGTCAATAGTAACACATGACTACAGGATCAGACTACACAGGGTTTGATTGTAGTCTGTAAGCATGGAGACTCATAGACTCCACATAGTAGCTGTATACAGAAAATAATGACACAGCTTTTTATTATTGGGCCAGTTTTTATTTTAGTTGCATTTGATACCACTTACAACCTTTTTTGAGTTCTGCTAAGCTCATGGACCATGGCATGGGGTCATTATTGTATTTTTCCCATTTTTTTGTGCTCTTTATTGACACACAAGCCAGTAACAGGTTACTTACAGCTTAGACTTAAATCCACCATAATACCAGCGATACAACATCTCTTTTCTTGACTACCCACAGACATTTGTAATCAGTTTATTACACTTTTGCTTTTTCCAATTCTAGAGTCCTTAGGTGCTTTCAAGCCGGCGCCTGCTATGCCCGGAGACACAACTTATCTTTATATACCAGAGCAAGCCACGAAACGCGCAGTGCTTCCATAAACTCTGCTGACTTAAAAAAAAAATTCTCCTCTGCTACTCAAACTTTGCAATTAGCCTTACAGGCAAGCACAAAATCAATCATTTGGCTAATCCAGGTAATTAAAAAATATGTAAATTGTAATGTACCAGGGACTGACACGAAGTCATTACAGAACAATTCTTTGCTCCAGTGAACTAGGTGGAATTCCATTGTCCCTATTTTGTCTTTAGCCAATATGAGATTTTATTCATTTTTCATATGCTTAACAGAATATTAGGCCGAGCTGACTTTGTTTTTTATTAAACTTAAGTGAACCTGTCGGTTTCAATCAATGTAGACAGCGATTTTGTACCGAACCGAAAGCTGTGAGAAAGTACAAGGGTGTAGGGAGCAATTATAGGACTTTAAACTGTTTCAAAGGGGGAGAAACGCGCAGGCTCTACCCATTTACAAAAATTTACACCAGAAGACTGGACGTAAATTATTACTGAAATCTACTCTAACTCTAACACCTGGACCCCGCTGTGACATTTGACATCACAGACATGCTAAAAAGACTAACAGTGGGAAACCCCTTTAGAGCCACTATGCATGAATCAGCACTGGCCATAGGTGAGGCTCTTGTACCCCAATACACAATTTGTAACAGGACCCCCCACACACACACTCCGTAACATGTGCTATTGATAATTTTAGTGTCTTCTAAAGTATCAGAGGGACTTTGAGTCCCATGAGGCACAAAGGCCCAGATGTGACTGCCACGTCTGCACCCCTTAAAGTTAAATAGAATGCGTCAATAGAAAATTACTTATTGTTTTTGTGTTAAATATGTCGTTTTTAGAATTTTTGGAGAGTTTTTCTTCCTTGTCATTATCTATATTTAAAAAAATGTATATAATCCTGCAATTTACACCTTGGCCACTAGGTTATGATTTCCTGTTCTGTGCAGGTAACTTTTCAGTAGTTGTTGTCATTATCACCATGTAACGTCAGTGGTGTAGATACGGACAAAGACAGTAAGGCCCTGAACTGCAACCACCCACTGTCCCTACCTACTCGCAGTGCAAGCCCTAAATGGCTAGACTGCTACTGGTCAATGGTCCCTATGTTACTAAAGTGCTGAGATGGACAAACACACACGGATAGATAAACACAATACCAGAGTCAGAAATAGCTAGGAACCAGACGGGCCACACGGTACCAAAACATAAGACAGAGCCACAGAAGTATCAATCATCAATGCAAGATCAGGGAACAAGGAACCTAGCTAGTGAGCCAAAGACTATCACTGGCAATGGTAACATGGGATTTAAATAGAGCGTCGAGTCCCTGCATCAGAACCTGATAAGCGCTCCATTAGTAGAAAGACAGGTACACAGTCATAGAGCAGCTGAGCTAATCAGCCCATTGCTAATCTCCCCCAGCGATGCCCACTGCAGGGAGAAACAGAGCATTTAATCCTGTACTCAGGATTTGGTCGCGTCAACAGTGGGCGTGGCTCAGCAGCGAGTCTCTTTCTCTGGCGTGGCTATGCCGAGGCTGAGGATCACACCGCTGGAGCCTGGACATGTAAGTTTATTACACACCACAGGCAGATTTATAACAACAAGTAACACCTCTGTAGAGATAACAAATAGTTGATATCACAGCTCACCGGCTCCCTCCTGACCTCTGCACAGGCCACAGAGAAGACCTAGAAAACTCCCTCCTAGTAGTCACTAGGGTCATCTCCTGTATATTGTGTCTATGGCCCAGGTAAGTGCTCTTAAAAGACAGGAAGTCATAGCATATTTTAGGCCTAGTGGCGAGTGTGAAAATTAGGGAGGAGCGAATTTTTTATATTTTGAAGTTCGTGTGAGGGTTCGGGTTGTGGTATTTACTGAATTGCATTATGGATTCCGTTGCAACGGACCATAACGCAATTCAAAGATGGACGGATCCTTTATGCAGGCCATAGACTTCTATTATGACGGAATGCATAACTGAATGCCTCTAAAGGCATGGGATTGCGTTATGATCCGTGGTAACGGAATCCATAACGCAATTCAGTAAATACCACAACACGAACCCGCGCACAAACTTCAAAATATAAAATTCACTCATCCCTAGTAAAAATTGCAGGAATATATTTATTTATTTTTAATATAGTGACATGGAATATAAAAAAATCACCAAATTTTTTTAAAATGTGTTTAAAGAGAACCTTTCATCAGTTTTGACATAGGCTAATTATGTCAAAACCTTGTAGTGCGGCCCCCACTGATGCCCGGGTTGTATTTTTTTTATCATATCTTCCCCCCGTTCGGCCGGTTCAGAGCCTCGTTGTGTCTGCTCTGATTGGATCGCAATCATAGCCGGGGAAAAGGAGACGCCAGCAAATGACGGCATCTCCGCCCCGTTGCGAGTTTACAACCTGTTCGTCAAAACAACGAGGCTCTTAACCGGCCGAACGGGGGAAGGTATGAGAAAAAAAATACATCCCGGGCATTAGTGGGGGCCGCACTACAAGGTTTTGAAATAGTTAGCCTACGTCAAAAGTAAAAACCAATGAAAGGTCCTCTTTAACACAAAATCGTGATTTAAACAATGGGTCATTTTCTGAATGCACATTCCCTTTAGGCTCCTGGTAGATATCTATGATAAAGATAAAGACATCTTCCAGCCTTCAGGAAATACAGAGATCCAGTGATTACCAGTTCCAAGAAGAAAAAATAAAAAATATTCTCTTAATTTAGGTGAACATGTCTTTTAATGTTTCAGGTGCAATGCTAGTTTATGTTGGTATATACTATACTTTTTGAGAAATCTACCTTCTACTGCCTATTATCACAGGAAACGAAAATTTGCTTAAAATCACAGCATGCGCTCGACAAGGAACGAGACAGAAAACTGCACAGTACAGATAATTTTTGTTTTTTTTTACAGTTTTTTTTGTTAGACTATATGTCTGCACTTTACTTTTGTAACTTGATCGCGAAGAGCAATTAGTTTTATTTTCTGTACAAATTCTGATCAATGCATGAAGTGCCCCCGTATACCAGATTATTCTTTATATTAAAAAAACAAATTAAAGGAACTTCTACTTTTTCTTTTTAGAAAATTATTGGATATTTTATTGTAAATAAATATTGTGAATTATGACTTACTAACTTTTAAAAGGGGTCTGCCCTATTAAAGTGAATACCAGTATTTATTCTGTGCAAATCCATTTTTAATATATCTTTATAATAGTCATTTTTTTCTGAGACAGAGCCTCAAATCCTTGTATAATCATTGCATCACCACTAGGGGGAGCTTCTTGAATACTGTTTTATAATTGCATTTAATGTATACACAGTATGCAGTAAGCTTTTAAGCTCCCTCTAGTGGTGGATGTAGGTAGTGAGAATTTTTCTTTTATCTCAGGTCAACTATGAATATTTCATTTTCATATTCCTGGCCTTCTGTATACTTGGATAACATGAAAGGATAGGTCGTCAATATCAGATTGGCAGGGGTCTGACTCCTGACACCTCAGCGGATGAGCCAGAACCTGATGGCCATGCTCGGTTATGGTAGCAGTCTCCCATATATTTGAATGGGACTGTGCTTTAGTAACCAGGCAAGGCCACTACATAGTGTACAGAGCAGTGCTTAGTCATGGGAGAACGCGATCTTTGGAGTTAGACCCCATCGATCTGATGTTGATCTAGAAAACCGTATAAAAACCCATTTAAAGAGTCTCCAAAGGTGGAAAATATACTACTGAAAGTATACATATCATAAGAAAAATGATAGATCTCCTTTAAGTTTTACTTCTCAAGACACAAAGTAGAGTCTTCGCTGATTAAAGGCCATTTTCAATACAAACCGCAGAAGTTTGAAGGAGTAAAACACTAGTATTTATGATACGATGTCAAAATTGCAGTTCCCGTAAGAAAGATCTGTCAAAACGTCTTTTAAATGAGTCAATGCTATTGAAAGAGTGAGAAGCTTTAAGGTTCTTTATTGATCCGTGCTAAAGGTGATAGACAGCTGCAACTACATGATCAATACGAGAGGCTCTGCAGCCATCGCATTACACAGTTATGGCCATTTACAAAAATAAGGAAGCTGACATAATACCATAAATTTACCAAGTGCGAGGGGTCAGGTCGGCTTCTGTGGATCTTATTGGGACCTGACTGATAAAATGACTAGTGTTACCTTACTGACCCTTCTATGTCTTCTGTGTAGAAAGCACCAAAGCACACGTTATAATTTTTGGATTTTTTTTTATTATGACCTTTTTGAGGTATACAAATAGGAGAGTGAAGACGCCAGCAAGGAGCAAATTGGGCTCCCATTATGGTGCTGAATTTTGGCACCTAGAAGGGAAGGGTAAAGCCTACAGTCTATGGAATCCTGGAAGGCCCATAAACCCATAAAGCCCACAAAGCTGGCTCCTTAAGGTTTAGGTGATGTGAGGAGGTCACAATATGCTGAGGGGGTGCTGCATTTTGAGGGGGCTCTGGGACTAACTTTAAGGGGGTCTGAGTTAGGGTTAGGATGAGGGTTGTTGGGATGTTGAACATGGGTTCTTCTGATGATGGATTGGAAGTGGGTCTGGATTTTCTCAGGTGCTTATACAGTCTAGGTACTGGTGTTTGTTTCCCCCTACATGCCCTTTCCATGACTCCCTACAGTTTCTTTGTGGCAGGAGTCATGGACAGGTAGTTGCCACCCAATAATAAAATTGGATGGGATCACCCAGGGCTGGTTTTCCTCTCTCTCTCTAAGGGCTCTAAAAAGTGATATAAGCTGTGGTGCTCCACAGCCCCTTTGCTACTGTGATTGTTGGTGATCCAACCTCCACCAGCCCATGCCTGCACCAAAACCCTTTTAATTAGCCAAGAATGCACCTAAATGTTTCATTTATAACCCCAGTTTAGGTCTACTTATGAGGATAATGCAGAGTGAAAGCACCACAATACTGTGGGGGAAGGGAACCGAACTGCTCAAGGTGCCATATTTGTGACCAGAGAGGTTCTTCCTTTTAGATGAATATTATTATTAAGTAATTAGAGAAGAGAACTTCCCTCTAACCCTGTGGCCATAACACAACCTTTTCCGAGGATACTACCATTACAAGCAAAATGTCACCAACAAGTTTAGACAACAAGAAATTAACTTTGTTAATTACATAAATTCATAAACTCCAACTTTTTAAGGAAAGGAAGCTCCTCCATCTGCTTACTTGTCTACCAAAGCACATTAGTTACTTCTTCTTCATCATTTGGGTTCCTCCACTAATAACAGCCGATCTTGAAGGGAATTTATTAAAACTTGACAACCCTTCCGATAGATGATCCCCCCCACCCCCTTATTGCGTAGATATATCCTCCAATGAATGTCACTGACCACCTCTACGTAACTGGTGGATAAATTCAATGCAGGCAAATCAGTGGTCTTGCAATTGCATCAGTCCTCCATTTCTGGTGGATGCAATTACTGATATCCCTGCTCTGAATGTATCCATCTGTTACATAGAGGGGGTGAGTGAAGAAAACTGATTTTCGATATTCCTGATGTAGTCACTTTAGAGGACACATCTAGTTTAGAGATGAACGAATTTCCTAAAATTAATTTCGGTTCTTCTCAATCGGTCAAGAAATCTGATTCGGGTACGGATCGACTCCATCCGAATTAAAAGTGCTTTTAATGTCTGGAAACTCTCTCTAATTTAGGTCCTTCTGAGGATCATGGGTCTCTTGTGGCTCCACTGAAGGGCAAATTAGTGCTAGACAATTTTTTAACTTAATTTTTCCTTGGTCTGAGACGGTCAGAACATGTTGAGAGTAGTAGTTTCGCAACAACCACAGGCTGGAGACCACCCCTGTCATATATCACCTTTGTCCTTTTCTTTTTTCTAACTCAATCATAAAGTTGGAGAATGGAAAATATCTATATTTTATGACTTGGTCCAGTGGCCCAGTCTCGTGGGATCAGCCCCATGTAAGGAAACTGTAGTCATTTTAGTCTCTGCCTAATTATGCTACCTCCGGATCAATGTGTAAGCCACAATGTGGTGGTTTGTAAAATCATTTTTGGATGAGATCTCCAAGGACAAACTATTCTTTCGCCCTTTTGTAAATAAGCCCGGTTTGGAAGGGCAGAGATTCATCATAAATTGGACAGCGTGTAAGCCACTCCATCCAGAAATGATGAACACAACAGCTTTCAGAATCCATCAAATTAATTCTCCTCAGATCTTTCATTACATGCTCATAAATTAATCATGGTATTTATATGTCAGCCTGATATAGCCAATTGGCTCGCTCTTACACTTTGCACCACTGAACAGTTACATCACCCAAAATACCAGACTATCTACAAGAGGAATTCACTGTTCCCCCATGCTTCATGCACAGGAGGCGCTGCGGAATGCATTTATACATATCAATTAGTCAGCCCATTCATTCATTGTAACATAAAAATTGTGTATATGCAGAGTCTGGTGTATTGGAATCATTATAATCAGATCCAAAAAGTGTGTTTCCGACACTGAATTATGCTGATATACAGTAAATATTATTTTTTTTTACAAGAAGTTGGCCACAAGTGGGCAACCTAATATTGCTGCCTTTATCAGAGAGTAAAAAAATTATATTTGACTTAGGGGAGGGGGGTTCACATTGGCATTTTCAATTCCATTATAGCTTTCCGTTATAATATCCTTATAACGGGAACTAACGGAATTGTGTGCCGGAATTCAAAATGGAAACCTTTAGAGGCACTCCATTTTGTTCCGTCAAAATAGAGTTCTACGGCCGAAACAGTTCTGTCTAATTTCTGTTATCCTGGACGGAAAGGAAAGTCCTGTCGACACAACTTTCTTTTCCGGTTTCCGTTTTGAATTCCGGCACACAGTTCCTTTATTTTCCGAAAATGTTGATGTGAACCCCCCCCCCCTCTTCCCCCAAAAAAAGATTAATGTCAAGGAAGAGTGACTATTTTAAATAGTCTGGTTTGGTGAGGGTCCAACTACTGGTGGGGGGTGGGGGGTTCAATTCAGCCCCTTCATTCTACCAAGTGGTAGAGCTCTCAGTACCAGCATTGAAAACTTGTGACATAAGTGTTTAAAATTGACACTGAACTTTGAATTAGCAGTATACTTTGCATTCTAACTGCCATTTTTCAAGATCTCTGCTTGCTGTCAGTGAATGTAAACGTTTCTTGTTTGCATTAATGATGACTCTAATCGGATCAAATCCTTATTGCACAACTAATGGGGTAAATACAGCAGAAAGACAGAAGTTTCTTCTGTTCTGGCCTGTTAATGTTTTCCCCGCTCTGATACATTGTAACAAGCTCTCAACTATGTAACTAAAATCAGTGCTAAACAATGGCATTTCACTGACCCATGTAAAAAAAAGAAACTTTAAGAACCATGAAAAACAAGTTGGGCTTCAATGGGGCCACAGGCCTACATGGTTTGCAGCTGCCATATCTATAATTCATCATCTGTAGTCATTCATGTATGGGAGGCGCGCCATATCCCTCACTTGGACGTCCTAAATTCTGCGCAAATGGACGAACTGGCAAAAAATAATCGATCCATTATGTAGAGAGCAGAACCGAGATCAGCGCCTGTCAAAAATGCCAAGCAGCTGTGGTCTCAGCCTGCAGCCCCGAGGTCGTAGCCATGTTCTATCAGGACTCAGTTCTCATAAACACGGCCTTCAAAGTTTAACGTCCAAGAGAAAAGAAGACAGTTTTTTACAGTAAATGTTCAAAATGAATCTTTCAAAGAAATGTTGGTACCTAATGTTGAAAGGGTTTTGCATAAACCACAAGTGAACACATGAAACTCTGTAATATACAACATCTTATTAGGGGAAACTTTCATATTGCTCACCTAGCAGTCTATAGACTTGATAAGAAATGATACAAAACCTCCTTAGTCACCAAAAAAATCCATCTAGTGTAAGGCTACTTTCACACTAGCGTTTTAGCTTTCCGGTATTGAGATCCGTCATAGGGGCTCAATACTGGGGAAAAAAACGCTTCAGTTTTGTCCCCATTCATTGTCAATAAGGACAAAACTGAACTGAACAGAACAGAAAGCTCTAAAATGCATTCCGTTCCGTTTAGTTGCGTTTCCATAACGGAGAGCAAACCGCAACATGTAGTAGTTTGCTTTCCGTACTGGAATGTGGAGCAAGACGGATCCGGCATGACCCTCAATGCAAGTCAATGGGGACGGATACGTTTTCTCTGACACAATCTGCCAGAATAGAAAACGGATCCGTCCTCCATTGAGTAAGGTACCCTTTAAAGAAGTTGGGACATTTTGACAACCTTATCCTCATTGGGACACTTGACCCGACTCATCTCTGGCCCACATTGAATGCTGGGTAACAATTCATTTCTACAAGGCAGCTTACCCCCCCATGATAACAGCCAATCACAAAATCTGACTGTCCCTTTAAAAGAGGCTTCCCAACTTATAAGGTGATGGCATATTGCTAGTTTAGCCTGCATGCCTTAAAGGGGTTGTCCAGGTTCAGAGCTGAACCCGGATATATCCCCATTTTCACCCAGACAGCTACCTTTATATGAGCATCTCCTTTGCCTTGCACTGAATCGCGCAGGGCAAAGGCTTTTTCTGGAGATCTGGTGACGTACCAGGCTGTCCATGGGTAAAGCTATATGCAAAATAAATGTGGAGCCCCAGTATTGGGTCTACAACACAATGAAAGCTAGATATCCCTCAAAGGAAGGAAAACCGAGCAAAGGGGTGTCTCCATTACAGAGATCACCAAATCCACCATATTAAGTGGCCCCTATGTCAAGATCCCGCTTTTTTACAAGCTTCAAGGACATGACGGGGAAAACCTAAGCCCATTATCCATCCACAGACAGCTGTTTCAGGGTGCTGCCCCTCATCAGTGTGGAGTAGGATTCTAGCTAACTGGGAGCAATGCCCTGGAGACTACTCAAACAAAACAATAACTTATCTCAGGGAGACCAGCCACAAAAACACCGCGGAGCCTCAGTTAAGAGTCTCAACACAGCAATCCGAAGTGCAAAGCTCCCTGGGAAACAGAAATATGCAAAATAAATGTGGAGCCCCAGTATTGGGTCTACAACAGAAAAAAAACGAGGTATCCCTCAAAGGCAACACCCCGAAACAGCTGTCTGTGGATGGATAACTGGCTTAGGTTTTCCCCATCACATCCTTAAAGCTTGTAAAAAAGCGGGATCTTGACATAGGGGCCACTTAATATGGTGGATTTGGTGATCTCTGTGATGGAGACACCCCTTTGCTCGGTTTTCCTTCCTTTGAGGGATATCTGGCTTTCATTGTGTTGTCGACCCAATACGGGGGCTCCACATTTATTTTGCATATTACTGTTTCCCAGGGAACTTTGCACTTTGGATTGCTGTGTTGAGACTCTTAACTGAGGCTCCGCGGTGTTTTCTGTAGCTGGTCTCCTTGAGATAAGCTATTATTTTGTATGGGTAAAGCTAGGCAGAGGCTTCCACCTAGCACTAGCCCGGTGACGTCACCTGCACTAATGGGCTAGCTTTAGCGCTGCCCTAGTCTGTAAACTGGCTAGGGCAGCACTGAAGCCTGCACATCAGTGCTAGTGATGTCACCGGCAACACTGCTAAGTGGAAGCTTTCGCCTAGCAGTGTAAAAAATATAAACAAACAGCCCTTGCCCTGCGCGATACAGCTCCAATGCTTATATCAGAGTAGGTGAAAATGAGGATATGTCCGGGTTCAGCTCTGAAACCAGACATCCCCTTTAAATGTTATTTTAATGTAATTCAGCATGAAAGACGCCTTCCTTCTTTGGATCTTTGGGGTTCTCAGAGGTCAGGCTCCCTCAAATCAAATAGTCATGTTGTGTTCTAGCAATATGGGAATACCCCTATAAGTTACAAGGAAACCAAATAAAAGAAAATCTAATACATAATAAAAAACAAAACCTAAAATCCCTATAAATCCTATAAATAAACCTATAAATTCTATAAATCTCTGCAAATGAAAACGTAAACCCTAAACCCAAACTCTAATTCCATTTGCATAAAATGCATTTTTATCATAATCAGTAAAATTTATTTTGTCCAAATTTATTTATCATTTTTTAAGAGATAGTACTTCCCCCTGCACTATATTAAAGTGTGGCGCTGAATGTTAATACTGGACCCGTGCCTCCGGTGCTCGGAACATTATTAGCCTTTTTTTTCATTCTTCTAATTCAGCAGCTGTTGCTGACGCCGTAATATTAATTCATAATCCGGACTCATTCATATATTTCTTAATTTCGTTCTTGGCACAGCGTGACAGCGCTGAAAGCCATAACCATCATATAAGGTATGTTAGTTTTAGCAATCCTTCACCAGAAATTATTATGGATTTGTCAAAGGCCCCGTTAATCACAATTCCGTGGGAAAAATACTGCCGAATCGTAGGCCCCTTTCTCCATTATAAATAGAGTACAGGAGCCCTATAAACCATATCTGACAGTTATATGCGGTGGTATTGGCCATCAGTAAACTTTGTTTTATGAGCACAAAACTGCAAATTCACTACTTTTTCAAAACTCGGATTTCCGAGTCAACAAAGTTTTCTTAAAGGGGTTGTGCCATGGAGACAAACCCTTTGGTAATTGAAGCTTGACCAGTGATCTGATGATTGCTGAGGAACCTTCATGATCATCTAACACCAGGAGAATATGAGGCTTGCAACATACATAGTTGAAACCAGGCAGGGATCAGCATCCTCCGGCATTTCCTCTGTTGTGAAAGTACAACTCCCAAAATCCTCATTTCACTTCTATGGGAATTGCAAGAACAGTCAAGCAAGTGTGCATGCTGGGAGTTGTAGTTCCACAGCAGCTGAGCTGCAGGGCCGGTGCAAGGATTTTTGCCGGCCTAGGCAAAGATCCATTTTGCCGCCCCCCCCCATGTCACTCACTCACTGACAGACACGCACTCACTGACAGACATGCACACACTGACAGTCATGCACACACAGACAGATACGCACACACTGACAGACACGCACACACTCACTGAATGAAGTATACTGAAACTCACTGATACACACACACAAACTCACTGACAGACATACAATCACTCAGATACTCACTGACAGACAAACACAGACACTTACTGACATACACTCACTCAATGACAGACACACAGACATACACTCACTTACTGACATACACACAGACACACACAGGCAGACACTCAGTCAAACACTTAAACACTCACCTCCCTGGGGTCCAGTGTGGTGCAGCTCCTCAGTCCTCCAGCGCGCCGTTTAGTATGCTGGGGCCGGAATGACGTCATATTCCGGCTCCCGGCATCACAGAGGGCGCGCGAGGGAGGAGTGGGGAGCTGCTAGAACAGTTTCCTTTGCTGCCCGCCTCCTCTGCTCCGGTAATTTACTGGCAGAGCAGGCACCTGCCATCAGGGTAAGCAGGTGCCTGCTCTGCCATATTTAAGAAGGACCTCCACCTCCTGGCCCCCCTTTAATGGCGCTGGGGGTGGCTCAAGAGCCGCTCGCTCAGCGCTGCAGCCCCAGACAGGGGGAGCCCACCAGGGTGCCCCCAGCAGGCCGGCACCCTAGGCGAACGCCTAGTTCACCTAACGGCGGCACCTGCTGAGCTGAGTGCTGACGGTTGCTGCTCACTGAGATGGTTCAGTTTTCCAAGCTAGTAAAAAGTATAGAAAATTAATGACAGCAGTGGATAGGTCACTGCTTCCTGCAAAATCAACACACTTGGCTTCTGCTGCTAATGTCATTCTCACAACCCCTTCATCTTCAAATTGTTCTTCTCCTGCCGGATGCATAAGGAGCCCCTAAAGTTGACATGCCGGTGTCCTTTAATGCAGCAGAGGAGCATTTGGGCCCCCTCAGGCACCAGGGCCCAGGCGTAACCACAACCTCAGCACCCCCTATAGCTATTCCTCTGATCCCCACCAATTACCTTACACTGTCCTTCTCCTACACAGCTCTGTCCTCCCCTACATTAGGGGTTTACAAGTCACTGTATCGGACCCGAAACCTGGGGGTTCTACAATACTGTACATTGTTATATTATATTACTGTGTATTGTTATGTATTATATATGTTGTGGCCGTTACTTCCACTGAAGGAATGGATAGAACATTGTTGGCGAGGAACGGGACTAACCATGCTTTTCCTTCCTATTTGGGAGGAGTGGGCTGGTCTTGCTTCTTGCCAGGAGGTGGAAGTCCGGTGTAACCACAGAGGAGTGAGGAAGCCGACTGCAGAGCTCCTGCTCCTGGAAAAGGTTCTCCAGAGATATCAGCTACAATACCTAGACTTTTTCATGTTTTGGTGCCTCACAACCTGGAATTAACATGGATTGTTTGAGGATTTGCATCATTTAGTTTACAGAACATGCCCACAACCTTGAAAATTTATTTTTATTATTATTGTGAAGCAAACAACAAATAGGACAAAATAATAGAAAAAGTCAATGTGCATAACTATTCACCCCCCTAAAGTCAATACTTTGTAAAGCCGCCTTTTGCGGCAATCACAGCTCCAAGTCGCTTTGGATAAGTCTCTTAGAGCTTGCCACATCTTACCACTGGGATTTTTGCCCATTCCTCCTTGCAGATCTGCTCCAGCTCCTTCAGGTTGGATGGTTTGCGCTAGTGAACAGCGATCTTTAAGTCTGACCCCAGATTTTATATTGGATTGAGATCTGGGCTGTGACTCGGCCATTCCATCACATTTACATGTTTCCACTTAAACCACTCAGGTGTTGCTTCAGCCGTGTGTTTGGGGTCATTGTTCTGCTGGAAGGTGAACCTCCATCCTAGCCTCAGATCACGCACAGAGTGGTGCAGGTTCTGCTCAAGAATATCCCTGTATTTAGTACCATCCATCTTTCCCTCAGCTCTGACCAGTTTCCCAGTCCCATCCCCCCCATGATGCTGGCACCACCATGTCTCACTGTGGGGATGGTGCTCTTTGGGTGATGTGATATGTTGGGTTTGCACCAGACATAGTGTTTTCTTTGATGGCCGAAAACTTCAATTTTAGTCTCATCAGACCAGAGCACCTTCCTCCATACATTTTGGAAGTCTCCCACAGACCTTTTCGCAAACTCACAACGTGCCTTTTTATTTTTTGCTGAAAGTAATGG
Organism: Bufotes viridis; assembly: GCA_033119425.1. Lineage (NCBI taxonomy): Eukaryota > Metazoa > Chordata > Amphibia > Anura > Bufonidae > Bufotes > Bufotes viridis. Next base: position 20,013,460 of record CM065596.1, on the reverse strand, counting down.
CTTCTTCTGGCCACTCTGCCATAAAGCCCAACTCTATGGAGCATACAGCTTATTGTCGTTTTATGTACAGATCCTCCAGTCTCTGCTGTGGAACTCTGCAGCTCCTCCAGGGTTACCTTAGGTCTCTGTGCTGCCTCTCTAATTAATCCCTCCTTGCCCGGTCCATGAGTTTTGGTGGACGGCCGTCTCTTAGCAGGTTTGCCGTTGTGCCATGTTCTTTCCATTTGGTTATGATAGATTTGATGGTGCTCCTGGGGATCATCAAAGATATTTGTATATTTTTTTATAACCTAACCCTGACTTATACTTCTCAACAACATTGTCCCTTACTTGTTTGGAGAGTTCCTTGGTCTTCATGGCAGTGTTTGGTTAGTAATGCCTCTTGCTTAGGTGTTGCAGCCTCTGGGGCCTTTCAAAAAAGGTGTTTATATGTAATGACAGATCATGTGACACTTAGATTGCACACAGGTGACATCATTTCAGTAAGGCCTCTTGCACACGATGGCTTTTTCAGTATTTTGTGGTCCTCAAAAACCAGATCCGCAAAAAATACGAATGACGTCCATGTGCATTATGTTTTTTGTGGAACGGAACAGTTGGCCCCTGATAGAACAGTACTATCCTTGTCTGTTATGTGGACAATAATAGGACATGTTCTATCTTTGAACAGTAAACGGAAATACGGAAACGGAAGGCATACCTTCTGTTTTTTTTTGCGGATCCATATAAATGAATGGTTCCATATACGGTCTGTATACGGAATGCAAAAAACTAAACAAAAACGGAAAAAAAAAACATTAGTGTGTAAGAGGCCTAATTATGTGACTTCTGAAGGTAATTGGTTGCACCAGAGCTTTTTATGGGCTTCCTAACAAAGGGGGTGAATACATAAGCACATGACAATTTTCTGTTTTCTATTTCTAAACAATAGTTTTATTGATATATTTTCTTATTTCACTTCACCAACTCAGACTATTGTGTTCTGATCCATCACATAAAATTCAGATTAACAGAATATTGAATTTAAGGCTGTAAAGTAACAAAATACGAAAAAAGTCAAGGGGGGGGGGGGTGAATCCTTGAGAGACAGCAGAATGAGCAGCTACTGTATATCCAGCCTCGATGATACTGCTGTAAGGTGAGGGACCACGGCTAAGACACCTATCACCCAGACTTCTACTAGGCCAGTACAATACTAGTGCTAAACTGCAGCTAACCAGCCTGCCTCCATCATCCCTACTGGTGTCAGCAGATTGCATTTAAATTCTGTTACTATTGGATCTATTTGACATTTATGTTGCACTTGGTAAGAGAGACGTTTATATGTTTAATTCTGGCCTCATGCTTCAATACTACTTTTCCACTGAACTGGGGAACATACCTTGACACAACACTTCATCAGGACCACTACCACTACCATCCTTTGCATCGGCTCCTCCAGGGCTCGCTGCAATTGCCTCCCACAAGATGAGCACACTATACTCATCATCAGGCCAAGGGCACAAGAGATACTGTAGCTATAGATCAGGGACGCTCAACCGGCGTCCCTCCAGCTTTTGCAAAACTACAACTCCCAGCATGCCCTAATAGCTGTAGGCTATCCAGGCATACTGGGAGTTGTAGTTTTTCAAAAGCTGGATGGCCACCGGTTGGGCATCCCTGCTATAGATAGTTCAGTACCCTGGAACCTGAGGGGGCAAGTGGTCCAAAGGCCCCATTGACACACTACTTTTATACATGGCAGGTGCGGGACCAGTTTTTTAAGTTTTGCATTGGAGTCCAGGAGCTTCAAGTTATGCTTCTGATCTTCCATTGATGTGGCAGAAGCCATCATGGGAGTAAAATACCTTCCGTAAACCCTTATACCCTAAGGCAGGGATGGCCAACCTGCGGCTCTCCAGCTGTTGCAAAACTACAACTCCCAGCATGCCCAGACTGACTATAGCTATCAGCCGACAGCAGGGCATGGTGGGAGTTGTAGTTTTACAACAGCTGGAGAGCTGCAGGTTGGCCAGCCCTGCCTTAGGGTGTAATACAACAATATTTCAATTGTAACAATCTTAAAAAATGGAGTAGGTTTGCAAATGTTTCTTTTTTTCAAATCGTAATAAAATAAAAACATGCTGGTTGCCCTTGGGAACAGACTACGGTTCATTTCTTTGTGCTGTCAGTCATGTGACATAACTGCTTGGTGCTAAATGTGAAGATCAGGCCATACACATGTGATAGACTTCCAAGCAGCTTCCAACCACTAGAAAATCCAGTTAGATACATTGTACGTCAATCAGTCATCGATGGAGAGTCCTAAGGCCTCCATACACATACGATCGTTAGCTTTGGAAGGGTTGGGATGATGACTTTTATGTATATCCCCATTCACGACCTGCCAGGGGACGCCCACTTTATCAATATTTACATGAAGAGAAACCCCACCCATGGATGGAATGGATGCCTGGGACCTGCACCTGTTTAAAATGGAACCCCACCACAACATGCAGGACACCCCCATTCTTGAAATAGCATAGAGTCCTAGAGGTGGAACCCACATCTGTCATACATTTCTGCCATATATTGCTGCCTTTGATGGGAATACCCCTTTAAGTTTTATTCCCTTGACATTATTGGGAAATCCACACCCCAATATTAGCCCTATTCCACCGGCAGAGCCATCAAATATATATCCATAGGTTTCCATTAATCTGATGGAGGCCAAAGAGTGTCCTTTTAGTCTACGTTGGGCTGGTATACATTAGTATTCCTTTGTTTTGCTGCTTAGAATAGCAAAATATGTATATTCACCAAATATGTTTGTTGACACGGCAGCCTACGGGGGCCTATAGGTATACATATGTAGTGCAATATACCTCAAGGACGTGGGAGTTTTCAATTGGAGGTGCACAGTGTGGAGGTATGGAGGATTTCACATTGTATACCTCTAATGGAAGGCCCAGTCATTTGGGCATAGGTTCTCATTTACGTGCCGTGTCGTATATATTGTATATATAAAAATGGTGTCCAAGTGCCACATAACCAAGCTAGCCTCACATCAGTTCTGCAGAATTTATTTTGGCTTCTTGACAAGTATACTCAGTGCGCCGTTCCTTAAATATCGAGTCATTCCTGCTCAATATCGTTCTAATAATCGTAATTTAATTTCCTGTACAGTTATGTAAATTCTAATTGAAATTGACCAATACAAGTCTAATTTCCCCCAAACTCTTAGCATTTTATTTTCTCCTAAAATGCTATCTACTCTAAACCTGGATCGATAGTAATGAGTTGATGTCAGGTTGTGTAAGCCTCATTTACGTTCCATGAAGGGGTTTTCATATTTTAAATTACATTATGGTATTGATGGAAACTTTTATATTTCTATCTCTTAACTACGGGGAATCTCGATGCACTTGAGGAAGGAGCGGATTCTTATGTCAGCAGCAAACCGCCATTTATACTCTAGTATAACAATACACTTTGATATAGTTTTCTGCATCTGTACTATTTTTTATATGAACACCAATTCTAAATTTAGTGTAAGGGTCCCCTAAACAATAATGTTTGGGCATCTAATGGGCATCTGTCAGCAGTTTTGTACCTATGACACTGGCTGACCTGTTACATGTGCACTCGGCAGCTGAAGGCATCTGTGTTGGTCCCATGTTCATATGTGTCCGCATTGCTGAGAAAAATGAGCCTCTAGGAGCAACAGGAGCGTTAAAGTTACACCTACAGGCTCTGCTCTCTCTGCAACTGCCGCAACCTCTGCACTTTGATTGACAGGAACAAGCAGCATAAACATGATCACACCTGGCCCTGTCAATTAAAGTGCAGAGGGTCAAGCAGTTGCAGAGAGAGCTGAGCCGCTATGTGTAATGGAAACGCTCCCGTTGCTCCTAGAGGCTCATTTGCATATGTTGAAACATCATTTTTCAGATTCGTAGGTACAAATCTGCAGACAGATGCCCTTTAAAGGCTTTTTCTAGACTTAATGAGGTTTCCAGGAGCCCATAGTGCCTAATAAAAAAGAAATCATATTCACTGGCTCCCCACTGCTCCAGGATGGGACCCTGGCTCCGTTTTATGATATTCCAGTCCCCAGCTTATTTACTTTCAGCCAGGGTGTGGACGGGGATCATGTGCACTGATTGCCGCCAATGACTGACCTCAGCCATGATGTGTCCCCAAGGAGCATGTGAAGTAACGGGCCGCTTAGGGACACATCACCACTGAGGCCAGTCATTGGCTGCAGCAGTTCATATTACCGCACCCATTCCCTGGCCAGAAGTAAACAGGCTAAGGGCCAGGAGATCACCAAGCGGAGCAAAGGTGTCGGAGCAGCAGGAACAGGTGAGTATCATGTCTTTCTTAATTTGAGTAACTTTGGAAGTTTTTTTTTACTTTTGCTAATATAGTAGTGTATGTAGAGACTTTGCGCAGAAAACTTTTATTTAGATAGGAGCGAATGGGTGACATATGCCTCTGTATGGACAAATCAGAGCCTTCCAGGTGGGGGTAAAAAAAGAGGACTATAAAGGCTATGAGATGTAACACGAGATCCAGCTGCTGTGAAACTACAACTCCCAACATGCACAGTTACTCGGCTGTCCTAGTGAAAGGAGGATTCAGGGATTTGTGGTTTCAGAACAGCGGAGGTTGCTGATCCTTGCGCCAGGATATGCTATCAATGTCAGATAAGTTCAGGTCTCACCTTTGGGACCTGCACCTATCTCCAGAATGGGGCGCCGAAGTGAAGGAGAGCACACTGCGCAAACACATTCATCCTCTATTCGCCGCTATGGGACTTCCGAACATAGTCGATAGAGGTGAATGAAGAGATGGCCGCTCTTGCGCGGTGCTCCCTCCATTCACTATTACGGCACTTGCTCACCTATTTTCAGAACTCACATAGTGGTGAATGGAGAACACCTGCACATGCTTTTCTTTTATTCAGAGGCTCCATTCTGGAGATAGGAGCGGTTTCCAGAGGTGGAACCTGCACCCATTGACTTTGATGGCATATTTTAGGGATATGCCATCAAAGCCTGAGATGGGCTAACACCTCTAATCCGTCTTAAATAAATAGTCGAACAACCCCAAGTCCCATAGACGTCACGTGGTTGTAGAGCAGCTCTACGGATGCCTTTCCTGAAACGCGCCTGTACACTGCATAGCATTTAGAGTCCTCTTTTTCACCCCCGTCTGCTCATAATTCTGGAGTAATCCAGTTTGACTTTTTCCCAGTAAGGAATCCAATTGCCGGAAATGTAATATTCTAGCAGCAGAGAACTTGTTTTCTCCCCGGATGGCATCAAATGCTACATTTTCCAAGCGCTCTTTCTTGAAAACACATCTATCACCGTTATACAGTTACCAAAGCCATTTTGACCGGAGCTGCTCGTATCTTTCCTGCCTTCCTGCCCACATATGACTCGTATTTATTTATGGCACACAGTCGAGCGTTTCTCAGTACAGCGGTCATTACCTTGCTTGATGCATTCATCCCCTCTCCAGGCTGATCTCACCCTCCTCTCAGCTGTTAACTAATTATCTTTCGGATGCACTTACCTTAGATCTGAGGAGTCTCGCTATATATCATGCCCATTCCCGCGCTCGGCTGGCCGATATTTCATTCTGATCTTTTCTGCTGTTGTACAATCTGACGATCACTGTGCAGTTTAATAGTATTTATGTATCGCATGCTGCTTGCTAATGCTGCTACCCCCTGGATTTATGATTCATCGAAACCCGCCACTTTAAGGAAACTTAATTCTGCTGAAGAGTAAAATCTAGTGATTTTCCCAGTGTTGGAAAGCAAGCAGATTGGAAAGGGTGCGGTCAACGTAGGGTTTATCAAAAGACCTAGAGGAAGGTGGGATATACTTCATAAGAGGCGAGCAGAGACAGTCACATCCCCCCTTTTCAGTGCCCAGTTGTGCTGCCTAAACAGTGCCAGTGCCGCCATTAGCACTACCCGCCAAGTTCAAACCCTACAGGCTATAGAACAGACCACTTTACCCCTGAAATCTGCTGGAATGGGCTTTTTTATTCTATATGATATATTCATGGCAGGGCTTGGCTATTGTCAAATAGGCAATTTCACTCAAACCTCTACCATTTGATGCCTTCACCATGGCTGGTAACAATACTAATATATCAGGACAGCACTACTCACTCAGTATTTTCTGAAAGTCCATTTAGTGGCGGTGCCCACAGTGTTGAGTGCGGCCTCCAGATCTCCACAGTAGTCAGCAATTGGAAGAAGAACTGCGGAACTCCACTGGTTTAATATCTTCTATAATTTATTCACATCGATAGTAGCAACGTTTCGACCACAATGGTCTTTATCAAGTTCCTGATAAAGACCCTTGTGGTCGAAACGTTGATACTATCGGTGTGAATTAATTATAGAAGATATTGAACCAGTGGAGTGCCGCAGTTCTTTTTCCAATTGCTGTTCACTATGGCTGGCCCATTCTAAACGTCCTTGTCTCATACATATCTCCTGTACAGGCTGTAGTACTATCTGGGCACTTTATCGCACTATTATATGGATAGGTTTTGGCACTGTTATATGTTCATCGTATATAGTTACTATATGGCATTATGTAGGCACAATATGATGTTGTAATGTGCTCACCATTGTTGTGTGGGCGATGTATGGTGGAATTATTTGGTACTGTAGGGTGGTACTTTTTAGGCTCCTTAGGGTACTGATATTGGGTAGTATTATTCCAATAGTGCTCTTGGATCTACTACTTAAGTGCTAAAATTATTCTCTATTTATTTTGTTTCCAAAAATGTGATAAGGGGTCCCAAACATGTTATACCCAGGGGCCTCTATAAGCCGTAAAGGGGCTGCCTCATCTGGGACCTTTATGGTATATGGATCGGATATGCCATAAATGTCTGTTAGGTATGGGCCCCACCTCTGGGACCTGCTCCTATCTCAAGAATGGGGCTATGAAGTGAATGAAGAGCAAGCCGCACATGTTCAGTTCTCCAGACCTGGGGGAATCTGCAAAGTTTGGTTTGTTATATGATGTTTGTAATATTAATACTATGTACCGTGCACACTCAGTATGCGCCAGGCAAGGTCAGAGTTATTTATCCTGGCCCAGCCCTCTCTGGAGCTCACGGTGTGGGCTGGCTCCTCCCCTAGCTCCAGAAGATTCGAGTCATTCTAGCTGTAGAGAGGACAGAGGTAAGGAGTAGTCTCCATGTTCTCCTCTGCCCTATACTCCAGGTCCAGGTCCGGGAGCCTTGGTCACCCGCATAAGCTCAAGGAGATGCAAGCATGCAAAAACTAAAGGTGAAGGATTTGCATGGCTACAGCGAGAAAGATAGCAAGGTAACCAAACTTAAGGCTATCCAGACCCTTCTGCTGCAGAGGGGAAACAAGTTAAGACACCCTATGCACCTCCAGAGCACGGGTATTAGTCAAAGATCCCTATAGCAGATATTTTAGCCAGAGAAGTCTGAGGGATAATGCCATATTTATCTATTAAGCTCATGTTGGGACATCCGGGAGGACTTTGCATTGTATACAAATTACTGGTGGATGTACGACAACCTCAATCCTGCAAACAGTAAAGAGACACTCTTGTTAATGTGTTTAATCTGGCCTGGTCTTTGACTCGTTTAACACCAAATGCTGGCTATTGCATCTCCAACACATGCCCTGCCTGACATCCACATGGACATTAACACCATGGGCACCCCCGAACCACCATTAGACAGGAAGCCCACAACTACAGGGAGCCCCTCCTTCACCGACCCCAGGAAGTGATGACCTGAGGGAGTACACTGTGACACCTCATCAACAGGGCCATTACCACTCCTATCCTCTGTTCCGGCTCCTCAGGGTCTCGCTGTACATACACAGCCACCCATTCATTCATCTCTATCAGACTTCCGAAAATTGCTGGCTGCGCTCGCTCGGCTGTTTTTGGAATTCCTTTAGCAGTGGAAGGAGAGGATGTAGTGCATGTTCAAAGTGCTCTCCATTCACCTTGGGGCCTGTTCTTGAGATGGGTGCTGGTTCCAAGGTGGGACTTGCACCTAGCAGACATTTATGGCACATCCTATCGATATGTCATCAGTGTTGAGATGGGGCAGACCTTTCAAGTTGCCTTGATGGAATGGTACACTAATCTCACTCCCACCAATGAACTGGATGATCCAGCTCTTTGCTACACCCTACCTTTCCTTTAACTACCCAGTGCCGATTCACACCCACTACGTATCTCAAAATGAGTTGTTGTCTCTGTTGGGCAGGGGTGAATTTGGGTCACTGATGGCCAACATTGTTACCGTTACAAAATGTATATCTGGAATAAATTTTTTAGAAGTTTCTAACCGGTTGCTGCACCTTTTTTTCTCAATGCCATCAAAAATGCCTTAGGCTCAGGTAATCATGTCTCCAGTTACAGTATCTGTTCTGTAACACATGGATTGTTTTGTGTCCCTTAGACATTTACTGACCTTGATGTCCTCTTCATCAACAGACAGATGAGCTGAAGCTTGCACTAAACCTACAGTGCATGTAAATCACAGTAAGCGGTAAAAAGGTTTCTTCTCCATTTGACAGAGAGTATTAAGCACTGTGTCTTTGTTTCGAGCCATATGCCATCGAGTAAGTGAATTGGCTAAGTACGCACACTGTGAAATCCATCTTATCACGCTGCTGAAACGCAAAGAAATTGTATGGGATGTTCGAATGAGAAACCCTTCGACAAGGCGCCTGCTGCTGAAATGCTAAAATGTCTTCTAATAGTAAATGAACCATTGGTAATAGGTATGGGATGAGCTTTGATGTCTTTGTGGACGTCAAAAATTTCCAGATTATTGGACTGGCATTAATCGACCTGGTGAAACGAAGAAAAGTAGGAGCGCCACGGAAAAAAAAAAAATCATCATTCGTGAGTTATCCAACTCCTGGGACACCCAGCAATCAGCTGTAATCTGGGAGAGAATCCATCAGGAAGGGTTTAAAGGGAGTCTAGACTGTCAGCAGTTTTGACCATACTAAACTGATGACAGCTATAGATAGGAATTGGGGAGAGCCATACAAACATATGTTTTGTAGAGATTTCCTCATCAGAAGCAGTGTGAATAAAAACATTTATTCTGCTATGTTCTGCTCCTGCAAGTGCCCATTGTGAAGTGCTCTCTGCATTGAGCTCCTTCCCTATGCCCTGAGCGATAGTTAAGAGCCGTTGACTTGATGGGTTTTACCGTGGAATTTTGCCGCTGACTGTCTCCAACATCTTGCTGGCAGTAACGTCCTTTCTGCCTCCCATTCATTTAAATGGATGGCTGCGCTGACAATCGCACGAGTGGTGGCTTAAAACTGCGGCTGAACTGAGAACGGACATGTCCATTCCTGGTGCGGCTGTGAGTTTAAGTCCCCGACCCGCGATCCTCGGTACTCTTTCCTATTGAAACTAATGGGAGAAGAAAACAGCGAAATTTCAGCGTGGGTGTCCACACCAGTGTTCCACAGCAAAAGATGCCGTGTGAACATACCCTTAGAGTAGTCCCCTGGTTGCATGCTACAGCTGTCACTCAGAGCAGAGGAGCAAGGCACTGAAGCAGGTCTATGAAGAGAGCTCTTCATAGAAAAGCCACAGCCTGGGCACTTGCAGGAGCAGAATATAGCAGAATAAAATGTCATATTCACACTACTCCTGATGACAAAAGCTCCACAAAAGGTGTGTTTGTATTGCGCTCTCCAACCCCTGTCTAAGGGCTTATGCACATGAACATGTGCCGGCTGTGCCTGTACTGCAGCCCCCAAACAGTGGGTATGCTTTATATGGGCACTGGCCATGTGCGCACCATTTCATGGATGCGGACCCATTCCCTTAAATGGTCCACAATCCGGAAGATATGGTGCGGAGGCACAGAGTGGAGGGCCGTGGAAGCACTACTGAGTGCATCTATGCCTTTTCAGTCCATGCCTCCACACAGCAAAAAAAATAGAACATGCTCTATTTTTTTGCGGTGCAGACGGATTGCAGACCCATTCAAGTTGACTGGGTCTGCATCCGTCAGCACCAGCCACACGGATGGTGCACGTGCATTGGTTACCGCAATTATGCACGGCATGCGCGGCACGCATTCGTATACATGGGTCCTAATGCTGTCAGCAGTTTAGCATGTTCAAAAATGCTGACAGACTCCCTTCAATTTCCCTGCAGACTGTTGGAAGTTGGCAGAAAAGAGAATATAATATGCATGTCAGTGGTATATGGGTTTTGGTCTCCAACCTGTAACTCTGATGTAGTTACAAAACGACGACTCTCAGCATGCCCCTACACACCCATGCCAATGTACTGTAGGGTGTGAGAGATAAAAACAAAACCTTTGTATGCTTTTGTACCAAAGGAAAGGCATTAGTGGGTTTAGTGGGCCTGTTCTTTAGAATTGACCTCTGGTTGCAGCTGTGTGCATGAGGTCTTATTTGGTTTGTAAAGAAAAACCTGGTTGGTTTATTTCCTAAACAGCGCCACCCATGTCAATAGGTTGGGTCTGGTATTGCAGTGAGCTCTACTGATGGTTCTGAGTTGCAATACAACAAACCAACTGTACACATCTGAGCAACCCTGTAATCCTGTACAACCCCTTTAAGACCATGCAGTTCTGCTCTCTTTTTAGAGATCTCCTGCACACATCACACCATCTGCAGCACGATGGCCCGCCTCTGTCTTACTCCTCCACTTGGAACATTGGCATTAGTACCCAGCATGTGGGAGAGCCCACATTACCGCTGTTTATTCACACGCCAGTGAAACAGTCAATGTCTTTTAGTTGACCTTCCTCGATAGGCTTCTCCCTAAAGTCCCAATAATTGAAAATTAAGAACGTACAGAGTAATCTTGAAATCGTCCCCTTTGAACCAAAGACAGACTGCGATGGCATAATAAACGCATCCTACTCAGAACACGAATGTAACGATGTATCCGGAACACCAACTGCTACAATGTAACATAACAAGCTGTGACAGCTCTGTAATTACCTGATCCTCGCAGTCTTCTTAATATTTAAGTAATTTCCATCCCTACCCATAAGTCAAAAGATAGCTTTAATTTGATGTTTTATTACTGTCGGTATCATAATTAAAAGAAATGTCAAGTACCCAGTGATATTAAAAATGCTGCTAGTTGCCAACCTTTGAATTACAAGGGTATTAATGAGAAATATTAGTGGCTAATCATCATGATTTGCCATTACAAAAGTTTTCTGTTGCCTTACTTGACATTAACAACGAAGGTAGGAGTAATTAATGAATTGTGCTCAAGTCCTGCAATCATTTCACTTATTGGGGTCTTAGAGGGATTCCGAGGAGATTAGTCTCACTTCTGCAAGTGACATTTATCATGTAGAGGAAGTTAATACAAGGCACTTTCTAATGTATTGTGATTCTCCATGTTGCTTCATTTGCTGGCTGGATTCATTTTTCCATCCCATTATACATTGCTCATTTCCATGGTTACGACCACCCTTTAATCCATCAGTGGTGGTCGTGCTTGCACATTATAGGAAAAAGCGCCAGCATCTCTTTTGGGGGCGCACATAGGCTGCTGCTTTTTCCTATAGTGTGCAAGCACGACCACCACTGATGGTGGAAATGAGCAATGTATATTGGAAAAATGAATGAAGCCAGTACAGGAGGCAATATGGATAATAACAATACATTAGTAAGTGCCTTGTATTAACTTTCTCTACATAATAAATAGTGCTGGAATTCGAATCGCGAATTTTAATCGCGAATATGGCCACTTCGAGAATTCGCAAAGATTTAGAATATAGTGCTATATATTCGCATTTGCCAATTTTCTACCTTTTTTTTCCTCTGAACCCATGATCCCTTCCTGCTTTTTGCTTGTGGGCCAATGAGAAGGCTGCAATGTCTTTGTCTGAGCTTAGCAACATCCCTAGCAACCAATAGGAAAGTTGCCGACCTCTTTACTATATAAGAACCTCCCCAGCAGCCATTTTCTGCAGTTTTTTGCAGTTCTAAGAGAGACAGCAGTGTCATTGCTGTGCTCTGGGCTACATTGCATTAGATAGTTAGTTAGTTAGTTAGTTAGTTAGTTAGTTAGTTAGTTCATATATATAATACACATAGTTAGTGGGAGATAGTCAGTGCAGGTTAGATACTGATGTAGTGTAGCTGATAGGTTCCAGTGCAGGGTGTTAGGTAGTTTGATTCTGCTCTCCATACAGACATAGTGCTGTGATGTCACAAGTTCACAACAATACTTAGTGCACCAATCACTAAAATGTAGTCAGACCTGCTAAAATGTGAAGTTGCACGTATTGCGCAAAAATATGCTCATCATTAATTGCCGATTTGCGCAATCGCGAATATATCGGAGCACTCTATCTGCATATAAAGCTATTGTAATGTTCTGCCGTGCCAACCATTTTATACAGTCTCAGGAAACTTCTAACAGCTTGAAAAATGCCTGTATTACACGCGCATTTCGCAAGTATTACATTGCCGATTCTCTCAATAAAGAAAATAATTCCAGAGTACGCAAATTTATGATGAATATTCACCCAAATATTTGCGAAATATCGCGCATTCAAATATTGCCCCTGCCGCTCATCACTAATAATAAATGCCACTTGCAGAAGTGAGACAACCCCTTTAAGGAAATTTGGTAAACGGTAGTAAAGTGGATAAAATACTAATAAAAAACCAACACTCTCCAGTCAATCCCGTGCTGCACTGGTGGTCCTCACTAGTCTCTGTTCACTTTTTTGCAGTGATTATCTCACATACAGTATATGTACATGACCTTTGCAGCCAATCACAGGTCTCAGTGGTACATGCTAGTATCATGGTGGCGGTCCTTGCCCACTGTTGCTTCAGTCTTGCTGCCTTGCTTACCTGCTCCAAAGCTCCAGGGCGCCGCCGGAGTAATGCTGTATTCCCATACAGATTGAGGCCTGCTTCTTGCCAACAATGTCTGGCAATGCCCATATGGCACACAGACACTCCCTCTAACAATTAAAGGGTCAGTGTGCACACCCTAATCTTCTCCAGCCAATGGCTGGCTACACTCTGGTACTTAAGGCACTTTCTTCTATGGAAAGATGAATGAGGAACAGGACTAGTTTCCTCCAAAGGTGTGCGACTTCGTTGGCTGTTTCATGTGCTGACTTCTGCCTGACTTCTGGATTTGATGCTTCGCTGCCTGACCTGACCCTTGCCTGATCTCTGTTCTGACCTTGAGCTGCCTGCCCTGACCTAGAACTGTGTATCGTATTGCTCGTACTCTGCCCGCCCTAACCTCAGCCTGTCCCTGACTATGGTTTTGCCTGCTCTGCACTGGTTTGTCTTGACCCCCGTGGTTCAGCACTTACTTGAACAGAGACCTTGGATTTCAGAGAATATCAACTCGAATTTACTTAAAAAATTCTTCTTGGAAAACCCTGACTAGACTCCAAGAAACCTCAAGGTTGGTTGGGTGACAATGCTGTAGCTGTAGACGATTTTACGTAAGGGCCTATTTACAAAGGTCAATACACAAGGCAGTGATTACTGCTGTATGGGGAGAACGATCATTACTGTGATCATTCTTCCCCAGACAGTTTAATTATATCCACGCAGGGCAATTCATTTATTTCCCTCATTAATGATCAGATCACCCAATTAACATGTTTGCTTTTTTTTGTGAGGTGATCAGCAGCACATTTACATGTGGAATTTACCGGGAACAAGCGCTTGTATGTTTATTCTTGATCATCTAACCACAGTGCAGGTGCATCCTATAGGCAAACTAGGCAGCCGCCTAGGGCGGCCCTTGGTAAGGGGTGCCCCCAGGAGCGCTGGCCCCCCTCATGCTGCAGCCACCCGAGCGCTCTATAGAGAGCCTCAGGCGGCTGCAGCACTACACGGGCTGGCGCATCCATGAGGGCGCACAGCCCGGGCGCAGCTTGAACATAGGGACTGACAGGGGGGAAGCGCTAAGCTTGGTGAGAAAGAGAGTGACGAGAGAGGGAGGGGGGTGAGAAAGAGAGTGACAAGGGAGGGAGGGTGGCGAGAAAGAGAGTGACAAGGGAGGGAGGGGGGTGAGAAAGAGAGTGACAAGGGAGGGAGGGGGGGGTGAGAAAGAGAGTGCATCCCTTACACACAATGCATCCCTTACAGACACACACACTGCACCCCTTACAGACACACACACTGCACCCCTTACAGACACACACACTGCACCCCTTACAGACACACACACTGCAGCCCTTACAGACACACACACTGCATCCCTTACAGACACACACACTGCATCCCTTACAGACACACACACTGCACCCCTTACAGACACACACACTGCATCCCTTACAGACACACACACACACACACACACACACACTGCACCCCTTACAGACACACACACTGCACCCCTTACAGACACACACACTGCATCCCTTACAGACACACACACACACTGCACCCCTTACACACACACACACTGCTTCCCTTACAGACACACACACTGCTTCCCTTACAGACACACACACTGCACCCCTTACACACACACACACACTGCTTCCCTTACAGACACAGAAACACACCTTGCAGCCCTTACACATACAAACACAGATTCACACAACGCATTCCGTACACACATTCAGAAACACCCCATACATACCTTACACACAAACTTCTTTCTATCCCTTTCACAAAAACACACTGCATCACCTCCACACACTGCTATCCCTATACACTACATCCCATACACACACATTAGATTCTCTACAGCAGCACATAACACATCCCCTACACACTTCACCCACTGTGAACAAACTTATGGGTGGAACATGTAGGTGGACTTATGGGTGGGCCTTAGGCCCCTTTCACACGGGCGAGTTTTCCGCGCGGGTGCAATGCGTGAGGAGGACGGGGATGCGGGAAAATCGCAAGCATCCGCAACCAAGTGCGGATGCGTTGCGATTTTCCCGCATTGTTGCTTAGCAACGGGACCCAATCTCTATTATTTCCCCTTATAACATGGTTATAAGGGGAAATAATAGCATTCTTAATAAAGAATGCATTATTAAATGATGAGGAAGGGGTTAAAAATAATAAAAGTTAACTTACCTTAGCCACTTGATCGCGTAGTCGCGATCTGTCCTCTCTTTCCCTGCAGCATCGATGATCTAAAGGACCTGTGATGACGTCACATCACATGGCCCAATCACCTGCTCCATCACTATGGTGATGGAGCATGTGATTGGTCCATGTGACCATGTGACATCATCCAAGGTCCTAATCACTATCCTCAGGCTGTGGATAGTGCTTAGGACCTTGGATGATGTCACGTGGTCACATGGACCAATCACATGCTCCATCACCATAGTGATGGAGCAGGTGATTGAGCCATGTGATGCTGTGACATCATTACAGGTCCTTACATCTTTCAAGCTAACGGAGAGGAGGCCGGGCTTCGCGATCAAATGGACCAGGTAAGTTATGATTAGTTTATTATTTTTAACCCATTCTGCACCGGGTTCAACATTAGGGAGATGGCCAAGGGTATTATTTTACATTATAACTATGTTATAATGTGAAATAATACCAGCGGGACAATTTCTGACCCAAACATGCACTTCTGTGAAGAAGTGCAGGTTCGGGTCTGGGTACCAAAAGTGCCGATTTTTCTCCCGCGCGTGCAAAACGCATGACAGCGCTTTGCACTCGCAGGGAAAAATCGCGGCAATTCCCGCAACGCACCCGCACTGTTTGACGGAGTGCACCCGCAACGCCCGTCTGAAAGAGGCCTAATGGGCATGCTCACCGTCAGGCCCTGGGGCCCAAACCTTGAGCTGTGTAAAGGGCCCCAAAAAATGGAGCTGCTGCCCGTTCTCCCAGAACATTGATTTTTGTGACCACAGTTAGGCCCCAACCACACGCAATTTGCGGACCGCACATGGCCGCCACTATATAGAAAATTCCTTTTCTTGTCCGCAATTGCGGACACGAATAGGACATGTTCTATTTTTTTCGGGAACACGATTGCGGACCCGGAAGTGCGGATCTGTAATTGCGGACCCGGGCGGGACATCGTCTGTCCCCATAGGAATGAATTGGTCCGCAATTCCATTCCGCAAAATGCGGAACAGAATTGCGAACGTGTGAATGGGGCCTTACAGACAGCCTCCAGAGAGCCTGTTCTACACCAGACCAGTGGAGCCAGACTGCGGCCAGAGCCCATCATCATCTGGGTGTAAGGAGGCAATCTAGTATATTATTCGTGGCACCAGTCTCTAATTTACCTCCCATTAACGGGACACTATAGTCCCCAGAACCACTGCAGCTTAATGTAGGGGCTCTGGTCTTTATAGTCTGTCCCTGAAGGCTTTTTAATGTAAACACGACGGCACTGCAGCACTGGCGTTATGGCAGATCATATGGGTGGGCATTGTGATGTCACATGGGGGGGTGGCGGCAAACTTTTCTTTTGCCTAGGGCGGCAAAAATCCTTGCACCGACCCTGTCTAACCATGTAAATGGGCCCTTAGTCCAATGTGCCTTGGGTAAGGGCATAACAACACCCATTCAGAAGGTTGGTCAAATTTTTCTTCTGAACTCTCGGATTCATATGTTTAATATGTACTGAGTTACTTGAAAACCTTTGAGACCAACGCCTCCCACCCTGAAGATAATATATCACCAGTGATTACACCCAGATCTCATCTCCCTGAATATATAAATTAAGTTGAAGATGGTCTTTTAATAACATCAAGGTGATAAAAAAAAAGGCTGAAACTTGCATGCAAATTATCGCCCAATTTGCATGGAGTTTTTAATCATTGTGTCATATAGAGAAGTAGAATTTACCCTCTAAGAAGCTTCCGCTCCATCAAGGTGAAAAGGGACTCTCAGCATCAGGAAACCTAAAAACTGACTTTCTGTAGCCGTAAGTGTTTATTGATGTAGCAGAGCTGTATTATTATTTGGCAGAACACAAAAACAAACAATAATGTCAATTTGGTATTTTGAGTCATTTTGCATGGGCCTGCAGATAACCTACTCTGCTATCTGACAGAAGTAACTTGCCTACTAACGGTATAATACACCAGTATAATAAAGCTGTATATAGTATGTATATGATAAAAATGTGTGTGGTCTTCTCCATCTTGGACAATCCCTTCTTGTAAGAAGAACTGTCTGGCAATAAGCAGATTACAGAGTTTCCTGCTTCACTTATCAGCCGCAATCTGTGAGAAAACCCAGCAGCAAGTGTTACATTTCTCAGCAGCGCCACCAAAGGGGAAATTAAGTATTGCACAGTTTTAGAGAAGTCCATGGGCAGTCAGTGTAGAGCACGAATGTTTGGGTCCTCCAGATATTTTGCGATCCAGTAAATCCTAGTGACAAATCCTATGTGGAAAATAAGGACAACTAGACTTAAAGGGATTGTCCCATTGCAACAACTCCACCTACCCCAACCGCAGGATAGGAAATAAGTGTGTAATCGTTCGGGCCCTGTGCTTCCCCTTTGACATGCAGCAACCTAGGGGGAGGAGAGCAGAGAAGAGAATAGGAGTGATAGTTTCAAGAATGGTGGTTGTAGTCAGTACTGACTCTGATGCTTCACTGGGCGATGCAGTGATGGGGAGGGCGTCTCTTTCTTCCCTTCGGGGCGCACACTTGTTCTGGGTGTTCTCCTGCATGATGGTGGCTTGAGGTGCCTTTGATGGTGATCAATTGTGAGGTGCATGGCAGAGTCCCATGCAGCAGTGAGGGAGGAGGCATTAGTGAGGTAGTTTTGCATTAAAATAGTTTTTTGAGGTCACACAAGTGCAAAGGTAGTTAATTAGTTTTTTTTAGCGATTCTTTCATAGTAATAGCAATAATTCTAGCTGACTTTTGCCTAAGCAGACAGGACTAGGGGTGCTCTGTTTCTCTTGTACGATGCAACCACAGGGCGGACCCCAACGCCAGACTTTCCTTTGCACCTGCATCTTTTGAGCAGGTTGTCATACTCAAGGTTTAGGTTTCCACAATATCTTTGGTGGGATGTGGAATAGTGGACATATCTGGATTTCTGCCTTTTGTAAGCTTGTCCAGGGCCTGAAGCCTTTACACTACAGAACAATGTGGTTGTAGAGTCTAGAAACATCTGGTGAAGCAGTTTACCTCTACAGAACTTCTACTCTGCACCTCTCTCTCTCTCTCCATTCAGCTCTATAGCTCAGCTGGAGTCAAGTGCTTGTACTTTGCCACATTATGTATGGTAGTCCTAGAACTGAAAGGAGAAGCGGACACGTGTGTGACTGCTGCTCAATTCAAATCGGGGGCCACGGACCCCAGTTCTGATGATCACCGGGGCCCCAGCGGTCAGATCTTCACCAATCAGACTCTTTCCTTTCCTCTTTTATCCTTGCTATCCCTTCCCTGTTGAGTGGGGATACATTGATGTAATGGGGCCACCCCTTTAAGTAGCTGTCTACTCTGGAAAGCCCATCAGTATGACCTGTTAGGACATATGAATCATCTATTAGGCCTGTTTCACATTGCCGGCAGCCTGTTCCGGCATAGAATGCTGGAAATCGCCCGGTGAAAAAAAGCCGTTTGGCCGATTCTCAGAATATTCGCTGGATCGCAGCCGGATCACCGCCAGATCCCATTATAGTTAATAGGGCCGGGCGATATTCCGGGAGAGTCCGGCAATGCTGGATCCGGCAGGCTGTTCCCAGGCAGAACAGTCTGCCAAATCGGCAAATGCAAGTGTGAAACGTGCCTAAGCCACATTGTGTTGATTCCAAGAGAGGTGCAGAACTGCAAACTGAGCTCTGCTACATCCCTTACACTTCATCCCGTGGTAGACGATATGCAGATCCTTCTAAGTATAAGACGCTATTGTCCTGAACGACACAATGAGCAGCCCAATTATGTAATTCTTGTCATGTAGGTGGTGATACAATATTCCTGCGATGTTACGTTTCTCACATAACTCATTTTGACAGTTCTTTGACAGATGCATAACTGTGAATATAAAACATGACTGGATGTGTAGAATCGCTCTGTACAAGCCTCGCTCCTGCAATTAGAAGACTTTATATCTATCCAGCATCTTCAGAAAATGGGTTTTAACCTTTGACTCAGTAGAAGTGCTGCATAAGGGTCCTCTTCGCGGATTAGGGGGGGGGGTCAACATGAGCGCTCAATGATGATATAACAAGTCAATAGACACTTGTTTATAGGAACTGTACATGGGCCAATGCCAACTGCACGGCGAATGAATGATCGTTAATACGACTGTTCATTCCCCGAACACTTGCGTGTTTTTGGTAGCACATAAAAGGAAGGTGTGCAGCTGAAAAATGATGATTAATTTGTTGGCTGAATGGTGGGGTGTAGATAGATAGATAGATAGATAGATAGATAGATAGATAGACAGACATAGATAGATGGATAAATAGATAGCTAGATAAACAGAGAGATATGATAGATAGATAGATAGATAGATAGATAGATAGATAATAGATAGATAGATAGATATGAGAGAGATAGATAGACAGAAAGATATAAGATAGATAGATAGATAGATAGATAGATAGATAGATAGATAGATAGATACAGTAGATAGATAGATAGATAGATAGATAGATAGATAGATAGATAATAGATAGATAGAAGAGAGAGATAGAGATAGATAGATAGATAGATAGATAGATAGATAGATAGATATGAGAGATCGATAGATAGATATGAGAGATAGATAGATAGATAGATAGATAGATAGATAGATAGATAGATAGATAGATATGAGAGAGATAGAGAGATAGATAGATAGATAGATATTAGATAGATAGATACAGTAGATAGATAGATAGATAGATATTAGATAGATAGATAGATAGATAGATAGATAAAAGGAAAGATATATATCTAATAATAGAAATACAAAGTCCACGGCACTTCCAGTGAATTGTGTGCTTTATTTACACTAATGCGATGTTTCGGTCCATACAATAAAACCTTTTTCAAGGCTTGGAAAAGGTTCCATTGTGTGGACCGAAATGTCGCGTTGGCGTAAATAAAGCACACAATTCACTGGAAGTGCCGTGGACTTTGCCTTTGTATATCGAGTATTGGGATATTGGATTGGCCCTACAACCGCTGGCACTACATCCACTGCTGATTTCTTCTGTGGTGCTGCACATTTGCTTTTGTAATAATAGAAAGATACATCCATTTCCACTATGGCCACAAATAGATTATAGCATTCTGCTGCAAAAAAACACACAAACAACAACAAAAGAATGATTTTTATATAAATTTTCATAAGTAGCTGACCTTGTGTCAGGGTCTTATTCAGCTTCATATTAGAACCTATTATATTTGTAGGACTGAGGCGTGCATTTGTCCTATTCTTTATAATACGCTGTTTTGATTTAACGGAGCCCATTCACAGCTTAAATTACACAGTACAGAACTGAAAGGCATTCTCAAATACACAGAGAGGACCTTGTAGTTCACAGGCTTTGTACACTGTAATTTACCAACACGCTTCACTTAGAGATCTATTGTTGGTCAATAAAATGTCATATCCGACAATGAGAAAGCTGTCAGTCAGCACAAGAGTGCCTGCAAATGAGGTCATTCATTTATTATATCAGCGCTGCATTTCTTTAAAGGCCCAGTAATGCTAAAATATGTAACATAACATAGTAACATAGTACATAAGACCGAAAAAGACATTTGTCCATCCAGTTCGGCCTGTTTCCTATAAGTTGATCCAGAGGAAGGCAAGAAACCCTGTGAGGTAGAAGCCAATTTCCCCACTTTTTTCCCCAAGGGGAGATAATTCCTTCCTGACTCCAATCAGGCATCAGAATAACTCCCTGGATCAGCGACCCCTCTCTAGTAGCTATAGCCTGTAATATTATTACACTCCAGAAATAAATCCAGTCCCCTCTTGAATTCCTTTATTGTACTCACCATCACCACCTCCTCAGGCAGAGAGTTCCATAGTCTCACTGCTCTTACCGTAAAGAATCCTCTTCTATGTTTGTGTACAAACCTTCTTTCCTCCAGACGCAGAGGATGTCCCCTCATCACAGTCACAGTCCTGAGGATAAATAGATGATGGGAGAGATCTCTGTACTGACCCCTGATATATTTATACATAGTTATTAGATCTCCCCTCAGTCGTCTTTTTTCTAAACTGAATAACCCTAATTTTGATAACCTTTCAGGGTACTGTAGATCCCTCATTCCAGTTATTACTTTAGTTGCCCTCCTCTGAACCCTCTCCAGCTCTGCTATGTCTGTCTTGTTCACAGGAGCCCAGAACTGTACACAGTCCTCCATGTGTGGTCTGTCCAGTGATTTATAAAGGTGTAGGACTATGTTCTCATCACGGGCATCTATGCCCCTTCTGATGCAACCCATTATCTTATTGGCCTTGGCAGTAGCTGCCTGACACTGGTTTTTGCAGCTTAGTTTGCTGTTTATTAAAATTCCCAGATCCTTTTCCATGTCAGTGCTACCGAGTGTTTTACCATTTAGTATGTATGGGTGACTTGCATTATTCCTTCCCATTTGCATAACTTTACATTTGTCAGTGTTAAATCTCATCTGCCATTTCTCTGCCCAAGCCTCCAATCTATCCAGATCCCTCTGTAGCAGAAAACTGTCTGTTCTATAGGTAAACCTTCCAATACGGTGTTATGTTATAAGATGCAGCATTACAACTGCCAGAGCTGTATTATCTGATACAACGTTCTAATCCTCCTGAACAGTGTTATATAATGTTATTCTGTAGCCACCACTAGACGGAGGTCATGAGCTCAGTGCATACTGTTTTATAATTGAGCACATACAGCATATAGAAACACAATACAGCAGTATAAACCTCTTTCCTCCCTTGTTCTGAAATTTGGTAAGGGAACTGTTATGAGACAAAAAAAAATTCCCATTGTTATCATTCATTAGAGATTTTTTTTAGCCCTCATTTTTTTAGTGCCTCCATAAATGTACAGCAATAACTATTCCCAAAGGCAGTTGTCACTCATGAAAAGTAGGGCTGTAGAAAAAACGACAGTGGCAACTTGATTGTGGATTAATTGGTAGATGCCCTCTTCCTGTCAGTGGCAAAACAGGACAGATAGAAGTCTGAACTCCTCTGTCTAAGGACAGCAGATACATTGCAAAGGACAGTCATCAGTGTCTGCCCGGTCACTACGGCCAGAAAGAGGAGCAGTGGGCACTGGATTAGGTTGTTGTTGTTGTTATTATTATTATTATTTTTTTTATTTTAAATGCACACTTCTGTTAGGGGGACCCCAAAAAAACAGTCAAGGATAAGAAGTGTAGGCAGAGAGGCAGTACTATCAGTGTCTACCTTCTATACTGTGGGAGAAAGAGGGAGGCAGTACTAGCTGTGCGTACATCAGATGCAGAGAGAGAGAGAAGGAGGCAGCACCCACTGTGCTTACATCAAGAGCAGAGAGACAGAGGGAGACAGCACTAGCTGTGCTTATGTGTACATCAAATGCAGAAAGAGGGAAGCAGTACTAGCTGTGCGTATATATGTATGTGTATATATCGAAATGCAGAAAGAAAGAGGTAGGGAGCACTCACTTTGCTTATATCAAATGCAGAGAGACAGAGGAAGACAGTGCTAGCTGTGCTTACATCAAATGCGGAGAGACAGAGGAAGTCAGTACTCACTGTGCTTTCATCAAGAGCAGAGAGACAGAGGAAGTCAGTACTCACTGTGCTTACATCGAATGCAGAGAGACAGAGGAAGTCAGTACTCACTGTGCTTACATCGAATGCAGAGAGACAGAGGGAGGCAGTACTCACTGTGCTTACATCAAGAGCAGAGAGACAGAGGAAGTCAGTACTCACTGTGCTTACATCAAGAGCAGAGAGACAGAGGAAGTCAGTACTCACTGTGCTTACATCGAATGCAGAGAGACAGAGGGAGGCAGTACTCACTGTGCTTATATTAAATGCATAGAGAAAAAGAGAGGCAGTACTCACTGTGCTTACATCGAATGCAGAGAGACAGAGGAAGGCAGTACTTACTGTGCTTACATCAAATGCGGAGAGACAGAGGTAGACAGCAGTCACTGTGCTTACATCAAATGGGAAGAGACGGAGGTAGGCAGTACTTACTGTGCTTAAATCGAATGCAGAGAGACAGAGGAAGGCAGTACTTACTGTGCTTACATCAAATGCGGAGAGACAGAGGTAGACAGCAGTCACTGTGCTTACATCAAATGCGGAGAGACAGAGGTAGGCAGCAGTTACTGTGCTTACATCAAATGGGAAGAGACAGAGGAAGGCAGTACTTACTGTGCTTACATTGAATGCAGAGAGACAGAGGTAGGCAACAGTCACTGTTCCTATATTAAATGCTTAGAGAAAAAGAGAGGCAGTACTCACTGTGCTTACATCGAATGCAGAGAGACAGAGGTAGGCAGTACCAGTTGTGCTTACATTAAATGCAAAGAGATAGAGGGAGGCAGTACTCACTGTGCTTGCATCAAATGCACAGAGCTAGAGGGAGACAGCACTAGCTGTACCAATATGAAATGCAAAGAGAGACAGGAAGGCAGTACTAGCTGTGCTTACACATTTTCAAAAAAGAGAAAGGGAAGCAGTACTAGCTGTAAATACATCAAATGCAGGCAGAGACAAGAGACAGTACTATCTGTGCCCAAAACACTAGCAGGAATAGACATGGAAGTAGTAATATCTGTACCTACATCATTGGCGGGGAGAGACATGAAGACAGTACTATCTGTGCCTTGATTGTTTAGAAGAAGAGACAGGAAGTCAGTACTCCCTGAAGCCACATCATTTATAGGAAATACCTACTCTATGTTTACTGGGAGAGAGAGGGGGCAGTACTGTTTCATCTTCATCATTTTTAGAGAAACACATGAAGGCGGTACCATATGTCACTACATCATTTGAAGGGAGAGACAGGGAGGCAGAACTATATGTGTCCATCATTTACAAGGAAATACAGTATGACAGTACTATATATGCCTACATTTGCATGGAAGAAACAGGTAGATAGTATCATCTGTGTCTTCATCATTTATAGAGAAATGCAGGGTGGCAGTACTATATGTGTCTATATAAGGAGAGGCAGGGAGGCAGTAATATCTGTGTGCATCTGTTACAGGGAGAGAGGTAGGCAATACTATTAGTGCCGAGTAGAGACCGCACTATCTGTATCTCCATTAGTAATAGGGAGTCACAGGGAAACAGTACTATCTGTACCTTCATCTATTGTTGGTAAAAGAATGAAGTGCTCCCCCTAGCGAGGCAATCACCAGATTACACGGAGACCTAAAGCACAGAGATGGTGGTCACTGTGCCCTCCGAAGGAGAGGCCCCCAGTTATTGCAGACATACAGTAGTGCAATAGAGAGTCATATATATGGGATACATACTGTATTCCTTTTTTTCTTATTATTTAAAAAAGGGGCTCATTTGTAACACGAATCGCCGTACTCCATAGGAAGAATGAGCCCCAATGATTGTTTTTACCCTCACTTCTATTTACTATGATATTACATGATGGCCACCAAAAGATCACGGCACCGAATTTATATCCTAATGCTTTAAACTTTCCCCTAGGAGAGAACTGGCAGGCGGAGTGCTCACTTAATGTGGATATACATTCAGATCATGCAGAATAAAATGTCATCCTCTCTAGAGGAGATAGCGCAGGCATACATCTGTAGTAAACTGTCTGCCGGAGCACTTTACACAGTGTATTCATTTGTTGGATGCAGATAGCTATATGTTCATGTGTCCCTTTGCCCGATTTACGTTATATAAAGCTCTGCAGCCCTCCAGTAATATTACAGAAATACATGCATACTGTATAGGGCTGCCGGTAGCTGCCCAGGCATGTGCGGCACTGGATTACATAGAGAAAATTGCACAGGACTGGTTGTATTTAAAAAGTGCATTCGAAATTTAAAGGGGTATCCCACAAATAATATTCTACATTTTTCAAGCCAGCACCAGCATCTGAATACTTTTGGAATTGGGTGCATTATTGCTACGGAGTTATTTAAAGAAATCTATCTGTATAGCGCCACCTCCTGTTTGCCCCTTTTCTAATTTCTCTGCCCTGCTCACTGAGATGGAAGCACGTGCTCAGTTCCATCTTTCAGCTGTCATCAGATCTAGCAGAAAGGACACGCTCCCTGAGAAAAGACACACCTCCTGAGCTCCCAACTTGAAATAAGTCTAGCAAAACAACTGGAGCAATGAATGGGGAGATCTCCGGATCCATGTGAGGTACAGGGCTGGTTCTAGCTTTGTTAGAAAGAGATTGCCATGTACTATGTTATGGATGGTTTTCATTTTTTACATTAACCATTGGATAACCTAAGCCAGGCGTGTCAAACTCATTTTTGCTGAGGGCCACATCAGCCGTATCGTTGTCTTCAAAGGTCCATTAGAAAGTCTGAGACTGTATGAATGTAACCATGCCAGTTACGTGTGGTACATTTATAGCCCACTAGCAGAAGGACCCGGCTTCACCCGGGTATATTTCATCCATTTCATTTAATGTTTCTGTGTCGTTAAAAGATATCGACAGTATCCCCCATAACACTGACCTCTACAGCACCCTGCTTCTTTAACAGTGAACTCCACAGTCCCCCACCCATTAACACTGACCCCTCACAGTGCCCCGCCACTTTAAAATGGGTCCTGCACAGCAGCCCATCCCCTTAACTTTGACCTTCACAGCAGCCCGCCCCTTTAACAGTGAGTTTCACAGCACCCCACTCCCTTGACAGTGACCTCCTCAGGGGCCCACCCCCTTAACAGTGACCTCCACAGTACCCCGCTGCCTTAACAGTGAACTTTCAGCAGTTTCCCCTTTAATAGTGGCCCTGCCCCCTTAACAGTGACCTCCACAGTGTCACGCTGCGACTGCAGATGGATTTTTCTGCGACACTCTCGTCACAGTGGCAGCATGTTACATGTCGCAGTGCAACACCATAGACTATCATTATAAAAAATGCCGCGCAACATTGGTGCGGCATCAATGTTGTGCGACACATGTAGCAGTGTAGTTGTGCCCTATGTGTCGTGTGACTTATTGTCGTGCGACACATGTCATCGTGTAGCCCTAGCCTAAAGCTGACCTACAGCAGTGAGAATAAATGGCTGGGTTGTTATGGAAACCTGGAGTAAAACTGTGTGTATGTGGAGACTAAGGGCCTGCGAGCTTCTATTGGCTGATAAGGGACATGTGATCGTGTGTATGGCAGTTGGGATATGAAGAGGAAGACTTGCAGGCTTGTATTACCTAATGCAGGTCATTTTTTGGGAATATCTCAGGAACGGTAGGTCCTAGAGAGCTGAGACCCCCACAATATTTTTTCCAGGTAGCAAGGGATGTGTATACCAAGTTCCGTTGAGATCGATGGGTGCATTTTTTTGTGATCTTGGAACATACACACACACATACGGTATATACGTCCTTCTTTATATATAAAGATTGAAGGCCACCGTAATGCTGATGTTAACATATTGTTAAAGACAAATCAGGTTTGTAAAAATACTTACCTATTTTGTTTTCTGGCTGGAGGTCTGCTGCCATATTGCCCCCACAGAGCCTGCTGCCATATTGCCCCCACAGAGCCTGCTGCCATATTGCCCCCACAGAGCCTGCTGCCATATTGCCCCCACAGAGCCTGCTGCCATATTGCCCCCACAGAGCCTGCTGCCATATTGCCCCCACAGAGCCTGCTGCCATATTGCCCCCACAGAGCCTGCTACCATATTGCCCCCACAGAGCCTGCTACCATATTGCCTCCACAGAGCCTGCTGCCATATTGCCTCCACAGAGCCTGCTGCCATATTACTCCCTGAGAATATGTTGCCATAATACCGTCACAGAGCCTGCCGCCATATTGCACCTACAGAGCCTGCTGCCATATTGCACCTACAGAGCCTGTCGCCATATTACCCCCTAAGAACATGCCGCCATATTGCCCCCAGAGACCCTGCTGCCACCAGTTGTATTTACCTCCTTCAACACTCCTGCTCCTGGTGGGCACAAACAGAATATGGTGTCCGGCAATGATCTGCGCTCACCAATACCTTGTCGGCCGCTCAGCAATCATGTTGAAGAAAGACGCCCCTGCTACACTACCACTACATAGTGTGAGACCTGGTTCACACCTGAGCGCTGAATGTGCTGTAAAACGCTCAACAGGCGAAAACCTATGTTTCCCTATGGGCATGGTTCTTACCTGCGTGTTTTACAGCGAGTACAAATGCGCTGTAAAACGCCCTACGCCCAAAGAAGTACAGGAGCTTCTTTGGGACGTATTGTCGCGGGTTTGAGCCCATAGACTTCAACGGGTACGCGTCAAAATGGTTTCCGACCACACCCAGGTGTTTAGCAACATTTCTAGGCCTCTTTCATTCATTGGACACCTCAGTGTAGACATGGCTGTTTTTGCATTGGATGCAGAGTCGTCAATTACACGAACGCACGTATGACACGCGTTTCCTATTTCCAAAAACGCACTGTAATACGCCCCAAAAACGCCCGACAAAAACGCGCGTAAAACACGCGTATCAAATACGCTCAAGTGTGAACCTAGCCTCAAGGTGTAGCGATGGCGCACTGCGTTGACGTGAGCGGACAGGACTTGATTGGTGATTGTAATCATACACTGCAGCACTAACCACGGGCCTTGTGTTTGACACCTGTGCTCTAAGGGCTCATGCAGATGGACGTATTATGGATGTGTGCTGTGGGGATATGTAATGCAGCATCCATAGGATTCTGTAGGCCCATATGGTACTTCAGTATGTGTTGTGTATTATGGAGCATTGTCACACGATCACCATATGGCGGCACATGGAGTACTTGATTCCAGCATTACTAGGCATTCCCATGTGGATGGAACCTAAAGGCAGTGTAAGACTGGGGTTTCTGGGCCCCACTATAGGAGATGATTCTGACGACCACCCTTCATCCTCCCATTCTATACATCAGACGCATCATCAGTATGGTCTAATAGGTTATTTGAGATCATCCCATAAGAAATAGACCCCAGTGACAAGTGATTGTCTCCAAAGTCGCACTCTAATGGGGTTGCCTTCTACTAGATCATTGGGGTCCATTATTATGTCCACCTGGGCCCATCAGAGGATCTCCTAGTATCTTCTGCTGGGCCAACCCCTCCCTCCATGGGACAAGTCCAAAAGAAGTGGCGGAGCTCACCTGGCCTTTCATTGAGAGGAGGCACGGATATGCGCCAGGAACCAGGCGTTGATAGGCCATCAATCTCAAAATCTTGGAGAACCCCTTTAATTTGGAGAATGTAACAGGAAAATTAAGTCCTCCATGGAGGGAGAATAAAGTCCAGCTTCCAACCAACGTGAAAGACTTTAATCCATCGGTGCAATAATATCCAACAAACAGTCCATGTCTACGCGTTTTGGAACGCACAGGCTAGATCCTTACTCATGACCATAAGTAGGGATCTAGATTGTGCGATCCGAAACGCGTAGACATGGAGTGTTTGTTGGATTTTATTGCACCAATAAATTAAAACCTGTCTAGAAGATAGGCCTTCAATAAAAGAATTCTGGAAAACCATTTTATGAAGGTGCATGAAAAATGGCTTATTTAAATGAAAAAGAGGGAAAATCCCTGAGTCATGCTCCTCCCACTTAGTCCATGTACCGGGTGTAGGACAATGTATCAGTTTGCCTGGAGTGTTCCTTTAAGGAAATAAAGAAAAAAAGTATCAATACGACTCACAAAGCTGCTCCCCCAGTGCAGTGTCTGAGCTTTTCCGAGCCTTCCAGTGAGAGTAATTTCAAGCAATTTTGTTTTTCTAGTGTTTTATTATATTTGAGCCGGGCCTCAGCCCTGACAGTCAAATTAATCCTGTCTATCACTCTCATATTATGTTTCCATATTAAACTTTTATTTAGCTTTCTAATGTTCATTGCCTTCTTCCCCCTATTATTCCTCCCCTCAGTCTCAGCTGTCACCGCTTGAGAGCTCTTTTTTTTCTTGCATCCAGTTGCTATAGGAACTTTATTCTTTTTTAGAGGAAGCGGACGGATAGGGGTGCATGCCTAAATTATTTAAAGGGAATCTGTCACCAACATTTGGCCTCCATAAGGACAGGTTCACATCAGCGTTACGGATTCCGTTATTGTTTTCCGTTATAACATGGTTCCTTCCCCGTTCGCTGCAAACTGGTGTCACCGTCACCGACACCCTCCCCCATCTGCTGGTGATGTCACATCCTCGCTCACTGCCTTGGCTGCACCTTGCAGTAAGGGCATCATCCTCACTATACCTGCTGCTCATGCGCAGTAGCGCTAGTATCGTAACTGGGGTCGCACAGTGATGATGCCAGCAGCATTTTGGAAACGCCCTACTGGACACTTTGCACCCTAATTTGCATATGGAATAAACTTACTCACTTATCTGTTACCAAATGTTAGTGACAGATTCCCTTTAAAGAGCCTGTCAGCATGATCAACCCTACTAAACTGGGCTGATCATGCTGATTAAAACAATACCTTTCTTTCTCTTAATGATAAACAGCTGCAGAGATATCTGCGTTTTTATTCACAAGCAAATATCACATTGAAAAACCAGGGGGCAGGGATGAATTCTTGGAGTACTGCTCTGTAACACCCTCTGTCCTCTGCACACTCCCCCTTCTCCTCAATTGACAGGGCTAGACATCAGGAGCTGAATCTTAGCATGTACTTCTCATATACACTACTTACTATAGCCTTACCATGTTGAGAATGGAGTTTTTTACTTCTAGAAAGCTAATACATATTAGGGCAGGTTCACATTTGCGTTATGGAATTCCATTATAGGTTCTGTACCTATAACGGAATATAACAAGAGTTTTAGGACGGAATGCACATTGGAAGCCTTTAAGAGGCATTCCGTTTTGCTCCGTCCAAATACATGTCTATGGGGCCAAATAACGGTTCTGTTTGGTTCTGTTATACATGATGGAAAAAATAGTCATGTCGACATTTCATCCTAAAGTTCCATTATATAACTTTGTTATAACGGAACCTATAACAGAATTCTATAACGCAAATGCGAACGACATATATGATTATAAGGATGCCAGCAATATGTATTAGCTTTCTAAGTGTAGAAAACCAATCTTCTAAACATGATAAGGCAGTAGTCTAGAGGTAAATGGTCAGAATTGCATCAATCTGACAATGGTAGCACTGACTGGATAGTGTCAGACAGTGAAGAGACATCCCCCCAACTGGTAATATCCATCTGGACCTACATTGGTCAGCCTTGCTCCAGTCTGACACTAGTATCACTGATTGGATAATGTCAGACTGTGCAGGGACACCCCCTCAACTGGTAACACCCACCTGGACTTTCTTTTCAAGCTGCTAGCAATTCATTTATAACTTCTAGCAGGAATAATAAAGGAATGGCACAACATAGAGTCATTAGAATAGAGTCTTCAGAATTGTTATTACATGTGGAATGAAAGTAGTTACTAATTAAAAAATAAAATGCTCATTTAATTGGAGGCATCTTCATGAAGCAACTTTTCTTTGAGTCTTTTTAAGTTTAGTGGTCCTTTAAAAGTCACAAAGTAAAGCTGCCAATCTCCTCAAGAAGCCAAGACAAACACGTTTCAGATATGGTCAAGGACACATAATAATGTTGTCTCAAAGCAATTTAACAGATAAGAGTGTTTGCAGGGTGCTGAAGTGCGTCAGGCTGTTTGCTTGTGATGCAGCTGAAGATATTTCATGTTCAGGTCCCTAATGAGTAGGAGCTGCGGTATCAAGATC
This sequence comes from Bufotes viridis, assembly GCA_033119425.1. NCBI lineage: Eukaryota > Metazoa > Chordata > Amphibia > Anura > Bufonidae > Bufotes > Bufotes viridis. The sequence goes on along the minus strand of CM065596.1, from coordinate 19,982,631 downwards.
TCGCTCAGAACATGCTATCTGCTCCGTGTCATTGTTTTATTGTCTGCGGAACCGTTTTCCTCCAGTAAATATTTCATCGCTTAATTCATAAACCCAACTAGGATTTAGTGACTACCGACCGCTCTTCGGCAGTTTACAGCAAGAATGTTTGCAACTCTTTTGGAAGCAAGTGATTTAAAGGGGTGGTCTCAGGAAAAATCTTCTACATTTTTCAGTCCATCACCTGGGCCTGAATACTTTTGTAATTGCATGCCATTAAAAGTTTAGTATAGCCGCTGAGTTACTCAATAAAATGTATCTGTATAGCGCCACCTGCTGTTTGTTTTTTTCCTTATTTCTCCGTCCACCCCATTGAGATGGTCACACATGCTCAGTTTAAATCTTCAACTGTCTGTTAGAAGCTGTGGCAGTTACAGGGAAAGAGATGTAGCAGAAAGGACATGCCCCATTAGTTGCAGCAGAAAGGAGGCACCACCCTGAGCTGCCAGTCTGAAATAAATCTAGCAGAGCAATTGCAGGAAAGGATGGGGAGATCTCTGGATCCATGTGAATGGGGGTGTAGCTGTAGTGGAAATAAGGGAAGCGGCTGCTACAAGATCCAAACTAAGAAGGGGCACGCCCAGGAGAAGGACTGAAAGATTTTATTGTCAGGGCCTTCTCAACAGCATTATACAATGACATTATATACAGTGAAATGACATAGAGTATATACGGAGGGAGCAGATGCCGGGCCTCGTCTGAGAAAGCGATTTTGACTAGCAGCAGGAGTGACTTGCACGGGAGAAGGGGGTTGCTGGGGAAGGGGGACCTACAGGCAGCTGATCGGCCCGGATTCGAACCACCACTGATAAGTAACAAAGTGAAAAAAACAGCTTTTCTATGTCTAACAAACTCATCTTTGTTATATCTGTATGCCCTGGAACAGTTGGTTACATATTGATAATATTATTACAATGAAGTTGCATAAAAGTACACCGCCATAGTTATATAGTGATGTAGCAGTGGTGAATTGTTTACATAGCATATGATATCAATTGTGCCAAATGACAAACTCAACACTACTACATCTATATTTTCAGGGAAATACAACCGGATCAAGAAAAGGCCTTGAACACCCTTTAGGTAGTCCATAGGGGGAGTTTATCATGCTCCAATGATCTGGTAGTCTCTTAGTGCCCTCTCTGTTTGTATGACCTTGGTTTTTTTTGTGTCTGATTAATTACGTGTGTCATTGACTTAGTGAACCATTGTGAAGGGTGAGGTTTAGTGCCGTTCTGCCTGTGCTCAGGTTCTCTATCTGGACATGGTAGAGAGGTCTATATTGTAATATGGCAAACAGCATGTGCTCTATAGGAGTCAATGGAAATTCTTAAGGTGCCCAATAACCTTCAATACCGTAGTTGCAAACGCTCAGCCCACAGCTATCTCTCCTGACTTCCCCATATGCATTCAGTTTAGGCTACTTTCACACTAGCGTTTTTTGCGGATCTGCAAAAATGCTTCCGTTGCAATAATACAACCGCATGCATCCGTCAAGAACGGATCCGGTTGTATTATATCTCCTATAGCCATGACGGATCCGTCTTAAACACCACTGAAAGTCAATAGGGGACGGATCAGTTTTCTGTTGTGTCAGAGAAAACTGATCCGTCCCCATTGACTTACATTGTGTGCCAGGACGGATCCGTTTGGCTGCCGCTTCGTCAGGCGGACAGCAAAATGCCACAGGCAGCCTCCAGAGCGGAATGGAGACTGAACGGAGGTAAACTGATGCATTCTGAGCGGATCCTTTTCCATTCAGAATGCATTAGGGCAAAACTGATCCGTTTCGGACCGCTTCTGAGAGCCCATGATAGATCTCACAAACGGAGAGCCAAAATGCTAGTGTGAAAGTAGCCTTGGCCGAGCATGCATGTCTTAAATGGACACAGAGGAGAAAGCTGGTGCCAGACACCTCTGTCCTTTCCTAAGTTCAGGAGAACAAAAGGAAACTAAGAGGATTGTTTTTTAAAATGAAAGACTTTTCTGAAAAATCCGCCATATACATATACATGAGTGGCAGCGCCATATCTGTCCATTGAATCACTTGTATCTGGCATATTTTAGCAGTTTTTCCCTTACATGCCGCTTCTCTGATTCTCAGTTCTTCTAGAGCCAGTGGGTGGAGACTAGCTGGTATCATGTCTGCCCATAGACTGAAGACAGAAGGTTCTGCTCCCTAAATCTCTCTTACCGCAAAATCACTCAGACACACCATAATCTAGGAGTGCTGAGCAGTATAGGTGTGCATAAAGCACATGAGGTGAGATATGACACTTACTGTTAGCTGCTGAACTTTCTGAATCATGTCTGTCTCTCACTGCCTGTCCCTGAGGACTGGATTTTTCCACTGCGCGTAGACCCGGCCTAAGAATATTTGGCTGATAAAACCAATCCGGTCAATAGTCGGAGCACATATAACTTCATAGATGGGTGCAGTGTACCTGCAATGTAGGCAGATCATGAGACAGCTAGAGCTTGGGAAAACATTGCATTATCAAGAAGCCGCCACTAGGGGGAGCTCAACATAAAGAGATGATTACAGCTTTCATGGTAATTGCATAAATTCTTATGCACTGAGCTCCCCCTAGTGGTGGCAGCAGGCAGACAGCTTTGTAATAGAAGGGAAGTAGGAGATTTATCAATTTATCAATTTTTGCCAGTTTTCTGCTGTAACTACCGTGAGAAATGAGCACAATAATTTTGAAGAACCTTTTCCACTTTTTCTGCCATTAAAGTTGGAAAGGTATTTTTTTATTACAGTTTGTATTCATAAAAAAAAAAGTGTAAATTCATCAGAAATCTGGGTCTTTGCACTTCCCGTTCTGCAGTGCCTGAGAGTGACCGATGGACACACATACTCAGAAACTGGGTGGGGCTTGGCCCCATACTAAGCTTTGCTATCGGACCCTATGAGATCTGTGCACGCCCCTGAATGGGTGTATTGTATTGATACTTAGTATTATTAATGTAACACCTGGGCCGCCATGGACCTAATAAATCTAACTCACTGTAGATTATTTTAGGACTGCAAAGTGACCAGCTAAGACAGGTAGAGATGAGCGAAGCTCTTAAAAATTCCATTTGGCTGCTTCGCCATATTTTCTTTGTAAGTAGTGGGCGCAATAATGGGTAATGACAATTGCGACGCCCCCCATCATTGAACTCCTCAGATGCCACGTTCATCGTTGATCGCGGCATCTGAGATGAATATTAAAGCCTTTCAGGGGTTAATCCGTTAAAATTTATTTTTATTGTACTTACCTTATCCATTTGAGTGTGAAGAGGCCACCGTGGCCTTCTTGCCTGAAGATCCAGTGCGAAATCTCGCATGGTGCATGATGATGTCATCACGCTGGCTGGGTTGGTGGCGTCATACGTACGAGATTTTGCGCAGGATCTTCAAGCAAGATGGCCGCGGTGGCCTCTTCACACTCAAATGGATGAAGCGAGTATGATCTTTAAAATTTTTACTGACATTTCAGGGAAAATTGATTTCTTACCACGAAGCGCAAGGAAATTTGGCTTTGTGGCAAATAGAATTTTCCCTGAAATTCCAATCGAAGTCCATCTCGGATACTTTGATTCGCTCAACACTTATTACAGGTGCAACATGGTCCCCTGATCTCCACTCTGCCTGGCAACTTTAGATATTTCATCTTATTTCACCATTAGTCGATCGTAACTGCGGTTTATAACATATATTTTTCCTCTCTACTATGTGTGTGCATGCTTGTAAATAATATTCGGCGAATCAAACTCCATAAAGTGGAATTCACGCCTAATACTATTTACAAGCATGCACACACATAGTAGAGAGGAAAAAAATATATGTTATAAACCGCAGTTACGATCGACTAATGGTGAAATAAGATGAAATATCTAAATTTTCACAATTGTCTATTTACCAACAAATGTGACCAATTCATGGCAGACAATAAAAAGATATTGTCTATGTGTGTGATAGTTACAGCTGGTTATTATGTGTGAACAAGATTTGTGCAAATTTCTGATCTTTTCTAATCTAGTGTCATTCTTTTTATTTTCAGGATTTTCTTCGGACCACTTTTCACACCACAGAAGGCTGGGAGAAATCGGTGAGTGATGTCTGCCATAGATCAGCTAATGTACTGCAATTACTTTTATTATAGCCGTTCCGATCCCTGCCTGAGCCTCTGTATCTATGCTGGCACCCCCTGACATCCAGCATATAGGGCACAGGTAGCCCCTCTTTCCATGCTCCATCTTCCTATCTCCTCCTTGCCAAAAATGTACCCTAAACATAGCCTAAAATAATCTAAACTAGAAGTGGACTTGTTACATGATCACAGATAAGACACCAGCAATGTACATTGTGTTCTGAATCTGCATAGGTATTTTTTGTTTTTTTCCCACACCGAGACTGCTTAAGAAAATACTAGCAGAAGGACCCGACTTCGCACGGATATATTTAATCTATTTAATTTAATGTTAAAAGATATCGACAGTATCCCCCATAACAGTGACCTCTACAGCACCCCGCCCCTTTAACAGTGAACCCCACAGTCCCCTACCCTTTAACACTGACTCCCCCATAGGGCCCCGCCACTTTAAAATGGGACCTCCACAGCATCCCATCCCCTCTAAGTTTGACCTTCACAGCAGCCCACCCCTTTAACAGTGCATTTCACAGCATCCCACTCCCTTGTCAGTGACCTCCTCAAGGGCCTGCCCCCTTAACAGTGACTGCCACTGTACCTCGCTGCCTTAACAGTGACCTCACAGTACCCTGTTGCCTTAACAGTGACCTCCACGGCAGTTTCCCCCTTTAATAGTGGTCCCTGCTCCCTTACCAGTGACCTCCACAGGGGCCTGCCCCTTTACAGTAACATCTACAGTGAACGCCTCTTTAATAGTGACCTCCACAGTGCCGGCCCCTTTAACAGTGACCTCCACAGCACCCTGACCTTTAATGCTAGGGCTACACGACGACATGTGTCTCAACAATTTTTATAATGATAGGCTATGGTGTCGCACTGCGACATGTGACGACATGCTGCGACTGCGACACGACAGTTGCAAAAAAATCCATCCAAGATGGACAGAAGAAGAAAAACAGCCGTGTCGCTGTCGCAGCATGTCACATGTCGCAGTGCAACACCAAATCATTATCATTATAAAAATTGTTGCGCGACATTGGTGTAGTTGTGCTCTATATGTCGTGCGACTTATTGTCGTCGTGTAGCCCTAGCCTAAAGCTGACCTACAGCAGTGAAGAAAAATTGCTGGGTTGTTATTGAAACCTGGAGTCAAACTGTGTGTATGTAGAGACTAAGGGCCTGCGAGCTTATATTGGCTGATAAGGGACATGTGACTGTGTGTATGGCAGTTGGGATATGAAGAGAAAGACTTGCAGGCTTGTATTGGCTAATGCAGGTAATTTTTGGGGAATATCTCAGGAACGGTACATCCTAGAGAGCTGAGACCCCCACAAGATTTATTTCCAGGTAGCAAGGAATGTGTATACCAAGTTTCGTTGAGATCGATGGTTGCCTTGTTGAGTGATCGTGGAACATACACACACATATATACGTCCTTCCTTATATAAGTAGAAGAACAAACTTGTCAACGGAAAACTCTTTTTTAAAACTCTTTTTCTGTTATTCCTTCTGAAAATGTATAAAAAATAATGATCACCTCATCAAACGGTTGAAGTCCCTAAACGCACTGACACTGTCCAGCTTTTCAATTGCTCGTGCACTGCCAGGAAGAGGAACATCACTAGAGAAGAAGCTCCAGAACTGTTGTTTTCTGGTGAATACAAGGATTTCATAAATCAGACGTGATAGGAGATCAAAGAGGTTGTCTTTATGGAAACGTGCTCCACCAATGGATGTTAGACATCTACAGAAGTTTCTCTACAGTGGAGATACAATGCGTTTTGGGACAGGACTGGTCCGTTGGTCCAGCTACCTGAGTTCTGGTCCAGTCCTCATTAGCATTGTATCACCGCTGCTGTTGGAGATCTATCACTCTGCATGATGAGACAATTCATGCCGTCCTGGCACAAAAGTTGTCCTCTTGCTTTGAACCTGTGCCAACCACATCCCACACCGAGCGACTATTTTTCCATTCCCCTCACACCACAATGAGCAAGTCGTGTTCTTCACACTTTGTCTGACTGATAGCATTAGACATATTAATTAAAGGAAACTTCAGCCTGATTGCAGCTTCCACCTTCTGCTGCTATATTTACTTGAAATGAACGCAACAGACTGACAAGTGCACCGCAAAGAGAAGCGGCCACGTCTTCTGGCGGAGGAGCAATCCTTTTATCAGTACACGTTGTCATCTCCTTTTATTTTTTATTTTTGGGGAAAAAAGTAACACAAAAATGCACAAATTAATTAGGGCCTCATTTATGAAAACTTAAAATCTGGCCTTGTTGCCTGTAGTAACCAATCACAGTGCAGTTATCAATTTTCCACAGCAGTTAAAGTTGTCACTGGAATCTGAGGAGGTGAGTAATGTCAAGTATGAGTAACCCCTTCACAACTTTAGACCTTCAGGAGTGATTTAATTAATCCCTTACTATCCTAGACCACCAGAGGTGCTGACATGAACGCTTTCCTGCACCAGACCACCTGGAATGATTGCATTAATCTAATCTCTTTGACCAATAGGTATGTTGACATGACCTGCTTACTACCCAAGGCCACCAAAGATGCTTGAATTATTAGGCTTGTTTTATGCAAATAAGCCTCTAGGAGCATTGAGGGTGTTGCCCCTACTCCTAGAGGCTCCGTTCTCCCTCCTCTGGGCACGCCCTCATCATGTTGATTGGCAGGGCCAGGCAGGATGATGTGAAAACTCAATCAACATCATTAGGGATGAAGAACGGAGCCTCTAGGAGGAGGGGGCAACACCCCCATTGCTCCTAGAGGCTCATTTGCATAAAAAGTTCATTTTTCACAAAAACAGAGGCATATAGAAAGCTGACATTAGCACATTTTTAAAGTCAGCCAGTTTAGTAGTAATGTTACTGATGACAGAAGCCCTTTAACACCTTTCTTCCCTAGACCACTGGGGATACTTATATTAAACCCTTAGTGCCCAAAAGCATTGTAGATCCTAAAATCAACCCATTATTGCCCTAGAACTCCAGGGACAATGACATTAGCCCTTTCACCACATCAGAAGGCTTGCATTGACCCCTTCTCTGTCCTACACCACAAGTAATGATTATATTAAGCTTCTCCCTGCACTAGACAATCAGAGATATTGACATTTACCCTTTTGATACACTATAGTGGCCCTGACGATCTTTAATACTTACATTAACCCTAGACCAGCACAGATTTGGAATTGACTTATTTAATACACTAAAACACACAATATGATGGCATTGAACTCTTCAGCACCTAGACCACTAGGGATGCTTTCATTAACGTTGTTCACTGTCCTGGGATAACCAGACTTTTAGCATTAACTCTTTTACCACTTTAGACCCCAAGGATTTTAGATAATAAAAGCCCGCAAAATTCCACACTCCTTCTTATCCACCTGGTGTTTTTTTGGTAGTAAAGCTGGTAATAGGAGCTCCCGAGTATCGCTCAGTCAATAAAACGTCAACTAGACCCTGACAGATTAAATCATTTCAAAGAACCGAGACAAGCCATTCACAATATGCAGATTGTATTTATTCGCGACGTACGAAAATAATCTTTCCATAAAATTTTACTATAATTTTTTTCTACTGTTTTTCCAACCAGAATGTTTTGGCCAAGGCACATTGACAGGTGCCGTCTACGTGTATATTTTGACGTCTCTATAAGGGAAAATGTTAAACATATGCAGAGATGTGGGGCTCATACATTGATAACGCGTTTGACAAATGAATCTCACAGTATCCAGTGATTTCTAGGCTGCGGGCAGGAATCCATTGAGGTCTAAGTAAGAAGGAAGGTCAGTGGAATTTGAATGAAGGATGAATGCAGGGTGTACTCTAGAGAATGCTCTGTACAATAAAAGTATGACAGAGGATGATTAATTATATTTCAGACTAAGATAATTCCCAGAGAATACCAGTGTTATAATAAAAAAAAAAAGTTTCTAACCTTTTCTAGATGTAATTAAATGAGCGGTAATAAAGCCAGGGTTAAGGCCTTTTAGGAGACCCAATTCTAAGGCTCACAATAAATAAAAGAATCTCATTTGCATTGGGCTCTGTTTGAATCCTGCCATGTCTCTCAAAGTGCAGGAATTAACTACAGGAGAGAGTATTTTAATCCATCGCTGAATGGCGTTTTCCACAGCCAGGCTTATTTGAAGTGAAGCGATAGACATGAGCCGCGGCTAATAATGGCTTATCGAGGAAAATTCTTAGCAATTAGTATGTAAAGATGTGGAAAACCGCCGAGCTAACTTCCTGGAGTAATTATTCGATTGATGAATTTGTGTTTTTTTTTTTAAAGTAAAGTAAAATTTATGATGATGGAATAAAAACCTGGCATCCTTTACAGGAATACAGTAGAATTCCTTCAATCCAGCATTGGATAATCCAGCATATGCAGAGTTAATTAAACTGGAAACTTTTTCTAGTTGAGAAAACAAAGTTAGGGCACATCCGCGTAAAAAAAAAACAGCCTAATAGGGTGGCCATATTGGTCCATGAGGTCTGTATTGTACCTCTCTATGTCTACAGATTTCTATGGAGGTTCTTTGTGAAATTAGGCTGCTCAGGGGCAGGACATCCCGCCTCTGCTTTAGCTGGTCCTGCCCACAAGGTTGCGTAGTCCTGCCGTTGTTATGTGATTTCACTGAATTGATGAGTTAAACAGAAAGCAATTCCTGCAGACTGAAATTCAACCCAATGGGAGTCACATGAGCAGGCTCAAGTATATAACACCTGGATGATGACACAGAATATTCTATAAAAAAGTATTCTAATATCCTGAGGTGAAGTCCAACTGGTTCTAATGCACTCACAAATGGAGAAGTCAGATTATAGATTTAGGCATCACCCATATGTCCTTAGATTTCCTTTCCTTGCTTCTTGCTATACTTGAAAATGTTCCATTAACGTTGCTCGCACAACGTTATCGTGCCTACTAATCCATGTAATTTGGTGCGTAACTTAATTAGATATATGCCAACTAGTGTACAGTAGAATGAACGTCCATGAATAATGAATAAGAGGAATGTGTGCTGATACAACAATGAGACAAGGTTGAACTCTTTAGAGGAGAAGAAAGGTACTGCTTTGGCGCACAATGATCCAAGATGGCCGGAGGATGCTTTCACTTTTTTGGAAGTTGAACATAAATAAATAAAATAACAACAACACGTTTCGGGGATCTACAAGTCCCCTTCTTTAGATCATAGTTGCATGCCTTGCCTTTGGCATGCAACCTAACCTGAAGAAGGGGACTTGTAGATCCCCGAAACGCGTTGTTTTATTTTATTTATTCATTTTGAGAAGCTCTGAAACTCCACCAGCCGTTCTGGATCATTGTGTATCAAAGTAGTACCGTTCTTCTCCTCTATATCTATCCTCTGGAGGGGACTGGGAATCTCCACCAGAGGTTTCGAACCTGCGGCAGCACTCCTTGGCATACTGGAGGACTTCAACTTTGACAAGTCTGCAATAGATAATGCCAACGCAGCTTAATCTCAATACAATGCGTGGCTATACAATATATCACCGAATAACCATAAAAGGACACGCAATAAAATTTTTTTAACTTTATTAGTTGATAAAAAGACCAACAATATACATAATGTCAATATCATAGAATATATGGCGGCAGTACAAATGGTAGCCAAGACATGTGACTCCCCTCTCATGCGCAGAAGGCCCCGATTATCTCTCCTATACAGGGTAAGTGAAAACCTTATCACAGTGCTGACATAAACAAAAACACCCCCAATATAGAATATAAAAATGGAACAGTGCCTAACTGGACTAGCCTGATGGGCGATTATGAACATACAATACAGCAACGAAAAGGAGGACATGGGCTTCTTAGCTGAGAGGAGAGCCCACCCCGACGTACGTTACGCCCCTTGAGAAAGCGGAGCGAAACGTACGTCGGGATGGGCTCTCCTCTCAGCTAAGAAGCCCGTGTTACAGAGGGAGAGCTAGAGCAAAAAAATACACCTCCTGAGAAAAGACACCCACCCGAGCTATGTTAGGGAGAGAGCTGCTGCAGAAAGGACACCCCCCCCTTCCCCGAGCTGCCAGCTCTATTGGAACAATGCACAGTATTGGGATATCTCTGGATCCATGTGAGGTATGGGGCTGGTTCTAGCTTTGTTAGAAAAAGATTGTCATGTACTACATGTACTATATGATAGCTGATTTTTATTTTTCCCTTTAATAATAGGATCCCCCCTTTAAATTTCTAATGCATTAGCCTTCCTGCAAATATTTCTAGAGACATTTCCATACTAATAGTTGTCTAACTTTGCTCGAAAGAAATACATCTTGCTTTAAAAGTTATAAAGTACTAGTCCTCCCTCGCTCATAAACTGTTATTTACTGCGGTAGCACGCCAAACAAAGGAAGAACATTAGTAAAGGAATCGTCTGCTGACCGCTCCGTGCCATATTGTGTCGCCACATTTTGGAGCTTGCGGTATAAATGCCAGTGTTCATGTTTTCATTCTCGGGTTGAATGAGTCCTTTACTGCCATTATGCTTCAGATAGCAAAGTTAATTTCCGAACAGATTATGATTGCCGGCGAGTTTCATGATTCAAATGCTTCATTTGAAGGTAAAATTCCCTCCGTATTTCTCTCATCACTGCTCAGTCCTGTAGAGAATAAAAGATTCACATTTATATGATCTGATATTAATTCCATTATTGGTATTATGATGGAGGCAAATAACTATCTAGCAGAATCCACTTTTCTTTGTCCTCGGGAGATTTAGCATCACAGAGCCCGTCTGCCTTCCACAATACGTGCTAATGATACCTTGTAATAATTAGAGAATTTAGTAAGAATAATCTCGAGGCTTTCTCTATAGGCTCTTTAAGATTTAATATCAGAATTGTCTGTGCTAGAATAGGCACTTTGCAAACTATTGTCTGCAAACTCAGCCCGGTGCTTCAGACAGACAGAGAAATTATTGGAATCTTCTGTATCCAAAGCTACAATTATAGCGCAGCGGGGCTCCTAGAAACTTCGCCTGGATGGGGTGTTTGCGTGGAGGGCTGGGGGATGGGTACTTCATCCGAGATGTTATCATTTTTGTGTTATTCTGGTATTTTAAATATTTATCATTCTGAGCATTGATCCAAATTTCAGGATACATTTGATTGGTAGTGGATTGATTTAACCTGAAATAGTGTAAAAAAGAAGAAAAAAATCACTAGCGTTATGCATTCCGTTATGGCCTTCCGTTATAACGTGGTTATAACGGAACATAACGGAATCCATAAGACAGAAGGACGGATCCGTTCTTTTGCACATAGACTTCAATTATGACGGAATGCAAAACGGAAGCCTTTAAAAGGCATTCCGTTTGCTTTCCGTCATAATACAAGTCTATGGGAAAGTATAACAGATCCGTCTGGGTCCTGTTATGCAAGACGGAAAACAAAGTCCTGTGGACAGGACTTTGTTTTCCGTCTTGCATAACGGGACCCAGACGGATCCGTTATGCTTTTCCATAGACCTGTATTATCACGAAAAGCAAACGGAATGCCTTTTAAAGGCTTCCGTTTTGCATTCTGTCTGGGCATTCCGTTATTTTCCGTTATAACCATGCTATAACGGAAAGCAATAACGGAATGCCTAACGCTAGTGTGAACCCACCCTTACCTGATCCATTTGCTCAAGACGGGCCAGTGCCCGCCATCTTGCTTGAAGGTCTTGCACGCTGACGTATGATGTCACCAAGCCGGCAGGCGGGATGAATTCTTCACGAGCCACGCGAGATTTCAGGCAAGGTGGCAGCAGCTGGCCCGTCGAGAGAAAATGGATCAGGTATGATTTTTTTTTTTTACACTTATTTATATTAGATGCCACGAAAATCTATGCACGTGGAATCCGAGGGCGGAATTGGCGGTCCCTGTCATTGCACCCACTACTTACAAAGAAATGCGCTTCGTGACAAAGTAATTCGTTACAAAGCAAATTTTTTAAAAAAAATTTGGCAAAGCAGCCAAATCGAATTTTTGAATTATTTGCTCATCTCTAATTCTGAGCTTTGCAACACATTCAGTTTCTGCATTTTTACAGTAGGAAAGGGTAGGTTGATTATCGGCGATATTTACACCCTTGGTGGTAACCAATACCTGTTGGCTGCTTTATCCAGAGATAGCCTAGCCTTGTAGATGCCACAGGGGCTCTGGAGTGAGAAAAGCCCAAGCTCATCCAGTATATTAATGGGTGCCGATACTTCCTTAATATGAACTTTATATCCTGCGCCTACAAAGGTGTGGAGAATTAACCCAAACATCATGGAAAGGAAATAGGGGTGAACAATAGTGTTGACTGAGCACCAAAGTGCTCGGGTGCTCGAGTAATACACTGGGATGCTCTGTAGACACAACAGAAGTCAATGGGAGAACCCGAGCATTAAACCAGGCACCCCCTGCTCTAAAGAGGGGAGGGTGCCGGGTCCCACTAAGGTCTAGGCAGAAGATCACTGTACAGTGAGGGAATCCCCCAATGTGAGTCCGCAGCTTAGGAGTCCCTGCTCTGACTCCATATATAGCTATGTCCATATATGGAGTCAGTGCTTGGGGACACCCAGTGTATTTAAATCTAATCTAGCCATTATTGCTATTAGAAGGTTGTGAGTTCAAATTCTGGCAGAAACGTTTCAGAAATAGAGGCTAAATTAAATGTATATATATATTTTTTTTTTAGTAACTGTAAAAAAATGTATAGCACAAAATAAATGTGTAATTACTAAATATATATATATATATATATATATATATATGTTTAAATTAAAATTAAAATAAATTTAGCCTTTATTTCTGAAAAGTTTCTGCTGGGATTTGAACTTACAACCTTCTACAATAGAGCCAAGAACCTTAACCACTACGCTATACAGCTACATGTTAACCTGCAGTGAAATATAAAATGATACTTCTACTGTATAGGAATACTTACTACATGACAGACTACTATGAGGTTTTTCTGACACAGTTTATCATTCAGCTTTATAGGTTGTGAGTTCAAATCCCGGCAGAAACTTTTCAGAAATAGAGGCTAAATTTGATTTAAATACACTGACTTGAGCATCGTGCTCGAGCACACATGGTATTTGGCCGAGCATCGCGATGTTCGAGTCAAACACCAGTTCGGCCGAGCATGCTCACTCAACAAGCATGTGTTAAGTGAGTGGTGGTGTCAACAAGAACTAGAAAACAACCCCTTTTAATCTTTGCTTTCGAGCCCCTGACCTCCATGTATGCCCTTTGTTACGGATCAGAGAGTGTGAACCCACTGTGTCAACTAACTTTGGGCTAAGGGCATTGTTCTGCCACTCCTCTGGTATTCGCCCTTTAATCTGACACTTTGGTTAGCACCATTAGCATCGGGTACAGAAAACACACCGAAAATACAGAAAAACTGCAGGTATAGTCTAGAATGTTCTTTTGGTTTTATTTTTTATTTATTTATTTTTTTAATCCAGGCAACGCACAGTTAATGCAGAAACACAAAAGACTTGCAAGTGGATTAGGGAAGAGGAAGACACGAGGTAGTCAGGCTGGGGACTTGAAAACAGACAGGATAGACAGACTGGGTTAACTTAAACACAAACTGAACTTGAAAGTGCAGGGGCACACAGGTAGGAGGGCACACACTTGAACCTCGGCAGGAATACAGGCAGGAGAATACGCAGGATAAACTCAGGTAAATGGCAATAGCACTAGACTATAAAAAAGGTGGCTGGTAACCAGAGAACCTACAGCTCAGGCACCCTCCTGCTGGAGAGGGTTCCCTAAATACCCATGGACCCTCATCAATTGGCTAGGGAGGGTAGGGAAGGAATTAGAAGTGTATGTACTGGCCATAGTCACTGTTAAACTAGCCACAATGCATTGTAGTGTTAGCTTAGCTGAATGTAATGATACCTTTCGTTTAGCACTCATTTTGGAGAAACAATAATTTTTATCCATATGCAAATGAGCAGTTAAGTGCACCAAGGGAGGGACCAAGCCACTCTGTGCACCCTTACTGTCTAAGGGAGTATTATTTAGATACTAGATATTATATACAATGGAATTATATGGCAAGGAAATTGCAGTATTATCTAGTACATGTTATAAAATATAATAGTAATTTATTTATTTTAAGAATATGGTTAAAAAGCTACTGTTTGAAGGAAAACAGAAGAAACTTTTCTGTGAAGGGGTTGTTCCACGAAAAATATTCTAAATTTTTCAAACCAGCCCCTGGGTCTGAATACTTTTTTAATTGCATGTAATTAAAAATGTTGTATAGCTACTGAGTTATTCACTAAAATCTATCTGTATAGCGCCAACTGCTGTTTGCTCTTTCTTTAATTTCTCTGTCCTGCTCACTGAGATGGAAGCACATGCTCAGCTCCATCCTTCAGCTGTCACCAGCTGCTGAAGAATTTACACGCCCACTGAGATAGGACACACCCCTGAGCTGCCAGCTTGAAATAAATCTAGCAGAGCAAGTGGAGCAATGAATGTGGAGATCTCTGGATCCATGTGAGGTACAGGGCTGGTTCTAGAAGGTTGTTATGTTCTATATGATGTCAGATTTTCATTTTTTACATTAATCATGAGGGTTGTACAGTAAATACATTATATATGCTTAGGCTTTCAGACCTCCGTCTTTATCACTGCACCTCCTCACCTTGAGTGTTTTTGGACTATTTAGCATTCAATGGTGGATTCTGTTCTTCATGCACATTATATGAACAAAGCATCTCTCAGCATGAGGGCGGTACACAGTAAAATCTCTGTACATTGTGTGTCTTTTTGTTTTTGTTTTTGTTTTCAGAAAAGTCCCGGTTTAATATAATGTTCCTTTAATTGGTTTCTATCATGGTGTTTGTTCGGCGCGGGAGATGTGTTCTCTTCATATTGGTAGATCTTGGCTCTCAGCTCAATGACTCTTTGTTAATCAGAGACAATATTCTGCCATAATCTAGTGCTGCCATTGTCTCTCCGAGCAGACTCTTCATTCATTACCAGGGTGTTTTTGTCGAAGGCTTTCAATGCTTTATTTGCTACGTTTTGTAAAATGAAATCACAGCTTTGGCACCAATCCACCTCGCATTCTATGAGAAATTAAGATTACAAATTGGAAAGTTTGAAATGCTTTTACGGCTAAGTATATGTTCCTAATGCAGCATGAGAAGGCAGAGCAAGGGCCCCGGCGCTATAAACTGCTTCAGTATGCGATCATTTGCCAACTAGTATTAGCTAGATAATGCACAAAGTGGCTGCAGAAGAATCCAAGACTGAGCTTGTCGAAGCAAGAAATACATCAGTGCAAGAAGTATATTATGCAAGGAATATATACATCCCCCCCACTGGCTTAAAGAAGAAATCCAGGCAGATGATAGATAGATAGGGCATAGATGTTGGAATAACTATAATATTAATAATAAGAGTAAGGGATGGCACTCTAATCATAGATTGTGCATGGAAGTAAATATTTATTTTAGTAATAATTGATATTTAAAAAGACTTATAAGTATATAACATAAGAATGAAGTATAAAAGTATGCCGGAAAAAATATATATAAAAAAACTTGCTCAAGTAGATGTTGTGCAGAGGATAAAAAGTGTAAGAGAGTCCCTTATTTTTGAAAAGAGGAGTTAAGCATAAAAACAGTTCATCATATAGTGTCAAAAGTTCATAAATGAAATTAATCAGATAGTCCCAGAGGATCAGTGGTATCCAAAAAGTTGGGGTTTGACCTTGGATGGTATTCGTTAGCGTTTTTTTCTTATAAAGATAAAACAAATGTGCTCAGGTAGTAAACCCCTGTGATGCTTTTTGGTGGCCAAAGAGTTTTTCTAGACAAATGGTGCTCTTATTCAGATCCAAACAGTCATATGGTATATTGTACTAGTAGTTGTACATTATCACTCCCATATGTATGGCAGGGCTCCCACAGTGGCTCATGCAGTGAGAAGTCCTGATGTCCTGATGTGGCGTCTCCACGTGTGTGCGGGCCGCTCCTGCTAGTAGTCTCGGGTGTAGGGTCACTTCCGGTGACGTAACCTCCGCTTACTCGGCGTTCCTCGTGGTACAGTGGCAGGAAAGCGGGCGAAGATTGTCAGTGATGGTTAATCCAATCAATAGTTGTAGATATGCTCCGGAGCTCCAAGTATCAAGTGTATTCCAAATGGGTCTGGCTTGCTCTATGCCCCAAACGCGTTTCGGAGCCTACTGCTCCTTCTTCAGTGTGTATGAACCCGTGGTCATGCTTGCACGCAGGCTGGATAAATTTTTTCATCACATTATACACTGCTCATTTGCAGTGAGTTCCTGTGGAGCAGAGGAGGAGAGTGGTAGTGGCCATGATAAAGGGTTGTGTTACGGTATCCTACCTCAGGCCATTGCTTCCTGTGTATCGGTGCAATGGAAATGTAGATTGAAGAATGAGGTCAACTCAGAACATAAAACAGTCTCTTTTTACTAAGTGCAAAATATAACTTATGGAAGTTATGGTACATCCAATGGCAGCAAATTCAAAGTGCAGTTTCTGGCACCAGTTAAAGGGGTATGGAGGCAGGTCAAATGGCTGCAGATGATCACTTGTAGATCTTATTGTCCACTTTATGGTTCAAATTTGAACTTTTTCTGGCTTAGTTTGGGAGATGGGTGTCTGAGCTGTAGTCCCTCACCTAAAGCATTGTCTGTAGTGCAGTTCTCAGTTGTTCACGCTGCTGTCTTGTCTCTCAAGTGCTTTTCTTGAGACAAGATTACGTTGATCTCTCTGGAAAATCTTTATCAGGAGCAGGAGCTCTGCAGTGTGCTTCCTCTTCCTTCTCTGTCTAAATAGAAACTCTCCCCTCCTGGCAGGAAGTAGGACCAGTCCACTACTACCAAGAGGGGAAGAAGAGGGTGGATAGCCCTGTTCCTGCCAACTATTTGCCATCCTTACCTTTTCTACTGGAATTCATGGCCAAATACATGAAATACCTAACAATAAAACAATTTGCAAATACCCCTGGGCCTGGGGTACTGCATGCAGCAGCACAGATACGAGGTAGCTGGGAAGGCAGATGCTGCGCATGCGTGCCTATGCGTGTTACCACATTCCCAGCAACCAGAGAGACTGCCACTTTTTCCTATAGTGCGCAAGCACGACCACCGTTGCTGGATTGCAGGGTGGTCGCAACTCCTGGATATGAGCAGTGTATAATGTGATGGAAAAGTGAATTAAGCCAGGAAAGGAGGCAATATGGTCAATCACAATACATTAGGAAGTGCCTTGTATTACCTTTCTCTACATGATAAATGCCATTTGCTGAAGTGAGACAATCCCTTGAACACTATAAAAATTCGGTATAGACCAGCGCCTCTCAAAATTGGGAACCTCAGTTGATGGTGAGGGTTGCTCAGGATAGCAGCTTTGTCAAGACTGGTTATATCCTAATCTCTCCTTCTTCTCAGGCTGCAATAGCTTCTGATTTAAAGGAATTTTCCAGGCTAATTATACAAACCGGATTCCAAAAAAGTTGGGACACTAAACAAATTGTGAATAAAAACTGAATGCAATGATGTGGAGATGGCAAATGTCAATATTTTTTTTGTAATAGAACGTAGATGACAGATCAAACGTTTAATCTGAGTAAATCTATTATTTTAAAGGAAAAATATGTTGATTCAAAATTTCACGGTGTCAACAAATCCCCAAAAAGTTGGGACAAGTAGCAATGAGAGGCTGGAAAAAGTAAATTTGAGAATAGCGAAGAGCTGGAAGACCAATTAACACTAATTAGGTCAATTGGCAACATGACTGGGTATAAAAAGAGCTTCTCAGAGTGGCAGTGTCTCTCAGCAGCCAAGATGGGTAGAGGATCACCAATTCCCACAATGTTGCGCAGAAAGATAGTGGAGCAATGCCAGAAAGGTGTTACCCATTGAAAAATTGCAGACTTTGCATCTATCATCATCAACTGTGCATAACATCATCTGAAGATTCAGAGAATCTGGAACAATCTCTGTGCGTAAGGGTCAAGGCCATAAAACCATACTGGATGCCCGTGATCTCCGGGCCCTTAAACGACACTGCACCACAAATAGGAATGCTACTGTAAAGGAAATCACAGAATGGGCTCAGGAATACTTCCAGAAACCATTGTCAGTGAACACAATTCACCGTGCCATCCGCCATTGCCAGCTGAAACTCTACAGTGCAAAGAAGAAGCCATTTCTATGCAAGATTCACAAGCTCAGGCATTTTCACTGGGCCAGGGATCATTTAAAATGGAGTGTGGCAAAATGGAAGACTGTTCTGTGGTCAGACGAGTCACGATTCGAAGTTCTTTTTGGAAATGTGGGACGCCATGTCATCCGGACCAAAGAGGACAAGGACAACCCAAGTTGTTATCAACGCTCAGTTCAGAAGCCTGCATCTCTGATGGTATGGGGTTGCATGAGTGCGTGTGGCATGGGCAGCTTGCATGTCTGGAAAGGCACCATCAATGCAGAAAAATATATTCAGGTTCTAGAACAACATATGCTCCCATCCAGACGTCATCTCTTTCAGGGAAGACCCTGCATTTTCAACAAGATAATGCCAGACCACATTCTGCATCAATCACAACATCATGGCTGCGTAGGAGAAGGATCCGGGTACTGAAATGGCCGGTCTGCAGTCCAGATCTTTCACCTATAGAGAACATTTGGCGCATCATAAAGAGGAAGGTGCAACAAAGAAGGCCCAAGACGATTGAACAGTTAGAGGCCTGTATTAGACAAGAATGGGAGAGCACTCCTATTTCTAAACTTGAGAAACTGGTCTTCTCGGTCCCCAGACGTCTGTTGAGTGTTGTAATAAGAAGGGGAACTTTTTGGGGATTTGTTGACACCATGAAATTCTGAATCAACATATTTTTCCCTTAAAATGGTACTGTTTCTCAGTTTAAACTTTTGTTCTGTGATTTATGTTCTATTCTGAATAAAATATTAGAAGTTGGCACCTCCACATCATTGCATTCAGTTTTTATTCACGATTTGTATAGTGTCCCAATTTTTTTAGAATCCGGTTTGTATTAATGACCACTCCTCAGGATAGCTCATTAATATTCAATTGGTGGGGGGTCAGACATCCAGCACTCCCAAGGATTATCTGTTCCCTTCAGCCTCTGGTGCCAGAACAGTAGAGATGAGTGAAGTTCTCAAAATTTCGATTTGGCTGCTTCGCCAAATTTTACAAAGAATTTTGCTTCGTAAAGAATTACTTTGTCACAAAGCGCATTTCTTTGTGAGTAGTGGGTGCAATGACGGGGAATGGCGATGGTTCTGCCATCCACCCCCTCAAATGACACGTTCATCGCTGATCACTTCATCTAAGATGACCATTGACGGCTGTCAGGGTTTAATCTGTTAAATAAATAAAAAAAATTAAATGACTTGCCTTATCCATTTGATCACAAAGAGTCTGCCACGGCCATCTTGATTGAAGATCCAGCGCGATGCCATGCATGATGCATGATGACAACATATTGGCCAGCGTGGTGACGTCATATGTGCACGAGATTTCGCCCATGATCTTCAATCAAGATGGCCTTTGCGCGCAAATGGATTAGGTGAGTTTGATTGTGTTTTGTTTTTTTTACCTCCATTTTAGGGAAAATGTATAAGTTACCAAGAAGCACGGGGAAATTCGGCTCCACAGCTAATCGAATTTTCCCTGAAATTCGAAACGCAGTCCACTTTGTGATCTAACACTTTTAAAGGAACTGAAGAAGAGTTCTATCAAAGTCTAGTGTCCATGGTGGGTAACAGAAAATCAGCTCCATTTCAAGCGAAGTGAAGCTTGAGAAACCATAGTATGGAGTAATGAGTGGTCCTTTAGAGGGAAGGAGAAAAATCAAAAAGTTGAAAAAGATGCAAATATAAACAAAATTCATTGGATCATTTAATTGATGTATTATTTACATGATTTGCATCTTGTTGACTTTTTCACTATTCCACAATGATAAAAATGAGGGCATTTACTCTTTTCTGGGTGAGATGAACCCTGCTGGATGGCGAGCAGAGAATTGTAATTTGTCTTGTATGGGGAATTGCACGCACATGACTTTTTGCAGTAATAGCATTTCTCTTATTACGTCTCACATCATAGAGCAGGCTGAACCTGTACAACATCTGCACAGATCATTACATGATCCAAGGAACCTGATCTGCACTTCCTCGCATAGGAATTGCATTTTGCACTCACATTTTAATGCTTTTTTCTAAAGCACGTGCAGCCCGACTAAGTTAGAAATGCTTAACTCAGCTGAAAACTTCTCAGGTCCATAGGTCTAATAGTCTGATATATCACAGATATGTTTGCAGTGTGCCAGACCGCAGGGGCAGTATGTGAGTGTAATGGTGATGTGTAGAGTGAGGGTAGTAGTACTCACAGTTCAGTTGTCCCCTGGGCCGGCCGGCATTGGAGGGGAAGACAGCACTAAATCCTCCGGGGCATTATTTATTGCAGGGAACACCAGCCAGATAGAAGTTGAGGTGCCCTTGATGGTATAGGTGCTTAAGGTGCTTTGCCGACTGGGCCCCTGTGTTCGTGATGTCAGCACCGTAAGGTGCAATTAGGAGATGGAGTAGAATGATGAGAGAGGCAGTAGTTGAACCAAACAGGAACTTCACTTGTAATTTGTAGTCTTGCAATAGGTATCATCCAATAGCAGCACTTTGTCATAAATACAGATGGTAAAGCTGTAAATCCCAATAACAGGCTCAGTGAGGTGGTGTATTTAGGTTCCAGCACGACTGTATAGTAGTAATTATCTTACTTGTACTTGGTTCCTGATCTTACTCTGGTTACTCAGTCTTTCAATAATAGTTTGGATCCTATGTAAATTCTATTCTGCAATTCAGCAATATTCGGTGATTCAGTAATTCAGCAACCCAAGGGCAGTCTTCCTCATGGCAGGCATACTCTCTGCTCCATTCTTTAAAAAGGTTGCACAAGATACAGCAATTATTCTCTAAATCCCTGGAAGGGTCCCCGGAAGGGTATTACAGTAAAGGATCAATAAATCCTAGTCTTGAGCTACAAAGGTTGAAGTATCTTCACTCCCTGGGCTAGGTCAGGGGGACAGAGCCAAGTCTGCCTCCTCTTCTCCTAACTCCTCACTCATAATCTTCTAATCAAACTAACTTCCTGTCGCTGACCTATATAAATGGTGTTAAAGTGAGACCTAGAGGTGGATATGTGTAGTGCATTGAACCACCCTGAAATGGGAATTTAACAGCATTGACAAAAAAAAAAATAGTGCAAAATAACATAGGATGGCACAGACAATTTTGGAGTGTCCCCACCCAACTGGAGTGGGACACTACATTCCCCACTGCTTAAATGAAAGTGGTCCTCGACTTTAGACTTGCTAGATGCTGTGGATCTCCACACCGTCACCTGAAAAACACCAAAAACATGTGCCGCATACATATATAGCTATATCTCCATTTCAACATTGCATGGTAATATTAGGGCACTGCAATAAAAGAATTTGCATAAAAATACACATTATTAAAATATCACATATTAGTACTGCAAATAATATAGTACATAGCAAAGTCCATTGGGGCAAAGTCCAACTCAATATTGAGGTATAAAACATTTGTAATCCAATAAAGTGCAAAAAGTTTTGGTATTGTAAACATAAGTATTGCATAAAACAGGCACAGAAAATGTCCTTCTGGGTACATAGCTTGAACCTTGCATGAACCTTTGAATTTAAAGTCCCAGACAACCTGAGAAGGGGGTAAAAAGGGAAAAATAGCGCAACAACTAAAAAAAATGCGCAATTGGGGATATTGCAGGTATACTGGTGTCCAGCAGGTGAGACCTGAATAGTTTTTTTTTCTTTTTAAAGGGCCAGTAGGCTCTAGAGTGGCCTTTTTGTAAACTACCACTGGGTTTGTAACAAGCAAGAGTCCATACTGTCTAAGTGTTTAGGGCTCACATTTTTTTCCTTTAAATAGTGTGGCCTTCCGATCTACTTACAAGAAGGGATCCGGGCTGGAAGGCACATCGGTGGTTAGTGGGCTTCCAGAGTCCCATTCGTCAGGGGACGAGCCTTCCGGTCCACACTCAATCCGGCACTTGGCAGGTGCAGGTGGTAGCTTCAGTTGTCTCCGGATCTCATTAGATATGGAGGGTTTCTCTCCCATCGGCGCAGTTGGAGGGTTCCTTTGGGTTGCTGGCTTGGTCACACTTTGTTCAGGCCCCTGAAGGGAAAAACTCTGCAGCATCTGGGCGCACTCTCTTCCAGCGTCCGTACTGCGGGCAGGAGTGAATCTATTTTTAGTACGCCTCCTCTAGAGTTTAGACTGGAGACTCTGAGGTGGTAGAGCAAGTGTGGGTTGCCACGCCACGTTGGTACTAGCAAAACTGGTCGCATGCAGGTACTGCACTGGGGCGGTTGACATTCCTTGCCGGCGATCTGGCCACTCTGGGATTGCAAGCTCGTCCGCGGCCTCTTCATCAACCTCTTTCCGACTCCTGCTAGACGTCAACCTCTTATTGGTGGCGCTTGTGTCCGGTCCCGGAAAGGCTCTGCTGGTCTTAGAGGTGGCCCAGCGGTATAATACGAGCTTCACTTCGCTGCGCACACCTTCATCATGATTTCATAAAAGTCGCTCTCCCCTGAAAAAAGGAGGTCAACCTCCGATGGCCATCATGATGGTGGTGGACCACTACTGGCCCCCGCTGTCGCCTCTTGGGTTGTCTCTTCTCTTGGCCTCTCGCTCTGGCGTTTGTCAGGCTGGGACATAGGGCGGTCAGCCATGTTTTCAAGAGCTAGCTCTTCAAACACTTCTCCACAGAGAAACACGTCCTTCCTCTCGATTGGGCTGGCACACACTCCTCCTAACTCCTCACTCCTAATCTCCCACTAACTTCCTGTGACTGACCTATATTAATAGGGTTAAAGTGACACCTTGAGGTGGATATGTGTAGTGCATTGAATCAGCCTGAAATGGGAATTGAACAGCATTGACAAAGGAAAATGCAATAAATAGTGCAAAATGACATAGGATGGCACAGACAATTTTGGAGTGTTCCTACCCAACTGGAGAGGGACAGTACATGTTCCAAAAGATTATACCTTCTTGCCTCCCTCTCAAGGCTAGGATTAGATCAAGTTCTGTAGAGCATCGTGGACAAAACTTTGGTGCAGATTTATTGATCCTATAGATGGTGTAAGCTTGTACCTACACCATATTTATCGCAGGGGCTCAGGCTGGATGATGAATGTGGAGCAGGCACTTTCATCCAATTTTGGGTACTTTCACATTAGCGTTGTTCGGATCCAGCAGGCAGTTCCAGCAAATGAACTGCCTCCCGGGTCCGGCAAACCGTATGCAAACGGAAATCTGCATTTTCCGGATCCGTCTCATCTGGTATCATCCGGAATAACTGTATTTAATTTTTTTCAAAGATCAAAAGCAAAAATAGCTCCTCCTATATCCCGGCGCAGGCGCAGACTGGAAAACCGGGTCCGGCAACGCGGCAATTTCCGGATTTTGGCCGGTCAAGTACCGTACATGGGACGGAACAAGGTACGGAACAGAAGACATCCTGATGCATACTGAACAGATTGCTTTCCATTCAGAATGCATTAGGACAAACTGATGCGTTTTTTTCCGGTATTGAGACCCTTTACCGGATTTCAATACCGGAAAAGAATAACGGTAGTGTAAAAGTACCCTTGAAGGAGTTTTCTGAGCTATTCATATTGATTACCTGTCCTCAACATGAGATCGGAGGGGGTCCAACTCCCAACACCCCCACCGTTCTGCTGTATGAAGAGGCAGCGGCAGTCCGTGAGTGCTTAGACCTCTTTCTAATCCATGTGATGTCATGTTTATTGGCCTCAGTGCAGTCATTTAAGTGAATAGGCTGGGCTGTGAGGAACACCGGAAAGCTCTGCGACCTCCTCAAACCGCTGGTCAAACTCCCGGGGGTTAGACCTCCACAAATCTCATATTGATGACCTATTTTAGGGATAGGTTAAGAATATGAAAACCCCTTTAATACCATCTACTGGTTGGCCTGGTTTGAGGATTGTGGCGTAATTTTCGCAAGATTTTGCATCATAGACAATATACTTTCCATACCTCATTTTGGACGAGGCTCAGAAACTTCTCTAAACCTATAGGCACCAAATTGAAGCACATTTTGGTGCAATTCACGCCAAATCTAAGTGCACACACTTTACTAAACCATTTAGGGGACCATTGTGTGGGTACTATTTTTGGGGAAATAGCATTTACTTATGCGCTCTGAACCAAGCTGCATGTTCCTGGTGCTTAAAGGGTTCCTTTGCTTCGACAATTCCTACATATTAGAAGGATCTCTTGACATGAAGTTGATCCTAAACTGTCCACCTGCTGGAACTGACAGTAAGGGTTTACTTTACCTGCAGCACCAACACAGGGGAAATAAAGCATTGCACAGAGCTCATTGAAATGTGTGGGTTGTCTGTGTAATATCAACGGAAACATCTGAAATACGAAGCCGCCATTTCCTATATACTTTATCCGTTTGTTTGGATTCTATTGAAGTTTCATGCATGCACTGACTGTGCGAATAAAAACAAGTTTTTCTCTTTTGCATAAAATTGGGAGAGTGCTGGATTCTTTTTCTGGGGTCAGAATATGGCGACGCAAAGAAAAAAATATTTTTCCAAAGTTTTTATTTTTTTCAGTATTAAAACACAAGAAAAACTAAATGTGGTATTGTTCTAATCATACTGAAGGTACTGAGGGTTTCCATATCGATTTCATTATTGTCCAATAGAGAATTTCATAAAAAGTTGAATGTGCCACAGCCTGGACCAGAAACGCTCCTGGGCTCTAATGCAAAATCTGTAACAGGCTCCACCAAGGACAGTTTCACCAGGCAAAGTTACATCTAGGAGCATACATTGCGCCACTAAGCTCCACCTGCATTGCTCCATTAAGCTCCACCCAAAAACACCACTAACCTCCAGTCCTATTGACCCCTATTGACCCACTAAGCCCCACTCTCAGCACTCCTAGCAATGCAGCCTCAGCATAAGTGTTGGGCAACTTCGAGAATTCACGAATATTTAGATTATAGTGATATATATTCGTATTTTCGGATATTCTGCATTTCTACATCTACATTATTCTACCCACACTGAATCCTGACCTATTCATTTCAATGGGTCTGTGTACATGAGCTTTTTTTCACGCATCAGTTTTGCGTTGCGTGAGAAATGCAGCATGTTCTATATTCTGCGTTTTTCACGCAGCCCTGGCCCCATAGAAGTGAATGGGGCTTCAGTGAAAAACGCATTTTATCCGCAAGCAGGTGCGGATGCAATGCGTTTTTTACTGATGTTTGCTAGGAGATGTCTGTAAACCTTCAGTTTTTTTTATCACATGCGTGAAAAACGCATTAAAACTAAATAACTGAACGCAATAGCAGACAAAACTAACTGAACTTGCTTGCAAAATGGTGCGAGTTTCACTGCCAATCCGTATCGTTCGCGTGAAAGAGGCCTTAGTATATAAGAACCTCCCCAGCAGCCATTTTCTACAGTTTATTACAGTTCTGAGAGAGGCAGCAGTGTCATTGCTGTGCTCTGTGCTTTCCTGTGTCACATGTCATTAGATAGTTAGTTAGTTAGTTAGTTAGTTAGTTAGCTTATATATATAATACAGATAGTTAGTGGGAGATAGTCAGTGCAGGTTAGATAGTGATATAGTGTAGCTGATAGGTTCCAGTGCAGGGTGTTAGGTAGGTAGGTTCTGCTGTCCATACATACATGCTACAGACATAGAGCTGTGATGTCACAAGTTCACAACAATACTTAGTGCACCAATCACTAAAATGTAGTCAGACCTGCTAAAATGTGCACGTATTGCGCAAAAATATGCGCATCATTAATTGCCGATTTGCTCAATCGCCAATATATCAGAGCACTCTATCTGCATATAAAGCTATTGTTATGTTCTGCTGTGTCAACCATTTTCTCCAGTCTCAGAAAACTTCTAACAGCTTGAAAAATGTAGCAATAGTGACCCACGCCTTTATTGCGCACGCATTACATTGCCGATTTTCACTGTCAAGAAAATAACCGTGAATTAACGAATATATGACGAATATTCTACCAAATATTTGTGAAATATCGCAATTTCGAATATTGCCCCTGCCGCTCATCACTACTCAGCATCTCTGCTACTGACTCTGAACTGGCTCTACAGACGGTATGCCTGTCTCTACTCATTTTTTTAAGTCAATAATTTGTGGCCACTTAATCTCTGGGGCCTCAAGGATTTGCTTGGTTTAGGTTGTCGTAAAGTCCACCCCTGCACATGGTATGTGGCGGGGGCAGGGGTTAAAACCTCTGAAAGACCAGGGCTCAGGGGTGACTTCCACCGTTACACCCCCTAAAGCTCTAACTCTGGCCTGGACACGTCTGATCTTTGGCCTTGTAGATATTTCATCAGATCTTCTCACTGTCTTTCATTCTTATTCTGAAAATTAATTTTAAAAACTACACAAATTGATAACTCCTGTGGTTTTTGAGTACATCCTCAAATATTTAACGTTTTTTATCATTTGTGAGTCATAAGTTTTTGCTTCCCAGGGCTCTTTTTTTTGCCATTTTTGGGCTAACAGAGCGGACTAACCGCAATCAAGGTTCCAAGTCATGCCATCATTGAACACACACTAGCACTGAGGAAATAAAAGCCCAAAGACCTAGAAGAAAGGACACCGTTCACCTCATTATGAGCTCAGCGGGGACGTCATTTAATGCAATTTTTATCACGACAATGCACTCAGCATGGCAGATTTTGTCATATTAATGTAATACTACCAATGATTTTGCACTTGAAAGTTCGAAACGGAGGGCTCCGGAAACAAAAGTGACATGCACGGTTATTCAGATTGATCAGCATGGATTCATACAAAAGTGGCAGATGTATTGTACGAGGAACTTCTGCTTTGCGCTGCTTATGAAGGCGCTACATGGAGTCTAGAAATCAATCTGCCGTATTCCTAGAATAGATATGATTCTTTAATGCTTTTCTTTGCTTCAACCATGACATTTAATGTCGATCATAGCGTCTTACTAAAGAGGATTAACTTACTTTTATATACATTAAAGCTAGGTCATTGCAATCAGTTTTGGGGCCTAAGAGTATGGTATGCAGTAGAGATGAGCAAATGACTTGAAATTCCGTTCCTATTTGCAGAATTTTTAGAAAAGTTTGATTCTACCAGAATCAAATATGCTCAAATCAAATCTACCATTTTGGAATTTATCCTGAATTTTCTAAAATATTTGGATTCTAACAAACCCAAATAGTTTACAATTCATTTCAGGCAAATCATAAGAGTGAAAAATGCACAATTCAGCTTTCTTTTTCTTCAAAAGGATTAAACAAAGCTGAGTTTTCACAACTACAGCATAGCCTTTCAGTCATTGCTCAGCCTTTTAAACAGACATATGTAGTATAACTAGTAGAATATCTAAGTCAGACTCATATCTGCAACTAGCTTTTTCAGGATAGAAGATCTTTATGAGAGCAAAGCAGACAGAATAAGCTTTTCAACTTCAGAGGCCTTGAGGGGACTTCTGGGTGGGTACTATTTCAATTACATAACGACTGTTGTAGGCTAGGGTTGTAGGCTATGCAAATTAGCATGTCTAACATCAGCTAGCATCAGAAAGAATTACCTTACTTATTCTTGAATATCTGAATATTTTTCCCCAATCCCCAAAGATATACAAATTAGCTTTCCTGACATAAAAGATAACATAATTATTTCTGCTTGGCTGCCTGAGAGGCCTTGGTTGGCCTAATATTTCTACTTATGGAGGGCTCTGAATGTGTATGAGGAGTATTGTAAGCCAGTAAATGCTCCTCTGGGTTTCTGGGAAAAATTAGCACCTCTTACATCTGATCAGCTAATTTTAATATATCTTTCCTAGAAACCCAGAGGGGCATTGCCTGGCCTACAATTCTTTCGCTCAGGCCATTAGTTTCCATTTCTAACTAGGACCTCAGTGCTGTAATGCAACAGTGCTAACCACTGAACCACCATGCTGCTATACCCTTGTTTTCTAATCGCATACAGTCCTTTTAAAAAAGTCTACGAAGAATAAGATTTGTCCTGACATTCAGTACTGACAATTTATCACTGGGATAAAAAGTAAGACTGAAAAGTAAATTTCAAATACCTGTCTCTCCAACCTATTTCTTAATCAATTATATCCCACTGAGATTCACAGCATGAAAGCGTCTTTTCGGTGCCAGCAGCACGAGGGCCCATGCCAGTATCTTCTCTAGTTTTTTGCTGATTCGGCTTCAAGATTAGTTGTCATCCATTCACAATACTAATATAGCTCTGGGATGATCTTTCTACATAATTCACTACCTGAGAGAAATCTCTTATCGACCTTCTGCCATGATTCACTGTCATAAAATAAAACGCTAAATTTGCAAAGACTAAAAATTGTACATATAGTCCTTTTTCTATCTGTGCCTTGAATAGTGCCTTGAGTTTAAAGCGGTTTTCCAGGTTTTAAATATTAATAACTTATCTTCAGCATAGGTCATAATTTTCCAAACCATAGAAGACTGGCATCAATCAACTGTAGCGCCAATTGCCAAGCCCAAATCCAAGCACCATGGCCCCTTCATGGTGTACTAAGCATAGCGCCATATGTTGTATAGTGGCTGTACTTGTTATTACAGTTGAGTCCCATTCAGAAATGATCTACAGAAAAGCCCAAAAATAGCCAAGTAGGCTTCACTCAACTATTCTTGGAAATCCCATTGAAAAAAGAATAGGGAGAGGTATATTCACTGTGGCTACAAAATGCCACTTGTTCTCAAGACCCGTGTCTCTTTGGATATGCCAAAAATGTCCAGATGGGATAACCCTTTTAAAGGGGTTTTGGTCATGTGGCCTTTGTGCAGCTGACTGAGACTGGTCTGCAATACCAAGCACAGCCACTGCACAATGTACAGCGCTGTGCTTGGATAAGTATAAAGAGCATCTGAATAAACAGCTGATCATGGAGGTACAGGGATTTGGACCATACCAATCAGATATTTGTAATGACCCGGAGTGCCATTACCACTTCGCACGCCGCTACTGTCTCCTATGGGCTAACACAGTGTCATCTTATGCATTTATTGCAAATCCTATACAATGTGTGTTGCTATTCCTATGTAACTGTTAATGAACGTGGCAGCAAGCATAGCAGAGCTACATTTGCAGAGGATGGTATCTTCTTTCCATTCTCTTCCTTTAAGGAGTAGTTTAGTTAGTTAGAGGTCAGTGGAGAGTACCCCCTGCTTGGGGAAGGAAACAGGTCCACGTCCCTGCTGGACGTATCCTGCCTAAGCCAGCTAGAGCACCTTCAGATCTGCTGGACACAGATGCCAAAGCCTGAAGCCTCTGAAGCCAGGAGGTATAGATTCCCTGGTATTAATCGAGAGACAGACTACAGAGAGAAGTTGCAGCATAAACAAAGAAGCAAAGTTATATAGTAAGCTTGTCAGCACAGCAGAGCTAGAGAGCGACAGATGTAGTCGAGTCAAGTTTGTTTGCCTGCCAGAGTTAATGCTAACGCCTGCTGGGAACCAAGACAAAGCCTGAAACTGTTGGAGAAACATTTATTCAAGTAAAGCTGTTATTGAATTTCATCACAAGGTCTGGACTCAATTTATTTCTTCAAATCCCTCTATTATTCCCCCTATTTGCTCTGCTTCAGGAGACAATGGCTGGGTTCCAGCCTATCCAGGTAGGAACTCTGTGACACGGACACCAACATTAAGGGACATTAAGGCCATCCTACACCACTTTGGCATTCCTACACCTGGGTTCCATCTACTACATTACTAAAAGGGGCACTGTGCCCTTGTTGCTTCACTGCAACTGGCTTCACGAAAAACATTTGCTTTAAGGGACCCATGGCCGTTGCCGTGCGTCGCATATTGATGACCTATTCTGATTACAAATCAACAATATTTAATAGCCCTTTAACTTGACCATACACATTAGATAAATATTGTCCAAACCCACTGATTTCGTGAGGGCAGCTGACTAATTTGTAATGTGTATTTTTTTTACTCTACGCCAATGGCAGGTGTTGGGGGATAGAAGGGTAAGGAATATTGGATTAACATGTCCAATCATTTTGTTTCAAGGGAGACAAGCCATTGCCTTGCCGCTCTTTCCCCATTGAGAACACACGTATGCTTGGTCAAGCCAAGCGGACATGTTTAAAGGAGGTTCAGAATCTCTAGCTTTTCAGCCAAAAGTAATATGAAGGGGCTTTCCGGGTATAAAATATCAATGACCTATCCTCAAGATAGGTCATCAATATCTGACCAACAGGGTCTTATTCCCAACACCCCCGTGAGCATAAGTCCACCAAACACAGAGCCATACATTGTATAGTATCTGTTCTTAGTATTGAAGCCCAGGCCAATTTACTGACAATGAATATGACATCACTAGTCTAGGCTGCAGCCATTCCAAGCAGCTCATCGTTGGGGGTGCCAGGAGTTGGACCCCTACAAATCAGGTATTAACAATCTATCCTGAGGATAGGTCATCGTTATTTTACTCCTGGAAAAACCACATGTAGGGTACCCATACTTTTTCTCCACACTGCCCAAGTACGAGTCAGCGCATGTGTGAACACTGCAGGGGATGTTCCACAGTGGACATGCATATACCACAGTACTTGCCCCATGCAGAAACATTTCCTCTGTAGTGAGAACGCCCAACTCAGAACAACTCGGGGCACCTCAGGGCTGATAGCTACATGTGTGAAAGGGCAACTCCGGTAAATCTCCAGACCTGTTATTCCTGGAATTTTGAAAACAGTAATAGGGACATCATAGGGGGAGCGAGAGCAAAGTAGCACTGCCAAAGAATGGCGTTTGTTCTGGTGGACCCAGGACACTAGAAAAAAGGGTTGTTTAGATGAACCAAGCCCTGTAAGGCCATAGAGCCAGAAATGATGAGTGACCAGAAGACAAGGAAAGAATGATCTGAGGACCAGGAGATTCATTGTTGGGCCTATGAAATCCAACAGGAGACAACTGAATCCGCAATGGGTGATATAAGGCTAGGGCTGCACGACGACATTTGTATGTAATATCACGCAACATATTTTATAATGCTTGTCTATGGTGTCGCACTGTGATATGCGACATGCTGCGACTGCAAAACGACATTTGCAAAAAACCCATCAAAAAGATGGATTTTTGTGTGACTGTTGTGTCTCAGTTGCAGCATGTTGCATGTTGCAGTGCGACACCATAGACAAGCATTATACAATGTAACACGTGTCATTACTGCGACAAGAATGTCACGCAACACATGTTGCAGTGTAGTTGTACCGTATATGTCGCGTGATTTATTGTTCGTCATGTAGCCCTAGCCTAATCTAACAGACTAAATCCAGTCTGACAGCAGTCCTTGTACAAGGGTCTAGCAGCCTCCATAGTGATGATATTTTTGGTAAGAGTTTCTGGCAGATATTTAAGTTATGCTATGAGTAATGTACCAGAGTAGGATACATGCAAATAGTTTTTGTTATTTAATATGCTTTGTAATGTACCAGAATATTTCTGCATGGATCAGTCGGGGTTAATGATCTTGACTCTGGCCCTGTCGGAAGTTAGGTGAAGGACCTAGATCTGCCCTAGCTCAGTTATTTGTGAACTAGTGGAAGAAGTGAGAGGAAGCTACATGTGCTCACCTCTCATAGTACTAGACCTGAAATCCAGAGAATCACTATCTCTGAGAGATCCACAATAAGAGAACCATTTCTACCGTATTTGCCGGCGTATAAGACGACGGGGAGTATAAAACGACCCCCAAACTTTTCCAGTTAAAATATAGGTTTGGTCTATACTCGCTGTACAAGACTACCCCAGCCTCTCATCAGCCCCTCAGCCTCTCATCAGCCCCCAGCCTCTCATCAGCCCCACAGCTTCTCATCAGCCCCCCTAGTCTCTCACAGCCCCCCTAGTCTCTCATCAGCACCTCTAGTCTCTCATCAGCACCTCTAGTCTCTCATCAGCACCTCTAGTCTCTCACAGCCCTCTAGTCTCTCACAGCGCCCTAGTCTCTCATCAGCCCCCTAGTCTCTCATCAGCCCCCAGCCTCTCATCAGCCCCCTAGTCTCTCATCAGCCCCCAGCCTCTCATCAGCCCTCCTTACACAGGAGAAGGCAGTATGAAAACTTAGAGGTGGAGCAGGCATGTGTGGCAGGAAAGCCTGCTCCGCCCCTCATCTGCCTGCTCCTGCGCTCCCATCAACATCTCCCTGCAAATCTGCCGGCCGGTCCCTGTCAAAAAGCACCAGACAGGGCCGGCCGGTCTCTTACTGTATGTGCTGTGGCTGCCGGGCTCTTCCTCTTCCGGTAATTCACATGCCTGTGCGGCGGATTGCTTATGTTTAAGCAATGCGCTGCACAGACATGTGAGGTGCCGGGTGCCAGAAATGTATAAAACGTTCATTGTCATTGGAGTGCCGTGCGCCCGCCCCTCCTCCTCCGCCCCTCTCTCCTCATTGGTGGCAGCAGCAGCACAGAGGGAGGGAGGGACTGCTTCCCTCTCCCTGTGCTGCCTTACACCTGGCGTATAAGACGAACCCCGACTTTTAAGAAGAATTTTAGGTGTTAAAAAGTCGTCTTATACGCCGGAAAATACGGTACTTTACAATACTACCGAGTAAGAAAGGAAGAAGTAGAAGGTCCAGAATCTGCATGGGCGAACATTGGAGTCAGTCAGTAAGGTATGTGCTGTTTAAAAGACTTTTCTGAGACTTTAGACTTTAGAACTGATGACCTATCCTGATGGTCGATCAGATTTGAGAAGGCAGCGGCGCTTGTAGTAGCACTGCTGTCTTCTCGCTGCTTTTCCTAGACCGTCAAGTCACATTCATCGGTCATTTGGCCTAGGCGCAGCTCAGCCCCATGTAAATGGGGCTGGGCTGCGATACCAAGCAGAACCACTATACAATGGGCGGCGCTGTGCTTGGTGAGCACGGAGAAGATTGTGGCGCTCGCAAGAGCATACAGCTGATCAGACTCCCATCAGTCAGATACTGATGACCTATCCTGAGGATAGGTCGTCAGTATAAAAGTCTTGGAAAACTATTTTAGGGTTGATAGACTTTACTGCAGGGACATTGCTAAGATACCCTTCACACTTTGATATGGTCTGGCCCACCATATCTTAATCTGTACCCCACATCTGGGAATTACACCCATCAATGCAAAACTAATATTACCATCCTTAGATTCAGCAAAGAGAGACTTTAGAGAGATAGAGGGAAGGAGTACTACAATCTCAATCCTGGCTTATATCCATACATTGCTATCTGAGAAGTATTGCACTGACAATAGTTTGGAACTGTGTTTTTATACCATTGGATGTACTACAACTCCCGTTCCGCTGTTTAGTAGAGACTTGTTCATTTTCTACAACTGGCCTGCTTACTGACTTCGGCATCATTTGCCATTCACAGCACCTGTACAACAACAAGGGTGACCCAACATCAGGGTGTGTCCCAAAGGAAGAATGGGTGCGCCCTCCTATCACTGCCCTGGCCCTAGGGACCATCAGTGTGATTTCCACTGTAAATAATTATTGCAGCCAGATCCACTACCACTCCCATCCTCCACTCCTCTCCTCCTGGGCTGGTGGCAAATGTAAAAAATGAAACTAAGAAACCAGCCTTGTACATCACACGGTTCCAGAGATCTTCCAAATCATTGTTCTAATTTCTGTGCTACAATTATCAAAAGCAGGCAGCTCAGGGGGCATCACCTTTCTGCTGCAGCTCTCTTCCTATTACAGCCTAGGAGGTCTGTTATTTCTGGTGCAGCTCTCTCCCTATCACAGCTCAGGGGATGCGTCGTTTCCTCTTGAGCACTCTCCCTATCTCAGCTCAGGGGGAGTGTCCTTTCTGCTACAGCTCTCACCCTGTAACTGTCCCGGCTTCTAACACAAGATTGGGCTAGTGGAAGTTGAAGGATGGAACTAAGCGAGGTGGACATAGAAATAAGGAAAAGAGCAAACAGCAGGTGGTGCTGTACAGATAGATTTTATTGAATAACTCACTGGCTTTGCTAAATTTTTAATTACATGAAATTACTAAAGTATTCAGATCCAGGTGCTGGTTTGAAAAAAGTAGAATATTTTTTGTGGGACAGTTGCATTAATGTCTAAAAGAAAAACATTTCCCAGAACCAACAGCACACAATTTTAATCAGCAGGAAGAGGCCGATAACTCGCTCTAATTAGTCAGCCCCTCGCCTTCATTAGTATGACTTATTCAAAGCTACTATCTCACAAGCTTGCCATTTGCACATTTCTGTCAGAGGACCCTTTTCATCTCTATAATGCATGAACGCCTTTTAATAGAGATTTTAACTCCACAGTTTTACATAAATTGGAAACTGCTGGAATCATATTTATTTTAGGAGGCGACTAGTTTATAATTTATAAAAACTCCATGTTTTGCGGAACTGTAGAATCAATGATTGATGGCCGCGCACAATTCCCAGCTCTATTATAGATTTCAAGGTACAAGTTGTGACACTCTGACAATCATCATG
Source organism: Bufotes viridis (assembly GCA_033119425.1). Taxonomy (NCBI): domain Eukaryota; kingdom Metazoa; phylum Chordata; class Amphibia; order Anura; family Bufonidae; genus Bufotes; species Bufotes viridis. The sequence goes on along the minus strand of CM065596.1, from coordinate 19,947,797 downwards.
GAATACCTATCATTGTGTAAGATGGAAACGGAAGACATGGAAATAAGATGCTTTCCTTAAAGCAAAATTCTTAAAGAGGCCTGACAAGAAAAATATACCAACACTACCAGTGGTCCCATCTAGTAAAAGATGAGAGTATAGATCAACACAGATATCTGAAATATCCTCGATTCAATTTATTGTAGGTCCAGAGTATCATTGACATGTATTGGGGGCTAATCCAGGGAAGGGAAGGAGTCTGGCATATTATTGGTTGGGTCTGGACATATTGCCCCACCCATGCAGATAGAGAACATCCTCCGCAGGGCTGCTCTCTTACCCCTTTGGGTGGGTCCTTTGAATGTTTGTACTATCCTCCCTCCTCTTTTTTTTCACAGTTTTTTGTATGTTTTTTATAGAATTAGGGCCTATTCACTCGTCCGTTGTTCTGGGTCTACATCTGTTCCACAATTTTGTGGAACGGGTGCGGACTCATTTCAGTGGGGCCGCAAATGATGTGGACAGCACACCCTGTGCTGCCTACATTCGTAGTTCCGTTCCGCAGCCCCGCAAAAAAGATAGAACATAGTACAAGAATAGGCATTTCTATCATAGGGCCGGCCATGTGCAGGTTGCAAAACACGGAACGCAATTTGCGGAACCGGAAAACACTTACAACTGTGTGAATAGACCCTAAAAAATACATAAAAATAAAAAAAAGGGAAATATTTCCCATTGAGCTGCTCTCTTACCCCTTTGGATTCTTTGACTGTTTGTATTACCTTTCCTCCTTCTTTTTTTTAACCTTTTTTTGTATGTTTTTTATAGAATAAAAAACACATACATAAAAATAAAAAAAGTAATCAACCGGGTTATCTCATGTCCTCGGAGCCAAAAAAACTAAATAGACTTTCCTCTAAAAGGGTTTTCCTGCTCCTTAAAATTGTTTAGAAGTGGCATACTCACCTTCTGGACCCCACCGCTCCTTTGCTGCTGCTACTTCCTGGGTAGTTGCTTCCTCTGCTTCATGATTGACTGGGCCTGTATAGTCATCCCAGCCGTCCCTGGCGAGAGAGATTTGCTGGGAGAAGACAGGGTATCAGAAAGAGTGCACAGAGAGGCTTGGGCCCACCTTCGGGGCACTTAACCTCTTATTTGTGTATGGATTCAAAGTACCGTAGTTTTTCTCCACAATGAAGCAGGAGATCACTGAGTGAAAGTGAAAATTACCCTCGGCTGAGCTAGCCCTACAAGGCACGGTGTGTGGTTCATCAGTGAATTTCCAGGTGACACACTCCGTTTCTTTGACATTCATAATAAAAGACACAAAGCTGTATAAAACTGTATTTTTAAAACCGAAGAACTTTTTTATTTTTAAAGAAAAAAAGAAAACATTGTTACTTCTCAGGTCAATCGGAACAGTTTGCGAAAATTGATAAAATTGCCCTGGTACGTTTTCCAACCAGCAGGCAAATTCCCGTTGACTTCAGTGGAATCACGTTCATTCATTGATGTCTTTATATTTTTCTGCATATGATTTTTATGATTGTTTTTAAACCATATTGGCTCACAGAGTAATCAATGTCAGAGCGAGCGGGAGATGAAGGCTGGAGATGAAAGCCCAAGTGAACATGAGGGACCTCTGGTCTTATGACGATGACACCTTGATGATATCCTGCCTTAATTCTCTTGCCGTCTCCGGTGATGCCTCTATGAATTAGTCTATTTTCTTGGGCGCCACAAGCCTGTTTCTCTCCTCTGGATATCATTTTTCTTTGATTTATCTTTGATATGTTTTATATTCATATGAATGAGGCTCTGTAGAAATTTCTCTTGAGATCAATTTGCAAGCCTTTTTATGGTAAAAAGACCAGTTCCCCAGTGTGCCTGCTTATTTGATATGGAAATTCACATGCTTGCCCTATATCCAACCACATCTTACTGGATGATATTTTTTGTAGATTTTTACAATAAGTAGACATGTCCTCAATGTAAAGTCAAACCGGCCTTGGCGTCTATGGCATCTATATGTATGATCTTTTCTTGTATCGGTGTCCATGTTCCATGCGAAATTGAATGATCTACTGTTCATAGTAATCATATGCATAAATGTTGCATTCATATTCTTGGCAGAGGATGTATTCTACCAGCCCAAAAATTTATAGGCACTGTAAATCCTATATAGACGAATATACTTTCAGATGTGGTTTGTTTTCCACCATGTTACGAGACTGTAGGGTTGGACATCTTTTCGAAGACAGATGTATTTCCTATGGCGGTATTCACAACCACTTTCAGTTGTACCGGACTGAACCAATCCCAAGGGGAAAAAATAAAACGTAATAGGGGTTTTACAAACTATGTATATACGATAAATGTCTGATAGGTACCAAATCCATTTCCAGGACTACTATCTAATAGGCGAATACATGCAAAATACACGTGAGGAAGAACTAGACATAGAGAAGCAACTGTGTCATTGGATGCTTGGGGACCACACAGAATGGTGTGCAGGTTGTACGCTCCTGCTCTATGAGTTATAAAGTCAAAAATATATTTTATTCCATTCCTGCAATATCATGTACATGTGCATACCTTGGAGATGCTCAGTCTTACCAGCATCTGGGATTGATAACCTGCGTGAACACTGCATATGTCAGTGCTGTCAAGAGGACAGGCTCAGATTTTTATTTTATCACCCGTCCGGGCATTGGCATTGTCAAAGCTGACCGCTATATATGGACAGTCCAAGGCCTAACAAAGGCCATCAGCGCCTGTTAGGTTTAACTTAGGTATTCCTAGGTTAAACCTAACCTAGGTTAAACCTAAATTAGGTATAACCTAATGAAAGATGAGCAAATTTTGGTAACTCTAATTGACGTCTAATTTGACCAAATTGGTCGTCTCATTCGGTTCAGACCTGAATCGATTTCACCTGTATTGAAAGTGCTTCAATCCCAGAAAAGCTGTGGATGACATTCTGCGCTCTCTTTATCTCTGACTGCAAAAATTCTCCCAAATCAATTCACCTAAAATTCTGATTCTATAGAATCTGAATTTTTTGAAAAATTTGGGTCAAATTCTAGTTCTGTAGAATCGATTTACGGAACTCTGGCCCTAAGACCTCGGTTCTCAACTCAAGGTTTGTGTACAGGTCAAATTTCTAGGAGGTAGTGGCCATACAATGTATGATGGTAGCCTGAAGGTATGGAGATATGTTGATGTTATTTTTTGAGTAGGAGGTACAGTCCTTGGCTTAGGGACATTGAGGAAGACTGAACTAACAGAACATTTTTGCAACAATTTAATTGCAGATATAGACCTATGAAATAAAGTCATAGTAAAAGTTCCCCTAACGGGACTGAATACATTTCAGAAATAGTTACTAAAAATATATTATGTTTTTTGTTAAATTAATAATTTGTAACAAATAAAATTTGGTGAACGTTAAACAACTGACTGTAGATACATGTAGTATTGCCATTAGCAATGTATAGAATGTGTAGAAAAATTAGAATATCGTGCAAAGTTCATTTATTTCAGTAATGCAACTTAAAAGGTGAAACTAATATATGAGATAGACTCATTACATGCAAAGCGAGATATTTCAAGCCTTTAGTTATTATAATTTGGATGATTATGGCTTACAGCTTATGAAACCCCAAAGTCACAATTTCGAGGTACCCTTTGCTCAGGGGGTATGGGTTAATTTGCTGACTACAGTGTGACACTTTGAGCCTAGAATATTAAACCTTTTCACAAAATTCTAATTTTAAGCTGCACTACTGCAATTATTTGCATTACTAAAATAAATTGACTTTTTCACAATATTCTAATTTTTCGAGTTTCACCTGTGTATAATAAATTTATAATGTCAAGTAAGGTAAAAGGTAAATGGGGTAAGGGATTTTTTATGCACTCCAACATTAAAAAAAAAAACTAAACATCTAACGGGGTTGTTTGATCAGAGACAGCCTCCTTTAAATGGGGCTGCAGAGGAGATCAGAACTGATCACCACAGGCTCTGCTCTCGGCTTATTTCGCTCAGAGAAACCACAACTAAATGGTCATCCTTGTATTACGAAAACATTTCACGTCTGACAGAGATCATTGAAGGGGTTCCAAGCAGAGTACACATAGGCTATATTAATGACCTATTCTCAGAATAGGTCATCAATTTCAGATCGGAGTGGTTGGTGGGGTCCAGTGACGTCGCGGTCATCGCTTACATGGCCTAGGCACAGGTCAGTCCCATTCCAGTGAATGGGGCTGAGCTAGAATACCAAGCTGCAAGGAGGCCACGGAGGAGGCTCCACAGCCTCTTCAAAAAGCTGATTCACAGGGGTGATGGGTGTCAGACCTCCACCGATCACATACTGATGACCTATCCACAGCCTCTTCGAATGCCAGTGACATCACATTCATTGGTCACATGGCCTAGGTGCAACTCAGTCCCTTTTAAATGAATGGGGCTGAGCTGCAATACCAAGAACAGCCGCTATCCAATGGATAACTCCTTTAAACACTTGGACAACACTTGGAAAAATTAATTAGGAGCACTGGGGCTTCCTCAAACAGCTGATTGGCAGGGGTTTTGGGTGTCGGACCACCTCCAATCCTGACGATAGGTCATCAAAATCTTGGAATGTCCCTTTAAGTGGTTAAGGAGATCATTAAGTTCTGTCAGTGTCATGGGTGAAGTCAAAAATTCTACTCTTCATTGATTTTGCTAAATATCTATTTGATTCCTTGTGATTCTCAAGGAAGGTGAATACATTCCACTGTCTCTACAGATGAGTGTGCTTTCACAATTGGGTTCTCCGATTCCCCACAGTTAGTAGTTTGGGAAGGAAAAAAAGCTATAATATTCCCTAAATCTGAATTTACATTGCGTATTCAACCCTAACTGAACTCATCAGAAGAATATGAAACCATCCTTCAGAGGTAATTGCGGTGTCTTGTTGCAAAATGAATAAAGAGCCATGGGATTACTGGTTCTAATTAAACTCCCTAAATTGAAAGATTGTGTCCTGCAAAGTCTAGAGCGTTTTTTTCTTAATTAACTTAAAAAATAGATGCTAGTTTCAACAGAATCCAGGTAACGACAGCAAAAAGTCAAACAAACCACCAACAAAGTTGAAGGAATCCTACTATTTAGAAAGAGTTAATATTCCAGGCATTCATTTTACAGAAAAATTCTAAAATTGGTTCATTTTACAGAAAAAAATTAAAAATGCTAAAACTTTATCAAGACTGTCAAACAGAAAATTCGGCCATGTTTCCCATAGTTGAAAGGGGTTGGGATCTGCACACCTTTTTGTGGAGTGGGTGCTCATAGAGGATCAAGTCAGAATTTTAGGCTAAAATCTATGGCACACCACATGTAATAATAATTAAGGTTGTAGCTTTAATTCATGTAATATATTTTTATATTTTTACAACACTCTGTGCTATTCCACATCCAGTATTTCATATAAGGCATAACATAGGGTCATACACAGAAGTCCCGACGTTTCGGTGACCATTATCAAGGGATCTGTGGCCCGTGCATTTAAAGTTGGAGCTGGATGTGGACACTAAGGTCATTTCTGATTAAAGAAGGGGAGGGAGATTTATAAAAATTGGTGTAATGGAAAACTGGCTTAGTTACCCTTAGGCCCCTTGCAGACGAGCATGCAGGATTCAGTCTGGATGCATTGCGGCCAGGTTCAGGGAAACCCACACGAGTTTGCACGCAATTTGTCTGCAATTGCGTTGCGTTGTTCAATTTTTTTTCCGCTCGAGTGCAAAGCGTTTTAATGCGTTTTGCACGCGCGTGATAAAAACCTGAATGTTGGTACCCAGACCCGAACCTGGACTTCCTAATTGAAGTTCGGGTTTGGGTTCGGTGTTCCGTAGATTTAAATTTTTTCCATTATAACATGGTTATAATGGAAAATAATAGCATTCTTTAATACCGAATGCTAAGTAAAATGTCCATTGATGGTTAAAAAATTAATAAAAATAATTACTCACCTCATCCACTTGATCGCGCAGCCGTTATCGTCTTCTTTCTTCTTCTTGCAGGACCTGCTGAATGAAGATATGTACACAGCCCCATTGAAATGAGTGGGTCAGGATTCAGTGCAGGTGCAATCTGTGCACGTTACGCATTGCAGCCGCACGGTAAAACTCGCCTGTGTGAAAGGGGCCTTACAGTTCCTTTAGGAAATGAAAGATGGAATCGGATTGGTTGCTGTGGGCAACTAAGCCAGTTTTCCTTTACACTATATGTCTTCTGTTAAGGACATGAAAGCACCATTGGTAGAAATCCAACAACTGAGACCTCCACATACTTTGAGGATAAAGAGGTCTCTGTATGGAAGAGTTGACAATTGATGGCCGTTATGAAGGTTCCCATAATGTCTACTGATTGCTACTGTACATGGGTGGTATCATTTGTGTTGGAGGCTCTATTGGCCTATTCTTCCCGTCAAAATGATAGACACCACAAAGGAACCCTAAGGAACCCCATTATATGTCTATAGACTCTATTGCATGTCATATGTCATCAACACAAGTGCCAGCAGAGCCTACAAACTGCCCCTAACAATAAGAGGTGGCTCTGCATGGTATTACAGTTAAGAAATCTTTTTTTCAAAAACGGCGCTATTCCTATTCAGCAGGGGTGACTGTTATTGCAGTTTTTCCTGTGGGATCAACCATGCACTACCAGACATAGCCATTTTACAAGTGCCACTGTTCAGACACTAGGAGTAGTTTGTTTTTTTAGGCCCTTTAACTTTTTCACATGTTGTTATGGATGATGTCAGAAGGTTTGCTCACCTGGATTTGGAGATTTTCTGCCATTCTTCTCTACAGATCCCCTCAAGCCCTGTCGATGGACGGCCATTTTCTGGCCTTTCCAGAGATGCTCGATTTGTTCAAGTTAGGGCTCTGGCTGGGCCACTCAAGGATATTCACAGAGTTATCTCTAAATCACTCCTTTGTTGTCTTATCTGTGTGCATAGGGTCACTGTCATGTTGGAAGGAGACCCTTTGGCCCAGTCTGAGGTCCAGAGCACTCTGGATCAGATTTTCAATAAGAGTATCTCTGTGCTTTGCTCCATTTAGCTTTTCCTCAATCTCGACCAGTCACCCTGTCCCCCACCATGATGCTGCCACCACCAGGCTTCAGTGTAGGGACGGTACTGGGAAGGTGAGGAGCAATGCCTGGCTTCCTCCAGACATGACATTTAGAATTGTGGCCATAAAAGTTAAATCTTCGTTTCATTAGACCAGAAAATCTTGTTTCTCACAGGTTGAGTCCTTTAGGTGCTTTGTTGCAAACTTTCATCTGTCTTATACTGGGGAGAGGCTTCTTCCTCACCACTCTGCCCTAAATCCCAGATTTTTTGGACTGTTACAGTAATGGTTGACCTTCTGGAAGTTTCTCCTATCTGCACACAGGATCTTTGGAGCTCAGACAGAGTGACCATGTGGATCTTAGTAATCTATCTTTCACAAGTATAGGGGACACACACAGAAGGAAATAGACAGGAATCTAGGCCTCAAAACAAAGGGATAGGGATGGTCACCTCCTAGGAATCCCTAGACCTCTCCCTGACTCCTGCCAATATGAGTAGACCCTGAAGGTGGGAATACTCATAAACCAAAAACTAAGCCCTGGGGACCCCGGAAAGCCCTATGAGTGGTGGCAGAAAATGAGACTACTGGTTCCTTCCCAGATGAAGGAACCAGCATCTTCCTGAGGCTTAGAAAGCAACTAACACAAGTGAACAACAAAATGCTAAACAAAATACACTTAGCTTAAAGCAGAATGGAGGAGCAGGAGATCCAAAGGAACAACACCCCAGCTCAACCAACTCCAGCAGGAAATATCCACCGCATGGTAAGCAGTGTGAGTCAGAACTAAATAGGGCCTCACTAATGACTACAAGCTGCACCTGACAAGGGGTGTGGTCATTACCAAACAACAACACTGCAAGGAGAAAACAGAGAGACTGTCAGATACCCTCACATGCCGCCAGTCTCTCTGAGCTTTTCAGATCTGTCATGGGAAGGACCGTGACACTCTCTTACCAAGGCCCTTTTCCAATCAATTACTTAGTTTGGTGGGGTGGCCAGCTCTAGGAAGAGTCCTTGTTGTCCCAAACGTCATCCATTTAAGAAACATGGAGGCCACTGTGCTCTTGGGATCTTCCAGTGCAGAACTTCTTTGTCCCCTTCTCCAGATCTGTGTCTCCACACAATCCTTTGTCTGAGCTCTACAGGCAGTTCTTTCCGCCTCATGGCTTTTTTATTTGCTCAGATATGCATTGTCAGCTGTGAGACCTTATAGACAGGGTTGTGTCTTTCCAAATCATGGCCAATCCACTGAATTTACCAAAGGTGACGTTAATAAAGGTAGAGAAACAACTCAAAGATGATCAAGAGAAATAGGAGGCCCTCCAAAGCAAAATTTCAAGTGCCATAGCAATGGGTCTGAATACTTATGTCCATGCTAACTTTTTGTTTTTTCTTTTTGATAAATTTGCAACGGTTTCTAAAATTCAGAATGTGCTTTCTCATTATGGGATGCCGAGTCCAAAATGATGGGGAAAACTTTTTATTTTATTTTGGCACAAGGCCTCAACATAACAAAAAGTGAAAAAAGTGAAAGGGTCTGAAGACTTTCAGAAAGCACTGTACATATTCTCAATGACTAAAGAGTATTGCTGTTGTTACAGTGTGTGTGAAGGCTCATTATTCACCTTAGGTTCATGTCATATTTTCTCGAGGAATGATGGAGGGTAGAATATAGAATGAACTTGCATGTTAAATGGCACAGTCATTAGTGCCGGGTAAAATCAAATGAGATTCCTGCTCAACCAAAACTGTTCAATGCTTCAATTATTCCATTGTGTTTCTTTGATCTTTTTTACACTTCTACAATTTTTTGTAGAGTCCAATTTGCATAATACTGTAATAAACTAGACGGATGAAATATGTGGAGATAACAGGGAAAATATTAATAAAAGCACATGTTCAACATCATAAAATACAAAATGTCCTATCGTGTACCTTACTATCAGGGATGGGACAGAAGAGATGAAACGAATTTGCTTACATTTTTACTGAGGTGTCCTTAGGAGGACTTGCAAGTCATGGGCCTCAGATGATGGGTGTTATAGTGGGGGCAGGGGCGTACAAGGATGGCCCCCTGCTCCACTTAGTATCACAGTCACTCCAAGGCAATGTGGGATGCAAAACGTAACTTCTCAGATTTCTGACAAATTTATGCTTTTTTTTTTTTATAACTGGAGGAAATGGTTAATAAAAAAAATTGTACTAAAAAAAGTCATTCTTTTACCTCTCCGACTTTATGAGGGTTCTTTTTTGGAAAAGTGTGCATACGGCTAGTTGGAATATAGAGGAACTAGTATTAAAGGGGCTGTACAGACATACTCTCCCACCCATCGGACATCGCACATGGAAGGATGTAATTGAAGACTACTACTTTCTATCCATCATGATGGGGCCAGCCATAGTGCATGAGCTGCTGCTTTGCTGTGTTAACAGCATCCAGAGATTTGCTTTACAGTACCCACATAGACATAGAAACCTGTAGTCTGGAGATGACTCATTACCTTTTTTGGGACAGTGTTGCGAGCATGCTCTGTGACCTGTGCAGAGGTCATTGTGCAGGGATGGGAAGGAAGTGAACTGTGATCATCACCTATTTTGAATGGTGGATCGTGTGTTGTCATTGTAATCTTGCATTTGATGATAATGAACTTACTGAGGAGAAGACTCTGCAAATTATAAGGCTGAGTGACCAGTGGTAAACCTGGACACATTTCAGGGTTTCAAATATAGCTAGCAACATAGAAAATTGAACATAAAAATATATGTTTGATATAAAAACTTAAACGGGTTGTCTCACTTCCGCAAATGGCATTTATCATGTAGAGAAAGTTAATGCAAGGCACTTGCTAATGTATTGTGATTCTCCATATTGCCTCCTTTGCTGGCTAGACTAATTTTTCCATCACCTTATACACTGCTCGTTTCCATAGTTACGACCACCCTTCAACCCAGCATAGGTGGTCGTGCTTGCACACTATTGGTAAAAGTGCTGGCCTAGGAGCACTCCCATGGTCCCAGCCACCAAAGAGGCTAGTACTTTTTTCTATAGTGTGCAAGCACGACCACCGCTGATGGATTGCAGGGTGATCGTAACCATGAAACGAGCAGTGTATAATGTGATGGAAAAATCAGTCTAGCTAGCAAAGGAGACAATATGGGTAATAACAATACATTAGTAAGTGCCTTGTATTAACTTTCTCTACATGATAAATGCCACTTGCTGAAGTGAGACAACCCCTTTAATGTAATCAATAGGTCATTTAATAAGGATATGAAACAAAGCGGTCCGCAAGGGGTCCCTCTAAGATGAGATAAGTGTTTTGTGACGCCAGTTGCAATGAGGCAACAACGGGATGGAGTCCCTTTAAGAAATAGTGTTGGTACCCAGGTGTAGGAATAGCTGAGTGGTATAGGGTGGCCTATAATGTCCCTTAATGTTTTGCGCATGTGTCATGGTGCTCCTACCTGGATACGCTGGAACACCAGGCGTTGGCTCCGAAGCAGACAAATAGGGTGAACAATTGAGGGATTTGAGGAAATATTTGAGTCCAGACCTTGTGATGAAGTTCAATGGCAGCTTTACTTTGCATGAACGTTTCTCCAAACAGTTTATAGACTTTATCTTGGTTCCAGCAGACTTTAGCCTTAACTCTGGCAGGCAAACAATCTCAACCCTGCTACATCGGTTTCTCTCTGGCTCTGCTGTGCTGACAGATTTAAATGGAATCTCTGCTTCTGCAGGATGCTGCAACTTCTCTCTGTAGTCTGACTCTGGATTATGCCAGGGATTGAGTTAGAATCCTGGCATCTCCAATATGGAGCCTCAACCAGCACAAACCAGAACTGCTTCATCTCCTTCTGGTATCAAGCAGGACTGGCCCACGTCTGACCAAAGGGGGGAGAATGGAATGGAAGGTTGCATTCTACCTAAGTATAGCTCTGCCGTGTTTGCAGCCACCTGCTGGTGAACCAGGCACATTACATGAACAGTTACATAACATTATAAATGCACAGTGTTGAGGGACCTGGAAATAAATATATAGGCGGCATACAGGATAGAACATAAAAGATAGTAGCAAGGTGCAGAAGTGGTAACACCACTCTGGGGTGTTACAGATACATTTCCTTTATGGGTGAGCAAATCAATTCTAATAGATTCTTCCACTACTTGGAAGTGAGCATTCGCTGCCCCTGAAACCTCATCACACCTGCCTGGTCCTATCAATCACTGCAGAGGATGCGGCAGTTGCAGAGAGAGCAGAGCCTCTAGGTGTAATGGTAACGCCCCCGTTGCTCCTAGAGGCTCATTTGCATATATTAAAACATAATTTTATTTTTCTCAGAAATGCGGACACATATGAACATGGGACCAACACAGACGTCTTCAGCTGCCAAGCGCACATGCAACAGGTCAGTCAGTGTCATAGGGACAAATCTGCTGACAGATGCCCTTTGATATGGATTTCCAATACACCTTAACAAGTACACCAGCACTTGAAGTATATACTATACCAGTTTGTCAACCAGAGAAGTTGCCCCGTCACAATGCTTAGAGTCAAAATCTATTAAAAGTCATAAGTGTCCACGGAAAATGAAACCTTTTTTCTCTGCCACGTCGACTTTAACTCTTTAACCTCTCTCTTATATGAATTAACAATCTTTCAAAGCCTGGACTAAACCTTCTTTATTACGACTCAGCCAGACATCGAACAGCAAAAGGGGCTGAAATTTTTTAGTTTTTTAAATTTTTTTTCTTAAAACAGAATGCACAGGGAGCCACGGTTACGCTGTTATAAATTTCATTGCGGGGGCACGATTCAAGTAGAACATAGCGCACGACATGATGCAGTGTATGTCGTGGTATTAATAAACACTTATAATTGAACCATTTTTCAAGGCTACAATATTGTTCAATTGAATTAAACAATTCTCCGAGTTGCATTTCTCCCTCACAGTTAGAATTATGCGTGTTGCCTATCTGCGTTACGTTTTACGCCGTTATATTATATTACCCCATGATCGCGGCAATAACACATTCATTCCAGAGGAAAAATACACAATGTCAGTACTTTCATGACCAGTCTGTTAACCACCGTCATTGGCGGCTTCAAAAGTATCTAATTTCTAAGCCGGGGCGCCTGAATTTTTTTTCTCCGTGAATGAGAAGTAAACGACTTTTATATGTCGCCGTTTGTCACATGCTTTATGATGTTTGGAGGCGTCATTTGATACATTTCAGGAATTTTTACGCTCCGATGTAATGAGAAGAAGAATTACTTATTTTCAAAAATAAATGGAGTCATTTTTGCATAGACCAGAATGCAAAAGCTGATATTTTTTATGGTAATGATGTCAAAGGCAATTTTTGGGTGATGAATGTTTTCTACATGACGCTGCCTGGGGTAATAGGACCCTGGATAGAGATGGTTGTGGAGCCTCCTGCATATACAGTAAGGGCTCTTGCACACGATCGTATTTTATTACAGAGTCAGTTCCATAATTATTTATTTTTTGCGGACCATATGTGGAATCCACAAAAAAATAGAACATGTCCTAATATTTTCAGCATTACGGACAAGGATAGGACTGTTCTATTAGGGGCCAGCTGTTTCGTTCCGCAAAATACGGAATGCATACGGACGTCATCCATATTTTGAGCAGATCCGCTTTCTTCGGACCGTAAAATACATACGGTCGTGTGCATGAGCCCTAAAACTCTAATTTATTAAAAATTCTGTAGAACTCTGCGTTGTTTAGGCTGGCAAGGTGTGGACATGTAATACATAGTAACATAGTAACATAGTACATAAGGCCGAAAAAAGACATCTGTAATGGTCATGATTAAGACACTACGTCAAAACGCGTACACCGTTTTGTAATCCGGTTGCCTTACGGATTTTTAAAAGCAAGCAGTAAATGTTCTGGATTTTAACTGTGGCTTGAATGCTGGAATTTTGTTTTGGCACTCTGCATTGTGCTATTCCTCTGTTATTCCTAAAGGAAATGTGTGGATATATAGAGTCAGTTTATCATGGGGGAGTGCCCCTATGTTGATTGACTCTTTCCATGGCTAAAAGTATCAGACTTATATGCACTCATGAAAAGCAGCGCTATGCTCAGCTTAGTCCATAGGTTTTCTATTAAAGGGCTTGTTTTCTACAGACTCCTCAAGCATGACTGGACCCGCTGTGGTAATCATACTTACATTATCCTCACTGCTGGGTTGCGGCTCTATAGCTGCTCTGCCAGCTCTGCGGGTCCCGGGTCTGCCCGCGTCTACATCAGTTTGGACACAGGTTACATAACTGTTGCAGCCAATGACTGGCAGCCAGTCGTCGCGTGGGTGACACGTCATCACTGCGGCTAGTCATTGGCTGCGACCGTCACGTCAAAATGGATGTTGACGCTGGGGGACCCAGGACCTGCAGGGCAGCAGTGGAGCCGGAGGAACCCAACAGCAGGGATCAGATAAGTATGATCACCACCGTGGGTCCAGTCACCCTGGGGGGTCTGTAGAAAATGTCTCAGAGGTGAACAGCCCCTTTAAGAATCCGTAGACACTTGCTATAAGACCCTATACTCTCCACTGGTAGAAAGCCTTTGAATCAAGAATACCACACAGCATGTGATGGAGCATGCCATGTCTGAACTTAGCGGCATGTCTTGTAGAAAATAGTACAAAATGGGCCCATAGATTTCTATGAGTGCCATAGTATACTCCTGTACAAAAGGTGTGTCATACTAAATGTCCTGACATGCTAATAGCTGTAATTTTCAGTGCTTCTACTAGTACCTTTTTTCACCATTTGCTTCCATGTTTCCCCCTTGGTGCTGCAGCTGGTGCTGTGTTGCCCGATATGGCCTTTAGACAGAATTAGTCTCCTTCTCCCTCTGGCAGCAGACAATATAGTCCCTTCTTACTTCCCCATAAAAGGAGTCTTCTCAGCTATACTGCCGTATATTGCAGAGGCTCTGTCTCTTCTCTAACGAGCAGGCAGAAAGCAATTTCTATTGGCTGCCCTGCAGTGAACAGAGGATGACTATGCAAAGTCCTGGCTGTGGGGAGAGTGACTGAGCATGTCTGTCCACCAGTACTCAGCTCAGTAGGTGGACGTGCACACTAGATTGTTTCTTTTAACTGCATGTAAATGGCAACACAAAACATTACTCATTTTTTATGATCTATGCCGTCCGAATTTCAGGGAAAATTAGATTCCTCGTGCTTTGTGGTAACGAATCGATTTTTCCTGAATAGCGGTAAAAAAATAAATAAAACAAACTTACCTAATCCGTTTCAGCTCGAAGAGCCACTCGCCACCTTGATTGAATATCCTGCGCATGCACGTCACCACGCCATTTGCGCAAGATTATGTGCTGGATCTACAATCAAGATGGTGATGGCTGGCTCTTTGCAATCAAATGGATGAGGTAAGTATGATTTTATAAAAATTTTTTATTTTACACTGTAATATTACTGTTAGATGAATTCGGCATCTGAGGGGTACAATAATGGGGGCTGCTTAATCGCCGCTCCCTGTCATTGCACCCACTACTTACAAAGAAATGCGCTTCGTGACAAAGGTATTCGTCACAAAGTGATTTTTGGGGAAAATTCGGCGAAGCACCCGAATGAAAAGGATATTTGATGTTTACACCACCCCTTTAAGATGGCCAACTCTGTGACACCTTTAAGGGAACTTTCTCTGTGGATCATGCCGTCTGATCTACAGGCAGTATATTTAGAGCAGCAGGCTTAGGTGGAAAAGATTCTTGTAAACAAACTTTATTCATCCAGACTCCTCCTGTAATTGAGTCCAGTGGGCGGTCCTACTCATTGATTGACAGCCACAAGTGACTCCACCCACTGACTGTAAAGTCACTGTGAGCAGTGATATAAATGACCAAAAATACACGTCCTACTGAAACTTTTCCTACAAACCTGTATATTAATCTGCTCAGCTCCTCCTGCTCTATGACCTGCTGCCTGCCGACCGGCCTTCTTGTTAAGTGAGAACGACTTAATCCAATAAATATGCAGAAAATTTTAAATAAGTAGAAACTCGTGAAATGGAAGGCGATACAGTCCTCCTCCGTCATCCATTATTCCAGTTCATATATAATTACCATAAATTGCATTCAGGATGTAGCGGTATTCTGTATATTTCATATTAATACGGTGCTACCTCCGGAGGTGACTATTCAACACAGATTACATTAGTGTCGCCAGAAGTCATTATTAAACAAGAAATCCCATTCACTTGCGAATTTCATTTCAGTAAAAAGACAAGTTATCCATTGGTCTTCACGCAGGTAAATTAAGTAATGTAAGCAATGTATTAAATATGCTCTCATACATTTTCATTATTTTGCAGCTTGGAAAAATAATACACTGATCTTTATTACCGCTATAAATATCAAAGTAGCTAATGCATCTACATGACGCGCCCGGCGCTCAGCCGCCGACACACATCATATAGAAGTCTGCCGAAATTTCTGTTGTCAGGGAGTAAATTAACACAAGTAATATGACTGGTTGGGGAGGTCGTCCTCTGGAATCCTAAAGACGGAATGATCGGCTTCTCATATGGTCTTAAAGGGGTTGTCCGAGTGTTTAATACTGAAGCGCTAAAACTGATGGGGGGCCGACTCCCGACACCCCCAATGATCAACTGTTTGAAGAGCCCATGGCACTCTATGATGATCACAGCCTCTTCTTAGGAAATTGACGTCTGAGCTGCAATACCAAGCACAGCCACTATACAACGTACGGCGCTGTGCTTGGTGAGCTGTGAGGAGCGCCGATCAGATACTGATGAGCGAAGAATTGAAAAATTCGATTTGGCTGCTTTGTCGAATAAAAAAAAAAAATTTCTTTGTAATGAATTACTTCATCACGAGGCGCATTTTTTTGTAAGTAGTGGGCGCAATGACAGGGAGCGGCGATTGCGACGCCCCCCGTCATTGTGCCCCTCAGATGCCGCGTTCATAACTGATCATGGCATCTGATAGCAATAATACAGTGTAAAATAAAAAAAATTAAAAAACAAAATCATACTTCCCTCATCCATTTGATTGCGAAGAACCATCTGGCGCCATCTTGATTGAAGATCTAGCGAGAAATCTCTCGCGGCCTGTTTTGACATCATCACATCAGCCGTCATGGCGACGTAATACGTCACTGTGCATGGGATTCCGTGCGAGATTTTCAATCGAGATGGCAGCAGCCAGCTCTTCGCGCTCAAATGGATGAGGTAAGTATGATATTTTTTATCTATTACCGCCATTCAGGGAAAAACGATTCGCTACCTCAAAGCACTAGGAATTCGGCTCCCCTGAAATTCAGATCAAATTCCTCTTCGTGGTGTTCAATTCGCTCAACACTACTGATGACCTATCCTGATGAAAAGCCATCAGTTGTAAATACTCGGAAAACCCCTTTAAATGCTTGGACAACCCGTTTAGAGGGAAAGAAAATCCATAGTTATTTTGTTACACGAGTCGCCAATGTCATAAATCCAAATTTTCTGTATATTTACCATTTTGAATAGATTTCCAAATTTATCAAAGACCACTGCCAATGAGAGTACAGGCAGATCAATAACTAAAGGGTATTTGCATCTAGGAAAGTGATGGCCTATCACCAGCGTACGCCATCACTTTCTGATTGGTGGGGGCCACAACTTTGTTAACGAAGGGTCTGGGGGTCAGTCCCGACTGTCAGTGGCGTACATATAGGGGTCGCAGGGGTCGCAGCTGCGACCGGGCCCGGCACCCCAGGGGGCCCGGCCGCCTGCGGACGCCTGGCCCCTCCGGCTGCGCTAAAAGTTGTTTGGAAGCGAGACTTGGTGTCAGCGCCGGGCGTGGGCAGGAGCGAGCACGGCGTCAATCCCACGAGACCTGTGAACTCCTGTGGCAGGTTTCGCGGGAACATGCACGCGCCTGAACTCACGCAGCAGACGGGACCCGGATGGGAGAGAGAGCAGTTCACTTCCCCTAGAGCAGCGCCGGTAAGTAAGAAAAAGCCTGAGTTGGAGACTTGGAGACAGTGGGGGCCCTGGCATGGAGGGAGGGAGGTGGCGGCTGCATTGAGGCTGCATTGAGTTTGTTAAAGTGGCTGCATTGAGTTTGTTAAAGTGGGGTGGGAGTGTGTGGTTATTGGCTGCATTGAGTTTGGTAAAGCAGGGGGGGCCCCTGCAGACGGGGGGTGATGGGTTGTATTGGCTGCATTGAGTTTGTTAAAGTGGGGGGGTTATTGGCTGCATCGAGTTTGGTAAAGTAGGGGGCCCCTGAAGATTGGGGGTGGCTGGGGGTGATGGGTTGTATTGGCTGCATTGAGTTTGTTATAGTGGGGGGTATTGGCTGCATTGAGTTTGTTAAAGTAGGTGGGCCCCCTGCAGATGACAGGGGCGGGGGGTATTGGCTGCATTGAGTTTGTTAAAGTGTGGGGGGGGGGTATTGGCTGCATTAACCACATCAGCCCCCCTAGCTTAAACACCCTTAATGACCAGGCCACTTTTTACAATTCCGCACTACACTACTTTCACCGTTTATTGCTCCGTCATACAACTTACCACCCAAATGAATTTTACCTCCTTTTCTTCTCACTAATAGAGCTTTCATTTGGTGGTATTTCATTGCTGCTGACATTTTTACTTTTTTTGCTATTAATCAAAAATGACCGAAATTTTTGCAAAAAAATGACATTTTTCACTTTCTGTTGTAAATTTTTTTTAAAAAACTACATTTCTATATAAATATTTCTCTAAATTTATTGTTCTACATGTCTTTGATAAAAAAAAAAGTCCAATAAGTGTATATTTATTGGTTTGGGTAAAAGTTATAGCGTTTACAAACTATGGTGCAAAAAAGTGAATTTCGGCATTTTGAAGCAGCTCTGACTTTCTGAGCACCTGTCCTGTTTCTTCAGGTGCTAGAATGTCAGGATAGTATAAATACCCCCCAAATGACACCATTTTAGAAAGAAGACACACCAAAGTATTCGCGGAGGGGCTTGGTGAGTTCATGTATCATTTCATTTTTTTTCACAAGTTAGCGGAAAATGACACTTTCTGAGAAAAAAAAAAAAAAAAGTTTCAATTTCTGCTAACTTCTGGCAAAAAAAAAAAAATCTCAGACGCACTCACTATGCCCCTCAGTGAATACCTCGGGGTGTCTACTTTCCGAAATGGGGTCATTTGTGGGGTGTGTTTACTGTTCTGGCATTTTGGGCGGGGCTAAATTGTGAGCCGCCATGTAAAACCTAAAGGTACTCGTTGGAATTTGGGCCCCTTTGCGCACCCAGACTGCAAAAAAGTGTCACTTATGTGGTATCGCCGTACTCAGGAGAAGTAGGGCAATGTGTTTTGGGGTGTATTTTTACATATACCCATGTTGGGTGAGAGAAATATCTCTGTAAATTGTCAACTTTGTATAAAAATTTTTAAAAGTTGTCGTTTACAGAGATATTTTTCACACAAAGTATGGGTATATATAAAAATACACCCCAAAACACATTGCCCTACTTCTCATAAGTACGGCGATACCACATGTGTGCCACTTTTTTGCAGCCTGGGTGCGCAAAGGGGCCCAAATTCCAACGAGTACCTTTAGGTTTTACATTAGGATTTCACAGGGCATTTTTACGCATTTGGATTCCAGACTTCTTCTGACGCTTTAGGGGCCCCTAAAATGCCAGGACAGTATAAATACCCCACATGTGACCCCATTTTGGAAAGAAGACACCCCAAGGTATTCCGTGAGGGGGTATGGTGAGTTCATGTAAAAAAAAAATTTTTGTCACAAGTTAGTGGAATATGAGACTTTGTAAAAAACAAAATTAAAAATATATATATATATCAATTTCCGCTAACTTGTGCCAAAAAATAAAAATTCTGTGAACTCGCCATGCCCCTCACGGAATACCTTGGGGTGTCTTCTTTCCAAAATGGGGTCACATGTGGGGTATTTATACTGACCTGGCATTTTAGGGGCCCCTAAAGCGTGAGAATCCAAATGCGTAAAAATGGCCTGTGAAATCCTAAAGGTACTCATTGGTTTTAGGGCCCCTTTGCGCACCCAGGCTGCAAAAAAGTGTCACTCATGTGGTATCGCCGTACTCAGGAGAGTAGGGCAATGTGTTTTGGGTGTATTTTTACATATACCCATGCTGCGTGTGAAAATATCGCTGTAAACAACAACTTTTTACATTTTTTATTCAAAGTTGTCAATTTACAGAGATATTTCTCTCACCCAGCATGGGTATATGTAAAAATACACCCCAAAACACATTGCCCTACTTCTCCTGAGTACGGCGATACCACATGAGTGACACTTTTTTGCAGCCAAAATGCGCAAAGGGGCCCAAATTCCAATGAGTACCTTTTAGGAGGGCATTTTTACGCATTTTTCTTCTCATGCTTTAGGGCCCCTAAATTGCCAGGGCAGTATAAATACCCCACATGTGACCCCATTTTGGAAAGAAGACACCCCAAGGTATTCTGTGAGGGCATGGCGCGTTCATAGAAGATTTTTTTTTTGGCACAAGTTAGCGGAAATTGATTTTTTATTGTTTTTTCTCATAAAGTCTCCCTTTCTGCTAACTTTTGACAAAAAGTTAAATTTTTCATGGACTTACTATGCCCCTCAGCGAATACCTTGGGGTGTCTTCTTTCCAAAATGGGGTCATTTGTGGGGTGTTTGTACTGTTCTGGCATTTTGGGTGGGGCTAAATTGTGAGCAGCCATGTAAAGCTAAAGGTACTCGTTGGAATTTGGGCCCCTTTGCGCACCCAGGCTGCAAAAAGTGTCACTCATGTGGTATCGCCGTACTCAGGAGAGTAGGGCAATGTGTTTGGGGTGTATTTTTACATATACCCATGCTGGGTGAGAGAAATATCTCTGTAAATTGACAACTTTGAATAAAAAAATTTAAAAAGTTGTCGTTTACAGAGATATTTCTCACACCCAGCAGGGGTATATGTAAAAATACACCCTAAAACACATTGCCCTACTTCTCCTGAGTACGGCGATACCACATGAGTGACACTTTTTTGCAGCCAAGATGCGCAAAGGGGCCCTAAAACCAATGAGTACCTTTAGGATTTCACAGGCCATTTTTACGCATTTGGATTCTCACGCTTTAGGACCCCTAAAATGCCAGGACAGTATAAAACCCCACAAGTGACCCCATTTTGGAAAGAAGACACCCCAAGGTATTCTGTGAGGGGTATGGCGAGTTCACAGAAAAAAAAAAATTGACACAAGTTAGCGGAAATTGTTTTTTTTTTTTTTACAGTCTCATATTCCACTAACTTGTGACAAAAAATAAAATTTTGCATGAACTCACCATACCCCTCAGCGAATACCTTGGGGTATCTTCTTTCTAAAATGGGGTCACATGTGGGGTATTTATACTGTCCTGGCATTTGAAGGTCTCCGCAATCATTACACGTATGGCCAGCATTAGGAGTTTCTGTGTTTCTCCTTATATTGGGCATACGGGTAATGAGATTTTTTTTCCCGTTCAGCCTCTGGGCTGAAATAAGAAAAAAAATGAACGGCACAGATTTCCTCATTCGCATCGATCAATGTGGATGAAAAAATCTCTGCCCAAAAATGTGCAAAAAAAAAACGGCACAGATTTCCTCATTCGCATCGATCAATGTGGATGAATAAATCTCTGCCAAATAATGTGCAAAAAAGAAAGTAGTAAGGCCCCATTCACACGTCCGCAAAAATGTCCGCATCTATTCCGCAATTCTGCGGAATAGATGCGGACCCATTCAGTGTGAATGGGGCTGGAGGTGATGCGGAGAGCACACTATGTGCTCGCCGCATCAGCATTTGCGGAGCTGCGGCCACAAACTTCCGGGTTTCGGCCCCCAAACATCCGGCCGCAGCTCCGCAAAAGTTAGAGCATGTCCTATTCTTGTCCACAATTGCGGACAAGAAAAGGCATTTTCTATATAGTTCTGGCAATGTGCGGATCCGCAAAATGCGGAAAGCACATTGCCGGTGTCCTTGTTTTGCGGATCCGCGGATCCATGGATCCGCAAAACGCATACGGACGTCTGAATGAGCCTTACAGGGGGGTAATTAGTGTCAGGGGGGTGACATGGGGTGATCGGGGTTAATCAGGGGTTAATCAGGGGTTAATCAGTGACGGGGGTGGGGGGTGGATGGGGGATTCTGTGTGGTGATTGGTGCACTTATAAAAGTTTCCTTTGGTGGTCCCAAGCAAATGGGACCACCAAAGGAACGATCAGCAAGCATATCAGACGCTGTTAACAAAACAGCGTCTGATATGCCATTTTTTTTAACTTCTACAGCCTGCCAGCGCACGATCAGCGCTGTCAGGCTGTAGTTTACCTTGTCCCCGACGCGATCCTGTGAACGCGCGCACGCGCGTGCGCACGTTCACAGGAAATCGCGCCTCTCTCGAGATGACGCGCCCCCGCGTCAAGGAGGAATAGACCGACCGCCTGCAGGACGCAATCCTGCGTTAGGCGGTCGGCAAGAAGTTAAGTTTGTTAAAGTGTGGGGGGGGTATTGGCTGCATTGAGTTTGTTAAAGTAGGGGGGCCCCAGGGAGGGGATTGGGAGGGGGCCCATTGATCAGTTTAGCACCGGGGCCCCATGGATTGTGTGTACGCCACTGCCGACTGTACTGGTTGCTCTCCAGATTTTTCAGAAACCAATTTAACAGATGTCCATATGATATGAATAACCTACAGCCGAATGCATACAGTACTTCAGCCGACACGTATTTCTACTGACTCCACCATAATTACCATGTGTACTCTCGTTGATATGTTTATACTATATGTATTTTCAGTTCGCCCCATGACAATTATATCGAACATATCCATAGACCTCCATTTGCTTGGTGGAAAGGAGCGTCCTTTGGCCTTCATTGGGCTCCTATAAGTCGGTGTACCTTTTTTTTCTGCATAGAAAAGATTATTTTTTACATGGAAGCCTAGGGGTGATATATACCACTGTAAACCTGTACGGCTGTATATAGTGGAACCTCTCGCTGGAAATATATGTTAAGTAATCATCCTAATGCATACTTCTGATGGAAGGGCTGAAATGCAATGTGAACAGAGTCAGAGCACACAGGGGAGGATGGTAAGCTAAGGACTGACTCCTCAGAAAGCAGGCTACCTCCTATAAGAACAAAGGTTTGGGAATGTTGAAATTCAACATACCTGTTCTTTCTTTCCTCCCCCAAGTCGGGGTTGTCCGTCTGTTTGGACTCCTCCAGTGTGTTGTAGCCATTCTGGCACCCTGATTTCCTGGCTTCTTTCGGCAGTCTTTGGCTCCCCGTCCAGTAAACTTCTTGATGGGCAGGGTCACGTGCACCAATGGCTGGCCTCAACAGTGACGTGTCCCGAAGGGGCACATGAGCGTGACCCAATAGTGACATGTCCCCAAGTGGCACGTGACCCAGCATTGACGTGTCGCCCGGGGGGCATGTCACCACTGGGGCCCATCTGTCTGTTTTCGCTTCTGTTCAAGAATTAATTTTAGCTGTGAAAATATTTGGTAATTTGATGTTCCTTTAGATTTAGTGCTGAACATTTTTCTCCCTCAATTTTATTACTTTTACCGTTAGAAAACAGTGAGATGTTTAGTCGAATTCCCAAGCCACAAGGTCTTTATCAGACAATGACCTCACATGTTCTTGAAGCAGTAAACTTTCAACATTACCACACAGTCGTCAAATGCTTTAGGAGATATATATCTTGATGTACCATGTTCTGGTAATTGATAAAACCTTCTACCGGAACTCAAAGCCCCAGGTACATTGTTCTTTTTTTGTTCTTATTCCTCCTGACAAAATAATTACGATACCATCATTATTCAAACACATCTAAGGAGCTTCCACATCTTTGTTCTAGGAATAAAGTTTTGATAAAGTACAAATTGTGGCTTTACTCTCTTGTATTTTAGCAGGTACGGCTACAATAAATATATGGATAGATAGGACAAGGTGACCCTACATTGTATTTTCCACCTCTAATTATATTTCCAGATCTATTCTTGAACATATCCTTCAAGAATGAAGATATTTTAACTTGTGGTAATGGACAAAGCACAAGTCAGAATTTTTGTAGACTTGGAAACCAGACTTGGGACTTCTTTGGAAACATCATAGATTTAGTCACTAAAATCAATGGTTCTTGCCAAAAAGTACAGTTAGGAGATCCTAACTTCTCAAATTACAGCATTTCCAACTTCAAAGCAGTGGCAATGGGTTTTGGCTCCATGGCGTTTCTTCAGAATGTCTTGTCCTCTGATTTAGTCTGCAGGCTTTTCCATGGTTAGTTCATTATTTCTGGGATTACATCCATCCATCTTTTCATCAATGTATGATCAGGGGGCCTGACCTCTGGGATTCTGACTGATCATTTGACAAATTGGGCTAGCTACAGTGCCTGGCAGTTGCATTTACAAATGTATCACTTAGGAAATACATTGAATGGAAGCAACTGAGCTCTTATGTTCTGCTGACTTTTTGGACATCAGTGTGAATTCCTTGAAAGAATTAAGTCAAAGTTTTTTATAGCAAAAATTAAGATAAGGCTCGTGTATGGTCATCTGTGCTCCCAGCAGAATGATCCACTATGGAGGCCATAAAAATGACCAAACTCTATTTTATTGCATAGGATTAATGACTAGAATATGCTGTTGTTTTTTTTTTTTGTTTTTTTTTAAATTTTACAGAATATTTGAAAAATCTTGCAAATGCAAAAGAGAAGCTTTGGTGTCAATGAAACCCTGGAGCTCCAGAGATTGGCTAGTGCCAAGAAAAGCTTCAGTCATATTTTCCACTGGCTTTAAGGCCCCTTTCACATGAGCGTGTCCGGATTAGGTCCGGATGCGTTGCGGATGCATTCAGTGAAAACTGTGCGATTTCACAGGCAAAGCCATTCAGTTTTCCCTGCGATTGCGTTCAGTTGTTCAGTTTTTTCCACGCGGGTGCAATGCGTTTTGATGCGTTTTTCACGCGCGTGATAAAAAACTGAAGGTTTACAAACAACATCTCCTAGCAACCATCAGTGAAAAACACAACGCACCCGCACTTGCTTGCGGATGCAATGCGTTTTTCACGCAGCCCCATTCACTTCTATGGGGCTAGGGCTGCGTGAAAAACGCAGAATATAGAACATGCTGCGATTTTCACGCAACGCACAAGTGATGCGTGAAAATAAACGCTCATGTACACAGACCCATTGAAATAAATGGGTCAGGATTCAGTGCGGGTGCAATGCGTTCACATCACGCATTGCACCCGCACGGAAAACTCGCCCGTGTGAAAGGGGCCTAAGTGTTATATAAAATGGACATTGCTTCCATAGTTTTTTTTGGAAATTACATGACCCCTTGTCCCAGGACCTAAGGCATGCTACAGAATCACTGTAGCGATTCTTGTATTGGAATTTTTGTATCATCCCACGTTATTGTACTTATTATATATATAACCATGCACTTGTGCATTGTGTCTTTGCAGAAGGTGGAACCTGCGAAGTTATAGCGGCACACAGATGCTGCAACAAGAACCGTATTGAGGAGAGATCGCAGACAGTGAAATGTTCCTGCTTGCCTGGAAAAGTGGCCGGAACCACCAGAAACAGACCCTCCTGTGTTGACGGCAAGTACCAGCATTCATGAATTCATTGTAGCATCTATAAGCAGGGGCGTAGCTACAGAGGATGCAGAGGTAGCAGTCGCTACCAGGCCCAGGAGTCTGAGGGTGCCCAAAGACCCTTGTGCCAAATAAGAGGGCACCAGTATTATAGAAAGTGCATGCTGGTCAAGTTACACCTGTGGCTGGTGGGAAGGGGTAAGGTCAAGAATTTGGCATGGGGGTTGCCGTTTCAATTTTTGCCTCAGGCAGCATGAAGGCTATGTGCTACCCTGCCCCTGACCACAAAGCACTAAGGGAACCCCCTTCCCTTGCCCAAGCTGAACTCTTGCACCAGGGTTCATGAGCCTTTAGCTACGTCCCTGTATAAATGCCAGTGTACTGACCTTTCAGATTGAAAAGAAATGGGCTACCCCTTCTTGTATATTACTTACATGGGCTAGTGTCACACATGCCTTATTGCAAAACTAGGCTTACCAACATCTCTGAACAAGGGGCACAGACACATAACATAAGTAATGAGCATGTCACATGGACAGGGTTTAATTGCTCCGAATTTACCAACAAGAATCTGGCTATGAACTGGAAGGGAATACATTGGTCTCTAGGGGCATAAAGCTCTTATTATCACCAGCACAGAGAAAAATTTAGGGTGGGTGGAACACAGGGGCAGACTGGGAACTTAATGTGGCCCTGGAAAAAATACTGAAAGTGGTGCCGTTTTGTAGTCGAGTCCAAACTGATGGAAGGCAGGGCCAGCAATACCATAGTGGGGCACATTATATCACCACAGCAGAGCCAAATACTACAGTCCATCACAAAATACATCCCCAAAAAAACTTCCACTGGCCGGCCATGAGGAGGATTCAGGCGGCCCCCTGGGCATTGGCCCACCGGGAAATTTACCTGTAAGCTGTATGGCCAATCCACCCCTGGTGGAACAGGAAGTCTGTGAAGTGCAACTTCAACCAGTAGCTGCAGAGCAGGAAGTGATGTAAGAGGGTGTGTTGCTTTGGACCCCCACCCAATAACCATCATTTTTTGTATTTGTTGTTATCTATGGTTTACAGAGCTTCTTGGAAACTAGGATTTGAGGGACTATATTGAAAGTAGCTGTGACCCTGGTCAGTTAAATCTAGCACATGCATATTGCACTAATCATTAATATTTTCCAGGCGATACACCCTATCCTTATTCTATATAGCACATAAAGGTCATAAAGGCAATAAACACAACCTCAAAGAGTTAAATGGTTCGGCCCATTTTAGGCATTGATGGCCTATCGCTAGGATATGCCTTCCATAGTAGATAGGTACAAGTCCCACTTCTAAGAACTGCTGCTATCTGCAGAACAGGGGCCCTTAAAGTGAATGGAGAGCAGTAGCCACCAGCATCTATCTGACATTGATGGCATATCCTAGTGATAGGTCATCAGCCTCTGAGATATGTATGTTGCTCTATCTATTCTATACATTGACTATGTCATCACCGGCCTATCATATCCTACTATTTTATATACCATTGTGAATGTCTGCTAGAAAAATATTCCGCATCTCCGGTGAAACGCCAGAAACATTTGACTGCTCGTCAGCTTTATTTCATTAGTCACTCGCATTATAACGATGAAATCAGTTCCAGAACTGCATCAGAAGCAATCAACCGCTATAGGCTAGATACATATACGTCCTATAGCATAGGCTTTATATACCGTAGGTGACTTGTACCATCTTGACACATATATTGGCTTCGCATTGCCTACAAGATTCAGAGAAGTACAATAAATTGTCTGTAATGAGATGGTAAAAATAACCTCAGCTCCTGTTCTGGGTTATGGGAAATTGTCAGGAGCGAGGGGAGGGGGAAAGGTTAAAAAAAAAGGAATATTTCATGATTTTGAAAGTGCCGCTGGATAATTTTCACATAAAGAGCTTAATGTAAATGAAGTGGGGCACCTGAGGTGCTAGCCTGGGGCACATCCCTGTTGGGCCTCCTACATCTCCGCACATGGCTTGCGCAGGAACTATATTAAGATGATCACGTAATAACCAGTGAATATGTGCGGCATTAACAGACTTTGGCGCCCTTAAGCTATTGAGGTCAGTTGTCACACTGTATTTATAACATATGGTAGGTTTAGAATTTTTCTGCATTTCCACCTAAAATTTAAGAAAATCTTAAGTACATATTTTCCATGTTATTCTCCCCTATGGGATGGGGCTCTTGGGGTACATGCTGCCATGCCACGTTGTAATCTGAAGCTCTTGGGCCCTAATGCAAAATCTAAATCCGGGCCCACCGCCAGAGTGGCCCTGTGGGCTCGGACTGGCCCACAGGGGTACAGGGAAATCCCTTGCACAAGTGGCACCTGACACATTAGATTTACTGCACTACATACATAGATCCAATGTACAGCACCTCAACCAGCCTATTGTTGATATAAAAAACTTGTTAAATTATTTTTATATTTGAATGTATCCATACGGTGGGCCCCCAAAATAAACTTTACTGGTGGGCCCTAGGTACCGCAGTCCGACACTGTGTACACTGATCTCATAGAGCCCCATAGCAAAACGTAGTATGGCCCACCCAGTTTCCCAATATGTGTGTGTCAATCACTCTCAGGCAATGCGGGAGGCAAAGCACAACAGCCCAGATTTCTGATAAATTTCTAGAGGAAATTTTTTACAGAAAAAAAAATTATAATGAAAAAAAAAAAATCATCCTCTACCTTACCCACTTTAGACAACTTCTAGGTGCTTCATAAATATGGGGCTGGTTCTGAACACCATATTTCTCACTGAATGTACAGCAGACAACTGGCATAAATACACTGCTGTCTGTCACGCAGTATATTACAACACTGGCTGCACTGCTAGGGGGAGCTCAGTGCTTCCGAATGTATACAGTTACCATTGACTTTAAAGGAAGCTGCAAATAATGTCTTTCCAGTGAGCTCCCCCTAGTGGAAAATGCAGTAAATCTAAGTCAGGAACGAGAATGGTGGTTTGTGCTGGGCCCCTCCTCTCCTCAGCCCCATAGTAGTTGCGTGGTCTGCCTCTACGGTAGGTACACCACTGCCACCACCTACCATAAACCATTTTGGGGATGCTCTCATATGTTGGATTTCAATGGGGTTGTGCCATCTTTACAAATGATCGACCATCTATAGGACAGCTATATGATAGTGGGAGATCTCCACTGATCCCAGGTACTCGGTCTTGTTTCCCCCTTCCGGCAGGTCGAGTGTGCGTCCTACGGTTCCATTCATTCTCTATGTGACTACCAAAGATAGCCGAATATACTGTAGTGCTCAGGTATCTCCAGCAGGGCCCCAGTGACTCGACCTCCACTGATTCCATAATGGCCCATTATCCACAACTGCTTTAATCCAGTGCATATTAATTAGGAGAATTCACTGCAGAAATCCAAGGCCGGCACCCAGATTTTGGGGACGTGCAGTTTAAAGCATCATGAATCCAGGTGAGAAGTCGTCCCATCATTATTCATTGAGGCTGATCCTTGTCTTTTCCTCAGCTTATTTCCCTGGCAGAATTTTTCCTGTTGCACAGGTGAAAATAGCCACAAAGGGGGTCATTTATTAAGGCGGCTTCTACATAACTTCAGTGTATCCACCGCCGGTCTAAATCTACGCCAGCTTCCTTGCTGGTAAAGATTTAGAACATTTTGTATGCCTAAGGGCCCATTCAGACGGCCATAGTGCTTTGTGGATCCACTAAACACGGATACCGGCTGTATACTTTACCCAATTTGCGGACCGCACATGGTCGCAACCTTATTAGAAAATGCCTATTCTTGTCTGCGATTGCGGATTAGAATAAGACAAGCTCTATCTTTTCTGCTGAGCCGCGGAACTGAACCACGGATGAGGACACATCTTTTGCGGTCCCGTTGAAATGAATGGGTCCGCACCTGTTCTGCAAAATTATGGCCGTCTGAATCAGCCCTAAAACAGGTGTAGAAAATTATAAATGAGACCGGTCTGTCAGTCCGCTTTCTTCCCCGCCCGCACCATGCCCTCTTTGAGCCGCAATCTGCGACAGATATATGCCAGAAAACTGTTGTATATGTAATAGTGAATTACTCCCATCCCAAATGTTTCCAAACAGGGTAGTGGTAACCCCATGCATATGCATGCATGAGGCCGCAAATCAGTATTTGGGGCCCTGCGACAAATTTTGCTTTGGGGCCCAGAAACTTTAAATTGAACCTTTTGTTGAAGAACCTGTACAGACCTAATACTTTCCACAGCTGTAAGCTTGTTACAGTGGCATCCAGTCTGGACAATCCAAACTGATACGTTTTTACCTGCACGGATACAATGTAGCAAATTATCTGGTCAGGAGTTTGTGCTGCCCATGTATATAAGGTGGTCTGGACCAGATGTAGCAAGCTCTCAGCTTTTAGAAGTGAGCAAGAATCTGTTGGCCAACAGCAAGCAGAGATCTTGAAAATATTTGTTGGAATTTGTTTTTGTAAAGTTTTGTCAGATAAAGAGTTTATTTCCTTGAACAGGATCTTAATTCTTTTTCCATGTGACAGTTTTGTTGCTGTAATAATAAAACCAAATGCTCACGATGGAGCGGGTGAATAATTAACACCTTTCATGAACACATGTTATGTGGGTAACTGCAAAGTGACAGTAAATCAAAGCTTAGGATCAGAAAGTGAGCGCTAATGGTGTTCCTGTACTTAAAAATCTTAGCACTTTTTTTTAGAAAAAAATAATCTTTACCTCATTATTTTACCTGCAGCCAGATGGGAAAAATCAGTGAATGGAAGTTTTTCAAATTTCCACTCATCACATTATCCCCTGTCCCTGAGCTCCTTCAGCATCAGCCGTCCCTTCCACTATTAACAATCTGGGAAGTAACTAATAGTGTTAATCCGAATTTCAGGGAAAATTCGATTCGTCGCAATGCCGAATTTCCTTGTGCTTTGTGGTAGTGAATCGATTTCCCTGAATGGCGGCATCTGACAGTAATAATACAGTGTACGGTACCTGTCATTCTACCCCTCGGATACCGCGTTCATAGCTGATCGCGGCATCCGACAGTAATTATACAGTGTCAAATTAAAAAAATATAAAAATCTTACTTACCTCCTCCATTTGATCGTAAAGAGCCGACCGCCTCCATCTTGATTGAAGATCTGGAATAAAATCCCATGCATGATGACGTATGAAGCCACCACGCCGGCTGACATGATGATGTCATCACAGGCCGCGCAAGATTTCGCGCTAGATCTTCAATCAATATGGTGGGAGCCGGCTCTTCGCATTTAAATGGAGGAAGTAAGGATGATTT
Organism: Bufotes viridis; assembly: GCA_033119425.1. Taxonomy (NCBI): domain Eukaryota; kingdom Metazoa; phylum Chordata; class Amphibia; order Anura; family Bufonidae; genus Bufotes; species Bufotes viridis. The sequence goes on along the minus strand of CM065596.1, from coordinate 19,917,718 downwards.
TTTATATATTTTTTTAAATTTTACACTGTATAATTACTGTCGGATGCCGTGATCAGCAATGAACGCGGCATCTAAGGGGTACAATGACGGGGAGCAGAGCAATTGCCGCTCCCTGTCATTGCAGCTACTACTTACAGAATTCGCTTTGTAACTAAATAATTTGCCACAGAGCAAATTTTTTTGTAAAATTCAGCGAAGCAGGTAGATCAAATTTTCAACAATTCTCTCATCTCTAGTTCCTAACATAGAAGCAGACTTTGCCGCTGGTGTGTGCCCTGTGTTGAAAGGAAAGTTCGTCTGGATTGGATCCGTGTGATGAGCCAGGGACACAAGGCGCATATCACAACCCGGAATTTTTGGCATGAAGATTTTATTGAGAGACGGCGCATTTCGGGGTGCGCAGGACCCCTTTCACGTGCAGCCAGCCAGAAGCGCCGCTGCACCAGGGAATCCTTTCAGCTACATTACAAGCTGTGCAGACCACCAGGTGCGTTGAAAAACATCACCCAGGAGATTGCCTCTGTGGACGGACGGTGAAGAGTACGCAGACTTGAGAAAGGGGTCCTGCGCACTCCGAAACGCGTCGTCTCTCAATAAAATCTTCATACCATAAATTCCGGGTTGTGATATGCGCCTTGTGTCCACCAGCTCATCACACGGATCCAATCCAGACGAGCTTTCCATTGCAATTTCTAATACTCACCTAAGTGGCGATCTGGCCCTCGCCCAAGGTCTTTTAGGAAACCAACCGGCAGCACCAACCCAGGCGACCTTCAACCTACCAGCCTCCCTCCTCCAAGGTTCCACTCAACTCAGTGCAACAAAATCAAGTGAGTAAAACCAGCTCACCCTGAGTAGAGGAAAGCTGTACCTTCCCTTTCACCAATACCTAAGAGCGCCTTCTCTGTTTTCTCAGCCAACCAATTGCTGTGTTGAAAGGACCCTGCCACTGAATTGTCTCCCTTGCTGTCACACATTTAGTGTTGACTTGCTGCCACCACTAGAGGGAGCTCATTGCTTACAGATTGAGCCTTTGAGTTAAGAGCTAGCTGTATTACTCCATATTCACAGAGCTCCCCCTAGTGGTGGCTGCACGCAGCCAGATTTTTTAAGAATTTAGCTTTACATCTAGGTAACGAGTAGCAGAAGACTTGGGGATCTATCTGTGATAAACTGAGCTTTTACCAGTATAAATCAAGCTTATTTATGAACAATATGACAAATTGAGAGACAGTTTAATGGCCTTAGAGCCAAAGGGGTTACTCGAATTGCCTGATCTCGATGCAGAATAGGTAATAGGGCCAACTAGAACATATCATTTGTTGTACCGGTCTGGTATCCTATACGGCAGATAGACGACCCTTAGGCTCTGCCACCTATTTACTCTCTAGAGGGGTTTTCTGGGATTTTGATATTATTGACCTCACTACAAGATAGGTCATCAATATAAGATTGGGTGGGGCATCCAGACTGATCAGCTGTATGAAGAGGCAGTCGGGCTGCATGAGTACTTGGGCCTGTCTCTAAGCCAGTGATGTCAAGTTTATTGGTCACCTGGTTTAAGTACAGCTCAGTCCCATTCAAGTGAAAGGAGCTGAGCTGCAATACCAAACACAGCCACTATCCAATGGATGGCGCTGTGCTTAGTAAACTGCGAGGAGGCTGATTGACATGGCTGTCTGGAGTCAGACACTTAACAATCTCATGCGGATAGGCCATCGATATGAAAATCCCAGAGAACCCCCTTTATGTCCTTGTTTGGAGTCAATTAAAAAAGGTTATTTTAAGCGGCCTTTAAGGGGCCACGCTCGCATTAACCCTTTGACATCCGCTGTATTCAACAGTACATTTCTGCAGCAGGGGTAGCGTCACAGCAAATGAACTTTACATCTATTACGTTCCGGTCCAGAGAGACCTCTAAGAATGTCCTGCTCGGTTTGCAGCGTCATTACAAGAGGATATGGCCATAGATTTTGCAGGCAGTGTGAAATGATGCACATTGTTCATAGAGACAGCGCATTAATAACTGGGGAAGCTGAAATCTCTTTTTATCTGAGTGGAGGAACTGCTGGAGGGATAAGAACCTGACTCCTTGGTTTTAATAGCACATTCTTTTTCGAGGCTAAGAAATGAAAATTGATTGCATATGGTGTCTTTGCAGCTTTTTTTGTATTATACGTCGATATTGACTTTGTAGTGACAAACTGTTCAGCTGAATGTATCCTGAGCGTAACGCTGATGATCGTAAGACTAGGTAGGTAGGTACAGAAATGCTGTATGTATGCTGTGCTGATTAATATAGCTGTGGGGATCCATTTTTGTTTCTGAAACAGAGCACAAAATCTCCTGCATAACTATTAAGTTAAATGATAAACATCTGGTGGTTTACGGCCCCCACTAGGGGGAGCTTACAGCATACTTTTCGATTATCAAGCTCCTAAGCTCCCTCTAGTGGTGTCAGCCGGGACAGCGTAATACACTAGCTGAAAAATCCAAGGCTAAATACAAGAAAAATTAGCCTACTTCTTAGAATGTAAAAAGTTGCAATAACACACAAAATAAACTCAAAATTGCACATGAGCATACATTTCAGCCCTACCTATTTACTAATGGGAAAAAAGCACTTCTTGCATTAACATGCAAAGTAAAAATATGGGCCTTGTGAACAACATTGCTTATTTCCCATTGAAAACAAACTGTCTTCAAGGATTCTTAAAGCGTATTTTGGTGTGTAATATGAGCGTTTTACACCCCGAAATCCACGTCACATTTATCCATGTGAATAGACCCTTAAAGATAATCTGTTACCAGTTTTATGATGTCCTATGTGAAGGCAGCATAAACCAGTAACAGATCCCGACTAAAATAGTGAGTCACTATTAACGTGGCCCAGTTATTTTCTTCAAAGGAACCCATCAGCAGGAAATTCATTGATACACCAGGTGCAGTGTCTTGTAGGGCTATCTCAGCTGAATATAATGATACCTTTCACTTAGTGATCCGATATCCTGTAGAAAAAGTAATTTCAATCCATATAAAAATGAAGTTTAAGTGCACCAGGGGCGGGCCCAATACACTTTGTGCACCCTTGCTCCTCCTGTGTCCTCGTCCAGCCCCTCCCTTTCCTTCCTGATTGACAGGAACAGGCGAGATGACTATGCAGGAACCTGGCCCTGTCAATCCAGAAAGAGAGGGAGTGGCTGGCAGGGAAAGCAGAAGGAACAAGGGTTCACAGAGTGACGTAGGCCCGCCCTTAGTGCACTTCACTGCTCATTTGCATATGGATTAAAAGTACCATTTCTCCAGAATGAAGCAACGGATCACTTAGTGAAAGCTATCATTACAATCAGCCTGTGGCGTAGCGTGGGGAAGGGGGGAAACAGAAGCTGTTGTCGCCCCGGGGTACCAGGGGGCGCTGGGGCACTCTGTCGCAGGCAGTGCACTGTGCACTGCCATCACCATTCAATGAATGAATGCTGCTTCCTCCAGTTTACTCAGCAATCACATATCACAGGTTAGGGGATCGGGGGGTGCAATATCCTGGCAACCCACGCTACGCCACTGCAACCAGATGAGCTAGCCCTGTACCTGGTTTACCAGCGACTTTCCCAGTGACAGGTTCCCTTTAAGAAAACAACTAGGTCAAAAATGTAAGTGACCCGGTATTTTGTTTAGTGTCTCTGTCGGTAATTTATGCCGCCGTCAAATAGAACAGTATAAAACTGGTGACAGATTCAGTGCCCACACCGGGAAATGGGAGCTGTAGATCAAAGCACTGATAGCTGACCACTATAAAGAAATATAAAAAAAATATTTTACCGAGGAGGAGTGACCCTACAAGCAACATGATAACATGGTCTTCAAGGGTGGAGATTTACTGTTAACATTGCTGGTCGGAGGCGGGGGGGGGGGGGCTACCATGGTTGTTACGCTTATTGGCTTATTACAAAGTATAATGGTCACCTTTTTTGTTGTTATGTCAGGAAATGAATGAACACGAGAGAATATATCAAGGACTTCTTTTTTTAATTTTTAAAGAAGCACTCCCATAAAAATATTTATTCTCTGACTTGTTAAAAGTGTACATGATGTAAACTGTAGTGAAGGTTATCCTCTTACCAGTGACTGTATTTGTGAGTTATAACCTTCCTTCTGATCCTCAGCTGTGTCATGTGACCAGCACTCTGATTTTATAAACAATACAGCACCTTGTGTGGGCAGAAAGTCAGTATCTCTATACATTCCTATGGGAGCCTCAATGTCAGTTGTAGTGCCCTGGAGCAGGGAGTACCTTGACATTTGGACATTTGCCTATTTCCCCTATGCAAAGGTAAAACTTCTTACTTTATTTCACCTAAAAGGGTTAACTTGCACTGTTTAATGCTGTGCAACTGCATTTGATATATATGTTGTGATGTATATCCTGTTCATTATCACTGTATTTACATGGCTCTGTGGAAAGGGTTAATGAATACTGAGAGACTGTTAGAGCTTTGATTGAGAAGCTGGTAATTTTCCACAGCTGCCATAGGGTGTAAAGAAGACCATATTTTGGAGGGAAAGCCCCAGACGTTGTTTACCACCAAAAGGCAAACAGTCTGACCTTTTAAATGTCTGGTTTTAGCCATGTTGTTATCTCTGGAAACTTGTTTTTGTCAGGAAAACCTCCTGTGTCATTGCCATTGAATAACATTAAAGCTTTAATATAAGTCTATACGAGACGGGAGCTGAAACAATGTAACTGTTTGTGCTGAGTTTCTCCACTCCAGCCCTCCCACTAGAAGGTCCTAGTCCATCTAGAAACTGTGTATAAGGAGAGCAGTCAGAGCCCCTAGTGTGCTGCAGTTAGGGACCAGTGCTTGGAGGGGAGACTCTGCCAGCCTGCATGAGTGACCAGAAGAAGGTGCTGAGATGGGGACGCTGAGCCAGAGACCATGGGTCACTAGCCCTGTGACCAAGGAGCCATCCAGACTACTGAGCTATAGACCATGGGCCCTTGACCAGGATGAAAGCTTTCTGAGAGAGAGAGGGACAGCTGGCTCAGGCCTTTCCTCAGCATCAAACCCTTCTTCTGCCAGGGAGAAGACTCTGCCAGACTACTGAGTGACCAGAAGAAGACGCTCAGACAGGGATATGCTACCACAGACCCTGGATCTCCAGCCTTGGACCAGGGTTCCAGCCTTCTGAAGAGAGAGACGGACAGCTAGCTCAGGCCTTTCCTCAGCATCAAACCCTTCTTCTGCCAGGGAGAAGACTAGAGAAGCCAGCCCAATGTCTCGCCTGTATTGTTTTGTACTTGAATTCCTCCAGTAAAGAAGCACCCTGGTTTACTGTAGATCCTGATTCTCTGGACTTATTTCCCATTGGGGGTGCACCACGCCTTACTATCCCTTCTGGAGAGCAGCATGTGGTGACACCTCAGCGTAGCGTTGGGGCCGTTCGAAACCCGGCCACTGCACAATCTCATAGGAAAAAATAGAGAAGTAACTGACTTCCTGTCCTGTGTCAGTTGGAGATCAGAGAGTTGGTCACATGACACAGCTGAGGATCAGAAGGGAGGTTATAATTCACAAATACAGTCACTCGTAGGAAAAATGACTTCACTACAGATTGCATCATGTACCTTTCTAACGGGCCAGAGAATAAAGATTTGTGGGCGTGCTACTCAAAGGGGGAATTCACCTTATAACAATTGCCCAATCACATTATAATTAGTACAAAATTCTGTGTTGATTAAAGGGATTGCTCCATTTGGACTTTTACGACATATTGATAGGATACGCCATAAATGTCCACCTCTGGGACTAACACTTATCTCAAGCATGGGGCCCCTAAAATGAATGGCTTGCAAGATGCGCATGTGCATCCAATCCCAACTCCCCGCCCCGCATTATGCGATTTTACAAAAATAGCCAAGCACTGGCTTGGTTATTTTTAGAGGCCCCATCGCAGTGAATGGGGGTTGGCAGCACATGCACAGCTTGTTCTCTATTCACTTCTATGGGACATTAAAAGATAGGTGAGTGCGCTCACCTGATTATTTTACAAGTCTCATAGCTGTGAATGGAGAGGACTCCGCAAATGTCGGGTGTCCCATACATTTACTGCATAGTCCCATTCTTGAGATAGGATCGGATCTCAGAGGTCGGATCAGCACCTACCAGACATTTATTGCATGTCTTATTGATATACCATAAAAGTCCCAGATGTGGCAAACTCTTCAGTTTCCTATTATATACTGAAATTAACTGCTGTTTAATTTGTCTGTTACACAGGTCCAGATCTTCTTCTTCCCTTGATAAAAATTCTGTCTACCTGCAGTTGCCACTAGGTGGAGCTTATGAGTTTACTGCAGTCAGCTCTAATTATTTAGTAAGCTCTTAAGCTCCCTCTAGTGGAGGCTAGAAGAAGCTGACCAGCACATCATTTTTTTTTTAATCTAAAAATTTGATGTTCTAAATTGAACTTTACTTTAAGAATTTGCAATCGTATATAAAGTCCATTTGCACTCTATCATCACTACACTACCTGCAGATGATTTCTACGGTTAAACTTGTTATTTAATAGCTTTTGACCCTTAAATTCCATAGTTCTTGCATTACAATATGCCATGAGATATGAACTTTACCAAGTAATGGGATAGAGTACAGAGATGTATGTCATAATTAGCCTTTTGCTCCAGACTCGTCTCGCAACGAGGCTGTTTGTATGATTTATGTGCATAATATCCAGCACCGTGCTATTTTCTTTTTATTCCATTCAACTCACTTCCATTTGCAAATGGCGTTTTGTCCTGTTTCAAGGGTCATTAAGCCATCAGGGTGTTTGACATTTAATTGCTAGCTCCGGTCTTCACCCTGTAGACGAGCGGTTGATCAACGACGAGAGGTTTTGTTGGCTTCTTTGTATCACAAAGTAATAACTGTTGTGGAAAGAATTATACATTTTAATAATATAATAATATGAGCCGCTCTGTGTTATGTGCATAGAAATCAGGTGAAACACGGGAACATGATGTAGTGATAAAATTCTACGTGGGGGTGAGCAGCAAGTCTAGCTCCCTGGAAGGACTTCTTTATGAGCTACTCAAAAAAACGTCTGGCGGTTTTTCATCCGAATGAAACACTATTGAAGTCTATTAGAGGGGTTTCCAGATGGTAAATTCTCTTTGAAATGACTACAGCAAAACAAAGCGAAAAAGTTATACTAGCCTTACCGATTTCCCACTGTTCGCTTTCTGTTGCTTTCCTGATCACGCACTGGTCTCCACTTCCTGCTCTCTCTTGACACACAGGAAACGGCCACTCAGCCAATCACTGGCGGAGACATCACATCTGTGGCCAGTAATTGGCTGAGAAGTCATTTCCTGTGTGTCAAGTGGAACCAGGAAGTAGGCACCAATGGATCTTCACAAAGGGAATGGCAGTGTCTTTTTTGGGGGGGCTTTTTTTATTATAACATTTTAACCCTTTTGAAAAAACAAACCCTTAAAACAACACTTAAGGGGTCATTTCTGAAAAAAATATATGCGACTTGTTGGCATATTTAAGGAGCAGATTTTGTTACAAAGGTGTTTTGCTGTAACATCTGTACCTTTTTCCCCATGTACGCCACTTACACCTCTTTTTTCGGGTTCTGAGAAAGGGGGCGTGGCACGGGTGGGGAAGAGGGTGAGCTGGCAGGCCTGTCTCATTCATCATCTGCTATGCCTGTTTTTGGCATAGAAAAGGACTTAAATCTAAGCAGCAAAGGGGCCTAAGGGTGGGTATGCATCGGCGTTATTGAATTTCGTTATAGGTTTCTATATAACAGAGTTATAACGGAATAAAAGGGAATTTTAGGACAGGATGCAGAACGGAAGCCTTTAAGAGGCATTCAGGTTTGCTCCTCCTGTCGACAGGACAATTGTTTTCGTCATGTATAATGGAATCAAACGGAACCGTTATGTGTCCCCATAGACATGTATTAGGATGGGGCAAAACGGAATGCCTCTTGAAGGCTTCAGTCCTAAAATTCCATTATATTTCATATAACGCCAAAGCAAACCTTAGGATAGGTCATCCATGTGTGATCAGTGGGGATTGTAGCTCAGGAATGATGCACCTCTTGGCACCAGTGATACAGCGCTGCAGTGCCTTTATTCTGCTGATAATAAGGGTATTGAGGGGGACCCCCACAATCATACATTAAAGGTCTGTCCTGTTCCCAATGTATTATAGAAGCTCAACTAGGGGCATGTTTGACAACAAGATTGTTGACCTTTTCCAATGATGATCAGCAGAATCGTGAATGCAGCTCTGGAGTACTGTATACTACAGGCTTGTCATCAGTACAAGATGAGTAATGCAATATATTCGCAAAGTGACTCCACGTGTTATGTAAACTGGTATTCAAAGGCTGGACATTCCAGTAATATTATTTCTCCATCCAAAAATATGGCCGCCACCACTATGAGTAAACAACAGCTGCTTGTTAAGGGAACGAGCCCCCTCCACATGATTTCTTCCAGGAAATAAATAGCTTCCTGCTCCTCATTACTTGCATCACTAATTATATAATACAGATTCGAAGCAGCTCACTCCAGCACCAACCTTCTCGATGCAGAGTCCCTCAAATATTTAACTTTGTCCTAATTCGAAAAAAAAACCTCAAGATATATACCGTTCTTCATCGATTTCAAAGCCTGCTCATTCTTCGCCTGTCTTTGATTATCAGTCTTTTTGAGACAGAGACACTGCAGAGTACAAAGTGTAGTAATAGATTGTTATCCAGCGAGCCGTATTGATCAGGTCAGGTAGTAAATTAACAGCACTGGAATGCCATTAAATTTTAAACTTAATTGCCTTCTTCTCCTAATTTCTATTGAATACAATCGATAGGTGTCACAGGAAAGTTAAAGAAGTTATCCAGCTTTCTGTTTTCTTACCATGAAATGGAAAATACTCCTTTGTCTTCTTGAGATTCAATCATGGTACATGGACCTGCTTTTCAAACAGATGGAAGAGAACCCTCCGTGACATCACGATGGAGAGTAATATAAGGAAGATAGATAGATAGATAGATAGGATAAGACATAGGTAGATACATAGATAGATATGAGATTGATAAACATAAGGTTGATAGATAAATATTATATAGATGATAGATTGATAGATAGATAGATAGATAGATAGATAGATAGATAGATAGATAGATAGATAATTATATATGAGATTGATAGATATGAGGTTAATAGATAGATATGAGGTAGATAGATAGACAGGCAGACAAACAGATAAATAGATATGAGATTGAATGATATGAAATAGAAAGATACATAGACAGGCAGATACATACATAGATATGAAATTGATAGATGATATATAGATAATAGATAGATAAATATTAGATAGATAGATAGATAGATAGATACAAATAGGCAGCACTCCTTTGTCCAGTGAAGAAAAGATGGTGGTTTATTAACCCATCAGTTTCAGCGATGATTCAGCTCTCTCTTCGGAGCCTTTCGCAGCTTGAGAAAGGATCCAAAGTGAGAGCTGAAACGTCGCTGAAACTGATGGGTTAATAAACCACCATCTTTTCTTCACTGCACAAAGGAGTGCTGCCTATTTTTTGTCTATGTTCTAAGGGACCCTGGTCTGCTGGTTCTTATAAGGAATTGCACCCAAACAACTTCAAGTGTGATGCTTTTCACTTTTTGTATATCTAGATAGATAGATAGAACAAAAATATCCACGCACTTCCTTCAGTAAAAAAGTGTAGATTTATTCACCAATAGCAACGTTTCGGTTCACACACTGGAACCTTTCTCAAGCAGTGATACAAATATAGGGTGCATGCCAACATATATAGGGTGATCAATATCAATTAATTATCCACAAAATCATATAAAAAGAGTGAAATTACAGTGTAAATTCATCCATAGCATCCATGATTAGTACAATATACAAATTTATTCCGTGCATATACATAATTATAATCCCAAGTAAATATTGTAGTGTCAACAATCCATATAAATAACATGATTATAATAAAGTGTAAATGAATTCCTCTAACTGCGCACAGGTGTTGGTTAAAATCATGATTAAAAATGAACACAATAACCTGGCTCGGATCCCCGCTCCACATGAGGTGCTTGGCGCTGTGTTTAGTGCCGTGCGCATGCGCGATCTGCGCATTCATTTCCGTTCTGGATGGAGCGCATCCTTGGAGCGCTCATGTGATTACCCAGTTCTGGTCATGTGACTGAGTCTACCATGTGATGCGACAAGCCCGGTCACCTGGTCGACTAAATCAAAACTCACCATGGAGACGTACCATGTGATCAAAAGAGTCCCGATCACATGATCCACAACTGACTACCCCACAGTGACTGAGTCCTCAGGGGAAATCGCATGATCCGCATATAGATAATGCATTTGGATTCAATAGTTACTGATATCAATTCAACTTTCTATTGTCACTTGTTCCCCAAGGCAGAGTCCATCAAGGTAAAAAACACAGAATAATGTAAATTAATAAATCTACATGGTTCCATCATGGGTGGCGGATTAAAGAAAATATATACGTGAAACTGGGGTCATTAACAGCTGGTCACGCTAATTCATGTACCCCAGCTGTATCTGAGGGCTGCACTGGTTGTTCAATATCTATTCCCAGACATTGAATACAAAAGTGCCCGCCACTCCCCAAATCACTATTTATATGTACCAAAGTAACCCTATATGTGTGCAGGTGGAAGTACTAGGATCAGTCCCAATTTTTTTTTAAAACAATGGAACATATCCAGAGGACCAACTCACACAGAAACAACAGGAGTAACATGGCGTGTCCTGATTCCCCATACTTGGGACACTGGTACACCTCCACGTTTACCTGTTATGAGGTAGATAACAATATAGTCCGCTAGTTTCCCCTATTTACAACCATCAAAGGCACAATCATGCAATCTATAACTAAAGGGGCTCCGCCTCAAAAAGGGAAAAAAGAGTCAAAAAATGAAGATGAATTAGCAACATTTAATTGTTATATATCCATAACCATTAGTATTCTTCATCCTCATGTGTCTCAAGGATCCATGCCGGTCTTTATCTTTTCGTGTTCAATGGCAATTTCCATTCTGCAAGAGATGACAAAGAACGATACTCTAAAAATAAAGTTACAACCCCACATTATACATACAAGACGACAAGACAGAACAACAAATAACACGCATAGGGACCCCTTACCTGGTTTATGTACATGTCCATGGCCTAAAGCCTACATTCAATCCCCCTGGTTTGAGTGAATTGAGTTTCATATTCCATTGAATTTCTCACTTTTTCAGAGCTGCGACTCTATTTCCACCTCTACGAGAGATGGGCATATGGTCTATAAGCATACATTTGACTGTCTTTTTTACTGTGGCCCGCTTCTGTAAAATATTTGGAGACCGGTAAATCCATTAGTTTCTTACGTATGGTATATCGGTGCTGATTAAAGCTAGTTTTAAAGTCTAGTGTCGTTTCTCCCACGTATAACAATGAACAAGGACACCATAGTACATATATAACATACGTAGTGTCACACGTTAGATAGAAAATAATTTTATGCTCCTTCTTTGTCACCAGGTGTATAAAAACACCACCTTTCCAGACATATTTGCAATTAATGCAATTCAAGCACAGATAACAACCCATTTTAGGGACCACGAGGAAACTTTGTCCAATCTTCTTCTGTGTACCTACAGCTACATGTACAAGTTTGTCCTTTAGATTTGTGGACCGTCTGTAAGACATGAGGGGTAAGGATTTAAACTCGTCTACATTATCAAGGCCACATTTTTAGATGGGCCAATGTTTATTGACTATATTCCTCACACTGTAGCTATCTTGTGTATAAGTGGTTACCAGTGGGATTCTGTTGGTCTTTATCTTGGGATTCTTTTTTTGTGTCAAAAGTTGATCCCTGTTGTGTTCATCTAACCTCCTCATGTGTGCCTTTAAGATGGTCATTGGGTACCCTCGTTCTTCAAACGAACCCTTTCATTTTGTTAAGTGTCTGTTTTAGTTGGTCTGAATTACTTACGATTCGTTTCGCCCTCAAAAATTGACTATAAGGCAAAGATTTGAACATAGATCTAGGGTGCCCACTTTCGAAATGTAGTAACATATTCCTGTCCCTTGGTTTGACATATACATTTGTTTCTATGCCCTGATCTTTTAAAGTGATCTTCGTTTCAAGGAATTGAATCTCCCTACTAGAAGAGTGTATTGTAAACTTGATGTCTTCGTCAATAGAATTTGAAAAAGGAAAAAAATTCCAGTAATTCTGTCTCAGTATCTGTCCACATGAAGAAGATGTCATCTATGTATCTCCACCACCTCAGCACATGGCCGAAGTGGTGGGACACATAGACGTACATCTCCTCTAGGAAGGCAACAGTCACATTGGCATAAGTCGGTGCCAATTCATTTTTAATCATGATTTTAACCAACACCTGTGCACAGTTAGAGGAATTCATTTACACTTTATTATAATCATGTTATTTATATGGATTGTTGACACTACAATATTTACTTGGGATTATAATTATGTATATGCACGGAATAAATTTGTATATTGTACTAATCATGGATGCTATGGATGAAGTTACACTGTAATTTCACTCTTTTTATATGATTTTGTGGATAATTAATTGATATTGATCACCCTATATTTGTATCACTGCTTGAGAAAGGTTCCAGTGTGTGAACCGAAACATTGCTATTGGTGAATAAATCTTCACTTTTGTACTGACGGAAGTTTTTGGTTTATATGTTTTTGGAGTTGGGATTGCTCCAACAGCTGCTCGAATTCAATTTAGTTTGCTGCACTGCTCATGTGTTTTGGACTTTTGTATATAGATAAATAGATACATAGATAGATAGATAGATAGATAGATAGATAGATAGATAGATAGATAATAGACATAATCAGGGTCTCTGTCACTACCTCAAAAAGGGCAGCATACATCAGTTCAAATACACTTTAAAGTGTTCTGCATACTTTGGAAAAGGGAAATTATTCCTGTGTCCAGAATCAGGATTTCTTGGCCAGAATGGAAAGTGCCTACAAAGAGCATCTCTCACTGTAGAGGACCTGTCCTGTCCTGCATTACACAGACAACTCACTGACGGGAATGGGAAGTGTAATTCTGAATTTCTCCTGTAGGGGACTTGCTGCCAGCTTTCCCTAGCTGATCACAGAGGGTACTCTGCACTCAACCTATTGTTACGGGACCCTTCAGGTAATATATTTATAAAGAAATGAGAAGAAATGATCAGTATGGCAGGAGTCCTCAGTCTAATCCCTGTGCATGCAGCGGGCTGGAAACACAGGCTTAATTTGCACATTGATTAGCATATATTGTAGAATCTCCTCCTGGAGGTCAGCCGTCTGATCTTATGCAAATGTCTGGTTACATAGTTACATAGTTGATACGGTTGAAAAAAGACATAAGTCCATCCAGTTCAACCAAGGGATAGGTGGGAGCGCGAATCCCAGAAGGAAGGGAGACTCCGATTTCTACCTGTTTTCATAAGCCTTAATGTTGGTTACTTTTAAGAATTCATCTGAACCCTTTCAAAACCATCCACTGTTCCTGCTGTGACCACGTCCTGAGGAAGTCGATTCCACAGCTTCACAGTTCTTACAGTAAAGAAGTTTTAACACTTCTGGAGACTGAACTTTTTCTTCTCTCGTCGGAGGCAGTGCCCCCTTGTCTTTTGAGGGCATTTTATATGGAACATTTTTTCACCGTATTTTTTGTATGGCCCATTTATATATTCGTATAGGTTAATCATGTCCCCCCTTAGACGTCCCTTCTCAAGACTAAATAAATGTAATTATTTTAATCTTTCTTCATAACTAAGACCCTCCATGCCCCTTATCAGTTTAGTCGCTCTCCTTTGTACTTTTTCCAGCTGCAGAGCGTCCTTTCTATGGACTGGTGCCCAGAACTGAACTGCATATTCCAGATGAGGCCGCACCAACGCTTTGTAAAGTGGTAATATCACATCCCTGCCCCGCGAGTCCATGCCTCGTTTAATGCATGACAATATCCTGGTAGCCTTAGAAGCAGCTGATTGACATTGTATGCTGTAATTTAATCTACCATCTACATGGACACCCAAGTCTTTCTCTATAAGTGACTCTCCCAGTGTTACATCCCCTAGGATATATAATGCCAGGAGATTATTACTACCAAGATGCAGAACTTTACATTTATCCACATTGAACCTCATTTGCCAAGTTGATGCCAAATCCCTCAGAGTGTTGAAGTCAGGTTGTAGTTTATGGACATCTTCCATAGACTGCACAGTTCTACATAGCTTAGTGTCATCTGCAAAAATAGTGCTATTAATCTCTTCTTCGACATCATTATTAAAAAAATTAAATAAATGAGGGCCCAGCACTGAACCTTGGGGTCACCACTTATAACCCGGGACCATTCTGAATAGGAATCATTGACCACAACTCTCTGGACATGGTCCTTCAGACAGTTTTCAATCCAATTACAAACTATACTTTCCAAGCCTATAGACCTTACTTTACTTATTAAACGTCTATGAGGGACAGTATCAAAAGCCTTTGCAAAATCCAGAAGCACTACATCCACAGCCGCCCCTCTGTCCAGGCTACTACTCACCTCCTCATAAAAACAAATCAGGTTAGTCTGACAACTTCTTGGTAAACTCTGCCTTTTCCTTATCCTCAGTAGTGATGAGCAGCAGGGGCAATATTCGAATTCGCGATATTTTGCGAATATTTGGGCGAATATTCGCCATATATTCGAAAATTCGCAAATTCGTAATCTCCAGTCATTATTTTCTGATTGTGAAAATTCGAAAATTGAATAAAAAAATCCATAAAAATTCGCATAAATTATCTTAAATGCCAGTTAATGCGAATTTTTATGTACATTTATGCGAATTTTTATGAAAATTTATGCAATTTTTTATGCAAATTTATGCGAATTATTTATGGGAATTTGCATATACCTATTTTGCGATATTCTAAATATTCGCAATTCTCGAAGTGCCGATATTCGCGATTAAAATTCGCAATTCGAAAATTCGTGATCAACAATAATCTTCAGTTACTACCCCCCCCCCCCTTTTACCATTATATAGTGGACCTACCTGCTCAGACCTTGTTTTTTTAGCAATTATATATTTAAAGAAGTTTTGGGGATTTGTTTTGCTCTCTTCTGCTACCTGCTGTTCTTTTTGTATTTTTGCTAATTTTATCTCCTTTTTACAGATTGTAATCTTCAAACGCTACAGCTGACCCCTCAGATTTGTATTTTTTAAATGCCCTTTTTTGTCTTTTATTGCCCTTTTTACAGAAGCTGTCAGCCATGGGGAGTTTAATTTTAGCCGTTTATACCTGTTACCTAAAGGAATACATTTTTTAGTGCAATTACTCTATGTGGATTTAAAGCTCTCCCATTTATCCTCAGCATTATTATGTGACAGTAGCTGCTCCCAGTCTATGCCCTGAAATGCTGCCCTCAACCCAGGGAAATTAGCCTTTTTGAAATTCTGTGTCTTTGCTCTGCCTGACAGAGTTTGCTTCTTATAATTTAGGGGGAATATAATTATATTGTGGTCACTATTACCTAGTGTTTCTCGAACAGCAACATTTTCAACAAGCCTTGCATCATTAGAAATTACCAGGTCCAACAGAGCATCACCCCTAGGGGAGCTTCTACAAACTGGCCCATAAAGTGGTCCTGCAGCAAGTTGAGGAATCTTCTCCCCTTTGCAGTTGAGGCAGAACCATGACCCCAGTCAGTGTCTGGGAAGTTAAAATCTCCCATTATGACCACTGTACCCGCCTGTGCAGCCTCTCTATTTGGTTATACAGTTGCGTTTCTATCTCCTCTGTGATGTTAGGGGGTCTATAGATTACACCAAGTATTATTTTTTCAGTGTTTATATCCTTTTGAACTTCCACCCATAAGGTTTCCACATCCTCACCATCCTCACCCACAGCTGCCTCTTTCACACTTGTCTTCAGATCACTCCTCACATACAGACACACGCCGCCGCCTTTTCTATTGACCCTGTCTTTCCTAAATAATGTAAAACCCTCAATATTAACAGCCCAGTCATGTGAGGAGTCCAACCTTGCCTCAGCCAAACCAATCTATGTGTTCTTCTAGTACCATAGCCTCCAGCTCCCCCATTAATATTTAATTAGTTGGGGCTAACTCGTGGCACATCCACCTAGGCTGAGCTGCAGTACCAGACACAGCCACAATGGTATGGCAGCGCTGTGTCTGACAGCACCTTCATTTAGTGCCATGCCTTGAAAAATAAAATATTGATTGGATGATCATTTCAATGGGCAATAAGAATTACTATGTTTTCCCTGCAGTGACTGCCAAAGGGTAAGATTGGATAACCTTTCAGGACAACATCATTGAATTTAAAGGGATTTTTCCAATTCTTTATTATTGATGACCTATCCTTAGGATTGCTCATCAATATCAGATCGAGAGGGTCTGACTGTCGGCACCCCCTGTTTATCAACTGATCAACAGTTCTATAGCAGCTGTTCCTGGTGTTGCAACTTAGTCCCATTCACTTGAAGTATGTAAAAGTATGCAGGTTTACCTGGTAGATGATCAAGGGAATGCATCCATCTGCTTGGGGGTTTCAATCTGACCGCACTAATTTAATATTGATGTGTGTTGATACAGTGTTGGCTAACCTCAGGCACTCCAGCTGTGGTGAAACTACAACTCCCAGCATGCTCCGTTCATTTCTATCGAGTTATGAGAACAGCCAAGCAAGTGTGCATCTTGGGTGTCGTAGTTTTACCACAGCTGGAGTGCTGGAGGTTAGCCATTACAGGCCTAGGCTAGTCTGAAAAAATGGTGATTGTGGATTCAGGGTGGTTTAAAGGGTTTGTCTGGGTTCAGAGCTGAACCCGGGCATATCCCCATTTTCATCCCTCAGATCCCCCTGATATGAGCATCGGAGCATTTCACCGGCACTAATGGGCAGGCTTTAGCGCTGCCCTAGCCATTTTACTGGCTAGCGCGGCGCTAAAGGCTGCCCATCCTACCAGTAATGGCACTGGGCTCACTACTAGGCGGAAGCCTCTGCCTAGCTTTCCCCATAGAGAGTCCGGTACATCACTGGATATCCTAAAAAAGCCTTTTCCCTGCGCGATCCAGTGCACAGTAAAGGAGAACATATCAGAGGGGCTGCCTGGTTGAACAAATCAATAGTCACCTCACAGTTCCCCTGCTGCTGCCCTTCCAATGCTGGCTGGGTACCTGCTGGTCTCTACTTCCTGCTCCCGTTTCTGCACACAGGAAATGCCCACTCAGCCTCTCACTGGCAGTAGAGAGCAGCAGGTCCCCGACCGGTGGAACAGTAATTGTGGGGCATCAGTAAGGTTAGTCTCAGTTCTTTTATGTTTTTGGTTTGTGCTGGAAAACCCCTTTAAAGACCATTAAAACCCTTTATTATTCTGGTCCAATAAAGGCGTAATTATAGAATTGCACATGTGGTATGTACAATATCATCAAAATTCAAAAACATAAGATCTGCAGACTGTAGATTTGTAGCACACACATCAGCGCGGTACAACGCATTTCATCTCGTATGCCAAGATAAATAGTTGGTGGCTTCTGACTCCAGCACAAATCAGTGCTTGCTAAAAATTGAGACTTTTCAGAGATGTAAGACTAAGACCCCAAGGAGTTATCAAGATCAGGACCTTGACAGAAGCCTAATATCATACTCCCGGTAGGGCACTGATGGGAAAAGAAAGATGCATTGGGTAACACAAGGACGATACAATCAGTATGGCTACTGTGGGACAATGTGATTTATTGTGATGGATGTAGTTTTTTCTTCTGTTAATGTAATTGTAAGTACAAAGTAAAGAACGAGCGTGCAGTGTCCTTCTACATTTACTTGTCCTAGCCATGGCGATCTGCTATCCATCACTGTCCTGTCCTTCCTGAGCATTATACTTCTGTGGGGTTTTAGACCTTGTTCACAATATCGTGTATGTGGCTTTTGCATTTTAGACTTTCCTCTGGTGACATATCTACAGTGTAAAGATAAGAAAGTTGTTTTATCTCCAGTTCACCAAACTTTTCAAAAAACTGAAAAGCCAGAGAAAAATATAAGTCCTAGAAGATGGGAGACAGAGAAAGAAGTGCAAGCCAGTTCCCCTTCCAAAAGGACAAGATTATTGAATGTCAGAGTATACTGTAATCCTTCTCTGAGTGACAGATGCAAGCCAGGTCTCCTTCCAAAAGAATAAGAGTACTGAGTGTGTCAAGAACAAATTACCCTGGTTAGCTGTGTGGCCTTGGGGGAGCTCTTGGGGTGCTTTTTATCATTAGGGAGACCACCTAGTGTACATGAGGAGTATTGTAGTCCAGCCAACGCTGTTATGTGTTTGTGGGAAAAAAACAAAAAAGAAGTAAGCCTATCTAATGCCAGCAAATGTAAGATATGCTAAGTTGCATACATGTTTCCCAGAAACACAGAGCAGCGTTGACTGGACTACAATAATCCTCATGCATAGTAGATAGTCTCCCTAATGAGAAAGCGCTTCCCAGAGGCCATTCAGGTAACCAGGGCAATATTCTTTTGAGACACTCAGTACTTTTGTTGTTTTGGAAGGTGAACTGGCTTGCACCTCTCTCTCTCTCTCTCTTTCTCTCTCATATGTGTAATATTCTCATACTATTGCTTGCCTTCACACAGGTTTAAAGGGTTTGTCACATGATTTAAATGTATAGCCTATCTTCAGGATGGGTTTTAAGTGTCTGATCTGTGGGGTCCAACTTCTGAGACCCCTATCATTCACGAGATCTATTCCACCATATGAATTGAACAGTGGCCCAGGGTTCACACTGCTATACCATTCACTCTATAACGGACTGCCAGAGATACTCCAGAAAAGTCAGAAATATCCTTTTATCTGGTCATACACTCTAGATAGCTAGTAACTAAACAGGCAGAGAGCTGTTCCTCGTGACTGCCCCCTCCATGCATACATGCTCAGCTCAGCCAAGCATGCGTGTGTTCTTATTGGGCAGAGGGAAATAAGCTGCTACTAGATCATTTTGATGGTGGCTTATCTCCTGAGAACAAAAAGATCCAACAGCTCGATCCTTCATTCGTCATCGTGGGACAATTAGAAAACCCCAATACATTTGGTCCCACCAAAATTGGCCATCTCAACCTAAACTACTCTGATATTTATAGCCACCTTTGCTTTTAAATGATAACATTTTGGCTGCCTTTTGCTACAAGTACAAGATAGCTTCCTATAAAGATGCATGTATCATTAAACTCTATGGAAGTTGTAAAAATGCTCTGTCTAGCCCCCTAGTGGTGGCTGCAGGCAACATACATTTTATCTAAGAACTGAATTTTGTTTTTTACACCTTGTTCTTTCAATTAGATGTAGTTTTAAAATTCTAATTATTTTTCTAAATCATTTCCAATTGTTCCACTACACATTCCAATTCAGCTGTGTATAGCAATGGTTGTAACCAAAGCCATCACTTTAAAGTTTTGGACTCCAATCCAAAATCTGTAACAGGCCTCCCACCTACCATGTGCCATTTAATTATAAAAAAAAAATGTTATTAGTTTTTACAATAACATAAAAGCAAATGCAAAATAGATACTTTTTTTCATTGGTTCAGTTGTTAATAAAGTTTCATAAAATATCAATATTATAGTCATGTTTAAAGATAACAAATATTGAGGTGTTTAATGCATAAATTTATCAGTTATAACCAGATCGCTTGTCTAGTGCGAATAAAGTCCAATAAGATAGATCAAGATGAACTTGAACTACAAACAAGGGCAGCAAAGGTTCCTAGGAAGGTCAAAGTCATACCAAAGTTATGTATGTTAAAGGGCATCTGGCTGACCTGTTACATGTGCGCTTGGCAGCTGAAGGCATCTGTGTTGGTCCCATGTTCATATGTGTCCGCATCGCTGAGAAAAATGATGTTTTAATATATGCAAATGAGCCTCTAGGAGCAACGGGGGCGTTACCCTTACACCTAGAGGCTCTGGTCTCTCTGCAACTGCCGTGCCCTCTGTTCTTTGATTGAAGGGCCAGGCTGTGAAAACATCATGTAACAATTAGAAGAATAAGCCAGCACCTCCACATATGGTGTCTTGTGCAAGGACCCGCTGGTCCAGTCCGTACAAATCCAGAAGGGTAGTAAGAGATGTCCACCACTGAGATGAATAAAAATCTTCAGTCTTTATTTCATAAGAGAAGACAGATTTTTCACATAGATGATGGTAACACTACCAACGCGTTTCAATCTACACGATCTTAATCATGGTATGGGGTAAATGCAAGTATGATGCTCCTACATACCTGGGTAGCAAAAAGCTGCACCAACCAGGTTAGGATTTTCATGACCACACAGGTGGTTATAATGTCAGCTATTCCTTGCATTTAACCCTTAACTGCTCACTTAGAAATATAAAAACACAATGAAATACAATACATGTAAATACATAACAGAACAAGTCCTCCAGATTATAGAAGGTTGGATGATACAAGGTTGGATGGCGCACATAACAGAGCAGCAGCTCATCCAACTACAAGCCTAACAGGGCCCTTGTGCTCAGTAGCACTACAGCACCCAGCGGCTCATGGAGGATACCCCCCTCATCTAAATACAAGTCCAGCAAGGCCTATTAAAGCACTTCACAACATACTGAAGTACCACAGCGCCCAGCGGCCCACTCACTCTATCTGCTACTGTATTTCTCTGCGGCTCATCCAGCTGTACTGAGGAAGGCTATACGCCGAAAACGTTTTGTCACTCTATAACTGGAACCCCCCTTGTTCAATAAAAACATTATCTTGAAATGCAATAAGTGGATTACGGGAGTCTATATTTGCCTCAGTATGAGAGAGGAATAAATCCCCAAATGGAGGGGTATCACATAAGCTAACATATATTTAAAAACTAGCACCATTCCTATACATACCAATTGGAATCACCATGCTATCCTTGGATGCTGTTCGCACTAGCAATGGTTAGAAGTCGGTAATTACACCATGCCCCATACATACTTGCAACAAATACTCCATCATTATCCTTGGGTGTTGTTTACACTGGCATCATCATCACTGAAAACATCATCATTCACAACACCTCTCCCGGCCCATCACAGTACTATTTTTCCACGTTACACCCACAAACTTTAATGTATTTTATTAGGATTTTGCATCCCCCCCCCCCCCCAGGTGAGAAAGGGAGGGAAAAAATTAATTAAATAAATTTAAAAAACACCTCAGCTAGCACTGGGAAGGGCCCCTCTGGGCCCCTGTCCAGCTGCACAGGTGATATGTCCCATGCCCCTAGTTTCTTGGATTGTGGCTACTGTGTGTTCTTCGTCATGTTCATCAGTCACATGACCTAGGCGTAGCTCAGCTCCATTGAAGTGAATGGGGTTGAGTTATGATACCGAGCATAGCTGCTCTACAATGGACAGCGCCGTGCTTGGTGAGCTGAGAAAAGGCTGTGGAACTAGGTGTCAGGCCCCCACCGATCAGATGCTGATGACCTATCCAGGGCACGGCTTCATCTCCATTCACCACCATGGGACAGTCGGAAATAGGTCAGCTATTTTTGGAACTCCCATTGCGGTAAACGGAGGGTGGTGCACACGAGCCGTTGCTCTCTGTTCACTCAGGGAGGTCCCGTTCTGGAGATAGGAGAGGGTCCCTGACATCGGACCCACACCAATCTGACATTGATGGCATATCCTAGTGACGAGCCATTAATGTCCTAAATGAGAATACCTGTTTAAGGTCCCTTCCACATTGTTTTGTAAATCAGTATTGTTAGAACATCCATAGGATTTTAAGTGATCACTGAGGATGTGGTAGTGAGAATGTGCCATTTAAAACACTGGTGCCTTCTTGTGTAGCAGAGGGGTCTTTGGTGCCGGCCATCCCTTTCAGACATCCACGGCATAGTCAATGTTCACTCTCATTAACCTTGGATATTTTCCGCTTGCTCAAGCACAGGTTTTGTAGTAAGTGTCTGACCACTTCTTCTCCCTGGTCTGAGAACAAATGAGTTGCTTTTGTCTGGAAGGCTTTGAGCCAATCTTCTAGAGATAGTTATTCTGCATGTAATGAAAAGAATAGGATCCAATTAGAGACCTCAAAAGCCGCGGGCTCACTGGTTTGGACCTCCAGCGATCATAACGCACAATTTGTGTACCGGTGATTTCTCTGGAATTATACAACTCAGATAGAAAAATGGTTTACTTATAATCTTCAGGAAACTCTATGTGGCTGATAGCCGTCCAATACTCCATTCATGGCTATGTCCATCTTTGCAACATTGTTGACTTTTACAATTACAGTTCCGAAAAAAATAAGCAGCTTCTTTTGATTAAAACATTTTAAAAAATCAGCCGTTTTGTGTCTGCAGCTCCTGGTTGAAGTTTTTTAAAAGCCATTTTTCAAATACCTTATTAGGGAACTCTGAGCGAATTGAGGGTGGTCCCTAGTCACGATTCTCATCCAGAACTTGAGGATGCCACTAGACCTTCTCTCACTCTAGTGGACACAGGGCGTCCCTGCATCCCCTTGTGAGCCCAGTGATTGCCATTAGTGTTGAGCGAGAATATTCGAATAGCGGATTTTTACCGCAAATATTGCAGCTTCGATAATTTGCGAATATAGCTGTATATATTCGCTACTTCGAATATTCAAATATATGTATTTTTTAACTGTTAATCCTTGTTGCTCTCTGGTTGTCTTCACACTTCCAAAAGCTGTTCTTACCTGTCCGGAGGATTCCTGGCTCCCTGCCCGCTCCAGTCAATGCCCGTTGCCGCTTCTGTCGGATCTGAGAATCACGATCTCACAAATTTAATTAAGTTGTAATCGCAATGCGATTAATATAACCTAAATTATTCGCATTGCGATATTCGTTGTATTCTAGCAATACAACCATTAGGAACTTAGCTCTAAGATCAATTATTTTTGATATCAAAATATAGATATATGAATAATTATTATCAATAATTATTATTATTATTTTTACACACACACACTTGGGAATAACTTGAAAAACCACTTTTAATGTAATCCAGTAAAAATGTGAACAGAACCTTAGTACCAAACTTTTTGTTGTTGTTTCCAATTAAATTCCAATTTGTTTTACAGAGAGCAATGTAATAAAAATGTGGAAAAAGTCAACAAGTAGTTTGCTGCTGTTGACTGAGCCCATTATGACTTTCTACTTATGTCATCTTACTAACACATCAACAGAAAACAGCTTTGTTACCAGATGAACTAATAACCTACTATGCAATGGACATTCATGTATTAAAGGGCATGGTGGTATGAGTCGCCGAGCCCGTCACACCCACAGACCTTACGTAGCAGATTCATCAGTACATACAGACACAGGAGAATAATGGATTCATGAACAGCAGCTTGTTAATAGTTTCCTATTATTTTTTTTTAACAACTCAGAGTAATAAAGAAACACAGGCCCTCATTTATCAAGACTGATGTTTGATGCACGAGTCTAAAAGGGAAAAAAGAAAACAATGAAGTGTACTCACCAAAGTTATCTTAATAAATTTGACGCATTTTGGACTTTCCGAAAGTCATAAAATAAAATCAGTGCATTCTATGAGCAGGCGTAGATTGATAGATTTACACCAAAATGCCCCCTCCTGATAAGCCACACCCGGATTTCAAATGTTTATCAAGCATAGAGCAAAGTTTGTGCAGCTTTTTAAAATTTTTGTTGTTGTACACTTTGTGTCTTATTGCTATTTTTTATATCTATCTATATATATAGTAGAGAGAAACGGATAGTGGCTCAACCTACTGGGTAGATTAGGAATTGGTGCTCACTCTGCAACACACCCTTTGTTGCTGAGAAGAAGAAGAATTTTATATAATTATAGGAGGGCACACCAAATATTTGGTTTCACATGGACAATGTAGAATTCGCATAATGTTATTAAAACATATACATGCAGAACAAAAAACACAAAACCAATAAAAAGTTAAAAAATGGAGTGTAAAATGTTAGAGCAACAGTATTGCAGTTCAGAATATATATCCAGATACCTCAATCACTATAAAAACATAATCCACTGAATTTGTCAGTCTTCAGGTTATGGATCTTATTGTCAGATCTCTATATATAGTCCATAACCTCAGACTTAGACCTATATGCTCCCCAGTATGGTGTTTAAATGTCAATTCCTCAATGTAATTATTCCATGCCGAAATTGTAGGTGTGTCCTATTTCGGCATCAGAAGTGGTACCATAGATAAGTTCATATAAGTAATGGTTAGTCTATTATTGCTGTAATGCTAAATCCAGAGAAATGTTCTTCTAGTTAGTGGAATATTAGAGTTCACTTATTCCATAAAATTTTCTGGCAATATGTAGCTCATATGTTGTGGCTAGATGCCGTACATTACCAGTCTTGCGCCCGTCTCTGCACCTGTCTTTGCGCCCCGTATCAGTCCGTGTTGTTTATTCAGGTCCGCTCACTGTATGGATGTGTCGGCCTTTACACACGGCGTCCCACGTGCTTCCGGCGTCCCACGTGGTTCCTTTACTCCGGCGCTATTGGTCCTATTATCGGAACACTGCAGTTATTATTTATCACAGACTTGTGTTTAACAGGGCAGTTGTACTTATATGCAGGCTGAGGACAGCATGTATAGATGTATATATCTTCAGGTAATCTTTCGATGACATCGCTGCATGCCAGCGTTTCGGAACTAAAATGTTCCTTCTTCAGTAGCTTAACCTTAAACTTATATCTTTACAGGGGCGGACTGGGAACTTAGAGTGGCCCTCAAAAAAATACTAAAAGTGGCCCCGTTTTGGAGTTGGGTCCAAATTGATGGAAGGCAGGGCCAGCAATACCATGTTGTGACACATTATACCACCCCAACAGAGCCAAATACCAGTCCATCACAAACTACTGCCAGCAGCACAAAATACATCCCCAAAAACTTCCACTGGCTGGCTGTGAGAAGGGCCCAGGCGGCCCTCCTAGGCATTGGGTCACCGGGAAATTTCCCTTTAAGGTCTATGGCCCCTGTATATATACTGTATGTAAATATATTTGTGTGTACATATATATATATATATATATATATAATGAAAATGATGAAAAAATGGGCGGCACACCAAAAGATAAAATAAGAAAAATGTATTCACCCATGTGGAATCGCGACTAGAGATGAGCAAACATTTAAAAAAAGTCCGTTGTTCGGCGTTCGGGTGGTGGCAAGTCGCGCATCCCGTTATGGATTCCACTATAGCGCATATGGAATCCATAAGGGGCGGCTGCCACCTACCCGAACTGTTGCACAGCCGAAGGACCTGGGGTGACGTCACTGTCATGTGATCAGTGCAGGGGGCGTGGCTCAGCACGGGATCAAATCAGTGCTGATCCACGCCCTGCACTGATCACATGACAGTGACGTCACCCAGATCGCCGACTGTCGAACTAGGTGGCAGCCACCCTATGGATTCCATATGCGCTATAGTGGAATCCATAGCAGATGCGCGACTTACCACCGAGCTAACTGGACTTAAATGTTCGCTCATCTCTAATCGCGACGTTTCAGCTCCAGACTGAGCCTTTCTCAAGCAAGTGTATATATATATATATATATATATATATATATGTATAGAAGAAGAAAAAAAAAATGGCAGCACCGAAAGACCAAAGAATGAACTATGTGCGGTGCTAGGTCCAGGGGTGTAAGCTAACCCTTGAATAAAAATAAAGAATATGGACAGCACTCCCGATGAAAAAATAAAATGTATTCACCCATGTGGTATACAGCTTGTATACCACATGGGTGAATACATTTTATTTTATTTTTTCATCGGGAGTGCTGTCCATATTCTTTATATGTATATATATATATAGTCATACACACAAACTTTGTTCACTTTTTTAGTATCTTCCTTCTACTTTTTGTTTTACAATTTTTATTTACTTTATATATATCATATTTTTAGTTCTAATTTTTGTGTTTTATTTTATGGATGTATATATATATATATTTTTTTTTTTTACAAATGTCTTTTATATATGCATTTTTTCTTTCTAATTTTTGCATCATTTTATTTGGAGTCTTCTGTTTACTCTTTGCGTCTTACTACATGATGTGTGGGTGATGTTTTATGTTCTACAAACCTGCTGGTATCTGCCTTTCTTTATCTAATTTGTTGCTCATTCACTGAAACATTATCATTCCTGTTACCTGTACGTTCCATAAAAGAAGCCTTTACTGTTTAATATCGGGCATGGAAGCAATCTGTTATGTGTAACACAATCCGATATTCATTTTCCTCTGGCGCTCCGGCTTCAGATGCACTTCACGTGATGCATCCTGATACCATCCAGTCGCAGTAATAATCTTACAAGAGTACCACCTGCTCCCGGGATGAGTTTGTCTGCAGAGCCACCTTCTTGTTCTCAAATTATCTGCTCATTGCAATGAATTCTTTCCAGTGGCTTATGTGATTTTAAGTAATAAATGCAGCCGGCTGCCTGTTATCTGAAAACAACCTGGATTTTTCTTAAGGTGGTCATGCACTCATAGCTGGGACTAGAAATCCTGCTCCCTTAGATTTCTGCAAATCCATTTGGAATAGCCAGTATTAGCACTGGTTTGCTATTTGCTAATAAAGGGGCTGTCTCAGCAGAGACAACCACACTCATATGGCATCCCTGGAGACGATCAGCTGATCGTGGCCGGTCCGTCCCCAACCAGTTGCCTGCGGAAGTTTTCTTTGGCCAGACATTTACCTTAGGCCTCATTCACACAGCCGTTGATCGGTCCGTTACGTGCATTGGGGACCGCAATTTGCCGAAAAACGGTCATGTGCATGAAACATTATAGCAGCCACTAGAGGGGTAATTTAGTATTACATGGTGGCCATTCAGATTGTTGTTCTGTTGCCTGAAAGGTAACCCGACAGCAGAATCAACTCTATCAAACCAAGTAATATTACGTGATAGGGTTGATCCTGCTGGTGACAATGATACCTGTCATGTGAAATTCAGTTGTGATGTTCCCGAGAAATATGACTTTTATTCTTTATGCAAACGAGGTGCATCGGGAAGGGGGTGGGGGGGTCAGTACTGGAAAGCGCTAGCTAGGCCTCATAGTACACTGAAACCTTCATTTGTATAAAAAATAAAAGTATTTTTTTTCTTTCTTAGAAACGCCCAGACAGGCATCATTTTAATCAGCAGGATCCACCCTATCAGGCAATATGTATGGATTAATAGGGTATGAAAACATAACCTCCCAGTTTCCCATGTGTATCCTGCTATCTGATGGCATTGCTGTCTCTTTTATTGGCTGTCTGATCTCATCTGACCCTTGTCAATCAGGAAGGACAGCGAAGGCTTGTAGAGAAAGCAGGAGGAGCAAGGGTGCACAGAGTGACTTAGCCCTGCCCTTGGTGCACTTAGCAGCTGATTTGCATATGAATTGAAAGTACTTTTTCTCCAGAATGAAGCAATGGATCTCTAAGTGAAAGGTCTCATTACATTCAGCTGAGCTAGCCCTTTAAGACACTGTGCCTGGTGCAAAAGTGACCTTCCTGGTGACAGACTCCCTTTAAGATTACATGGGAACCAAGTCTCCTGATAAAAGGACATTTATCTCAGTCAACGCTTTTACACTCAGCCACTCCTTCCCATAACAGAAGCGAACTCTCTCCAGACTTTATTACTTGTCATATAGACTCGGGCAGCCACAATAATAATGACCCTTTATAAGGTGCCTTCAAGTACATCCTAATAAATTAGTTACCCACCAGAACATCGAAATGCCTTTCTGAGCTGATAAAGAAGGGCAAAGGTTGGATATGGTCTACTAAGCCTAAACAATTTGAATATATACTTATACAGATATATATACAGGTGCATACTTGTGGCCAAAGGGGTACTTTATGGGAACCTAGTCTGTGTACCCCAAGACTGAACCCTAGCCTTACATATGATAAAATGCCCATATCGAAGCTCTGAAGAATTCTTGGAACAAACAAAGGACTCCATTATACTGTGCTACCCCATTTGCTGGTGATAGGTCCCATTAGATCTGGACAAGAAGATGGCGTGGAGAGACCAATACAATTTTTTTATTCAAAACAAAAAATAACGTGTTTTTAGGGTGTAAGGCTCCATCCTTAGGTCAGAACAAGATGGAGGAGGAGCCTTTTACCCTGAAATGCATTGTCCTTAGAGTTTTTATTTCTCAGTAAAGAATTGGTATTGCCTCCACACCATCCTCCTGGCCATTCCGAATGTGACTTGTCGGTTGTCCACCTGTTAGTCTTTCTGACCCTCTATATCCTAGGCTTGGTCATGCATGTACTGTATGTGTGCCTAATAGGGAGAGGGGAGTAAGTTGCTTCCGCCCTTGAGAACACAAGGATCAGGCATGATGAAGTCTGTCCTTACCGGCCCGTTTTCCCTCTCAAAATCTTTAATTGGGAGAATTGGGACACACCCATACACATTAGATCAGGGGTGCACAACCTGCGGCCCGGGTGCCACATGCGGCCCTCGATACCATTCGGTGCAGCCCCCAATCATCTGGTAAAAGGCATGTAGGTCTATATCTTATGGCTTCTTACATGTATCTTTCATGTATTCTCCTATTAGATGGGAGTCCTAGAACTGTAACTAGACATTTATAGTATATACTGTATGTTCAATATGCCAAAAATACAGTATTTCAGTTGGTAATACCCCTTTAAGTTTTATTTTCGGCCCTTGGAATTGGTTCAGACTGACAATGTGGCCCCCAACCAGAAAAAGTTGTGCACCACTGCATTAGATGGTCAACCGTTCCTCCCAAAATCATTGGGTTTGGCAGACGTTCATCCAGTGGTATGGCCATCTTAAGAGGCCAGAGTGACCAGGTGACCAAGTGCACAGACGTATAGGAGGACCTTCTTCTACATCAGAGACCATGAGGTTCAACCTAGACAACCCCAGGAGATATGTTCAAGGCTGTTGAGAAAGGCCTGCGTGCCGAAACGCGTCCTGTGCTTATGGACTATATTATTTTCTAAATAGACCTTCTTGAACATTCAAGATTAGTTGCTGGGACCTTCTATCTTACTACGTGTGGAATTGGTCCTGTCCCGTGCAACGTTACAAGCGAGTGCTGGCCATTTTCTTATAACCCCAGGAGATATGGCATGTGTGTGCAACCATAGTACAGTTCACAATGCAAAAAAAAAAACTGTGAACGTAAACTTGTAAACAGCCGATGGGTAGAACCTCAGAATACTTTAGTCTGGTGTGCCCTATGTGTCCCATCACTGAGGAAAGGATGTTTCTCTGGTTGACATACCGTAAAGGAAGCCTGCACTCTTTCCAGTTGGGTGATGTTCAGGATTTGCTCAAAATGGTTATGAACAATGCAGAACATTTGGTCTTTGACATAGTTACATAGTTAATATGGTTGAAAAAAGATATACGTCTATCAAGTTCAACCAAGGGATGGGTGGGGACACGAGTCCCAGAAAGGAAGTGAGACTCAGATTTCTACACATTTTCATAAGACATATTGACCTTCTGAAATAAGTGCTCCTCAACCCAATTTTGTGGAACGCAGGCGAACTCGATAGACACCAGGCATGATCGCAGTGGTAAGTTCACCAATAATTTGGATATCTTCTCATCATGTTCTGTATGTCCAACATTCTAAAATATTAGGTCCTTAAGCCAATATGGGTGGAGGGATACAGTATATTTCCAAGTGAGGTGACAAGTTAACTCCGATAAGTCCTGTCCTAGGTCACGATTTATAATCTGTTCCTCCTGTTGACATACTGTAAAGGAAGACTGCACTCTTTCCAGTTGGGTGATGTTCGGGATTTTGCTCAAAATGGTTATGACTGATGCAGAACATTTAGTCTTTGACATAGTTACATAGTTAATATGGTTGAAAAAAGACATACGTCCATCAAGTTCAACCAAGGGATGGGTGGGGACACGAATCCCAGAAAGGAAGTGAGATTTCTACAAGTCTTCGTAAGACACGTTGACCTTCTGAAATAAGTGCTTCTCAACCCAATTTTATGGAACGCAGGAGAACTCGGTAGACACCAGGGCATGACCGCAGTGGTAAGTTAACCAATAATCTTGATCATCATAATGAATTTTGATTTGGATATCTTCTCATCGTGTTCTGTATGTCCAACATGCTAAAATATTAGGCCCTTAAGCCAATATGGCTGGAGGGATACAACATATTTCCAAGTGAGGTGACAACTTAACTCTGATAAGTCCTGTCCTGGTAGAAGTATAGTGCCCAATAAATCAGAAGATACCTACATTCAAGGCAATGGAGGGAAAGGAAGGCATGTGATTTACCACCGCCTCTATGTATCACTACAGGGTGTGGATAAGGCGTTAATCAATCACACAGCTCATTGGGAAGGAGTAAATTAGCATTTCCCAAAAAATGTCTACAGCCGTCTCCCTGTTCCTGTGTTCTAGCAGGGTAGTTCTGCAGACGCTTCATAAAATATTTTTAAGACATTTCTGCAGTACATTGCTTTATTGAATTTTGCTTCAGCAGCTTTCCACGAGTTGATTACTCCTGCCACATCTCCTGCACAGTTTGCCTTAAGCAGAGCATGATTTAGGGCATGCTGTCTGCCACATCTGCCACAATAGTTCTGACAAAAGTTTTTGTTTTTCCTTTCCCCTCATCTACATTAATTTACCTTCAATCCCGGGAGGCCTATCAGAATGGGATTGAAAAAGAGGTCAGGTCGTTACCCTTGAAACAACAGGTACATTGGAATTAGCAAGCTCCTTCTCATTAACATTTTTCTATAATGAAGCACGGCTCATCTGTGCCTGTCACCATGCTGCATACCGCTACACTTCCTTGCTCCGTAAAATCATATTGTTCTAAAATAGCGCTTACTTTTTTTCACGACATCTTTCCAGGTCTTGAAAATGCTAATAGAGGAGAGTCCCTGATTTAGGACTCTAGCCACCAAGAGTGTCTCGTTTTCTGTAGGACCCAGTGTGCAATATACAGTTTATTGATCTCTATAGGGACTGTGTAATACCTTATTTGCCCTGCGGAGGTGCTACAGGGAAATGGAGCAGTTGCTCTTAGGATCCTCTATGCATTACTGCTTATCATTGGGGATACCAATAGCAAGAAATTAACGTACCAAGAAGGGATTTACCATAACGGCCCTATAGGCAAATTAAAGATTCCCAGGAACCCAGTTCTCCTACGATACAGGAAAAGGGGTTTGCTGATTAAGACACATTATCCCCTAGTCACAGGATAGGATGATGAGTCTGATCAATATGGGCTCAACCTCTTGGGCCCCTGCTTTTAACAAGAATGGGGCCTTTATGCATGCTTGTGGATGCTCCATTCAACTCCTTGAAAGCCAAGTACGAGTGCTCGCCTATCTCGGGCAGCCTCATAGAGCCAATGGGAGCAGAACCGTGCATGCTTGACTGCCGGTCCATTCAAGCGAGGGAACACCCCCACCCCAGCCTCGTTCTTGTGATTGGCAGGGACCCCAGCGGTTGGACCCCTGCCGATCAGACACTTACACTACATATAGTGTCCTCCATGGGAAAACCCCTTTAGGGTCCATTCACATCAGTTTTCAGTTCTTTGGTTCCGTCAGAAGAAGAGAGAGGGGGAAAAAAGGATCCTGTAAAAAAAGGGATCCTGTGGCATCAGTTGTCATCAGTTTGAGCCATTTCGATCTGAGATCCGTTTTTTTAGACAGAAGAAAGTCCTGCATGCAGTACTTTTTTTGGCTGAGTATCTCAGATGGAAATGGCTCAAACGAATGACAGACTGTCTTGACAGGATCCATTTTTACAAATTCTGGGTACTTTCTCGCTCACATCTTTACGTGACAGATCAGAAACGGCCGCTAGGCACACTTGCGTTGTGAGAGATCCCGGCGTACTTCCGTCGCGGAATGCACGCTGGATCCTGCACTAGCGCAAAGTGAACTGAAAGCATTTGAAGGCTGATCAGTCTTCCAAGTGCTTTCAGTGATGACCTATGGCAGCCAGGGCCGCTACTAGCGTCCTGGTTGCCATAGCAACAGTGAGGAGCGGGGAGGCGGCATGCTCGCATTCCCGATGCGGCTCCCCGGGCGCTCCTGAATGACGTCAGGCGCCCCTGCGCGCGGATCACGTGATCCGTGCGATCACGTGATCTATGCACTGAGGCGCCCTGGCGTCATCCTAGGCGTCCCGGGGCCGCACAGCCTGCAAGTGCTGCTCGCACCTCCTCTTACTATGGCAACCCAGGACTTTAGCGTCCTGGCTGCCTAGTAACCAGTGACAAAAAGCTAGCGTCGGGTTCGGCAATGCGCGGAAGCGGCGTTTAGCAGAGCGGATCAGACTAATGCCCTTCAATGGGCATTAATTCCCAGATCGGCGTTGCTTGTATGTCTTCCGGATTTTGGACGGAGACAAATCCGCAGCATGCTGCGCTTTTGTCAACGTCCAAAAAACGTTCACATACTGAGCGGAAGACATCCTGAACGGATTTCTCTCGATTCAGGATGCATGGGGATAATCTGATCAGTAGCTTTCCGTCCTAGAGACCCGAGCAGCGGATCTCTAGGGCGGAAAGCTAAACGCTTGGAGTGTGAAAAAGAGGCCTAAGGCCTCTTTCACCTGCGTTCTGAGAATCGGCGGGAATTCCATCCCGCCGTATCCGATCAGAAGCATAAGTAAGCCTGAAAGCATTTGAAGACTGATCAGGATCCTGATCAGTCTTCGAAATGCTTCCAGGTTACCATGGCAGCCAGGACGCTACTGAAGTCCTGTCTGCCATAGTAAGTACTCAACGTCACCTACCAACCCAGCATAAACCGTAGACGCGGGACTAAGCCGAAACAAACCCAAAAACACAAGGACCCACATCTAAATCAAACTCAATATTTTATTAAATACATAATACTAAAAACATATACTTGTATAAATATAAATAATACAGTAATAGGGAGCATACAACACCTCACAGATGTGACACTGCTGGTGATATAGATATCCTCAGTACATCCCATACGCACAAAAAAGTATTACAAGCCCAAAATGTCAATGTGAATTAAGATACTACAATAGTCAGGCATAAGCTAATACAAACAAAGTGCTAATAAGGAAAGATCCTGGAACTCACCAAGCAGTGCCACACACCCCGACGCGCGTTTCGCACCCGGCTTTTTCAAGGGGCATGAAAAAGTACTCAGCAGCAGTGTAAGTACTCAGCAGCCGGGCGCTCCTTCATGACGTCACAGGTCCCCGCGGCGCATAGATCAGGACAGGACTTTGTTTTCCGTTTTGCATAACGGAACCCAGGCGGATCTGTTATGCTTTTCCATAGACCTGTATTATGACAGAAAGCAAACGGAATGCCTTGTAAAGGCTTCTGTTTTGCATTCTGTCTGGGCATTCCGTATAACCATGTTATAACGGAAAGCAATAACGGAATCTCTAAGGCTAGTGTGAACCCACCTTTATTCGGAGTCCGGAAGGAATAATTCCTCTAATATAAGGAAACCGGCATGCACCTCATAGGGGAGTTTTTGCCTTCCTCTGGATCAACACGGTAGGATTATATATTGGACTTGACGGACCTGTGTCTTTTCCAACCTTACCAACTATCTAAGGTACGGTATATCTGGGGAGATCAATTCAGTCCTGTCCTAGTAGAATGTCTTTTAGATTCTGTTCACATTTGGTCAGCGGCTTCTGTCTGAGGAATATGTTGGGAGCGTTCCCCTGTGTATAGTTCCAACCAATGCCGGTGAGCTGTATATGTCGTTGTGGCCGTAGACTACGAGGCTGAAAAGAAGTATATCACAGTCTTTTCTATACAGTTATAAAAAGTGTGCCAAACGGATACCAGAATGACAGAGTGCCTCCATTGGTTCATTGGGGACCTACGGATACGTTCAGCGCCTGCACAGGGACATTCACCAAGTAGGTTTGCATGATCTGAAATGAGCATAGCCTTACCATTACACTACAGAAAATGCAGGTCTTTTTAGCTGTAGCCTAAGCAGAAGCAGCACCTGCCAGTTTCTCCCGGGATAAGCTGCCGACTGGCCCCTACTGCTTACTGACGTGTTCAATGAGATGTGGCCACTAGGGGCGCTGTTACACATACATTTCTTGCTGCTTTTTCTTTTTCACTTGAAGGCATAATATTTTAAGGAACACTGCGTCTCAAATGTATTTGTCCTTCTAAGGAAGTGGAATAGAATTCATTGCCTGCACAAGAAACACATATCTGAAGAGACAACGGAAAATGAAACATATGTTATATTTCCTAAGGCGTGCTAAGTGCGGATATACTGTGAATGCTATCGTACTTTCTACAGGGTATGGCTTTTTGGAAAGTGTGACTTCTGTGCACAGTGGAAAGCTCATATGGCCTTAAAGAGTTGTCCGGCCTTGGAGCCGACAACCATGGGGGTCCGCCACTGTCTCGCTGAACACAGAAAACCCCAACTCACTTTTCCACCTTCCCATTTCTGCTCTGTTCCTGACCACTTCCAGTCCGTGCAGAAACAGGAACCGCCAATCACAGGTCTGAGCAGTCGCATTAGCTTCAACGATATGTAACTTCGGTGACGTAGAGTTCAAGTCGCTGTGATCACTGAGGCCTTAGCCGCTGTGGTCTCGGGACCAAGTCGCATCCTGGTCTTGCAGGGATCGGAAGAGCCCAGGAATGGAGCAGCGGCAGGACCACGGACAAGTGAGTGGGGGGTGAGAGAGCAGAGGACGTGGCAGTTACAGAGAGAGCTGAGCCTCTAAGTGTAATGGTAATGCCCCCATTTCTCCTAGAGGCTCATTTGCATATATCAAAACATCAGTTTTGGGTGCACCATGGCCTCTTCAACCCTTGAGAAAGCTGACGGCGAAACGTGCGTCGGGGCGTGGCGGTCTGACCTGAGGCTGGACACAATTATTTGGTTTACATGTTATTTGGTCTGTACTATGTATAGGCGTACCATTAGGCTGTGTGTATAATACTTATTTACAGTATGTACTCTTAAGACTCCATTCACACATTCGCAATTCTGTTCCGCATTTTGTGGAACGGAATTGCGGACCCCTTCATTTCTATGGGGACACACTATGTCCCGCCCGGATCCGGAATTGCGGATCCAAACTTCAGGGTCCGCTCCTCTGTTCCGCAAAAAAATGCGGACAAGAAAAGGCATTTTCTATGAGAGTGCCTGCGGTGTGCGGTCCGCAAAATGCAGGACGCACATTGCCGGTGTCCGTGTTTCGTGGATCCGTGGATCAGCAAAACATACACTGATGTGTGGATTGACCCTTAGCCTACATGCACACGACAGTGGTTTTTTTGCGGCCTCCGTTCCGTTTATTTTTGCAGATCCGATGGTTTCCCATTCATTTCTATGGATCCGTTAAAAATGCGGATGCCTCTTCCGTTGCCTGTCTGTGTCCGCTGTCCGCATTTCACGTCTGCAAAAAAAATATGGCATGTCCTATTCTTGTCTGCAAAAAACGGTTTGCGGACCGATAGAAGTTAATGGGATGGTTGCTTGGAAACCAGGGCACTTGTACAGGTACTTTAGGAAACTGGTTCAAGCCTTCCGGGGTTTTTTTGCGGATCCGCAAAAAAAAAAACAGAAGACACACAGAAACACAACCTACAAAATTTGCAGACACACAGAACGGATGTGGATGTGAAAAAAAGGAATACGGATCTGCGATTTGCGGACAACAAAAAACAACTGTCGTGTGCATGTAGCCTTAATCTGCGCTTTATAGTACCTCCCGAAAAATACTTTTTGCACCTGAACTTTATTGCATTTATCCTGCCGTGTTGTCACCACCACTATGTTGGTGTTTTTAACCTTTTTTATTTATTTGTGTATGCCTATCCTGTTTAATAAAAATGTGATACTATGACCATGATGGATGTGCGATCAGCTTGTTACGTAATATTGAACCACATATACTTCTGATGATGATCTATTCAACCAGCTGATCAGGAATCAGCCCCCCAGCGATCAGTATTGATGAGCTATCCTCAATATCTTAATCTCAGAAAACCCCTTTAATAGAAATCATTTAACAGTCCTTACAGCGATAAAATGCCGATTTTATAAGGTTACAAGAGCAGAACATATAAAGTGTATGTGGGCGGTAATACAGGGGTGGGCAGACATATTCTTACCCTATTGTCTCCCTAACACAAGTCCTGACGTTCCTGAGATACTGTGACAGATGAGGAGGACAATATGGCCCCTTTCGATCCTTCGCACTTTGTTCCCACAGCCCTGGGTGACGTCGGTTTTACGGACACTTGTATAGTATTTCGTATCAGACTTATAGATCTGAATCAGCTTAAAAGGCCTCTCGTCTCCCATGTGCCAAAGACGTTTCTATCCCTGCGACGGTTCCTCTCCGGGAGGCTGCATTTCCTTTCTAATCTAATCCATTTACAAAATGTCTCACAATTTGTTGAATAAAGTGAAGAAAATTGATATCTTTTCATTAGGCTGAAAACATTATTCTTCCCCGACGGCGTCTCCAGTGAGTTCTCCATTTATATTTTATTTCTTTTGGTCTTTGCAAATGAAAAGTCGAGCAAGATCCTTAAAGGCAGGGGCGTAACTACCATAGCGGCAGACCAGGCGACTGCTATGGGGCCCAGGGCAGGAGGGGGCCCAGTCTTAGTTGGGATTATCTCTTCTTCTACTGGAGGTGAAAACTTGGTCAGGACTCTACCCTCTAAAGCAGGGATGGCCAACCAATGGCTCTCCAGCTGTTGTGAAACTACAATTCCCAGACATGCTTCATTCATTTGTATGAGAGTTCGGAGGAGAGCAGAGGAAGTAGGCATGCTGGGAGTTGTAGTTTCACAACAGCTGGAGTATTGGAGGTTGCCTACCCCTGCTCTAAAGGAACAACTTTTAGCAAATGAAGCAGTGTAAAAATAGCCCAAGGGTCATTGAAAAGGGTTTAGGCAGAAACCCTTCTGTCCTGTGTGGGGGCTGATTAGATCCTTGCGCTGGGGCCCTTACTTCTCTATGTACGCCACTGCTTAAAGGCTAAGTACAACTTTGGAGGCCATTTTTGTTTATGATTGCATTTTACTCATTTTTGGCTAAAAATCATATTTTCAATTGGCCTTCATTAAAAATATTGAACAGTTCTGTCACAAAGGGTTAACTTTTTTTCTAACTGTGTGACTGGTTCTTTCACTCTCACTTTGTGCTGGTCATCTAACAACCCTTATCTCTTAACTACTGAGAGGACATAAACACTTATTTAAGGCCTCTTTCACACTTGCGTTGTCCGGATACGTCGTGTACTCAATTTGCCGGAAGTGCCCGCCAGGATCCGTAACAACGCAAGTGACCTGAAAGCATTTGAAGACGGATCAGTCTTCAGTATGCTTTGAGCGTTACTATGGCAACCAGGAAGCTATTAAAGTCCTGGTTGCCATAGTAGTAGTGGGGATCGGGGGAGCGGTATACTTACAGTCCGTGCGGCTCCCAGGGCGCTCCAGAATGATGTCAGAGCGCACCATGCACATGGATCACGTGATCCATGCGTGTAGGGCGCCCTGACTTCACTCTGGAGTGCCCCGGGAGCCGCACGGACTGTAAGTATACTGCTCCCCCGTTCCCCACTACATTTTACCATGGCAACCAGGACTTTAGCGTCCTGGCTGCCATGGTAACCATTGAGAAAAAGCTAAACGTCGGATCCGGGATGCGCCGAAACGACGTTTAGCTTAAGGCCGGATCCGGATTAATGCCTTTCAATGGGCATTAATTCTGGATCCAGCCTTGCGACAAGTGTTCAGGATTTTTGGCCGGAGCAAAAAGCGCAGTATGCTGCGGTATTTTCTCCGGCCAAACAACGTTCCGGTCCCGAACTGAAGACATCCTGATGCATCCTGAACGGATTTCTCCCCATTCAGAATGCATTGGGATAATTCTGATTAGGATTTTTCCGGCATAGAGACTCGACGACGGATCTCTATGCCGGAAAACCAAAACGCAAGTGTGAAAGAGCCCTAAGCCACATTCTTATCAGTAAGAAAGGAACTGAGCAATAATAAGTGTTTACAATGTCAGAGAGCAGAGATAAGGAGGCCGTTAGCTCCCCAAATGACGGAAAAGACAGAAAATCCACAGGCAGCTACTAGAGCATCTCAGCTCTGTACACAAAAAGGGGTCCATATTTTTTAATAAAGACCAATTGAAAAAAATATTTTTAACTCAAAATATGTACAATGCAATAATAAAAAACAAATGCCTTTAAAGGGGATGTGCCACCATTAAATGTTACTTTAATATAATTCAGTATGAAAAACTAGTGACTTTTGTCATTTACTTTTTGTTGCAGCAATGCATCAGCTGTCAGATATTCTCTACACTTCTTTATAATGGCGCCCCCTGGTGTATGATCAGCGTTGCAGTGTACACGTCCACCTACTGAGGTAGTCGTACATGTGCAGTGCCATCCTTCAGGCCTGTTTCACACTGCCGTAAGAGCATAGAAAGACAGGCATCGGCCGGGAAAAAAACGATGCATGCAGTGGTATTTGTCCGGCCGATTCTCAGCATATTTCGGCCGGACCTTATCGTTGATGGGGCTGGACGACATTGCGGCAGTGATGGATCTGTAAACTCTAGTGTGAAACTAGCCTTGACAGTTATATAGAGAGAGCTGCAGCAGAAAGGACATGTCCCCTGACAAATAACACACCGCTTAAGCTGTGATAGGGTGAGAGCTGCTGCAGAAAGGACTCACCCTGAACTCTAATAGGAAGGGATCTGCAGCAGAAAGAACATGATCACTGAGAAAGTAAACTCCCCCTGAGCTGCATTAGAAGGGACATATCCCTTGGAAAAGGACACACCCTGTGAGCTGCCAGCCTGAAGAAAATCTAGCAGAGCTATTTGAGTAGTGATTGGGGAGATCTCTGGATCCATGTGAGGTACAGGAATAGTTCTAGCTTTGTTAGAAAGAGATTGTTATGTACTATGTGATGTCTGATTTTCATCCTTTACATTAGTCATGGGGTAACCCCTTTAATCCCAAATGTGTCAAATATCTACACCAGGCAAAGACAAATAGACTTTCCTCCAAATTTTTAAAACTGTACATCGCATATAGTCCAGATAGTATATAGTATATAGAAGTATCTACCAAAGCGACATAGAAAATACACTCGAATATAAATCGTATAATCTCCTTAAAGTGAAAGTCCGTCTTTTACCGATGTGCTGTTTCCTGATTTAACTTTTTTTTACTGATAATTTCTTAATATATATATATATTTCCTGCCTTGACATAGATGTAAAATACAACACACTGCCTACCTACAGCCTCGCTAGAGGGCGCTCAGGAGCTTACCGCATACTGTGTTGCCATTGAGCTCAGTTAAACAGTATGCAGAGCTCCCCCTAGTGTCCAGCACCGTTTTTGTCCTATTAATGGACAGTACTTTTTCTCCAGATCATTACTACGTTCATTGTCCCACTGATTACATTTCTAATGATGTACAGGGTACAGTGAGCTGCTGACACGAGAGGAGACGGAAAGTAGCTTTATCAGCAGTGCTCTTTGGTGTCATTAGATATTACAGCTCGCAGCTACTATCAAAAGTAAAAAATGTCAGGACAAAATAATCGGGGGGAGGGTCTGCATTTTGTACAGAAGCAACAATTCTGGAGCATCTGTTCTTATAACTCTGTTGTAATATACTGTATATATATATATACACATACATAACTCATAACAGCATGTTATGGCTGTATTATTTGTGTACTGTACTGTTGTAATATATAAGCACATTATGGTGGTATTATTTGTGTACTGTTTATTGTGTAATATGTAAGCACATTATGGATGTATTATTTGTATTCTTTACTGTTGTAATGTATAGGCACGTAATTGCGGTAATATTTGTGTACTGTACAGTTGTAATATATAAGCACATTATTGTGGTATATTTTATTTGCATACTGTACTCTTGTAATATATAAGCACATTATGGCTGTATTATTTGTGTACTGTAGTGTTGTAATATATAAGCACATTATGGCTGTATTATTTGTGTACTGTACAGTTGTAATATATAAGCACATTATGGCGGTATTATTTGTGTACTGTAGTGTTGTAATATATAAGCACATTATGGTGGTATATTTTATTTGCATACTGTACTGCTGTAATATATAAGCACATTATGGTGGTATATTTTATTTGCATACTGTACTCTTGTAATATATAAGCACATTATGGCTGTATTATTTGTGTACTGTAGTGTTGTAATATATAAGCACATTATGGCTGTATTATTTGTGTACTGTACTGTTGTAATATATAAGCACATTATGGCTGTATTATTTGTGTACTGTACTGTTGTAATATATAAGCACATTATGGCGGCATTATTTGTGTACTGTACTGTTGTAATAAGCACATTATGGCGGTATTATTTGTATACTGTACTGCTGTAATATATAAGCACGTTATGGCGGTATTATTTGTGTACTGTACTGTTGTAATATATAAGCACATTATGATGTCAATAACTGAGCAGTGTATAAGCAAGCACTGCGTGACCGAGCACTCTTTGGAGGTATTAATTGATCACCCTGTGGCAGTATTAACCAAACACTGTGCAGTAGTATTAATTGAATGAACTTGTGGAGGGTATCAGAACTAAAATTGTATTTGGGTGGTCTGTTCTTATGTGCCCATCACTGAAATACATAGGGTTTTGAAGGAAATAACCTCTACGGTATTTCTGTGTGGACCGGCGGGGTCGGCCTTCCTCCGTCTGCTCCTGATTTCATCTCTTGTACGTATAATGTGATCCCTCACTGTGATGCTGGACACAATCTCACAAGTGAATTCAATATTTCTGTAGAAAAAAAATAAAACAGGAAAACAAATGAGAATTGCTGGTTTTTCATTCCAGCCACAGGATGACTGCAGATCGCCGTCCCGTCCCCCGTGTGACACCGATACAGGAATCAAAACCACAGGAACGTCTAGATTTCGCTCCACAGAAGCTTTGCGGACATTTTCGTTTAATAAATGATGATACTCTCAGTGGAACCCCTCCATGCTGCTTTATTCAGATGCAAACAACTATATCTTACCCATCAAATATACATGAAATGATTTGAATCCTATCGGAAGATTCACTGCAAAAATAAAATCCCTCGTAGATACAAGTCCTTGAGTTGTCCTAAATTCTCAAATTATTAGATACATCTGTTCAGTCGCCCATTTTTTCCAACTTTGCTTTAAAAATAAGGCGCCCTGAACACAATTTTTCTCAAAGTATTGCCTAAATCTCCACGAAAGAACTCTAAATTCCTGCTTCCTCTCCTACAGTATATTATACAACTGCCTGCCTGCAGCCACCTCTAGGGGGAGCCGAGTGTACAGAAATGTATACAGTCTCCATGTAGCTCAATGGAAGCTGTAAAAATCTGTTTTCACTAAGCGCCTCCCTGTGGTAAGCGCAGGAAATTGAAACAGTACTTACGTATGCAATAAAAAGACAACTTGTCCTGCAAACTACAAGACCCCAATATTGCTGCGTTGATGCTAAACTAAAAAATAAAAAATTAATTAATTCTGAAAGGCGAGGTTAAAAAAAGTCTCTGAATTTGGAATGGCTCTGAAGTACAAAAATGACCCAATTATTTTTTTTGTCACTCCTGTTTAAGAGATGTTTAGCAGTGGGACATAAAGGGGTTTTCCAGGAGGCGATGCAACTTGTGGACGGATGTGGCACTTTTTTTTGTCAGAAAGGAATTTTTTTTCAGTCCTGTCCAACCCCTTTTAAAGTTATTTTAAAACCCCCTTTTTGTAGATTGAAGCCAGATTAAGGCTAGATTTAAAAAAACGGACACACTGTCAGTTTTTCATAGACATTTTGCATCAGTGTCTCCATTTTTTTGTCCAACATTGATTTTTAACAGTTGTTTTGCATCATTTTTTAATCACCGTTAAAAACAGCCATTAAAAACAGATCAATTTTATTGGCTTCATTTTTAAAACCCATCTCCTGCAGGATGGACGGACTGGGAATTTAAATTGGCCCTGGAAAAAATACTAAAAGTGGCTCAGTTTTGTGGTTGGGTCCAAACTGATGGAAGTCAGGGCCAGCAATACCATATTGCGGCACATTATACCACCACAACAGAGCCAAATACCACAGTTATACTACCCCCAGCACCAAAAAATACATCCCCCAAAACTTCCACTGGCTGGCCATGAGGATGGCTTAGGCGGCCCTCTAGCATCACCCCACCGGGAAATTTCCCTGTAAGATCTATGGCCAATCCGCCCCTGTCCTGCCGTGCTCTGTAGTGCCTCCTGGGTATATAATGGCCCCCATAGTGCCCCCAGTATCTCTAATGGTCCCATTTGTTGACACTAATGAGGGGGAAGGCGGTATGGGGAACATTATTATGGTCACTATGGGGACATATATACAGGGGACACTATAGGGCCATTATATATATATATATATAAATTTGATTTTTATTGTTTACCCGTTTTAATGGCTGTTAGATGGGTCTCACTCATTTGTAAACGGCGCTAAAAATGGGCAGATTGATTTAATTGGGGTCTGTTTGGCCATGAAAATGGGCCAAGATAGGACATGTCCTATTTTTCCACAGCCGCAATTCAGTAGCCTTTAAAAAAAACAGCCATGTGAGTAGCCCTATAGACTTTGTTGGGTTCTGAAGGCAGCTGTAGTGTGAATATAGCCTAAATCTCATGGGTCTGGCCCCAGACACTCCTAGCGATTAGGTCTTCTCTCCAAGGGAAGCATGTGGCGGCCACTACAGGTGAAAAGCAGTGTTACATGTTGCCCATTCAAACGGCTGCTTGACCATTCACGGGCCAACTCTATGTTAGCTGCTCTACACTTGGCCGAGACCCCCCCCCCTCCCTCCATAAGCAGATGGAAAGAGGTTGTCTTCAGGAGGCTGCCCCTCTGCGCCTACATTAAATGCGTTTACAACCCCATATAATATATTGGCAAAATAATCAGCAAAAATAAATGCATCAGTTGAGCGAGAAAAACTAGAAATGAGCTCAGCGTACATCCATATTCCGCACCAGCGCGAACGATTGCATGACAGAATGATTCATCCTCATCGTTAGACTGGTTACTAATTATGTGCATATTAATTGTCGCGCAGTTTACCACTGTTTACCCCCAGCTCCATATTATGGTCTGACAGATGTTAAATAATAGAGTCGGTGTCACTATGGGAAACCACTATTGTCAGTTTGGCAATTGACATCCTTCCCTCTGTGGAGGCAACATCTTTTTGATG
This sequence comes from Bufotes viridis, assembly GCA_033119425.1. Classification (NCBI taxonomy): domain Eukaryota; kingdom Metazoa; phylum Chordata; class Amphibia; order Anura; family Bufonidae; genus Bufotes; species Bufotes viridis. The sequence goes on along the minus strand of CM065596.1, from coordinate 19,874,268 downwards.
CATGAGTTGTTGACAAGTGAAAATTTCATCACATCAGGTTCGCTTTTTTCTGCTTCTCCTGCCGGGGAATGTTCCTGATAGCAAAGCCTTGTGTTCTACATGTTAAGAAGAGACCTACGGTACCTGAAGGAGAGTGCGGTTGTAGGGGGAGGGTTCACATAATCTCCTCACTAAAGCCTTGCAATATTTTAGAAAAATTATTTAATGCCATTTATCTGCCATTTATGGTTAGCAAAGGCTCGAGATTATGAAAACTGCTGGACCATAGAGAGTTGTTGGAAGGTTAGTATTGGGGAATGTTCTCAAGAGCAGAACCCGAGAAGTAAAAACATCCGGTGTACAGTATATGTGTGAAAGATACTCACCTGGGTTGTCTGTGCTTTTAGAGCTTGTACTACTCCAGTACTCTCTACACAGATGATGCCCAAATTGTTACGCAAGACGTGCAGAAAATATAATGGCTGCCAAGGTCCCGAATCATGAATGGCAACGATCAAAAATCTTGGGATGAATTAATAGTACAGGTGACTACAAGAAATTTTGTCCGAGAAAAATACCTCTTTTCCCCAACCTCCTCCAATCATTCTCTGCTAAGTCAGTCTCAAGAGACGAGACAGCTGTCTGATGGATCAGATGACATGGTGCCCATAAAAAGCTATGGAGAGGGCAGGGGTGAGGAGAAGTAGGCTGCAGTGAGAGAGAGACACACATTGCTAACCTTAGAAGTTTATGGAGAGGGGAAGAAGAATAAGCTGGTAGAGGGAGAACAAGGCATTTTCTCTGATAACATGTATGAGTTTCTTACTGATTCATGAACATTTTTGGGAAGTGACAGTCACCACTTTAGCCACTGTTATCCAATGTCAGGCAACACTTTTAATGTCAACAATACTTCATGGCAAGTAATATGTCTCCCAACGAAAAGTCCATGGAACTTTCTTGGTTGGCAACTGTGGAGGATATTACCGCATCAAACGTACTCAATATTGTCTGGACCACTTCAGGAGAAAGGCATGCTGCCCATTCAACTTTATGGCTGTTCATGTAATACATGGATGAAGTTGCCACACTGGAAGACACTGAGGGGGTTCCAAGCATGGGACCTGTCCCAAATGATATATACTGTATTTTCTGGCGTATAAGAATACTTTTGAACACATGATAATCTTCTCAAAAGTCGGGGGTCGTCTTATACTCCAGGTCTTCTCTTACAAGCCGGTATACTGTGTGCTGAAACTTAAGAGGACCTTTCACTGGTCCAACGATTGTTAGATAATGATATGTATGTGTAGAGTGGCGCCCAGGGATCTCCCTGCACTTACTATTATCCCTGGGCGCCGCTCTACACTTACGGCATATATCATTATCTAACAATTGTTGGACCAGTGAAAGGTCCTCTTTACTTCCGAGCCGGACTGAAGAAGCTGTCCTTCTCCAGCTTCAGGGACAGGCGCCCTCTAGCTGAGCCACCGTGCACTGCATCCCGCCAGTCGCTCCTGAAGCAGCCCACTCTACCTGCTCTCAGTGGTTTTCTTATGCTTGGATCGTCTGTTTAATTTTTATTTGGTGTGCGTTGGAAGAGGGGTAGTCTTATACGGTGAGTATAGCCCAAACCCCATATTTTAACAAGAAAAGTAGGGAGTCGTCTTATATGCCCAGTCGTCTTATACGCCAGAAAATACGGTATATTGTGAGGGGTTAGCTCTCTTCCGGGGGTCACTCTCACAAGTATCTTCAGACACAACCGGATTTAAGGTCTGAACACTGTGCTTTATTGTCAGAGCAACAAAATAAACATATATAATACAAAACAAACACCTGCGCGGCTGGGCTCTAACTAAACATGAAATATCCCTACCTCACTTAAAGCACTGTTCACACACGATAATACCATGCGGCTTTCCCAGCCTAACAGTCCCACAGCTTCTCAGGCTGTAACATGTTCAGTACCTTTATGGGGGAGTGTGGCCCAGTAGTCCTCCCGACTCCAGCCTTGTGACCCTACAGCCCAGGTGTCACGATGTCCCCCACGGTGCCGGCTAGCACCTAGCCCCGTGGCCCCTGAGTCCTGACTGAGACTACGCTCCCAGAGACTCTCACCAGGCCTCTGTTGCACAAAGACTCTCCCCTGACTCACAGACTGGGCCCTTATCCCAGACTGATTGTGACACCTCATGCTCTCTCAGACCTGCTAAATGACGGGGGAAGACATGGAAAATCCTGCCATAAATCTCCCTTAGCAGCTATCAGGCCTGTCACTGCCTCACAATATATATATATATACATATATATATATATATACACCAAAGTAATCTTAGTGAGATAACCCCTTGAATAAACTTTCTCTACTTAAGTTTATAATAGAGGGACCTGAAATGCATCTAAGAGAATGAAGGTTTTGCCAATCACAAAGAAGAGTTCTTGATGCACTGGCATCCTCTGCCCACCACTGCTCTTTCTCCTGCCTTGCAGGCCGTGCTACTCACCCAGTCGGCCCCTCTGTTCTGCCGACAGTCTAGGCCCACTCTCCTCCCTCCTACAGCCGGTCACTGCTTTCGGCATCTAAAGTTTCTTCTGCAGGCTGTGGCCTGTGTGCTTGGGTTAAAGGCCTCCAGGTCTGTTCTGTAGAGCATGCATCCAAATTCTTCCTTAGCCTATGGCTGGCTGTCCCTGGGTACATAAGGCACTTTCCCCAGTGGCAAGGTTCCTAGGTTTCTATTTTACCAGTAAATGTGTGATATTCCGTCTGTCTGCCCTTGCCACTGCCTGTTATCGACTCTGTTACTCTGCTGCCTGCCTTGACCCTAGTCTGTTTTCTGTATGGATCCAATCTTGCCTGCCTTGACCTCAGGCTGATTTTTCGAATATGCTTGAACTCTGCCTGCCCTGATCTCGCCCTGTCTCCTGACTACGATTATTGTCTGTCCACTTGGTGATTCGCACCGTTGTCTCTACCCCTGGACTATCTCAAGAGGTATCAGCCTGGTGGCTCCTCTGTAGCAAACACCAGATTTCTGTATAGGGGTTAAAGGGTGAAAACCAAGGGAATTCCAGGATAACTCCCATTTGGAACAGCCCTAAGTCAACCTGTTTATTTGGCGTAGTAACTGCCCGTTACAGCTCTGTGAAGATTTAAAACTATACAATACTGACAATAGTAGTGGCCAATCTTTTAAATAAGGTCTATGTACCATGTTTGAGAGGTGAAATTATTAATCATCTATATTAGATTCGATTAGGTTTTCTGATTACTGAATTAAAGAATTTTATTTGGAAATTTTTGACTTTTTCTGGATCAACACAATATTAAAATAACAGTTTTGCACTTGATGGTCCTTATTTTTCCCCACAATTTTACCAACCATTAGTGTTGAGCGCGAATATTCGAATAGCGAATTTTTTTAGCGAATATCGGCACTTCGCTAATTCGCGAATATTTCGAATATAGCGCTATAAATTCGCTATTTCGAATATTCAGGTTTTTTTTGTTTTTTTTTTAGTTATATTTTTTTCTTTCCCTCTTCCCAACAGTAGTTCTTACCTGTCCTGAGGATTCCTGGCTTCCTGGCTGCTCTAGTCAGTGCCCATTGCCGCTTCTGCCGACTTCCGTGCTCATGGAGCGTCCCCATCCATGGGAGCGTCTCCATATACTAAAATGTACTGTCGGATTTGAGGAATTACGTTGAAATCGCAATGCGATTAATTCAAGTTATATTAATCGCATTGCGATTTCAACTTAGAGCTGGGTTTATAATGGGTCAGCTTGCTAGAATGAACGAAGTTAACGAATATGGAATATAGCAGCACTGCTAAGTTGAATTCGCAATGCGATTAATTTAACTTAAAGTAATCGCATTGCGATTTCAACTTAGCACTGCTAGTGCCACTGCTATATTCCATATTCGTTAATTCTAGCCTATGTAAGATAGCAGTGCTAAGTTGAAATCGCAATGCGATTACTTCAAGTTAAATTAATCGCATTGCGAATTCAACTTAGCAGTGCTGCTATATTCCATATTCGTTAACTTCGTTCATTGAATCGTTAACTTCGTTCATTCTAGCAAGCTGACCCATTATAAACCCAGCTCTAAGTTGAAATCGCAATGCGATTAATATAACTTGAATTAATCGCATTGCGATTTCAACGTAATTCCTCAAATCCGACAGTAGATTTTAGTATATGGAGATGTTCCCATGGTGATGGGGACGCTCCATGAGCAAGGAACTTTATGGTTGGCTTGGTAGAATTAGCGAATAGCGAATATGACGAATGTATTCGTCATATTCCTCAAAACGAAGATAGCAGTATTCTACATCTTCGTTTTAGCAACCTATTCGTCAACCTCGCTAATTCTAGCAATCAAATAGGAAGGTTGACTATAGAGACAGCTGTGTTAAATTAGCTATGCGATTTTTTTTTTTTTTTAATAGAATAATTATATTACTTGATATAATTATTATAATTATTCTATTTATTAAAAAAATATATAAATAATCGCATAGCGAATTAAACACAGTTGTCTCTATAGTCAACCTTCCTATTTGATTGCTAGAATTAGCGAAGTTGACGAATAGGTTGCTAAAACGAAGATGTAGAATACTTCGTTATCTTCGTTTTGAGGAATATGACGAATACATTCGTCATATCCATGATCTTCGCTATAATTCTAGATATGAAACCAAATGGAAAGTAGCCTTAAGTTAAAATCGCAATACGCGATTATTTAAATCGCATATTAATCGCGGTAACTAGAATAATGACGAATATTCGATTTCGACGAATATGAAACGAATATTCATTCGAATATTCGCGAATTTCGTCGAAATCGAATATGGCACCTGCCGCTCATCACTACCAACCATATAATCTATGTTTTGCTGGGTGGATGTCAAATAAAAATACTATTCTATTCTAGTCTCTCCTTGATTTGCAATAACCTTCTACCATATCAGTTCTCATAAATTAATCTACAAAGTCATTGGACAGTTTCTAATTGCCCCTAAACTTGATGGCTTCATTCTGTGATAAGAGCTCCTTCTATTATATATTACTCCTTCATACGTGACATCTTAAAAGCTTGACAAAACTCAGGGTCATAATCAGAGATTCATGTGCAAATCATGCCTGAGTAGTGTCATGGGTGAAGGAGTTAATTAGAGAAAGCATGGAGAAATCTTCAGACTTTCTCATGCAAAGCTCCAACTAAATGAGACATGATGCCTCCAGATATCTAAACTATTTCAAATTAGCCGGCTTGAAACTTGCTTATTAATAAAAATCAAATGAAATTGCGCATTATCCTTCAAGGGAGCTTTGGTAATATCTTGAAGGAATTAAGAACTTCTGTAGTCAAGTTTCCATGTGATAACCTAAGCTGAAAATTAGTTAATTAGCAGTTGAACGTGTTTGATAGTTCAAAGGAAGTGATGTATATGGAGCACAGTATAGCACAGTAATGAAGATGTCATGTAATCAAACCAAAATAAGATTATGTACATCCTAAACACTCCAGGCCTTCAGAATTGTATGTGGCTGGAGAATAAACCCAACACATCCTTTTCTCTTTCGTCTCTGATGGTCTCACTTTGCTTCTATGTTTGATGTATGGGTGGATTTTGGTCCATTCCATGCATAGAGATGGGTGTCATAACCCTGCTCATATCAGCCCTCCTTCCATTGATTTCATTTTTTATATTAATCATTGGTTAATGCCTTTGAGGGTTGACCAGAAAAACCTACTTTCATATACCTGATTTGTGAATTTGGTGTTTTTAGAGGGGGCCCCTGAGGAGCCAGTGCAGAGGATGGGAGTGGTCGTGTCCCTGATGAGGTGTCATGGTGTGTTCCCACAAGTTGTCACTCATATGGTTCGATGCGGTGAAAGAGAAGGTTGAAGAATCAGACCAGAAGTGAACGTATACCAGTCTCTCTTTACTTAGGGTAAAATATATATTGTGGCAAACAGCAGCAATAAATACAAAGTACAGTTTCTCTGGCACCAGATGTGGATGTACAGTGGCTGGTTCAATGGCATTAGCAAGCACTTGTGGATATAGGTGTCTATGGTAGTACAGGCTTAATGTTTGTCTGGCCTAGTGACAGCATTGTAGGTGGTGGTGTCTGAGCTGTTGTCCCTCACCTTGCAGCAGCGTCTGTAAAGCTGTATCTCACTGACCTCTCTGCTGTCTTGTCTCTTAAGTGTTTTCTTGAGGCAGGGTTAAATTGTTCTCACAGGAGACGAATAGCTTGTTCCTGAGTTTTCCTCACAGGGAATAAGACACGGTTCTGGGGAGGTAGGAGCTCTGACATGCTTCCTTCCTCACTCCCCCACTATCAGAACAGGACTCTCTCTATCCCTTCCTTTCTCTGTCTCACTAGACTGGAACTTCCCTCCCTGTAGGAAGCAGGACCAGCCCACTCCTACTAAGTGGGGAGGTTAGCCCTGTTCCTGCCAACCATTACCTTCTCTCCTAGAACACATGGCCATTACAATGAAAAACGCATAACATTACAACACATGACAAACATCTGCAGATACCCCCAGGTCTGGGGTACTGTGCCTCTGTTCAAGATCCTCATTTCCTAGCCAGAGTATAGAGTGATCACAATGAGAGTCTCTTTCTCTTTATAAAGTAAGCAACAGGGGTGGTGATAGGGGATTGGCTAAAAACATAATAATCCTAGAAAACCCATTTAAAGGCCCCACTGTGTCATATAAAATACACTACTATTATAAATGTCCCAAGCTAGATGTGGACCCCGCTAAAGATTTTGATTTAGGACCCAGAAATTTCAACTTACACCTCCAAGGTCAGTCTTTTTGTCTCTAGATCTGTCAATATCTAAGCATCTAAAACCGATGAGTGGGTTTAAAACCTAAGCTGTCATTGATCTGAGGTCTGCACTCTCAGTCTCCATTCTCAAACTACAAGCCCTATCAATGTTTTATGCAGTCCCCTCCCTCAGGTCCTTCTCATTGTCTCGCCCCTTCTGCCTCCTATTGGGTACAGTGAGACTGTCAGAGCCCACGGGAATAGTCATGATCACATACAAAGTAGTACTAGGCTATCTATGAGGGGAAAGGTCCTGGCAGGGCAGTAGTACCTAGATGTAGGATATTCTATTAGGCTGGGTGCACATTGCATTTTTCTTTATGTTGAGCATGTACACTGGGAAAGCTCACGATTTATGTGCTAAACATTTGCATAGGGTGAGTTATCGAGACAAACACCAACTGCGTTTCCTTGACCCCCCATCAGTCCACCATATGTCAATGTAATGCAAAAAAAAGAGGGTGGAATAACAGTAGATTAGGCTATTCCATCTATCAAGTCTAGTAAAACAATGTGTACTGTGCAGTATATGTTTTTTTTTTTACGTGTTAGCTCATGGTTGGCAGGTGCCACAGTATGGCGTCCATCACAGACATCTATTAAACATATATATCATGACACATATACATTGAACGGATGCCATACTGTGGAATCGGTCACCCTTAAGCTATAATGGCTTCTTTCTAATGTATACAGTATGTCACAAAAAGCCGATGAGCTGGTCATTAGCCATGGGTTATTATAACCCATGGGTGACAGATACCACTGTTAGAAATCCATCAAGGCCTCCATGTAGTCTACACTTTGGAAGCTCTACGGTCAACGAAGACAAAAAACCTCACTGTGAACCTTACATTATCTGAAAGTATCTGAAACTGAATGCACAGATTAGAGCATAGCAGTCTTTATTCTACATCTCGTAACGCATACTCGGTGGATCTTTTGTTCTGAGCGCTGAACTTTTCCAAGGCAATATATGATGCATCTGATTCTGATCTAATACATGAAACCTAAAAAATAAATCACATTAATGAATCAAACTCTCGAGTCAATAACCTAAGGTGGTCTACTCGGAAAATGCACATGTAAGTTATGGGATCACAGTTGTCATGGATGTCAGGGGCAGGTGGAGACAAAAAAGCTGTGACGGGAGGTGTGAGTTGCATTTTCTCCAGTTCCAGGTATTTCTTCCCCTCTTGATGTTTTTCAGTTTACACCATAAAACATTTATTTTCAGATTTGCCTTTTGAGTTGAGCCGCGCTTCTTTCTGTAGGTGCTTGTTAGTCTGCGAGTAGCATAGCCTTTTACCTCTTCCTTTGGAAACTTTCATCTGGCAGAAACGCTTGACTTCCAGATTCTCATTAGGCCTGACATCCTATATCATTGCTAACAGGATTCTGCATACAAAACCTGACATGTATCTTAATGAGACAATGTTAGAATTCGTTTTATGGAAAGTTGGATGAACAGAGAACAGAGATTATCTACTGAACTTCTAATCTTACTTTTTCTAGTGTCTCCCCTGCTCCTAAATAGCCCATCATTATCCCTCGTACGCTAATGCTGGGACTGTACAGCCAGGTCATGGGGTCATCCGCGATACAGCCCCTCGTTTTTTATTCCTATAACCTAATTGTCGGTAATTTAGCAGAAATAAATCTGCAGATTGGCTGCTCCCGACACCGTTTCCTCTGTAATGTAAAATCAAATTAAAATCAAAATGCTGGAATGCGAGTCACCTTAAAATACAGATGTAGCAATCTTTGACTTGACACGTAACACGTTAAATACGGGTGCGGCAAACTTGACATTGACACTTAACAGAACCAAAGCCATTAAAGGAATTTTCCAAGAATTTGAAACCTATCTTCGGGATAATTTATCAGTATCTGATCGGTGGGGGTCTGACACCCGGGACCCCCCCCCCATTAGAAGCTATTGAGAAGACATCGGTGCTCTCAGTAGCACATCGCCGTCCATTGTACAGTGGCTGTGCTTAGTATCTCAGCTCAGCCCCATTCACTTCTATGGGGTTCAGCTGTGCCTACGCCAGGTTACCATTAAACGCGACGTCACATGGCCTAGGCTAAGTTGCGAGAAGGCTAGGGCGCCACTGTGTGCGCCGGTGCCTTCTCAAACAGCTGATGGCGGGGGTCCCACCAATCAGATACTGATGACCTGCCCAGAGGATAGATCATCAGTTAAAAGTCCTGTCTTCTTACCAACTATTAAGAAGAATTATGGTATTTCTCAGCTAGATCACTCCCTTTTGCATGATAGGGCACTAAGTCACCAGGGCTTATGATGTCTTAGGATGCAGTTAGGGCTGGTTTCCAGGAGGTTCCATGGGATTTCTGCAACACTCAGGAGATATGCCAACTCTTCCGGGAGTCTCCTCTAGACTCGGCACATTTTCGCATTACTGAGTCAAATGCATTTTCTGTAAGACCATATGACACCTTTGTACAGCACCATATAGTGCTCTATATGCACCAAATATGCAACTAGTGGCCTACAGAGGCACATTATGGTCCCTAACCAATGTTCTTTGGCAAGAGCAGCATTTCTGTCCCCTGTAGTGGTACGTACAAGTATATGGATTGGAGGGACCTCCTCAGTTTGTTGTTCAGTATGTCTATTGTTTTTATGTATGTAACACATTATATCTCTGAACTTGACAGCCATCTTCGAATGTATGTTTCCGCATTTTATCACTTTACGAGCTTGACTATACTCTGCTGAATTCATGGCACATCCAACCTGGTGCTGAGGAGGTCATCAGATGTCATAATTGGTGGGGAACAAGGCTGTGGTTGTCACTGTCGAGCGTGATGATGGATGGCTGTGAACATGCAGCATCTACACTGTGGAACCTTTGGTAGGGAGTGTGGTAGAGACCAAGGGTTGTTGTCAGTGTTGTACGAACAGGCAGTTGAGCTATGTTTGTTCCCATGAAGCTTGTGCACCTGAGGCATGCATGATCAAGAGGGAGGTGTCGTGAAGACCCCTAGCTGCCACAGATCTTATGGTGATATTGCCAGTAATTGTTCAAGAAAAACCTAGAGTGTGTGTAGTCCACTACCCACCAGAGGCCACCACCATCGTTAGTGGCCACCAAGGCAGTTGTAGAATTTGTTCAACGTTCAAGTGATAAGATTTTAGTTGGCTTTTAGTAAACTTGTTTTTGCTGCAAGAAAACTGAGTCTTCAGCCATTTTTCCGGCAACTACATACATACTTGCCACATTGGTCCTGCCGGGCCTGTCTTTATGTCTTTACACTGGCAATGAAAGTGCAGACATTGGAACTGGCTACTTTACCGTACATGCACTGATGTCCTGCTCTAGATCGGTTCTAATAGATGAAACATTTAGGCTAAATGCACACGATCAGCATTGAATGCGGATTTTCTTTGTTGATTTGCGTGCGCACCGTAGGTCATGTTTATTGTATTCTATGAGAATTTGAAATTCTCATGCACACGATGCTAATTTTTTCCGTGCGGATTTTGACCTACAGTGCAGATTTTGAAATCCGCAGCATGTCAATTTATTTTATTTTTCCTGACCGGATTTTCTCTATTCACTTCAATGGGGAGAGGTAAATCCGCACCAAATCCGCATCAAGTTCTCATGCAAATCCGCATGTAAATCCTCGCCAATTGATGCGGATTGACCGCACGGATTTCCCTGCAGTAAGGATTGTCCGCACATAAATCCTGAAGGTGTGCATGTACCCTTAGGGACCCTTAATTTGGACAAGGTCCTAAGTGGAGAAGCCCTGGTCAGAGCATGGCTGCCCAGGTTAACCAACTACCATACCAGGACTAATACCGACCAATAAAATCACTCACTTATTATTATTGCCTTCTGCTTACTGGTTTGTATGTCTACTAGGGTTTCCTTCACCCGGGGCAAAGATTCAGTTTGCTATCCTAGCTCTGTAGATATATATTCCCTGGAAAGGCAGAGTAGCCTATAGGCATCCATCTGGCACTTAAGACTCAGGTCCTGCTATACCCCGGTCAGGACAGAGGTGCAATGATGTGTAGTATTTGCCCAGTCATGGAGCTGTCTCACTATATGTGCAGTATGATGTCATCATATATATGGTGACATCATTGGCAGTAAAGTTTTTACAATGAACCTAAGGGCTTCTTCTCTCCTATGTATGGATGTGATGCTACTTTTGCCTTCCCGTGGCTCTCTAGTTTGTTTGCTTTCTGCTTGTTTTTATGAATATTGTGACTGAGGACATGGCAGCAGGTTCTGTAGAGAAAAGAAAAGGTAACGTCAATTAATCAATTATTTCTGGGTCATAAACTTCACAAAAATGCTCCTCAGGGCGAACGGATGAATCAGTTTCTCATCAGATTTAGACATCATGCAGACCCCCTACCTGGTGTTAAAAAGCAGAAAAAAAGTTTGCCCTGTATGACGAGTGTTTCATGTGTAAAAATATCGCTACAAAGAGCTTCTGAGACATCCCCAAGGTTATTGTCTAAACTCGGGTGGAACTATTTAGACTTAAAGTATTAAGCATTAAATGGAGTCGTGTGTGTTCCCTTAGTCCCATAGATTGAAAAAACTCCCAAAAATGACCAAGATTTTTTATTAAATGTCTGATTCTGCATTGGATGGTGGTGCTCACTGTTATGGGGTCAATGATGGTTATAGATATGCCACTAAATAGGTGCAGCTTGCTGCATGCAGAATTATACAGCTTCCATTGAGTTTGACATCTATAGGCAGTTAGCTCCCTCTAGTGGTGGCTGCTAAAATAATAGAATTAAAGGTATTTTCCAAAATTATGATACTCATGACCTATCCTCAGGATAGATCATCAATATCAGATCAGTGGGGGTCGGACACACGTAAACCTGGGTTTAAAGATGCCGCAATTCTTCAGTAAGTGTCGTGTCTATGTCCTAGGCCAGTGACATCATGTTAATCTGTCACGTGGTCAAGTGAATGGAGATGAGCTGCAGTACCAAGGAAGGCCGGTATCCAATGGATGGCGTTGTGCTTAGTAAACTGCGAGGAGTAATCAATATCAGAATCTCGGGAAACCCCCTCTAATCAAGTCTCAATAATAGTTGAACTATAAATATCTAAAAAGATAGTTATTAAAGGGGTTGTCTCATTGTAATCACTAGCTGATCGCCATGATTTTGCCCTGCCATACCTTTTTCCCTGCACTGACCTCTTCAGGGGAAACAAAGAATTACATGCCGCCATTGGAAGTCAATGCGACATCCATATGTTCTAATAAGGCCAATGCAAGGGGGTGGTGTGAATGTTCTGTATGGGTGGAGGGTGGGCACTCAGAGTCAACAAGTCTAAGGCAGCCGCCACATAGATGTATGAGCCTGAATGTGAAGCGAGAGGGGTTGACCAAGAAAATCCGGAAAAATGCAATAGACATTAGGAAGGTGATAGAGAAGGAGTTTGTGCAATTTTGTTGAGGACATTGAACGTAATGAGCGACCATAATTCTCCCAGCGATGGCTTCCTGTGACTGGGAGACATGTGGAAAGGTCACGCTCTGAAAAATACATTCGATTTAGGAATTTGGCAGTAAAGCTAATGAAGACAGGAAATCCCTCTTTCAGATAACTTCATTGTGAATCGACTGCTTTACACGTGTATTTGCATATGTAAAGTATGCGAGATACGCCATATACTAATTAAAACGACAGGGAAGCCATGTAAATAAAAAATATTTAAAAAAAAATAGGTGTCGAAAGCGGCCAAAGCTACCGTTAATGACGGCGATGTGATGAGGCTGATGTGATCGTTGGTGTCTGATTGTATATTTTCAGCTCCTCTTCCGGCGTTCTTATGTCGCTCGTATGCCGCATTAAATGAAAAATTGCCCCTAGTAAGAGCAGCAGAATCCTCAGATCTGCTTTTAATTCAAAGAAGCACGGTGTCCAGATCATTTAAGATGTTATGTGCAACCTCTAAGGATTTTCATTGTGAAGAAATTTGTATTGCTGCCAAATGGGTTAGACGCTCTTGTTTTTATTTGCCTAAAAATGAAATCTGCAGAAGCGGAATAGAAATGTGCAGTTTCGGCTACGGATAGAGCGGCGATGATCATAATGTCGATAGGTAGTATATCAGCGGGCGGCATTATAATGCACAGCTAATATTATACTATATTATATGTTAGGTATACTTTACTTGACCCCAGTTGTCTCATGCAGTATATGGTTTATTAATGATGCTCTATGACCTATGAGCAGCCCCTTCATACTTATTGGCTCCTAAGGGGAGGGTCCTAAAGAAGGCTCCGGAGCCAAAAGGGAGAATCTCTTGTGCAATAAAAATTTATGGTGAGGAACCAAGGTAAACAACCTGATTTCATAACCCTGCAATAAGAAAGAGTTCCAAAAATATATACTATGAATACAATGCATGTGTCCTTATTGCTGAGCAGCTAGTTAATATAAAAAGGGGCTACTATGTAGCAATCCTCTTACTGGTATGATGTTTGAGCTGTGCCGTGAGCTTGGAGACAGTCAGATGTCTTTCCCTTCTTAAATGAAACACTGAGCTTCTGCAGCTGCATCTCCCTTCCATCCTGCAGCTCAATTCCAACCTGAAGATGCATCCTCAGTATCATCTTGCATCTACAGGTACTACCTATCCTGCAGCTCCATCCGATCCTGCAGCTGCATCCCCAATCCCAAACTGCAGCTGTATTCTCCTTGTCATGCTACAGCTGCATCCTCCTCTCTATTCTGCAGCTCCTTCTCATCTTGCAGTTGAATCTTCCATCCTATCCTGCAGCAGCATTCTCCCTGTCATCCTACATCTGTATCCCCCTTCCCATTCTGCAGCTGCATCTCCCCTTGGATCCTGCATCCTCATCCACTTTCCCTCCTTAACATCATGCACCTGCAACACTCTCCCATCCTGCAGTTGCATCCCCGATCTCATCTTACAGCTGCATTCCCCCTCTCATTCCATATCTGCATCCTCTTCCCTTTCCCCAGCTGCATCTCCCTTTACATCCTGCAGCTGCATCCCCTCCCATTCTGCAGCTGCATCTCCCTTTACATCCTGTAGCTGCATCCCCTCCCATCCTGCAGCTGCATCTCCCTTCCCATCCTGCAGCTGCATCTCCCTTTACATCCTGCAGCTGCATCTCCCTTTACATCCTGCAGCTGCATCCCCTCCCATCCTGCAGCTGCATCCCCCCCATCCTGCAGCTGCATCCCCTCCCATCCTGCAGCTGCATCCCCTCCCATCCTGCAGCTATATCTCCCTTTACATCCTGCAGCTGCGTCCCACATTTCGCTTTTCTCCCAATCTTTTTTTTTACTCAAAATCGTTTTTTTTATAGACTGAAGATGTTTCTGAGTATTTAGAAAGAGCCTGCAGGCTGGGGAAGAGTACATGCTGTGTGATGGTGAAGAAGCAGAGGCTTTATCCTGATATACAGAATTTGAAAGTTTCATATATCACTGATTTTTCAAACATTTATAAGGATACGTACACATTGAGCTTACCATGAGTAAGGCTGAAATGATATAATCATACATTAGTTTCAAACTGAAATAATTTGTTCTTCATCGGTTCTGGCCCATGACGTAGCTTTGAGGCATCTCTTTCCACCTTATCGGTATCAGAAGACCATGGGGGGTCATTTACTAAGACTAGTGTTTTTTTGCGCTCCAATCTGTGGCAGAAATAAGTCTAATATAGGCATATCGTAAATGACCCCCCATATGCTTAGACACCACTGTAATGGGCGACAAACTCACTATCATCAATAATGTATAGCACACTGTTTTACGTCTGCGGTGCGACTAAAAAGGGTTCTTCAACCCAATCAATATTCTAAATGTTTCTCATCTGAGAAACAACATATCATTTGAAATAATGAATTATTTTATATACTGCTGGGATATTGGAGAATTACGTGTAAACACTAGATAAAGCAATACATTGCAAACTCGCCTTTTGCTGTGCACTGAAGCCATTTAGAAAATGACTATAATCAATGTCACATTTATTTTATTTGTTGTCTTTTTTTTATGTGTTTTTTCCCACTGCATTATGGTCACTTGCACATGTGATTGTGAAACGGATATACTGCAGACCCCTTAGGACCCCCACTTTCAGTATAGTACACCCATTGCCTACATTGTTCCATTTTTCGCAGAGAGCAGTGCAGCTGCAGGGGCTCTGGGCTGGGACACTGGATGCTCATCTTTGATACCTGCTTGATATGCCGCTGGCAATTTTCTCCTCTTTGTGCCTTCACCAGCATCTTTAGGGCTTGTTCACAGGAACGTGGCGTGTTTGGCGGTCTGCAAATTACGGATCCGCAAATCCCGGATGCCGCCTGTGTGCCTTCCGCAATTTGCAGAACGGAAGGCACTTTAAAGAAATGCCTATTCTTGTCTGCAAAACGGACAAGAATAGGACATGACTTATAATTTTAGCGGGGCAACGGAACGGAGCAATGGATGCGGACAGCACTCTTAGTGCTGTCCGCATCTTTTGCGGCCCAATTGAAGTGAATCGGTCCACACCCGAGCTGCAAAAAATGCGGCTCGGATGCGGAACCAAACCATGGTCGTGTGAATGAGCCCTTAGACTGGAGATCTCTGAGCAGCATATCATTCTGTTCTACCATCCTGCATATGTGCACTGGGTAGTAACATACATTGGGAATTAACTGTATCATTTACATGCAGTAACAAGCATACAGTCATCTGCAGTCACATGCATCATACTATAAACTACAGCTGCTGCGGAACATCATAGCACACATCTCAGTTGCTGCAGAAAATCATAATACACACCTCAACTGCTGCAGAACATCATAATACACACCTCAGCTGAGTCAGCTACTGCAGAACATCATAATACAACCCTCAGCTGCTGCAGAACACCATAATACACACCTCAGCTGCTGCAGAACATCATAATACACACCTCAGCTGCTGCAGAACATCATAATACACACCTCAGCTGCTGCACAACATTAAAATATTCACCTCAGATGCTGCAGAACATCATAATACACACCTCAGCTGCCGCAGAACATCATAATACACACCTCAGCTGCTGCAGAACATCATAATACACACCTCAGCTACTGCAGAACCTCATAATACACACCTCAGCTGCTGCAGAACCTCATAATACACACCTCAGCTGCTAAAGAACATCATAATACACACCTCAGCTGCTGCAGAACAATATAATATTCACCTCAGATGCTGCAGAACATCATAATACATACCTCAGATGCTGCAAAACATCATTATACACATAACAGCTGCCGCAGAACCTCCTAATACACACCTCAGCTGCTGCAGAACCTCCTAATACACACCTCAGCTGCTGCACAAGATTATAATATTCTCCTCAGATGCTGGAGTGAACAGGATATAAATTTTTTCATATAAACCAGTGAGTCAATCGGTGGACCTGACTGCGCTCCTTACACTTCAAAAAGAGGTTGTGCATTAACTGAATTTTCTGAAGTTTCTATGCTTAGGAGTCCAGTGGGCGGGCCTATCTGACAGGTATAGACACATTCATACAGGGAAGGCCATCACTTATTGCGTAGGACCGCCCACTGGACGCTTACGCTTAGAAAGAGCAGGGGCTTACATGAAGGAAATACCAATTATACTGACTCTTATCACATAAACTACGGTATATACCAATCGGCTCAGCTCCTCCTGCGCAGTAACATGCTGCCTGTAGACTGTGCTGCATTTGCATCGTTCCCTTTATTATCTGATTGACACAAGGACTGAATCCTTAGACTATGATGGCCCCGGTTTTCACCGGGTACACTGCACTTTGTTTGATTTTATAATGAGAAAAAAACCTCTGGAGTTTTCTATGAAAATAAGGAAAGTCGTTATTTAAACTGCAGACAGCAAATACAATTTCTCTACTGTCCAAATAGCAAGTGAAATGATTTTTGCCCTGCACGATCCAAGCAGGAGAAGAAGAGGTGAACTACATTTCCCATGATACAGAGGGTCAGCCTGGGCTCCAGGATAATACTTTGGAAAAAAGGGTGCCTTGTTAATGTGGCGTCCATTGGCGATGGACCAGTTATTATATATCTTTGTTTTTCTGATACAGAGCTCCAAATGCCCTGCATAGATCTGGATTTAAAGATAGTCTGTCCCTAGGTAAATCACTGATAAACCGGACACAATGGGGGCATTCGCAAAGACTATTGTTTTACACCAGTCTTTGTTTCCCCCCTGCTCTGCCGTTGGATTCGGCTAATTTAGGCGTGCACCTAATTTAAAGGGGTCATCTCACTTCAGCAAGTGGCATTTATCATGTAGAGAAAGTTAATACAAGGCGCTTACAAACGTATTGTGATTCTCCATATTGCCTCCTTTGCTGTCTGGATTAATTTTTTCATCACATTATACGCTGCTCCTATCCAGGAGTTACGACCACCCTGCAATCCATCAGTGGTGGTCGTGCATGCACACTATAGGAAAAAGCAGCGGCCTATGTCCAGTGACACGGTCCCACAGCACTTATAGTGTGCATGCACGGCCACTACTGATGGATTGCAGGGTGGTCGTAACTCCTGGATAGGAACAGTGTATAATGTGATGGAAAAATAAATCCAGCCACCAAAGGAGGCATCATGGAGAATCACAATACATTAGTAAGGGCCTTGTATTCACTTTCTTTACATAATAAATGCTATTTGCCGAAGTGAGACAACCCCTCTAAATAAGGTGCACCTCCGGCAGTCCAAGTGCCTGGAGTGAAAACTTCTCCGGCCCCAGATTGGATTCGTTTTACGCCTGGAAGATGGTAAATTTGTTGGGACATAAGTCCTCTAATAGAGTTTTTTTTTTCAAATGTTTTCAAAGCCAGACAATCCCTTTAATTGATGTATGAATCTTTTATGTTTTTTTTCTTGCAGCTTCAATAGTTATTGGGAAGTGGTGGTGCGAGATGGAGCCATGTTTAGAGGGCGAAGAATGTAAGACTCTGCCAGATAACTCAGGATGGATGTGTGCAACCGGCAATAAGATAAAGACCACTAGAGTAAGTATCAGCCAGGTCTCGGCAGACGCAACAAGAAGCGGCATTGTGTATTATTAGTGTCTAATAATATCTGCTCTACATTATATTGTTTTTATCATTCTGAATGTATGAGCAAATAATGATACTCTCAGATGTTACCTTTAGGACTTATGCACTGGACTGTATGTATTTTGCGGGTCCGCAAAACATGGATCCGCAAAAAAATACATCTGCGTACATTCCGTATTTTGGAACAGCTGGCCCCTAATAGAACAGTCCTATCCTTGTCCGTAAAGTTGACAATAATAGAACACGTTCTAACCATTTATGGAACGGACATACGGAAACGGAATGCACATTGAAATAAATGGTTCCACATAAGGCCCGCAAAAAAATAAAAAAAATACATTCGTGTGCATGAGCCCTTATCTGACCTGATCCTGCTATAACTATCGCTGTGGACCTGCAGCACCAGGATGAGGCGTTACAAATTCCTTCCAGGGACATCTGTATGGCGCTGGTCCATTTTCCCTGTAATTGCCTGGGTTTCCTCTGGGTTCTCCAGTCTCTTACCAAACTTCTAAAAACATTCTGTTTAATGGGTAGGACATGCTAGAAAATCCCTGGATGCGCTACCCAACGGTCATGTGAATATGACCTACCACGATTTACAATTATAATTGGGGTTGAGCCAAGCGCACTTCAGTTCAAAGATCCGAAGTCGCTTCTGTCAAAACTCTGTTTGAATGTTGTACGGAGATATGTATTCCACCAAGGTAAAATTCGTTATCTCCAAGAAGTCTTGCGAGAATTAAGTGAATAACTTCGGACCTTATACTTCGGACTGATTTTATAACTTGAAAACTATTTTAAACCTGTGAACAGAAGGTGACTCGTTTTTAAGTTGAATAATGGAGTGCTGAAGATATTCACTGAAGTTTCGCGCGACTTCGGCGATAACGAATTTCATCTTGGCGGAGCCCATAAAGTTGAATGCTGTACAGAGATGGATCTCCGTACAGCATTTAAACAAATTTTGATGGAAGTGAAGGAAGGTGCACTGTCCTTGGCATCATATGCGCAGTGTATGTGTGCCTGACGCCACTGCAGATGCGTCCCAGTTTCACCTGGACCTGTCCAGTCTCCTGATTTGTCTGTTCCCCCTTAAAATCACTATTCTGGAGGATTCTGAAGAATGCTTAAATTTGACAACTGAGCATTACTAATTCCTTTTATCAATGGAGAATGTCCTTACAACCAATCGGTGCTGATGGTTGAAGCTTGTGCAAGGACACACTTTATTGACATGGTGAATAGTAGTGCCCATTCATTTCCAAGAGGAATAACAGAGGAACAGCAAAAGACAGAGGGGGTCACTTATTATACTAAAATAAACCTATATTAGGCATATTTAAGGCGCAGGTGCGCCGCTATCTGCATCCCCAGCCGCCACGCTCACAATTTTAGAACTGGCGATGGCGATAAGCTGGCAGGCCTGTCTCATTCATTATTTTCTACGCCCCCCTAGAAAAAGTAGAAAAAAGTCTAAACGTAAGACAGCAAGTAAGCGGTCTTACATTTAAAATTGGCGGTGGATGCGCTGAAGTTATGTAGCCTGCGCCTCTTCATAACTCCGGTGGATCCACCGCCATCTACGGGGATTTATTAAGACCGCCGTTTAAAAAACGGACTCATAATAAATGTGACCCTGAGTTCTTAAAAATGACACTCCAGAAAAGTTGCTGCAGACATCTCAGGAGGGGTGACAGATCCTCCTCATATAAGACACACGTGTTTGTAAGGAACGATCGACCTGTCTTTTTATTCCATCATATCTGAAACTTTCTTTGATACATTTGTTGATTTCCCTATTAGTGAAATTTTGTAAATAAACTGAAGAAATGCAATTTTCTTGCCATGAAACCAACTGACAAAATAGTAATTCCTACAAATCTACATTAAAACATCTATTAGCGACTAAGATGCAACGTGTTTGTTTCTGCTGGAAGAGGGTTCACTTTTTTGTTTTGTTTTTAAGTTTCAGGGTCACACATGACCACCTTCATGCAAGGCAAGATGGCATCTGAGGCCCTGAAACCTAGTAGGTATAGTCATTGTCGTCACTCTGAATACAAGCCTGACCATTGCCAGTTATTGTTGTCATTTTCATATTTGTTGGAATAATTCCCATAATTCCTAGTTTCCATTTAATAATAGGCAATTTAGATATTCTCAGCAGCTAGAGAAACATGTGGTTCTCATTTTTAAGAAACATCAGATTACACAGTAAAAATGCTGCTATAGGGGGAGGTCCAGACTACACAGATAGACTGCTGCTATAGGGGGCGGTCCAGACTACACAGATAGACTGCTGCTATAGGGGGCGGTCCAGACTACACAGATAGACTGCTGCTATAAGGGGGAGGTCCAGACTACACAGATAGACTGCTGCTATAGGGGGCGATCCAGCCTACACAGATAGACTGCTGCTATAAGGGGGAGGTCCAGACTACACATCCAGACTGCTGCTAAAGGGGGAAGTCCAGACTACACAGATAGACTGCTGCTATAGGGGGCGGACCAGACTACACAGATAGACTGCTGCTATAAGGGGGAGGTCCAGACTACACAGATAGACTGCTGCTATGGGGGAGATCCAGACTACACATCCTGACTGCTGCTATAGGGGGCGGTTCAGACTACACATCCTGACTGCTGCTATAGGGGGCGCTCCAGACTACACATCCAGACTGCTGCTATAAGGGGGAGGTCCAGACTACACAGATAGACTGCTGCTATAGGGGGCGGTCCAGACTACACATCCAGACTGCTGCTATAGGGGGCGAACCAGACTACACATCCTGACTGCTGCTATAGGGGCGGTTCAGACTACACAGATAGACTGCTGCTATAAGGGGGAGGTCCAGACTACACAGATAGACTGATGCTATAGGGGGCGGTCCAGACTACACATCCAGACTGCTGCTATATAGGGAGGTCCAGACTACACAGATAGACTGCTGCTATACAGGGAGGTCCAGACTACACATCCAGACTGCTGCTATAGGGGGCGAACCAGACTACACATCCTGACTGCTGCTATAGGGGGTGGTTCAGACTACACATCCTGACTGCTGCTATAGGGGGCGAACCAGACTACACATCCTGACTGCTGCTATAGGGGGCGCTCCAGACTACACATCCAGACTACTGCTGTAGGGGGCGCTCCAGACTACACATGCAGACTGCTGATTGGCTGAGGTTCAACACTCTTCACTTGAAGTCAGCGCCAGAACTGCACAGCTCAATCCATTG
This sequence comes from Bufotes viridis, assembly GCA_033119425.1. Lineage (NCBI taxonomy): Eukaryota > Metazoa > Chordata > Amphibia > Anura > Bufonidae > Bufotes > Bufotes viridis. Next base: position 19,853,083 of record CM065596.1, on the reverse strand, counting down.
TATAGTGGACGGAGGTACTAACTGCAGCACTGCTCCCAATGAAGAGAATGCAGTTACTAACTCCATCCAAAGTAGAGTGGTTGGAGCAGTGCATTTCCGGCTTCTGTTCTTAGAGATGCAAGGTAACTGTTAATCAGTGGGGGTTCGTGGTGTCAGACCCCCACCATAATGATATTGGCGGACTATACTGAAGCCATCAATATCAGAATTGTAAATGACCCCTTTAAGTTAGACCATTGTTTGTATACTGCAGCAGAAATCGCTCACTTCACAGTAAAACTCCAGTGACTACAGACTACGAGTATGACTCACTTATGAGGCTTCAGATGGATAATAGCATTCCCTATACATAATTAATACTGTTTGCTGTGTACATAACTTGGATCTACTCTAAGAAAAAAAACAGCTACAAGGTAAACATAGTCTGGCGCACTATGTGACAGGAGCAGCCATGTTTGCTAGCCTTTCTTAATGGGATCTGAACAAAGAGCCCCGGAGCAATGACATTAATTGACTGCACTCTGACAACATCCCATATACCGCAAGCTGGTGCCGAGCCAGAAAGACAGATACAACATCCATGTGGTAATTACATTGATTTGCGTTACAACATGGGACAGGGAATATGAAGATAGATCAATAGCTAGATAGATACATAGATAGATAATGATAGATAGATAGATAGATAGATAGATAGATAGATATGAGATAGATAGATAGATAATAGATAGATATGAGATAGATAGATAGATAATAGATAGATAGATCGATCGGTAGATAGATAGATAGATAGATAGATAGATAGATAGATAGATAGATAGATAAAGATAGGAACAAGGTAGAAAATGAAAAACAATAGATTTGCTAGTCTAGGACACTTGATCCCAAGTTCACTTGATAAAAATTAAAAAATGAACATTACCCTCTAAAATTGCAATCAGAATTTTGGAGGGTCCTGTTAATGTTTTAATTGATAGATAGATAGATAGATAGATAGATAGATAGATAGATAGATAGATAAAAAACTAATCCTAATAATATTAAAGGGGCTCTCTGGGCTCTCCTATATTGATGACTTATCCTCACTATTGGTCATCAATATCAGGTCAGTGGGGGTCCGACACCCGGTACCCCCACGATCAGCTGTATGAGGAGCGCACAGTGGGCATGTGCCGCCTCCCTTCTCTCTTCCTGCTCTGCTCTCCACTGCTGTCCCATAGACAGAGCAGCAGCGGACAGGAAGAGAGAAGAGAGGCGGCACGTGCGCACTGCGCTCGCCGTCTCCTCATACAGCTGATCGTGGTGGTGCCGGGTGTCGGACCCCCGCTGACCTGATATTGATGACCTATCCTGAGGATAGGTTATCAACAGAAAAAGCCTGGACAACCTCTTTAATACTAATAGATATATGTAATGTAACATGCATACTGCTATACTATAAACATACATAGCACAACTATATGACACGCATTCATAGTACCACTATTCTGCACGTATACATTACTCACATAACATTCATACTGTATATAGACATTATAAACACCTTTGCATGCAATACGCACTTACAGTATGTACATATTCATACATACTAAGGCTACTTTCACACTAGCGTTTTGGATTCCGTTTGTGAGATCCGTTTCAGGGCTCTCACAAACGGTCCAAAACGGATAAGTTCAGCCTCAATGCATTCTGAATGGATAAGGATCCGTTCAGAATGCATCAGTTCGGCTCCGTTCCGCTTCTAATCCGTTTTGGAGGTGGACACAAAAAACGCAGCATGCAGCATTTTGGTGTCCGTCTGAAGAGGCGGAGCCTAACGGATCTGTTTTCAATTACAATGTAAGTCAATGGGGACGGATCCGTTGTCAATGACACAATATGGTGCACTTGAAAATGGATCCGTTCCCCATTGACTTTCAATGTAATTCAAAACGGATCCATTTTGGACTTTGTCATTTTTCTTTTAACTAATGCAAACGGATCCGTTCTGAACGGACACAAACATTTGCATTATAGGTGCGGATCCGTCTGTGCAAATAAACAGACGGATCCGCACCAACGCAAGTGTGAAAGTACTCTAATAGCACGTACATATATTCATACACATCACACACATATATGCATATACATTACACACATATAGATACACACAACACAGTTGCAAATTGCATACACATCACATGTGTAGAAATACATACATACACACATGACACATACTTACCTCTCGCCCTGCTCTCCCTCCCTCTGCTGTCAGCCTCAACAAAGCTGCTGCCTGAATCAAGTTACAACAGCCGGCGAGGAGCTCCAGCCGCTGTAACTTAAGAGAACACAGGCAGGAGAGGGAGGGAAGGGCAGAACCATGGGCGTAGCTATAGGGGGTGCAGAGGTAGCAGTCGCTACCGGGCTCAGGAGCCTGAGGGGCCCACACAAAGCACTGAGGGAAGGGGGGCCCAAGCTGAACTCTTGCACCAGGGCCCATGAGCCATTAGCTACGCCCCTGGGCAGGACCTACACACGCCTTTATCCTGAGCCCCCTTCCACATCGCCGCCTGCCCCCCAGTTACACCCCTTGTTTTATTATTATAAGTTTAAATGTGCTTTATATTAGTAGATCATTCATTTACAACATGTTCCCATTTCTAAACACTTCTTTTATTCTTGCAGATTCATCCAAGATCTTAAGTTTCATTTTTCTGCTCATCATCACATCCACCTGCTGATGAATAAGGACGCCATATACCAACTTCAATCTCCTTGAAAAAAAAATAAAAAATACCCTAAGGATTTATAAGCCAAATGGATATTTTACTTGCACTTTGACTTTTTGATGAAAAACTTTCAGTGGTTTCACTATGTGAAATAAAGCTATCCATGGGGAGCAAAAAATTTGCAAAAACCGAGGAACGTGTTGACTTTCGACAGGACTACATGTTATCTTTGGCCAAGAACGGGACAGGAAATATAGGAATATTTTGTAGGATGTGGAATATATCATCCAAGTATCATGTATATACAGATGGAGGACCCACCACTAAGATATTAAGGACTCCTTCCTATAATAGGACTACTACCCTGTTTATATCAATAGAATAAAACTGGCAAGACAAAGGTCAAACGTCTTGTCCTTAAGGATCTTCAACATCTACGCGGAATCAAGATCTTCCTTCAATTCTAGATGAACATGTTGATGAAATATGTTTTTTTTTTTTGTTTTCTATTGTGTCCCGGAAGCTTTTTACCCATCTGTGATTCTAGCATGCCAGCTTTGATTATGTCAACATTTCTATTCAATCGGTCTCTCCCGCCATCTTCCAACAGAGTATTTTTTTACAGGAAGTTCAACGGAGAAGGAACCAATGTCAAAGCACGAGACGCCCGCCATGGAGAACGGCCACAAGATTACGGCTGTCGGGATCTTTGTATTATCACTGGTGTAAATAGGATGTCGGCAGGATTTGTATAACCGGTGCTGTCCGCAGTAAACCCCACTGTTTTGCACTTGCTTATTCCTTTAAAAGTAAAAGTCTTAATAAACATTATTTTGTTTGATTTTTTTTTTTAAATGGTCGGTCATGGATAAATTACATTTTTTAAGTTAAAACTTTTTTTTTAAATTGTTCAATAGACGAGGAATGTGATCTAACAATAAAAAATGCATTACTAGTACTGTCCCCGGCTGCTTCGGTCCCTGTTTACTTGGCTGCATCGGTGATGCGCCCGTATAACCATGTGCTGTACACCCCCAAGGCCAATGATTTCTTGCCTTGATCACGTGGGTATATCGCCACTGCAGCCAAGCAAACAGAGACCAGTGGAGAGGACTGGCGTGGCAGAGCAGGAAAGTAAGGCCTATTGCACACGAACGTGTGCACCCCGTGCCCGTATTGCGGACCACATTTGCGGATCTGCAATACACGGGAACCATTCCATGGCCATTCCGCATCACGGGTGCGGACCCATTCATTTCAATGGGTCCGCAAATCCGGAGATGCGGAACGGTGCGGAATGGAATGACGGAACGGAACACTACGGAAGCACTACGGAGTGCTTCTGCGGGGTTCCGTTCCATACTTCCGTCCCGCAAAAAGATAGAACATGTCCTATCTTTTTGTGGAACGGGCAGATCGCGGACCTATTCAAGTGAATGGGTCCGCGATCCGCTGTGGCTGCCCCACGGCCGGTGCCCGAGCATTGCAGGCCGCAATTTGCGGCCCGCAGCACGGGCACGGGGTGCACACGTTCGTGTGCAAGAGGCCTAAAGGGGGATTCATGTGTAAGGAATGCTTATTTTTTGTTTTATTGTATTTTGTACATGCCACAATACAATATATTGGGAGAGATTTATCAAAGATTCTGCATCAGTTTTCTGGTGCAGAAAAATCGCAAGTTTTTGGACAAGCCACCTTTTGAGGAAAATTTTCTTGCTTATTTTTGGCATGTGGGTCGGGCATGGACAAGGTGGTGGGGCCTATGCAGCCCAACAAATTTACCATTATTTTTTGATCAGCGTTCAGCCTTTCCATCATCCTGCATGCAGGTCTCCACTTCAAAAATCTTCCTCTGAGCGGAAACCTAATGGACCCCATTATAGTCTACGGGGTCCGTAGGCTCCGTTCGGCTCAGTGATGTGCCGAATCCGTCCTTTCCGTTCTCCTGCTCCTATAACGGATAAGAAGAAGAACGGAAAGGCTGAACGCTGATGTGAACTCGGCCTAACCAGTGTAAATTACACCAGAAATCTAGATTTTGGTTTATTTTGCACAGTCATGCTGAGATGTGCCATAATGATTGCCTCTAACTAAGAGTGTTGTACTTCTTGGAAGTCGTAGGCTACTTTCACGTTCGGGTTGTCAATTCCAGTATTTACATCTGTCAAAGGATCTCAATACCAGAATTAAACTGATCCGTTTTTATTTTGCACATCAGGATGCATCCGTTCCGTTAGGATGCGGTTGTGTGAAATCAAAACAGAACTAAAGCTGTGCCTCATCTTGCCTTAGTAACAATGAGATGAGAGAACCCAAAATTCAGATATCGATGACTTATAGATCATTAATATCAGATCGACAGGGGTCCGACACGCTGATCAGCCAATTGAGAAGGCTGCGGTGCCTCAGTGAGTTCCGCGGCCCTCTCGTAGTATACCAAGCACAGCGCCGTCCATTTGCTAGGGATTGTGCTTGGTATTGCAGCTCAGACCATTCACCTGAATGGGACTGAGCTGCACCAAGGCCACTTGACCAACAAATTTGACCTCGCTTAGGGATAGGGTGTAGACAAAACCTGTGCAGTGTGTTATGTCTAATGCAGGCCCTCAGGGGCGGAGCATATTACACCACCAGTGGTGTGCCCTGCCCCCACAGATCCTGCATAGGCATAGCACACTGCATTAGTTTTGCCTAGAGTATTCCTTTAATATTTAATAATTGTTTTTCTGACTCTTAACAGACAATTATTACTATTAATTAGCTTATTTAGTTGATTGTTCATGGTTAGCTGTAACCGTGATATGTTTTCATACTCATACAGAAATCATCTGCTTCAGTCACATCACCTTCTGATATTAAGTACTTTACCGTCTATCTGCCAGGAAAGTGTTAATATTGCATGTGGACAAGAAATCATCTGATTGTTGTCGAGCCCCATGGGCCGGCAGCTGAGCAAATGCTTTTCACAAGTTCTGCCAAGCTGGTATGCATTTGGCAGTGGAGATAAAGCCTTCGGGTAAACATAATGCTTTATACTGAGCTAGTGAGTCTCATGTAACAGAATCTAACGTAAGGGGTGATCTCCTTGCCTTGGCCCGTTGTGGGTATGCAGGTGTACAAAATACTGAATGGAAACTATTTCAATGCACAACATTTAAAGGGAACCTGTCACCTTCATAATGCACCCCCTCCCCCCCCTTAAGCACCTGCAGTACCTTAAAGCTCAAGTCATTTTGTCTTTGTTATCGGATCTGAAGGCCAAATTTGCAGAAAACAACTTTATTCCCCCGCTCGGTGCATGTTAATGAGCAGCTAGAAGTCAAGTAGAGGTGGTCTTATTGCTTCAAGTCAAGGGGGGGGGGGGGCATTATGATTATGTGAAGGTGAGAGGTTCCCTTTAAAGAAGACTATGATAAAATGATAAATGTAGTTTAAAATATGCATGTTAATCAAAGACTTCCAAACTATGGAGGCAGATCATGCAGCTGCTATGGGACCCTTGGAGAGAGGATCCCAGGTGGGGTGGTTCTTCCGGGTGGTGAGAACCTGTACTGGATTCAGACAGTATTTCCTAAATTGCCTTTCTGGCAAGCACAAGCCTTAGGCCTCGTTCGCATTTCTGTTTTTCACTGACGTGTGCTGTCCGCTTTTTCTACGGACAGCACACGTGCCGATTGATTTAAATGTGTCTGTTCACATTTCAGTATTTTTTCACTGACCGTGGGGCAGTAAAGAAAAAATTATAGGGACATGCACTACATTGATCCGTGATACGGACCAAGCACGCCCATAGATGTCTATATGTCTGTGAAAATCACTGACCCAACAAGGATGGCATGCGTGTTGTGTCCATGTTGCCTCCGTTTTTTAATGAAGACTAATAGGAGATTCTTCGGAGATTGATTTTCAGCTGAGTAACTTCAGTGAATTACGGATGCCACACGGATGGTAAAAACGGACACGTGGACCAAGCACGGATCCTTTACAGACATCTTTACCGATGAAACACGTACTTTTTTTTGACGGACGTGACAGTAACATGGTAATGTGGATGGTAGTTTAGAGCTGATTGAGTAGAAGAATTGGAAAATCAAAAAACTGCTCTGTAAATAGGACTTTTTGCAACAATGTAACAATATGTCTACAACTTTTACACATATTAAATAATGTACTGGGGGGGGTGGTGCAGTCCTTTAAGTATTCTGAGATATGTTTCGACTACTCAGTGGAACAATTTTGAATACTACTTTAGAGTATAAAGCAGCGTCCATGTCTACAGCGACAAAAATTGGCTACGTTCACAAAAAAATATCCTGCCGTTTCTTGTATCCAGCTCCTGTGCAGACCTATGTCTCTCCATGGCTGTAGACTAGAAACAAACCTTGTGTCGCTTGATCCTGCAGCCATATGACACTCCCATCTCCCCCGTCTTCTATGCTCAGTAGTTTAGGAAGGTGGGATCAGGATCAGACTACATCAGGTTTGTTTGTAGTCTGTAACCATGGAGACACATAGGTCTGCATAGATATAATGCTGGGATAATTTTAATCAAATCTATTACGAAAACATTGTTTCTTATTTTATTCTAGATGTTCTGACACGATCCAGAAATAGCTGGGAAAATACACCTAGCCTTTACCGCTATGCTTCATTGTTAGAAGATTGTGGCAGATCCTCTCTTAATAAGAACGCCGCTCGAGCCCTCGTTAAGTCTCCAGTAACGTGAACACAAGACGTTTGTCTCTCTTTTTAATTTGCAATGTTTTAATTACGTTGGCGCAGGTGTGCATATAAATATAACTTCCTGTGTAAGCGCCAAAAGGCAAATCACAGAGAGAAGGAGTTTGCATTTGTCGCCAGGAGAACCCAGCAAATTGGAAATCACAGAACTTTATTACAAATAGCAAGATTTCTGCCAGAAAGGTGCCACCCTTGACCGAAAAAGACCCACTAACCCTTTGGCACAAGAGAGGAGATAACTAATCGGTGGGGAGCCGACTGGTGGGACATATCGATGCAGCGTACTCAAGTTAGGGTTAAATAGTATTCCTGGGTGTTGTAGTGCAATTATGACCACTAACCTGAGACAGGCTGACTCTCTGGTACATCTGCAAGGACAGGTAGTTATAGATAGAGTTCGTGACGCCAGTGCCAATTAACGGTGGCACACCGTTTGCTGATAGTAGGAATAATTGAGGAACCACGTTGCAGTAAAACAGAACTTGAACTTTACTGAAGCATTGGTAGTAGTCATACATGGACATAGATGGAAGCGCAGTTCCTTAGAAGACGGTTGGTTTCAGTAAGCTTTAGGTTACAGTACATTTAATGGCAGGCGACATGTAGCAAGGTGATCACAGAGGGTTAACACACAGGACTCTTGCAGTACAGGCGGCTTGCACTCTCTACCTGTCTGATCCTGGAACATGGACACTATCCTCCAAGGTCCCAATGCCCTCTCTCGGCTTATATCCTTGGGATAATAATTATTGAGTACCTCCTATGGTATTTGTAGTACCTCTTGCTGTCTTGGTTACTGCTCTGCCTTCCCTCAGCTCACTCAGGCTGGTGACCAGTGATGTTCCTGCTGGGATCCTTATCCTGTTTGCAGCTTGACTAAGGAGGCAACACTTCTCCACTAGTCCTAGGGTCTGGACTGCTCACTCCTAGGGAATGAGCTCTTCCTAGGCTGGACCCTCTCAGGCTATAGGGCCTGGGCTGACTTCAACAGGCTCAAGGCCTGAGCTAGAACTTCACAGGCTCATGGCCTGGACTGGAATCCTTAAGGCTCAAGGCCTGGACTTAGACTGGCTTTCCCTTCCCTGACTGGGCCTATATAGAGCTACTAGGGCTCCCTAGCTCCCTCTACTGACCTGGAGCTGGAATGACATCCCTAGCAGGCCTGCACATGCAATATCACAGTAACAGGGAAGTATACAGCATTACATTACATGAAGATGTTTTATACCAACCTCCCCATAAATGAGGGGAAACGATAACACGCAAGTGACCCTTCTGTAGTGACGGGCATTACAGCTCCCGTACACTACATCGACATCTGGTGCACCCCTTCCTCACGGCACAAGGGAGCAGGACAGCTATGAATACCACCATCCTCACACTACTACCACTCCCGTCTTCTCCTATACACACCTCCCTGTAAGGTCCCTGCAATTTTTTCCTGTGATGTCATGTCCATGGGTGTGTCAAAGCAGCAATGGGAGCAGTGATAGGGAGTGTCCATGTCACTAGCTGAGTGGGAGGAGCTATAAACTAGCTGGATGTTGTTAGAGGCAGTGATGGGGGAGTGTCTATGTAACTAGCTAGGGGAGGAGCTATAAACTAGCTGGGAGTTGTTAGGGGCAGTAATAGGGGAGTGTCTATGTCACTAGCTGGGTGGGAGGAGCTATAAACTAGATGGGTGTGGTTAGAAGCAGTGATGGGGAAGTGTCTATGTAACTAACTGCATGGGAGGAGCTATAAACTAGATGGGTGTGGTTAGAGGCAGTAATAGGGGAGTGTCTATGTAACTATCTGGGTGGGAGGAGTCATAGACTATCTGGGAGTTGTTAGGGGCGGTGCTGGAGCTGTGACAGAGAAAGGGGAGAAGTGCATCATGGGTTTGGTTGGATACAGGTACTGTACAGGAAGTGCTACATACAAGATGGAAACCCACCAGAGCAATTGGTTTACATGGTGAAAATGGGTCAGGAGAGTTCAAAAAAAAAGAAAAAACAAGTTGTACAGTGCCTCGCAAAAGTATTCACTTTTTCATATTTTGTTACATTACAACCTTAAAGGGAACCTGTCATCAACTTTATGCTGACCTCACTCATTAACTAAAAGTAAGTGGTTGCTGAGAACCAGCATCATAATCATTGCAGCCCAGGCCCTGAAAAGAGTCAAATCTACCTGAGAAGAGTCCTGGTTATTATAATCTCCTGCTCTCCCGCCCATCTGCTGATGGTTGGCAGTTCTCTCCTAGAGAGAAAGAGAGAAAACTAGGTAGAAGCCTGTCAGTCATCAGCAGATGGGCCGGAGAGCAGGAATTCATGAATAACCAGGACTCTTCTCAAGTGGCCGTGACTCTTTTCCAAGCCCCGTCTGCAATGATTGTGATGTTGGTTCTCGACAACCACTTACTTTTAATTTATAAATGACAGACCGCTAAAATCAACTCACCTGTATCTACTTTATTCTGCTGTTAGTATGGACAGCATAGAGTTGATGACAGGTTCCCTTTAAGTTCAATGTTTTGTTAATCAGAATTTCATGTGATGGATCAGAACACAATAGTCTGAGATGGTGAAGTGAAATGAGAAAAATATATAAATAAAACTATTGTTTAGAAATAGAAAACAGAAAATTGTCATGTGCTTATGTATTCACCCCCTTTGTTAGGAAGCCCATAAAAAGCTCTGGTGCAACCAATTACCTTCAGAAGTCACATAATTAGTGACATGATGTCACCTGTGTGCGATCTAAGTGTCACATAGAAACATAGAAACATAGAATGTGTCGGCAGATAAGAACCATTTGGCCCATCTAGTCTGCCCAATATACTGAATACTATGGATAGCCCCAGGCCCTATCTTATGTGAAGGATGGCCTTATGCCTACCCCATGTATGCTTAAACTCCTTCACTGTATTTGCAGCTACCACTTCTGCAGGACGGCTATTCCATGCGTCCACTACTCTCTCAGTAAAGTAATACTTCCTGATATTACTTCTAAACCTTTGCCCCTCTAATTTCAAACTATGTCCTCTTGTAGCAGTTTTTCTTCTTTTAAATATTCTCTCCTCTTTTACCGTGATGATTCCCTTTATGTATTTAAAAGTTTCTATCATATCCCCTCTGTCTCTTCTTACTTCCAAGCTATACATGTTAAGGTCCTTTAACCTTTCCTGGTAAGTTTTGTCCTGCAATCCATGTACTAGTTTAGTAGCTCTTCTCTGAATATCTTTCTGCAGATATGGTCTCCAGTACTGCACTACAATGCTCCCAATGAGGTCTCCCTAGTGCTCTGTAGAGCGGCACGAGCGCCTCCTCTTCTACTGTTAATGCCTCTCCTATACACCCAAGCATTCTGCTGGCATTACCTGCTGCTCTATGACATTGTCTGCCCACCTTTAGGTTGTCTGATATAATGACCCCTAAATCCCTTTCCTCAGATACTGAGGTTAGTACTGTATCACTGATTTTATATTCTGCTCTTGGGTTTTTACGCCCCAGGTGCATTATCTTGCACTTATCGACATTAAGTTTTCCTAAATCCTTTTCCATTTGGTGTATCCCTCCAGGAACATCAACCCTGTTACAAATCTTTGTGTCATCAGCAAAAAGACACACCTTACCATTGAGGCCTTCTGCAATTTCACTGATAAAGATATTAAACAATATGGGTCCCAGAACAGATCCCTGAGGTTCCCACTGGTAACAATACCATGGTCTGAATATACTCCATTGACTACAACCCTCTGTTTTCTGTCCTTCAGCCACTGCCTAATCCATTCAACAATATGTGAGCTCAAGCTCAAAGACTGCAGTTTATTGATAAGCCTTCTATGTGGGACAGTATCAAAAGCCTTAGGCACCTTTCACACGGGCGAGTTTTCCGCACGGGTGCAATGCGTGAGGAGGACGCATTGCACCCGCACTGAATCCGGACCCATTCATTTCTATGGGGCTGTGCACATGAGCGGTGATTTTCACGCATCACTTCTGCGTTGCGTGAAAATCGCAGCATGCTCTATATTGTGCATTTTTCACGCAACGCAGGCCTTATAGAAGTGAATGAGGCTGCGGGAAAATCGCAAGCATCCACAAGCAAGTGTGGATGCAGTGCGATTTTCCCGCATGGTTGCTTAGCAACGGGACCAGATCTTAAATATTTTCCCTTATAACATGGTTATAAGGGGAAATAATAGCATTCTTAATAAAGAATGCATAGTAAAATGAAGTGGAAGGGGTTAAAAATAATAAAAGTTAACTTACCTTAGCCACTTGATCGCGTAGTCGCGATCTGTCCTCTCTTTCCCAGCATCAGCTAAGAACTAAAGGACCTGTGATGACATCACATCACATGGTCCAATCACATGGTTCCTCTTACCATGTTATGTGACGTCATCACAGGTCCTGTAGATCTTAGCTGATGCTGGGAAAGAGAGGACAGATCGCAACTACCCGATCAAGTGGCTAAGGTAAGTTAACTTTTATTATTTTTAACCCCTTCCACTATTCTTTATTAAGAATGCTATTATTTCCCCTTATAACCATGTTATAAGGGAAAATAATAAATTCTCCAGAAGACCCGAAACCGGACTTCAGTGATGAAGTCCGGCTTCGGGTCTCGGTACCAAACATGGCGATTTTTCTCACGCGCGTGCAAAACGCATTACAAACGTTTGCACCCGCGCGGAAAAATTGCGCATATTCCCGCAACGCACCCGACTCTTATCCGAAAGAGGCCTTAAAGTCCAGATAAGCGATGTCTACTGCACCTCCGCCATCTATTATTTTAGTCACCCAATCAAAAAAGTCAATAAGATTAGTTTGACATGATCTCCCTGAAGTAAACCCATGCTGTTTTTCATCATTCAAACCATGGGTTTTTAGATGTTCCAAAATCCTCTCCTTGAGTATGGTTTCCATTAATTTCCCCACTATTGATGTCAGGCTTACCGGCCTATAGTTGCCCGATTCCTCTCTACTACCTTTCTTGTGAATTGGCACAAGGTTTGCTAATTTCCAATCTTCTGGGACGACTCCTGTTACCAGTGATTGGTTAAATAAATCTGTTAATGGATTTGCTAGTACACCTCTAAGCTCTTTTAATAGCTTTGGGTGTATCCCATCAGGCCCCTGTGATTTATTTGTATTAATTTTAGACAGCTGACTTAGAACCTCTTCCTCTGTAAAGACACATGAATCAAAGAATACATTAGACTTTCTCCCTAACTGAGGTCCTTCTCCTTAATTTTCCTTTGTAAATAATGAACAGAAGTATTCATTGAGGCCATATGCCTTCCTTCTTTTGTTTTTAATTAGGTAATTCCTTGGTTTAATTTCCTTTTTTCATTTATGTATCTGAAGAATGTCTTATCACCTTTTTTCACTGACTGAGCTAATTTCTCTTCTGCCTGAGCTTTAGAAGCTCCTATAACTTGCTTGGCCTCTCTCTGCCTAATCTTATAGATTTCACTGTCATCCTCGTTTTGGGTGTTTTTATACTTACTAAATGCCATCTTTTTGTTTTTAATGATTTTGGCCACTTCTGAGTATCACAGTAGTCTCTTCCTTTTTTTGCATGATCTGTCCATACATATACACACCAGAGGCTGCAACACCTAAGCAAGAGGCATCACTAACCAAACACTGCCATGAGGACCAAGGAACTCTCCAAACAAGTAAGGGACAATGTTGTTGAGAAGTACAAGTCAGGGTTGAGTTTAAAAAAATATCCAAATCTTTGATAATCCCCAGGAGCATCATCAAATCTATCATAACCAAATGGAAAAACATGGCACAACAGCAAACCTGACAAGACATGGCCGCCCACCAAAACTCACGGACCGGGCAAGGAGTACATTAATCAGAGAGGCAGCACAGAGACCTAAGGTAACCCTGGAGGAGCTGCAGAGTCCACAGCAGAGACTGGAGGATCTGTACATAGGACAACAATAAGCCGTACGCTCCATAGAGTTGGGCTTTATGGCAGAGTGGCCAGAAGAAGCCATTACTTTCAGCAAAAAACAAAAAGGCACATTGTGAGTTTGCGAAAAGGTCTGTGGGAGACTCCCAAAATGTGTGGAGGAAGGGGCTTTGGTCTGATGAGACTAAAATTTAACTTTTCGTCCACCAAATAAAACGCCATGTCTGGCGCAAACAGATCACTTCACCCAAAGAATACCCTTCCCACAGTGAGACATGGTGGTGGCAGCATCATGGGGGGGATGTTACTGGGAAACTGGTCTGAGTTGAAGGAAAGATGGATGGTGCTAAATACAGGGATATTCGTGTGCGTGATTTGAGGCTAGGAGGGAGGTTCACCTTCCAGCAGAACAATGACCCCAAACACACTGCTAAATCAACACTTGAGTGGTTTAACCCCTTAATGCGGGTGGGTGGGTGTTTAAAGATGGCGCCTGCCCCTGCCCGCTGCGGGCGCCATAGCCAAGGGTGGCTGCCTGCTTCTTTTAGCATACACCCACGGCTAATGTCCGCAACCGGCAGTGATGCTGATCACGGACATTTAACCCGTCAGATGCAGTGGTCATTCCTGACCACCGCATCTGAGCGTGCTGAAAACCGAAAGCGAAAACTTTTGGTTGTGCTCCGGCTCCCCCGTGCGGCGATCGGCGGAGCCTGAGCGTGTATGCAGCAGCCCGTGTCTTTATGAATGACACGAGGCTGCTGCATAGTATTTCCTATGGTGCCCTTGCCTGTAATAGGGCTCCATAGGAAAATAGGAAAATCATGATAGATTCCAATGCAAGTCTACGATAATAGCAATCAGATGATTGCATGTTATAGTTCTTTATGGGAACTATAAAAAAGTAAAAAAAAAAAAAAATCACCCCCCTTTTCCCAAAATAAAAGAACTAAAAAAATAAAAAAATACACATCATGGGTGTTGCAATGTGTGAAAACGCTCATAGTATGAAAATATATTCCCCATACAGCAAAAAGCAAAACGGAAAAAAGCGTCCAAATGGCCCATTCGCCGTTTTTGGTCGCTTCATTTTCTACAAAAAATTAAATAAAAAGTGATCAAAAAGTCATACACACCTCAGAATGGTATCAATGAAAATTTCCGATTGCCCTGCAAAAAATGAGCCCCCATACAGCTCCATATACATAATTACAAAAAAGTTAAAGGGGTCAAAATATGGTGACAACAAAAGAAAACTGATTTTTTCCCACTTTAAAATTTTTTTTAGCACTATCAAAACGCAAGAAAAACTATACATGTAAGGTATCGCCAGATTCGTACTGACCTGTAGAATAAAAGTAATCGGTCAGTTTTATTGTACATCGAACGTCGTAATAAAAAAAACAAACGTAAAACTGTGCTGGAATTGCTTTTCTTTTGCAATTTTACCTCATTTGGAATTTTTTACCTGCTTCCCACTACATCATATGCGATATTAAATGGTGGCGTTGGAAAGTACAACTTGTCCTACAAATAAAGCCCTCATATGGCTATGTGAACAGACAAATAAAAAAGTTATGGCTCTGGGAAGGCAAAATGAAGACACAAAAAAATAATAAAAATTAACCTCTGGGCTTGAAGGGGTTAAGGGGAAACATGTAAATGTGTTGGACTGGACTAGTCACAGCCCAGATCTCAATCCAATAAACATTCTGTGGTCAGACTTAAAGATCGCTGTTCACAAGCGCAAACCGTCCAACCTGAAGGAGCTGGAGCAGATCTGCAAGGAGGAACAAAGGCAAAAATCCCAGAGGTAAGATGTGGCAGCTCATAGAGACTTATCCAAAGGGACTTGGAGCTGTGATTGCCGCAAAAGGCGGCTCTACAAAGTACTGACTTTAGGGGGGTGAATAGTTCTGCACTTTGACTTTTTCTAATATTTTGTCCTATTTGTTGTTTGCTTCACAATAAAAAAAAAAAAAAACATCTTCAAAGTTGGGGGCGTGTCCTGTAAATGAAATGATGCAAATCCTCAAACAATGCATGTTAATTCCAGGTTGTGAGGAAAGGGGGGTGAACACTTTTGCAAGGCACTGTATATAAGGTCCACAACTACATGAGAGTATCTAATCCTGGAAAACTCAATCATAAAAGCCAGGAGACTAATATTGACAGGGCCAGCGTCATGTGCTATGAATTGTGCCAACTGCGCCTAACCGTGCCAACTCTCCGGCCTGTGCCCACCTATAACATTCCGATACAGACCTTAAGCTCTGCAAACTGTTCTCTCAACCTTAGCAGCCTTCGAAATTGATTTCTGGCTCAATGAACCGGGGGCATCACAGCAGTTCTGGAAGCAGATATTTCCTTCTGGATCCCACGTTCTCACCTTTCCCTACAGCAGTAGGTTGCAACGTGCCCCATCACCGGGCTGCGGTTTCCCAATCACTTAGGTGTACCGTGTTGTCGGGATACACATGTAAGCGGTAAGTGTTTTCTTGTCATGGCATGCACTGAAATATGAAATAACTCCTCAGAAAAGTGACGGTTCTGTAGTAATTCCACATTCAGCAGAGCATTAAATTATTCAGCGAAGTGTGCAAAACATCTGAACAGTTTGAGCCTTAAAGCCTTTCTTCCAACAGCCAAAAAGTGCTAAAACAGGCGAGCTCAGCCCCGCATTTCATCTTAGAAGCCGCTTATTGAATTAATAAGACAAGTCAATTAATGTAATGCTCGGTTGCTTCGGGATAAAACAGACGAAGGGAAATATAAGTCCCATTTATTATTATTGCTCAGTAAGACAAGGAAAATAATATTTTTGAAGCAAGCGGGGGGGAAAAAATGAAAAATGCTGCTAAATAGGCGCCAGACAGCGCCGAGAAACGGCTGCAAATCAATGAGCGCCTAATGGGTTTACAAATTGGGGTTGGAAGTTGTTAGGAAATTCGACATCAAACTAGTTTGTGGTTTTAAAGGGGAAATTTTTGAAACTGCTCAGGTGGTTTTAAAAATGAAAGTTTCGGAAATAAAAGAATCAATACTCACCTCTCTGATCACCTGCTGCTTGTGTAACTGAGCCAACTCGGCGCTGTTGCGAGAAGAACACAGGGACCAAGACAAGATGTCTAGGGGGGAGAACACAGACCACAGGGGCACTGCCCTAGCGGTGCTCCTAGTGCTGCGGACGGCCCCTTGGTGCTCCAAAAAGGTAATTCAAAAATAAATAAAGGACGATAAATGTGAAAATATTAACCCTAGAAACAAAAAAAAAAAAGTTGTCGGCATGATCAACCCTACTAGGCAATGCCTAGTAGGGTTAAACCAGGTAATGCCTGGTTTAATAAGGTTGACTATGCTGACAGAGGCTCTTTAAAGCATTCATATAAGGAACTAGAAATTTATGCCTAGTTATATAATTGACCCTTTCCTTGGAAACTGTGGTAGCCCAAGATCTTTGCCGAATTCATCAATTTTACTACGTGAGCATACATTTGTTAAAGTACATAAACCCAACACCCATATAAAACAGCAGAGCCAAAAAACATGGATGGTTCCTTTCAATACATCATATATGTCAACTTGAGATATACTTTAAGTGTCAAGAACTAGAGTAATAATGAGGATAGCGCGAGTGATTTATCTCCGGCGCTGTTAATGTTCCTTTATTAGACCACACAGAGATTTATTCATTTCTTATTTTATTACCTGGAGGCCATAAATCATGCGATTGCTACCTGGAAGCCGTTTGCAGCTTTCATCTAATTAAGAGTGGAGAAATGAATGAGGGCCGGAGAAATGAAGTCATCAAATTCTATTCAAAATCTTCCAATTACGAGAGGTTATTTACCATAAAGGGGGTCTGGAACGAAATGTTCCCTCACTCCTGTGGACACTTGATCACTTCTTCTGAGAGCTTCGCTAGGTGTGACCTCTAAGTGCCTGTGGCTTCAATTTAGCAAAGGCTTCTGGGAATTAAGATGTCTGAGAAGTGCACGGCTTCCATAAGATGTTCCACTTAGTAAAGACTCTCGAACTCTCATTAAAACTCCTTTAGAACTCATTTGTTATAGGCCTCGGTCAACTCGAAAGTTTCCAGAACGTCATTTGTCTCAAGTCTTGTCCATGAGACAAGAAGCCATTTATTCTACCCAAAGGACTTAAAAGCGGCCCTATGGTTCAAAGCAAAAAAAAATTCACATCACCTTGGGAATAGATGGAGCACTTACCTGGTCGCTTCCTTTCCACCTTTCATCTTTTGAGCTATGGATCATCCAGTTCCCCAGTTCCTCTTCAGATGCCCTCCAGAAGCCATCCAAGAAGGTCGCACCTCTTCTTAGACTACCCGATGCAAACTATTGGAATTCCTTTATTCAACTGATCTGTCCCCTTTCCATTATGCAGGGGAGTCCTCTCCTGCATAACGGAAACGGGACTGATCCGTTATGCAGGCCATAGACTTTTATTATGACGGAATAAATAAAAGAATGCCTCTAAATGCATTCCGTTATGCATTCCATCATAGAATTGCGTTATGGTCAGTAGTAACGGAATACATAACGCAGTTCTGCTTTTACCACCACACGAAGCGTGAACGAATTTCATAACATGAAATTCGCTCATCTCTAGATACTTCATCTGAAGTCGATTCGCTCATCCCTAATTGTGATAGGGAAGATTCTGAGCCCCATTGGAGACAGTTGGATGCTAATGTCTGTAAAACGCTGCAGAATATAGTAGCGCTATAAAAGTGCATAAAATAAATAAATAAATACTTTATGACATAAGACACATTTGCAGTTGGGTTTAATCAAACATTTTTGGGCCCTGGGTATGCCATGGTTAGTAACTATCAGCCGTTCATTTTTCTTGCAGGTCACTCCATCACCATACCCTCATTAGGAAGAGTAACATGCACTGATTTCTCAGACGTGAAGAACGTACCCTACGGTACATGCACATGGCGGCATTACAGATGTGGTTTGCACGGAGCCCTATTACAGCCCCCAAATTGTATCTCTGTGTGCCTCTGATTTTATATGGAGGAACACAGAGACAAGCCCCATGTTATGGAGGTGATGTATTAGAATACGAGAACAAAAGGAGACTGTGATACCACATGGAGGAGCCATATGGCGGTACACTAAGGGTACGGCCACACAGTCAGGTTTCCGATACAGTTTTGGAAGCCAAACCAGGAGTGAGTTCAAAAAAGAGGAGAAGCCATATCTGTCCTTTATTCTTTCTCTTCTTTTATGATCCACTCCTGATTTTTGCTTACAAAACCTCATCAGAAACCTGACCACGTGGCCGTACTTTAAGGGTCCATAATAAGGAACTGTAGGGGCCGTGTGCGCCACGGCTCTGCCATGAAGACCTTAGTCTTAGGCTTCTAAATAATTCAGCATACATGTAACGTCGTCCGCTCACACGAATGTCAGTTACCAGAATAAATCCCCTCATAACAAAGTCTGTTTTTTTTCCCAGGGATTAAACCCGGCCTAATCATTCTGTAATTATGTGAACAGCAAGTAATAGAGCGTTAGATGTGTGTATTCATTTAGCAAACATCAATCAATATATCTGATGACAAAACTGCCCGGGTGTGTAATAGACGCTTCCCGCTGACGGAGAGGGAGACATGCGAAATTTGCTTGGGATGTAGGGCTTCAGAAACGACTAAACGTCGTGGCCAGTGGTCACCAACCTGTGTCCCTCCAGCTGTTACCAAACTGCAACTCCCAGCATGCCCTAGCTGCAACATTGATGCTGGGAGTTGCAGCTAGGGTGGCCACTTGCAGAACCCCAAAAAGGAGGACATCGTATCGGGGACAGTGGCGCACAATAGTTCAATACTATAGCATGCAAGCAGTGGCGTACCTCTAATCAGGGGCGCAGATATAAGGATTGCAGAGGTAGCAGTCACTACCGGGCCCCGGAGCCTGAGGGGGCCCAAAGATCCTTCTGCCGCATAAGAAAATACCGCTATTAAAGAAAGTGTATTCTGGTTAAGTTACACCTCTGGCTGGAGGGAAGGGGTTAGGTAGTTTCAATTTTTGCCTCAGGCAGCACGATGGCTATGTGCTTCCCTGCCCCTGGCCACAAAGTACTGAGGGAAGGGGGCCCAAGCAGGACTCTTGCACCAGGGACCTCTAATGGGGCCCGTAGGGGAAGGGAGCCCGGCTGTGGAGGAAAATCCCGCCATCTTTATTACAATTAGCACAACAGCTCCATCCAGAGTCCTTGCCAGGACCTCAGCCTTTCAGCTCCCCTCACTGTTTGTCCTGTGCAGGATGTGCCCCAGCTTCCCCCCTCCCCCCCAGCAAGGGCCGAATCCTACCATAAGGAGATGCCTCCAGCATCAGGCAGCAGCCTGCACATATCCTCAGGGTCTGCACTGCTGAGGAGAGGTTACAGCAGGATGTGCTGCTGCCATCAGAAGCCTCCCCAGTGCTCCCCTCCCCCGCTCCGCTCCTCTTCCCTGTTCTGGCACACTGCTGTTATATAATCCATGTGCAGCAGTCGGGACAGAGAAAGGGGGGAAGAGAGCCTGCTGCACGGCCTGCTGAGGAGAAGATGTCCTCCCATCAGTCCTGGCTGTTTACCCTGGAGACCTGCACAGAAGGTAAGTGTGTGCCAGTGTAATCTGTGTGTGTTTACGTATATGTACTTATGTAGTGTACTGTATTCTGTACATATGTGTGAGATATATGTACGTGTAATTATCTAAGGCTACTTTCGCACTTGCGCTAGCAGGGTCCCGCAGGCTCTTCCGCTGATGGATCCGTACTAATGCTAGCCCATGTGTGCCGGCGGAATTGGAGTGGGGGCGACCGGCGGCAGGGCACAGCAGGAGATGAGCGCTTCCATTGCGCTCATCTCCATAGTCATCTGTATCGCGGTCCTCAGGACGGCGATACAGATGTCTGTGCTGCGGCAGGGGAGGGAGAGGCGTGTCCGGCAGCATAGGCCGGCAGCCTAACAGAGGCCTTTGCAGATGGCACCATGATGTCATCGTGCCGCTGGAGCCGTACAGCAAGGGACACAGGCCGGTAGAGGCCTGCATCGCATCACTGGCATGGAGGTAAGTATAGGTGTTTTTTTTTGTTTTTGTACAATACTGGAACATGATAGGGTGGGGGCTACTGGCACATGATTGGGGGGGGCTACTGGCACATAAGGGGGCTACTGGCACATAAGGGGGATACTGGCACATAAGGGGGGGCTACTGGAACATAAGGGGGGCTACTGGAACATAAGGGCGGCTACTGGCACATAAAGAGGGCTACTAGCACATGATAAGGGGGGGCTACTGGCACATAAGGGTGGCTACTGGCACATGATAAGAGGGGGCTACTGGCACATAAGGGGGGCTCTGTCTGCTGGCACATGATGGTGGGGGGCTCCTATTACTGGCACATAGAAATTGTCTAGAGGGAGCCAAACAAAGACGTGGGTTGAAGAAATGAGGGAGAGGCTATACATGCATACATGCTTAGTGTTGTAAAATGGTTAAATATAGTGCACTGACAACATTGCTCTTGTTTCTACAATACATAAACTGACTTTGTGGATTATACTATTAAAGTGGCGCTGTCACTGTCTGGGGGGCGCCACAAGATTAGCTCGCACAGGGCGCCTGAACACCTAAGGCCAGCCCTGTGTCTGGGTTCAGAGCTGAACCCCTTTAAGCAGAGACATAGACCGCGCTGCAGACCGTAGTAGTTGATGCTCTACTTTTTTGCGGTGTGGAAGCATGGACAGAAAACCCATGGAATGATTTGATGGTGCTTCCATGGGCTTCCAATCCGTGTGTCCATTCCACATCACACCTTATCTTCCCGGATTGCGGACCCATTCATGTGAACGGGTCCGCATCCGTGATACAGTGCGCACACGGCCGGTGCCCGTAATTTTGGAGCTGCTGTTTGTGGGCCTCAATACAGGCCTGGACTTGCTATGGTCGTGTGCATGAGGTCTTAAGAGCTTTGCCATTCCATAGTTTCTAGGAGAGATTTATGGTGGCAGCTGTAAGGGCGACCATATTGGTCGTATTATAAAAACTTAACAGAAAACTTCAAAGGTCATTTTTCTTTACATGCTTACTGAAATTGAAACCCCAAGTCCCAAGCCCCACCCATTCCAGTGGGAATGCCCCAAAAGACCCCATAAACCCTACCCTTTTTCTGGTCCAGTTCCCAGCACAATCCCTGGAAAAATGGGAGCGTTGGCAAGTATGCACACCTAGACGACGTTTCTTATATTCACTACACAACACCGTCAACTGCCGATATTGTACAGGGGACCGAGGCAGTTGCTCAAATTTGGCACCAAGATCAATGTACTGCCCCCTGCTGGAACAAGGTATTATACGAATCCCAAATATAATACATAGGACTTAAGATGTGCGATATGATACAGAAATAAAAGAAATCCTCCAGATGATGTGAATATTTTGTCCGTATCATACGACAGATGAATATAAGACGACAGGAAATTGAATGTGCGTGCCGATAATGTGTTCCAGATCTGCTTTTGTCTTCGAGGATTTAATTCTCCTATTTGTCGTCTTCTCCCTCAAACATCTGTAAATGCCATATTTCAGAGTGTATGCAAAAGCGGAGACGCGTTCTGAAGTGACAGAGCGCCACAGACGTCCAGCGCAGCGCGTGGCTCCCACTAACATGCTGCAGTCTCAGAGCGTGCGCCCGTGTCAGAAACAATCATCCACTTCTGTACAGTAAAGGCTCGGCGCCCCCAGGTGCTGTGCTGACCTGTTTAAATATGGAATTCCTGCAATTCTATTTTATCTACTATGAAAATGACTTGAGTTTTATAGCAACTTGGAACAATATTGATGAAGCAGTGCTGACGTGTCATTTAACTATTGGTGTGAGGTTTTTATTTCAGATTCGGTTCCTTCGGTCGAAGAAAAAAACATGTAGCATGCTCCAAAGGAATCCTGCAGACGAATATCTGAACGCCTTTAGATGCCGCATTCAATGCTGATCCTGGCATCGGAGAGTCACATTGAGGCCTTTCAGGGATTAATTAGGGGTTAAAAAAAATATGCCCAAAAAAAAAAATTGCACAAAAAATTGGACTAATCTCGCACGTGCTGGACAGATATGGTGACGTAATTGTACCACCTTTTACACCTCCCGACTATCTTAGGTGGTTGATCTAATGTCATCATATATGTTAATTTCCAGTTCCTGTATAACGTGCATATTCTTTTCCATGTAATGTTATGTTTAAGTATATTGTGCCTAGTTCACCAGCAGGTGGCAGCAAGCTTGGCAGAGCTAGTTTGCCTAGAGTGGAACCTTCTATCTATTCTAGCCCTCTCTAGAATGGGAGGAGTTTTAGTTAGTGAAAGTCAGTCTAGTTCAGTGTTTCCCAACCAGTGTGCCTCCAGCTGTTGCAAAACTACAGCTCCCAGCATGCCCGGACAGCCTTTGGCTGTGCAGGCATGCTGGGAGTTGTAGTTTTGCAACAGCTGGAGGCACACAGGTTGGGAAACACTGGTCTAGCTTACCCCCTCTAAGGGGTAGGAAGGAGGCCCTAATCCTTCCTGGACGAGCCCTGCAAAAGTCAGTCTAGAGTACCCCCTGCAAGGAGAAAGCTGTGTTCCAGCCAAGAGAGCCCTGTCTGCTCTGCTAGACCAGGAGGTCAAAGCTGCAAGCCTTCAAAGCCAGGAAGAAAGTACCCTGGATAAAGACAAAGATAAAGACAGAGCCAGACTACATAAAGTTAAGTACTGCATCAGAGAAAGGAAAAGCAGAGCCGAATGTGTTTGCCTGCCAAAGTTTATACCAAAGCCTGCTGGTGACCAAGCAAAAGTTGGAAGATTGTTCCCTGATGCAAGTCTATTCAAGTAAAGCTGTTATCTCAATTTATTTCATACTCCCCTTCATCAACTACCCTTTTTCTGTGTCAGAGCCAACGCCTCGGGTTCCTGCGTATTCAGGTAGGAGCACCGTAACACTTGCACAACACCTTCAAGGAACATTTAGGCAGCCTTACACCACTCTGGCATTCCTACACCTGGGTGCCACCATATCTCTACCATCACCATCTACTTAGGGGGACTCTGTCCCTCGTTGCTAAAATGCAACTGGCGTCACGACAAAACAAGTAACTTTTATACTCTTAAAGGGACCCCTAGCGGACTGCTGCTGTTGCATTATCACTGAGTGTCGGAGTAATTTAGCAATTTGGAAAAGCAGAAAGGTAGCCCCGATGGTTCACCTGCTGGTTGCTTAATAGGGAAGTTACGGTATACTGAAGAGAACAGACACAGGAGACAGACATGGAGTCCTTCTGCCTTAGAGCAGTTCTCTGCTTGTAGGCAGATATCAAGCTTTATTTATACTTATAGTTATCTAACAAGTCATTAAACTAGTCAAGCTAGTATAAACCGCATTTATAGTTATAGTGTATGAATACATCATAACTGTCACATTCCTGTGAGTATCTGAATCTTGAGGAACATAACCAGGAAGAATGATCTTATCTAACCCTTGGAGAACAGGATCTGGCAGAGTGATCTTATCTAACCCTTGGAGAACAGGATCTGGCAGAGTGATCTTATCTAACCCTTGGAGAACAGGATCTGGCATAGTGATCTTATCTAACCCTTGGCAAAGAGGATCTGGCATAGTGAGCTTTTCTAACCCTTGGAGAACAGGATCTGGCATAGTGAGCTTTTCTAACCCTCGGAGAACAGAATCTGGCATAGTGAGCTTTTCTAACCCTCGGAGAACAGGATCTGGCATAGTGATCTTTTCTAACCTTTGGAGAACAGGATCTGGCATAGTGAGCTTTTCTAACCTTTGGAGAACAGGATCTGGCGTAGTGAGCTTTTCTAACCCTCGGAGAACAGAATCTGGCATAGTGAGCTTTTCTAACCCTCGGAGAACAGGATCTGGCATAGTGAGCTTTTCTAACCCTCGGAGAACAGGATCTGGCATAGTGAGCTTTTCTAACCCTTGGAGAACAGGATCTGGCATAGTGAGCTTTTCTAACCCTCGGAGAACAGGATCTGGCATAGTGAGCTTTTCTAACCCTCGGAGAACAGGATCTGGCATAGTGAGCTTTTCTAACCCTCGGAGAACAGGATCTGGCATAGTGAGCTTTTCTAACTCTCGGAGAACAGGATCTGGGATAGTGAGCTTTTCTAACCTTTGGAGAACAGGATCTGGCATAGTGATCTTTTCTAACCCTCGGAGAACAGGATCTGGCATAGTGAGCTTTTCTAACCCTCGGAGAACAGGATCTGGCATAGTGAGCTTTTCTAACCTTTGGGAAGCTGGATTCTATTACCCAGAGTGAACAGAAGAAACATCTGAAGGATCTTCTGTAACCCCTTAGTTACTCTCACACTGAGTGATGAGGTATGTTTTTGTTTTTTTACTGCCATTTTAGGAAAAATTTATATGTTACCACAAAGCGCAAGGAAATTTGCCTTCATAACGAATCTAATTTTTACAGAAATTCGGATCGAAGTCCACTTCAGATACATCGATTCGCTCAACATTATTTACAAACTATTGCAGTTACCCCCAGGTCTGGGGTACTGCACGTGCATGAGATTGTTAATTTCTCAGGTACTGCAGAAGATTTTCCCATTCAAGTGAATGGGAACTGAGTTGCAGTACCCAAGAACGGCCACTACACAGTGTATTGAGCTGTGGTGTTCTGGTTCGCACACTGTTTACTTCTGGAGCTGTCTATCCAGGATCTGACTGGCTCACTAGAGTACCAGAGGATCTTCTGGTGGACCCAGGCCCCGATACCATAGTGGGCCCCAATGGTCCAAGAGAAATCTCTGTGGAGCCAATCACTTGCCACTAGGGTCTATTTCTTTGATGACAAGCTTATTAGATTTAATTGATGATATAACAGTTGGGCTTCGAGAATAATTTCCTCTGGTGGGCACAAGGAAGGAGCCAATCATTTACCACTAGGGTCTATTTCTTTGATGTGATGAAAAACCTATTAGATTTTATTGATGACGGTTTGGCCTCGAGAATATTTCCTTTGGTGGGCCCCAGGAACCCCACTCTGACATTGCGCCTGTCCCATAGATAGGTCATCAATATCCTGTCCCTGAAAAATTAAATTAAGGGTGGTTACATCTGCATATAATCTACCGTAATTTGATATATATCTTATGGTGTGGAGACCGTATCCATAAAGAAAAAAATTCTAAAAACATTGAAAAGCAAAGTTTTGTTCTCGAGCATGTAGATGAAAACACAGAAAAACCACCAACGCAGACGTTTAATAGCAAACAATGTGCAAACGCCCCTGACTATGTTCATAAGGAGAAAAGCAGGATATGAGGATACGTTTTGACAATCAGATGTCTCGCGCTGACCTCTGCGATGGGTTCCAGCAGGACTGCCGCTTGCTAATGCGCTCACAATTCGACAATATGGACTTCGAGTCCCTTGTGGAAAGTGCAAATGAAAAAGTGATCAGAATTTAAGCACTGCAGACATGAATCGAGAGGGTCTGCTTCGCAGGGCCTCAGATTTAACCTTCCATACCTCACTAGTAATCAGCATTTGCCCAGGGAAATCAAACGGTAATGCAGAGAGAGATTTGTAAAGTTAGTGCCTTGGAAAAGGTTTGACTGCAAGACCAATTCCACTTATTTCAAAGATAAATAAAGCAATGAGACGTCTTCTAGATGTGAATGCTAAAGCAATGGAGGTACGGTATACGTGCATTTGGAAAGTCTCCAAGACCCTTTCACTTTTTTCACATTCTGTCATGTTGGGGCCTTGGGCTAAAATAAAAAAAAAAAAAAAAAAGTTTTTCTCACCCCATTGAAAGAAAGTGAAAACAGAATGTTCGAAATCTTTGCTAGTTTATTAAAAAAGAAAAACTAAAACCTCACATTGACATAAGTATTCAAACCCTTTAGGGTACTTTCACACTAGCGTTGGTGCGGATCCGTCTGTTTATTTGCACAGACGGATCCGCACCTTTAATGCAAACGTTTGTATCCGTTCAGAACGGATCCGTTTGCATTAGCTTCAGAAAAATGACAAAGTCCAAAGCGGATCCGTTTGGAGTGCATTGAAAGTCAATAGAGGAGCGGATCCGTTTTCAAATGCACCATATTGTGTCGCTGACCGCGGATCCGTCCCCATTGACTTACATTGTAAAACAAAAATGGATCCGTTGGAGGCTCCCCGCCTCTTCAGACGGACACCAAAAATGCTGCATGCTGCGTTTTAGTGTCGCACTCCCAAAGCTGGAATAGGCGGAACGGAGCCTAACTGATGCATTCTGAACGGATCCTTATCCATTCAGAATGCATTGGGGCTTAACTGATCCGTTTTGGACCGTTTGTGAGAGCCCTGAAACGGATCTCACAAACGGAATCCAAAACGCTAGTGTGAAAGTACCCTTACTCAGGACTTAGTTGAAGCCCCTTTGGCAGCGATTACAGCCTCCAGTCTTCTTGGTGCAGCAAGGTTTGCACACCTGGATACCTGGATTTGATCTTCTCAAGCTCTGTCAGGTTGGATGGGCACCATCGGTGGACAGCCATTTTCAGGTCTCTCCAGAGATGTTCCATTGGGTTCAAGTCAGGTCTCTGGCCAGGCCACTCATGGAAAGTCACATAGTTTTCCCTAAGCCACGCCTGTGTTGTCTTGGCTGTCTGCTTAGGGTCATTGTCTTGTTGGAAGGTAACCTTCGGCCCAGTCTGAGGTTCAGAGCACTCTGGATCAGGTTGTTATTAAGAATATCTCTGTACTTTGCTCCATTCAGCTTTCCCACAACCCTCACGTCTTCTGTCCCAGAGTCTGAAAAACACCCCCACAGCATGATGGGCAGGTGATGCGCAGTGCCTGGCTTCCTCCAGACATGATGCTTAGAATGGAGGCTAAAAAGTTTAATCTTGGTTTCATCAGACCAGAGAATCTTGTTTCTCACAGTCTGGGAGTCCTTTAAGTGTTCTTTCGCAAACTCCAAGTGGCTTTCAAGTGGCTTTTACTGAGGAGGCTTCATTCTGGTCACTCTGCCATAAACCCCCAGATTGGTGGAGGCTGCAGTGATGGTCGACCTTCTGGAAGTTTCTCCTATCTGCACACAGGATCTATGGAACTCAGCCAGAAAGATCATTGGGTTCTTGGTAACCTCTTACCAAGGCCCTTGTCCTCCAATTACTTGTTCCAAACTTCTTCCATTCAAAAATTACAGAGGCCACTGTACTTTTGGGAACTTTCAGGGCAGCAGAACATTTGTGTCCCCTTCCTGGATCTGTGCCTCCACATAATCCTGTCTCTGAGCTCTACAGGCAGTTCTTTCCTCCTCATGGCTTGGTTTTTGCTCGGATATGCATTATCTGTGAGACCTGGTATAGACAGAGCTGTGTCTTTCCAAATCATGTCCTATCAACTGAATTTACCACAGGTGGACTCCAATCAAGGTGTAGAAACATCTCAAAGTTGGAGGCTCCCAGAGCTAGATTTCAAGTGTCATAGTAAAGGCTCTGAATACTTATGTCCATGCAAAATTGTAGTTTTCTCTTTTTAATAAATTTGCTAAAATTTATTAAATTCTCTTTTTACTTTCTGATTAATAGTTACTGAGTGCAGATTTAAGAGGGGGGGGGGGGTGGGGGGTTTTGGGGCTAGAATTTGATTTTAGTACAAGGAGCAACATAGCAAAATGTGAAAAAAGTGAAAGGGTGTGAAGACTTTCCGAATGTACTGTATATTGTATTGCATGTTGGTTGTATAAGTCCTATGGAGGTCTTAGAAAGTGTGTTTGGAGAAATTCTCAGGGCTACTGTTTCCTCTTTTTGCAGAGTACAAGAATGGCCGGGCAATGCTCCTTGGGAAAATTGGTATGCAGATTAGCTCTCTTCCAAGATAAATTTCTCTGTAGTGACCCCTAGTGGAGGAAGCTATAGTCAGTGTTCAAACTTTTAACAGGTCTGGCAACATGATAGACATCATAGATAGGGGCTCACTGATCATGACCATAGTCTTACTGGAGTAGCTTGAAGCATTTGGGCCCCAATGCAAAATGTCTAACTGGGGCCCTCACCTAACATATGCTATTGATAACCCTAGTGGGTGCAGTAGGGTAGGGGAAATGCCTTAAAATAAATTAAAAACACCATTACCTACCTTCGAGTGGCAAAACCAAAAAAACTAAATCTATCTTTAACAGTTTATGCACATGAACTTATTTTTTTTGTCCATGTCCGTTCCGTTTCTTTTGCGGCCCGTATGCGGAACCGTTCATTTCAATGGGGCCGCAAAAAAACGGAAATTACTCCTGGTGTATTCCGTGTCGGTATGTCCACATGTCCTTTCTGCAAAAAAAATATTCTTGTCCGATTTACGGACAAGGACAGGCATTGTTAAAATGTATCCCCTAATGCAACACGGACATTTTACGGATGTCATCCGTTTTTTTTGCGGATCCGTGTTTCGCAGACTGCAAACTACATACGGTCGCGTGCATAAGCCCTAAAGCAGATGGAGGTCTATTTGCTTGATACAGAGCTTCTAATCCCCTGAATAAATAGGGAGTCTGGTTATAAAATAATATCTTCCTGCAGCCACCACTAGGAGGAGCTTAAGAGGCATTCCCCTTTAAATGTATTTTCCAGGAGTTTAATAATGATAGCCTACCTATCCTCAGGATATGTCATCAGCATCCAATCGGTGGGGGTCCGACTGCTGGCACACCACCGATCAACTTTTTGAAGAGGCCAGGCCTCATTCTAGGCCAGTGACATCACGTTCATCAGTCACATGGCCTATGAGCAGCACACGCTAACGGCCTCAGCTGCAATACCAAGCACATCCACTATGCAATATATGGCGCTGTGATTGGAATGCTGTGAAAAGGTGCGAGGCCCCACCGATCAGATACGGATGAATTATCTTGAGGATAGATCATCAATACTTTCCTCATGAACAACCCCTTTAAGTAGGAAGACCTCCTCCAGCAGAGCCATAAAAGTGAATGGAGTATCGTTCATACATGCACAACCACCATTCCATTCTCATGGGGCCAGTCGAGACCTCCTTTCTCGTGATCGCTAGGAATCCCATCGATCGGACCCTCATCAATCAGCATTTTATGACCCCCTATCCTGCAGATAAAGAATAGGTATTGTTAGGGCTCATTCACACGAACGTATTTTCTTTCCATGTCCGTTCAGTTTTTTTTGCAGCTCGTATGAGGAACCATTCATTTCAATGGGTCCACAAAAAAACTGAAGTTACTCCATGTGCATTCCATTTCCGTATGTCCTCAAGTCCATTCCAAAAAAATAGAACATGTCCTATTATTGTCCGCGACCAGGATAGGACTGTTCTATTAGGTGCCAGCTGTTCCGTTCTGCAAAATACGGAATGCACACGGTCGTCATCCATATTTTTTGCAGATCTGTGTTTTGCGGACCACAAAATACATATGGTCGTGTGCATGAGGCCTTAGTGTGTAAGCTCCCCCTAGTGGCGGCTTCAGGCAGCCACAATGTTATCATTTCACCTTTTGACAACTTAACTAAAGTGACTCTGTTTTTTCTGTAGATTATACACAAAAATGGCGTTCAAACCCATTAAGACACATTCGCATTTTTGCATTTGTAGTACTTCCCGGTAGGATAATAATTGAGATTTATTGGGCTCCCCGGTGATTCTTCAGCTTGAGAAACCGTCAGAAGAAATAAAAATATAAGACTAATGCAAAGGGCGTATTCACCTCGACTGTAAGTAATATCCTTCTTCTAGGTGACACATGACCGATGAGACGTCGAGACGTGGATTTGCTTTTCTGCTTCCATTGTTTTAAGTGCTCCTAAGTGCTTTTCTGCAAAAAAATAAATATTTTTTTTAAATAAAAAAATTCCAGAAGCTTCTAAGTGATTTACCGCTATATATTAAACATTCTGTAAATGACCACTGTTTAATGCAAATGATGTTTTTGGGTTTTTTTTTATGCTGTAAATGAATGATCCTCGGATACATAACATTAGACGAGGCCGGATACATCCCTCCATTTATTTCGCTCTGCGCCGAGACTTTTTTCGCTTTTACGTTTTCATTATCTCGAGTGCCCAGAAGCGCGAGCTATATATCCTCTTCCCGCTGACATTAAGAACGAAGAACAGGACAATTACTCATCCCCCCCCCTTCCGACTTATCACCAAAAATTCCCAATTATAAACATTTCTGGCACTTTTTTTAATGTTTATTTTTTATTAAGCGCTTTGATAGCGTCCTGCATAAACACTCTCGAGATCGTGGATTATCCCGGACAAGAGGAATTCCATTTCGCCATATATTTAAATGCATTTATGGTATTGTAATAAATGGATGACAGCGTCCTTGGGCAGCGGCTTAAAAAATCTGCAAGCGGTAGACTTTCCCATTGTATTGGAACGTATTTATTTAATGAAGGCGAATAGTCCGATTTTCCCGATGCTTGTGCTCAGAACGTAAATGAAGCGGGCTGAATGGTTTTAATAGGGATAATTAATTCCTGTGGGGAAGTATATTTCTGTTTACACAGGTGCATGTGCACATTGCTGGGAGGATCATCGCTTTAACTCATTCCTTTGTGCGCCCGCGATCGTACGTGGAGGGAATGAATGATGGGAGTCATCATGCACCAGGGAAGGATTCACTCTTTAAAACCCATTGAAAAGGGAAGATTCTGCTCTCCTGACACGTCTGCTTTAGAAAATCCTTGCATTTCACATAAAGACAGCAATTCTTCTGTTGTTCCTCTGTTGTTCCTCCTGGAAATGTATGACTAAATGGACCACTGGAGGTTACCAGTCAATAGGAAAGGGGGTCCCCACACTGTCTGAATAGAGCGTGTAGGAGAAAGTGGTAATATGCAGTTCTTATTCTATTCATCCATTTCTGGGAGGGATAAATGAGGAACGACACCATGCAGAGTTCTAAGAATTGCTATTTTGTCAGGAATGCAAGTTTTTATTAAAAAAGACAATTCAGGAGTGATGACGGGTCGACTTTAAATTGATATGAGAGTTAACTGCTGGGCTGGGGCCTATGTGCTGACAGAAGCACTGCGGAAGGGAAGTTACAACTGATAATATATTATATTTCCTATTTTGCATCCTGGATATGGCTTCACATATATGTAAGAGCTATATCTATCTATCTATCTATCTATCTATCTATCTATCTATCTATCTATCTATCTATCTATCCATCTATCTTATCTATCTCTATTCATATCTATCTATCTATCTATCTATCTATCTAGCTCATATCTATCTATCTATCTATCTATTATCTATCTATCTATCTATCTATCTATCTCATATCTATCTATCTATCTATCTATTTATCTCATGTCAAATTCAAATCAGCTCTATTGGCAGGACTAAATACATATCAGCATTGCCAAAGCAAGTGGGAAATAATTGGGTAGGGTTGGTGGATGGGGACACATCCATGGTGGGGGTATAAGAGTCTGTGACATATCAGGCTCCTCTCAGTCTATGGCAGGCAGTAATATATTGAGCTGCGCTGTGTTCTCCTCTTCCCCCAGCAGTATGGATTGTGTCTCTTCCTCCTCCATAGAGGTGAAGTCTGGGCAGAGATCAGACAGTCTCCTGAAATGGGTGTCCCTTACTGCTGAGTATTTGGGGCCTCATCCTCCACGTTCTCCTGGTCGCACTGCTGGCACAGTCTTATCTCTCTGGGAGAGTATCCGCACGGATTCGATGAGCAGGCTGTGGGAGCTCAGTCTGTACTGGCTCAGGATCTGTCAGTCTCTGGGATTGGGGAGTTTCTCCAGATATGGGGCCAGTTTGTACTCCCTCTGCAGACTCTGGTATACTGTCAGCTTCTGTGATCTATCTATCTATCTATCTATCTATCTACTTGTCTGTCTATCTATCTATCTATCTATCTATCTATCTATCTACTTAGTCTATCTAATACTGCATCACATACTTGTATCTGATCATCTATCTATCTGCTGCTATCTATCTGTATCTATTACTATCTACTTCAGTCTATCTATCTATCTATCTATCTATCTATCTACTTGTCTGTCTATCTATCTATCTATCTATCTATCTATCTATCTATCTATCTACTTGTCTGTCTATCTATCTATCTATCTATCTATCTACTTGTCTATCTATCTATCTATCTATCTATCTATCTACTTGTCTATCTATCTATCTATCTATCTATCTATCTATCTATCTATCTACTTGTCTATCTATCTATCTATCTATCTATCTATCTATCTATCTATCTACTTGTCTATAATTTATCTACCTTTCTGCCTGTCCATCTGTCTATCTACCATACTCTCTAATCTTTGTATGGTTTGGTGATTATACCTAGAGATGAGCGAATCAAATCCCACAAAGTGGAATTCGATCTGAATTTCAGGATAAATTAGATTCGCCTAGAAGCTAAATTTCCTTGTGCTTCGTGTCAGTGAATCGATTTAACCTGAAATACTATAAAAAACTAAAAAATTAAAACGTACCTCTCCATTTGCTAGTGATGGGCCGGCTGGCGTGATGACGTAATCTCGCGCTGCACAGGATTTCGGACGAGATCTTTAAGCAAGATGGCGGTGTCCGGCCCGTAGCGAGCAATTGGAGGCGGTAAGTTAAATTTTTCTTTTTATTGTTAATTTTATGAACGTGGCATCTTAGGGGTACAACGGCGGGGGCAGCGCTGTCGCAGCTCCCTGTCATTTCACCTACTACTTACAAAAAAATGGGCTTCGTGAGGAAGTAATTCATCATGAAACTAATTTTTGTGTGAAATTCGGCGAATCAGCCAAATCAAACTTTTTAGAAATTTGCTTATCTCTAATTATACCTGTCATCCAGGCCGCAGATGGAAGACGAGCGGTATTTCTGGCACATCTTGGATGGACACTTACTGTATCTCTCAGCTTGGTCTTCCTGCACATTGATCTCGTGATCTTCGGGTTCTTCTCGCTATTTTCACCATGTAAAGCTTCTGACTATAAGGAGACGTTCAGTCCAAGACTCAGTAATGTCACCTTCAGACGCCCATGACTGCACTCAGGGTATTGAAGCCATTATCCGAACCCCTGATCTCCCGCTGCTGAGTCTACACGTTACTGTAGCGTCTTTATTTTTAGAATCCGGTCTCACTACTAATTGCTCATGAGAAGGAAACCTAATTACGCATTGGAAAAAAATAATTAGGTGTTTTCTAGCAAATCGTTATATTCCAGGAAAAAGCCAATAGGACTAGGACTGATTTAGTGATGTTGCGGCTGATTCTTGACTCCCAAACGTATTCTGCTGGCTCTGTATTAAAACATTCTGAAACAGCGCCCCTCTTGTGCATAGGTTGTGTCTGGTATTGCAGCTTAGCCCTATTATTGTATTCTTTAATGTCATAGTCTTCAGCCATGCAAGAGCTTACATGAACTATAGACTCCCCCGCCATGAGGTACAGGGAAGTCTACGCCATGATGTCACATTACCGGCATCATAGCCACGTGCAGACTTTACAGCACCGCAGAAGATCTAGAGTGGTCAGTGTAGACCCCAGCATAGGGGCTACACAGATAATGAAATTACAACGCATTCGAAACGTCTTCAGATCTTATGTTGCTCCTTGAATTAAAATATTTTTTTCCAAAATCCAGTTTCCCCCCATCATTCTGCACTCAATGACCCATAATGAAAAAGTAAAACAACATTTTTTGCTAATTTAAAAAAATAAAAATAAATCATGGGCATTAGTATTCAGACCCTTTGCTATGATACTTGATATTTAGCTCAGGGGGCTCCCATTTCTCTTGATCTTCTTTGAGATGTTGCTGCACCTTGATTGGAGTCACCTGTGGTAAATTCAGTGGATTGGACATGATTTCCAAAGACTCAGCCAGATATATATAAAGTCTCACAGCTTACAATGTATATCGTAGCAAAAACCAAGCCATGAGGAGGAAAGAACTGCCTGTAGAGCCCAGAGACGGGATTATGTGGCATCACAGATCTTGAGAAGGGGACCAAAAAAATCTGCTCCACTGAGCGTTCCCAAGAGCACCATAACAGCCTGGATAAATTCTTAAATGGAAGAAGTTTGGAACAACTAGGACTCGTCTTAAAGCCTGCCGCCCCACCAAACTAAGTAATCAGGGGAGAAGGGCTTTGGTAAGAGAGGTGACCAAGAACCCAATGGCCAGTCATTCTGGCTGATCTCCAAAGATACTGTGTGCAGATGGGAGAAACTTCCAGAAGGTCCACCATCACTGCAGCCTCCGCCAGTCTGGGCTTTATGGCCAAAATGAAGCCTCTCCTCAGTAAATAACATATAAATGTTTGCAAAAAAACACCTAAATAACTCTCATATGTGAGAAACAAGATTCTCTGGTCCGATGAAACCAAGATTGAACTTTTGGCCTCCATTCTAAGCATCCTCTCTGGAGGAAACCAGGCACTGCTCATCACTTGTCCATCGTGTTGTGTTTTTTTTTTTCTCTGGGACAGAAGACATCAGGGTTGTGGGGAGGCTGAATGGTGCAAAGTACTCTGGACCTAAGACTGGGTCGAAGGTTCACCTACCTTATTGGCCTCTATTCTAAGCATCATGTTTGGAGGATTCCAGGCACTGCCCATCACCCGCCCAATGCCATCCCTACAGGGAAGCATGGTGGTATCAGCAGCATCATGTAGTGGGAACAGGATGACTGGTTATGGTTGAGGAAAAACTAAATGGAGCAAAGTACAGATATCTATTGTTAATAAAAACCAGTTTCTGAGCGCTCTGGACCTCAGACTGGGCTGAAGGTTCATATTCCACCAAGACAATGACCCTAAACACACAGCCAAGACAACACAGGGGAGGCTTAGGGAAAACGCTGTGAATGTCCTTGAGTGGCTCAGCCAGAGCCCTGACTTGAACCCGTTACCCAATCGAACATTTCTGGAGAGACCTGAAAATAGTTGTCTATCGAAGGTCCCCATCCAAACTGACAGAGCTTAAAAATGAAGAAAATGCCCAAATCCAGACGTGCAAACCTTGTTACTGGAAGCAGTAATCCCTGCCAAAGGGGCTTCAAACAAGTCCTGAGTAAGGCTGGGTTCACATGGGCGTCATGTTTGACGCCCGGATTGGATGCAGGTGCGTTGCGGGAATATGCGCGTTTTTTCCGCGCGCGTGCAAACTTTTGTAATGCGTTTTGCACGCGCGTGTGAAAAATCATCATGTTTGGTACCCAGACCCGAAGCCGGACTTCATCACTGAAGTCCGGTTTCGGGTTGAGTATTCTGGAGATTTTATTATTTTCCCTTATAACATGGTTATAAGGGGAAATAATAGCATTCTTAATAAATAATGCTTTGTAGAATGAGGATTAAGGGGTTAAACATAAAAAACTTAACTTACCTTAGCCACTTGATCGCGTAGTTGGCGATCTCTCTTCTGTCTTCAAGCATTAGCTGTAGTCTAAAGGACCTGTGATGACGTCACATCACATGGTCCAATCACATGGTCCATCACAGGTCCTTTACACTGCAGCTAATGCTTGAAGAGAGATGGCCAACTACGCGATCAAGTGGCTAAGGTAAGTTAAGTTTTTTATGTTTAACTCCTTAATCCTCGTTCTACAAAGCATTCTTTATTAAGAATGCTATTATTTTCCCTTATAACCATGTTATAAGGGAAAATAATGAAGATCGGGTCCCGTCGCTTAGCAACCATGAGGGAAAATCGCACTGCATCCGCACTTGCTTGCGGATGCTTGCGATTTTCCCGCAGCCCCATTCACTTCTATGGGGCCTGCGTTGCGTGAAAAACGCACAATATAGAGCATGCTGCGATTTTCACGCAACGCAGAAGTGATGCGTGAAAATCACTGCTCATGTGCACAGCCCCATAGAAATGAATGGGTCCGGATTCAGTGCTGGTGCAATGCGTTCACATCACGCATTGCACCCGCGCGGAAAACTCACCCGTGTGAATGCAGCCTAAGAGGTCTGCATACTTATGTGAGATTTTAGTATTTCATTGTTAATAAATTAGCAAAGATTTCTAACATTCTGTTTTTCACTTTCTCAATATAGAGGATTGAGGGCAAAATGAGTCGAAAAAAGTTGAACTTTTGTTTTTGGCAACATAACAGAATATAAGAAAGGCGAAAGAGTCTGAAGACCTTCCAAATAGACTGTAATTTTAAGGAGATCTCATTAATTGATTACTAGGTGGTCCACTCCTAAGGAGGTCACATTATCAAGATTACTTTAGTAATCCTGTCACATTAAAAGTGTTTTGCAGCAATTTACTGTATATTGTTGACCTATCATCAGGATAAGTCATCAATATCTGATCGGCGGGGGATCGATCTGACAACCGGCACCCCACCGATCAGCTATTCAAAGAAGAGGCAGCGCTCTGGGGCCCCGTCTCCTCTTCAAACAGCTGATCAGCGGGGGTGCCAGGTGTCAGACCTCTGCCGATCTGATATTGATGATCTATCTTGAGGATAGGACATCAATATAAATCGCTGCACAACCCCTTTAGGCCTCATGCAAATTGCGGATCCGCAAAAAAAATGCATGACGTTCCGTATGGAATCAGTAGTTTTTTATTTGCGGATCTGTTATTTTTGCGGATCCATTGTAATAATGCCTATCCTTGTCCGCAAACTAGAATGGAATTTGCAGAATGGAAAAACGGACATGCGGAAACGGAATGCACACGGAGTTCCTTCCATTTTTTTTGCGGACCCATTGAAATGAATGGTTCCACATATGGTCCACAAAAAAAACGGAATGGACATGGAAATAAAATATGTTCGTGTGCATGAGGCCTTAAGTGGTAATTAGAGTTGAGCGAACTTCTATTTTTAGTTCGGCGTCCAAAGTTCGGGTTCGGGTTATCGTAGCATCCCGTTATGGATTCCGCTACCGCGGACCATAACGGCATTTGGAATCCATAAAGGGCTGCTTCATTGAATCCGAACCTTGGACAACCCTAAGAATCTGGGACGACGTCACCGTCATGTGATCAGTGCAGGGGGCGTTGCTCAGCACTGGATTGGATAAGAGGTGATCCTGTACTGAGCCACGCCCTCTGCACTGATCACATGACGGTGACGTCACCCCAGGTCCTTAGGGTTGGCCAAGGTTCGGGTTCATTGACGCAGCCCCTTATGGATTCCAAATGCCATTATGGTCCGCGGTAGCGGAATCCATAACGGGATGCTACGATAACCCGAACCCGAACTTTGGACGCCGAACTAAAAATAGAAGTTTGCTCAACTCTAGTGGTAATAGAAGATTTAAAAAATAAAAAATAAACTGCGCCACTCTTGTCCAGCTTCTACCCGACGCCACCAATGGTCAAGCATGCTGCTGAATCTGAGCATCCTTTTTTTCTTATCTCATATGACCTCTTACAAGTTTTCATAAAGGATATAATGTATGATAATGTATGTGGATGTAGTCAGTCCTTAGCCACCACTCATCACTTAATGGATTCCTCATATAGAACAGATTTCCATTTCTTTTCTTGGCCTGCAACCAATATTGTATATCTTTATTATGTAAAAATTAATTTATACAAAATTTATATTATCCATAACATAATATACAAGAAAAATCACAGCAAGGAGAAATGAAATTTCTGATTCCATCGACATTCAAAAAAACCCATAAAATATATTCAAAGTTCTACAAATTATGGGACTGCTATGAATATATTCTTATTTATTTTTGCCCTCCCCCCCCTTTTGGCAACTGAACAATAGACAAGTATCACCGT
This sequence comes from Bufotes viridis, assembly GCA_033119425.1. Lineage (NCBI taxonomy): Eukaryota > Metazoa > Chordata > Amphibia > Anura > Bufonidae > Bufotes > Bufotes viridis. Next base: position 19,814,931 of record CM065596.1, on the reverse strand, counting down.
CAACCCCCGGTAACTGCTGCCACAATATCGTCTGTAACACGAGTATCAGGAGGCCCCGGGATCATATTCCGAAACTTTTTCTTGCTGTCAAGTAGTAAAAGTTCAGCCGTTCCATAATAAATCAACGACCCATCTATTCCTAAGGCTCTACAATTTTCGTGGGCTTGCAGAAAAGTAAAGAAATAGCCATTATGTGGCATAATTTAAAAAGATAAAAAAAACGCCGCTGCCAGTGACAGCATAGAAAGCCTTCTTTATTGGCAATTTTAGAACCCAGGAATATGATTTATACCTAATGTCAGTCTAATTACCAGAGGTGGCGATTGGTGATGTCAGAGGCCAGGACTGCAGCTATCCTTAAGCTACCAATGAATATCTGTAGCTACAAATAATGGTAAAAAGTACATCCTTATTCTAGTACAATATTTTTGCTTTTTATGGGGTTTTATATTGGGCAACCAATCTAGGGTGATCATCCATATATCACGGTTTACAATGGCAGCGGACGCGTTTACTGGCAGGAAGGTGATTCCTCTGTAGAAATCAATGGACTGACGGCCTGCAGGATTATTGTTATTATCCAGAATTTACTATCCGTTTAGGTTTCATTTTTACAGCGCGTTTGGAAAGTCTTCAGACCCTCACATTTTGTTAAAATACATAAGTATTCAGACCCTATACTTGACTTAGTTGAAGCACCTTTGGCAGTGATTACAGCCTCCAGTCTTCTTATGGGTGATGACACAAGGTTTGCACACCTGGATTTGGGGATTTTCTGCCATTCTTCTCTGCAGATCCTCTCAAGCTCTGTTAATTTGGATGGGGAGCGGTCAGTGGACAGCCATTTTCAGGTCTCTCCAGAGATGTTCCATTGGGTTCAAGTTAGGGTTCTAGCCGGGCCACTCAAGACCATTCACAGAGTTTTCCCTAAGCCTCTCCTGTGTTGTCTTGGCTGTGTGTAGGGATAAGCGGACCCGTGGATGTACGGTTCGCCAGGTTCGGCCGACCTTCGGGACCCGAACTCAACCCGAACTCGAACCCGAACCCCATTGAAATCAATGGGGACCTGAACTTTGGTGCACTAAAATGGCTGTAAAATAGTCGTAGTAAGGGCTAGAGGGCTGCAAAAGGAAGCAAAACGGGGGTAAGAGCAGGACAGTTGCACTGCAAACAAATATGGATAGGGAAATGACTTAAAATTACATAGAATAGAAAAAAAATATATAATAATCTTGAGCTAGGAGGCGGAGGTCAAAGTGGAGTAGGAGGTTAAGGAGGTGGTGGAAGCGGCGGTGAAGGAGGTGCAAACACTGTATTTTTTATTTTTTTTTATTTTTTCCTTTATTTTATTTTTGCATAAATTTGGGAAGACCCTAAAACATTGGGAAATAGAAAAGAGAATGCAAAGGGAAAGTGTGCTGGAGTATTACAATGCCTGGGTGCGGCCGGTATACTTGTCTAACTCAGCACAAGGTATGGACAAGTCCTGTGGGATCCATGCCTGGTTCATTTTAATGAACGTGAGCTTGTCCAGGCATGTGCACACGTACTGTTCCACCATGTTGCTGAAATGCTGCCTCCTGCTAAGACGTTCCGTATCAGCTGGTGGTGCTGGTTGTTGTGGCGTGCTGACAAAGCTTTTCCACATTTCGGCCATGCTAACCATCCCTTCTGAGGTGCTGGCGGTGCCCCAGCTGCATTGGCGAGTTCTTCCTCCACTGCCTTCGCCTTGCGCTTCTACTGAGCCCCCGCTGTCAGGTGTGAATGCCATCAGCAGTGCGTCTACCAGCGTGCGCTTTTACTTGCGCATTTTCCGACCACGCTCTAGTGATGGAATTAAGGACAACACATTGTCCTTGTAGCGGGCATCCAGCAGAGTGTCCACCCAGTAATCAGCACTGGTTAGAATGTGGGCAACTCGGCGGTCATTGCGCTGGCACTGCAGCATGTAGTCGCTCATGTCTGCCAGGCTGCCCAGAGGCAACGGCAAGCTGTCCTCTGTGGGGGGTGTAACGTCTGTGTCCTCTGTATCCCCCCAGCCAGGCTCCAGTGATGGCCATGAGCTGCTTTGGGTGCCACCCTGCTGTGAACACGGTTCCTCCTCCTCATCATCCTCATCATCCTCCAGAACTGTGCCCTGGCTGGACAGATGTGTACCTGGCCTCTGTTGGTGCAGGAACCCACCCTCCGAGCCACTTGTGAATGACTGGCCTGATACCCGTGGAAATGACCCCTCTTCCTCCTCCTCTTTCTTCTGTGCCACATCCTCTTCCATCATCTCCCAAAGTGTTTTTTCAAGGAGACATAGAAGTTGGATAGTAATGCTGAGGACTGTGTCATCCACACTGGCTACGTTGGTGGAGTACTCGAAACAGCGCAACACAGCACACACGTCCCACATGAAGGCCCACTCGTTGGTGATGAAGTGGGGCTGTTCCGCAGAGCGACTCAATCGTGTGTGCTGCAGCTGAAACTCCACTATCGCCTGCTGCTGCTCGCTCAGTCTCTCCAGCATGTGCAAGTTGGAGTTCCACCCTGTGGGTACGTCGCATATGAGGTGGTGAGCGGGAAGGCCGAAGTTACGCTGCAGCGCAGACAGGCGAGCAGCAGCAGGGTGAGAAAAACGCCAAAAGCGCGCACAGACGGCCCACACTTTCTGCAGCAGCTCTGACTTATTGGGGTAATTTTTCAGAAACCTCTGCACTACCAAACTCAGCACATGCGCCAGGCAAGGGATGAGCATCAAACCGGCTAGGCCCAGAGCTGCTACGAGATTTCACCTGTTATCGCACACCACTAGGCCGGGCTTGAGGCTCAGCCCGGCCTGTTTGTTCCATGTCCGCTCACAGCTCCTGCGCGGTGTGGGGTTTTTCCCCCAAACAGATGAGTTTCAAAACAGCCTGGTGTCTTTTCCCCCTTGCTGTGCTGAAGTTGGTGGTGAAGGTGTTACACTGATTGGATGAGGAGGCGGTAGAGGATGAAGCGGAGTAGGAGGAGGAGGCAACGAGAAATGGGATGGCTCGCATGGAAAAGTAGTACTGTGGGACAGCCACCACCATAAGGGTTTTAAAAGTCTCTGTCCACCAGATGGAATGACAGCATTTCAAAGGCCAGGAATTTTGAAATGTTGGCATTAAGGACCAGGATTGCGGGTGGATAAGCTTTGGTGTACTCACTCCCTGGCTGTGGTGGGCAGTAGCGGGCATAGTGGCTAGGGGATGGCCACTCTGCTTTTGCAACCTGATCCCTCTTTTGCAGTGTGGCTGGCACTGTGTGACCAACACCTCTTCCTCCGAACTGCACAAGTCACTCGCATGACCTTGATTCCTTGTGGGGTGTAGAACTTCATCATCTTCCACATCATCTTCCACCCACTCTTTACCCCTGCCCTCCTTGCCGGTCTGCACACGGCAGAAAGCCGCAGCAGTTGGCACCTGTGTTTCGTCATCATCAGAGACGTGCTGCGGTGGTGCTCCCATGTCCACGTCCAGAAACATAAGTGGTTGGGTATCAGTGCACTCAGTCTCTTCCATTTCTGGGTCAGGGCTAGGTGGGTGGCCCACAAAAACCCTGCCAGCAGAGTCATCAAAAAGCAAAAGAGACTGCTGCATGACTTGCGGCTCAGACTGCTTGGCTGATTTGCAAGGGGGAGAGGTGAAAGACAGGTGCCCATGGGCTGCAGGTGCCAACTCTGCGGTTTTAGCAGGGGACCAGGTGGGAGACAATGTGAAGAAACTGGAGGCACTGTCAGCCACCCAGTCTACTACCGCCTCTACCTGTTCTGGCCTCATCATTCGTACACTGGTATTCGGGCCTACAAAATTACGCTGAATGTCCTGTCGCCTATGTGCACCTGAGGAAGGTGTTTCATTTGGGCGTGTAGCTGGCACAGATCGACAACATCCTCTCCCTGCAACAGGAGCTCCACCAGCAGCACTACGACCAGGGCCACGTCCCATATTTGATGCTCTCCTCATTCTTTAAGGTCACCAACCGAACTAACTAACTAGGCAGATTAACTGTATTAATTTCCCTGTCACGTATGCAGTGCAGGTGTACCTCACACCAAAAATGGGTATATGTCACTCACCGAACTAACAGACGGATTAACTCTATTAATTTCCCTGTCATGTGTGCAGTGCAGGTGTTCCTCACACCAAAAATGGTAATATGTCATCCATAGAACTAACAGACGGATTAACTATATTAATTTCCCCTGTCACATATGCAGTGCACGTGTATCACACACCAAAAATGGGTATGTGTCACTGGCCAAACTAACAGTCATATTAGCTATATTAATTTCCCTGTCATGTGTGCAGTGCAGGTGTACCTCACACCAAAAATGGGTATATGTCATCCACCGAACTAACAGATGGATTAACTATATTAATTTCCCTGTCATGTATGCAGTGCAGGTGTATCTCACACCAAAAATAGGAATATTTACCCACTGAACTAACAGATGGATTAGCTGTATTAATTTCCCTGTCACATATGCAGTGCACGTGTATCACACACCAAAAATGTTACCGGCTGAACTAACAGTCATATTAACTATATTAATTTCCCTGTCACGTATAAAGTGCACGTGTGTCTCACACCAAAAATGGGTATATGTCACCCATCGAACAAACAGCCAGATTAATTATTATATTTCTGTGTCAGGGGTACAAAGATGGTTCATTGCACCCACAAAAAATCACTATAGGTCACCCACAGAATTAACAGCCAGATTTATTATTATATTTCTGTGGCAGGGGTGCAAAGCTGGTGTATTGCACCCACAAAACATGATTATAGGTCACCCACAAAACAAATAGCCAGATTCCTAACACTCTCCTTCGCTTCAGCTGCCTGCTTCCTGTCCCTGCACTACTCAGAGCTGATGGGCGGTGCTACACGTGATCCAGCATGTATAGATGCTGGGTCACATGATGCACCAGCCAATCACAGCCATGCCATTACTAGGCATGGCTGTGATGGGTTCTAAGTGCCCACAGCTTAAAAGCTTGTTGATTGGCTGCCCTGCAGCCTTTTAAAAGATTTATTAAATGCCCGAACACCGGATTCGAAACCAAACTTTTCAGGCAAAGTTCAGGTCCAGGTCCGGGTACCCTCAAAGCTGACCAATCTTCCTGTCCCAGCCACTGAAAAACACCCTCATAACAAGATTCTGCCACTACCATTCTTCACTGTATGTATAGTATCAGGCAGGTGATGAGCAGTGCCTGGTTTCCTCCAGACATAACTTTTAGAATTAGGAACAAAATGTTCAATCTTGGTTTCATCAGACCAGGGAATCTGGTTTTTCACAGTCTGAGAGTCCTTTTACTGAGGAAGGGCTTCTTCATGGCCGCCTTATGCCAGATTGTTTGAGTTCTGGAGTAATAGTTAAACTTCTGGAAGTTTTTCCCATCTGCACACAGGATCTTTGGAGCTCAGTCAGAATGAATGGCCATTGGGTTTTGGTCACCTCTCTTACCAAGACCCTTTCCCCCAGATTGCTTAGTTTTGTGGGGGTGGCCAGCTCTAAGAGTCCTAGCTGTTCCAAACTTCCATTTAGGAATTCTGGAGGCTCCTGTGCTCTTGGAATCTTTGAGCGCCGCAGATATTTATTTGGTCCCCTTCTCCAGATCTGTGCCACCACACAATCCTGTCTCTGAACTCTACAGGCAGTTTTCTCCTCCTCGTGGCTTGGTTTTTGCTCTGAAAGGCATTGTCAGCTGTGAGACCTTATATAGACAGGGCTGTGTTTTTCCAAATCATGTTAAATCCACTGAATTTACCACAGGTGAGTCCAATCAAGATGTAGAAAAATCTCAAAGATGTTCAAGAGAAATGTGAGGCTCTGGAGCTAAATGTCAAGTCACAAAGCAAAGGGCCTTGAGTGGATATTGAGAGCAGAATGATTTAACAAGGCCACAACAAAATCTAAAAAAAAAAGTCAAAAGGTCTAAAAACTTTCCAAATGCACTGTATTTCACTTTTTATGTTGTTTTCTGCTTATTTGTATAGTTTTACTTTAGAAGACTTTTATACTGTGGGTCTCTCTCAGTTCAAATGCCAGTTTTATCTGGGGGAGCACAATACTAGATTCGAACATCTCCATGCATGGGTCTGGGACCCCTTGTTTCAGCAGCTAAGCCCCTTTTTGCTGCTGCTCTAGAACCCTTTTTGGCGGATGTTCTAGGCCTGCTTGTTTCTGATGGTCGAGTCCCCTTTGCCTCTGGTCTGGATCACCTTGTTGCTGCTTGTCTAGGCCCTCTTATTGCTCTCTGATTTTCAGCTGATCACAGGGTTGCCGATGACTGGAAACCTCAGCAATCAGCTTAAGTGGTAGGAGAACTTGGCAATAAATGTTCCGTTTCCCTGCAGCGCCACCATAGAGGAAATTAAGTATTGCGCAATTCCTATATTAATGTCAATGCAAAATCCATGGATGTGCATTGTGCGGAGTCCTCCTGATCAACAGATAATCTTTGTAGATGTTCTCTGCTTCTGATGATAGCTGAGGATCCTCTATATTAACTCAGAATTCCCTAAGAGGGTGTTGGAAAATTGGTTTTGTAAATCAGACATCCCTTTGTTGATCTCCTATAACAAAATATATTTTACTATATTACATTATAACATGGTAAAAATATCCATTAAATCCAACTTTCAGACTAGAAGCGGTAGTTTATATCTGCATTAGTACTAGAAGGTGCACAGAGGATTTTCCTTGGGAATTGATGTGCCATGTTAAAAAATAAATCTATTCTATTGATGACTGGAGCTGTCAATCATTTTGTGCCGAAGGGTCGAGCATCTTATTGCACCCTATACTCTATAGCCAGCGGGTATCACAACAGTGTAAATCTTTACCCGCCTCCATTAGGGAGCACATTAGAATTCCAAGACTGTGTTCAGATTTCCTTCACATGTAATGTGGATCAGCTCTCTCCAATATGGGTGCACATGTCTTCTGTGTCTCCTTGATATTGCTCTTAATTATCTCCATTTACATATGGCAAGAATAAAAATTTGCGAGTGTGAAGGCATCGAGCACTTTTCAGTCCCGACGCTGAGACCCAGCAAACGGTGACAGTTGTCTCGGCTATAAAAACGTGCTCCGGAAATGTGGAAGGATATGTTAAACACCATTAAACAGCGGCGTTCCGTAGCAGAAATATCTCTTGGGTAGTGATAGCTCCTATTTAAGAGCCATGTTATGACAAGCATGACAGATTTGATAGTGATCTGTTCCGACTCATGACATTGCTGAAATTAAGTCGGAGAGGATCAGTTAAGCCTTTGAAAGACTCCTTGATGTCTACAAATTATTATTATTATTGCTGACATAATAAATGGCTACGATGATTGCTGAACCTGCTGCTTCAAGGAGATCTTGTCATTGAGATTGCCCATTGTCATTAACATTAGGTGGTGTTCTTCGAGCCTGCAGAGATCAGAAGAAGGCTGCTCTGCAGGACTACACTCTTATTGCAGTACCCCAGTGCAGGGAGTATCTGCATAAAAGTTTGTTCTTTAGTGATATGTCATGCGTTGTATACCCTGTTATGTATTGCACGAGTATAGTGTGTATGGATGGCAAACCCAGGGTTAATTACTCATTATAGGTTAGATGTGTTCCGGGACTAACCTTTAGATTCAGAGGGGAAGGAAGCAAAGTCCTTATGCTCCTTCTTCTTGGTTCCTTAGTTCCAGAGACTAACAGATCTCTGCAAGATCTACAGAAAGAGAAGGAGAGAAAGAGAAATAAAAACTTGTAATTTGCATGGCCAAGCATAGGAGTTAGCAAAGTAATCTGCTACTACTGCCATTAGACTTTGCTGCAAGAAAGGAACACCATTAAGGCACTCTTCACACTCTGATATGTCTTTGCCAGACATGCCTTCAAAACCTTGTATCCTGCAGTGTACACTACAGCCATCATTGCAACTATTACCTGCCATAGATTCTACTGAGAGAGACTTTAGCAAAATAGAGAGGAAAGAGGGCTATAACTCCGGTCTTTTCCGAAATCTATACATTGCTATCTGGTGCTTTGCTATAGTTGGATGAACCACAACTCCCATGTTGCAGTGCAGTAAGATGCTATTTGGTGCTTTGCTATAGTTGGATGAACCACAACTCCCATGTTAGTAAAGAGAGATATTTATTCTATCTCTGGCTTGGTTTCCTGACTCCTACACCATAGTCCGGCCATTGCACTCTACACACCCTGCCTTGCACTCATTCAAACACCTAACATCAAGGGCACCCTAACTACCATTATGTTGTAGCCTCAAAATTAGGGTGTGCCCCGAAGAAAGAAAAAGTCCCACCTTCTTCTAGGGAGCATCGTTGTGAGGACAGCTGCCTTGATTAACTGGAACCGCCAGAGCCAGTACCACAAATACTTGGTAGTCTAAGGGCCCCACAAAGAAACAATGATTTTTGGCAGCATTTACACTGGGTGATGTGATGCCCATGTCACTATACAGTATTAATATATTATGCTGCCATACTGTACTCTAAAGGCACCAAACAGTGCTTATAATTAATGCCGCTATACAGTGCAAACAGTATGTTGATAGCCAGATTTATCCCAATTGTAGTGCCAGCAGAATATCTTTGTAAATATCTCCATCAAAGGCAACAGAGTACCTCCCAACAAGAATAGTACAAACTGTGTAATACAAGCCCCCCAATAAAAAAATAGAATCAGGAAAATTATTCCTATACTGTAAACAGTGCTAGAAAAGTGTCTGTCTTAAACAATATTACCAATGTGCCCCCTTTAACAGTGCCATCAATGCCAGCTATACAGAATAGTACTAAGAGAATGTAATGACATAGTTATAAACATTTCTCATATGGATGCATCCCTCCTAGCAATAAAAGCTGGATCAGTGTGTCTAGGATGCTGCTGTCTTTCCCCTGAAAACTGCCTTGTGTGTGCTGTCCTCCTTATCGCTAGCCTGTGTGATCTGATTTCTTTGGATGGTTTTCCCCCTCTCCACATACATCTGCCATGTACAACCACCTCCTCCTCCCTGCTGCTTTCTCTAACTCTAAGAGAAGGGATGGGCTCCAGAGATCTGGAGCTCCAGAAATATGTCAGATTCAGCAGCAGCACCACCCGCTACGTGAAGGACTTACACATACTCTGCAGAAGCAAAATGCTAATTTCCTTAATTTTGCATTTAGAAAAGCAAATTAAAAGCAAAAAAAAAAAAAAGTCAGTGCAAAGTTGTCTATAGCCTGAAGGAGCTTACTGAAGGCCAATTCATGAAGTTTCCATTAAAGTCAATGGAAATTGTATAAATACATATGCACTCAGCTAGGTCTAGTGACAAAAATGCTAACAAAGATTGCGAAGTGTAATAGGATTTGGCTGCTTGAACATTTCAACTACCCACAAGAATCTGGAATCGGCACTTGATCTAGGATTGGTTCCCACCGTTCCCTTACCTGTAGGTAGTCCATTAACGAGATTTACAATAAGCCCTGAACATTGGTGGCAAAGAGTTAACTTCAACTGGGCTGTTAATATTTAAGAGCTGCATGAGAGAAACCAGGGGATATTTTATTACCATTTACAGTTAATTAGGAGAAAACAGATTTTCTTTAATTAGATTAAATATGTACGTAGGGTTCCTAATAACATTTGCCAGTCTTATACAGTGTGCGGCTCAGAAAGCAGCAGTGGTCCCTGCACATGTTCTACACCGCTTCCTGCTTCACCCTTATAAAAAGACTTTGTCTATGTGCTGTACTGAGGAGCATCAGAGCATTGGGGGAGCCCAGAGAAGAGAGGGGCCCCCTAACGAAGATCCAAATAGAGCCCCAAAATGTGCAGGGTTTTCCTAATTGGGACAGCTTGCTTCCTTCTCCATATCCTTTCCATAACTGCTCGGCCAATGTTCTGCCAATTTTCTACCACTTTATCTCTCTATCTATCTCATATCTATCTATCTATCTCATATCTATCTATCTATCTATCTCATATCTATCTATCTATCTATCTATCTATCTATCTATCTATTCTATCTATCTATCTATTTATCCATCCACCCATTTATCTTTCTAGACCAAAGTTAGACCGGCACCTCCAAACAATTAAAATAAAGGTGTTCGGGTGCAGGCTACCGTGGATACAATGCAAAAGCAAACAAGGACTACAAGTAGCAGCACACTTCCATGCGCAAAGACACATGCAGACACTAGACACATGAATAAATGTAAACGGAATCACTGTTTTTTCTCGTATTGTTTGGAGGTGCTGATCATTTTCGGAGAACCCCATCGGATCACGATTCTTATGAGACATGGCACAGTGATTAGCTATCTGTGCTGTTCATCCTGGTCTTCCTGGTTCATGGCATATCAGAAGCCGCCAGAACCACTGTGTTACTTACACAGAACTGTTGTAAAACTACATATCTTCTGATGACAAATCTGCTATTTAACAAAGCGCATTCCTACAAATGATCGGCAGACAATGTATTGTGAAGTGCATTAAAAATTGCCCATTGAAATGGTATCCGTCAGGCTGGTAACCACTTCTTTATCTGCGGCCAATTTAAAAGCAATTTTACTGAGCAGAGAAGAGACATTTCCAAGGACGGATCTAGAAAATGAGATATAAAACGTAGAAGTTTCTAATGTCGTCCTACAGATAATGTAACGAGTCGGCGCCATTATCCTGACTCCCCGTGTTATTGGCTCGTGATTGCAATCAATGCCACGTTATTATTTCATGATCCGCAATTTCTCCCAAATCACCTAAATAAAATCTAAAAGCGGCAAAGAACGGCTCAGAAAGTCCTCTGCGTCTAGAAAGTTTCATATTTTAACAATACTTTTAGAACTCCTGGATGGCAGCGATAGACACATAGTGGCTCCCTAATGATAATAAGTATTTATATAATCGACCCCATAGGGGCCCAGTAATGGCTACCATCAGCGGTGGTCACCCAGCATCTGTGTTCCCTAGAGGAGACCAAGGTAAAAACATCAGTGTGGCTTCCGCAGTGAGTTGGATTAGATGAATGGCTGTCCATGTGTAAGACTTGCAGGCCGGCTGCAATGAAAAGTGAATGAAGGATTCTTTACAGTCACCACTTGAAGGTGACAGTAGTGGCGCTGCCCTCTTAGGCTAGGCACAAAGTCCTAGACAAAGTATTTGTCTAGTAAAATAATGGATCTCAGAGGGAAATGGGTAAAACGGATGCAAAATGTGCACAACTAAGCATAACAGATGCTTCAAATACAGGATTTGTGCACATTTTGGGTTGTTTTCTGTTCATCTGACGGACCAGAAGGGCGGAAAACAAAACGGTCATGTAAACTCAGCCTGACAAGGAATATCCGGCACTAGATGGAACTTTAATCCACAGGTTTAGAAACTCATAGATTAATATCCGACGCGTTTCAAGCAGTCTATGCTCCTAATCATAGCTTCCTATGTAGTGCCCTGGAGCAGGAGTACTTTGAAGTCTGGACATTTGCCCCTGTTTCTCCTATGCAAAGTCAGCAACTCCTTAATTTACTTCACTTGAAAGGCTTAACACATACTGCCTAATATTGTGTAACTGCATTTTATATGTATGTTGTGATATATATCCTGTTCATTTGCACTGTAGTTGTGAGACTCTTTGGAAAGGGTTAATGAATACTGAGAGACTTTTGGGACTTTGAATAAGAAGCTAAGAAGAGAATGTTTCGGAAGGAAAAAGCCAGACTTGTTTACCACTAAAACCAGACAGACTGACCTTTTTAATGTCTGGTTTAGGTCTGTTGTTATGTCTGGAAACATGTTTTTGTCTGGAAAAACTGCTGTCCTTGCCATTTGTTATCATTGAAGCTCTCATGTAAGTATGTGAGAGATGCAAAGTGAAACCATGTATCTGTTTGTGCTGAGTTTCTCCACTCGTCCCACTAGACGAGTGGAGAAACTCAGCACAAACACTGTATATAAGGAGAGCCCCTAGTGTGCTGCAGTTAGGGAACAGTGCTTAGAAGAGGAGACTCTGCCAGACTATTGAGTAACTAGAAGAAGATGTTGAGACGTGGATACTCTGCCTCAGACCCTGGGTCACCAGCCTTTGACCAGGGTACCAGCCTTCTGCAGGGACAGAGGAACAGCTAGCTCAGGCCTTTCCTCGGCATCAAACCTTTCTTCTGGCAGGGAGTAGGCTGGAGAAGCCAGCCCTATGCCTCGCCTATATTGTTTTGCACCTGGAAGACAACTGACTATCTGGACTTATTTCCCATTGGGATGCACCATGCCAGACCATTCCTTCCAAAGAGCAGCAACATGTGGTGACACCTTGACGGTGTCAGGGGGACTCAGCATAGCACCTGTATCAACTTAGTTGCCCACAAATATTCCCTGATACAGGGCTATACTCTTGCCTGGTTGGTTTGGCCTCTGTGCAGCCTGCACCATCATCTAGACCTGGATCTAACATGAAACTGTGCTGTTTTGGGGGAGATTCCTATATGCTTTCAACTATCTATTCACCGGCAAGCCAACTCAAATGGAGCATTACTGTACAAAGTACCTTTAAAGTGTACAGGTCCAGAGCTGCGCTGGCTCATTTTAGATCATATTCATGGGTGTGAGCACCGTATGTTACTGTTCGGAGAGAAAAAAAATATTAAATAAAGGACAAAATGGGTTAAAAGAAGCATTACTCACCTCACTGATCCCCTGCTTCCACCACTGCCATTCCACTGCTTACCGACTGGTCTCTGCTTCCTGTTCCCATCTCCACATACAGTGCAGGAGATGCTTGGAGATACCTGCTCAGATGCTCACTGGCCGCAGCAGTGATTGCCTGAGCAGGCTCCTTCAGGCATTTCCTTTGTGCTGAGGTGGGAACAGGAAGCAAAGGGCAGCGATATCAGAACAGGAGCGGCAGGGGATTGGTGAGAGGTGAGTATGGCTTCTTTTGTTTTTTTATTTTTTCCCAAGGGAATATTTATTAATAATATTTATTCCCCAGGGAACATTAGAATATTTATTAATAATATTTAAGCAATAATATTTATTCCCCAGGGAACAATCCCTTTAAATGATAAAGTTGTGACTGTCCGCAATCACTTCTAGTGTGAGTTTAGGAACTTTCTGAAAACAGATTATCACTGAGTTCAAAGGCAGCTGTAGAATCTTGTCTTCAGTAAGTGCCCTCTAGTGGTGGGTGCAGGCAACCAGAATGTTATTGCCATAACCATAGGCAATATAACAATCTAGTTAGGAATGCTTGGTGACTTACAGAGATGTTCTGGCAGCTATATTGGTTAGCACCCAGCTTTCCCAGGTACAAACAGAACTAAGTAACAGCTACATTTACAACTGAATTTATGCCAGAAGAGAAGGACTCAATAAATGTTATGTCCTTTTGATTTTTTGATCTTTTAGGAGAGATGCCCTTTAAAAGACCTCTTAAAGGCATAGAACATCTATAAGTTAGAACCGGGCTTCTGTCAGGTTAATTAAAAACTTTTTTTTTCATTCCACAGACTGCAGCACATTTTCTCCCTGCAGGGAACTGGTGGTTAAAGTCTAACACCACAATTGATACCTTCTGTATTCATTTCAATGTATGATAATCTAATTCTCTCGATGAGGGGAACGTATGCATGTTGCTTTTAATATAATATAAGATGCAGGCAAATTTCAAGATGCAATTTTCCTGCGGAGTATGTTATTTGTGCGAAACCAAACAACTTGCCGATCCCTTGGAGACCCAGCTGTAATTATATTGTCTTGCTACGAACAGCATTTTGGAAAATATAAAAAAAAAAAAAAACATCTCAATTGCAAGTTTTCTTTTTAACATGCGATCACATGGAAAAACGATCTATATGAATTATCCGCGACGCGGTAGGTTGCAGCGCTTGGATATTGTAAATGAAATCAAAATTATTCAACCCGGAGGAGGCGTAATGTTGACAAAAGTCGGGTATTACACAGATGGTCGGAGGAATGGCGAATTATTTTTGTAATATATTGTATGCTCATTTTAGTAGCCAATATCCTCTATAGTAAAGTTCCCAAATGTTCCATATATTTTTCCGGTAACATGCCTGCAGTCACACTTTTACCACCCATTACAATTTTGTAAGCTGGCACAAGGGATTTTTTGCATTGCAGAATTGTAAAATTGTAGCTGCTGTTGGGGAAAGCCGGCTAATGGACAGCAAATCTGCCACATGGTAACGCAATAGCAGTGTCTCGCTGTAGTATTAGTAATCAGATTTGGAGGACAGGATTTTGGGAAAGCAAGGTGACAACCCAGGGTGCATGGGTTTGGCCTATTGGTTGTCATCTAGTATTTTAAAGAAGCATTTATAACTTGCAATCTGTCTCCGGCCTCTTTCACACGAACGTTTTTTTTGCGAGTGTACGGACCGTCTTTTTGCGTTCCGTATACGGTTCGTAAACAGAACCATTTATTTCAGTGGTTCCGAAAAAAAAAAAACAGAAGTGTTTCTGTGTGCAGTTCGTTTCCGTATTTCCGTTCCGTACAAAGATAGAACATGTCCTATTATTGCCCGCAAATCACGATCCATGGCTCCATTCAAGCCAATGAGTCCGCAAAAAAAACGAAACGCATATGGAAATGCATCTGTATGTCTTCCATATCCCTTCCGTATATGCCATACAGAAAAACGGAACGGAAAAACGAAACGAAAACACAACGGAATCAAAAAACTGAAAAATTGATCCGATAAAAACGGAACACTGAAAAAGCCATACGGTCGTGTGAAAGAGGCCTTACAGCCATAACTTCTGCCCATATGTCTTAGATGTCATTGAGGGTGTGATTGGTAAAAGTGGCTCCTAATTTGGTGGACACATTGATATGAATGGCCACCATCCAATGCTATATTTCCCTTGCAGTATTCAATTCTCCCTGCAGCGCCATCACAGGGGAAATTAAATATTACATAGGTCGCATTGAAACCCAATGGCTCGTACATGGAATACACGGACATGTTTGTCCTCCAATGGATGTTTTTTGTAGCCTTAGGGCGGGTTCGCATTGGCGTTATGGAATTCCGCTATATGTGTCGTAATAGGTTACCGCCGACAGGACTATTTTTATGTCGCCATAGAAATTTATTAGGATGGAATAAAACAGAACGCCTCTTAAAGGCTTCCGTTTTGCATTCCGTCCTAGAATTCCGTTATATTCTGTTATAGGGTTCCGGTATACCAGAGTTTTAACGGAATTCCATAACGTAAATGTGAACCTACCCATACTCCGATCTGGCTAATAGATTAGGGTCCTGAATGGAGGACCCACCGCCCTTTAGTCCTCTAATTCGGTATTTGAAATAATTTTTCCTAATTCCAGAAAACCCCTTTAATTAAGCCCCACTTCCCCACCTTCAGGGGTGCACCTAGCCTTTCTGCTGCCTGAGGCGAAAACTGAAACAGTGCCCCCCTCCCCCAATGCCAATTTCTTAACCTAACCTCTTTGCCACAATGAGAGAACTCATTGCACATGGCCCTTCCGCTGCCCCCCCCCCTCTTGCCCCTACCTGGTGCTGCCTGAGACGATTGCCTCACCTGGCCTCATTAGTGGTGCACCCCTGCCCATCTTGGACACTAAACAACTAGCTTCCCTCTTCTGCCCTTTGAAGATGAGCTACCACCCCCACACCAGACTGACCATTTGGACATCAGGCCTGTACCCGGAGACCTATGGCCAGTTGTTGCCTACAGCTTCTTGGTCTATTAAAGCATTACTTAAATTTAACTTAACTTTAAAAAAAAATTTACATGTCAAGTCAAAGTTTTGATCTATGGGGGACCCCCACAATCGCTAAAATGAAAAGAGAGAAACACCCAGATCAGCACTGTGCCCCTTCAGCTGTGATTGGCAATTGTATGGACCCGTAGACTTTCTATTTTTGTATAGACTCGTAGACTTTCTAATGTTGTATGGACTCGTAGACGTTCTAGTGTTGTATAAACTCGTAGACTTTCTATTGTTGTATGGACTCGTAGACTTTCTATTGTTGTATAGACTCATAGACTTTCTATTGTTGTATGGACTCGTAGACTTTCTATTGTTGTATGGACTCGTAGACTTTCTATTGTTGTATGGACCCGTAGACTTTCTATTGTTGTATAGACTCATAGACTTTCTATTGTTGTATAGACTCATAGACTTTCTATTGTTGTATGGACTCGTAGACTTTCTATTGTTGTATAGACTCGTAGACTTTCTATTGTTGTATAGACTCATAGACTTTCTATTGTTGTATAGACTCATAGACTTTCCATTGTTGTATGGACTCGTAGACTTTCTATTGTTGTATAGACTCGTAGACTTTCTATTGTTGTATGGACTCGTAGACTTTCTATTGTTGTATAAACTCGTAGACTTTCTATTGTTGTATGGACTCGTAGACTTTCTATTGAGCCCATAGACTGTTATAAGGAGGGCCAAACAGAGTTGATTGGACACAGCGCTGAGATGAGTGTTTTTGCATTTTATTGACATAGTTATACCTTAAAGATAACTTGTCATCAGGATCAATCCTATTAAACCAGACATGCTGTCTGATAGGATTGATCTTGCTGATTAAAATGTGAAAATCGATGGTGGCGTTCCTGAGGCAAAATACTTTTATCCTTTATGCAAGTAAGTGCTTCAGAGCATCAAGGGGCGTGACCAGCACTGGAAAATAAGCTGACAGGCCCTGTCCCTCAGTCCCCTGAAGCCCTCTTTCATATTGAGAATACGAGTCTTTTTTCTCTGGAATGCCACGGCCGATTATTATGAGACAGGTATCATTTTAATCAGCAGGTTCTACTCTACCAGACTCTATGCCTGGTTTAATAAAGTTGATCCTGATGTTAGGTGCCCTTTAAAGTGCAGGACCTACAAAACAACTAAATGCAAGTGAAAATGTATTCTTAAATAAATATAATTCATTGAATCATGTGCATCATGGCTATAGAGGTTAGTAACACCGGGAGCCCCAGAGTATTCTCAGTTCCCCCTTGCACCCCAATCTCTGACACTTGTATGTTCTTCTCAATTTATTCCCCTTGTCCAAAATTTGCTGTGGATAAAACTGAACCCGCTGCCTAATCAAAAGACGTTCCCGTTAGGCTTCACAACACTGTCCTGTTACAGGAGGCGATGAGGATGTTAGGTCCATAAAACTGAATTATGTCTTGTGCAACGAGCCGCGGAGAATTCCTGCTCTACTTTTTTTTCCTTCTTTTGCCTATGACTTTATGCTGTTTGTAAATCAAGATTAATGGGGGAAAGTACAGTTAGGGTGGCCGGATCATAAATCTGCTTCTTTTGCCGAGTCGCTCCATGCGTGTGACTTGTGCAGAGTTTGTGGCCATCCATGGCGCTTGAGTCCGTCGAGCAGGTATTGGATCCATACGTCTTGTTCTCACAGTTATTTCTATTGGGGATCAGCGGATCGGGTCGTGCGATTGTGACCGCGCTTTTCTCCTCGTAATCAGAATTCCCACTGGGGCTGCTGTTTGCCGCTGAACGGTTGTTATCTTTCAATGATTGCTTTCCAATTATTGGCCTGAGCAGACATTGTAATTCCTCAAAGGCATCGACGTCTTCCTTTATTACATGTATTTTTCTTGCACGAAAAGAGCGAAAGAGGCCGGAAGCGGAACACAATGGATATCTTGCAAGATGCAAAAATGATGCATTGTTACCATCCTGTCATCTCATTGGGTGCATTATTACCATCCTGTGACATCACTGTGTGCGTTATTACCATCCTGTGACATCACAGTGTGCGTTATTACCATCCTGTGACATCACAGTGTGCGTTAATCCTTTCCTATGACTTTATGGTGTTTATCATCCCAGTATTGTGACATCATGGTGTTTATTATCCCTGTTCTATCTATGACATCACTTTGCATATATTCCCTGTACTGTGATACATTGTGATCATGACTACTGTATTATGACATCACTGTGTGCATTATTACCATCCTATGACATCACTGTGTGCGTTACTACCATCCTGTGACATCACTGTGTGCATTAACCCTTTCCTGTGACTTTACTGTGTCTATCACCCCAGTATTGTGACATAACGTTGTTTGTTACCCCTGTTCTGTGACATCACATTGCACATATTCTCTGTATTGTGATAGACTGTGATCATGATTAGGGTTGACAAAATCAAAGTATTTCCGAAGTGGACTTCAATCCGAATTTCAGGGAAAATTCGATTCGTGCTTCGTGGCAACGAATCAGTTTTCCCTGAAATGGCATTAAAAAAATAATAGTATTCACCTTATCCATTTGAGCGTGAAGAGGCTGTCGCAGACATCTTGTTTGAAAATCTCGTGCGCGGTGACGTATGATGTCACCACCCTGGCCAGCGTAATGACATCATCACGCATCGCGTGAGATTTTGCGAGGGAACTTCAATCAAGATGGCTGCGGAAGCCTCCTCACGTTCAAATGGATAAGGTGAGTTTGTTTTTTTAACTGATTAACCATTGAAAGCCCTCATTTTTAATCTCAGATGCCGCAATCAGCAATGAACGCGGCATCTGAGGGGTTCAGTGATGGGGGGAGGGGGGGTATTCCCTGTCATTGCGCCCACTACAAAGAAATGTGCTTTGTGACGGATTGAAGCAAATTTATTTGTGAAATTTGGCAAACCAGCCGAATCGAATTCTAATAAACTTCGATCGACACTAATCATGATAACAGTACTGTGACAACACTGTGGTTATTATTAATGCAGTGTCTCTGCTTTCATTATCTCTGCATTATTACTTTCCAGATTGTATTGCTGCGGTAGGATATGATCATGTGCGTTATCTCTGTTCCGTGACATCACTGTAGTGCAGTGACATCACCGTGTCTGTTTTCAGGTTTGTAGATGTCGGGGGTACAGAAATTGTATTCGCACCTGGAAAATAATTCCTCTGCCAAATCAAATAATACTGGTTCTAGACTTATTTTATATGTTTTATAAAAGATCATTTAAAGGGGTTGTTCAACTTCTGGGGGTCTCTCAGCAGACCGCCCTCCTCGTGGCCAGACCTACGGAGGGAAGCATACTTACCTTCTCACTGCCGCTGGCTCCCGGCTCCTTTGCTCCCGAGTCACTGCTGCGCCGCAGAGGTCCCCTAATGTCAAAATCCAGTTCAAAGTCACTGCAGCCAATGACTTACCCCAGCAGGGACCTGCCCCCTTTGCGTCATGTCAGTTGCCCGTGTGACTCAAAGGGGGCAGGTCAATGCTGCTGTGAGTCATTGGCTGCAGCGGCGTTAAACTGGATGTTAGGACCTAAGTGCTGCAGTGTTGGCTGGCAAGCTAAGGCAGTGGGATCTAGAGAAGGGGAGCAGGTAATTATGCATCCTTTATAGGTCCAGCCACAAGGGGGTGTCTGCCAAAAGTCCCCTAGAACAGTGATGGGCAAAGTGCGGCTCTCCAGCTGTTGCTAAACTACAACTCCCACCATGCCCTGCAGTAGCTATAGCTACAGACAGGCTTTTCATGCTGGGAGTTGTAGTTCTGCAACAGCTGGAGAGCCGCACGTTGCCCATCACTGCCCTAGAACATGAACAACCCCTTTAAAAGATTGTAGTAAAAAATCAGACATCATATAGTACATAACAATTTCTTTCTAACAAAGCTAGAACCAGCACCGTACCTCACATGGATCCAGAGATCTCCCCATTCATTGCTCCAATTGCTCTGCTAGATTTATTTCAGACTGGCAGCAGGGGGCGTGTCTTTTCAGCTGCAGCTCTCTCTCTCTCCCTATCACAACCCAGGGGGCGTATCCTTTCTGCAGCAGCTCTCTCCTTGTAACTGTCACAGCTTATAACAGAAGATTTAAAATGATCATGTGCGACCACCTCAGTGAGGTGGACAAGAAATAAGGAAAAGAACAAACAGCAGGTGGCGCTATGCAGATACATTTTACTAGATAACTCAGTGGCTAGACTAAATTTTTAAAGACATGCAATGACGAAAGTATTCATATCCAGGTGCTGGTTTAAAAAAGGAAGACTATTTTTCATGGCACAATCCCTTTAAGTAAATTGGTGCATTAATGTTTTGGTTTTTTATAACATGGTTTTTATATATATAAAATGAAATTACATTTTTATAATTTTCTTTTGTTATAGGAAATGTTTAAATATTTCAGTGATGCAAATAAAGCCATAAAACGACCATGTTCTAAACTAGCACCTGCCAGAAATAAAGCAGCGATCGGGCTGTCACCAAGGATTAAATAGATGAGGCACAACCCTTCGTAGAGGTTAAGGAACCGGCTGGAAGTGCCTCTGCCGTTTCAAGTCACAGGCTAAGAACTCCATCTACTTAAGTTCATTTTTTCAATCAATGGGTTATGCTTGCTGGCGACTTGGAAGAGGAAAATCCTGATCTCAGCATTATAGGTGCGGTGACATATTGAACAAGCTCCAGAAAAAGCAATCACGCCAACAATCTTAATTTGACGTTTGAGGCCCGGAGATCTTTCACCTTGCTAAATGCACCCTGGATTTCGGAGAGGACCCCTGCGTAAGGAATCGGTGCGGCTGTTATGACGGCGAGGAGGTAGCAGACTATGGAGGTGGATCAAACAGGCTTTTGATTAGAAGACGTATTGAAAGAGGTGACCTAGAAAAACACCGGCATTGTGCTCGTCTTTGATGTTCCTTGTTTCCAGACATAGAATAGTTGCAGATTAAAGTGCAGATCATGTAAAACATTTAGTTAATATGACAGAAATGATTCTACACCTTTGTCATATGTGTCCCGAAACTTGACTCAAAGGAAAAGCACCTACTTGTCTGAAATGCAAATGCGCTTCATTCAATGAGATGCAGGAATGGGAAGGTTAGCGAGGTTGGAACCCACGTTGTAATGACGTCAATGCTTCTGCCCCAAAGAGGTCACAGTATCTAATAATAATGCAGCGACCTGGAGGGGAGGAACTGGTAGAGGCTATGGGGGTGGTAGTAGTACTCACAGTTCAGAGCGGCAGTCCTCACCCTGGCTGCCCGGAGCTGTGCAGTAAGGGCTCATGCACACGACCGTATGGCTTTTTCAGTATTTTGCGGTCCGCAAAAAACAGACCCCCAAAAAATACAGATGATACGTCTGTGTGCATTCCGTTCTTTGCCGAACGGAATAGCTGGCCCCTGATAGAACAGTACTATCCTTGTCCGCTATGCGTTGGGACATGTTCTATCTTTGAACGGAACGGAAAAACGGAAATGGAAGGCATACGGAGTACCTTCCTATTATTTGCGGATCAATTGAAATGAATGGTTCCGTAAACGGGTCCATATACGGAACGCAAAAAAACGGAACGTAAACAGAAGATACATACGGTCGTGTGCATGAGCCCTAAATGGAAGGTGCGTTCTTTCCTCCCTCGGGGAACACCCTGGTGTTGAGGCTACTGCCCGGTGGTAGTTGAGATGCCCTTGACAGAGGTCGTTTGGCTGGGCACAAGGCAAAATTGTGGATGGGAGGCTGGAGGATGATGGAGGTAATGATCAGGCCGTTGCTTGCAATAAAGTCTGTCTACTATGTTGATGATGAGAGTAGAAGTACAGGTAGCAGTTCAGGGGTATTTTACAGGGCAGCAGTTTCCTCCAGTGATGGTAGTGGTAGTACTCCCAGTATACGGTACGCTAAAAAACAGTCCATTCACTCGCAAAAGAAACGTTCATGTGAAACACAAGACGGGTATCATTTGAATTAGTAGGATCGTCCCTACCAGGTAGCATGCTTGTTGTAATAGGGTTGATCCTACTATTTTTTTAAAATCATGCAGAATTGAAGCAAAAAGTTTATCAGTAAGCAGCAGACCTTTTCAATCTTCAGTGATTAAGCTTCACTGGCTAAAAGTGGAATACCCCTTTAAATATTATGAGATTTTCTAGAATGTTAACTTACAGATCTGAGTTGGTTTTTTTTGCATCCTTTTCTCAGATGCTCAGTCACTCATTATATGATGCTTTGTATATACCTATATGACCGCTGTGCCTGCCAGGAGGACTGGGTTCCACAATGCGCTCTCTCCGGTACTTGGTATTCATATCAGGGATACAAATCCTTGCCGTCAATGTTCAGCATACTATTCCTATGGAGTTCAATGTAACCGCATTATATTTTAAAACATGAAATGCTTTTTTTGTTTTTTAAGTAAAAAAAAAACAAAAAAAAAACATTCTCCCAAATGCACAAAGTTTCCTACAAAGGCCCCCTTATTCTCATGTGTTATTCCAGCAGCTCCCGGCTTCTAAGAGCTTTGTGTGCGGAGGATGGGGGGTATGGTGGGCACTCGCTGTGTGTAGGCTGGTAACATCTAACGTCAGCGAGTAAGAGAGCAGCTGGTTAGAGTGGGCAGCTGAATACAGATTAACGAGAGAGAAGAAAATGTAAGAGATGGCAGCAGAACTGACCCAGTTTAATGTTTTCTGTCCCCATCTCATAGACTGAAAACACTTGTCTGCCTCCTGTTCCTTTAAATTGTAACGGAAAACAAGCGTGAAAAAAATTACAAAAAATTCTGTTGTTCTGCAAAGTGAGCACCCCGGATCTAGAACCTAATGGCTCCTGCGCATGACACGATTATAAATCACACGTAGTAGGTGGAGGATGTTACAGATAGCGATGCGCGGGAGGTGCCATATTCGATTTTGCGATATTTCCAGAATATTCAATTGGATATTCGTCATTTATTTGTTGAAATCGAATATTCGGCATTATTCTATACATTGCGAATGTTACGCAAATTTATATTCGCGTATTGCGATTTGAATTTTGAATAGTGTATACAGGCAAATTTCTTATTGGGTTAGCTTAGTACAGGGATGCTCAACCTGCAGCCCTCCAGCTGTTGTAAAACTACAACTCCCACCATGCCTTGCTGTAGGCTGATAGTTGTAAGCTGTTCGAGGATGCTGGGAGTTGTAGTTTTGCAACAGCTGGAGGGCCGCCGGTTGAGCATGCCTGGCTTAGTAGAATCAAGAAGATATCGAATATAGCACTATATTCTCAATCTTCGTTAGGAACCATTAGGAACTCAGTTCTAAGTTGAATTCGCGATGCGAGTATATGTTCGCATTGCGAATTCAACTTAGAGCTGAGTTCCTAATGGTTGTATTGCTAGAATATGACGAAGATTGAGAATATAGCGCTAGATTCGATATCTTCGTCAATTTTAGCAATCCAACCATTAGGGACCCAGCTCTAAGTTGAATTCGCAATGCGAACATATACTCGCATCGCGAATTCAACTTAGAGCTGAGTTACGGTAAGAACAGCTTTTGGGAGCCACGCCCCCTGCACTGATCACATGACAGTGACGTCACGCCAGGTCCTTCGGCTGTGCAACAGTTCGGGTTGGTGGCAGCCGCCCCTTATGGATTCCATATGCGCTATAGTGGAATCCATAACGGGATGCGCGATTAACCACCACCCGAACCCCGAACAACGGACTTTTTTTAAATGTTCGCTCATCTCTAGTTTCAAGCAGTTATGCAGTTGTGACGTCATCTAAGTGACATAATGCATTTTAAGATTACACTATAATTCAGCCCTCGATATTAGTGTGCAGCCGCTGTACCAATAGACAGGGTGCATGCCTATTTAAACATAATGACAATTTATCTATGGATATATTCTGCAGAACAAGCTAAAAACATTGGATTGCATCTTGTACTGAGAATAATCCAGAGCTGAAGTTATAATTCTGCTGCTTGTCATTGGAAACAATCAGCAAGCCTGCCATCGGGCACACTTCTAAAGCTATAGCTGAGGTCCCGTAATGCAGTGGGACAGTTAGTATTCTTTAAATCCGATCTCTGTACAATGCCTGGTGTAATAATGACACTTTCCATAATGGAAAGCTTCAACTAGGTATACTGGGAGACGGTCACAGGGTAATGCCTCATTTCCCCTGTGGTGGCGCTGCAGGGAAATTGGATACTAGCTCTCATGTTCCTTACAACTAATCGCTGTGGATCCTCCTGTGATCAGCTTAATTTCAGGAAATTATCCAAAGCAGCAAACATCCTTAACAGGGACGTAGATAAAGGCTCATGGGCCCTGTTGCTAGAGTTCAACTTGGGCCCCCCTTCCCTCATTGTTTTGTGGCCGGGGGCAGGGAAGCACATAGCCTTTGTGCTGCAAAAATTGAAACGCCCCCCACCCCCTTCCCTCCAGCCAGAGGTGTAACCTGACCAGCATGCACTTTCTATAGTACCAGTGTCTTCTTTGGCAGCACAAGGGTCTTTGGGCCTCCTCAGGCTCCTGGGCCGGTAGCGACTGCTACCTCTGCACCCTCTATAGCTACATCCCTTCTCCTTAAAGACACACGCCCAAAAAATGTTTTATTCTCTGATCTGTTAGAAAAGTGCATATTGTAAACTGTAATGAAAGTACCGTAATTTTCTTACCAGTGACTGTAGTTGTGAGTTATCCCCTCCATTCTGATCCTCAGCTGTGTCATGTGACCAGCACTCTCACTTTCCAAATAAAACAGCATGTTATATGTGGACCGGAAGCCAGTTTCTTTATGTAGCCTTAATGTCAGTATCAAAGGAATAAATAGAGAAGTAACTGACTTCCTGTCCAGTGTCAGTTGGAGATCAGAGTGCTGGTCACATGACACAGCTGAGGTTCAGAAGGGAGGTTCACAAATACAGTCACTGGTAAGAAAATTACCTGCACTACAGTTTACTTCATATGATGGGACAATGAAAACATTTTTTTGTGGGAATGCTACTTTAAAGGGGTTTTCCATGGGAAAATAAATTGGCAGCAATGAACTCAGAGGGAGTTACAAAAATAAAAAAAACTGATACGCCCCTTCAACGATCCCGCTCTTCTTCCTGGTCCGTACCTGGAAACGCCCTCTTGCCCAATCACTGGCTGCAGTGGTGACTTATCTCAGCCTGTGATTGGCTGAGCGGACATTTCCTGTGAGTCGAAAAAGGACCAGGAAGTAGAGACCAGGGGGGTCCCAGGCAGTGTCAGAACCAGAACCATGGAGGTTGGTTAGGTCAATACCAGGGGTGTAGCTATAGGGTGTGCAGTGGTAGCAGTCACTTCTGGGCCCAGGAGCCTGAGGGGGCCCAAAGACCCTTGTGCCATATAAGAAGATACCGGTATTATAGAAAGTGCATGGTCAGGTCAGGTTACATACCTCTGGCTGGAGGGAAGTGGTAAGGTGAACAATTTGGCCAGGGGAAAAGGGGGGGGGGCGGAGCGTGCCGTTTCAATTTTTGCCTCAGGCAGCACAACGGCTATGTGTTCCCCTGCCCCTGGCCACAAAGCACTGAGGGAAGGGGGCCAAGCTGAACTCTTGGACAAGGGCCCATGAGCCTTTAGCTGTGCTCCTGGTGAATACCAAATTGTTTTAACCCCACTGAGTCAACTGTAACCACTGGGGAAAAACAACCCTTTAGGTAGGAATTCCCGATTGCTGTGACCTCAATAGAATACAGGCCAGGTGTCAATGGAAAGAGGAGGAGGTGTGATAATGTGATAACGGCTGTGACCACCCGTTGGCAGAAAACAGCGGCATAAATGGTGGATACAGTCATTAGAACTATTTATTTGGCCGATAGTAGACGTCACTCGACACAAGCAGCACAAGACTCTTGGAATCTTCTAATATGAATTTCAGATACGTCTTGTGTTCTTCCTAACAACAGCATTCTCAGCGGGAGGCAAAATACATGGAAAAACAATGATTAGTATGAAAATGATCCATTTCATGACTGAATTCTTAACCATAAAACTTTCTTCCCCCAGAAATGTTATTTCTGTTATCCCTACAGGCGGTACGTTACAGGTTAGTCTTCATGTTGGCTTCGGGGGTCTCTTTTCAGATGTTTTATTTGATGCTTATTTTTGCTTATTCTTGTATTTTATTCATCCGTTTCCCACCTTGAAGCCACAGGAGTCGAGGGCAAAATGCAACAAATAACTGAAGATGGTTCACCAGGAGATGGTGTAGTAGTAGTAGTAGTAGTAGATGACAAGTGCAGCGACCCGGTGGTCACTGCAAGGGGTTAAAGTGTGTTTTACTGCTGTTATGCACCTTTCCACCCTACAGGCTCCCGATGGGGTTAACATCAGCCCATAAGAACATTTTCTAGGTGGGACTTCTCGATTCATTCCCCCCCAGGAGGGGTTGCTCCTTAGTGAGGTTAGTCAAGTGAGTGAGACAGAGAGTGAGGAAACAGCAGAGCAGCCCTTGGAAGCCCTGTGTTGGCATGAAATACCTACTACCTAATTTTCTCTTACTTATTATGGACTGGTTTCTTCATCTTTATTTAACCCCATTCATCCCCAGTGGGTTTTTCGCTTTTTCATTTCACATAGCCGTATAGTAGTTTGTTTTATTTTTTGCAGGGCAGATGCCACTTTCTAATGGTTCCATTTAATAATGCGTATGATGTAGTGGGAAGCTGGAAACAAATTCCAAATGGGGTGGAAATTTGCCCCAGTTTTATGGGTTTTGCTTTTACAGCATTCCCTATGTGATAAAACTGACCTGTTACCTTCATTCTCCAGGTAAGTACGATTACGGCGATACCACACTTGTATAGTTTTTTTGCGTTGTAATGCTGAAAAAAAAATCTAAACCTTAAAAAAAAATTTTTTTTTCTCTCCATCGCTATTCTCTATTCTGAACCCTATACATTTTTTGTAATTATGTATATGGAGCTGTGGGAGGACTCATTTTTCATGGGGCGATCTGCATTTTTCATTGATACCATTTAAGGGTGTATATGACTTTTTGACCAATTTTTTTGAGGTGAAGCAACCAAAAAACTGTGAATCAGCCATTTAGACTTTTTTTCAGTTTTGTAATTTGCCGTATAGGATAAATATTTTACTAGTACAGGTGTTTTTGCATGAGGTGATACCCATGATGTTTATTTTATTATTTTTTTTAATCTATTTTGATTTTGGGAAAAGGGGGGGGATTTGAATATTGATAATTTTTAAAAAATAATTTTTTTTTTACACTTTTTAAAAGTTCCAATAGGGAGCTTGAACAAGCAATCATTAGAGTCCAATGCATTAGCATTGGAATCTAGGAGGATTAGGCTATGTCCCTCTCCATAGGAATTTATGTGCGGCAGGAGAACCGAGGCTGCTGCACCCACCTTCCGCCTCCCCCGATCCCCACCTACAGGGAGCCGTTGCAGTCTTGGGAGAATGCCCTCTTGGGTTTTTTACCTCCCAGATGCCATGGTCACATTTTGCTGGGTTAAATGTGCAACTTAAAGCTGTTTAAACACTCACCCAGCACTGTACCTACGGCTAGGTCATCAGTACTTAAGTCTCCGGAAAACCCTTTTCCAGGGGTTGTCCAAGATTTAAAAAAACATGTCTGCTCCCTGTAGGAACTCTGCCACACATGTTCATGGCGGGTCAGCTCCTTTCAAATGAATGAGGCTCAGCTATGATACCACACACGACCTGCGGACAGGTGTGGCACTATTTTTTAGAGGAGAGCAGCCCTGTTTTTCTAATGCTGGACAACCCCTTTAAATAAAGATGGAGAAACCAAGCCAAAGACAGAGGAAGGATAATTAAAGTCACCTCTTATCTAGATGTTGTATCATGTACTCCTACCAAGTTTATTTCAAGTAGGTCACAAGATGCCAAACCACTTAATCTTCTGATGATTCCCCTTGGACAGATCTGGTATCCTGTGTTATTTACTCTACCAAACGATATCCTACGGTCAGGAAGGAAATCATATTCTCTTGCGGAAAAAAAAAACAAAAAACAGCACTTAAAACACAATGCACACAGTTACACGAGAGCTAATTGTAATCAAAGCATCTAACATGAACCTTGCTATTTGTCTTCCACCACTAATTTCCACGTTCCCGGGCATCATCAAATAACAGTACTTGTGCCAACAAGTTAATTACAAAACGAAAATACTGCAGAAAAATCAAATTATACCCACTCATTTCATGTAATTACTTTGCATTTAATTGAATGATGCATCGCTTTTTGGGAATTCAGCTATAATTATGGAATAAAACAATGTTTATAAGCCAAATCTTGTTCGTGGTGTCAAAGTCAATTAGCGAGTAAGAACTTCAAGAGGTCCAGTCATTACGGAGTCAACGCAAACGATTACGATCATATTGTATATCACAAAAAATGTGCTGGGAAAGCAACTACTATAGGTGGCATATACCCTACACAGGCTGCCTACTTAAATTGTACAGCTTTTCTGCAGTTTCTTTGAGACAATTTTGGTAAATGAAGCCTATTTGTTTCATCCACAAGCATAAGATCAGTAAGCAGCATGGGCAGCATTCACAGACCAACCACGAACAAGGCGTTCAGGTCATGGTCGTCTGAATTCTCTGTATGGCCAGTGCAGTGTCCCACTATGTGAGAAAAGGGGAAACTTCAAACTTTTGTATATGTCATCTTATGCCAGTGTAAATTTTCTTTGTAGTAGCTGCCAATTCCTCACAACAGGCTGGTAACTGCATTTACACAGTTTCACCACTAGGTGTAGCTATCTCATCATTTATATAGTGTAGGCCATGCAAAGGAAGTTAGTTGAGAGTTAGTTGTGAGTGGGGAGGAGAGCAAGTGACTTAAAGAGGACCTTTCACTGGTCCACAGTTTATTAGGCAAAGCTATGTACATGGAGAGCGGCACCCAGGGATGACCCTGCACTTACTTGTATCCCTGGGTGCCGCTCCGTTCGTCCTCTATAGCCCCCGGTACCGGCGCTCGTGCTTGTTCAATTTTGCCTGGGGCAGAGACTTCTTCTGTTGCCCTGGGCGTCTCGTTCTCCCTGGGCTGGAGCATTGGCCAATCGCAGCGCTCAGCTCATATTCAGGATATGAGTTGAGCGCTGTGATTGTCCAGCGCTCCAGCCCTGGGAGAAGGAGACGCCCAGGGCAAAAAAAGAGGTCTCCACCCCAGGCAAAATTGGAGAAGCAGGAGCGCCGGTACCGGGAGCTACAGAGGACGAAAGGAGCTGCACCCAGGGATACAAGTAAGTGCAGGGTCATCCCTGGGTGCCGCTCTCCATGTACATAGCTTTGCCTAATAAACTGTGGACCAGTGAAAGGTCCTCTTTAAGCTTTGCGCCCCCGGGCAACCCCCAGGAGAAGAGCAAGAAAGATGGGAAACCAAGCCCAAGGACTACTGGATCCCTTCTTTTTGTAGTGCCACTGTCCTGTTGTCAGAGACGAAGTGGATTCATTGTATTGAAGCAACCTGTTTCAATAATGGAGCAGATGACCGATGTCTGCTGCTAGGGAGACCGCCCTGTAGGTTGCCAAGTACTAAGTTCTAGTTCAGATGATCCAAAATACCAAAAGGCTGACGTTTCAGAGTAAGTTGAGCAAGATAATGTAAGTAGCACCCTCTCTATCAGATTGACTTGGAACCTGCAGTTTACCACTAACCTACCTTGCCTGTTTTCTGGAGTTGCAGCTGACCTCCATCTTGTGTACCAAGGCATTACTTGCGTGGATGTTATCTACCTCAGGGCAAATATTTTAAGTAAAGTTCTGGTTGGTTCAACTCCTGCCTCTCTCCTTATTTCATACCATCTCTCAAGGCTCCTTAAGATTCTGGCATCACGAACACCAGGGACCCTGCCTCCAAGGCACCCAAAGCACCTACACCACCAAGGGAACCTCAACTACCATCTGGCTGGGAATCCCTGGGCAAATAGAGAGTGCCCCGAATTATTTCGTGCTGTCCTTCCCTTTACTGCACTCCGGCCCAGGGAGGCTCTGCTAACCGTGTGCAAAAACTACTACTACCCCCATCGGCCCACCATAGCTCATGTGTTGCCCCTGCAGCCCGGTCGCTGCACCAGCTTCAAGAAATGCTGTGTGAGATATATATTCAGTCTGTGGAGTTACTGTAGGGCAGTATTTATTTATTTTTGGCTGCGTAAGGACCTGTGGTCACATTACCAGCTTGGCAGGTCCTCAAGTTAGTAGAGCACGGCTCATGTAGGATAAAAAGTGTCCACTACTGGCAAGAAAAGAAGTTCAGCCAAGTGCTTACATGGTGTGCATCCCGCCTGCTGCGAATGGTGTGAGGCAGCTCCATGTGCATTTGAAGCTGTAGCACTGCAATACAGAGGCTGAGGTGAAGAGATCCCTTTACAGAGATCCCTTTACAGAGACTTACTTCTGTGTCTCTGTTCTCTGAGGGGTGATCCTGTTCAGTCTCAATACAGCTCCATGGAAAATGTATGTAAATCAACTGTCCTCTAAAACCAAGCAAATTGCAAGCCAAACCAAAGATTCCTCCTAAGAGAAGAGACATCCATCTGCAAACAGTTATTTCAGGGTTCTCGCTCTAGTCAGCATTGTGCAGGTAACGTTTTATTTTGGAGGAATCTCTGCTTTGGCTGCTCCATCTAGAGGAAAGCTAGTTTACAGAATTTCTTTCCCATGGTCTATTGCCTGAAGTAATTCTCCATACACCACTGTACCTCTTTAATTGGAAATTGGTATTCCCCCCCCCCCCACCCGAGTTGCATCAAAGACATAGACAACTTGTACCCTGCTCTTTACTGATGATGGGCAAGAACCCATGAACAGCACTGTCTACAGATAGGTGTCTCATCCCTTTAAATTAATCTCTGGTTTTGCTGGTATGACGTACAGTATTTTTCTTTCATTTTGTATATTTTAGCTGTGGCAATGGGAGCACCCGTTTTTCCAGAGTGCGTTAAAAGGGTATTTAGTTATTCTTATTGTTTATTTCCATTTAATTATGATTTTAATCATTATATTCATTATATTCATTAAATATAGTTACTTAGCTAGTCAGCATATCATAATTATCCTAATCATCATAATCATCACTTGTTAATGTTCTTAAATGTAGTTTCTCAGTAGGTAGTTAATATATATAAAAAGCACCATTGGTTTGTGTTGAAGTACAAGCCACATTTTTAAGCGATTATCTCAAAGAGATAAAGAGCTTTAAGCTCCTGGAGACCTCATGTGAAGAAGAATGTCTGTTACTACACGTCTCGTATCACCTCGGACGTTGGTCATATGCTATGGCGGTAGTGTGACTGATTAGAGCTTGCTCATTGGTTTAAACAAAGGTTAGAGTAATAGATTTTTTTACTAAGTATGTAAGTTGTTTGTCTGTTTTATATTTAATTACACTTAGTACGGTAAGTATTTTATCACTTAGCCTGTGAAAACCTATTTATTCTTGGATCTTTGAATTCACATAAAAACAAACAGGTACCTCTTCTTATGTATTTTATGGGAGCCTCTTGTTAAGTGATTCTCATGGTGGTGGAGGTCTCTGGTGGCATGCATCCAAAAATCTTCCCTGGTGTGCATAGCATGCCCCAATCCTGAAATCTCTCTTAAAACGGTTTACAAAAGTTGGCAAGTATGCGGTAAAATAGGACAGTTTAGTCAGATACTGTGGATTTAGCTTGTAACCAGAGGCTATGACCCTGCCAATGTGCAAAGTCCATCATATGCCTGGTGGGAGTACACTGAGGACTGGGTATGATTGCCCAGGGTACTGTAAGATGGACTATGGTCTGTGACAAGAGACCTATTTCTAGTAGCAACCACCCATACACTTGCTGTGAGTACCAATGATAACGTTAAAAGCTGAGACTTTCGCCAATATCTTCCAGTCAGGAACACGCAACAGTGTTAGGGGTTTGAGCAGTTCCTCCCATTTAGGCCATGTTTATTTCAGTGATTTTTGTTTTATATGTATTGAATGTGCCATTGCCTAGGGCTGGTAACATTCTGCTGCACCTGGTAGCCTGTGTCACATGGTCTGTTACAGGTGCTTGCAGCCTCATTTACCTCCCATTGCATTAGTGGTCCTACAGTGCAGGTGAGTGGGATCGGGGCTGTGAGCTGGATCTCAGCATTTTTCAGACCCTGTTCACACACCATAGGTAGTCTAGTGGTAGGACCCCATGCCATGCTGAGAGACCTTGAAGTGTTGCATGAAGGGGCTCCGATATGTTCCTGACTGGAAGATATTGGCGAAAGTCTCAGCTTTTAACATCAGTTTGAGGGATTAGCCAGTGGTGTCAGTTGCTTATCATTGTGGTGCACTTTTTTTCAGCGATTTATATGTTTATATATTTTTATCCACACATGGTTCCATTTTGTGTAGGATGTTTTTGTGGTGCATGTGGTCCGCACCAGCATCTTCCATTATATGCATTTTTTGTTAGGGATAGCCGCTTGCTGCAAACCACGTGCGGAGGAGCTGCTCCCCCAGTTAGAAACACGCAACAGTGTTAGGGGTTTGAGCAGTTCCTCCTATTTAGGCCACGTTTATTTCAGTGATTTTTGTACCAATAATAAAGACTGTTCTGTAACTTTTGGCAACTATCTGAAGAGTTACAGAGACTGTCCTGTTTTGTTAGGCCTGTGGAGTTATTTTGCAATCTATATAGAGAATCTGTCCCATTGTTACTGATAACCACCAAGCTCTGTGCCACTACACTGTGTGTAACCATCAAGTTTGTCCCATCTGTGACATACTGTAACCATATGCCAGGAGACTTAATCTCCGTAAACTGCCCTTCAAGTTAAAAAGTAAAAACCTTGCTAAGTCCACGGCACTGCACTTTCCTCATGTGGGGTAAAAGCAATGGTCATAGGTCACACCAGTTTCTGACCTCCACACCAAACCCCCCCCCCCCTTCGCTTACAAAATACATCTTCTTTTTCTAGTGGACATGTTAAAGATATCTCTATCCCATTGTTTACCATAGACATTTATGGTATGTTGATTGGATATGCCACATGTGTCTCATTAGACATCTGAATGATGGACCAAATTTTCAGGATGACTTGAGATCTGAGCCCCCAACAATCATTCATTACAGAATAAAAAGGCAAAGCGGCACAGTGGGTGATCAATGAAGGCTCCATCTGAAAGACTTCCCACTGATGCAATCCAGTGATATTTTGAAAAATAAATGAAAGTGGAGGCCCCGTTTATGTGAAAATACAAAAGTTATCACGACGCGATGTGAACAGAATTTAGGTCTGTCTCAACTAAAAATCTTATTTTTTCTTTTGTATCTCTTTTTTCAGTGTATGCTCTTTGTCATCCAAGGCCTGAGATTTCTGTTGTATAGAAATCTTTGCAGCTCGTCGTGTTCACAGGTGACATTTCCTCATTGTTCCTGTTTGTATAAATGTGTCTCGCAGCTTATATCACACAAGGTCACCTTCAAACAGGACAATCTGCTCGAAATGATGGAAAAAACAGACTGTAAGTAGTTTAACCTGGCGGAACCGCACCTCACGTTACACAATCACACATTAACTCCTTCGTAACCAGTCTACAATGAACCTTTATACAGATGTATTAGAAAACAATTATTACATATTGTTATAAAATATATTTTCTCTTTTTCATTCTTTTTTGTTCTCCTTTTTTCCTCTTTCTCTCTTTTTCTCACTCTCTCGCTTTCCTTCTTTCTCCGTCTCTCTCTCTTGCTTTCCTTCTTTCTCCGTCTCTCTCTCTCTCTCGCTTTCCTTCTTTCTCCGTCTCTCTCTCTCTCTCTCGCTTTCCTTCTTTCTCTCTCTCTCTCTCTCTCTCTCTCTCTCGCTTTCCTTCTTTCTTTTTGCTTATTTGTTCTTTTTTTTCAGATGAGATAGACTTGGTGCAAATCTGTTAAAATAAATGGGATTTTGAAAATCCATATTCACACACTGCAGAAAAACTCCACGGGGTAATAAACTGGATCTGCAATAACACCTAAAATAAGGTGTTCAAGCCAAACGTCATATTTATGGACCCCGTGCCCCATATTTTGCAACACTCATTTACTACAGCTTTATGTTTGCTGCAATAAAAAAAGTTGCAAATGTTGTTGACTTTTTAGCTTTTCGAGACCTTTTTCTTTAGCTTGTCACATTATTAAAAGTTGGCGGGAGGAGGCAGGATGCAGGCGGGCACTCTGCAGCCTGACTCATTTAACAACATGTGCACCAGAAACCTGGCGTACTTACACCAGAAATCTACTCCTGCTCCTGGCTGTAGTACATTTCTGTTCTGGCGCATGAACAGCAGAAGATGCAACAAATTTGTTTTAAATTGGTTGTATCGTTCTCCAGAGGCTGGATTTAGACACCGAGATAATTGAGTAGATTATCGGGAACGAGCATTCCTGCAAAACTCTCATTCCTGACAATCTGCCCGAGTAAAGTTGCTACAGATCATCTGATGAATGAGCGAAACACTCGTTCATTGGGTGAAACTGTCACCCGTGCAGGCACCTAAATTATAATTTCTGGGCAGCAGGCCGTGCTGCCCAGAAACAATGTAGCTGTATGAAGATAGGCAATCGCAATAGTGATCCATCGTCTTCATACTGTGGATGTGATCGCTGCATGTAAACGCACCGCTTCGCCTCCACTTAATGAGCAGCCAATTGTTGGGATGGAACGGTTCCTTCCCGACAATCCGCTACTCATCAGCTAGTCTAACTCCACCTTAAGGCCTCTTTCACACGGGCGTCATGTTTATCGCCCGGATAAGAGGCGGGTGCGTTGCGGGAATATGCGCGTTTTTCCCTTCTAAAGGACCTGTGATGACGTCACATCACATGGTCCAATCACATGGTCCATCTTACCATGGCGATGGAGCATGTGATTGGACCATGTGATGTGGCGTCATCTGAGTCACTAGTTCTAGCTGATGCAGGGAAGAGAGGAGAGATCGCCATCTACGCGATCAAGTGGCTAAGGTAAGTTAACTTTTATTATTTTTAACCCTTCCTCTTCATTTTACTATGCATTTTTATTAAGAATACTATTATTTCCCCTTATAACCATGTTATAAGGAAAATAATAAAGATCGAGTCCCGTTGCTAAGCAACCATGTGGGAAAATCGCAACGCATCCGCCTTGCTTGCGGATGCTTGCGATTTTCCCACATACCCATTCACTTCTATGGGGCCTGCGTTGCGTGAAAAACTTACAATATAGAGCATGCTGCGATTTTCACGCAACGCAGAAGTGATGCGTGAAAATCACCGCTCATGTGCACAGCCCCATAGAAATGAATGGGTCCGGATTCAGTGCGGGTGCAATGCGTCCTCCTCATGCATTGCACGCGCGCGGAAAACTCGCCCGTGTGAAAAGGGCCTAAAGGTGGCATTCGAATAGTCAGTTTTAGTAAATAAAATGACCCCCTATGTCTAAGTCTATGTCTATGTCTGAAAAATGCCTTATTTTTTGCTGGTGTTTCTCTTTTACCAAAAACACAGCTGCCACATGTTATATATTCACCAAATGAAATTAGTAGCAGTTTTCTATGCTTTTGTAGTTTTCAGGTTTTTAATTGCAGCATGCTTTAGCGGTGGCATTTTCAGACATTTTCCCATAGACTTCTACAGTCTGAAAAAATACAAGAAAAAACTTTCTGTGGCTGAGAAAAAAAAACGCCCTATAGTATTTATTACACACTAAAAATCACACAATAAAAAAAATATTGTGTGACAGCACCCGAAAAGTGTTTTGTGCTACATTGACCGGACATCCATAGACAGGCCAGTGTTGATAAATTTCGCCCAGTGATTTTTTGTCACCCAAAGCAGTATTTCGACATGGAGATTTTCAGACTGAGGACCAAGATAACACCCAATGTATAACAAGTTCTTAACATAATGATCATAAAATAGTGGATTTATTCCTTTCCAAAGTTTAAGAAATCTGAACTCGCTGACCAAGCAGTTCCAGGGTTTCAAACCTTCCATGGCTGCCCATCCCTCACAAACTATAACAACTACTGATATTATATCAGAAGCCACCTGGTGGAGTAAAGGCTATACAGATTAGAATCCATGTAGTCAGGAGCTCATTGATCTTGAATTCAGTATTCAGTAGGGCCCAAAGCTCCCTCTAGTGGCAGCCACATACAGTTAGAAATTTCTCTTTTTAAGGAACTTGTCATCTGGATATTGGCCCCCAAACCAGCAGAAGTTACTGACCACTCTGCTTCTCATGTGCTCAGTGGGTTCCTTAATTGCTGCAGCAGGATTACTGCTCATGCCATTTTCAGATGAGCAGTTTGCAGTCAAGGAGGTGGTAACGTTGAAAAGCCAAATCCAAAACCATCAGTCTCAATTGACATCCCTGAGGTCCAGGGAGCATCATCAAGAGGTCTTCTGAGAACTCACATGTGCGCAGTGGTGTCCTATTCTCGGCACACGCACAGTGAAGCACACACACACTTGCCTGGTCTATGGTGTATGTGCAAGTAAGTCCGGCTTCACTGCGCATGCGCGTGAATAGGGTACAACAGCACACACATTTAAGAGGGCTCTTGATGATGTTCCCAGTCCTAAGTCATGATGAGCGGCAGGGGCAATATTCGAATTTGCAATATTTCACGAATATTCATTAGAATATTTGTCATATATTCACAAATATTCGTAATCGAGATTATTCTATTAATTGCAAAAAATCGGCAATGTAATATTCGCGTATTCGCCATATATATATTTTTTTTGGGAATATTCGTCATTTTTTCCAATTTTATGTGGACAGTCATTGGCCCAAAAGCAACATAAGCAGGGAGGAATCATGGACTTCAGATGGAAAAAAATAACGAATATTCTAAAAAACGAAAATATAGCACTATATTCTATAGTGCTTTATATTCGGGGGTTAGAATATTCACATTACGTGAATATTATTTGCCAATTTTTAGCATAAGAAAAAAATTAATTCAATAATGAAGAATATTCTAATTCACTACAGACTACAATATTGCAGCCTTCTCACATTGGCCCACAAGCCAGAAGCAGGTAGGTATACTAGGTAATGGGTTCAGACGAAAAAAAATATATAATAAAACGAATATTCGTTTTTACGAATATATATCATTATATTCAAAATATTTGCGAATTTTCAAAGTGCCGATATTCTCAATAAAATTTCGAATATGCACGCTCAACACTAGTCCTAAGGAATGTCAAGTCAAAACTGATTGGTTAAGATTTGGGCGCAGAAAACTTGTTTTTGGTTCTCAGCATCTAGAGTGGTGGGTTTTTTAAGAAATAGAGAATGTGCTGAAGTAAATAAGGACCGGACCCTGCACACAAGGAGCAGAATGGTCAGGTACTTTTGGGTGGTTTGGGGGTACAGTATCTAACTTTGATTGGAGCTCTATATAAAAAAAATTGAGCTCAGCCCCTATAATTCTGGAGCTAAAAAAAAAAAATTCAACCTTGGAATTACAGCCTATAGACAGACTGGCATCTGCACATTTTTTGCTTCTGTGTTTTTTTTTTTTTTAGTGGGTAATTAGAAGGAAATCATGAATAAATATATAAATATGAATGATATTCTGGGACTTGTAGTCCGATAACCAGCGAGGCGCTCATTACCAGCGGAAAGCATTCCGCTAGCCACAGGCATAAGACAAATTCTTAGTTTGATTCTGTAAATGAAGGGCAAAATGACAGCACTAACCTGCTGCTCTCCCAGATTGTCAAGCGCTGATGGCATTTTAATGATATGTAAAACAGATGTATCTCGTGCAGGCGCCATAAATACAATTGAGATACGGAGAGATATTATTATGTTAATAAATAGTATTTGAGATTTTATTACTTCTCCCGATCCTTGCAGCAGCTTCCAGCGCCAATTTATCCTCATAAATACCGAGATCATGATTTGGATTGACACGTCATTATTTGCAGACCAAATATTTCCTGAGCTTCTCCTGTTGGTGACATGCAGCTTTAAATTGACAATGTGACTTAACGCTTTCACTGTCAATGACGCCAACGCTTCTGTTCTTTTTTTTTTTTTAGATTACTTTTCATCATCTATCTAAGCACCTAGACAAAAACAAACAGGTATGATATAAAAAGACCAGGAAATTCTATTAATTCGCCATCTATTGGTTCTGAAATTCTGCTAATCCCAGGCGAGTCGGCCCAAAATTGTCCTAGCAAAAACATTATTTTATAGTTTAGAATTAGACTTTTGATGCTAGTGGAGGGTCATTGGTGAAATCACTGTGGCATCATTGGCAAGCCGTTCACAATATTCTAGCGGAGAGCATCAGAGTTGGTTAAAGGCGTTCTCCAGTTTAGAAAACGCATTTTAATAACTCAACTAGGGAAATCCAAGTTAATAGAGATGGTCCTCTGCTTAGGATCCTTAACTTTTGGCTACAGTGGTTACAAAGAGCGCCTCTTGCTCTGGAGGACCTGACCTGTCCTACATTTATTAAACAACTCTTTGATTTGAATGACACAGTGTAATGCTCAATTTCCCCTCTGGGGGCACTGCAGAGAAAGTGAATGAGTACTTACGGCCAGACTACAGCGGATCGCTGGGGTTCCCAGCAGGGATACAATTTGCAATCTGCTTATTGTCAGGGAAATCTTTTAACATGCAGTTTTTATTAGGAGAATCAGAATATTTAGACTTTTTTACACATTACTATCATGACTTCCATTCTTAAAGGGACATTGACGACCATGGCGCATCTGTTTTCAGCTAGAACCAACAAATCCTAGGAAATGTCAGTGATTTCTAATGGGCTCCATCAAGATGCAGTTATTACTGATGGGTAATCATGCTTCTCTTGACAACATTACACCAGTGTAAACAAAGTCAAAATCCTCAGTGGGTAGGTCAACACCCTGTTAGTTTGTGACCAGCAATCTGCCAATCTTTGAGTCCTGCTTCTTTTGCCCATATAGAGAAAGACTGTGAGTCATTTTTCCATTTTCCACATAAGGAAAGCATGTGAGTCCTGCTTTCTACCCCCATAGAAAGTAGTTTTACTAAAGTATGTGAGTGCTTTTTCAGCTCACATAAAGTAATTTCCCTGACCAGATGGAGAAAGCCTGTGAGTCCTGCTTTCTCCACTCATATTGTTCTTCCCATGACCACATAGAGAAAGCCTGTGAGTTCTGCTTTCTCCGTTCATATAAAGTCCTTCCCCTGGCCACATAGCAAAAGCCTGTGAGTCCTGCTTCCCCCATCCACATAAGAAAAGCTTGTGAGTCCTGCTTCCTCTGCCACATAGAGAAAGCCTGTGAGTCCTGCATCCCCCATTCACATAGGAAAAGCTTGTAAGTCCTGCTTCTTCTGCCACAGAGCAAAAGCCTGTGAGTCCTGCATCCCCCATTCACATAGGAAAAGCTTGTGAGTCCTGCATCCCCCATCCACATAGAGAAAGCCTGTGAATCCTGCTTTCTCCACTCACATAATGTCCATCTCCTTCCCATGTAAAGAAACCTTTGAGGCATGTTTCCATTTTGCACATAGAGAAACCTGTGAATCCTGTTTCCCCATCCACATAGAAACATAGGAAAAGCCTGTGAGTCCTACTTTCTCTGCTTATATAGTCTTTTCCCTGGCCACATAAAAAAGCATGGGAGTCCTGTTTACCCCACCCACATAGAAAAGCATGGGAGTCCTGCTTCCCCCACCCACATAGAAAAGCATGGGAGTCCTGCTTCCCCCAAACACATAGAAAAGCATGTGAGTCCTGCTTGTCTACCTACATACATAGAGAAAGCCAGTAAGTCCTGCTTTCCCCACCTACATAGAAAAAGCCTTTGAGTCCTTTCTCTGCCCACATACAGAAAGCCTATCCTGCTACTCCATTCCTGATAAAAAAAAGCCTATGAGTCCTGCTTCCTCTGTCCACATAGAGAAAGCCTGTGAGTCCTGCTTTTCCTGATCACTCCCAGTGATTGACAGTTATCCCTGTATGAATGTGTATACACGTAGAACTGTGTACGGGCGGGGGAAGTAAATCCCCCTTTCTTTATGAGCCCAGGCAGAAGTCACACAGTTTTTTACATGAAGACACTAAACCAAATTCAAGAAAACTATTCATCCTCTAGGTCTACATTTCTCCCTTCATTCTATTCTGCCTTTAAATCTTGATTCAACAGATCCCCTTTAAAGGGGTTGTCCGGATTCAGACATAGCCTCTTCTTCATTAATTTACCTTGTCTGAGTGGAGCATCGAGCATTTCTTCCCCTTGAATGTGCTTCATCATGCAGGGCAAGGTCTGTTTTGTTTACATCCTCACTATTCTAGGTGGAGGCTTCCACCTAGCAGTGATCTGGTGACGTCACCGGCACAAATGGACGGTCTATAGTGCTGCCCTAGGCTCTAAAACAGGCACTATAGACTGCCCATTTGTGCCGGGATCACTGCTAGGTGGAAGTCTCAGCCTAGCATACTCATGTGAAGCCTGGGACGTCACCGGCAGTAAAGAAAACAGATCTTGCCCTGAGGGGACCATCGGAGCAAGAAATGCTACGATGCTCTAGTCAGACATGCTGAATGAGTGAAGAAGAGGTTATGTGCGGGTACCCCTTTAACAACAGTTACAATATATTATCCTTATTATAAAGAGTCTTTCTTGCTAAACCGGAGGGAATCGTATTCTTCCAGGACGCTGAAAGGGAAAAGCATGATAAAATCTGCATCGAAGGTCAAAAGATTCGAGAAAAACATAAAGACAGGTCTTGGGAGACAGGTTTTTACTGTATGCCATTATGTTCATCCCTCTGCTTTAACGTCTCCATCCGCACCGAGTAGGATAAATTAACTATAAATGAATTTGTTTACCCAGAAAGGCAGAATAAATAGCAGAAGAAAACCCGTTTCTAAATTACCACATGTAATCCCATGAATATTGATATGAGTAAACATTAAAACTGTGCTCCGTGTCATGGGACCAATGAAACCTACCTCATCATCTTTCACAGCTAAGAAAATCAATGTTAAGTAGCCTGCCCTGCACGATCCAGTTACAAATCATATATTATTAATGCAAAGTCTTTTGTAAAAAGTTCCTCTCGACAAGGTTACTTTGTAAGTTAGAATGTTTGCCGCTCGTCACGGCTCTGTTACATAACAGCGGCGGGCATTTCCATGATCTACCTGATAGATGGGCGTTCAGACAGCGCGTCCGTCACTTTAGCCTCTGAAGTCGGGAGGTGAGCTGAGCATTTTGTGCTTTATGCTGGTCCATTAGAAGTCACTAGTCCGGCTGTTGTGGAATTTGCAGTCTTAATTTCTAAAGAGAAGGCCTATACGGTATTCGTGGTGGTCAGGAACAGAGAACACGGAAGAAAAATGATCCACTGGAAATGTAACGGCTGACCCAAATACAGGCTAGTTCACACATGGAGGGTACATTCACACGACCATATGAATGGTTCGCATCCATTCCGCAATTTTGCAGAATGGGTGCCGACCCATTCATTTCAATGGGTCGCAAAAGATGCGGACAGAGCACCGTGTGCTGTTCGCGTTAGTATTTCCGTGGCCGAGAAAAATGGTAACAGTGTTAAACTTTTGACTTTCAGGCTCGCATATGATGAGTTCTGCAGATTCTTGTCATGTAACTCTATTATTACTGTTTTGCTCCTAAAATTGTAAATTTTTATTTGTTTTATTAGTTAGTATTTTGTAAATTGATCTTAGGCTTTTTAGCACTGCCTTAATCCTTCTGGGCATGCTCTCAATCAGATTCAAGCATGTCTCGACCAAAATATGTTTCTAGGTCTCTTCTACACATTCCCAATGCTGGTGCGTACTGGTCGACTCACTTAGGGATGACTGCAGCTTTTTCTTCAATCGTCACTCCTTAAAGGGGTTCTCCCATGACTACTGTAAAAAATGAAAATCAGACATCATATAGGACATGACAATACCTTTCTAACAAAGCTGGAACCAGCCCTGTACCTCACATGGATCCAGAGATCTCCCCATTCATTGCTCTGCTGGAGCGCAAGGGGAGTGTCTTTTCTGCTGCAGCTGAGGGGGCGTCTCTCAGATCTCCCTATCACAGCTCAGGAGGCGTGTCTCAGCTCTCCCTATCACAGCTCAGGAGGCGTGTCTCAGCTTTCCCTATCACAGCTCAGGGGGCATGTCTCAGCTCTCCCTATCACAGCTGAGGGGGCGTGTCTCAGCTCTCCCTATCACAGCTCAGGGGGCATGTCTCAGCTCTCCCTATCACAGCTGAGGGGGCGTGTCTCAGCTCTCCCTATCACAGCTCAGGGGGCATGTCTCAGCTCTCCCTATCACAGCTCAGGGGGCATGTCTCAGCTCTCCCTATCACAGCTGAGGGGGCGTGTCTCAGCTTTCCCTATCACAGCTCAGGGGGCGTGTCTCAGCTCTCCCTATCACAGCTCAGGAGGCAGTTGAAGGATGAAACTGAGCATGTGTGGCCATCTCAGTGAGCAGGACAAAGAAATAAGAAAAAAACAGCAGCAGGTGGCGCTATACAGATACATTTTACTGACTAACTCAGTGGCTATGCAAAATTTTTAATTACATGCAATTACAAGAGTATTCCGATCCAGGTGCTGGTTTGAAAACGGTAGAATATTTTTAGTGGTACAACCCCCTAACATTGCATACACTACTTGTCAAAGTAGCAAAATCAAATTCTCCAATACTTTGCTCATCTCTAATTGCAGCCATGTCGCGGATTTTCCAAATTTATAGCCAAACAATTCCAATTTTAGTGCAAATTTTGTAGAAACAGCACATCATTCCAACGTGAGAATAAATCCTATCGGAGATATTGATGAGTGTGGCTCCTGCTGGCTTTCTGCATCCATCGATGACATCGTCTGGACTGTAAGCTATCTGGGCAGCGTTTTCCGGAAATAATTAGGTCTAATTAGTGAACACAATGGCCGCATTTCAATAGTTATTCAGACAAATCCGCTGAACTATTGTATCATGTCACTGTACCAAATATGTCGCTTTCCTTCCCCGATGAGCTCAAACGTCTTATTTTTTCATTGTATAAATGAATAATTCATATTTAACAAATCCTCTCATTTATGACACTTATGGTCTGTAATCCCCATCCATATTTTGGGCCAAAAACAGGAGGAAAACGAAAACCTTTCCCAATTGAATAAACTGTAAATATTGTTCCCTGTTGTGAGAAGGGATTCCGCCTGTGCTCACTATCGCCCCTACTGAGTAATGCACATTATGTATAGGCAGTGGCATAGCTAATGGCTCATGGGCCCTGGTGCAAGAGTTCAGCTTGGGCCCCCCTTCCCTCAGTGCTTTGTGTGTCTTCTTATGCGGCACAAGGGTCTTTGGGCCCCCTCAGGTTCTTGGGCCCAGTAGCGACTGCTACCTCTGCACCCCCTATAGCTACGCCCATGTGTATAGGGTGAGAGAAGGGAAGTGACAACTACTTTCAGCATATTTTTGGTTCAGAAATTTGTCCCTTGCAAAACTCATTCAGATTAGCAACAATTATTATATTATTGGTCCACATGGGCAAAAATGCGGGTCCAGAGGAGAATTTTCAGCACTGACTGGAGTTTCAATTCTGAATATTATTT
This sequence comes from Bufotes viridis, assembly GCA_033119425.1. NCBI lineage: Eukaryota > Metazoa > Chordata > Amphibia > Anura > Bufonidae > Bufotes > Bufotes viridis. Next base: position 19,771,547 of record CM065596.1, on the reverse strand, counting down.
TCATTATAGTTATCACTTACTATTAGTAACACTCTTTGTTTGGTAAACCCCTTTAACGGATATCGTAAGTGCTAATATCTGGTTGTAATTAGTAAAAAATACATTGTTCATACAATCCCTTTAAATCCCTTTAACCCCTTGCAATCTGGGACATTGATGGCGCGTCGCTAGGATATGTCATCAATAGGTGCTGGTCTCACCTCAGGGACCCGCTGCTATCTCCAGGACGTTCTCTTCATTCATCGCTATGCGCTTGGCTGTTTTTGGAAGTCCCGTACCGGTGAATTCACTGCCATGGGACTGCCGGAGCCAGCGCTAGGCTTTTCGCAGAGGTCCCAAAATGGTGAATGAAGGGTGGCCGCGCATGCACGGCCGCTCTCAATTTACAGGGGCCCCATTTTTTAGAAAAGAGTGGACCGCACAGTTGGGGACCTCACCTCTCTGACATTGATGGCCTAGCGTTATACCTTCAGTGTCTCAGATTGCAAGATTTAAGGTGAATGCATCAACTTTGTATTTTTACTACATAAAACAATATATTACTTTATACTATATTCTTTTTTTCTAATCTGTTTTAATTTTCTGATTGCAGATTTTTTAATTCTATTTATGAGGGTGGCCATCATGCCTGAGCAGCTGATTTGCTTTGGGCCTTAGGAATCTGAAGATCGGAGGAGACTCGTTGACTTCTATATAAGAGTGTTGTGGGCGTGCTGTGTAACCTCTGCTGAGGTTATTGTGCAGGGAGGGGGAGGAGGTGAGCTGTGACTATCATCTATTGAGAAGAGTGGATCCTGTACTATGTTTATATAGGTGTTACCTGTCATTGTTCTCCTGCCTATGATAATAATGAAATAACTACTGAAAAGGGAGGCGCTAACGGTGAGCACCTCTGGCTCGGTCAGACCTGACATTACTTGGCTCTACATAGTTTCCAGCTTAAATTCATAATGATGTGAGATGGGTTTGTAGATATTAAATAAATAGAATTCCTTAAAAGTGGCATACATAGAAGAAAGGGGAACGCCCACTAAAGTGCCAAGCTTTCCCACCCAGGACGAAAGGTCCTCCATGCCTTTGGGTCAACCCATGCCCCACTGTCTGCTAATAATGCAGTTCCACTGGAGTCTTGTACAGGTTCTCGCCTCCTGTTAGCAAAGGTGATGGGACATACCAGGGGCCCGCTCTCTAAGGACCCCATAGCAGCTGCATATTTGTCTTTATGGGATGTATGCCGAGGTTCCCTAAGCCTTGTATTTTTGTTGAGCCGTTAAGGACACGAGGTAAAAGTTTCATGAAAGGTCTCCTATAAATAGTGGTTCTATTCAGCTTCACGCGGGGAATTATCTGTCGGCGCCTGTGTTTCGCTCTCAGGTGCATCACATTTTCTAGGTCTCACGGACTTTGCGGTATCAATGGCAGCTTTAGATTACAGCTCTGTTCACATAATTAAGCACATCTTCATGAGGTCCTGCTTTATCAAAATAAAAATACCAGACCAGCACGAAAATTGATGACAGTGACATTATCTGGAGTTCCTGCTAGACCTATTGATTGATGGCCATCGCACTAATAGGTTTTAAATAGCCGTGAAATCTAATTTCACGCCTCAACTATTTGTCATCACAGAAGAGAAAAACACCTGAGCAGATTTTTAAAAAGGCTGCAATATCACCTACGTCCTGAGGGCAGGTGTGGCGCTGTTTTCTGGAAGAAGCAGCCATGTGCTTCTAATGCTATACAAAAGTGTAAGGATAGATACCCTATGGATTATGTATAATAATTGCAAAAAACTCCCAAATAAAATAAAATAAAAAAAGATAATCAATTCCGCAATGGTCAATTGAACATAACATTCAGTGTTGACTTTGTGTCATCTGGGATTTATAGTGCAGGTCATATGCTCAGCATAGGTCATCAGTATCTGATCGGTGGCGGTCCAATGATTGGGGTCACCCCCAACAATCGGCTGTTTGAAGAGGGCATTGATTGCTGCCGACTCTCCCTAGGTCAGTGACATCATTTCTCAAATGTCCTAGGCACGGCTCAGTCCCATTCAAGTGAATGGGCTGGGGTGCACTACCAAGCACAGCCACTATGCAACGTATGGCGCTGTTCTTGGTATGCTGTGGAGAGGCTGCAGCACTACAGCTATTTCAAACAACTGATCTCCCCGAAATTGGACCCCCAGTAATCTGATATTGATGACTTCTCCTGAGGAAAGCTCATATATATTTTACTCCTGGAAACCCCATTTAAAACGGGTTGTCCCATAAAATATATCCACAGCACCTGGATCTGACTACTTTTGTAATTGCATGTAATTAAAATTTTATATAGCCAGTGAGTTGTTCAATATCTGTAGCGCCACCTGCTGTTTGTTCTTTTTTTTATTTCTTTGTCCTGCTCACTGAGATGGCCGCACATACTCAGTTTCATCCTTTAACTGTCTCCTGAGCTGTGATAGGGAGAGCTGAGACACGCCCCCTGAGCTGTGATAGGGAGAGCTGAGACACGCCCCCTGAGCTGTGATAGGGAGAGCTGAGACACGCCACCTGAACTGCAGCAGAAAAGACACTCCCCTTGAGCTGTCAGCTCGATTTAAATCTAGCAGAGAAATCAAAGGGGAGATCTCTGGACCCATGTGAGGTACAGGGCTGGTTCTAGCTTAGTTAGAAAGAGATTGTCATTTTATATGATGTCTGATTTCCATTTTTTTTACATTAATCATGGGACAACTCCTTTCAATGATAAAATGTCTGTCTTCCTGAAGCTACCACTAGGGGGAGCTCCCTGGAATTGGATTTATACAACTTTCACTAAACCCTTATAAATCTATAAGCAGTGATCGCCTCCTAGTGGCAGCAGCAAGGAACAAATATGACTGTGTGACAGTAAGCAGTCCAGTCCCCAGCCTCTCTCTTTCCATGGGCCCTACAGTCCCACACCCTGCCTCTAAGAAACCGATGAGACAACCCTTTAAGTTCAGCTCACTTGTACCTTGCACGCTTTGGGTGAAAAAACCCTTAAATAAATTAACTTGTGCACACATAGGGCATATGTACAGCCATCCTTTACGGTTTTAGAGAAACTGGAGACGACACACAGCGGTCCGGAACAAATGAGTCATTTTATTGCAAGGGCGAAACAATGAAAAATATAGAAGCCTATAGAAATCACAACCTAGGTGAAACCGATAATCTAAAAAAAACATTCCATTCTTACAACAGTAAGGAAAATGCCAGTTTAGAGTCTCTTCAAATAAAATATGACGAATCTTAAGACCAATCATTAGGCCATTTATTACTGAACAGTCAGAAAGTTGATCATTTTCTACTTTGGATACTTATTTAAGAAGAGATATGAAGAAGGCGCGTGATTGTAGTAATTACTGAGCCCCATAGGGGGCAGCATTAGTGCTGTGACCTCTTATTCTTGTCAAGTAAATTTGAAACATTATAGGTTAGAGTAGTTTCCCACTTGTAGAGGCTTCCTTGTCGCGGTAAGTGGGCCTATGCTCTTTGATCAAACTGTATACTAATGCCTCTTTTGCACAGCATACTATGTATTACAAATTGGGCGGATATGCTACGTAATTATGCTGAGACAGTCATTATATCAAAAGCATAGTTTTGAGGATGTTGATCCAGATTCACTCTCCAGTATACAGTGCCCCCTGGTTGTAGTCCTCCAGACCTGATCTGCCTCCTGACAAGGTGACTCTTATACAGCAAAAAAGACACATTTTAATTGGTAACAATATAACTTTTGCAAAGCTGAGTTTGTTCTTTTAAGGGGCTGTCCAGGAATGGCTGCTTGCTTCCAAAAACAGCACCCCCCCTTCTCATCCCGTCCTGTGGGTGGTTTTACATCTCTGGCCCATTGACTCCAATGGTGCTCAGCTGCGGTACCAGACCCAACCCATGGACAGGGGGGATGCTTTTTAAGGAACAAAAGCACGCCTGGTTTTGCAATCCTGGACGACACTTTATCTCTTTAAATTGCATTTTTGTGCGATTCTCCTATAGGGCTCAAGTCCCAGTTCAAAATTCTAACTAAAAAGCTCCATTATGAGAATGATCTGGTGATCGTCTGCACAGGTCCGACTTCTGTAACCTCAGTCGATCAGCTGGAATTGATATTTGCCACATATTTCCCCTTGCAGGATAGTATAGGACCTCTGCTCTGGTGGACTCAATGCAACTATATATTACACGGTCGCTCACAGAGCAGGGGTCCACTCCTTGCAGTGGCTGGCATGGACCTCCACTAAGGGGCACCTGCAGTCCATATGTGAAGAACCTCTCAGCTAATGTTCATGGGGCATTACTGAATTTAATGGTACTGTAATGTGCATTCATGAATATAACTAAATTAAAGGGGGTTTTCTCACAATACAAACGTATCCCTTATAAACAGGAAAGAGGAAAAGCATGTGATTGGTGGGAGTCCAACCACTGGGACCCCTACAGGGGTCACATTCTTCGAAATGAATGATACGCAGGTCCAGCATACATGGTGTTGTTCCTTTCACTTTCTATGAGATTGTGGATAGGGGATACACTTCTATTATGGAAAACCCCTTTAAATGAATCGGTGGCCTTTCATTCTAACAACTAGTGGGTGTCCCAGCTCATGGAAAATTTACATTTCCTTGGTTCACTACAGTCAAGAAGACACCGAGAGAGAGAGAGAAGGTGGTGCCATTTTTGCTGCACCATCCTTTATTTTGAAGACTTTTGCCCCCTATTCAGGGAATGTAGAACAGAAAGCTACATGGCCCTTTGGCCAATTCCCTCCTTCCAAGGAGGGTGAACTTGAGCAGGGGCTCCTTATTCCATGGTCCTGCCAGTGGTTGAAGCCTCTACGTTGAGTAGATCCTTGCCCATAGTTGGACCTGGATTTTTTGGTCCTCCAAAATGATTGGGTCCATCCTCCATCTATTATAACATGCACCCACTCTTAATTGCAATTCTTTTGGGGGATATCATCAATATAGCCTGAAAAAGTTCTATATAAAATGGGGTCATCTTGGACCCATTATTGCATCAGAGGTCTCCAATGGTACTGTGGTGGGCCTATGTGACTCTGCTCTTGCTTCTAGAATAAAAGAGGAACAAGGTAAACTTTTGTTTTTTTTGAGCTGCCATACAAATAAAATCTAAGTACCATATGTAATAAAAAGCAATGAAGGCATGCTACGATTTCTGAGGCGTCTCAGGTGAAGGATTTGGATTCTGAAGGCTTCATCGTCTTGATTTGAATACCAGGTTGTTCTACAAAATGTCTGTTTTTCTGTGTGAAATATATAAAAACTGCTATACCCTGTAGCACAGAAAGTACTAATACAATAAGAAATAATAATGAAGTCCGTGGTTTCATCCTCCTTTATTCTGGTGGATTTAACCAAATAATGTGAACTTCTAGCTACTACTTATGAAAATAGTCCTATTCTCAATCTAACTAAATAACATTTTTATCTTCGTTCTAAACAGTTTTCTTCAGGGCAACCATCAAGTACATGCACTGCTCCACTGCTTGAAGAACATTAAATCTGACTGATAGGAACCGATATGTGGTAATCCGTTTAATTGGATAGAAAGAAAAAGCCACAATCTTAAGTCAAAGGAAACATAACGAGCCCATGAAAAAAAATCTGATATTTCCCATCATACTTGCCACACAACTACAGTCAGAACTGTCCAACCTAAATGCACTTGTCACTTACATCTCGGAGAGGTTGCTATTCTTTTCTGTTGAACCATTTTAAGGGGTTTTCCCATGAGAAACACCTATCCCCTCTCCACAGGGTAGTGGATAAGAGTCTGACTGGTGGGGCATTGCCCGCTGGGGTCACAAGAATGTGTTCCCCTGTTTGTATGGAGTTCATGTCCTCTGCAGCTCCATTCAACTTTCTTGGACTTCCAGATATAGCCGAGCCTTGTGCTCAGCTACTGTACTCCATCAGGCCCAGAGAGTTGAATAGAGTAGTAATGGACATCCTCCACCGCTGTTCCATTCAGTTGGGTGAACACAAGACCCCTGTTCTGGGTATCCTGGGTAGAAGATCATATTGGTGGAGTCCATGACATCCACTAATTTCCAAAAACCTCTTAGGAATCCCTTGGGCACCACTTACAGATCATGTTGACTCATAATCACTGATGAAACAAAAGACCATTGATTGGACTTTCGTTGAATGCTGTGGTCAGAGAGTTCTCGTGGAGGAAATCTCTGGTCTCAACAGAATGATTGATTTAGGAAGAGGTCTTGTGACATCTCAAAGAAGTGTCAGAAGATCAATTTTTGGGTGCTTTTCTCCTTTTATAATCCACAGTGGGCCGTACGATCAGATGTGGAGACTATTATGGGTTTACCATCATCGTAAAAGTTGCAGCATGGTACAGATTCGGCCTACAAAATAACTCCTCCACCTGTCCGTAGGCAACAAGTGCACTTTCGGCTGTCCCAATGACGTCCGTTGTCCAATCATGTGATATATTACACTGATGGTTTTGCGCACAAAAACAGTTAAAAACATGACATGTTTCATTTTCATCTTTATCTTCAAGCTTCCAAAATTCAATGAAGCATTCTTGCATCTCAATATTTGAAGAGAAATCTGGAGATTGAGTCCACATGTTTCTTAATAATCGCTAAAAATTCAGTCACTGCTGTCAGCAGAAATTATATTGATCAAGTTTTTGGTCTTTATTTTTTTTTAAAGCTCCAGTGGATACTTGTTTGAGCAGAAAAATAGGGTGAAAATGTTACTATTCGTTAGAACAATTCCTAAAAAGAGAAGTCTCGCAGTCCGTAAGAGAGATTGAGTGCACATATTGTCAGGGGGGTGCAACAATTCATTGCTGTGTCGCCGGATTTTCTTTTTGCTACCGTGTTACCTGTAAAGAAAAAAATATATAATAATAACAATAATGATAATAAATTAATAATAAAATCACATAACTACTGAATTCATTTGAAACACTTGTTGGATCAGGGTCTGGATCTTTTTTCATCTATGTCCACTTAGCCAGTTTTAGTTGGTAAGACTTTGTCTGCCATTGTTAATGGGTCACTTACAGGCTGGCACTTTGTATGGGGCAATAAAGGTGAGCACTGTTTATAGACGGTCTGACATTGTTAGTAGGGGCACTGTTTATGAGGACACTTCCTGGCTAGTGTTATTCATTGGGGACTCTGGTGGGTACTGTTAAAGGGGCACTTACAGACTGGCACTATTCTTGGGGGCACTTACAGACTGGCACTATTCTTGGGGGCACTTACAGACTGGCACTATTCATGGGGGCACTTACAGGCTGGCACTGTTAATCAGAGCACTTACAGGCTGGAACTGTTAATGGGGCACTTACAGGCTGACACTGTTAATGGGGCACTTACAGACTGGCATTGTTAATCAGAGCACTTACAAGCTGACACTGTCAATAGGGGTCAATTACAGGCTGACACTGTTAATGGGGGCACTTACAGGCTGCCATTGTTAATCAGGGCACTTACAGGCTGGCACTGTTAATAGGGGGCACTTACAGGCTGACACTGTTAATGGGGTACTTACAGGCTGGCATTGTTAATCAGAGCACTTACAGGCTGGCACTGTTAATGGGGTACTTACAGGATGCCATTGTTAATCAGGGCACTTACAGGCTGGCACTGTTAATAGGGGGCACTTACAGGCTGACACTGTTAATGGGGTACTTACAGGCTGGCATTGTTAATCAGAGCACTTACAGGATGACACTGTTAATGGGGCACTTACAGGCTGACACTGTTAATGGGGTACTTACAGGATGACACTGTTAATGGGGCACTTACAGGCTGACACTGTTAATGGGGCACTTACAGGCGGACACTGTTATTAGGGGGCACTTACAGGCTGATACTGTTACTGGGGCACTTACAGGCTGACACTGTGAATGGGGCACTTACAGGCTGACACTGTTAATGAGCGCTTACAGGCTGGCATTGTTAATGGGGCACTGATTATGAGCACATTTCCTGGATGCTGCTCTCTGGTAGGTACCGTTAATGAAGACACTTACAGGCTGACACTGTTAATGGGGGTACTGCTTAAGAGGACAATTCCTAGCTGCTGCTGTTCATAGAGACTCTGGTAGATACTGTTAAAGGGGGCCCCTGCAGACTGTCACTTAATGGGGGCCACTTACAGGATGGCACTGTTAATGGAGCACTTACAAGGTGGAACTGTTAATGGGGCACTTTGTGAGGACACTTCCTGGATGCTGCTGTTTATACGGACTCTAATAAATACTGTTAATGGAGCACTTGCAGGCTGTCACTATTAATAGGCGGAACTTACAGGATGGCACTGGTAATGGGTCACTTACAGGATGGCACTGTTAATGAGGCACTTACAAGCTGCACTATAAATGGGGCACTTACAGGCTGGCACTGGTAATGGGTCACTTACAGGATGGCACTGGTAATGAGGCACTTACAAGCTGCACTATTAATAGGGCACTTACAGTCTGGCACTGGTAATAGGGGCACTTACAGACTGGCACTGTTAATGAGGCACTTACATACTGCACTGTTAATGGAGCACTTACAGGTTGGCACTGTTAATGGAACACTGCTTATGAGGACACTTCCTAGCTACTATTGTTCATATTGAACTCTGGTAGGTACTGTTAATGGGGGGCACTGCTTATAAGGACACTCCTAGCTGCTGTTGTTAATGGGGGACTCTGTTGTGCATTGTAAAAGGGGGCATTTATAGGCTGGCACTGTTAAGGGAGAACCCTGGTAATAGAGCCCCTCCCTTTTTGGCAGAGCTTACGAGTATTCTGATACTTTTAATGGAAGCACTCAGGTTGGCATTGTTAGGGGTTGTCAATAGACTCTATTAGGCTATATGGTAGTCACAGGGGTAGGTCCACAACCAGGACACATTCTGGTAAACTAAAGCTGTCATTTCTTTTACAGTGTATAATACTATATTTTTTCTGCAGCAGCTGATCAAGCAGAGCTGCCCGGCCGGCCTTGGTTTCCCCAAGAAAAATCAGCAGTTTGACAGGAGTGTTGGGCGCAGTACCCGCTGATCGCCATAGTGGGCACATTATGTTTGGCTGGTGACAATGAGGACTCTCTGTTTGGCACTGGCTGGCACTGTAAATGGGAGCACTCACTGACTGGCAGTGTTAAGTACCGTACATACACTGTTTATAGAGGCAGTCTCTGTCTGGAAAGTTTATAAGCACACTCCAACATGGTATATGGGAGCATTCTGGCTGATACTATTAATGGGGACACCCTTCATCGGGCACTGTCTTACTAGCACTGTTATGGAGGTACCAGCACTCCCCGGCTAGAATTGTTTAATTAAAAACAAAGTTAGACCAGTACCTCTAAACAGTATGAAATAAAGTAGAGGTGCACGCTACCAGGGCTGCAATGCAAAAGCAAACACTATATACAGCAGCATCCTGCTCCATGCACAAAGACACATGCAGACACTGGAAACATAGATAAATCAGAATTGCATTGCTGCAATACTTACTATATGAAAAGTAGAAGCTCTTTGTGCACATTTTTATCAAAAATTGTGTCGGGCCCATCTACCAGCGTCAAGGTGGCTCCTGACAGATGGGGCCTACATCAGACTTGTCTCTCCTGGACCTTAACCTACACAATTCGGGGTAATGTAGAATCCAGTTTAGGGGTGCATCACCAAAGAGGCGAGGTGAGGCGATTGCCTCAGGCAGCACCAGGTAGGGGAAAGAGGGGGGCAGCGGAAGGGGGACTATCTGTTTCTTCAGTATAGTATCGGGAAGCACAGTGGGCAAAGTATGTGGCGCTGTGTTACCCTGTATATTTTATAGCTGTGTATGTAATGTTTTCCAAGTATGTTTTTAACAGTGGGGCTGGAGGGAAGGGGTTAGGTTAAGAAATTGGCATTGGGGGGTTTTGGCGCCATTTCAGTTTTCGCCTCAGGCAGCAGAAAGGCTAGGTGCACCCCTGATCCAGCTATATTATAATGTGATTAGAAATCCTAGTCTGTTGGGCAGGCGTGCACAGTCCAAATGGAGGCAGCCATCTCCCCAAATGTACAATGAACAAACAAAGTAAGTAAAGCAGTAATGCAAATCAGAATCATCCATGTTCCCAGTGTTTGCATGTGTCTTGTGCATGGAGCAGCGCGCGGCTGCTGCATTTAGGCCCCTTTCACACGAGCGAGTTTTCCGCGCGGGTGCAATGCGTGACGTGAACGCATAGCATCCGCACTGAATCCTGACCCATTCATTTCAATGGGTCTGTGTACATGAGCATTTTTTTTCACGCATCACTTGTGCGTTGCGTGAAAATCGCAGCATGTTCTATATTCTGCGTTTTTCACGCAGCCCTAGCCCCATAGAAGTGAATGGGGCTGCGTGAAAAACGCTTTGCATCTGCAAGCAAGTGCGGGTGCGTTGCGTTTTTCACTGATGGTTGCTAGGAGATGTTGTTTGTAAACCTTCAGTTTTTTATCACGCGTGAAAAACGCATCAAAACGCATTGCACCCGCGCGGAAAAAACTGAACAACTGAACGCAATCGCAGGCAAAACTGAATGGCTTTGCCTGTGAAATCGCACAGTTTTCACTGAACGCATCCGCAACGCATCCGGACCTAATCCGGACACGCTCGTGTGAAAGAGGCCTTAGTGCTCTCTTGCTTTAGAATAGTTACAAAGAAATTATTGCACTGTTAATGGGGACATGAGACTAGAGTGATGATTCCTTATTCAAGTATTTTTAAGAAAATTGGGCAACAAGGACCCTTTCTTCGGAGACATGAGACATTCTCATTGCTGTGCACCATTCAGTCATTTCACTGCAGTAACGATGAGAATAACTTTTTACCATGCAAAACTTTTTTTCTCCCATAGTCCTATTTTACAGCGGAGGCCATGAAAGATCCCGATGGCTGCGATAATACACGTTACCCGACAGACTCCCAATTTTTTGCCATCTGCACTGATCGTAAACATTGTATAAAGAGTAGTATTTCTCCGCTTTCTATTTGCCCACTTATTATGCATTAAACTACTTTACTGCGCTCGTGTAAAGGCAGCCGCGTCCCTTCTCATAACTATGAGGCGTGCAAGTAGAAAATAAGCAAGAGACAGCAGAGTTTAGGCATATTTTTCTTGTCATATCAAATATAATGTATTTTCTTCATGCAAGGCAAATGTCTAAGTAAAAATGCGTACATCCAGAATGAAATAGAATATGGAAAAATTCACGACTTCTAGCATTGCTGCTAGAAAATGGCTTCTTCCTGTTGATGTTCAAATTATGAATGTTTGTAAAATACTTCAGTTAAAGGGGATGTCCATTTTGGCCTGTTTCAGCATCTTCCCTACAGCACAACCACAGGGAAAACAAAGTATGGATTACACAGTTCCCATTGAAATTAATGGACTAGCCATTGAGTATACGCTCTTCATAGCCCCTTTTTCTACACTGAGCTATAGATTAGAGTCCTTAACCGGTGACCCCTCCCTCCACAGTCATTTCCATAATGGGATATTTGAAAATGACTTTTCCAAACCTGACATCCCCTTTAAAACATCTTAATTCAAGGAACCTTGGACTAGAAAGAATAAATGCTCAGAATTTTATAGAAATATTTTGAGAAGCCATCATGCTTGGGACCAAGTTGTCAGATGATTTAACAAAAATAGTTGCATTGGTTTCAGATGGGCATGAAAACCATAAAAGAAGAAATGCTCACCTCAACTAATCTCCTGCCGCTGCCCGGGTCTCCACTGTTCTCTTCTTCTGCTTTCAAACTTGGGTGGCCTCACGCCTCAGTCACTGATTAGTTCAGAGGCCATTTTGAGGCATATCATGGGAGTTGAGATGGGAGATGGAAGTAGAGAACAGCGGGGACTCTTACAGTGTTGAAACGGGAGAGGAGGAGTTCAGTGGAGGTGGAAAACTCTTCTTTCAAGTTTTTAAACAAGCTCTTTTTGATTAGCTTGAACACCCCTTTAAAGAACCATACATCTGGTCCACCATAGACACTGTAACCTGTAGAAACGGGTGTAGAGTGCTGCTTCCATGGGTTCCGGATGTGGAGCAGAGAAGAAGGCACTATCAAATGAGTAGTCAGTGGTCAGGGGGCTCAGTGGTGCAGGGTAGAGCAGCAGAGTAGCCAAGCCATGGAAACAAACACCAAGACCAGTGTGAAGGCAGGGACAGTCTCACGGTCCATTTGCAACACACTCTGCAACAGTGGAGCCTGAAAGTGGCTTGTATCACCTTCGAGTTAGTCTGTACCCAGTTGTGGGTCTTGAAGCCGGAGAGATTGGGAAGTCAGTGTGGAAGCCACCAAGGCCATCAGTGACAGAAATACACAGAGGACAAGTCAAGAAAAAAGGTCACCTGGTCTACCAAACCACATTAGTGTATAGGACTATTGAGACTGCATTGTCCTAAAGAAGACATCGAATCCAATCATGGTCAATATCCATGTGCGCCTGTTCAAGCTGAGCTGTCATTAAGAGACTGAGATGACCTGATGCACCCTACAACAATTGGGGATTCTGTGTTGGGAGAGGAAGAGTCCCTCTATGACCCACAGAGGCACTTTGGTGGCGACCGTTGGCTGTCCAGGCGCAGATGTAGTTGACCTTGAAGTAGTTGAAGTTCCCAGGGCCTGCATTCAGAAATGTCCTGAGAGGGCCATCACACCTTCCAACATAGTGTCAGCCATGGAGCACAGATAAGCCACTAAATCTTGCACTTTTGTCTGTTTTCTTTATGTTTATTTGTCATTTATACTCTATCACTCACCTTTGTAGTTTTGATTTTGTTTCCACTGCTGCAGGACCAGCCTGAGAGATCAGGCAAAACTTTACAATCCTCCCCTTCCATGCACGGCTGCATGTGACACCACCACTTCTGGATGACAATGGATGCTAAGGGATAAAACAAACAAGGAATCACCAGACAGCAACTTATGAAAGTTTTATGCATAAAATACCTAATAAATGTTATTATTCAGGCTACCCACAGCCACTAGGTGGGGCTAACTGCATATAATTTAATTAGCTCCCCCTAGTGGTGACTGTAGGTACCGGAAGGCTAAAAGACACAGAGAGAGACTTCAGGGTTAACCGTTAAGTGTCAACCCTCTCAAACCATGGGTCATCAAAATATGTATAGCACTGCTGTGGCTGAGGCCCCATTGCTTCAATGCAGTATACTCATTTATAGTCATTTATTGCAAAGGGCATGGTGTAATGGTGGTGCTGCAGAGGAACAGAACATTTTCTTTTATGTTCCACCAGATGACTGCTGTGGGTTTCAGGAGCGGGATACCCTTCGTTCAGTTCATCAGTGGGGATCCTCCTAGCAACAACCACTTTAAATTCCAAGGGTACAACCACACTGTTTAGGGTAGGTTCACACACATGGGCGTAGCTATAGGGGGTGCAGAGGTAGCAGTCGCTACCGGGCCCAGGAGCCTGAGGGGGCCCAAATACTCTTGTGCTGCATAAGAAGACACACAAAGCAACGAGGTAAGGGGGGCCCAAGCAGAACTCTTGCACCTGGGCCCATGAGCCGTCAGCTACGCCCCTGTTCACACACATTTATCGGATCCGGCAGGTTGTTCTGGCAGAGAACGGCCTATCAGAGCTCACCGGATCCGGCCTAGCCTGCTGTTCACGCCGGGATCCCATTGACTATTAGGTGCTTTAGACGCTGTTGTTTGGCCAGACAAAAACCCTTGCATGCAACTTTTTTGTCTGGCTGAAACCCGGAACCCATGCCTAAAAGTGGACAGATCCCTGCCAAATCCCATTATGGTCAATAGGGTCCAGCAATGAGCACCATTATCCAGCTAGGATCCTGCGAAAAATGAAAGTGTCAACTTACCCTTAGTCGGTCTGCATTTTTAAGGACTGTGTAGTATTGTTGGTGCCCTGTGGCCAGTAATAATGCAGATTGACTAAACAGTGCGGACTTCATTCATTGAATTAGAGCCTGCTGCAGACATACGGCCTTGTGGTACTTGATCGCGGAGCGGTCACGTCGTAAGCACGATATTTTAGCGTGAGATACAAATGACAGCATACAACAACTGTATGACTGAGTGGCAGGTATGCACTATGTGTTTATTGTTTTAGTGACAGTGGTATGGTATGCGTTCAGCTTGAGAGTGGTGGATTACTAACGTGTCCTGCATATAAGTATATGAGTACAGCATGTGTGCAGCTTGCGAATGGCAAATGTGAACCATGTGTCCAACTTGCCACAAGAAGGACATATGTCCAGCGTGTGAGTGCAGCATGAGTTCTGCATGTGAGCAGCGAAGGTGCAGCAGGAGTTCAACGTCTGAGTGGTGATTGTGTGGCATGTGTCCAGCATGTAAGTGCCCAATATGCCGCATGAGCCCAGCATGTGGGTGGTGAATGTATGGCATTGCATCGCACCAACCCGCAAGTGAGACGTGAGGTGGAGAGGAGGATAGGAGTGGTGGTGGCAACAATGAGGGTGGTCATGAGTCCTCATGGTGGATATTCCTGCTCCAGTGCTCTCCCATTCCAAGCGTATAGTGAAAATAGTGGAGCAACCCTTCTTCCCCTCAGGGCACTCCCTGGACTTTGGAGTCTCCAGCCACTTCATGACACATAATCAATGGGGGGCAAGGTAGAAGACCAATGACTAGGCCAGTTTGATTATAGTAAAATAAAGTATTTTCTTAGATGGATGATGGGCATCACAGTGCAAATACAAGCAGTGAGGCATGCTCTCGTGTATTTCATAGAGTAGGCTTTTCTAAAGGCTGGGTTTAGGAGGTGGCTATTATGCTGGTGGTTCTCCCTAAATGGCTTCCTCTCTAGTCTCTATAAATGCCAGCAATATTCCCAAAATGACCAAAAATGGGCAAGTCCTTAATAGGTATCTGAAATACCCAACAGCAGAATGCAGTCCTAGATCAGATGGCCAATCTGTCCAGAAGTGTGGTGGATGCCAGAAGCAGTTAACCCTAAGCACGTGCAGTAAAGCCCTAATCAGCATGAATATCGGCCTTTTTTTTTCTTTTCATCAGTACTACTGCTTCTTGCTTGTGAGCTAATGAGAAGGCTGCAATATCTTTGTCTGAGCTTAGCAACATCCCTAGCAACCAATAGGAAAGTTGCCTATCCCTTACTGTATAAGAACCTCCCCAGCAGCCATTTTCTGCTGTTTTTTTGGCAGTTCTGAGAGAGAGACAGCAGTGTCATTGCTGTGCTCTGTGCTTTGCTGTGTCATTACATTAGATAGTTAGTTAGTTCATATATATAATACAGATAGTTAGTAGGAGATAGTCGGTGTAGGTTAGATAGTGATATAGTGTAGCTGGTAGGTTCCAGTGCAGGGTGTTAGGTAGTGTGATAGGAATTACTGTGCTGTGATAGAGATTAGTGTCTCTGTTAGACACAGTGCTGTGATGTCACAACAATACTTAGTGCACCAATCAGTAATACCTACTCAGACCTGATAAAATGTGAAGTTTCATGTATTGTGCAAAAAAAATGCATATCATTAGTGCCGATTTGCGCAATCACGAAAATAATGACTGGAGATCATGAATTCATTGAGAATATTATGCGAAAAATTCACGAAATATCGCAAAAATTAATATTTCCTATGCCGCTCATCACTATTTACTGCATCACTCCAAAGACTTCCACTTATGGTCCTCAACTATCTGTAGAAATTCAGTGCTTCTTTCCCTCACAGCCTAATCCTGGGCAAAGCTTTCACTCACAGGAATGATGTTTTCCTGGATAAGGCTTCTGTCTTGGCCTACTTGGAAGCAGCGCACACAAAACAGGTCTTCTCTCTTGCCTGTTCACTAGAACAGTGTTCCCCAACTCCAGTCCTCAGGGCCCACCTACCGGTCAGGATTTGAGAATATCCCACAGAATGAATGCCTGAGGTAAGTCCTGATGCATCAACACTAATTGTATCACCTGCTCAATACTAAGGAAATCCTGAAAACATGACCGGAAGGTGGGCCCCGAGGGCTGGAGTTGGGGAACACTGCACTAGAAGACTCCTCACTTACCAGGGGAAATGGGACCAGCACACTACCTGGCAACCCACACTAAAGACTGCCAGTTACCTATTTCCTACCCACATTCAGCCTTTTGGAATACTAAGTGCATAGATCTTAGTTAGCATAACAGTAAATATTTCAATAGCTTTAGTAATGAACCATAAGATTAACTCTTTTAGCAGGGAGCCATAGCATTAACCCTTTAGCAGTGAACCAGAGGTTCACTGCAGCATGTATCAAGGGTATAAGTGGAAGGCACATGGCAAGAGTCCAGCATGTAAGTGACAAATGTCCGGCATGCATCCAGCATGTAAGTCCCCCATATGCGGCATGAGCCCAGCATGTTAGTGATGAATGTGCAGCATGGTGGTTCATGATGGGGGCTCACACATACCCCTTATATAAGGACCACCTCTGCAGTCAGTATATGCCCCCAATCCCACAGATAGGTCTTCCTGTGTGTTGGGCTAATCATTTGCTGCTTTAGAGAGAGAACCCCCTCTGTATTCAGGAGTTCTCTATATTGCATTTCCATACATGGCCCTCAAATAACTAATTTACTTTGTCCATGTTACAAAAAATACATGAGAACTAAATTGTCTGCATAAATAGAAAGGCAAAAAAAAAACAAGACGGTAATTACCGAGTTATTTAAATAGGTGCAATGGGTCTACCCATGGTGAGAGTATTCAGGCATTGCTTACAATCAGCGGAAAATTACACCGCACATCATGTTGCTCCACAAAATAATTGCAAGTTAAAGACATGTTCTGATGTTAGAAATTGATGGCTTGCCACCAGCAACGATGGCATACTGTAATTTTAATAATCTTCCAAATAAAACAGAATTGCGGTTTCACTCTGCTCTTTTGTAGGTGGGCGATTTCTGGTTTTATTCTCTTCCTTTAACGTGTGTTTGTATTGTGTCCCCGTCACGGACTTCTCGCCGTGTTAATGCACATTCACAGGGGAGACGTAATGATTGGATGAACTCACCAAACGCTATTCATAGAGTAATCAGCGGTCAGAGATGAATTCACTTCCCAACCAATTTCAACGAATGGCGGCACGCTGATTTTGAAAAAGGAATATCATGTATGTATTAAAGGGCTTTTCCGGAAGTACTGACGGCCTGACCTCGGGATAGATCATCAATATCTGATCGGTGGAGATCCAGGTCCAGAAACCCCCATCAATCAGATGTCTAAAGGGGCCGCAGCTCTCACGGCTTCTTCTTAAGCGACTAACATCACATTAATTGGTCACGTGAATGGGCCTGAGCTGCAATACCAAGCACAGCCACCATAGAATGTGCGGCGCTGTGTTTGATATGCTGCAAGGAGGCCGCGGGGGAACTCACTGGAAAGTTGATCATCAGCAGTGTCAGGCAAAAGACCTAAATATCAGATATTAAATATTGTAACCCATGTGAAGCTATCTTGTAATGGAAGCCAGCCATGAAGTGAAACAGCATAACATGAATGTCCACCTTTTGACCACCATGTTGCATTAAGATACAAATTTTGGTGTTGATTCATGTCTTGTCATATCTTTATAGCACGTGGAGCTCAGCTTTTTTTTTTGCATGCAGAACTCCATATCCTCTGCATATAGATTTAAAATAGCACATTGGGGTCACCACTAGGAGGAGCTGAAGAGCCTACTGCATACTGATTATTCCAGTGGCGCTCTACTAGTGGACAGTGGTCCAGTTGTCTGGACCAGGAGGGGAACACTGCTATTTTATTGTTCCTCAGGAGCAGGGCTGGGCTAATTAGGGGCTCAGTGGGCAGTGAGGAAGGTACATAGGGTTATAGTGTCATGTTCCCGCATTGTTTGTGCCTATCTCCTCCTCTGCATGGACAATATTGGATGTGAATATGCAGCAAACCCATGAGAAGCCGTTGTAGAGGATGGGAGTGGTAGTGGCCCTCATGAGGTGTGGTGTCACGGTGTACTCCCTCAGGCCATTGTTCCTTGAGGACTTGTGTGGTGGAAAGGTAGTTTGAAGTATTAGACCAGAAGTAAAAGTATAAAGGTCTCTTTTTATAGTACATCCAGCAGTGCAGTTGCAGTCACCTGGTGATGAGGTATGGTGGCTGGTTACGTGGCAATTAAATGGCACTTGCAGACACCTGTGAATATCGGTGTCCACGGTGGGATACAGGTCTGGCTTGAAAGAGGTCTAGGTGATGGGTGTCTGAGCCGTAGTCCCTCACCTGCAGCAGGGTATGTGATTTGGCTGTTCATTCTGCTGTCTAGGTACACTGTATCATAAAAACAAAGCTCTGCCTGCAAAAAACAAAGCTCTGCCTGCAATCAAGATATGTTAAAGTGTAACCGTCTGTCTTTTTATTTTTATTTTTGTAATGTATAGGGGCAGTGATACTGACTGTTTTTGTAATATACTTGAATTATTAAAATAAACATTTGAATTAGAAAAATAGCTCTAAAGTGGCCTATGTTAAGTCTTATTAATGCCCCTCGTCTTCAGTTTACATCACACGGTCAAGGTTGAGCGCGTCTCCACAGTAAACAGAAGGCAGGGGACGTTGCTTTCACGCTAATTTTCCTAATAGAAATGTACGATTTCAGTAATTAAAGTATAATACAAAAATGTTCAGTATCACTGTCTCTACACATTACAAAAAAGAAAAGAAAAGAAGGACACTTACACTTTAAATGAGAGAACGACCCGTTTCCTCCCGTACGCTAAATCCGGAGTTGTTCTCCTTTAAGACTGAAAAGAGTTTAAGAGAAAATCCAACATTTCAGGGACTCAACTTTTTCTCTTCTGAAAAAAATCGTGAAATGGGAATAAGTCCAACCTGAGCAAAGATCCAGGAGAATTACAAAACTATGAAAGAAAAGATAGATGAAAGACGACATGTGAAAGAGCATGTCTGAAGAGATGCTCCGCGGATGAAGAAGAGGAAGATAAATTACTTTATCAGAATGTATAACCCTGGCCTAATCCATCCGCTGCCGAGGAGGGTAGACGGGTTTATGTAAATCTCCGGAGTTTCCACGCTCAAAACTAAGAACATTCACAGGGTGCGTGAATTTATTTTAGAGAAAATGGGGTTCTGGGAAAAAAAAAGCAAAGCATAGTCCCTGCTTGCTAATCTTAGATGAATGTTCATACAACTTCAGCCCACATACATTTAATACTGCAATATAGTTCCCACATAACACCAGCAATCAGGTCCTAGAAAATACTGCAATTTACTGCCTACATACGGTAATACCACCAAGTAGTACCAAGAATATACTGCAATATACAGCCAACATAATCCCGCTGTGAATATACTGCAATATACAGCCAACATAATCCCGCCGTGAATATACTGCAAAATACAGCCAACATAATCCCGCCGTGAATATACTGCAATATACAGCCAACATAATCACGCTGTGAATATGCTGCAATATACAGCCAACATAATCCCGCAGTGAATATACTGCAATAGACAGCCAACATAATCCTGCCGTGAATATACTGCAAGATACAGCCAACATAATCCCACCATGAATATGCTGCAATATACAGCCAACATAATCCCGCCGTGAATATACTGCAATATACAGCCCACATAATCCCACCGTGAATGTACTCCAAGATACAGCCAACATAATCCCGCCGTGAATATACTGCAAGATACAGCCAACATAATCCCGCCGTGAATATACTGCAATATACAGCCAACATAATCCCGCCGTGAATATGCTGCAAAATACAGCCAACATAATCCCGCCGTGAATATACTGCAATATACAGCCAACATAATCCTGCGGTGAATATACTGCAAAATACAGCCAACATAATCCCGCCGTGAATATACTGCAATATACAGCCAACATAATCCCGCCGTGAATGTACTGCAAGATACAGCCAACATAATCCCGCCGTGAATATACTGCAATATACAGCCAACATAATCCTGCCGTGAATGTACTGCAAGATACAGCCAACATAATCCTGCCGTGAATATACTGCAAGATACAGCCAACATAATCCCGCCGTGAATATACTGCAATATACAGCCAACATAATTCCACCATATAGTATAAAGAATATACTTCACTATACTGTCTACATCAGGCATCCTCAAACTGAGGCTCTCCAGATGTTGTAAAACTACAACTCCCAGCATGTCCAGACAACCTATAGCTATCAGGCTACAGCAGGGCATTGTGGGAATTGTAGTTTTACAACAGCTGGAGAGCCGCAGTTTGAGGATGCCTGCTCTACATAATAACACCACATACTACAAGAACATTCAGCAATATATAGCCATTAGCCAACATGATAGCAAAGTACTAATAATATACAGCCAACATAATACCACCATATAATACCAATAATATACTGCAATATACTGCACACATAATACTAGTATATGATATTAAAAAATGTAATATACAGTTCATAATACAAAATATATAGTGCCCGCCATATAGTTTCTACAGAATACTGCAACTCAATTCCACTCACATAATACCTCCATACAGTGGCAATAAAAAAAGCAGCAATATGTAACCCACTTAATACAGCGTATCATGCCAAGAACATACTGCACTATACAGTCCACATATGGCCAGCAAATAGAGCCAATACTGCAATATGTAGGCCATCTAATACCACCATATACCATCAAGAATTCTGCAATATAGCAGACATAATACCACTAGTGTTGAATGAATTGAACCTGACGAAGTGGAATTCGATCCAAATTTCAGGGAAAATTTGATTTGCACGAAGCTGAAATTCCTTGTGCTTCATGGTAACAAATTGACTTTCCCTGAATGGCGGTAAATAATTTTAAAAATCGTACTTACCTCATCCGTTTGAACGTGAAGAGCCAGCGCCGCCATCTTGATTGAAGATCTCTCACGAAATCCAGTGCGCGGTGTGATGACGTCATCACGGGCTGCTCACGATTTCGCGTTGGGTCTTTAATCAAGATGGCGGTGCCAGCTCTTTGCGATCAAATGGATGAGGGTAAGTATGGCTGTATTAATTTTTTTTATTTTACACTGTAAAATTTATGTCAGATGCCGCAAACAAGATACAGTCCACCTAATACTACCATATCATGCCAGGAAAATACTTCAATATACAGTAATACTCCCCATATAATGTCAGGTAAATATTGCAGCCCACATAATACCATTATACAATGGCAGAAAAATACCGCAATATACAGCCCGCCTAGTACTACCATATAGTACCAAGACAGCTGCTACGTATTGGAACAACGCTTATCTTCCTGGTATCTAGGGGGGATGGGCATAGGGTTAGTGGGCATGCTGTGGTTCAGGGCTCATGCACACGAACGTATTTTATTTCCATGTCTGTTCCGTTTTTTTTTTTGCGGACCATATGCGGAACTATTCATTTGAAAAAAGGGAAGTTACTCCGTGTGCATTCCGTTTCCGCATGTCCGTATTTCCGTTCCAAAAAAAAAACAGAACATGTCCTATTATTGTCTGCATTACGGACAAGGATAGGACTGTTCTATTAGTGGCCGGCTGTTCCGCAAAATACGGAATGCACACGGACATCATCCGTAATTTTTGCGGATCCTTTTTTTGCGTACCGCAAAATACAGACGGTCATGTGCACGAGGCCTCAGTGATAGATAAATAAGAATAAAATACGGCTAACAGAATAAAAACTGAGGGGAAAAGATGAATTGCCTTGTTTTATAATGGAACAGATTGAAGAGCAACAGGAAACTTCATTAATACAAACATAACACGGAGAGCAATGAAGCGCAGATACAAAGTATTCATTTACTGTCCTGGATTACGGTACAGGACATATGGGGGGGAGGGAATAGATTATGTATGAGGCAAAATAAATACACAATGATTTCTGTCACTGCCTTCAGTTCTGCAGGAAACAGTGTATTATAGCGGTGATATCAGGTGCGCTCATAATGTACTCAAAAATGGAGTTTAATTTGGATGCAAAGCAAGCTCCCTCTACTGGTCACTACTGGGATTGCCCGGTCACAATGACTCCTTACCACTGTATACGAGCAGCGCAGCGCAGGGGACAAAAGCTGAACTGACACTAGTCATTGTTAGGCTACATGCACACGAATGTATTTTGGATGCGGACCCATTCATTTCAATAGGTCAGCAGAAAATGCTGACAGCACACCGTGTACTATCCGCATCCATATGTCTGTTCCATAGCCCCGCCCAAAAAATAGAGCATGTCCTATTCATAGGCATTATTACCATGGATACGCAAAAAAAACAGATGCCATACGGACATCATCCGTTTTTTTTGCGGATCTGCAAGGACATAAAAACTAAGAAAAGAAGAAAAAACAGCCTTTAAAAAAACAGATCCTGTGCTTCAGTTAGGGAGAATTCATATCACCGTAATTTTTCCATTCTTCTGATCCATCAGAATATAAGACTAAGATGTTATAAGACTAACTATAGAGAATATTATATGGCTGGCTCTACGAGGGACTACTATTAGGCAGGAACATGGGGACGGCTATGAGGCTGGCGCTCAGGGGTGCAACACCAATGAGGCCAGGTGAGGCGATCGCCTCCGGCAGCACCAGGTAGGGGCAAGAGCGGCGCAGCGGAGGGCCATGGGCAATGAGTGCTTTCATTGTGGTAAAGAGGTAAGGTTAAGAAATTCCCCCATTTCAGTTTTCGCCTCAGGCAGCAGAAAGGCTAGGTGCAACCCTGCTAGCACTACTAGGACTACTGGAATGTTAGCACTATGAGGACAGCTAGAGGCAGGAGCTGTAGAAATTACCACCATCATGCTTGCACTGCAATGACTACTATTACACTTGCACTGGGAGCACTACTACTCTAATTCTTGCACTATGAGGACTACTACCATAATGCTTGCTCTATGAGGACTAATACTATCATGCTTCCACAATAAGCACTACTTCTATCACACTTGCACTATGAGGACTACTACTCCCATACTTGCACTGGAAGGACTACTACTATCTCACTTGCTCTATGAGGACTACTACTACTGTATTATGCTTGCTCTGTATAGACTACTCCTATCATGCTTCCACAATAAGGACTACTTCTATCACACTTGCACTATGAGGACTATTACTCTCACACTTGCACTGGGGGGACTACTACTATCTCACTTGCTCTATGAGGACTACTACTATCTCACTTGCTCTATGAGGACTACTACTACTGTATTACGCTTGCTCTATGAGGACTACTACCAGTGGCGTAACTAGAAATGACTGGGCCCCAAAGCAAATTTTTGAATGTGGCCCCCCCCCCCAGTAATTTTTTCACAGCGCCTTCCTTTCATGCCGCCCCCTTTCCTGTGGCTAGTAAAGATCGCTCTCTTTCTACACTGTCTATACTGCCACTGTATATAATTTCATTGTGTAATAATGTTGAGGGGCCCTGACAAAATCTTTTAGTACTTCTCCTCCTCTTGGATGGGCCCCTTCTGGGTCAGGGCCCCAAAGCAGCCGCTTCCCCTGCTTCCCCTATAGTTACGCTCCTGACTACTACTATGATGCTTCCACAATAAGGACTACTTCTATCACACTTGCACTATGAGGACTATTACTCTCACACTTGCACTGGGAGGACTACTACTATCACACTTGCTCTATGAGGACTACAACTGTATCATGCTTGCTCTATGAGGACTACTACTATCAGGCTTGTTCTATGAGGACTACTCTGAGGCTGTTACTACGAGGACTATATGGCTAGCACTACAAAGACTACTATGAGGCTGGACTGTGAGAGTAGAACTACATGGACTATTATAAGTAGGCTCGGACGGACTTACAGGGGAACACGTATATCCCCTAGTGGGCCCCTGAGTTGGACGTGGGCCCCTGAGGCAAGAGTGGGCCCCCAGGCTCTTCCACATGACTGGCGCATGGCACAGTACACTTTCTGCACCATATACATATAGGCAGCAGACAGCATCTCGGCCAGCCTAGGGGTTTTCCCCACAGACTGCACTGCACAAAGAACCTTCTTAAGGGTGAGGTTACCCGGAGCAGTCGCCATGCTTCCAAAAACTTTGCATTTTTACCATAATTCAGAATGTTTTTTAAATTGTAAACAGCCGTGCTGTTTTACGGCTCCTTGCAAAACGCTGCAGTCATTAACCATCAATTTGAAAGCTGCAGTGTTTTCTGGTAAAATTGCATGAGGGTGCAGTTTGTGGCTTCTACGTGTCGTCTCTGGAATCCAAGTTGGAGTCCACCTTTCCATTTACTCCATCTGCGGTACTTCAGTGGAGACATGGCCGCGTACAAATGCTGCTACCTGTTCAGTAAAGTATTTGGGGAATGCGGCGAGCAGGAATTTGTGGACAGTAGTCAGGTGCTATTTCATGGGTGGGCTCCGGGCCCCTCCCCTCCCAGTCCGACACATTTTCAGCTTTCCCGACGTACAATCCAAATGCACATCACAAATATAATGAGAATATCCAAAAATACCAAGATGGCTGCTCGTATCCGATCTTCTATCGTTGTCTTC
Organism: Bufotes viridis; assembly: GCA_033119425.1. NCBI lineage: Eukaryota > Metazoa > Chordata > Amphibia > Anura > Bufonidae > Bufotes > Bufotes viridis. Next base: position 19,746,954 of record CM065596.1, on the reverse strand, counting down.
TTCAGGCGGCGGATGGGATGGAAGACAGCGCAGGCCTCGTATGAATGGAGGCATCGCCCCTTAGCAATCACATAGATTTCGCCCTCCATTCCTTTTCAGTCCGTGTTAGTGTTAAAGCCGTGATGATGGAAATACACATCATTAATGTAATCAATACGCAATATAGAAATGTGCCGAGAAAAGTGGCCGGATCAATGCTGACACATTAATGTATGTGTTTTCTACGGCTGCCCCTATTAATACGTATGAAATAGCCTCGGCATATTCACAGCGGGTGTATGATCTATTGCTTCTATTAGCACTAAATGCACACTAGTGCTGTCTTACGTCAGGAAAAAAATAACAGACAATATATATATAATATACAGGCATAACTTAAAGGCGTTGATCACCCCTGGGGACCTCTTCTGCAGCACCCATGCACGACCGGACCTGCAGTGGGAATCATATTTACCTTATCCCCACCGCTAGAGTTTGGCTCCATCACTCCCCCTCGGGCACCGCAAGTCTTGGGTCTTCCCGCGTCAACATCCAATCTGACAATGGCCACTGCAGCCAATGACTGGCTGCAGCAATGACGTGCAACTCCTGCATCAAGTCACGGGGACACATGATGCATGGGTGACATGTCAACGCTGCAGCCAATGATTGGCTGCAGAGGCCGCATGACGTGTGAAACTGGATTTTGATGTTGACTCGAAGCGGTCTGTGGCACCCGAGGGAGAGCAATGGAGTGGGAGCCCAGCGGCGGGGATTAGGTAAGTATGACTCCCACTGTAGCTTGGGCCACGCCGGGACCTCTTTAAAGTTCCTGGACTGCAATTTATAATATTGGTGTCTTCTCATGCGACATAGAGGTCTTCGGGCCCCCACGTGTACGAAAGACCATATGCGACTGCCACCACTGCACACCCTATAGCTTTACCCCATGTGATAAATACATTGCCAGTGGTTACACCATACGGAGGAGGACTGGAGACATACAGGACGTTTATGGCTTAATGTGAATTTATTAGCGATTTCTGCTGCCCTGTCTGAGAACAGGATATGGCAGAGGAAGAGGAGCTGAGCTCGGTGATATTATGTGATTTGGAGCAGGATTTCTGAGTAAAAAGCAGAGTAAACCCCACAGGACTCCTAGGAAAGAGAGAGAGAGTCATGTTAACCCCGCCCACACTCAGTGATTGGCAGGGAGAGATCAGATAACCCAACCCACACAATATAATTGACATTGGGTCCTGATAATCCGGCCCACACATTATGATTGACAGTGAGTCCTGAAAACCTCGCCTACCCACCTTGATTGACAGTGAGAGTCCTGATTACCATGATCACCCTCAGTGATTGGCAGTGAGAATCCTTATAATCCCGCCCACACACTATGATTGACAGTGAGTCCTAACAACCTCCTCCACACACTATGATTGACAGTAAATCCTGATAATCCCATCCGCTCACTATAATTGACATTGAGTCCTCATAATCCCATCCCCACACTATGATTGACAGTGAGAGTCCTGATAACCACGCCCCCACACTATGATTGACAGTGAAAGTCCTGATAACCCCGCCCATGCAAGTAATTGGCAGTAAGAGTCCTGATAACCCCACCCACACACAAGCACTACAAAAGAGAGTCGTGATAATATCACCCGTGCACTGTGATTGACAGCTCTCTCTGAATCAGTGTTTGTACATAGAAGACTGTCAATCACGGTGTGTGGGTGTGGTTACCAGGGCTCTCACTGTCACTCACTGTGTGGGTGCGGGGTTTTCAGAATTTTTACTGCCAATCACTGTGTGTGGGCGGGGTTATGAAGACTCTCAATCTCTCTCCTAGGAGTCCTCTGGGATTTACTCAGACATCCTTTGCTTTTCACTCAAAAATCCTGCTCCAAATCACATAAACCTATATGTCACAGGGATCAGCTAGAAAGATGGGAGATGCGGACATCAAATGAAGCACTTCTGGAAGCAGACACTCCTGATATCTTTAGAAATCAAATCGTTTTTGTGCGAGCTACAATGTGTTTAGGGACCAGACCGGTTCCTTCATCAGGTAAAACACATAGTATCATATTGTATCCTGAACTCAGACTGGACATCAGAAATCACCAGATGGGTTTATTGTCATTTCTTACCTTCCACACAAGATGGCTGCGCCCTGGTCGTGCCAGCTACCTGCCCCGGGAAACAAGAGCACTTCACCGTCTGAGACCTCTCCTCAATCCGGTTTTTATTACAGCATCGATGGACTGCCACGACCTCACATGTCCCTTGTTTGACTTGATAATGACCTGCACGAGATGGACAACCAATAATAAGTGAGACATTATATGTGCGGCCTCTGACCATTACTGCCATTTAACTGAACTTAGAAAAAACATGGCTGCGATCTTCCAGAAACAGCGCCACTCCTGTCTTTAGGCAGCTTCTGGTATTACAGGTCATCACTATTCATTTTACTTCTGCAATGCACAAGATCTGGGCTGTTTCTAGAAGACAGAGGCTCATGTTTTGCAATCTCCGGCAACTCCTGACTCCAGTCTGTAAATTCGGGAGTGATTGTAGGAAGCTGAGATTTGAGGAGCTGTTTGCCTAGGCCCTAGGCTAAGGCTAAAGGTTTGGTATCACACAATCCCGGACCCTATAGTTGCTAATTGCTTTATGGAAAGAAGATCACTGATAAATTCAGTGATACGGGGAAAGCTAAAGCAGGCCTTGTGACCCCAACAAACAGCTCCTTAGATCTGAGCTTCCTATGGCATATACTGTATATTATAGTACTATATCAAATTCATTCTTGCTCCCAGGCTTACGAGTCAAAGTCACCTCTTTAGTTATAGTGATATATTATTTAAGCATATTATTAGTGCACATATTGAGTAGGTGTTCATTTTGAATTGACCGTGGTCCGACAGTAAGTGCATAATACAGAGATATCAGGTTATCATCCATCTGCACTTCACCTGACACTTGACGGAGTGATGCCCATCAGGCTCAGAGGTTGCTTTCGTGCCCGCAGGTGCAGTGATGTGGCGCTAATGCAGTGTAAAGCATCTAAACACCGATGATACATGAGGCGGATGAGTCCGGGGGACGCCTGCTCAAGCTCCCTAGTGCCATCTACTGGTCACAGCTGGTATTTCAATAACAGTGATTCATTCATTTAAAGGAGACCAACGCATGCTGTATATAGCATTATTTGCCTCTGTTACATATAGCGAATTCTCTACAGTCATTTTTTATGGTCAGGTTCACAGCAGTCCTTATTCCATAATTTCGAGCCGATCTTGCCAATTTTATAAAACAATTTGCCAATAAAAGAAAAAAAAAACATTTTGAGTGCAGAAGTGCTAACTAGACCAAATCTATGTTCTGTATAGATTGCCCTCTGGCGGGCACCAAGGACCAACTTCCATAACCCTGACCGTACTTTTGACAGCAGTATCCGCTTGTAAATGGAGCAATACAGTCGTATCATGGAGATGTGATTTAAAGGGGTTGTCTCATCTTGACATTAGGCCTCGTGCACCTGATCGAATTTTGCATCCATGTCCAATATGCATTTTTTGCAGATTGCACATGGACTTATTCATTTTTATAGGTCCCTGTGTGTGTCCATTCCACAAATTATAAAGAACAGGGATGCTCAACCTGCGGCCCTCCAGCTGTTGTAAAACTACAACTCCCACCATGCCCTTCTGTAGGCTGATAGCTGTAGACTATCTGGGAATGATGGGAGTTGTAGTTTTGCAACAGCTGGAGGGCCGCAGGTTGAGCATGCCTGATAAAGAATAACAAAAGGGGGTTAGTCAGCACATCCCAATATGCAGGTGCACGTTGGCTGAAAACAAAATTATAGCACATGTCCTATTTTTGTCCGTTTCGCGGACAATAATAGTCATCTCTGGTAATGGGAGTCAGAAAAATGCGGATTGCACACAGATGTTCGTATTTTGCGGATCCGTGATTTGCAGACCGCAATAACAGTCGTGTGCATAAGGCCTTACTAAGGCAAGATATGACGTAGTCCCGACCACCAGCCTGCAGGGAAATAAGAGGGCGTGCCAGCGCTCACTGTTTCCGTAGCTTCCATGGTCCGCTGTTTCCAGCTGGCTGGTGGCCACAACCGTGTTTCATCTCGGCTTAGTAACGGCAAGATGAGACAACCCCTTTAAGCAAAGAGAATCTGCACCTTAAAGGGGGCCAGCCCAGATTTAAACTCATCCAGAGGATAGGGGACTGCAGGGACTGATCACAAGAATGGGAGCCCTGAATCTCACCGTATGAATGGAGCGGTAGTCAAGCATGTGCGCTGCCTCCTAAATCATCTCTATGGGACTCAGCTTCTCTGCAGCCGTCCCGTAAAGTGGAATGGAGCAGCAGTGGGCATGCCCACTGCTGCTCGATTCATATGTGGAGACCCCTATTCTCGTGACCATGGGGGGGTCCTACTGCTGGGATCAGATGCTTATTCTCTATCCTGTGACACAACATCTTGGCACAACCCCTTTAAATGATCTCCTATGACACCCGACCGAGCACATCAAGCACATGGGCCATTTCCCTGCTAAGAAAAAGCTGCAGAATGCGGAGTGATCATATTGATGACGGTAACATATAGCGCCCGTGCAGTCAGCTAGCCATCGTTTCCTTATTGCAGGGTGTTTTCAACCGCTCGTTTAGCCTCGCTAATGTCTTCCTTTCGCCTTTTGCTAGTTGAAAGCCTTCGAGTTCCCAGCTGTTCGCACAGTTTATCATTGACAACGGCAAGGCCTCCTTTTTGCTGTTTATTTGAGCTCTTCATAATAGCTCAACATGAGAAAAGAGATTGGCGGGCTCAGGTAAGGTAAGAGAAAAACTAAGAATTTCTAGGACTAGACATTATAAGTCCTGAATTTGCAGGAACTGTCACTAATTCTTAGAGACACTCCTGGCAATTTTTTGCTATCCCAGTCCAAGCATCACCTATAAATGGGTGGTCCAGGATGAGAATGGGGTATTCTCAAGGGTAAGGCTTACATGCCCCTAAATTTACCAACTACTAAGTATCTAAGAATGATAAGGCAACTCCACTCTGGTGGAGCCAAGACAAGAGTCGTTAAAAAAAAGTATTTGCCCCCTTCCAGGTGTCCTGTCTTGGATATTTATGGTTTTTCCACAGAATACGCTTTAAAGGGGTCAGGATACACTTTTTTTTAATATATGGGTTAAAAAAAATATGTATTTCTCACCCCACCATTATCTCACCATGGCCATTAAGATGCTTACATGGTCCTCAATGGTATATACTTCTTAGATCCGGGCGGACACCCAGGAAGTGGCAGGAGATACCTGCTTAGCCAATCACTGTCCACTGTGGTGATCCGCCTCAGTGATTGGCTGAGCAGGCATTTTCTGTGTGTCAGTCCAGAAACAGGAAGTGAGACCAGAGGGGAATTAGTAATTGTGAAAACGGCAGTAGAAAAGGCGGGTAATCCTTCAAAAAAAATAAAAATAAAACTATTCTGTCCCTTATATGAATAGTGTCACCTGCCAGGGAACCTCTTAATAGCTTAATAGGTGCCGCCGATCAGACCTCTCAAGAATAGGGGTCTGGTATGTGTGTGGTCCACTTTATTGAAGACTGTCCTTGCTCAGCCTTCATAGACCCAAATGGAGGGAAGGCATTCAAGAGTGGCCAGCGGGACTCACCAAGTCCCCATCTTCTCAATAGGTGAGTCAAGGTCATAAATGCCTAAGATGGGAATACCCCTTTAAACATGAATTATTTCTGGAAATGTATTCAACTCCGCCACCATCCAGCTTGGAAAGGGCCATGCCACTATGTCAGCTGATGGCTCCATATTACCTTTTCAAGCTGTCCTCAAGGTCGGTCATTGACTATAATGTCCTAACCATTGGGCTTCATGAGAAAACTGAAAGAGTTGGTAGGAGACCAAGAAAGGAACAAGGACAACAGACAAGTTACCCAACATCCACATTATCCATGTAGAAAACGAATCTCCCCTAAAGGGATTGTTTCAGTGAAAGAGATTGGTGGCATATTGCTGGGACATTCTGTTCGGTTGTCAGGGGTCATGGATGCTTTGATATCTGCTCTTTGATACCCATTTTTTTCCTAGAGGTCATATCCATGTCTATCATGAGAAACCCCTGCATGCAGATTCCTTCTCAACAAACAATACAAAATCTATACTACATATTTAAAGTCAGAGGGGGGCATCAGTGTCAGCAGAGATCTGTTGGAAATTGGATTGTCACCACTTCCTTTACAAATGGAAGCCATGACACTAGAGTGACCGTTTAGCCTGTGGTCACCCGAGGCTGCAGAGCAGTGTTCACATAAGAACCACAGTCTAGGTCGCAGATATGTGTGTGTATTTATCTCTCTGCTTCTGTATGATTGTCATTAAAATTATGCAAATTTGTTTTTATTTTTATGCTTTTCTTTTTGATGGGTTCCAACTTTATTCATGACATATGGTTCCTTCCGGAGAGTGGGCAGATGAACGGAGATATTAACACTTTGTCATCTTAGATTGTCATTTCATCTGCCCACACTTCAGCTCTCTGCCATTTGGATTATTTCAAAGTGTATGCTTTTGCTGATATCTATTAAAACGTGGTTCCTTTCTTACCTTGTTAAAAGATATGTCCGTTTTTGCAGTTTTTTTCTTTCATTTTTTTTAGTGAAGAAATAGAAAATAAAGCAAAATAGATTTGGTTAAAAGTCTCTTAATGTATTGTGTGTACAGCTCCTATGAAAATATTTGTATCTCCATGGTAACAGACTACAAACATACTGTGTGTAGTCTGATTCTGTAGTCATGAGTCCTTCCATCTGTCTCTTTATGCATTTATTAGGTTACTCTAAAAGTCAGGTCTTCTAAGGGACTTCTAGGAAATGGGGCATTCAATCCTAGTGGACAGGTTGCAATCTTAGTCAATGAATTATATCCAGGAGTTAGGCTTGATTCATCGAGAATGACCGGGCAGACATAGAAAACTGGCTAATGGGAATATACATCAGACACCCCCATTCTCAGGACCAGTAGTCAATGCCATAGAAGTCTGTTGTGGTAGATGAAGGTGTAAGTGGAAGATTGAGGGCCTTCATGCAAATCTTAAACACGCCTTTCCAGTTACCAAGTGCCATTCATAATACTGATTTAATTTTATGTGGAAGAAGAGTCTTTGGACCCCCTTCGGACACTAGTACTAACTCTGCACCCCATAAAGCTATTCCTTTGATGGTGGTAATTCCACCCTGAAAAGTCAACTCCTCTATGGGTTACAGATGAGATTAGAGTTGCTCCACTTCATATATCTACTCTTATAGGTGGTAAGCTAACCTTAAGGATCCCTATCATTTTGACTTGTCATAGTGACCTGTCAGAAGATTTGGTTGGCATGGGTGTGAGTGCTGAGACCCCGACGATGTTTAAGGCAAAGTGGCAGGAACGCTCAGCTGAAGGCTATGCCCGTCAATTTCTGTTTGACTCTAAGAGCGCGCTGTACAGATTTGGATCTGTACATTGTTGGCTCAAAGGGTTGAATAGAAACAAAGGGGCATTTTAGTGATCAGTGGAGGTCTCAACACATGGACCCCCACCGATCAAGACATCTGACGTGGGTCACTGAGACATGTTAGAACTTTGTTAGAATGAAAGATGACCTTTAACTTCTCAGTCTATACTCTTACCCTTTGAGTTGTACAATACCATTGAGTTTATGTTTTTGTTATACATTTATTACCTAAAAGTGACACAAAGAATGCTGCTGCAAAAAAGCAACAAAAAATAACAATAATTCATGAGGTTGAGCTATGGAAACATTTTAAAAAATAGGGGTCCGTCCCAAACGACCAACTGAGGTTCTGCTCCATCTGTTCAAAATGTTTAATCCAAAATATACAAATTTTGCCTTTTTGTCCTTCACATTGATGCTGTTTTTGGCAGTCATACCTGTCTCACTTGCCGAAATTAACATTCTTTAAAGCCTCATTAATTTAGAGTCAATGTTCGAATACTCAGTCTGACTAAGTTGCTTTTCTAAGGACGGATTTTGATATAATTCTCACTGTAATCTCATAGACATATTTTGAGTTAAGATAAGAAATATGGATTTCTGGAGCCTATATTTGTAAAAAATGTGTCAACCCTTTATTTCTGAGAATGTAAGCACAGTGAAGGTCTTAACTTGGTGGACCTTGCATGCACTTATAGATTGACCTTTAGGATTGAAGCCTGGAGCACGGTTGACCTTGAAGACAAAAACGGCTCCTGGTTAAGAACACGTTATTCTGTAACCTTCACTACAAACACAATCGCAATGATTCCGTCTTTGAGGTTCTGCGCTGTTGTAGTCACCATGGAGGCGATACAAGAGGGTCTATTCAAAGCGTTTGTATCCGAGGTGGGATTTATTTGACTTGCACCCTTTACAGTCAATATGACTTCTGAATTCGGTTGGAATGTACAGTATGAAGTGTATTTTATGCTCTCACGGTCTATGGGGAAAAAAGCTCAATCCGCTGATAGTACTACAATGTCTTTTTTTTGCTCTGTGCAGAACACAATGGCTGCTAGCATCAATTGTGTCTCGCACAATCGCAAACAGCAGAAAGCCTATTACAGTGGAAAGTAAACCTCTCCTTACCATACCGCCGCAGAAAAGGATCAAATGAAAAGCAATTTCATGGACACCTAAACCCCCAAAAGTGACAATATCGGAAAACATGAAGGTAAAATTCTTTTTATTTTCCTTGGAATATGACTGTAATAAAATACTCTTCCCCTCTCCTACGTAGAGTACCTAGCATAAAGATAGGAGCTTCCCAAAAAGGGGCACATGGAGAGGTGGAAAGTGTTAAATTCGTCTACCCTCCCTTTTTCCACAATTGTTTCTCGGCCCCAATGAAACCATGACCACGGCACCATATGCCGTTATGGTGGTCCAAGGACACTACCCAAAGAGGGTGAACATCAGGGCATAACTATAGGAGGTCCAAATGTTGCAGTCACATCCGTTCCCTGGAGCCTGATTCCCAAGGGCTACATAATAAGACACCGGTATTATAAACGGCACATGATAAGTGGGGGACTTGATATATATTTTGCATTGAGACCCAAGAACTTCCCGTCCACGGTCAAGATGGGCAAAAACAAATTCCAATATGTAAAAGTCTCAATTTTGTGCTTCTCGTAGACTGGGTTGACTTTACCCCTGGGTTTGGAATGCTTCCCTGACATCCAAAAATGGAGAAAACATGCGACCATCATTGTGGTCAGTGTTTTTTTTAGTCCCTTAGGTTTTTTCTTATGGACAGCGTCATGGGCCGGGCAATGCAGATCAAACACCAACAATGAGATGCCAACGACTAGCCCACCGAAAGTAGTCTATGATTATAGTTTAAACTGGGAAGACAGCAGGGATCCTCTAAGTGCATTCATTAAAGGCCCCTTAGAATAAGCCAAGGAGTTAAGAATCAGAAGCATTAAACTATTATATTCAGGAGCACATTATCGTGAATGGTTTTTCTCAGAAGCTGCCGGATTTTTCTTAGCAAGGTCTATGTTTTAACTCCTCCATATTGCTCTTCTTCGGGCTGTTGATCTTGCTTGCATGGTGAACACCAGTCCCTATGATGCTATTGGTTCGAGTCATTAGAGCCGTGGTTAGGCCGGGATTTGTGGCCATAAAACATCTGTATTACAGTCATGTGAAACCGGATTTAGGGTATGGCTTCTACAAGTGAAGGCCTGTGATAATGGTGTCATGCAAGTGATTGTCCTTCCCAGCAATCGCCTGCTTGGTTGCGGAGGAGACCGCTGCTATTAAATACTTTGATCTCCTCACTAGCATGCCATTGCTCATCACCATGCTGTCTAGTGGTCTGCCGGCGGCAGATCTTGCTAATTACGAGAATTTTTAAGAGTGCCTAAAAAAATCTGAATTGCCTGATCAACGATCGGGTTTGCTCGTTCATTGTGCAATCTTCAGCAGTATTACACTGCAAGATGTTCGCTAACGAAAATGCTCGGTAGAAATCATCTGCCGAAAAATCGGCAGGTGTAAAACAGCCTTTATGTTGTCTTTTATGATGTGCGATTTCTTTTTCTGCACTGGGCAGGTTATTTGAACAATCTTTGACTTTTGCTACCCCCTACCATTACCAAGTCATTGACCATTTGTTTAGCATCACTTACATGACTCAAACCATTTCCTTGCAAAACCACTGAGCTTCAAAAGCTTTGTGGTGTTTTTACTAATAATTTGTGAAATTTACATTTTATTTAACTTTTTTTATATATTACAGTAGGCTCTGTTCACACCAACATCATGGCTTCCATTTCTACTGCATTCAGTGATCCATCCTGACACGTCATGGTCCAACACGAATCCTCTGTTTATAGCCCGAGTTGCCTTTTGCTCAAGCGCTCATTGCTTCTGGGCTCTGGCACCCACCTGAGAGTGGGCACCTAGTGCGAACCATCCCTCTCCCCCCTCCCCACAGTTCTTTTTACTGTGCTAAGGGACTCTGACGGACTCTACTACAAGTCAAAGAGATCCAGCAAGAATGTTGAGATCCGAAGAGAAGCAGATCCATCCTACCTGCTACTAAGAATGAAAGCCATTACCCCAGTGTGAACAGAGCCTCATAATGGTACTGTTAATGTGGGCAATACAATGGGTCCTGAATGATCATACTGTAAGTGTCCAGCATGGATTCTGTAAAATGTAAGCCATGATATGTATTTGTGAACAGATCCTACTATTAAAGGTTTTTTTTTTTTTCCAGAAAAGGCATTTATTATATCCTATATCCAGATGATAAATGTATGATTTACGCCACCCCACATCGGCATGCCCACTACCGCTGCATTTAAAGTGGAGACGGCATCGAGCATGCCCAACCACTATGTTCACACTCTATTTTCTGGGTCATGTGATGAGGAATTTAGGTTCCAGGACGTACTTTCACACTTGCGGCATTGCTATCGGGCAGGCTGTTCCGCCATGCCGCAAGTACCCATGTGCTGCCGCTTCATCTCCATTGACTATAATGGGGGGGGGGGGTGCGGAGCTGCAGTACTGTTAGTCCGGCGATCTCCGGCCGTGCACTGCCATGCTGCCGCTCCGTCCCCATTGACTATAATGGGGGCGGACCTGCAGTACTTTTAGTCCGGCGATCTCTGGCCGTGCCCTGCCGTGCTGCCCCGTAGCTCTGCCCCCACCCCCATTATAGTCAATGGGGACGGAGCGGCAACACGGCAGCACATGGGTAGTTGTGGCATGGCGGATCCGAACAGCCTGCCGGATAGCCATGCCGCAAGTGTGAAAGTACCCTAAACTCTGTTTTTCGACCAGTCCTTCCACCGTTCCAAGCTCTGCAACAGCCATCCATATAGCACTGTTCATCCTGTGCTTCCTGGTTCATGGAAAACAAATTCTAGAAATCCTAGAACTGCGTAAAAATACATTTATATGTGCTATTAAAGTTCTGCACGGAAATGCTCTTCATGTGTTTCTTACATAGATGAGCAGGGAAGATGCACAATTTTGGGGGGAACGCTTTGTAGGTCGCGCCCCCTTTTATTCATTTCATAGAACCGAATGTGACCTAAAACTATCAGTCCTATCCTTGCTGCAGTATAGAGCGTTCCCTTAATAAAAGTTTAAACCTAATAGAGTAACATAAGGCCCAGAAAATCTCGGCTTCGTTGCGGCAGAGCTTGTCATTTTCGGCTTTTGCCGCTTCATGCGTAAATAAAATCTGTCATTTCCATTTTGTTTTTATTTTTTGCTCTCCCGGTTATAAAAAAAAAAATTTCTAATGAGAACTAAGACGCACAGAAAATCACCTTTACCACCGTCTCCGAGTCATTTCGCAAAACGTATCCAATACCCAGCTCAATATAGAAGCAATCACTTCTAGTTATGAGAATGCAGAATTATGTTACATTACTCAGCGCAGCGGAAAGTTTATCTGTCTGCTCCTCATTGTAATAACAGCGGGAATTATTATCAGCGCCGACCTGGTGTTCGCACACCAAAGAAAATGAATTATTTCGAGGGAAACAAAACCCAAAATGGATTTGAATAAAGCCGCATGCGGGGGGATCTTAAGAGAATGGCATTAATGCAGCTAAGACCATAGATCTTGTGTGTAATTTAAAGGGATTATCACATGAATAATGTAAAAAAATGTAATCATACTCTACATAATCTAGTAGATGACAACCTCCTTCTAACAAAGCTAGAACCAGCCCTGTACCTCGCATGGATCCCGAGATCTTCCCATTCATTGCTCCAATCTTTCTGCTAGATTTATTTCTTAGGGAGCGTGTCCTTTCTCCTGTAGCTGGTGGCAGTTGAAGGATTTGAACTGAGCGTGTGCTTCCGTCTCAGTGAGCCGGTCAGAGAAATTAGAAAAAGGGCAAACAGCAGGTGGCGCTATAATATGGATTTCATTGAATAACTCAGTAGCTTTAATTCATTTTTAATTATATGCAATTACAAAAGTATTCAGATCCAGGAGCAGGTTAGAAAACTGTAGAATATTCTTCTAGGGACAACCCCTTTAAAGGGATTGCCTCACTTCAGTAAGTTGCATTTATCATGTAGAGAACGTTAATACAAGGTGCTTACTAACATATTGTGATTGTCCATATTGCTTTCTTTGCTGGCTGGATTCATTTTTCCATCACATTATACCCTGCTTGTTTCCATGGTTACAAACCACCCTGCAGTCCATCAGTGGTGGCCGTGCTTGTACACTATAGGAAAAAGCATCAGCCGCTCTGGTGGCCGGGACCGCGGGAGTGCACATAGGCTAGTGCTTTTTCCTATATGGATTGCTGGGTGGTTGTAACCATGGAAATGAGCAGTGTATAATGTGATGGAAAAATGAATTCAGACAGCAAAGGAAGCAATATGGAGAATCACAATACATTAGTAAGTGCCTTGTATTAACTTTCTCTACATGATAAATGCCACTTACTGAAGTGAGACAATCCATTTAAGCTCTAAATTGAATATAATGGAGAATTTTTGAAGTGAGCACTGCAGCTTCATTTTTTTTTCAGTACTGGAAACGTGACAGACGTGACATTGGACATGATAAAAATAAGATTAGGTGTCGGGACTGAAGACGTTGTCCACTGTAATGGGATTCTTATCAAGGGGTTAGTTCTAGCTGGAAGGGTTCCCGGATGATAAAGTGATCACAAAGTGCTCCATTTCTGGGATCTCCAGTGATTAGCTATGATCAGTGGGCTGGCAGCAAGTGGTTTCTCTACAGCACCCCCAGAGGAGAAATCAAGAATTACAGTGTCCATTCTAATGAATAGTCTGTCTGCATAAGATAAGAAGGACAGGTCCTCCAGAGCTTCAGGTGACCTTAGTAACTAAGAAATGAGGATCCTAAACACAAGATCTGCCTCTATTAACATTTCCTAATAGGATGTACAAAATCAAAATAGTTTTTTTTAATGGAGAGCCCTTTAAGTGTCTTCTGGAAATTCCCTCAATGTGTTTTGCTAGAGATATACGTCGTTCCTAGAGTGGCCAAGAACTTTAATCCCCCAAGTTGAAATGGAAGACTCCCTTTGATTTGCTAAAATAGACAAATTCTTTAAGGTCCCCAGTGAGGTGAAAATTTTCATAGAAGGCGAAAGTTGTTGTCTTCTGTGTAGTCGTTCCCCTTTGGAGACAGATGCATGACTGGCAACTTAGGTGACATCTTGGCAGTTGGGGCAGTGTGTCGCTCCACAGTAGAGGCAGGATTGGAGCGTTCACTACGAGTCCTCTATACTCGAACCCGACCCTCCTGGGATCCCAAACAGATCCTGGATTCATCACTAAAGACAATATGGTTCCAGTTCATAGCAATTCAGGTTTCTTGTCCAAGACAACATTGCAAACGAAAGCAACTGTGACTGGCTGTCCATGGCAGGACACATAATGGGTGCCATGACACCAAATTTACTTCTGCTAAGACCCTGAAAATGGTCCAACAGAGACAGGGGCGGGTAAAGAAGGTGCCACCTGTGTCTGGATGGTGGACAACAAAACTCTGGGAGCTGCTAGTGCTTTTCGGCATATCAGTCCTCTCTACGGGTGGTCTATCTGGGTCATCCGAAGCCAGTTCACTGTGTGTGCGTGCCCTCACGTAACCACTGCACCCAACACCCCCTAACAGCTAGGTCAAAACGGACTACAGTCCGGCAACTTGTGGACATAACCATCCTGCTTCTCCCAGTTCAATGATGCACTACCTCTTAGGCTAAATGCACATGATGGGGATTTTCCGCGTGGATTTGCATGCGAAAAATCCGTACAGCATGTACATTGTATTCTATGAGAATTTGAAAATCTCATGTACACGATGCGGATCTTTTCCTTGCGGATTTTGGACCTGCAGTGCAGATTTTAAAATCCACATCATGTCAATTTATTTTATTTTTCTTGACCGGATTTTCTCCATTCATTTCAATGGGTAGAGTAAAATCCGCATTAAATCCGCACCAATTGATGCAGATTGTCCGTACATGTTTCCCTGCGAACACCTGCGGATTTCAGTGCGCACATAAATACTGAACTTGTGCATTTACCCTTAAAGTCTGTCTACTGGGCAAAATGTCTTTCAGTGCGTCACAAAGGCATGTCTAGCAGTTAATGATCTTTTACCAACAGGTACACTACCCAAAAGTAGCTTCTGAGAACATTTTAATAGGACAGCGGGGGAAGCACTTTTACGCCCTCTTGTGGTGAGACCCAAGACCACATCTGTAATCATTTACATATCTGCCAGAGACATAACTGTATGCTGAGTTTTGTAGCAATAGGATATTTCTATCTAGGTGTGGTATTTTTTATTTTTTTTTGTCAATGAGTATATTTACAGATCTCTATCCTCATCCAGACGCCGTCACTCGCAGCTGCACAAGAATATCTGCTGCGGCGAAGACTCACAAGCGTAGCCTGGTATCCTGACATCACGCTTGACAGAGCTAAGCAGGACGCGGCCGGGCATGATGTGGGTGAGTTACCGGAGAGTTTGTTGCAGATTAACACTGTGAGGAAAAGAGGATCGACTGCAACGTATAACAATCCTCGCAAGTAAAATTCTGGTAACCCGCGGTCTCGTATGTGATGCTTCATCTCATGCCTTGGTTTACTTCGCACCTAGGTGTGAGGATGAATCAGAGACTGTGCAGCAAAGTAACTGAGATCAGATAGCAATCCCTGTGCCAAATATTGGTATAAATACGTCAGAACGTGCACCAGATGAAGCCATACCACAATATACAGTATTTCTTTAGGTTTCTCCATATACGCCAGCCTTTAGATTTAGTAGAACTACCATGTTCTGTATTTTTAACTTAAAGAGCATTTGTCCTGACTTATATATTGAGTTATCATTCTCATTATTTATATTAAAAATGGTAGCATATTGTAGATGCACACTGGCTGCTCACAATTGGCTGACACATGGTGTCACTCTTAAGCTTGTGCTGCGTTCACTGGGAACATGGCTAACAGTCAGCTTATTGTCATCAGAGAGCAGGATTAGAACAAAACATAATATAAAAGTGGAGGAATTTAAAATAGAATCACACCACAGACAACTCGGCTCCTCCTGGGAAGAACTCAGCTCTTCATCCTGGAAATAGCTCAGCCCCACCTGTCTCCTCCTGAAGACAGCTCAGCTCCTCCTGGGAACAACTCAGCTCTTCCTCCTGGAAACAGCTCAGCTCCACCTGTCTCCTCCTGGAGACAGCTAAGCTCCTCCTGGAAACAGCTCAGCTCTTCTTATCTCCTCCAAGGAACAATTTAGCTCTTCATCCAGGAAACAGCTCAGCTCCTTCTCTCTCCTTCAGGGTACACCTCAGCTCTTCATCCTGGAAATAGCTCAGCTCCACCTGTCTCCTCCTGGAGACAGCTCAGCTCCTCTTGGGAACAACTCAACTCTTCATCCTGGAAACAGCTCAGCTACTTCTCTCCCCATCCAGGGTACACCTCAGCTCTTCATCCTGAAGAAAGCCCAGCTCCACCTCTCTCCACATGGAGACAACTCAACTCATCCTTCCTTATCCTGGGAATAACACAGCTTTTTCTTCTGGGAACAACTCATCGCCTCCTCCTGGGAACTTCTAAGACCCTCCTCCTAGGGACAGCTCTGCTCCTCCTTCCTCTTCCTTGCAACAACCCAACTCCTCCTCCTGAGAGCAAATCAGTTCCTCATCCCAACATCAACGCAGCTTTTCCTGAGGACAACTCAGCACCTCCTCCTGGACACAGCTCTTCTCCTCCTCCCACCTTCCTCTCCCTTTAAGAGACTAATGCACACATCAGGAAGCATGCCCACTACATTCTCCCACAGAAGTCCATACGCTGTGACGGTTTGATGAGTAAGTAGGGTCAACAGAAAGGTTTCCTTCTAAGAGAATAGGAAATACCGTATGTTCATAAACAATATAGCCGTCACTCATAGCTTTCCTTCAGTTATCGATCAGGATTTTCAGAGGTCATTTGCAAGTTTAAAGGGCTTGTACAAGATTAAATAGGCATGGCGGCCTTCTTTTAGAAACAGCGCCACACTTGTCAGTGAACTGTAGGTGGTATGGCACCTTGGCCCTATTCTGTTTATTGGATTTAAGCTGCAATACCAGAGACAACTCACGGACAAACGTGACGCTGTTTCTGACAGAAGTCAGCTAGTTTTATTCAATTCTGTAAAAAAAACTTTTAAGAAGATATCTCATAAGTAAAAAAATTTAATATTTGAAGTAACGCCCCCCATTATTTTAACTATATCAATCCAACAAATGCATAATTTTCACTCTTTTTAACCAATCTGCAACTAAGGTCTATTCATTTTCCATGGGAGGGCAGTTCTTGTTAACCCCTTCTCCTATCGTCCTCTCCAGCATAGGAGATTGTCCCTCACACACAGTCCCAGTGATTCCACTAATAACAGGTAACGCCCCCATTTCCTTCTCTGCCGTCTAAAGAGAGATACAGCTATTAGGAGTAGGTCAAATATGATCGTCCTATGAGATCACTACACTGGCGCTGAGAGCGGGGAAGCTACTGAGCATGTCCGTCCACCACTGAATGCAGGAGAAGGTGGACCAGAAAGATAAACAGCAGGGGGCGCTACCAGAGAGGAAAACATAATGTACATAGAACCTAGCGATATTTTTATTGTATGCCTATTGCATTAATAGGTCATTTGAAATGCCCTCTACTTTGCATAGTCATCCTTTTTGTGAGATAACCCCTTTAAGACATTTTCACTCAGTGGCAACATTGTTACAGTTTTGATCTATTATCTATCGACATTATTTTACTCTTTTTTTTTTTTTACTTGCCCTTTGATTTAGAAAATATGACTGTATGATTTTCCGGAAGGAATTATCTCGATGCTTTCCAACAGTAAGAATTTTCTGCGTGGTGACATACGAGATAGGAAATAGCACATTGTGCCTATTAATGAGAATTTCAAAGAGCAAAATAAAACAGATGTATGACCTTCAATGCTCGGTGGAACAAGAGAGCTGGCTCTGCAGAAGGGAATCATGTAATACACTATATCCTTTTGGTACGAGTCAGGGGTCACATCCATATGGAGATGAGACTCTCCCGGAATAAGTAGTGTAGGTGACCCGGGATCAGGCGAGACCTGGAAGACTTCAGAGTGGAATAAAGCATTAAACGTGAATGGTCAATAAATCAAAATACAATGACAGCAAAGCGCTCCTGCAAATGAGAAGACGAAGGCATAGACTTAAGATTAAAGGAAGGTGAGAGAATGCTGCGCTCCCAGGCACAGGAGGAATTAGTCAATCAACCTCTGCAGCACAGAACAATAGCTTAGTCAGGTGGACCTTTGTTCTCCGGTGCTGGAGATGCCTCCTGAGGTTATTGGTCTGTGAATAAAAGCCACCAGCAGATCAAAATCCCGGTGAATCACTTCAGTTTTGCAAATGTGAGAAGAAATCTTTGGGGGGCAATTTATTATTCCCCTTACGCCTCTTTTTTGGAGTAGAAAAGTTGCAAATCCTCCGAATTTGCAACTTTTCGAAGCATTTGAGACTTTTTCTAGTCTCAATCTGCATTTTATTCTGACCTCGCCAAGTCTACAAAACGGGGCGTGGTTAGGGCGGAGGGAGGGCGTTGCAAAAACGGGGCTATCGGCCCTGGCTAATTCATCAATAAATAATAGGTGAAATCTATGGCAGCTCCGAGTTTCCTTAGATTTTATTTCAGCACACGGAGAGCCGGAGGAGGCATGTCATTTATAGCGCAGACCCTTGTGAGACACTTTGGAGGTCTGCTAATGAGCCTCTAGGAGCAACGGGGGCGTTGCCGTTACACCTGGAGGCTCTGCTCTCTCTGCAGCTGCCGCGCAGTGAAAACATCATCGCACCTGATCCCGTCAGTGCAGAGGGGGCAGCAGTTGCAGAGAGACCAGAGCCTCTAGGTGTAATGGCAACGCCCCCATTGCTCCTAGAGGCTCATTTGCATATAATAAAACATCAGTTTTCTCAGTAATGCGGACACATATGAACATGGGACCAACACAGATGCCTTCAGCTGCCAAGCGCAGATGTAACAGGTCAGCCAGTGTCATAGGGACAGATCTGCTGATAGATGCTCTTTAAACATAAAATAGTTGTTTTTTTCTTGCCGAAATTGACATATTTAGCCATCTTTGCTCTATAGGGGTTGGCGGGAATACAGAAGTTTTCAGTGAGGCCCGCTGCTTGCGTCTGCTATCTAAAGACTCATTACTAGCTCCTGTCCTGCGTGCTTGCTCCCGTGTGTCCATTTTCCGGTCTGCAGCTTGCTGACTTCCTTGAAGGCGTGGTCATGGTCACCTGCTCCGTTGCAGCCAACCACTGGTTTCAGCAGTGTCGTGTCAAATGGGGACACCTTACCGCAGAAGCCAGTGGTTGGCTCCAATGGAGCAGGTGACCATGACCACGCCTGCAAGGACGTCAGCAAGCCCGAGTATAAAAATGTGAGGAAGGAAGACAATATAAATGAACTATTCTGTGACTACCGCTTTGCAACCCTAATTGGCCAGACTTTCAGATTATTTCGACATCCTGCATCAGAATTCAACACAGAACTATCGTAATTTCTGGACTATAAGATCCTGGATTAACAGAAGCAAAACGCAGGAGAAAATCATTCCTTACATTAGAGGGAGAGAATAAACCCTGCATAAAGTGATCCTCCAATTTAAAGGGAGTGTCCCATTAAAAATATTCTACATGCGACTGAATCTGAATATTTTCAGAATTGCATGTAATAAAAATGTATCTGTATAGCGCCACCTGCTGTTTGTTCTTTTTATTATTATTTTTTTGCAAGGTTGCACATGCTCAGTTTAGGCCTTGAACTGCTACCAGCCAGATCTACCGTGACAGTTAGGATCCATTCAGGGGCGTAGCTAAAGGCTCATGGGCCCTGGTGCAAGAGTTCGGCTTGGGCCCCTCTACCCTCAGTGCTTTGTGTGTCTTCTTATGCGGCAGCGACTGCTACCTCTACACCCCTTATAGCTACGCCTCTGGGTCCATTCACACGTCCGTAGAATGGGTCCGCATCCGTTCATCTGTTCCGCAAATCTGTGGAACGGATGCTGACCCATTCATTCTCAATGGGGACGGAAAGGATGCGGACAGCACACATTGTGCTGTCCGCATCCGCATTTCCGGTCCGCAGCTCTGTACTTCCGGTCCCGAAAAAAATAGAACTTGTCCTATTCTTGTCCGCAACAGCGCTCAAGAATAGGCATTTCTATAGGGGTGCCGGCCCGGTGTATTGTGGATCCGCAATACACAACGGACGTGTGAATGTAGCCTAACAGGGAGAGAGCTGCAGCAGAATTTGACATGCCCCCTGAGCTAGGTAGAGGGAGATCTACAGAATAGAAGACACACCCCCTGAGAAAGGACATGCCCCCCTGAGCTGCAGCTGAAAGGACAAATTCCCTGAGAAAGGACACTACCCTGAGCTGCAGCAGAAAGGACACACCCTCATGAGAAGGGGCACACCCCTGAGCTGCCAGCTTGAAATAAATCTAGCAGAACAATGGGAGCAATGAATGGGGAGATCTCTAGATCCATGTGAGGTACAGGGCTGGTTCTAGCTTTGTTAGAAAGAGGTTGTCATGTTCTAGATGATGTCTGATTGTCGATGTTCTTACGTTAATCATTATATAACCTTTTTAAGTGTCTTATACTTTCCCTATCACTCACCAATTACAATACGACGGCTCCAAGTCCTCATTTAAGCATGAGCTGTCTAATTCTGAATGAGAGAAGACAGTCTGGGACACATTTAACCTTCACGCTGTCAGTGCGACTGCAGGTGAAAATGACTCGCTTTCATGTCATTTGGATACAGAAAAATGACGCCGGCGGATTAGCTCCACGACTGTGATATGCCCAAATGTTATTATAACATCTACAATGGATTCTTAATATCTCTAATGAAATCTTTAGAGGGAAACAGCGGAGTTCATTCAATCTGCGCACGGAAGATGAGGAGGAAAATGGAACAGCGTATTTATTTTCTCCCGCTAAGGTTCGTGGCGGTACTTAGAAGACCCATCACAGCCATGTCATTCACTGCTGAGCACATACTTGAAACATCATGAAACATTATTTGATTGGTTTATGACACACTGTGCGCATCAGTTCTGCCCCCGGCACCAGTCTCCGCGACGTCTTGGAATTATTGCTCTCCCTGCCCTGTACACACCATTTACCTTCTCGTCGGCAGATTTCATACTGTTTGGACAAATCCATTTACAGCAGAGTTTACACTCTTAACCCTGTCGGCACCAACTGTAGCGCTTTACCTCCTTTAACCCCTCCCTGCCCACTTCTGTTCTACTCTTTTCGTTAGGAAATGTCTCAGTCTTGCTCATCCACTCCAGGGCCCAGGCAGTCTATTCACGCCGGAGTTCCTCTCCTCCTGCCTGATAATCCCGGACGTCAAAGTAACACTGTCCTCCCTCAAAAACTGATGTCTGCTTTCAGATGTTAATGCCTCTCATGAGCACTTTCTTTCTCCTGCTCTTAAGGGGCCAACGTGCATGCACTTTAATCTTCACCAGCCAATAGTTCACCACCTCCCCCTGTGAGAAAGCGCCTGAGCAATAGGTTCTAGTTCGCTAGTTTCCTGTAAATGTGGGCTTTTGTTAGTTTGCCTGTTCTATGTACTGACCTCTGCCTGACTCCTGGCTTTGATCCTTCGTTGCCTGACCCGACCTCTGTCTGATCTCTTCTAACCCTGAGCTGACCACGCTGACCTTGGGCTGTTTATCAGATCTCACAAACTCTGCCTGCCCCGACCTCGGCCTGTCCCTTACTACAATTTTGCATATTCCCTGGGTGCTCCGTATCGGAGTCTCTCGATCCCCATAGGTGAGAAGTCATTTGGACCGAGATAATTCCAGGAGGTAGCAGTCTGGTGGTTCCCTACAGTGAAGTCCAGATGCCTGTAGGTATTGGACAAAGTGGAGAACCCCCAGAGATGAGCAAATCGATTCTAAAATTCACAAATTAGACTAGAATTTTATGTCATTTGATTTGGAAGAATTCAGGAGAAAGAGAGAGAATATGGGACTTTTACAGGCTGGGGAGTACATAGAAATCAATGGGCCCAAAAGCAAAAAACTAAATTGGGTCCCCATCCCTAGCACCCCCCGTTTCCTGTCCCTCACCCCTGGCCCTTTCCCCATGTACTGCGCCTGCTGCTGCATATTATATAGTGTGCTATACCCCCCATGAACTGTGACTAATGTTGCATATTATAAAGGGCCCAATATCTAGGGTTGCCACCTTTCTCAACAAAAAAATTCCAACCAAGTTTACACAGGAAAAAAGGGGAACGTGGTTTATGAGCGTGGCTTAACACAGTAATTATTCTATTTCTGTCACATATATCCGGAGGGGGAACCCATTGTTTGCCGATTTATTCAGTCACTATTGGGGCTGGGCACATTTGTAGGCAGCAGGCTCCATCTAGTGGTGGCTGCAGGTAACCCACCGTTACATTTTTATGGTAATGTAAGGCATATAAGCCAGCAGCTCAGTGCTGGACCCACTCCCACCCACCTTAGGCCTGATAGCAGTACTTTGCCTTGCCTCTATGGCAGATACTCTGCTGCCAGGGCCATCTCCTGTACTTTAATCTGATCTATTAAAATGCAATTACATTTTTGACGGAGGCCGTGAAGCAGAAGTGGTAGCATGTTGTGTAACTAATCCCCGTCAGTTCTTTGGAGACATGACAAGGGCTAAGCATGATCAGCGGGGTTCATTTTCTCCTTCCTCCTCAGATCAGACACAGATCCACAGATTGCCTGAGGTGGTCATAAATATGTAGGACACGAAAGTGGCTGCGGCTGGAACAAAGCCAGGAGGTTTTCATCGGACGTGAACCTGGCATTGCCCATCTGATTGGCTTTTATAGGTGGGGTCGTCGGTACACGACGTGATGTTCGGCGGTACATCGACTACTGGAGAATTAAACTCTTCGCACAGAATTGCCGGGTGAGGGATCCGGGACGTGCATCCGCAGCAAGTCATTGGCTTGTAAGAAGCTTTGGTATTAAAATTCTAATTAGGCCAATCAACATAATGATGTGTTACCCTAGAAACTTGGCATATGTAAGCCCACACCGACCAGATCTTGAAGAAAATGAAATGCCAAAGATAAAATAAATTCAGAATTAGTTTTCTAGCTCTGGTCCGCAATGAAAGAAAACACCTAAATATATTTATAGCCCGGAACATTCAAGAGGTTATCTTTGCGGCTGAAGAGGCGCAGCGCTATGGCGCATGACACGTCCCCTTCCTTACGCACCAAGCACAGTGCGTACATTTACTAGTGGCTGTGTCTGGTATTGCACCTCAGTCCCATTCACATGAATGGGACTGAGCTACAGAACCAGAGACAGTCATTGCCAAATGCACGGCATTGTGCCTGAAATGCAATGAATGGGATGCAGAGCAGTCAGCTCAGTGCCGTGCCTACCATAAAGGCAGACCACAAAACTGCTATGGGCCCAGGGGGTAGCGGGATCCAGAACTGAACTCTTTCTCCCCTTCCCAACATAAATGCACTGCATTTTCCTGCAGCCTCCACTAGGGGGAGCTCGGTGTAAAGAGATTTTTTTCAGTTGACATTGCATGTTATGGTAACTGGATAAATTCCTGCGCACTGAGCTCCCCCTGGTGGTGGCTTCAGGCAGCCAGTTTTATAATATTTTATGTGAGGAGAAGCATCTCATACAATTTATTGTTAATAGAACAGGTACTTTATTACTTTGTTCCGCTTTTTCCATCACTTTTTTCCACTTTTCATTAAATATTTCTTCCACTTAACTTAAGTTTTGCTATAGGATCCTAGGGGATACATGTATACCCCACTCAGTGAGTGTTTCTGCGAGATGGACCCTCACTGATCTGATATGGTTGGCCTATCCTTATGAGAAGTCATCAATAGTGCAGCCCTGAAAAAAACCTTTACAAACTGTTTAACGCCAGGTCAAAATGTACCATACCACTGACCACTATGAAGGGTGGACAGTACACCTTTTAGAGGGTTGTCTCACCACAATACAGACCCTTTCATATTGGAGCCACCATGGTTGGTAGCATGGTATTTTAGTGGCTCTTTCACCTTTAACTCCTTGTAATGTGGTTGGTTAGTGATACCAGATACCTGGCCGCGTTCCTGAGGTCTGAAGTAACTATACAAGTGTACTGCACACTGAAGACCTTTAGGAGGAACACCTTGGACAGGAAGCTAGAAAACATCTAGCTATGTAACAAGGCTCCACTGAGACCACTACCTCTCTTTCTATCATATGGGCCTTGGCCAGGGGCCATGTTGGGAACTGGTCGATTGGGAGCTCAATCTTTTGTTGATGGCTTTGGTGGTTGTTACTGTTTACTTTTTGTATACATATATCTTTTTATGCACCTAAGGGCTCTTTCACATCGGCGTTTTTGCTTTCCGTCCTAGAGTTCCGTCCTCGGGGCTCTAGGAAGGAAAGATACTGATCAGGATTATCCATAATGCATTCTGAATGGAGAGAAATCCGTTCAGGATGCATCAGGACGTCTTCCGTTCAGTATGTGAAGGTTTTTTGGACATTGACAAAACCGCAGCATGCTGCGAATTTGTCTCCGTCCAAAAATCCGGAAGACATGCCATAACGCCGAATCGGGAATTAATGCCCATTGAAGTGCATTAATCCGGATCCGGCATTAAGCTAAACGTCGTTTCAGCGCATCGCCAGATCCGACGTTTAGTTTTTGCGAATGGTTACCATGGCAGCCAGGATGCTAAAGTCCCGGCTGCCATGGTAAAGTGTAGTGGGGAGGCAGGGGATAAGTATACTTACCTTCTGTGCGGCCCCTGGGTCCCGGGGCGCTCCACAATGACGTCAGAGCACACCATGAGCATGGATCACATGATCGCATGGATCACGTGATCCATGCGCGTAGGGCGCTCTGACGTCATTGTGGAGCGCCCCGGGAGCCGCACAGACTGTAAGTATCGGCTCCCCCGCTCCCCACTAATTACTATGGCAACTAGGACTTTAGTAGCGTCCTGGCTGCCATAGTAACACTGAAAGCATTTTGAAGAATTAAATGGTTCAGTTTTGTCCCGATTCATTGTTAATGGGGACAAAACTGATCAGGATGGATTCATCCGTTACGTTTTGTAGCGTTTTGTTGCTGGACACAAAACAGCTGCAAGCTGCGCATCCGGTTGCATTAAATCTAAATTGAACAAACCAGATCCGGTATGAAAATCATTGTAAGTCAATGGTGCCGGATCCGTTATCGAAAAAAACGGATCCGGCACCATTGACTTAGGTTGGGTTCGTATTTGCGTTATGGAATTCCATTATAGGTTCTATTATAGCAGAGGTATAACGGAATATAATGGAATTTTAGGATGAAATGCAAAATGGATGCTTTTAAGAGGCATTCTGTTTTGCTCCGTCCCAATAAATGTCTATGGGGACAAATAATGGTTCCGTTTGGTTCCGTTATACATGACGGAAAAAATAGTCCTGTCGACCTATAATGGAATTCCATAACACGAAAGTGAACCCGCCACTGCATTGATTTTCATGCCAGATCCGTTATTTTTGTGCCCATTGATTTACAATTATTTTCATACTGGATCCAGTTTGTTCAGTTTTGATTTAATACAACCAGATCTGGCCAAAATGGATGTAATAAATGTCATGGATCCTCTCCCGGATCTCAAAACCGGAATTAACAACGCAGATGTGAAAGTATCCTTAAGGCCTTATTCACACATCCGCAATGTAGTCCGCATGTATTCCGCAATTTTGCGGAATACATGCGGACCCATTGACTGTGAATGGGGCCAGGAAAGATGCGGAGAGCACACACTGTGCTCTCCGCATCCGATTTTGCGGAGCGCGCCGCCGATTTTCCGGTCCGCTGCTCCGCAAAAAAAGTAGAGCATGTCCTATTCTTGTCCGCATTTGCGGACAAGAAGAGGCATTTTCTATGGAGTCCGGGCAATGTGCGGTCCGCAAAAATGCGGAATGCACATTGCCGGTGTGTCCGTGTTTTGCGGATCCGCGGCTCCGTGGATCCGCAAAACACAACGGATGTGTGAATAGGGCCTAATCGTGTCATGGATGGGACAACCCGAGAAGAGCTAATCCTGAAGGGCGCAAACCCTGTCTATGATGACATACACTTCTTCAGGAGCAGTGTGATATTTAATCTGTCTGAGACCACAAGCTATTCTGACCTTAAAGGGGTTGTCTGGATCTTTTTTTTTTTTTATCCTGCCCCCCAACCTGCTCCCTACTGCTTGGTTCCGGCTCCGGGGTTGTCTGCTCTACACTTCCGAGCTTCGTCAATATCTGCATAGAAGGGATCACATGCTCTATTTAAGCCAATGACTGGCCTTACCGATTACGTGTCCCTAAGCGGCATGTGACTGTTGAGCCTCTATACCACCTGGGTACATGTACCACTTGGGGACACGTTACTGCTGAGGCCATTGAATGGCTGCAGTGGTATAAAGGACAGGGCATAAATACTGACCGTGTGGAAGAAGTCTTAGGCTTCTTGCACCCGGCCATTGTGGTCCCTTGGCCGTATTGCGGGTCGTATACTGCGGTTCCGCAATACACGGGGCACAGGTCGTGTGCATTCCGCATCACTGATGCGGACCGATTCACTTGAGATGCGGTGCGGAAGCACGCAACGGAACCCCACGGAAGCACTCCGGAGTGCTTCCGTGGGGGGGTTCCGATCCCTGCTTTCGTTCTGCAAAAAAATAGAACTTGTTCTATCTTTTTGCGTAACGGACGGATCACGGACCCATTCAAGTTGAATGGGTCTGGATCCGTCCCAGCCGCCGCACGGATGTTTCCCGAACATTGGGGAGCACAAATTGTGGTCCCCAATGCACGGAATGGAACCACAGCGGCCGTGTGCAAGAGGCCTTAGTCATATGAAGATGATAATATGAGTGAGATGCAATACCAGGCATGGCCTATTGCTAAGAGTGGCGCTGTTTCTCAGAAATGAAACAGAAAGCCTTTTTTCCTCTATTCGCATACAACCCCTTTAAGTGAATGCAGTAGGCGGCCATTCTTCGAAGCACCAGACCCACAGGACCAACCTACCAATACACAGAGTAATCTTACATAGATTTGTATCCTAGGACAACACTCTGACATCCCAGTCCTTTCAGACTGTAGTAAATATGGCTTTTATGTCACCTCCTGATTCCTGCACGTCACATTTGATGCTTTGTTATGAAAGGAAATAGCACGGAAATGATAAAATGTCAGCTGCGCTCATTGTTCACCGCCTTGAGTGCCTTGCGTTATTTTTCCCTAATTTGAGAAATGCAAGATTTTACTTTTTTCCATCTGTGAAAAGAAAATGACTGCACTGAATCGAGGCGGTGAAATTAATACCGTTTCAAAGCACCTGTCACCTTTCATTTGATCCGGGGTGAGTTCTCCGGTACAGTTAGCGAACGCGGTAATATTGGTCTAGGAAGGGAAGTTCGACATGAGTGACAAAGGCCAGCTAGTTCTTATGGAATATCAGCGGAGCGGTAAAAATATCCAACATAAGGTATATGGGTTTGGATACAGTGGGGCAGATTTACTAAACGGGGGTTTAATACTGATGACCAATCCTCAGAATAGGTCATCAATATCAGGTCAACAACACCTGGCACCGCCGCCGCTGATCAGCCATTTGAAGAGGCCCCAGTGCATCGGTGAGTAACTCCAAGCACAGCGCCATCTATTGGATAGTGGCTGTGCTTGGTACTGCAGCTCAGCCCTAATCACTTGAATGGGACTGCACTGCGCCCAGGCCATGTGGTCGATTAATGTGATGTCACTGGCCTAGGAAGAGGCTGATCAGCAAGACTGCTGGGTGATGAATCCCCACCGATCAGATATTGATGACCTATCCTGAGGACAGGCCATCAATATTAAAATCTTAGACAATATCAGGTGGTGGGGGAATGTATCTAGATGGCAGGGGCGTAGCTAACGGTTCATGGGCCCTGGTGCAACAGTTCAGCTTGGGCCCCCCTTCCCTCAGTGCTTTGTGTATCTTCCTATGAGGCACAAGGGTCTTTGGGCCCCCTTAGGCTCCTGGGCCCAGTAGCAACTGCTACCTCTGCACCCCCTATAGCTACGCCCATGCTAGATGGGGCTTCTGCTTTGACTTTGCACAAAAGTTGTGTGTTGTTTGATAAAATTGACACTCCTTTAAAGGGGATCTCCAGGCTACAGAAATTGGTAACCTATCCTCTGAACAGATCCTCAATATCAAATCGGTGGGGTCCTAGCTTTGGATTGCTGCAGCACTGGTAACCAACAGTGGATGGAGTGGAAGCCGAAGGCTCTGTACACTGTATATTCCGACGCTGGTGTATTTTAGTTCAGTCTGCTCCCATTCGCTTAAATGGAAGTAGAGCTGCAGTACCCCAGCATGGCCACTACAGAATGTGTGGCGCTGTCTGCTTCCAGGACTGTATAGTGTTGCAACTGACCGAAACTGCTGATCCGTGGAGGTGCGGGTGTCGGGCCCCCTCTGATCTGATATTGATGACCTATCTACAGCAAGGCCCTGAGAAGCCGGTGCAGATGATAGGAGTGGTAGTTGCCCTGATGAAGTACTGTGTCATGGTGTACTCAGTCTGTTGCTCCCTGGGGATCGGAGCAGTAGAAAGGTATTTTGAAGAACTATGCCAGAAGTAAACGTATAATAGTCTCTCTTTACTTAGTGCAAAATATAATTTGTGGAACATTCAGCAGCAGTAAGTACAAAGTGCAGTTTCTTCACCAGGTATGGTGGCTGGTTGAGTGGCAAATAAGTGGTACTTGCAAGCACTTGTGGATATAGGTGTCCACTGTAAGATAAAGGTTTGACGTTAATATGGCCTGATGTTTATTCTAGGTGATGGGTGTCTGACCTGCTTTCCCTCACCGGCAGTAGGGTCTGTGTAGCTGAATCCTGCTGGTCACTCTGCTGATTTTTTCAGATGTAAATTTAAATTTTCCTAGAGTAAAGGTCTCACATGTGCTTCCTTCCTCCACACGCTCTACTCTGGAACTCCCCCTCCTCTCAGGAAGTAGGACCAGCCCACTCCGACAAAGAGAGGAGGAACAGGGTGGTTAGCCCTGTTCCTGCCAACCATACCTCTTCTGCTGGAATGCATTGCAGGAACATGAAACATAACACAATACATATAAAACAATTGCAGCAGATACTCCCAGGTCCAGGGTATTGCATATCCTCCAAAGTCCCAAAATAACATGTTGGTACCAGCTGGAGATGAGGTGGCGCTGTGCTTTCCAATTAACGATCATTGAGGGTCACAGTGCTCAGACCCCAATTAATTGACGATGAGATGTCCTTGTGAAATTCCAGCTATGTCTACAATTCAGAACCAATAGGGAAAGTATAATTTTTGGATGTCTTTTACTGCTTTAGGCCTCATGCACACGACAGTATTTTGCGGACCGTATACTGGCCGTTTTTTCAGTTCAGTATACTGACAGTATACTGAACCATTCACTTCAATGGGACCGCAAAAAATACTGAAGTGTCTCCGTATGCCTTCCGTTTCCGTTTTTCCGTTCCGTTTAAATATAGAACATGTCCTATTCTTGTCCGCAAATCACGTTCAGTGGCTCTATTCAAGTCAATGGGTCCGCAAAAAAAACGGAAGGCATACGGAAGTGCATCCGTATGTCTTCCGTATCCGTTCCGTTTTTTGCGGAACCATCTATTGAAAATTTAAAGACCAGCCCAATTTTTTCTATGTTATTACTGTATACTGTATATGCCATACGGAAAAACGGAACCGAAACGGAAACACAACGGAAGCAAAAAACGGAAAAACAGATCCGAAAAAAACGGACCGCAAAACACTGAAAAAGCCATACGGTCGTGTGAATGAGGCCTTACCCTGGGTTCAGACCTGAGCGTTCTTAAAACGCGCGTTTTACGCGCGTTTTTGTCGCGCGTATTTCAGCGCGTTTTTGCAAATAGGAAACGCGCGTAAAACGCGCGTTCTTGTGATTGACTACTGTGGTGTCAATCACAAAACGCGCGTCAAACGCCCCAAAAGAAGCTCAAGTACTTGTTTATGCGTTGGGCGTTTTACAGCGCGTTCAAATGCGCTGTAAAACGCTCAAGTGTGAACCACTCCCATAGGGATGCATTGGTTTTAATCTGTTGAGCGTTTTACAGCGCGTTTGAACGCGCTGTAAAACGCTCAGGTGTGAACCCAGGGTTATGGTGAGATAGTACACATGCATGCTCAACTTTCTAACGTGGACCCGATTGATGGCAAAACCAGAGGAGTAACAGTCCGCTGTATGCTACGCCATGTACAAGAAATGCGAATTTTCAGTAAGAATGTGAACATATTTACAGGTAATAAAGGAAAAGTCTATAAAACTATAGATTGTGGAAATACTATAACTGGCACCAAACACGGAGATGTGACTGAGATACATAGCAGGAATGCATTTTATTAGGAATAGTGGAGCTGGCGCTCCTGTAAATAGAGCTATTTGCTTACATCTTGAGAAGTATAAAACCAGAAAATATAGACTTGACTCCAATGCATGAGATACAAGTACATCTGCCTCGAAATGATACCGCCAAACCCAAACAGACCGTGATGGAAACCAGAGGAATATATTCATATATAGGAAGTATACCCGTTTTTTGTTCTTTTTTTTTTTTTATAAACGAGGTGACAAACAAACGTAGCTGCCATTACAGCTCCCATAGACTCTCATTACCCTTCTTCCTCGAAAGCAAAGCTGCTTACGCAGGCAGTGATATATCCCCTCTGTCCTGCTTTATATAACTGGACATATTTGTCAAGGAAATGGCTTGTGCCAAGTGCAAAACCTCTTCAGAGGGTCTGAGTGGAAAGTAATAGCGATGAGCAGCATAGGCAATATTCATTTTCACAATATTTTGCAAATTGTTGGCCTAATATTCACCATAAGTTCACAAATTCTAGAATTCGTGATCTCCAGTCATTATTTTCTTGATTGCGAAAATCGGCAATGTAATATGCGCGTATTGCGCGCGCAATGCAGCCATGGCTCACTTTTGCTACATTTTTCAAGCTGCTAGACACTAATCCCTATCACACTACCTAACACCCTGCACTGGAACCTATCAGCTACACTATATCACTATCTAACCTATACGGATGACCCGGCTCATCCACCTACATTTTCCCTCCATTGATTATCCAGTTCCCCATTGATCAGTTGAAACCAGATCCACACCAACGACTTTAGCTCCTGGGCGTCAATGCAAAGTAGAAAACCGTGGCTACTTTTTTCCATACCTGTCTACGGGTTGTGTTCAGTATTGCAGCTTGGCTCTATGGAAATGAATGAGACTGAGACCGAGCTGCAATACCATGCATAACCTGTGAATGAGTGGGGCGCTGTTTGAGGAAGAAATCAGCCATGGTTTAATAATCCCATACAACCACTTAACCCTTTTCTTTATTAGCCTGGTAGGCTTTTTACTGACGCTCTATCTAGCAGAAATATAGAAGTCGAGATCACCAAGTGGCGGTATGATATACTGACTACCGGTTGCCTTGCTGACTCTCGGCCTCTGCGGGGCCGCGAGCATGAGATCTTCAGTTAATAGTGAAATATGCACATGTGTAATTTTGCAGAGTGTAAGATTTTATGCGGCTCCTAAATGAGAACCCTCTCGTCTGACAAGGTTATCAATATTTGCAAATGATCATTAGCGGACAATTTTCAGCCCCATTTAGCAGATGACTACGGCTCACATCTGTAACGCGGTGGTGATCGGCGGATGACCCGCTAACGGGGTAATTTATTATTAAGGGATGTGGAGAGATCCTGCAGGAACCAGGGTGATGCAGCTTTGCCTTAACTTCTGGGAAAGGAAGGGAACCTTGAATCCTAAGTAACAGGAAGGAGGAGAGATAATGACATGAGGCTATGGGATATCCGGAGGAAACCGAAACTCCACAAACCCTAGAAGAGTCCAACGGAGTCCATCATAGGATGAAACGAAAAGCGCCATCCTAGTCATGGTTCTGGCCTAGGAAAATGAGTAGTGCATAAGTGAAAGAGCCTAAGGTGGGGGAATTAAAGTGGTTGTGCCACCAATAGATGTTATTATAATATAATTCAGCATGAAAAACAAGTGACTTTTGTAATTTACCTACTGTTACAAAAATGATCCAGTTGTGAGTAGAGATGAGCCAACTTTAAAAAAAAGTTCGGCGTTCGGGTTTTGGTAATCGCCGCATCCCGTTATGGATTCCACTACCGCGGACTATCGGGGCATATGGAATCCATAAGGGGCGGCTTCCACGAACCCGAACTGTTGAACAGCCGAAGGACCTGGGGTGACGTCACTGTCATGTGATCAGTGCAGGGGGCGTGGCTCAGCACGGGATTTGTAAATATCTCTTGTGGCTCAAAAGTTAATACAAGCTGTAATCCAGCATCAGTACGTGATACAATGTACTTACACAGTAACAATGTTTGATGTAGAAACCTAGTGGTGTATTTTGGCAAGATAAAACACATGGTTCTACATGACATCTGACTAGTACTTGCCCTTTAAGAGTCACATCGGACATGTAAATGATAACACAAAGCACCGCACATCATGTACACTGGTATTTACAGTACATACAGTATTTACCGGACAAGGTCAAACCTTATTCTGTAAATGAGTCTTAGTGGTGCGCCTGTCCTCTTCGAGGAGCCTCGAGAAAAGCGGTGCAGTCAGCATCTCACAGTAAAGAGACGGATACAATCCAATTTAGGTGGAAATTCTACACGAAGCACACAGGCCTTTTGGCTGCAGTGATTAATTGTAAAGCTGCCAGCCTTCCAGGTGACATAATTGGGTGACTGAGGACAGGGGTGTGAAGACGTCCTTAACCTCTTGGGGACACAGGGCGTACAGGTACATCCTGTGTATTTCCGATCACTGCCACAAGGCGGGCGGTGATGGGAACAAGCTGCGTGCTGAAATCATTCAGCAGGCACCTTGGTACAATGCCGAGGGGGATCCTGTGACCCCCTGTATCAGCGATCGCTGCAAATCGCAGGTCAATTCAGACCTGCAGTTTGCAGCACTTTCGGAAGTTTCTGATCAGCATCAGGAACTTCAAAATTACGTTTTTTGTATTTGGGGGTGCGGGCGGGCGGGCCCGCGATCATCCGCCCGTCCTCCTCTCATTTCCAGGATGGCCGACCGGTTAGCAGAGTGTCAGCACATTGCTGAAACTCTGCTTGAAACGTCTGACATCTGTGCTGTGCTCCCCCTCCCCCTAAAACGCTGTTATTGTATTAAACATATTATGTATCGCCGCGTCTGTAAAAACCTTCTCTATAAAAATAACACATGACCTAACCCCTCAGGTGAACACAGCAAAAAAAATTACATAAATACGGTGTCAAAAGGCATTTTTGTCACCATACATCACAAAAAGTGTAATAGCAAACAACCAAAATGTCATATGCA
The DNA here is from genome assembly GCA_033119425.1 of Bufotes viridis. NCBI lineage: Eukaryota > Metazoa > Chordata > Amphibia > Anura > Bufonidae > Bufotes > Bufotes viridis. The sequence goes on along the minus strand of CM065596.1, from coordinate 19,713,826 downwards.
CCCCAAAATAGTGCCAATAAAACCGACATCTCATCCTGCAAAAAACGAGCCGCTACAGTCACCCAAAAAAAAAAATATATGGCTTTCAGAATGAGAAAACACTAAAAAATCTTTTTTTTCAAAAATGCTTTATTATGTAAAACTGAAACAAAACCCCACAAAAGTTCTCATATTTGGTATTGTCACGTCCGTAACAACCTGCTCTATAGAAAAAGCACACGATCTAACCTGTCAGATCAACAATGTAAATAACAAAACAAAACGGTCCCAAAACAGCTATTTTTTTTGCAAATTTTCCATTTTAATCAATTTTTCCAGTAACAAAGCAAGAGTTAACAGCCAAACAAAACTCAATATTTATTGCTCTAAATCTGTAGTTTGCACAAACACCCCATATGTGGCCGTAAACTGCTGTATGGCCAAATGGCAGGGCACAGAAGGAAGGGAACGCCATATGGTTTTTGGAGGGCAGATTTTGCTGGACTGTTTTTTTGACACCATGTCCCATTTGAAGCCCCCCGATGCACCCCTAGAGTAGAAACTCCAAAAAAGTGACTCCAATCTAAGAAACTTCACCGCTCAAGATATTCAAAAATGATTTTACAAACTTTGTTAACCCTTTAGGTGTTCCACAACAGTTATTGGCAAATGGAGATTACATTTCAGAATTTCTATTTTTTGTTACCTTGCCTCCAAAAAAGTGTAATATAGAGCAACCAAAAATCATATTTACCCTAAAATAGTACCAACAAAACTGCCACCTTATCCCGTAGTTTCCAAAATGGTGTCATTTTTTGGGAGTTTCTACTCTAGGGGTGCCTCAGGTGGGCTTCAAAATAAACCAGTCCAGCAAAATCTTCCCTACCTTCTGTGCCCTGCTGTTTAGCCATACAGCAGTCTACGACCACATATGGGGTGTTTCTGAAAACTACAGAATCAGGGCAATAAATATTGAGTTTTGTTTGGCTGTTAACCCTTGCTTTGTTACTGGAAAAAATGGATTGAAATGGAAAATTTGCCAAAAAATAAAAATTCAGAAATTTTATCTCCATTTGCCATGAACTCTTGTGGAACACCTAAAGGGTTAACAAAGTTAGTAAAACCAGTTTTGAATACCTTGAGGGGTGTAGTTTCTAGAATGGGGTCATTTTTGGGTGATTTCTACTATGTAAGCCTCACAAAGTGACTTCAGACCTGAACTGGTCCTTAAAAAGTGGGTTTTGGAAATTTTCTGAAAATTTTCAAGATTTGCTTCTAAACTTCTAAGCCTTGTAAAGTCCCCCAAAATGAAATGCCATTCCCAAAATGATCGATACATGAAGTAGACATATGGGGAATGTAAATTAATAACTATCTTTGGAGGTATCACTATGTATTATAAAAGTAGAGAAATTGAAACTTTGAAATGTGAAAATTTTTCAAAATGTTTGGTAAATTTGGTATTTTTTTATAAATAAAAATGAATTTTTTTGACTCTATTTTACCAGTGTCATGAAGTACAATATGTGATGAAAAACAATCTCTGAATGGCCTGGATAAGTAAAAGCGTTTTAACGCTATTCACACATAAAGTGACTGGTCAGATTTGCAAAAAATGGCCTGGTCCTTAAGGTGAAAATTAGCCCGGCCCTTAAGGGGTTAAGTAGCTAATTTACTAGCATTTAGTAGAAATCTGGCTTCATTGCTGTAAACAAAAGCAAGGTCACAGGTTGTGTGTGCTCCAAGGATAAGAACTGCAGCCTTCCTTCAGCTGGGACAGGGGGAAGATCAGGCTAATCATTGGAGACTTCCTAATAATATAGACATTGTGTCAGTCAATCTATCCATCATCTATCTATCTATCTATCTATCTATCTATCTATCTATCTATCTATCTATCTATCCTCTATTTTTCCCTATTGCCCTGTCAAGACTATAGTGCAGCGGCGGACATACTGCTCAGTGCGGGAGGGGGGCCCATGTGCAGCTTCTGAGGCAGGGCAGCTGGAGATGAGCGCTTCCGTTGTGGAAGCGGTTCATCTCTATATTCATCTGTATCACCGTCCTAAGGACAGCGATACAGATGAATGGTGCAGTGGGACAGGGGAGAGGTGTCTCCCTTCCCGTTCCTCTGATAGGCTACAGCCCTAGTGCCTGCAGCCTATCAGAGGGCGTTGCTAGAGGCACGGTGACATCATTGCGCCACCTGAGCCATACAGCGCGGGACACAGGCCGGAAGAGGCTTTCATTGCATCGCTGAAAGAGTTATGGAGGTAAGTATATGTGTTTTTTTTTTTTTTTCATTTACGCTATGCTGGGGGCCATATCTTTTAAACTGGCACACATGGGGGGCACTATGGAGAAGGGGTGGAGGAGCGCTATGGGGCATCTACTGGTGGGGAATTATATATTGTGACACATGGGGGCACTACGGAGAAGTGGGAGAGAGGAGCGCTATTGTGTCAATATATAGGGGTATTATACTGGCACACATTATGGGGGCACTATGGAGAAGGGGTGGAGGAGCGCTATGGGGCATCTACTGGTGGGGCATTATATATTGTGACACATGGGGGCACTACGGAGAAGTGGGGGAGAGGAGCACTATTGTGTCAATATATAGGGGTATTATATTGGCACACATTATGGGGGCACTATGGAAAAGGGCGGAGAGGAGCATTATTGGGGCATTTTATACTGGCACATTATGTCAGGCACCATGGGCAAGAGGGGAGGAGCACTATGGGGTCACTATATAGGAGTATTTTATACTGGCCCAAATTATAGGGCACTAGGGGCACTAAGAGGGGTTTTTGGGGCATTGGCACACATTATGAGGGCACATTGGCGAAATTGGCCCTACTTTTTATACTGCCACACAACAGGGCATTTTTATGTACTGGTACACATTATAAGGGGGCATTTTTCTACTGACACACATTATAAAGAGAATTATTACTACCGGAGGCAATATGATGGGCTTTATTACAATTGGGGTCTATGAGGAACATGAATACTAGTATGGGCACTATTGGACTTTGGGGAGCACTATTACTGTGGGGGCACCCTGGCACAGTATCAGCTTAGCACAATTATTTTTGGGGGACATTATGTTTACACTATTAGTGTCAGGGGCACTATTTCCTGGGCGCAGTTATTTTTTAGGGCACTGTGTGCGGTACTATCTGTGTGTAACTAGTATTTTCAGGGGGGTTATCTGTTTCTGCAGTACAGTATTGGGGAGCACAGCGGGCACAGTATTGGGGGTGCCTGATGGGATGTTGAGAAGGTGGGAGGATGATGGAAAACTAGGAAACTAAGATGTCTGTCAAACTCTGAAGAGAGAAGAGATGGCTGAAAGAAATCATCATGGAGGTCTGGTCTGAAAGGAGAAGACGAGGACAGAGAACATCTACATCAGAGGAGACATCACTGGATGTAAGAGGTATGTGGTGCTGTATTAGGCTACCTTCATATCTGAGTTAGTGATTCTGGCAGGCTGTTCCAGCAGAGAATAGCCTGCCGGAATTCACCGGCTCCAACACTACTGGCAGACGGAATGCCGACCAGCCCTATTAACTATAATGGGGTACGGCAGAGATCCAGCCACAAAAATGCAGAGAATCATCGGGACAGAAACAGCTGCATGATGCCGTTTGTGTCCGGCTGATTCCTTGCATTCTCTGCCGGATCGTACTGCCGCTGGTGTGAAATTAGCCCTACCCTGTATGTTTTCTATTGCTGTATGTAATGTTAGGGCGGAATAGGTTAGCTTGAGAATTTGGCTTGGAGGGGGCCCAGGCACATGCTTTGCACAGGGGCCCTCTGCTGTCTGTGTCCGCCCCTAGCTATAGTGAACAGTTATTTTGGGTTGCTGTCCACTGGTCAGTGCTGAAAAAAGAATTTCATTTCTGTCTTTGCATTTGGAAAACTTTGGGGCACATTTATAAAGACCACGTTTTAGAGGCGCTACCCTCTACGTAAATTCGGCGGAACCACCGCCACTTCTAAACGTAAGACCGCTTCCTAGACCATTTTCTACGCCTAAAACACCGACGTCACGCTCACTTTTTTAGACCTGGTGTGAGCAAGGAGAAGTCCCTTGCGCTGCAATCTCCGTCAGAAATATTCCAGATGTAGGCGTTTAATAAATGGACCTCTGTCATTCCAAGAAAAAGAGCTCCCTGTGTTCCCTCCATATGTCAGACCAGTATGAAAAAAAATAAAAAGTAACGTTTCTTGTTACATGTTATATAAACAATAAGTATGTAAATAATTACAATATAAATGTAGAATATGTGCATGTAAGGCTAGTTTCACACTAGTGGCAGGACATACCGTAGTTTCAGTCCGGCGGCCTCTCGCCGTGCTGCGCCGAAACTCTGCCCCCACCCCAATTATAGTCAATGGGGGTTTACATTACAGTAGATAGATAGATAGATAGATAGATAGATAGATAGATAGATAGATAGACTCATACAGTAGTGTGTATACAGGTTCAGGGCAGTTCTGGAATAGAAATGACTCTATTGTTTCTTACAGAGTAGTCATATTCTACCCTCAGCATTTCTATGTTTTATTTCGGTACTAACATATACAATATCTGCCCCTTATGACTGGGCAAAAAAGTCAAATCACCTGATGAAATTTCCAATTTCTGCTCTAAATCAGTCATGTGAAATCCCTCCAGCGCACTTTCCTGATCCTCGGTGTGTTCCTTGCTTTAATTAGGCAAGCAGAAAATGACACAGTTGAATGAAAAATAGGATCTGACTTCAGTGCAAGAGGCCGGGTTCGTCCAAATCCCAAAAGACAAGAGAACCTCGTGATTTTTTTTTTTTGGACATTTTTACATTTCTCTGAGAAAGCACAGGAAACGGAGCCTGGACGCCTGAAACAAAAGATTCTCTGTGAAGGCTCTGCTGTACAGTAAGCATATGAACAGCCTTTACTGCATGGGTTGTCTTCGCAGGCAGCTCAGTGGGGTCGTTTACAAAGCCAAATGCAAACTGTCCTTTATGCCTAATTTCTACAGATGTTTGCATCTGTCTGCACATTTGAATCTATAAAATCCATGGTTTTTATGGACTAAAAGGGTTGGGTACACTCAAAATAAGCAATGAGAATCCAATTTTTGGCTCAGTTTTCAAGCAAAAAATTTACACAAAGATGAGGTTAGGGCTGGTCAAGGTCATTAGGCTGTGAGTACATTTGAGAGTCACTTTCACTTTGTCTCCAGCTCAAGGAAGTTCCAGAACATCTTCTGGTGGGCCTAGGTTCTGACACAATGATGGACCTCTAACACAACGAAGCCCCAAAGGGCCAGTAGAAGAAGGCATCCTTATTTGTAGCCAATTAATTGCCACTTGGGTTGACTTGCAATTAACCTAGTAGATTATTGACAATATGTCTTTGATGGTAGATAAAAGGTGGGTCCGAGGAACCCGACTCTGACTTTGGAACAAGAGACAAGTCTACTATGATCTCCTTGTATCACTGGACGCTCACCTAACGACTTCTCCTGAGATTGTATGAAGCCCTTGTCTGGTGCCATTTAGAGAAAAACTAATTTCTTAAAATTCGATTTGGGTCCAATTTGTCCAAATCTGCTGCCCAATTCTATTCAGGTCCAAATACATTTTACCAGAATAGGAAAAAAATGAAAAAGTATTTCTCTCTCTCTGTCTCACTCACTCAAAATTTTGATTCAATAGAATCAGAACTTTTTAAAAAATGTAGGTCAAATTCCAAATTTTTTGTATCAATTCACTCATCTCTAGTGCCATTCACTTGCCCTAACAGAGTAGGTGAACATGTAGTTACTGTGTCGGTTTATGGGGGTCTTCATGGTCATGGATTGCCTATCATGCCAAGTTGGGTAATTGAACAATTCCTACCAAGCCAAGACAGCTGAGAGCCGTATGTCTTACTTTTGCATGAGTCACAAGGGAGACGAGAACTCTCCACCTTGGTTGCTCAATTGGTTGGGTAAGCATCAAACATTACATGACCTAACAGGAGTGGTTACATCGACATTATAGACTTAAGAATGGTCTCATTCCACCCCTCCACATAGGAGCCTAATATGAAGCATCTGAACCCCAATGCAAAATCTGTTTCAGGACTTCCACCTACCATGTGCCGTTCATAATGGTGGTGGCCTTATTTCGCAGAAGATGGTCTTTGGACCAATTCAGGCAGCAGGACCTGGATGCGATGGCTTCTTATATTTTTCTGCACCGCTTGTATCTACGGCCCTGGCTGCATATACAAATATACAAATAGCAAATCCTTTAAAACTACCTCTAGACTCCTCAAAGTTCTTAATGCCATGTTGTAAATTGCCCAATGTGGATGTATAGATGGAGGTCTAAAACCCAAAACCAGAAGATGGAACCGAAAAAGGAGCAGTCAATGCCTGACACCAAATTAGGAAGAAGAGGAAAGTTGGCAGAGTAGATGAAAGAGAATGTTTCCTCAAAGGAGTTTGACCCTTCCCGTTGCTCAGGTTTTTAAAACATTCAGTTCTGTCTCCTGGCACAGAAGCAGCCGGGTTAGAGGCGCATTGCGGCTGTAAATTAACTGGGTTTCTTTAACAGGGACATACTAGTCAAAGACTGAAGAAATAAAATATGAAGTTTGCTTCAAGGTTTCCTGACAGTAATTATTAATAGGCTCTTGCGGAGTCAGAACAGAGGCTGGAAATCTTGAGGTTCTTGTTATGTCGACCAAAGTCACCTTGGAAAACTGGATCATTGTGTGAAGACAGAAGAATTTCCAGGTGTCAATGGTCAACGAGCAGACGTGACGATCCATGGTGCAGAGCAAACGTGGAACATAATACGCCCGATTTTCTCTGGCTTATTATATAAGGTTTTCAAGAAATTCAGGAAATCAAAAGGGTTTTTTCGGGATAAGATAAAACATGGCAGATTTCTTCCTCAAACAGCACCACACCGGCTGACAGGATGTATACGGTATTGCAGCTCAGCCTCAATCTCACCAATGAGGCCAAGCTGCAGTACCATAGACAGCTGAGGCTCAGTTTTGGAAGAAAGACGCCTTTTTTCTAATCCTGGATGACTTCTTAAACCCTATTTTGACTCAAAGTGGGTTGTGGAAACAACATGTTAATGGAATATTTAAAGGGATTATCCCATGATGATGTAAAAAATTAAAATCCCACATCATATAGAACATGACAAATCTAGAACCAGCCCTGTACCTCACATGGATCCAGAGATCTCCCCATTCATTGCTCCAATGGTTCTGCTAGATTTATTTCAAGATGACAGCTCAGGGTGGTGTGTTCTTTCCCAGGGCGTGTGTCCTTTCTGCTGCAAACCAAGGGGTTTCTTTTACATCCAGTTAGAAAAGTATCCCTATCTAGGCACTGGGTTGAAAAATGTATAATATTTTTTAATAAGACAACCTTTTTAAGCCACGGCTACACTGACTATTAGTTTTAATTATCACATGATAGCTGCAGTGCCCAAGATTGTACACATCTCAATGTATTCGTTCGAACTACTAAAAGACTCATTGTAGACGTGACCTTTCATAATTCATAAAAGGATGACATTTCTTGTTTTCTGCAGCTCACATTGCAGCTTAGCTGTATAGACTGGGACATTGTTAGCAGGGTCATTTCATTTATCATAAAACAGAATATTCCGGTATTTTTTATTTTTGAACACATAAAAAGACACATAAATCACCATTTTTAATCAGTTTATAATAAATTTAAAGGCTATTAGGTCCCAATGAGTGGTCCCAGTTTATATTACTGGCGCCTATGTATATGGCATCGGAGGCTTTGAGCCCCCTCAGGTGCCAGGACCTGATACGACTGCTACTTCTGCACCATCTATAGCCGTGCATGTCATTTGGAATATGTTATTTGCCTTGTATAAATATAAATATAAGGTTTATTATAAAACACTGCGGAATTTATAACCAGGAGATTTTTTTTTCTACTCCGCCAGATACGTTCACAATCTTTAATTAAACAGATGTTTAAAATATGTGTCTCAAGTACGTTTTATACAAAGGTGAACCCATGAAAAATTGTCATACCGAGGGCAGCGGCATCACATTTCATAATTTTATTGGCTTTCCGTACCGAGCGCACATACACGAGCCCAATTAAAATGTTCACAACGTCACAGTGAAAAGTAAGAGCGGGCTGTTATGTTTTGTCATTAGGCTGATTTATAAGGGCCGCTGAATCAGCCGGGACGATTCATCAAAGCCTGCAATTCATACATAAACATTATCTATATATACAAAGGAGCCAAAGTTATTTCTTTATATATATATAACGGTGACAAGCCGGAGATCAAAGTCAATTTATCAAGTATATGTTCGAGGACGGGAGTGTTTTTACTGGCGTTATTTATGATCAGCTATGGGGTAATGTGATGCCGACATGCAAATGTCCAAAGTCGCATGGAATTAATAAAAGAGGGCTAATTGTTCATAGAAACAGCGCTACTGTTGTCTGTAGGCTGTGTCTGGTATTGCAGCTCCATTCAAGTGAATAAGGCCTCAAGCACATGACCATATCTGTTTTATGGCCCTCAAACTGAGGATACTGGCCATGTGCCCAGGGGTGCACCACCAATGAGGTAAGTTGAGGCGGTTGCCTCAGGCAGCACCAGGTAGGTTCAAGAGGGGGGCAGTATTGGGAAGCACAGTAGACACAGTAGGTGGCGCTGTATTTCCATGTATGTTTGTAGCTCTGTATGTAATGTTTTCCAAGTATGTCTTTAATAGTAGGACTGGAGGAAAGGGGTTAGGTTAAGAAATTGGCATTGAGGCTTGGCGCACCTCAGGCAGCAGATAGGCTAGGTGCAACCCTGCATGTGCCCCCTGAACTTTCCCGTCTTGCACATCCCGCCCTATTGTAAAAATGCCTTTTCTTGTCCATTTTACACATTCTTTTTTTTATTTTTTTCTGGACAGACATACAGCCGCACAGATGCAGAAAGCATATGGAAGACATCAGTGCACTGTATGCATTTTTTGCAGCCCCATAGAAATGAATAAGTCCTCAAAAAATTCGGATCAGATGAGGTCCGAAAATACCCGTTGTGTGCATGAGTCCTAAGGCTAAGCTGCAATACCAGACACAGACCATGAGTTGTACTTTTCTGAGAAATAAGCAGAAGATTTTTTTTTTCTAATTTCCTACAACCTTAAAGAGGAACAACTCAAACTGTATTACGGTACGGGCATATTACCGAGCAATCAAATAATCCATGATTAAAATATTTCAACATATTTGAACTAGATTGTGCAAAACATAATTATTTGTATTCTGAATGTCACTTCCATCGAAGATTTAATATTTACTTTAATACTTTATTACCTTGGGGTGAGATGTTTTGCTATGCTAGATAATCCTCTATGGATATCGCCCCCTGTGGACAAAAATATGGACCTGCAGAGTTAGGATTTTCTTCCTGAGTAGAATTGCACTTTATAATAAAAACTCATAATCACAAAAAACAGCTGCAGTGAAAAAGAAGCCTTTTGGGGTGCAACTTGATCACCCACTAAGGTACGGCCCTAAACGTTGTCCTCTTTCAGTATGTTCCTCCAGTGTGTCCTTTCTTCTCCGTTTCCTCTGTTGGATAGAGTCCTGCTTTTTGGTGGCAGCCCAATAAGTGTTTAGAAGTCTCTCTGTGCACTGGGCTCCGAGGGGGCTCGCCTTCCTGGCTGGTAGAGAACCAATGCCTGGATGGAAGAGGTATTAAAAAGGAAAGGGAAGAGGAAAGCAAGGAGAGCATAGTAGACCGCCTGGCTGGGAAGTGTGTGAGTCTCCTCAGAAATCCTTGCTTGGATGAGGCTGCTTCGCGGAAGAGAAAACGGCAGTATATATGTCATGCTTGGAGCCCTCCTGCTTATGGACTCCTCTGTTATTCAAGGTCCACTGAGGCCATCATGGATAGATATATAAGTCATCCACACTGTAATCCCCAAAGTTGTGTTATTGCTGTTTAAAGTCCTGTTGAACCATTTATAAGATTCTGTGAAATTACCAAAAACTGAGCTGGTCCATAGGTGTGATACGGGTGGTCTTAAAGGGAGAGTGTCTTTTTTTTTTTTGCATTGGAGTGTACATTTGAGTACATGTCAAGACATTGAAATGTCTATACACTTATCTTGGCTTGCAGACACTACCGAGTGCAGTCCAGATGTGAAAAATAGTGGTAAATGAGGAACTTTAGAAGAAGAAGGGCATCTTCCATAGACAGTCTGGTGTATCCTTGGTGGCTAAGATTTCCAGACCAGGCCACAAGGAAGATGATGGTTCCTTAGGGAACATAAGTGACACTAAGTAAAGTTTGGCTCCATGCATCCCTGATGTCAGACCTCCCTGACACAACCGGTCATGATGAGACTCCAATAGTGGTCAAGGTACTCAGCGTCAATTATAGACCACCTGGTCCCCAAGATGTCAACTGAGAAGTTCAATAAAGAGGAACAAGGTTTACATTATTCTCGCTCAAGCCCCTTTTCTGGGACATGTTACATGCCTCGTAATCAGAGGTCACATCTGCCCTCTGGTTGATATAAGCAAGTAGGACAGCCTTTGTCCTATACGATTTACATCCATGCTACTGCAATCAGGGGCGTTGCTAGGTTAACACATTTGGGGCCTGGGCCCCTGATGTATTGTCCAAGGCCCCAAATGTCCTGCCTGCCAGCTAGATACAACTGTATTGCCGCCCTCAGGACCCCAATACAATTGAATCTAATGCACTGGAAGATCTGAAGGACCTGTGATGACATCACAGGTCATGTGACCAGTGAAACAGGCAGTGGTTGAGAAGGACCTGCAATGATGTCACCATCATGTGACCAGTGCAGGAGAGCAGGGCAGTGAAGAGGAGAAGTCCTGGGGGAAGAAGCTGTGCTGATGTCTGCTACATGAGAAGAGGTAAGTGAAGGGAGAGGCAGAGGAATGCTGGGAGTTGTAGTTATTTAACTGGGACTGTATGTTAGGGCTGAAGGGAGGGATGTTTTTTTTTACATGGAATTGTGTTTTGGAGGTGGCTGGGGAGGGGGTCATGTTATTTACATGGGACTGTATGTTGATGGCAGCTGTGGGAGGGAGTAATGTTATTTACATGGGACTGAATGTTGGAGGGGGTTGGGGCATGGTGATGTTATGGGGGCACTCGGGAGCGTTATCACGGTTGGGGGCACTGTAGGGACAGTATTACTAATGGGAGCACTCTTGGGGAGCGTTATAACTGTTGGGGGCACTGTAGAGGCAGTATTACTAATGGGAGCACTCTTGGGGAGTGTTATCATGGCTGGGGGCACTGTAGTGGGCAGTATTACTAATGGGAGCACTCTTGGGGAGCGTTATCATGGCTGGGGGCACTGTAGGGGGCAGTATTACTAATGAGGGCAGTATAGAAGGGGATTACTATTGGTGGGACTTGGAGAACTATTTCTATTACTATATATCTGTATGGCACTAATATTTCTTTAGGATAGTATTTGGGTGTATTGGGGAGCACAACAAGCAGCAGGATAACACTGTGGGGACTCCAGGTCAGGAGATGATGACAGAAACGTGAGGAAGCTAAGATGTCTGTGTGTCACACTCTGCAGAGACGATGCAGCTGAGAGAAGTTGTACAGACCAAATGGAGAAGATGATGACAGAGAAGATCTACAGTACATCGGGGAAGATGTCACCTGGAAGCCTTGGATGTGACAGGTATGTGCTGCTGTATAGCAAGTACAGCAAAATGCGGTGTGTGCGGGTAAGGTGGTGGGCTTATTCATTGGGGCTTGGGCCCCGGATCTTTTGAGACCCTAGCAACGCCCCTGACTGCAACATTTGTTTGGTAACCTCTGATCAATAGTATTGCCTACCAGCCATAAAATCTAATTCTAATAAACAGTATCAGGGGCGGACTGGCCATTGACCCAACCGGGAAATTTCCAAGGAGGTTGTCCAAGCCCTCCTCATAATGCTGGACAGGTATACAATGATCTGATGCTTTCTCAGAATTAATGCTAGGAGCATCAGATACTTACTCACCTAGGCCAGTGGCCGCAGGTGCCCTCCTAAATTCCTCCTGAAGTCCTCAGGATGGTGATACATTTGAATACTGCAGCAAGGGAGGCAGTATTTTATGCTGCACTGTGGTATTTGGTTCTGCGGGGGCGGTACTTTATGCTGCAGTACGGTATTGCTGCCCCTCCTATTTCTGTTGGTCCTGCCCACTTGTATTGCCCCACCTTCTTTCAGTCTGGATCCACCTATAACATGGGGCTACTTTTAAGTTTTTTTCCAGGGCCACTTTAAGGGGATTTTCCGGGATTTTAATATTGATGACCTATCCTAAGGAAAAATCAGAACTAGGGGGGTCCGACATCTGGCACCCCGGCCAATCAGCTGGTTAAAGAGAAGGCGGAACTCTGTGTGAGCGCAGCCTTCCCTTGTTTGTTTGCCTGCTCGCCGTCGACATCGCAGCGGTGAGCAGTGTGATTACAAGAAGACGTCCAATTCACTTCTTCTCGTTCCTATTCAAGTGTATACACCTGTGTGATTCCACTGCTCACCACTGCAATGTTGGCGAGCAGGTAAACAATGAACGGAAGGTTGCGCTCGCACAGCGCGTGGCGTTCTCTTCAACCAGCAGATCGGCGGGGTGCAGGGTGTCAGATATTGATCACCCATCCTGAGCATAGGTAATCGATATTAAAATCACAGAAAACCCCTTTAAGTTCCCAGTCCGCCCATGCACAGTGGAGATTGTGTACCCCAAAATCAACTCTTTGCACCATAGCCGACTTTCTTATAGACGGCAGGAGTATTATAAAGTGGCAGGACTTTCTCTTAATACAATGATTAAGCCTCACAAAACCGAGAAACCTTTTAAGGACAATGCAGGAAATTAGCACGATTACTTCAAATTCCTAGAATTTATAATTTCTCTTTTTTGTGTGTGTGTTACATTCTCAGACTTTTTTCCCCTTGGTTACAAAGAAAATTACCTTGTTAATGCTATTCATTACTGGCGGAGCTTTCATCTAAGAGCCTTCTGTCACGCGGTATAATAAAATACAGTTAGTGGGCTCTAATCATCTGTAAATGGAAAGTACTTAGTACTCGCTGGAAAAGACACTAATAATATTTCAAGATTTCTTTTTTTTTCCTTTTATATGGCCTTTTGACCAAGTGTTCTAATGAACCGGGGCCGCACAATCTAATGGAAATCATTTAGAATTGAATCTTCCCAATTATTAGTCAGACCAGCAATTTTTGCTTGGCAAAGGAACCATTAATTTATCTAATAAGAAAATTTGCGATAAAGACACTATCCCGACACCTGAGACATCTGTAGATGTTCTTCACGTTGGGCAAAAGACCTGATTCTGGTCGCTCCTGCAGACCTTCTGTTTTCCAGCACTGTCAGCTTCTTAATGGTGGTCCTACACCTCCCTGGGCAAATGTGCCCAACCCTACCAGCCACAGTCCCGCAGTAGACAAGTCCATAAACACCTAATGGAACTGGTATTTAGGCAACTCATAGAGCAGCTCTCGCTCTGGAGACAAGTCTATTGAGAGTCTGGATACAGTTAAAGGGCATTTGGACATTTGCATATACTCTACTGGAAAACATGGAGGTCATTTATGGTTGTCCCACAATTAGGACCTCTATTAACTCTACTACCATTGACTCTCATTCTGGTGGCCCATGAAGGCCTATTGACGTTACTGAGGACAATTTGATGGTTCACTTTACCTGTAACATCTCTGAAAGGAAAGGGAGCGCTTACTGATCATGTGCAACCTCAAAAAGACCAGAGATGGTTTCTCCAATGAGCTAATTGCTTAAAAATAGGTTTCCAAAGGGTGCGGGTGGTTGAGATGGTACGGTGCCAGGTCTCTGCAGATCACAATGCCCAGAAGAGTGCTGCTGATAAGCCGAGACCTCAATCAACTAGTTACGGGGCATCCACCATACATATCAATTTCATAATGGAGGTATAATCGGGAGAACTACAATGTACATGCAGAAATGAATTACACAGCACCCACTGAAAGAAATGTCCCACCACTGTGTCCCATATAGGTGACTGCCCCACCGGACATACTCTGCCCTAATGAAAATTAGGAGAAGAAAACATGTAATATTCACAAGGCAAAAGGATGCCTATATATGCGGGAACAGGACGTTCCAGCTGCCATACAATGCACTGCCTGACTATACTGCACAGACTTGTTTTAAGTCAACTAATATTCACACTCAGTAAAGATAATAGAGAAAAATGATGTCCTTATGAAGAATAGGGCAAGACCAAAAATGTAATATTCACACAAGGTAAATGGCCACTTCCTGTCAGTACAGATGCCATGGCAGGAAGTTCTATCTGCCATACAGTGCACTGCCTGATTATGTTGCACAGACTTGTTTTAGGTCAACTAAAGCTCACGCTCAATGAACATACGAAAATCAACGGACAGCCTAGAGACAACTTGCATGAAATAAAAATATACCTTTTATTTGACAAATTGTTTAAAAGTGTTTTAAATTTTGCTTTTACTTATATATTTGTACTCAAACTATTGTCTCACTTCAGTAAATGGCATTTATCATGTAGAGAAAGTTAATACAAGGCACTTACTAATGTATTGTGATTCTCCATATTGCCTGCTTTGCTGGTTGGATTCATTTTTCCATCACATTATACACTGCTCATTTCTATGGTTACGACCACCCTGCAATCCATCAGCGGTGATCGTGCTTGCACAGTATAGGAAAAAGCACCAGCTTCTCTGGTGGCCAGGGCCGAGGGAGCATGCATAGACTCGCACGTGCAGCAGCTCCTGAACAGCAGATTGTCAGGAAGGGAACTTTACATCTGCAACTAGTTCTTGCAGGACGAAAGCCCTTCATTAAAGTAAAGCAGATGAGAACAGCTTTTCTAGTTGCATGGTATTAGGGGGGACCTCTGGGTGGGTACTATTTCTGTTATGGAGACCAGTTGATATCTGTGACAACTATTTATTTATTATTTATTTTCCACACTTATATAGCAGTGACATATTCCGCAGCGCTTTACAGACATTAGCATCATGCTGTCCCCAGGAGCTCACAATCTAAGTTCCCTATTGGTATGTCTTTTAAATGTGGGAGGAAACCGGAGTACCCAGAGGAAACCCACGCAAAAACACGGGAGAACATACAAAGTCCATGCAGATGTTGTCCTTGGTCAGATTCGAACCTAGGACCCCAGCATTACAAGGCACCAGTGCTAACCACTGACCCATCGTGCTGCCATACTAACAACTTTCTAAGTACAACGCTGTCCACTGTATAGTGGCTGTGCTTGGTATTGCAGCTCAGCCCCATTCACTTGAATGGTCATGAGACCGATGAACATAACCTAGGAAGAGGTCGCGGTGCTCACCAGAGCACGGAGCCTCTTCAAACAGCTGATCAAAGGGGGTCCCAAGTCTCGGACTCCCACCGGAGCACCGTGGCCTCTTCATACAGCTGATCAAAGGGGGTCCCAGGTCTTGGACTCCCACCGGAGCACGGAGCCTCTTCAAACAGCTGATCAAAGGGGGTCCCATGTCTCAGACTCCCACCGGAGCACGAGCCTCTTCAAACAGCTGATCAAAGGGGGTCCCAGGTCTCAGACTCCCACCGGAGCACGGAGCCTCTTCAAACAGCTGATCAAAGGGGGTCCCAGGTCTCAGACTCCCACCGGAGCACGGAGCCTCTTCAAACAGCTGATCAAAGGGGGTCCCAGGTCTCGGACTCCCACCGGAGCCTCTTCAAACAGCTGATCAAAGGGGGTCCCAGGTCTCGGACTCCCACCGGAGCCTCTTCAAACAG
Source organism: Bufotes viridis (assembly GCA_033119425.1). Classification (NCBI taxonomy): domain Eukaryota; kingdom Metazoa; phylum Chordata; class Amphibia; order Anura; family Bufonidae; genus Bufotes; species Bufotes viridis. The sequence goes on along the minus strand of CM065596.1, from coordinate 19,697,973 downwards.
CTGATCAAAGGGGGTCCCAGGTCTCGGACTCCCACCGGAGCCTCTTCAAACAGCTGATCAAAGGGGGTCCCAGGTCTCCCACCGATCAGATATTGATGACTCCTCCTGAGGATAGGTCATCTGTATTGGACGACCCGTTTAAAGTCTCCATAATGTTTCACAATGCAGCCCTTCAATTTTAGACTCTTTATAGGAAAAGTATTCCCACTGTGTTCGTAAATGTTCTTCTAGTGTCCTAGGAAGGACCGCTGTCAATCCCATCCTACTGTTCCCGCTGTACAGATCTCATTTCAAGATCTCCAGTTGACTTTGGACATGTAACTTTATCGTTCTATCCCGCGGGTTACGAGGAGAATAGATTGGACGGGGACTCGCTGGCTTTATGGTTCTATTAAGTATTTCACAGCATTATTGTTATGGGCTGAAAAGGCCACAAAGTGTGAAGGCAGCGGTGACACTCTTGATTTGTCATTCTATACCCTGGTGTACTACGCTCCGTCTAGGCTTTCCACTAAAACTGAGAGGGAAATAAAAACGGTGCAATATATGCTCTATGAAGTGTCCACATGAGAGGAAAATCCATAAATACCATTAAGTTGGCCAATATTTTAATTATAGAAATATCTACATTTATATGAACCCATGGAAGCCTGATTGATCCTATGGTACAACATGCTGGAACCTATTTGAAGTGTTCAATTTCCCAGCAGTGCCCCCACAGGTGAAATGAAGCATTACATAGCTTCCATTAAATCAACAATGGACTGTCTGTGTAATCCATACACGCGAGTCCTCCATAGCAGCTCTCTACCTTGGCAAAAGGATAATTATCCTAAATGGAGGACGGTCTGTATTAACTTGAGTGGGGTTGGACCTACAAAAAAATATTCAGCAGTTTTCAAACCTTAAACTGTGTCTTAATATTTTTTTGTAATTGCATGTAATTAAAAATTTAGCATAGCCACTGAGCTATTCAATAAAATGTATCTGTATAGCGCCACCTGCTGTTTGATTTTTTCCTATTTCTCTGCCCTGCTCACTGAGATGGCCGCACATGCTCAGTTTAATCTTTCAACTGCCTCCTGAGCTGTGATACGGAGAGAAGGGCAGCAAAAAGAACACGTACCCTGAGCTTCAGTAAAAAAAAAGACCCCCTGAGCTACAGCAGAAAGGACACTCCCCTTGAGTTGTCAGCTTGATATAAATCTAGCAGACAGATTGGATGGGGAGATCTCTGGATCCATGTGAGGTACAGGGCTGGTTCTGGCTTTGTTAGAAAGAGACTCGTCATGTTCTATATGATGTCTGGGTTTCATTTTTTATATTAATCATGGTATTAAGGAGATAGTACTGGCTGACTATTCTATAATGATAGCTCCCAACCCTACTCCATGAATCCTGATATATCAAGACTGGCATGTGCTATGCTGGTCTTGATGGGCCCTGCGCTGCTGGAGGAGGCATTTAATTTATGATGAGGCGCCACCTCATGAATCAAATGCCTCCTTCTGCAGTTTTTATGCAAGACCAGTAATTGATTCCAGTCAATTACTAAATTTTTTTAAATAAATGTGCCCATGACCCTCCCTCACCACGCTTCCTTTTCAGAAATTGACGAGGGACACATAATAATGCCATTTGCGAGTAGATTTAGACTAGATTTAACCTGCAATCAGGTTTTGTGACTTTTTAACACTAAAACCATGACATAAGGAGATGATAAATCACTCCCATAGATTCAGTAGTTTAAAGGGGTTATCCAAGCCTCTATAATGCCCACCAAAATGCCCAGGCCCCTCATACATGGCCACCGCAGCATCTCCCCGTTGTGCGGATCAAATCATCCGCCAATGGGGGGGGGGGTCAGGGGAGTCAGCCAATAGCAGGCAGCGACGGCCACGAACCCCCCTACCATCACAGGTGACAGAATCAGGAGTAACGCGGGTGTCGGAGAGCGGAGTAAGTATGACCAGTATGAGAGGCCCAGTCATTAGGGGGACAGGGTTTGGATAACCCCTTTAAGTAAATGGCATATACATACATGCAAACATAAAAACACATACATACAAAGATTATATTGAAAAGTCAGCTGATTTTGATGGTATTTGATGGCAATCTCATGCGCATGACATTTGCAAAGCCTTAAAGGGGGTTCTGCAAAATGTATTAAGATTTAGAAGGGAGCAAGGGACTTTAAAAAAAAGACATCATCACTACAGGCTCATTTGTTATCCTACGACTGATAGAAAAAATTAAAATTCATATAGTAAATGTCATGCTTTTTAAAAAATAAAAAAAAATAAACTAGAACCAGCCCAGTACCTCATATAGATACAGAGATCTCCCCATTCATTGCTCTGGTAGATTTATTTTAGGCTGGCAGCTCAGGGGGCATGCCCTTTCAGCTGCAACCCACTCCCTATCACAACTCAGGTGTAGCTCTTTACTTCTAACTGTCACACACGATATGGCTGGCGGCAGATGAAGGTTTAAACTGAGCGCATGTGACCCCCTGAGGGGTGGATAGAGATATAAAGAAAAGAACAAACAGCAGGTGGCGCTATACAGATACATTTTATTGAATAGCTTACTGGCTATACTAAACTTTTAATCACATTCAATGACAAAAGCATTCTGATCCAGGTGCAAGTTTGAAAAATGTGGAATATTTTTCACGACACAACCCATTTCATTTAAATAAATCTTGGAGAACCCTTTCAGAAGTGGGGGGTGACAATTATCTAATCCCGAAGCTTCTTCCAGGGCAGCTCCTGATTACACCAATGCATACTAATAGGGACATTGACAAGAACCAAATTTATGAATGTAAGGGATATTGGTGTGCAATTAACTGCAAATAAGTAGCAGATTTGTCAATAGTTACATTGATACATTGTTAATAGATACTCTATATTGACAAATAATCAATTGAGAGGTGAGAATATTGATACATAATGAATAGGGATTGAGTCAAGTACTTGCATATGACCCCATTGTAATTAACTAGCTCATCAATACTAAGGGTACTTTCACACTTGCGAACTGAACTCCCCCTAGTGGGGAGCAGGGGATTACTACAGAGAAGTCGTTTTCCATATTTAATGCCTTGAAAAAATGCATCTATAATGTTTGGTTAGCCATGACATCTGATATCCAAGCTGATTCGTAAAATGAGCTGGACCTAGGATGTTCTAAAGGGAACTGAATGAGCGTTTCAGGCAATAGAGTTAGGCCATGCAGCTGTTATAAGGCCTGTGGTAAGGGGGAAAGCCGGCATTGAAAAGCTGCTCCTGCTTCATTGTGTTTTCCTGCAGCTACCACTAGGGGGAGCTCACTGAATGCAGATTTTTTTTACAGCTTTCTCCTCCAATGGAACTGAACTCCCCCTAGTGGAGGAGCAGGGGATTACTGTCGGGAAGTTTTCTTCTGTATTTTAACACCTTAAAAAACTCTCCACGATAATGTTTGGTTACTAAATGACTGTGAACACTAATACAGTATGTCGAGAAGAGCTCTTAGTCAGGAATGGGACACTTTATACATTTTCTTTATAATCCACTAGTTACAAGATCCTGCCCTGTCAACCACCTTCATGAGAGGTATTTTGTCTGACAAAATGCCAGGTTGGTTCCATGATGGAAAATCGACAGATCCCAATATAGTCACCGGGGTCTATCAGGCACCGTTCAGTTCCGTCAGACAAATGTACATCTTCCATTATTTTTGCTGTCAGGCTCCTATAATGAACCAGAGCTATGGAAATACATAGCACCAATGCGAAAAGAGCAAAATCTGACCCCCCTACATCAACTCTGCAACATCTAACAAAATGAACTCTGCTACATCTGACATCCTCCGCACAGCTACTTCCATGGTTTCCATTTCGCTGCCAGCAGGTCGTTGTAGCACCAATATTAATAAATTGGAAACCATTCTGCCCCGGAATAGTCAGCAATCTTTTACACCCCTGCTGTATCTCAGCTATTTAACGATAAAAAAGTCCACGTTCTGAAGTTTCCGGCTAATAATTCTCTTCCACCTGTCAGTTTTCCTAAAGATTGCTGCCATAAATGGGAAAAATTGAGAATTGTTGCTTACACGGCTGTACTGATATATCATCGCTGGGCTGATGAGAAGAGATTGCCTGGCTGAAAACTTACAAGGCGTCTTTAATCTCACTGTTTACAATTCTAAGCCCTTGGCTCGCTGTCACTTTTTTTTTCCCCTTCTTCTAAAGGCAATTAGATGGAAGCAGTAAACGACGACAGACGCGGCATGTCAGGCAAGCGATAGGGATCCGGTATTAATTGATCACATCCTCCAGATTTATGTAGGTGACAAGGGAGGTGATATATCCTAAAATGACCAAAAGTCTAGAAGAAATGCAGATATAACTCACTCACTGGTCCTGCATTACATGACATTTAAAGGGGATGTCTAGTTTAGATAATATGGGGGGGGGGGGGGGATCTTCTCATCAGGACCCCGATCCATTAACCAGAATGGAAAACAGCTAGAAAAATAATCCTTCACGCTGGACGATCTGGAACATTCATGTATTATATGGATAGCCGATTCATATCCGTAGAAGCTGTGTAATGCTTCATTTACCCTGTGGTGGCGCTGCAGGAGAATAGAACACTGGATCCTCCTCGGATTACCATTAGAGATGAGCGAACTTTAAAAAAAGTCCGGTGTTCGGCGTTCGGGTTGTGGTAAATCGCGCATCCTGTTATGGATTTCACTATAGCGGCATATGGAATCCATAAGGGGCGGCTGCCACCAACCCGAACTGTTGAACAGCCGAAGGACCTGGGGTGACGTCACTGTCATGTGATCAGTGCAGGGGGCGTGGCTCAGCACTGGATTTGATCCCGTGCTGAGCCACGCCCCCTGCACTGATCACATGACAGTGACGTCACCCCAGGTCCTTCGGCTGTTCAACAGTTCGGGTTGGTGGCAGCCGCCCCTTATGGATTCCATATGCAGCTATAGTGGAATCCATAACGGGATGCGCGACTTACCACAACCCGAACACCGGACTTTTTTTTAAAGTTCGCTCATCTCTAATTACCATCACTTACTACAGGTTCCAGCAGCAGAATACTTGATGATCATCATATTATCAAGGACTCTCCTAACAAATTGATATTATTCAAAACAGACAGTCCTTTTAAAGATCTGCGCACTCTGTTTTTAGAAAATACTTGTATATTCCTTCAAATCCTGGAGTATCTCTTGCCAAAACTCTGTTATTCCTCCAGGAAACCTATGAATAAATTGACACACCTGGCTGGTTGCCCCTGTCCCTATGGACACGTTGTCAGTTCACTCATGATTGCTCAGCTTCCTCTTTCCTCTCTACATTTTTTAATGAGATGAGTGCAGGGAGGGATAGAGAGAACTGTGCAGCTACTGTACAGCTGCAGAGTTTTCTCTATGATCGGGCAAAGTGATTTAGGAACACTCTGCCCGATTGTTGTTGAAGGGGTTGGCACATCTTATGTGTTGATGGAATTTCACTAGGATCCACTCTGGGACCTACTCTTATCTGCAGAACTGAACCCCCAAAGTGAAGCATACATGGCAGGCTCTCCATTCATTGCTATGGGCGTTCAGAACACAGCTATAGCGGTGAACAGGGCTGCTCTATGTTCACGTCAGGAGACCCTTTCTGGAGATTGAAGTGGGACCTGTACCTGTCTGACATTGATGGCATTTCCTAGTGATATGCCACCAATGTCTGAGAGAAGTCAACCCCTTTAAGGCTCATGCACATGGCCCTTGCTATTTTTGTGGTCCACAAATCGCGGATCCACAAGACATGAATACTGACCATGAGCCTGCCGCCATTTTCTTGCACTCCTTCACAAATGTCCTATCCTTGTCAGCAAAACGGACAAGAAAAGGACATGTTCAACGGAACGGACTTACTTTGTGGCCCCCATTGAGATGAATGGGTCCATATCTGGTCTTCAAAAAATGTGGATTGGATGTGAATTAAAACCACGGTTCTCTTTTTTTTCGGGGCCATGGAACGGACTTATGGAACGGACTTACTTTGTGGCCCCCATTGAGATAAATGAGTCCGTATCTCATCCACAAAAAATGTGGATTGGATGTGAATCCAAACCACGGTTGTGTGTATGAGCCCTTAAGGGGAAACTTGAGGGAGTCTCCCTGGACAGGGTGGGGGTTGGGAGTTTTTAAACTGCACGGCCCTGTGGTTGGGTGTCACGGCAGCCACAAGGTTTTCCCAGAAGCAGAATATCCGAGAAACGGCAAAATTACATTTACTGGCGATTCTTTCTGATTTGGAGTTGGATTTCATTTTCTGTCTGGAATGCTTCGTATGAGGAGTTATTTCTAGTCGTGTATTTCTCAGTCATTGATCACGTCAATGTCATTAGAATACTGTACGAAAAATGCAATCTTAAAGATGAACCAAATTTACTGCGTTTAATTTCAATACAACAGGGAAAATAAATCAAATCACTAGGCTGAAAACATACTGCCATGAGAGCGAACGGGAACCTGCTGCACAGGAGAAAAAGAAAAAAAAATCTCCATAAAAACCTTTTGTTATCAATGGGAAATGGGTTTATCAAATATTCTGGGATTTAAAATAATAGAAAACTCAATGAATCAATCAATGAAGGGGCAGAGAACAGATTTCAGCTGTAATTGTGCACGGCTGGCTGGTCGCCAACTTCCTTATGGTCTTCCTACCATAAAGGCAGGACGTGCGACCGCAACGGGACTTGTGGTAGGAGGAGGCTCATCTCTAAACTGCTTCCCCTGCTTCTTTTTACGTTGGTTACCTTCAGCCACCAGTAGGGGGAGCTCATTGCATACTGATTTAGGCGCCTTGCCGACGAACGTGAGCGGATTAGGTCCGAATGCGTTGCGGATGCGTTCAGTGAAAACTGAGCGATTTCGCAAGCAAGTGCATTCAGTTTTGTTTGCGATCGTGTTCAGTTTTTATCGCACGGGTGCAATGCTATTTAATGCGTTTTGCACGTGTGTGATAAAAAAACCTGAATGTTTACAAACAGCATCTCTTAGCAACCATCCGTGAAAAACAGATGCGATTTTCACACAGCCCCATTCACTTCTATGGGGCCAATCACAGAATATAAAACATGCTGCGATTTTCATGCAACACATAAGTGACGGGTGAAAACCAACGCTCATGTACACAGACCCATTGAAATGAATGGGTCCGGATTCCGTGCGGGCGCAATGCGTTCGCATCACGCATTGTACTCACTCGTGTGAAAGGGGCCTTATACAGCTTAATGCTAACTTTTAAAGGGGTATTACGGTTATTTCAAGTTAGGATGTAAGTGATACTACTACTACATTGGTGGAGGTCCGAACTCTGGGACCCCCAATGACCACGAGAACAGGTGTCCCTGAAATGAAAGAATCAGGTCGAACATGCACACTGCTGCTCCATTGATCTCTATGGGATTGCTGGAGATCATCCAGGGCAGTACTTGGGTATTTCAGCCAGGTCTCATCGAGATGAATGGAACAGTTCATTTCAGCAGTACCTGCGGAGTACAGACCCCCTGGTCTTGTGACCCCTCCCTGCATGCATGTGATGTAGATCAGGCATGCTCAACCTGCGGCCCTCCAGCTGTTGCAAAACTACAACTCCCATCATTCCCTGACAGCCTACAGCTATCATCCTACAGCAGGGCATAGTGGGAGTTGTAGTTTTACAACAGCTGGAGGGCCGCAGGTTGAGCATGCCTGATGTAGATGTACAAGGGGTGGCTTGCTTTAGATAATTGCTCCCGGGGTGTGGAGAGGGGCAGGTGGCACCAAATTACATCAGCCTTACCACCATTTCATGGCTAAAAACATCTAGGACGTCCAAGAAAATCCAGTCGATCTGCCAATTTCGTGTCTGATTTGCCAGGCAGCCCGGCTAATATGGGAACTGTTGGCAAATATATGCCTAAAGAGTCCAGGTCCTACACAAACCGGACTCTTCAGGCATTCATACAGTTGCGTCAACTGTTCTACCACCATGTTACCTGTGTCTCTTCACGACTGATATCACTTGGGTTGGAAAACTTAATTGCAGCGACGTATCTCATCCGATGAACATCAAGCCATGAGCATCACCTTCTGACACGTTTTGCGTCTTTTTTTTTTAAATGTTTTTGCTGCTCCCCTTCCTAACCTTTACAACACAAGGAGCGCTCGGACTTCATCATCGTAAATGAGAGACTTCAAAGAAGAATAACGTCCTCCGATTCATCATGTCGGTGAGGGGAAGCTGCCAGCACTCAGTCATCTGCGCCATCTCTCTGCCGGTCACTCAATACCCGATCAATACTGTATTTGCTCTTACTTAGGAGTAATCAATTAGACAGGGGATATTAATTAGCAGCGATCGCATTACTTAAGGAATTAAAGACTCGAGTCTTTTCTTCCAGGGAAGGACAAGTGTCAGAAACAATCCATTTGAAAGGATGACTGATCGCGATGTCACAGGTTCATTTTACTCGGCAGTGTCTCCTCCATAAAGGTTTAATGCAGTGATAGGTTATAACAGAGACTGGAAAAGGGGCCCTCACTTGGGTATTAGGGTCCAGTCTGGACACTGTATTATTCATGCCTGATGCAGGGTTGTAGGAGGTGGAGCATGACACCAAAGAGAAAATCCCCCCATAAGCCCGGATGCATCCATTAGTCCTACCCTAGTGAATTTAGTTCACTATGAATGTTATATTGATCGTGGATAATTACGTAGCTTGCTTTCCATATACAGAGACATTTACATCTTATTTATATATACAGCAAATTAAAGGAAGATTGGGCAAAAGGAGTTCGTAAGGGGGGGGGGGGGTAGTCCCTCACTCAAGACCCCTTTTTTTCTCTTTTCTTTGGGGTAGGAATAGTTGAGTGGCAAATGTATTAAAATTGTCTGTGTATGTATTTGTAAATTTGTTAAAAGTGAATTAAAGTTTTTAAAACATGAAAAAATATAGGAAGAGAGAGTCGCTCTGTACAAGCAGTTCCCATTCGGGAAGCCTCAAGCTGTCCTCGTAATTGCAGCCATCGGCTTGGCCAGAGCAGAAAGCCATCAAGAGCCCGTCATGTACTTACCTGGCCACGCTCCCGTAACGAGTCCGGCTGGAGTTACTCCAACGTTGTGGCAACCAGTCCTGCTAACAGTGGAGCTGGTCGGCTTATCGGAGAGCAAGGACGCCAGGTGAATCAATGCCGGCACCGGTATTATGTGCTTCCTGAAGGCGGGGAATTTAAACAGGCAACTACTCCCTGTGATTAGTCTTCTTGCCTCACACGCTTAGTTTGTGTTTTATGTGGATTCCTGGACTTTTGACCTTCTGCCTCTTAGTGACTCTGCCTCTGACTGCTGATTCTGGTTCTGACATTGCCTCCTGGTTTTGATATATTACTCTGCATTTGTTTCTTCCTTGGTCCTGACAATAGTCTCTGGTTTAGACTTTGCCCTTTTGTCTTCCCTAAGTAGATCCTGCACTCTTAGTCAGGTCAAGGACCGTCGCCCAGTTGGGAGCCAATGTTCAGGTAGGGACATTGGTGTGGGTGGAGATGAGGTCTGTGCTGTTCCCTACCTGATGTGGCAGAGCATCTCTCTTTGAAGGACCTGGCACATCGCTCCTCTATCCAGGCATGCTGGGAGTTGTAGTTTTGCAACAGCTGGAGGGCCGCAGTTTGGACAAGCCTGCTCTAGACAGACCTCCCATTGACTGCTCATTCTGGAACTGATGGTACCTCCTGGTTTTGACCCTGCTTGATTTATTACTCCGTGTTTGTGTCTTCCTTGGTTCCGATGGTATTCTCAGGTTTTGACTCAGCTTGTCTGACTTCCCCTTTTGCCACCCCTAAGTAGGTCCTGCTGGCTTAGTCAGGTCAGGAACCATCACCCAGTTGGGGCCGCCGCTTAGGTAGGGACAGTGGTGTCGGTGGAGATCAGGTCTGCACTGTTTCCTACCTGATGTGACAGAGCGTCTTTCTTTAGACTAAGACCTGGCACATCCACCCTTTAGACAAAGGATAATACATTATTTTCCTAGCGGTGGGGCAGCAGGAGGATCACACATCTACTGTTAGACTCCCATGCAAATGATATCTGATTGCTGAGAGTCCCAGATTATTCTTTTTAACAAAAAGTTTGATGACATACAAAATGGATCCGTTTTCTAAGGTTTCCTTTTAACAGGCCCGTGTTGTATGTTTTCTGCAATAAATCGTGAAGATTCAGTATTTACTTTCTATAATTCTGTATAAAATGAGGGGAGAAGGTTACAATATTTATTCATCACAATAGCCCATAGTTTACTGATAGTCAGAAGTTGTATTGCACAGCTAACCTTCTCTACGCCCAAGGTCTCTGCGGGTCCCGGTAGCATTGCAGAGGTCAGTCACACAATGACGGTGATGCGAAAAGTATTCACATTCAAAAAAAAATCCAAATGGGAATTGAAAGGAAAGGAAAAATAGCAAATGTGTTCATGCTGCAAATGTCTTCTCAGTAACAAATGATGATGTCTATTTAAAATGAATAAAGTCAAATGGTATTAACTCCAACGTATTCCTCCGGTCTTAGCATGAGGTCACCTTGCTATTGTGGAGCGCGTGGCTTTCAGTATTATGCTGCTGAGATTAATAAGACCTGGACCACTATTTATATAAGAAGATGTGACACCTTGTGCGGCCGGATCCAGGAGGATGTCTTCATTTATTACAACATTTTAGAAATCAATCAGATTACACAATGGAGGTATGGTAGGTATTCATCCAGGATCTGATTAATTATTCACACCGAAAAAAAAATCTTAAAGGAGAAATACACATCTGAGTTTAACTGCATGTTACAATATATATACCGTATATAATTCCAGATTTTTACTAGAGCGCCTTTAAACTGAGGAATCTGCTAAATGGCTTGACAAACCTGTGTGCTACCTGCTCAGTTGCTCCTTAGGCCTCTTTCACACGGGCGTCACGTTTGACGCCTGGATAAGAGGCGGGTGCGTTGCGAGAAAATGCGCGATTTTTCCGCTCGAGGGCAAAGCATTTTAATGCGTTGAAAAAATCGGCATGTGTGGTACCCAGACCTGAACCCGGACTTCATCACTGAAGTCTGGTTTCGGGTTGAGTATTCTGTATATTTTATTATTTTCCCTTATAACATGGTTATAAAGAAAAATAATAGCATTCTCACTACAGAATGCAAAGTAAAATGGGCAATAGAGGGTTAAAAATAATAAAAGAATGGAGTAGGTGAGTTTGTTCTTTTGTTATTTTTAACCCTCTATTGCCCTTTTTACTTTGCATTCTCTATTGAGAATGCTAATATTTTCCTTTATAACCATGTTATTAGGGAAAATAATAAAGATCGGGTCCCCATCCCGATCGTCTACTAGCAACCATGCGGGAAAATCGCACCGCATCCTCACTTTCTTGCGGATGATTGCGATTTTCCCGCAGCCCCGTTCACTTCTATGGGGCCTGCGTTGCGTGAAAAACACAGAATATAGAACATGCTGCAATTTTCACGCTACGCAAAAGTGATGCGGGAAAATCACCGCTCTTGTACACAGCCCGATAGAAATGAAAGGGTCCGGATTCAGTGCGGGTGCAATGCGTTCACCTCACGCATTGCACCCACGCGTAAATCACGCCTGTGTGAAAGGGGCCTTAAAGGAGTATTCCCATCTGGGACATTGATGGCACATCGCTAGGATATGCCATCAATGTCAGATAGGTGCAGGTCCTACCTCTCCAGAATGGGACTCCTGAAGTGAACAGAGAGCATGGCCAACTTCTGTTCACCGCTGAGTTCTGAAAACAGCTGAACGCGGGGACAACTATTTCCGGCACTCCCATAGCGGTAAATAGAGAGGTGGCCAAGCTCGTTATGCTATTTTTGGAACTCCCATAGCGATGAAAGGAGAGAGCGCCATGCATGCTTCAACTTCTGGGGCCCCGTTGTCTAGATAGGAGCGTGTCCCAGAGGTGGGACCTTCACCTATGTAATATTGATGGTATATCCTAGCGATATGCCATCAATGTCCTTCATGGGCCAAGCCCTTTAATTCTCACCTGAGGTGCAACTTAAGTACTAAGGCTACTTTCACACTTGCAGCAGAGTGATCCGGAAAGCAGTTCCGTCGCCGTAACTGCCTGCCGGATCCGTCAATCTGCACGCATACGGAAAGCATTTGAAGACGGATCCGTCTTACAAATGCATTGCAAGAACAGATCCATCTCTCCGCTTGTCATGCGGAGAGACGGATCTGTTACATATTTTTTTCACATTTTTACGGACGGATCCGGCATTGCAGTATTTTGAATGCCGGATCCGGCACTAATACATTCCAATGGGAAAAAGTGGCTGGATCCGGCATTCCGGCAAGTGTTCCGGAAATTTATGACAGAGGTAATACTGCAGCATGCTGCGGTATTATCTCAGTCCTGAAATGTTGAAAAGACTAAACTGAAGACATCCTGATGCATCCTGAACGGATTTCTCTCCATTCAGAATGCATGGCGATAAAACGAATCAGTTCTTTTCCAGTATACAGCCCCTAGGACGGCACTCTATGCCGGAAAAAACTAACGTTAGTGTGAAAGTAGCCTTATAATTATCTGAGGGGTCTGATCTAGCTTCTGACTGGCACAACAAACTATTTAGTAACTGTCAAATTAAACAAATATATATAAAAATAAGATGCTACTTTCTCTGGATCCACAGTGATAGCTAACCTCTGGCACTCCAGCTGTGGTGAAACTACGACTCCCAGCATGTTCCATCCATTTCTATGGCGTTCTGAGAACAGCCAAGCAAGTGTGCATCTTGGGAGTTGTAGTTTTACCACAGCTGGAGTGCCGGAGGTTAGCCATCACTGGAGGACATGTCTCATCTGATGAGGATTAATAAGGTACCACTTTTTCTGAAGCCACCAGTAGATGCCTCATTTGATGAGGATTAATAAAATATCACTTTCTCTGAATCCAGTAGAGGACGTTTCATCTGATTAGGATTAATAAAGTACCACTTTTTCTGGATCCACTAGTGGATGCCTCATCTGAGTAAAATTAATAAGGTGTCACTTTTTTTGGATCCAGTAGAGGAGTAGGACGTCTCATCTGATGAGGATTAATAAGGTACTACTTTTTCTGAATCCACTAGTAGATGTCTCATCTCATGAGGATTAATAAGGTGTCACTTTCTCTGGATCCAATAGAGGACGTCTTATCTCATGAGGATTAATAAAGTGCCACTTTTTCTGGATCCACTAGTGAATGCCTCATCTAATGAGAATTAATAAGGTACCCCTTTTTCTGAATGCACTAGTAGATGCCTCATTTGATGAGGATTAATAACATGCCACTTTTATCTAGATCCACTAGTAGATGTCTCATCTGATGAGGATTAATAAGGTGTCACTTTGTCTGGATCCAATAGAGGATGTCTTATCTGATGAGGATTAATAAAGTGCCATTTTTTCTGGATCCACTAGTGGATGCATCATCTGATGAGGATTAATAAAATGCCACTGTTTCTGGATCCACTAGAGGATGTCTCATCTGATGAGGATTAATAAGGTACCACTTTTTCTGAAGCGACTAGTAGATGCCTCATTTGATGAGGATTAATAAGATGTCACTTTCTCTGGATCCAGTAAAGGACTTCTCATCTGATTAAGATTTATAAAGTGTCACTTTTTCTGGATCCAGTAGAGGGTGTCTCATCTTATGAGGATTAATGAGGTGCCACTTTTTCTGGATCCAGAAGAGGACGTCTTATCTGGTGAGGATTAATAAGGCACCACTTTCTCTGGATCCACCAGCGGACACCTGATCGGATGAGGATTAATAAGACACCACTTTTTTTGGGTCCACTAGCGGCCTCCTCAACATTATGTTTCATTACTCTACCATCTGTGTGTAAGTGGCAGGACTCCAAATTTTCCAGTAAGTATGTATCATAGATTACAATTTTAGAGGAGAGAATATATCAGGATTTGACTCAGTTTCTTACTTTGGCTGTAAAAGACATGCTCCAGACATGCTGCCTTCTCAAGGCGGATTACCTCCTTATTTACAGCATCTTCGGTTTCTAAGACACAACACATCCGCACTCATTAAACACATGCGCTATATTTAAATAATGTAGGACATATAACACGGGAGTGTAGAAGAAAGTAAAAGCAGCCGGTGATAAGACATGCAGTACTGTACTTCATAAAATTATAAATGACTCATGATTCTAATTAGGGTTTATAGAATTATGACGGTGGAAAACAGGGAGACGCGTAAATGTTATTTTTGGCCTTGCAGAGCCCTCTAGTGGACATTCCTAATAGTGCAAGAGGCTACATTACATGGAGTATAACAGAGACAGTGCCCTTTATCTGGGTATCTGGTATATGCCTTGATAAACTGGTGCATGCCACCCACTTAATTCCTCCTTAATTCTCATTTGGGGTGCAGCCTATGTACAATGATGGTGCCCCCTTGGTTGATTTGCCAGGGGGACCATGTGATCCCATCCACCCCACTTTAGCAAAGAAGGCTGCAATGGAGCCCTGTAGTCCCTCCCAGCCAAAAAGCATCATTAACATGCACCCTTTGTTGAGGCGCCCCCAAGCAGGATTTCAGGAAGCCGTTCTGCATTTGCTAGCTTGTGTTAATTACCGTAAATCTGCATTTGCTTTTACCGGAAAAAAAAAAAACATTACTTTTGTGTTCTATTGTAAGACATGACATCACTATTGTCCACATATAAGAAGTAATATTAAAACTGTTCTAATACAAGGGATAACATACCGGTAATTGTTCTTAAAGCTATGAGATGACATCACTATTTTCCAAATATGAGATCACTATACCCAAAAGTAAAACCACACCACTATTCACCATTGTTGGACTGGGGTTACTGAGGCCCACTAGATTGTTATTCTCAAGGCCCAACCCTTAGGTCATCAGTAAAGTTTTATAGGTTTTGAATTACAGATAGTTATTGGCTCCAAGGACAGTAAAATTGCTTTTCTTTTTTTCTCTTGGATCTTTGGGGCCCATTATGATCAGAGCCTGGGCCCACCAGAGGATCCTCTGGTACTGCGGTGGCCAGGCAGACCCTGCTATTTACCAAATGTAGGAAGACATCACTAACAGGGGCAGATTGGCCATGGAAAATTTCCCGATGGGCCAATGCCGGCCAGTGGAAGTTTTTGGGGATGTATTTTGTGATGGACTGTGGTATCTGGCTCTGTTGTGGTGGTATAATGTGCCACAATATGGAATTGCTGGCCCTGCCTTCCATCAATTTGGACCCAACTACAAAACTGGGCCACTTTTAGTACTTTTTTTAGGGCCACTTTAAGTTCCCAGTCCGCCCCTGATCACTAATGTCTAAAAGTAGTATGACATTGCTGTTCTCCAAATGTAAGATGTTTTTTTATGCTGTCCGCAAAAAGGGGTTCCGTTGTTCAGTGATCCGTGTCCGTTTTTGCCTTCCGTTGTGTTTCCGTGTGTCTTCCGTTTTTTTTAGCGGACATGACCCAAAAGATTTTACCAAAACACAGGCTGACAATGTTTCCCAAGTGCCAGCCAAGGGATCCGCAAAAAAAACAGACACGGAACGCGGATGACACACGGATGGCCATCCGCATTTTTCACGGACCCATTGACTTGAATGGGTCCGTGAACCGTTTTTCACGGGCAAGAATAGGACAGGTTATATTTTTTTGACGGACTGGAATCACGGACTACGGACGCGGAGGACAAACGGTGCATTTGCCGAGGTTTCCACGGACCCATTGAAAACCAATGGGTCCGCAGAAAAGCACGAAAAACGGAGCAACGGACACGGAATCAAACAACGGTCGTGTGCATGAGGCCTTACAAAAAACAGGAATTATTTTACACGAATGATATGAATACTCTCTAGGTGTAAGAAATGACATCACTGTGAAATGCAGTTATTTCCCTGTTCCCCAAACTTAAAACATGGCACCGATATTCTCCAAATACAAGATTACATCATTATTCTCCAAATATAATATGACAATTATATTAATATATTTACAAAACATATTCTTTTATACCGGGTAGCTTATGGAGAAGTGCATTATCTATTTTGCTGATTAGACCAGTGGCCTCCAATCTGTGACTCGCCAGCTGTTGCTAAACTACAACTCCCAGCATGCTTTTATTGTTAGAAGCAGTCGTTTTGTAACCAGTTGGAAACCACTAACTTAGATTAATATAATACATTTGAGACAAGTTCTACTGCAAAACAGAAATTGGCACCTTCTTGGTTATTGTTTACCCCCACCACCTTCGGTGGAGAAAAGTTTGGTGTGACCCTTGGTAGTACTGTGGAGGACTGTTCTATTGTCCATTGAGAAGTTGGTGCGCTGTCCTACCTTGGGTTCCCATAAGAGTGACACAAACTCTAAAGCTACCAGCCAACACTTCCAGTAGCCATCGGCCAACCTCTCTTCACAATACTTTCAATGGGAAGAGGGCACCACCTGTCTCCTCCTCGGCTTATCTCCTCGACCCGACATGCTGAAATCCAACAAGGCCAATCCTTCTTTTCCCCTGATGTCTGCTGCTGGGGGCAAGTCTAGTGACCCTCATACCCATTAGATGGTTGACCAATCCTGCCACAATCTATGGGTTTGGTTGACATTTATCTAATGTGTAGACCTAAATTCCAATCTTCTAGTCCCTCCAATGTACTCATGGTGTCCATTTCATAGATGACACCGTGTATGATCATAGTCTCCAGGTCACCTTGCTTGAAAATTCTAAGAATTCTCTACAACAGAGACTCCATCTTCTGGGTCTTCTGTTCAAATGTGAAGGGTCTTCTGTTCAAATGTGGACAAGCTAGTGGAACGGGTTAATAACTAAAGGGGATGTCCGAGATTAGCAAAAAATGTGGGCACAGGCAGAAGATGGTCTAAAATAACAAAATAAGCAATACTTATCTGTTGCATTCGCTGCCGATCCAGCGCTGCTGTTCTATTGCTTCCCACCAGTCTTTGACACTGACTTCATCACAACACATGACCCCTGCAACCAATCACGTTCACCTTCGCAGCAGTTAGGTGTTGGCGGTGATGTCAGCGATCCTGCCTGACCATCAGGGAAGTCGGGGTGGTAGTGGCAGGGGAGTTAACCGGTTTATAATGCATCTTTTCTTATTATACACCACCCCCTGCCCGTGCCCCAATTTTTGCAAATTTCGGACAACCCCTAATTGGATCCCAATTTACAATGTACAAAGTTAGATTGGTGGAGCTCATTTTTGGCACCATTCCGCAGGCCGGTCTTCATTGCACCATGTCATTGTGCCGTGGAAAAGCGAGCGAAGGAAATGGGCTAAATTTAACACTGCCATCGTCCTCGCTGATTCACATGCATTATGCTAAGTCATTTCCCATCTGGGAGCAGAGACTAGTACAGTATGTAGCTGAGATCATTACAGTGTACAAAATTATACTAAATAATTCAGCTCCAGGCTCCATTTTACTACGGCGGCGGAGGAGCTGCTTCAATATACAACTAAATAAACAGGTAAAGGTTGACAAGGAAAATACAATGTGGATTCAACATCTCTATGGGGGGATTAAAAAAGAAAAAAAGAAATGAAAAACATAAAGCAAAATGTTGAATGGAGAAGAGCTGATCCCACAATGATCAAAAAATAAATAAATCTAGGATTTATGGGAAATGAAAGGAACATCTCATTTGAGACCATTACCATCGCGGGTTAAAGTTGTCAAGAAGAGCATGAATTAGCGATGGCTAAGACTGGACGCGGTATCAATTGGCCTCAGAAGTGAGTGATGAGGTCAACGTCTCCTACCTGTTTGCCCTCGGGAATTAAGGCTTGAGGCTGACAACATTTTACAGCACACCATTAAGACGTAGGCCAAGATGAGCCAGTGAGTCAGAAGCATCGAATTGGCATTGAGCCTCATCCTAAAGGGAACAAAAAAAAATGAAGGTTATGTTACAGTCAGTGACTGCGGGGTCAATTTTATATATATATAAATTGGAAACCCCCTTTAAAGGGAATCTGTCACCTGCATATTACCCAATTTTTTCCCCATTAATCCAGGTGTAATAAATTACCTTATTTCGATATGTCGTCTTCTTTTAATTGTGTGTCTTGTATTTTCTTAAAAAAAAACGCTTTATCCCAAAGGCCTAATTAGGCTGTAAGGAGCCCAGAGGAGCGTTTTTCCTCTTCCAAGGTGCCCAGGAACGCCCCCCTGATGTGCCCGGGATGTTTCTGGCAAAGAGCGGAGGTAGCGGGGGGTGGGGAGCACTTAGCCTCGCCTCTAGAAGGCGATTTTACATGCTGGAGGTGTTCCTATTTTTCAAATTTAGGCGGGCCGGGCACATCAGGGGGCGTTCCTGGGCAAATTGGAAGAGAAAAACGCCCCTCTGGGCTCCTTACAGCCAAATTTGCATATGGGTTAAAGCGTTTTTTAGAAAAAATACAAGACACACAATTCAAAGAAGACGACATATCAAAATAAGGTAATTTATCACACCTGGATTAATGGGGGAAAAAATTGGGTAATATGCAGGTGACAGATTCCCTTTAAGGGGCCACTGCCAGCAACCTTCAGCACTCCAGGTGGGGTGAAACTACGAATCCCAGCATGCACACTTGCTTGGCTGTTCTCAGAACTCCCGTAGAAGTGAATGGAGCATGCTGGGCCTGAAGTTGCTGCCGGAAGTTGCTGAACCCTGGTTTATAAGATAGTACGTAAGGGACTCACTAATATACCTTGGAGGGCATACTGTACAAGTGGCTGCTCCATGATGAGCTGCTGGACAGTAAAAGGCCCCATGAGCTGTTTTTGAACAGGGGCCCTCAACATTTTATGTGTGTCCATCCCTGCATGCGCACAAACACACACACATATATACATACATACGCCCAGACATACATAAAAGGAGGTGCACATACAACGGAACGGCCATAACCTAATATTGTGTAGGTTCCCATCATGCCAACAAAACATCTGTAGCCCGTCAAGGCGTTGACTCTACACGACTTAAGAAGATGGTCTGTGGTACCAAGACATTAGCAGCAGATCCTTAAAGTGGTGAGGTGAGGCCATCATGGACCACACTGCTTTTTTCCAGCACATCCCACAGATGATCCATTGAAGTGAGATCTGGGGGAAGTCAACACCTTCGTCATGTTCCTCCAGCCATTCCTGAAAAAATTTGGCAGTGTGGCCGGAGCATAAAGAGGCCACTGCCATTAGAGACTAGAAGGGAGTATTTGGTCAGTACATGTGAAAGGTATCATCCACATGGACCCAAGCCTTCCCAGCAGAACATTGCCCAGAGCATTACAGTGTCTCCACCGACTTGTCTTCTTCCCATAATGTATCCTGGTGCCATCGCATGTACCCATCGTCCGCATGATGTAAAGGAAAACTTCCTTCATTAGACCAGGCCGCCTTCTCTCTTGCTTCATGGTGCAGTCTCAGCAATGGACAGGGGTCACTATAGGTACCAGTCTGCAGCCACCATAGCACAATGTACAGCAAATCGCAACGTCCATTGAATCCTGACATCTTCTATCATATTTGGACCTTTTTCAGCAATTTGTGCTGCAGTAGCTCTTCTGTGGCCCCAGGCTGACCTTTGCTCCATCAATAAGTCTTGGTTATCCATCATTTTGTTGCCCTCTATTAATTTCTATGGGGCCGCCGAAAATAGCCGAGCACTAGGCCATCAATATCAGATAGGTGAGGGTCCCACAGGCACCCCACATCCTTGCCCATCGGCCCCAGAACTACACAGCTTCACCCATTCTGTGATGGACGTAGCTGGTCATTGCAGCGCTGTAGAATACAACAGAAAGGAGGAGGGAGGTGTTGGCTGACGGACCCCCACCGCTCAGATATTGACAGCCTATCATGGTCATCAATCTCAAAATTATGGACAACCCCTTTAAACTAGGTCTTTCAAATTCTTGCTTTTTACAAGATCTCTGCTTGCTGTCAATTAACAAAGAGGGACTGTTATCGAAACTGGTATAAGGGAAAGCTAGTTTTCCTTTACACCAGTTTTAATAAATCTCCCCCAAAGAATTTTTCTATTTACTGACAGCAAGCAGACATCTTGAAAACACAATGTATGTTTGAATGCTGCATCACTTAACAATGGTCCCTATTTAGGATAAAATTGGAATTTTATGTAAAATCGGCCCCCCTCCCTTTAAAGAAATGAGGCTCATTTGCATAGATTTGACTGACAACTCTTTTTTCCGGATGACGTTCCGGCAGCCTACCCGGGGGGTTATATTATCGGCAGCGAGTAATAGGAAATGTTACCCTACAGTGAATAGAGAGAAATTTCTTAAAATCACACCAGACTGCGGCACGCCCACCGTCGCTCCAAAGCCTCGGCCTCCTCCTCCCTTATCCTATCTGCTGCGGCAGAACGATCTTACCTTAGGGACTTTGCAAGAATTTTATTCCAGTCAAACACAATTATTTCCGTATCTGCTTCAAACTTGCTCCAAAATCCCATTGGCAACCACAGGTAACAAGTTGTGCATTTCATAAAATGTCTTCCCCCATAAGAGACCTGCAGGAGAACACAGAACAGACGGCAATTAGAAGATTAAATTCTGATCTTTGTAAAGAGTTCTTTTCCAGTATAACTGTCTAGAATTAATCTTTACATTTGTTTAAAACCAGTAGATTGAGTGGTCCCATCACACACAACAGCCCTGTCCTATAGACGTGCCTGGGATTTTTAGTTAAGACCCTTATTGATCAAGAGGAACCTGTGGAGGAACTGTCCGTAAGTGTTCATTTTTGCTGCAGCACTCCCGCAGGTAAAGAGAAGAATTGCAGGTACCCTTTGAAATGAATGGGCTATCTATGTAATGCATGGATGTCTTGGGGTCCAGAGGGAGAATTGCTCATTTGCACAGTAGCTGCTCTATGCTCTCGCAGATGAGGATCCTGAAAGGAGACCACCTCTATCAACAGTATGTCGGTGTCCATCGTAGACCTCTTAGGTGGAGACCTGCCAAACGTCCAAAGTTCCTGCTAATCTGACATGGATTTCTAGATAATCAGGTACCAGATTACTGGATTTTTCCTTCATTAGATCTAATTTCATTATGGATCATTGCTGCCAATATATGAAGAACTTAAAGGGGATGTACAGGAATGGAACAAACATGGCCTCCTCCCTCAAAAATCACACGCAGCTGTCCACAGGTTGTATGTGGTATTGGAGCTCAGTTCTAGCCACTTCCATAGGGATAAACTGCAATACTAGCCCCAACCTCCGGACAGATGTGGTGTCCTTTTTGGAAGAGAGTAGTTTAATCTTTACAGTAGTGAGCAGCACGTCCACCTACCGAGGTGGTCGTACATGATCAGTTCCATCCTTCAACTGCCACTAGCTGGATCTACTGGTAGAAGCCATGGACTGTTACAGGGAGAGAGCTGCAGCTGAAAGGACACACCTGCCTGAGAAAAGATATGTCCCCTGAGCTGTGAGAGGAGGCAGCAAAAAGGACACCCCACTGAGAAAGGACACACCCTAAGCTGTGATAGAAAGAGAGCTGCTGCAAAAAGGATACACACCTCTAGAAAGGCCACACCCTGAGCTGTGATAAAAAGAGAGCTGAAACAAAAAAGACATGCCCCACTGAGAAAGGACACACCCCTGAGCTGCCAGCATGAAGAAAATTTAGCAGAGTAATTGGAGCAATGAATGGTGAGGTACAGGGCTGGTTCTAGCTAGTACTATACAGTATGATAGCTAATTTTCATTGTTTACATTAAACATACTTTTTTTTTCATTTTTTTTGTCCAGAAATCGCTTTAAAAAAGCCAACACTGTTTTTTTTATGTTTGTAAATGTGTTATTGTGTTTCAATGCATTTGTGTGGCATTTTCCAGAATTAGTGTTTTACATGTCACTTCCTCTTCAAAAAATATATAATAAAAAAACTATGTAAAGACACCATACAAAAAACAGCACACACTAACACTGGCATTTATGGATGTATAGATGATTATGGCATAAAAACACCAGAAAATAGGTCAAAATACTAGAAGACTTAGAGCATGCTGCAATCTATAAAAACACATTTTTGGACCCAGAAAAGACAACGCAAGTGAAGAAAAATGCCACAAAAAATAATTATATTTGTAGTGGGTTTCACAAATTCTTATAGAATTTTTTCAGATCCTTAAAAAGCGCAAAAAAATACAGAAAACACTAGCAAAAATGCAGCAATAAAGATTTGTGTGAAACCACCCTAAGGGTAATGTTTCTTTAAAAATTTTGACTATATGTCTCTTGCTCTTCAATATCTTATGCCGCCATTATTTCGAAGCCAAGTGGCTGACGAAAGTACTTATCCACAGATCGAGGACACAGAGCATTCAGCAGTCAGATGTGGTTAATAATAATTCACATTTAGTACGACCTTGCGATCCACAGGCAATTAGACCTCAGTGTAAGAGCCTGCTAAGTGGGTTTTAAGGGTTTCGTTGTTGTGATCGCTGCTTACGAAAATGGGCAACGCAAATTACTTCAGCCATTGATCAAACCGCATGGTTAATAACAGATAATACACAACCATCTAAACTACTCGAAGATGTTGACTCACAAACCATCTGTTGCTAAATTCCTGTCAGTGACAGCGACCTAAAGTACGTACACCGAGCAGCCATAACATTAAAACCAACAACCTAAATTTGTGTTGCTGCCTCTTGTGCTGTCAAAACCGCTCTAGCTAACCAAGACATGGACTCTACTCTCTGAAGGTGTCCTGTGGTATTTGGCACCAAGACAGCAATTGATGATGATGCTGCAATGTGTGAGGTGGGGCCTACACGGATCCGAAAGGCATCAATGACCCTGTTGTTTACCGGTTGTCCTTGGACTACTTTTTGTAGATACAAACCACAGCATGCTGGGAACACCAAGATATGTGGGCTGTCATGTCAGACATCCCAACCTGCAAAAACTCATTTCAGGGAGGTGCACTTCTCATTTCAGGGAGGTTTTCTTTTTTTTCTTGTTTCTTTTTTTTCACAAACTTTTTATTACATTCATCAGCCCCCCAGTGCCTCTCATCAGCCCCCCAGTGCCTCTCATCAGCCCCCAGTGCCTCTCCATCAGCCCCCAGTGCCTCTCTATCAGCCCCCCAGTGCCTCTCTATTTCCGGGATATATTGTTTTACATGCGGGCGTCAGGGAGACTCCCTGAACGTCCGGGAGACTTGAGATCCTTGTCATGTAGTAATTTCATTAATTTCTCATTCTTCTCCTCCTTTCCCATGTTTATCCAATTCGAGAAGATGGACTTGACTGTAGTGGGCAACATTTACAGATTAACTGAAAATGGTTAGGAATGAAAATCGAGTAGAAGACTTTCTCTAAACTTAATGCAGACTGAACGACCAAGTGACAAAAGCCAACTAAATGGTTTTCAAAATGGCTGACAAAAGTCCCAAGTTCCTGGTCTAGTTAACTTTAGGAAGAACAGCTCTGGAGCAAAAAATCTATGTGAACCAGCACATTTTAACTCATATATCGCCTTCTAAAATGGGAGGAAAAATTTAATAAAATGTGTTTATTCAAAACATTTAGTGACTTGCAAAAATTTGTTAAAAGTTTACACATTTTCAAATTTGGTCAGAAAAAGTGGGAGCGACATGGCAAAGTATGATGGTGGTGTGGTTTGCAAAGATGTCAACAGTCATAAATAGGAAGGCACTTTCCCTAATTTTCAGAGACAGTTCTGGAAAATTTGGTTGAGGCATAGGTTAGTCCCATCCATAAAGTATTTGGGGCTTTCCCAGGTTGGGGCCTATATGCCCCGAATTAACGGGCCTTACCAGGTTGGGGCCTATATGCCCCGAATTAACCAACCACAATGGTGTTAAGTAGTTGTTAGCCCCAGCTGAGAGGTATCAACTAGAATTTTGTCTTGCATGGCTACATAAGGCAAATTCCCAACGAGAAAGTAAGTCAACAGGGCCTACAACAAAGGTTTTAGGAGTTGTCTCTTTTGACAATCCCCCCTTTTTTTTTAAGAAGGAAAACTATTCTGATCACGCTTTTTCCAGCAATCAACTCTAATCTGAAGGGAGACTTGGCAGCAAGTCTCCAACTTCCCTGCAGCGCCACCACAGGAGAAATGAAGCATTACATCAAGCTCTCTGAAATAAATAGACATGATGGGTCCTCCAGACATGGGGACGTTCTTTGCAGCCGCTATCTGGCTATATGATGCAGGAATCCTTCTAATAACTCACACTGCCCTTCTTGGGTATCGAAAATAAGGGAAACTAGACAAGTCCTTCAAGAATGTGGCTTTGTCTGCACCACTAGAGCAATAAATCCATGTCTGAGGCTCATCATTATAACATCTGCTTTATATCAACATTTCAATAACCAATTATTTATTCAGAAAAAAACTAAATGCCGGTCTATCCGCAACCCCCATAATTATCTACACGCGGTATTTGCCGGCCGACCTGTGCCATTAAAAGACAAAAAACAAGTTAATGGCTATTTAGCTAGAAATCTCTAAAGGACCAATTACCATCACTGGAGCATTTAGTGTTAATGAGGACACATTTTAATTGGACTCCGACTTTGAATTTTTTTTTGTAGTAGTAGTCAAAACAATGATAATGACATTGTGCCGTGACATTCAGTTATGAAAGTGTTTGTTTGCTATTGTACAAGTAATTGGCCTCCATGTTTATGCATGGGCTCGTATAAGGGCGGCCATATACTGGGTGATTTATTCCCAGGCATAGGGCATGGTCTAATTAGGGCCTGTGTGTATTATGACTCGTGTCATTCAGAGTATGGTGGGTGGTGGTTCTATTTTATGGGGTACAGTAGATGCAAGGGTTTATATACCATATAGGAAGCACAGGCTGCTGCAATGGGACCAGGAGAAAGGGGGGGCTCATCTCATCTTAGCCTTCTGATGTGGGCCGTATATGGTGATATTATATTGGCACCATATGTTAGCATTGTGAGGGCTGTCCCGACAGCTTGCGATGTAATGCATACCCAGCGTGTCATTGCATGAGGTCGGCATGGCCAGAGTTAATAATCCTGGAGCTCAGGGTGCGGGCTGGCCCCACCCATGCCTAGTGAGTTCTAGGGGATTCTACTAGTTGTAGGTAGACTGGCAGGAGGTAGGGAGCAGACTCAATGTGTCCCTCTCCTCAGGGTCTCCAGGTCTAATCCCTGAAGTCACTTGTATCTCTGGCAGTTCCTTGGAAGAAAGGGAGAAAGACAAGATAATGTGCATTCCCAAGTCAGTCAGCAAGGTAACCCGCATAAAGTTTTGAAGGGGAAACAAGTTAAGACGCCCTACACACTTCAGGAACGCCATGCAAATTGTTGTGCGAATTACAGACATTTTGTAATGACTTAGTGGCCAGCTAGAGATTGTAGAGAGACTTTAGGAAGAGACTGTGTAAAGAGGGCCGGGGTTTCCAGCATTACTGAGTACTACAACTCCTATTTTGCATTCAAGTAAAAAAAGACTTTTGTTTTGTTCAACCTACTAACTCCTACTTTACCACATGCTGGCCATTGCAGCACATTGTGCTTCTTCACGTCCTGCTCCTACAAACGCAACATCAAGGCCATCCCAAACTACCATCAGACAGGAGCCCCAGTTAGAGGGTATTCCCTATGGGAAAAAAGGGTGTGCCATCCTTTTCAGTGCACCAGCCCATGAGAATGATGTCCTGGGGGAGACCACTGTAACACATGCTATAGTCTGGGCTACTACCACTCCCATCCTCTGCTCAGGCTCCTGGGGGGGCTCAGTATAACTGTACCGGGGTTAAACCTCAGAATTTGTGTATCTGGTCTATCTTTACATTTTCTTACATTCAGAAGAGGCCAGCATCCTCATACCTTTGCATATTTACAACATAATAAAATACAGGATTCTTCTTATGTCCCTAGAGAGTATTTGCACCTCAGTCCTTTATAGCAGAGATCGGAATACCCAGCGTACGCGGCAGCCACAGGTGGGCGGGGTTACAGAAACAGCCAAGTGGGGGGTCTTACCCCCACCCACTTCTGGTCCCCACATAGAACCATGGACGGCTGAGATGAGAATATCCCTTTAAGGACATTACAGTCCAGTCAGTATCATATGGATGAATGCCTCAGATCAATACAGTAATCCTGGAGAAAAGCGAGTTACTCGGGAAGTGCTAAAACCGTGTCGTCTGCTCTCCCTGAAGGCAGGAATTGCATTAAGAGGGATTCCAACCATGATTGATGTTCACGTCGGAGGCAGAGCCATCCTTCCTAGATTAAAGAGCCGTGCCTCACCCCGGCATTTGGCACTGTCTGTGCCGGTCACTCGGGGACTGTTCTTCTGAATCCCAGAATGTGTGCCCCAAACCAGAAGAATTTAGAGAAGGGGTCGCAGCTCCAATGGCGGCTTCCATTTAGACTTCAGTTTGGGTACAAAGAATGGCAGAGCGTCTGCAGGGCCTGGTACCAACGGCAAACCGACAAGACCATTCTTCAGGTATTGTATTATTAGCATGTAGACAGATGTAATAGATGATAGATAGATAGATAGATAGATAGATAGATAGATAGATAGATAGAGATAGATATTAGATAGATAGATAGATAGATATATTAGATAGATAATAGAGATAGATAGATGATAGATAGATAGATAGATAGATAGATAGATAGATAGATAGATAGATAGATAGATAGATATTAGATAGATAGATATTAGATAGATAGATAGACAAAGGGGGAAATCCAGAGGACAATGCACAAGAGCAAAGAGGAGTATATCAGCGTCTGGAGGAACGACATAAGAACATGACAGAAGTTGACAGTATATCAGAGCCTGCAGAGGGAGTACAAACTGCCCCATATCTAGAGAAACTCCCCAATCCCAGAGAGGGACAGATCCTGAGCCTGCTCATCGAATCCAGGTGGCACCGACAGAGGTACATGCCCAGGGGGAGCAGACTGTGGCAGCAGTGCGACCAGGAGGCCGTGAAGGATGAGGCCCCAAATACTCAGCAGTGAGGGACACCCACTTTAGGAGACTGTCTGATCTCTGCCCAGACTTCACCTCCATGGAGGAGGAAAAGACACAATCCATACTAACAGCAGGGCAACACCAGAAGGTGTTTCTGGTCTGGAGCTCCAGTGTCAAGGAGTAACGTCCAGCAGAGTTCAGCCCCAGCCTGTGATGGTGGTGGCAGTGCAATGGTGGCTGTAATTGCTGCCGGCTGCTCACAAGTGGAGTCGCTGTCAAGAAAAGGCAGACGCGTCCCTACCTGGGTAAGGAGACACAACTTAATGTTATACAGGTTAAACTACCAGACCTTCCCGACCCCGGGCTGCACGATTCTTTTTCTGCCGGTGTCATGAAGGTCTGTCATGGTGCAGGGCGATCAGTGAGCTTGAGGTCTGAGTAGTTGAGGGTCTGGCTCGCTGATGTGAGTTATGCTGGGCAGAAAGATATAGATCTGAGCCCAGGGTCCCTTCACCCCTTAGGGCTCTTTCACACGAGCGGATCCTGTGCGGGTAATCTGCTGTGTGAAAGAGAGCCAAGTCCCGTTCCAGACAGCAGAGACTCGGAGTAGTAACATGATTGATAAGGCTCCGTGCCTCTCTGTGATCTTTTTGCTACAAAATCACGGAGACAACTTTATCTCACTGTGATTTTGTAGCAAAAAGATCAGAGAGCGGCACGGAGCCTTATCAATCATGGTAATGCTCCGCGTCTCTGCTGTCCAGAGCGCGGCTTGGCACTCTTTCACGCAGCGGATAACCCGCCCAGGATCCACTCGTGTGAAAGACCCTTTAACGTCTTGTATAGAAGATAACCTCCCTGACCTGGAGCTGGCATAGATGGATAATACCATGATCCACTGGATCCCTATTGAATTTCATGGGATCCCACCAGGATCCGGCTTCTTTCTGGCAGAAATGCTGGCTTTCTGTCCGACAAAAAGTCCAAAAAGTTGCCCATGCCGGCGGTTCGCAGCATTACGGTGATCTCCAACAGCCTGCAGACTTTTTTAAACGCAAATGTGAAGCTACCGTAATGTAACAATACATACAAAAAATAAATAAATCATCTCCTTCCCTTTGACACAGAAATCAATAAAATGGCAGCGGCATTCAGGCCCATTCATCGCACTAGAGAGGTCTCCCTGCTGCAGCCTGGAAAGCCCCTGTGTGCGTGGGCCTATATGCCACCCTTACTATTGTAGTAATGGCGCACAGTTCAGTAGGTGTCACAGCAAGGAGAGAAATCCGTTTTTTAACCAACATGGCATTATAAAGCCCACCATTTATTCAGCTTTTATAATACCCTGTATAAGGTCTCACGCACACGGCCACCTCCATATTGCAGTCTGCAAACCACAGATCATTTGCAGGACAGCCACAGGGATATGGACAGCGCACGGATGGCACCTGTGTGCTGCCTTTTTTTTTTTTTGTGGACCCCCATAGAAATGAATGGAAAGAACGTTCAATCTGTAAAAACTGCAGATTGGACACAGATGCTGAATACGGTAGTGCGCATCAGGCCTTAGGCTAGGTTCAGACGACGACATTTGTCGCGCGACAAAAAGTTGCACTATTGTCGCGCGACAATTTTTATAATGGAAGTCTATGGTGTCGCATTGCGACATGCGACATGGTGCGACTGCGACGCGACAGTCGCAAAAAAATCCATTCAAGATGCAGTCGCAGCATGTCGCATGTCGCAATGCGACACCATAGATTCCCATTATAAAAATTGTCGCGCGACAATAGTGCGACAAAATGTCGCGCGACAAATGTTGCAGTGAAGTTGTGCCCTATTTGTCTGAACCTAGCCTTAACCTGGCTAATTTTTGTGAAAAGTGGCACCCGTTATTAAAAAGTAGTCCTCAATTTTTACACTAAATAAAGTTTACTAAATACACATAGCCGTACCGACTATAGCGCAGTGATCAATTTAGTAAAATTGTAAAATTTATGTAAAAATCCTGTTAATTTGCAATGGTAATATCAGGAACTAAATTCTGCAGAATTATAAGAAATTTGGACGTGAGCAGAAAATGGTGTAAAAAACAAAACAAAATGTCACTTACCTATTAGAAACAATGGGATGGAACAATTTCTGTATGCGCCCTTTTTGAGCATATGGAAGTGATTTCGGAGACCCCATTTGCGGTCCCCAATGCATGGGCAACGTCCGTGCAGCGGCCGGGACGGATCCAGAGACCCACTCAACTTGATTGAGTTCCGTGATCCGTCCGTTCCGCAAAAAGATAGAACAGGTTCTATTTTTTTGTGGAGTGGAAGCATGGATCGGAACCCCACAAAAGCACGCCGTAGTGCCTCCGTGGGGTTCCGTGCTTCCATTCCGCACCGCATCTCCAGATTTGCGGACCCATTCAAGTGAATCGGCCCCATCCGTGATGCGGAAGGCACCCGGCCGGTGAACCGTGTATTGCGAAACCGCCATATGCGGGCCTCAATACGGCCACGGGAGCACAACGGCCACGTGCAAGAGGTCTAACATAGACGTCCATTCACTGCGGGGTGGGTTTGCTGTTGTGCTCATGTAACCTGACTTATCACAATACGGCAGTAATACCAGAGGAATCAAAAAGACATCATTGGGTCATATTGGTGGACAAATGAAAAAGATATGCACAAAAATTACCTTTTATCCATAAAGGATGCTCTTGCAGTGCAAAATTGGTAAAATGTGAAATAAAGTAGACATATTTGGTATAATTATTTATACTGCACAGTACATATCATTAAAAAGATGAAAAACTATTCCCCCTCAAAAAAAAAAAAACATAATAAAGGCTAATCAATAAACGGGGGCGTAGCTAACGGCTCATGGGCCCTGGTGCAAGAGTTCAGCTTGGGCCCCCCTTCCCTCAGTGCTTTGTGTGTCTTCTTAGGCCGCACAAAGGTCTTTGGGCCCCATCAGACTCCTGGGCCCGGTAGCGACTACTACCTCTGCACCCCCTATAGCTACGCCCATGTAAATAAAAGATATGTACCCCCACATTGTGGCACTAATAAAGTAAGTGGGGAAATAAAAAGATGGATCCTGAAATGCTAGGATGAAAAATCTAACAAACAGCTTTTTAAAGGCTGAAAAAAATGAATTTACAATATTTGCATATATAGGATGGGCCCCCAAAGTCAGTTCCACTGGTAGGCTCTAGGCACCCCAGTCTGACTCTGGATGGATGGATAGATAGATAGATAGATAGATAGATAGATAGATAGATAGATAGATAGAGTGGATGTTAGTCTTAGGGCTCATTCACACGGCTGTAGGTGGGCCGTTCCATGCATTGGGGACCTCAATTTGCGGTCCCCAATGCACAGGCAACCTCCATACGGCCGCTGGGATAATTCAACTTGAATGGGTCTGCATTCGTCCGTTCCGCATAGAGATAGGGCAACTTCTATCTTTTTTCGGAATAGAAGTACGGAACAGAACCCCATGGAAGCACTCCGTAGTGCTTCCATAGTCTTCCGTTCCGCACCGTTCCGCATCTCCGGATTTGCGGACTCATTGAAGTGAATGGGTCTGCATCCGTGATGCGGGATGCACACGCAACGGTGCCCTTGTATTGCGGATTGTAGAGCACAGAGCACGGGTGGATGGATTAGATAGATAGTTTTATCCAGTTCTGGAGCCCTTCTGGTGACGCTAATGAGTTCTGGGGCACAAGCTGTTCACACTGGGATTAGTCCACTGTCCCCAGCCCGGCTCGAGGTGTCACCACCAGTTACATGTGCAGTAATTAGTGCCTCGTGGATTTGCTAAAAATAAAAAACAACAGCGCAAGCTGCATCGGACATAACGCGGCAGCATTTCTGTTTTTGGAACAGAACATCTAAAAATAGTAAAAGAATTCTAAGCAAAACTGCAGAATATAGCTTCCGTTTTGTGAATCTTTATTGGTATGTATGGGCATTGTTTGCTGTTTTGTAGACAGATGATAAATTTGCAGTCTGCAAGCGCTACCTGCCAACCTGGCGTCTGGTCAGTGTGCCTAGTGTGCCACCTAGTGGAATCTTCTTGTATTACACCGAGTTTATAGAAATGTATCAATATGTATCAATACACATAGATATATGGGGATCCAGGGAAATAACTACGATACTTCGGCATACGCCGATTGAAGGTGTATAGCCCCGTAAAATCACCCTAGAACCCATGTCAAGTTAGTGGAACCACAGAAGGTGTCCGTATTACTCTAGGATGAAAACATCTTGATAAAGAATATTCGTCCTCCCTCCAAAGCTGGAAATACATCAAAATAATCTTCTGATATGCCATATACATAAGCTCTTATCCAGGAGGAAAAAAGCTGGCTCAGTAGTGCCACCTATTAGCCAATGTCTGGCCCCTCAAACTTTCACTTACGGGGTAGTTATCCAATAGGTGACGCTAGAGTGCCAGCTTTTCTCCAGGATAAGAGCTTAATACACTCCCTTTTTCCCAAGGAGCGTTGCCTGGCCTGTAAGACTCCCTACGCCCAACTTGGCGGCCTCCACGAGGTCTCCCCAGACATAAATGCATTCATACAACTACATACACTTTGCTGAAATCTGTGATCTCAGACCTCCACTGATCTCAGATCTTCTCAAATGTATTCAGAACTTATCGCAAGATCACTTTGACTGTACTTCCCCTTTAAGCTGGTCGAAGACCTGAGGGTAGTGGATAGATCATTTGTGGACAGCTAAGGGTACTTTCACACTTGCGTTATTCTTTTCCGGCATAGAGTTCCGTCAAAAGGGCTCTATGCCGGTAAATAACTGATCAGGCATATCCCCATGCAATCTCAATGGATAGAAATCCGTTCAGTTTGCATCAGTATGCCTTCCGTTCAGTCACTGTCAGGCGTTTTGGCCGGACATAATACCGCAGCATGCTGCGCTATTATGTCCGTCCAAAATGCCGGATCAGTCGCCGGAATGCCGAATCCGGCATTAATTTACATTGACTTGTACTAGTGCCGGATCCGGCATTGTGAAACAACTGAAGGACGGATCCGTCCTTCCGGTCTGCGCATGCGCAGATCGGGTAAACTGTGAAAAAGACTGCAGGACGGATCCGACCATCCGCATGACAAGCAGAGGGACGGATCCGTTCTTGCAATCCGTTCCGCACCTGGATCCATCTACAAATGCTGTCAGTTGTCACACTGATCGGCGGATCCGGCAGGCAGCTCCGACGACAGAACTGCCTGCCGGATCACACGAACGCAAGTGTGAAAGTATCCTTAGCTTTAAATGAAGTATACTACACAGCAGGGAAGATTAGCGCCCAGCAGATGACTATGGTGCCGCTTATCTCCAGGGCCAAAGAAATGGATTAGTGCAGATCTGTTCCACCATAGATAAAATATCCAGTTCACATCAGGAGATTGGTGCAGCACCTAGTTCTATGGTGATCTCAGGTCAAACCGCGTGGGCTACAACTGTAATATGGTCTCTAAAATAGCCCAAAACTCCAAAAACTTGTTTTATTTGATTCTTATGACAGCCCCCAACTCAAAGAGACTTGCACTGGGCCCCCGAACAGAGGAATAATCATCAAACCAAATCCATTTTATTAAATGTGTAGAAACAACGCGTTTTGAGACTGGACCAGTCCCTTCATCTGGTCATTACACAAATAATTTTACTGTGTACAGACCTGATGAAGGGACTGGTCCAGTTTTGAAACGCGTTGTTTCTACACATTTAGTAAGTGGATTTGGTTTGATGACCATTCTTCCGTTCGGGAGGCAGGCCCCGTGGGAGTCTCTTTTAGTTGGTGGTTGTCATAAAAATAAAAAGGACTTTTAAAACCTTTTTGGAGTTTTTGGCTATATTAGGAACCATATTACAGTCCTCGGGGCATCTGTTTGGGAAGCATCACCCGTGGGAGTCCCTTTTTCCTAGTTTTCGAGACTTCATGCTTCCGGCAGGGCAGCTGTCCAACAGCTTCCTTCACTCCACAACGCCCTAGTGTGAGTGGTACCAACAGGGGTGCACCTAGCCTTTCTGCTGCCCGAGGCGAAAACTGAAATGACACCCCCCAATGCCAAATTCTCAACATAACCCCTTCCCTCCAGCCTTAGGGCTCATGCACACGAATGTGTGCTGCCCGTTGCCGTATTGTGGACCGCATTTGCGGATCTGCAATACACGGGCACCATTTCGTGTGCATTCCGCATCACGGATGCGGACCCAATCACTTTAACGGGACACTAACACGAATCCTGGAACGGAACACTACTGAATGCTTCCGTGGGGTTCTGTTCCGTACTTCCGTTCCGTAAAAAGATAGAACTTGCTCTATCTTTATGCGGAACGGACAAATGTAGACCCATTCAAGTTGAATGGGTCTGGATTCATCCCGGCGGCCGTACGAACGTTGCCCGTGCATTGGGGACCACAAATTGCTGTCCTCAATGCACGGAACGGCCCACCTACAGCCGCGTGAATGAGCCCTTACTGTTAAAGGCATGCTTGGAAAACATTACATATAGTGCTAGAAAACATACTGGTTAATATAGCGGTACAGTTGAATGTGCAGAGATGATCGCTTCCACAATGAAAGCGCTCATTGCCCAAGGCCCTTCCGGTGCCCCCCCCCCCCTCATTTGTCCCTACCTGGTGCTGCCTGAGGCATTCGCCTCACCTCGCCTCATTGGTAGTGCACCCCTGGGTACCAACACCCACCCCATCCCGCCACTCCTTCTCTGATTTACCCAAAGGTGACCAGTCCTAACATACATTAGACCGTCCAATGACCCTGGCTTGAATTTGCAGTGAGCGTTGCGAGCGTCTACAATGCTGGCTTAAGGCTCCTTAAAGCTCGCCAACCCCATCTGCAAGTCACTCATTTCAGATGCAGCTGAATACGATATTGGTTTGGCGACTGTCAAATCTTGTCTAGTTTTGAAATATTTGCACTTCAGAACCGGATCGGCCTTTACACCGGGGAGCTCATGTCTTTGTTCTAGCAATGCACGGAGTCGAGTAAACTTTGCATTTCCTTCGGCAAACCAAGATTTCTGCAGGATCCTTTTCATTATTCCTCATTTACTCAGGGTGACCTTAAGACTCTGCCATGCAAAAAAAATAAAAAAATCTGATCTATATCTTTCCACTTCAAATGTGCAAAAAGACATTTCTGGACTGGAAAATAATCATCCAAAGAATGTCTTCAAGTTGATGAAATAAGCGCATTTCAAGCCTTATTGGGAGATGTGAGAAGGACCAGGTCAAGGGTGGCTCACAGTGTCTAAATTGGAGGCACTGTGCAAATTTGCATCACCGTAGCATCAAATATCCATTTCACATCAGGAGATAGGTGCAGCATCTGGTTCATAGGGTTCTATGGTGATATCAGGTCAAAGTGCGTGGGATCCATCCAACTGATATATGGTTCCTAAAATGGCCAAAAACTCCAAAAAATAAATGAGCAAAAAAAGAAAAAGAATGAGGAAATTAGAAAGGTGTTATACTGCCTTTAAACACTAGGTGGCACTGCAGCATCCTTCCATACCATCTCTGCTGTAATAAATGAAACAATATTCTTTGTAGACTACAGGACAGCACCCATAGGTAACGCATTTCAATGTCAATATGCAAAATATGATGGCAACTCTCAAAAACTTCTTTAAGTAGAAAATATAAATAAATAAATAAAAAAAATGGTCAGCACTAAAGCTCAGTGATTAGCACCGTTGCATAATTCAAATACAATCCAGGTCAGCATCTGCATGGGTTTGGTATCTTTTTTCCGTGTTTGCGTGGGTTTCCTCCAGGTACTCTAATTTTATTGCATACTCTAAAAAATAAGTAGGTTAAAGGGGTTTTCTGGGTGTTTAATATTGATCCCAATCATGAGGAGAGGCAGTGGCGGCTTTCAGGGGAGTGCCAGAACAAAAGCAATGAGCGCTTCTATCAATACAGATGGAAGCGCTCATTGCTTTTCCCTTTATAAGATGCAGTGAGATAGATAGATAGATAGATAGATAGATATGAGAGAGAGAGAGAGAGAGAGAGAGAGAGAGAGATAGAGAGATAGATAGATAGATAGATAGATAGATATGAGAGAGATAGATAGATAGATAGATGGATAGATAGATAGATAGATAGATAGATAGATATGAGAGAGAGATAGATAGATAGATAGATAGATAGATAGATAGATAGATAGATAGATATGAGAGAGATAGATAGATAGATAGATAGATTTGAGATAGATAGATAGATATGAGATAGATAGATAGATAGATAGATAGATATGAGATAGATAGATAGATAGATAGATAGATAGATAGATAGAAGAGAGAGAGAGAGAGATAGATAGATAGATATGAGATAGATAGATATGAGAGAGAGAGATAGATAGAGAGATAAATAGATAGATACTTTTTTTATTTTTAGGAGCTCTTTAGATTCTGCTCATTGAAGACTGCTTGACGAAGGACTTCTTTGTTGTTCTCCCTTCTGTAGTCTCATTCTGAAGTCCGGTAGAGGACATTATCTGTCACTTTGTGTCACCTTCTGATGAAGTCTCCTGCCACGGCTGACGTTGTTGCTTATGACATGATTATTATTGCTTTTCCCAATACCAGGCACATGTGACAGTGTCAGGTAATAAGGAGCTGTGTGCCGCCCGTCACAGAATGTCACATTCCATAAAATAGGACGGGTACAACCAACTCCACTCAGGGGTCACTGAGTTTTGGTAAAAGTTTTGATCTGCAGGGGTCTGGGCACTGAGACCCCCACAAATCCCTGGAACGAGGAGGAAGAAGCACGCCGATATTGCCCTCTCTTTCCACACTGCAGAGGATGGAATCGAGATGGGCCCATAGACTTCTATGGAGGGGTCTTCTGCAGTGAGGAGAGAGAATGCTCTGCATGCACAGACCCCCAACAATCTAAACCTTTTATATGTTTCTATGACATAATGTTATTACATATTTATAAAAAAAAAAGTGGATTCACCTCACTGATGTGTATGGTAGAAGGATAGTCATGGTTTAGAGTAGAGATGAAATTCGACTGGTTCACCAAATTTTTCTGAAAAGATTCAATCCGAAATTATTTGCGGCAAATAGAATTTAAAAAACGTCTATTTCCAGGCTGCAGAGAGCCTGTATAGTGGTGTAGAACACTGAGCCTTGCAGTAACACGCATAGGGAGTCTGCCGTGGTAGGCTTATTGCACACGACCGTATGGTTTTGCGGTCCGTTTTTGTGATCCGTTGTGTCTCTGTTGTGTTTCCGTTTCGGCTCCGTTTTTCCGTTCCAGTTTTTCCGTATGGCATATACAGTATACAGTAATTACATAGAAAAAATTGGGTTGGGCTTAAAATTTTCAATAGATGGTTCCGCAAAAACGGAACGGATACGGAAGACATACGGATGCACTTACGTATGCATTCCGTTTTTTTGCAGATTCATTGACTTGAATGGTGCCACGGACCGTGATTTGCGGGCAATAATAGGACATGTTCTATCTTTGCACGGAAAGGAAAAACGGGAAATATGGAAACGGAATGCACACGGAAACACTTAAGTTTTTTTTTTGCGGACCCATTGAAATGAATGGTTCCGTATACGGACCGTATACGGAACTCATAAAAACGGCCCGTACACCCACAAAAAATAGTTTGTGTGCATGAGGCCGTAGTGAAACAATACTGTGAGTCCGTATGACATGCAGATGACAGGCGTCGCTCTTAGAATCACCGCACACTTCACTTATTTGGGCAGTTATGGGGCCAAAACTGACCAAATAACTCAAGTGTGAACTCAGCCTTACAGGTCGATGTTAGCGCCAGGTGTAAAGAACCCAGGAATAAGCCCTTTTTTCCACTTATACATGCCAAAAAGGCTTTAGAACATATAACTGCACCGCACAAGGGCTAATAAGACGTAGAAATATTTCCTAGGAGCAGAAGAACGTAAATAATGCAAATAACTGAAGTGAACGGAGCTTTCGGACCCCATTGACTATAATGGCATTCGTTAGGTTTCCGTTCAGGAGAAAGTAGTTGAAACAAAAGTTCTGCATGTAGGACTTTACCCTCTGCTAGAAAATCGTTCTAAGTGCCGAATCCGGCACATACGTTATTTTCGTTCTTCTGCTCCTAAAACTTTGCGCTAAAGTGCTGATGTGAAAGAACTGAAAGGCTGTGTTCACACATGTCCTCAGCAGACTTTACAAGAATATTGCAGCATGTAGCGGTGTTCTTAAAGTCGAAACGAGCTGGCAATGAGGTCCCTTTGGTGCTGCCGTCAGTCGTGAGGACAGCGTGGTGGTGGCCTCTCCATTCTCTTTTATAGGAATTTTAGAAACATCCGAGCATGGCCATTTTTATCAGGGGACCCCTGTTTTCCATGGGCTTTTGGGCTGTATAAGTGAAGTACCCCAGTACAGATGCTATCTGCATATGGTTTGTACTGTTAGCTACTGTGATGTTTTGTAATGATTTACAATGCTATGCAATGTATACTCAGAAGGTCTATGTACTGAGTAGGCACAGCCAGGGTTAACTTATCCTGGCTCAGCCCTTTTAGGAGCTTATGGTGTGGGCTAGCACCATCCCTAGCTTTAGAGAGTTCTTAGGGGAGTCTGACGGAGAGCTTGAAGGGGGTAGAAAGCAGACATTATGTGCTCCTCAACTTCAGCTTCAAGAATTCAGAGACTAACAGATCTCCGTGGGATCCTCTGCTTCTGCTACAGCAAGAGAGAAGGCGAAACAAGATTAGAGAATATGCATGGCCGGGTGAGGAGTCAGTCAGCAAAGTAAACTGCATAAGGCTTTCCAGACCCTGCTGCTGAGGGATAACAAGTTAAGACACCCTACACACCTCAGTAATGACTTGGCCAGTCGTATCTTTGGACCTACACGCTGCAGTGATCATTGCTGGCATTATTGATAGGATAGTCACCACAGAGACTCAAGTGAGCAAGAAAGTGTATATTGAGGGCCATTACTTCTAGCTTTGCCGAACCAATGCATCTCCATCAGGGAATAGGATTGGCACAATGTACAGATTATTGTTGGATGTACTACAACTCCTATTTTGCAGACAAGTAAAATGAGTCATTTATTCTTCTACCTCTGGCCTGGTTGCGGTACTACGACTCCTGCCAGGCACCCATACAAACACATATCATCAAGGGAACCCCAAACTACCATCAGGCAGGAGCCTCATCTACAAGGAGTGCGCCAGGGAAGAAAGGTTGAGCCCTCCAGTCACTGCACCCTGTGGCACTACCACTCCCATCCTCTGTGCTGGCTCGTCAAAGGCTTGCTGCATATTATATTGCTGTTCATAGTGTATAAAGAGCTAAGCTTCAATTACGTTGTATGCAAAATAAGTAAAACCCATTCAAGCCTATGTGGAATACCGCCACTTGCCCTTTAAATCCACACACGCTGTCATGTGTAGTGCAATAATGGAGGTTATTTCTCACATCATGGCAGACAAGCTATTTATTAATCCTCCCTGATCGGATGTGAAATCATCCCGTTACTTGCAGGAGATCAGTCATCAGCGGTGATGAAACCCCCACAGGGTTCTGTTTGAAGAGCGCACATCGAGACGTACATACGCAAATAGCCGGGCGCAGGCTAAGACCAGGGCCGAGAGCACGTGGATGGAAGCCTTGAGGGATGCGTCTTGTCTCTGAGGCCTCATTAAAATATGAGCAGACCGGCCAAGCGACAAGTCCGATTACCATGGCTGTTTACTGGGAAATGTCACGATTTTTCTTTGTGGCTGTCAGAATGTGCTGAGGAAGGAGTTTTAGATTCATTTATTTTGCCAGAAACCAGAAAGTCTTCGCTCATTTATAATAAAGTAAAACTTTTCTTTGTCTTTTTATGTAGTTTTTTGTATTTTGATTAATCGTTTATTTTAGAGGGTGGTTAGGAAAGGCATCACAAGGGGCATCACAAGCCCAATTCTCATGTCTATGGGTGCATTCACACTGACGTATCCGTAGGACGGCGTTCACCCGACGTAGGCAAAAAAGTCTCCCTTTGACTTACATGTTGTATAGAATGCCATAGTCAACACTACTATTCTGTGTGACGACGTCCAGTAAAAACCGTATACCGTGTGGCATATGTATTCTAACATGGGGCCTATGGGAGATGCATGCCCCTGTATGCCTATATGCTGGCATGGATCGTTTCAGACATTATCAATCCTCATGATGTATACCTTCAAATTATAAAAACATGGCTGCTTCTTTCCAGGAACGGCACCTCTCTTGCTTTCAGGCTTTGTATAGTATTGCAATTCATTCCGGCCTATTTAAAGGCTATGAACACCTTCAGAGGGATTTTTTAAAAAATTAGTGTATCATACTCGTTTTGAGATAAAAATCATTTTTGCAATTGGTCTTTATTAAAAATTTTCAGCAGTTTTTGAGATGCAGGGGTTAAATAACTTTATGTTTACTCTGAGTCCCGTCAGATGATCTCTGATCTCCAGACTTAATAAACACTCATTAAAAGCTATATTCTTATCAAACTGATAAGAATATGGCATAAATAGGTATTTATGATGTCAGAAGATCAGAGGTAAGCAACTCTACATAAGCCATCACCTGATGGGACTCAGAGAAAACGTAAAATGATTTAATTAACCCCTGCATCTCAAAAACTGCTGAAAATTTTTAATGAACACCAACTACAAAAATGATTTTTAGTCCAAAATGAGTAGAATGCACTAATAAAAAAAAATGTGTTCAGCGCCTTTAAGTGAAAGGAGCTGAGCTGCAGTACCACAAGCAGCCTTTGGACCAGAGTGGTGCTGTTTCTGGATGAAAGCAGCCATGATTTTCGAAGTTCATATGATCATGCCCCTGAAGGTCTGATTTCCGCTCCTTCCTTTCACCTCATGCTCCAGTCAGTCATTTTGATCGCTGTCCCATAGTCACAATCGCTCTGATTCCTATTGGATATAATGAGAGAAGTACAAGGAAGGATAGGAATAGAGACTACAGTGTGCGTTAATGGCCATGGCTACCAAGGAGTGCAGAGAATTGAATGGTAATGTGCTGTACCCCACAATGGGGTGAACGCAAAAAGGTTGATTGTCTAAATGTTGGATGAGATTTGCCTACTAAATAGTATTGTATGAATAGGTCAGGGTTAGCAACTCTAACCCAGCCCCTTTAGGTTGCTAGGAGATGGACCTGGGTCCACCCTAATGAGTAAAGGGAGTCCTAGCCTAGCTGATGTACTGAGAGGCCACCTGTCTGCTTGCTCCTCAGTACTAGGCCTGAGTCCCAGAGAACCATTATCTCCGAGACAATTTCAGCTTTATCCAAAGTGCTCCAGAGAGGGAGACAGAAAAGGAAGCTTAGAAGGTCCAGAACCTGCAGGACCGTGCATTGGAGTCAGTCAGCAAGGTACTGGGCTCATTTAAGGCCGATATAGACTTTGCTGCTGGGAGAGGGAATATTGTGAACGCACCGTTTCCAAACTCTGAGAAGATCTGGCCATATCTTAACTCTGCACCCATCAGCCCAGGATTTACAGAACGTTTACAAGAACCTCATGGC
Organism: Bufotes viridis; assembly: GCA_033119425.1. Lineage (NCBI taxonomy): Eukaryota > Metazoa > Chordata > Amphibia > Anura > Bufonidae > Bufotes > Bufotes viridis. Next base: position 19,657,291 of record CM065596.1, on the reverse strand, counting down.
CAGCCTAAAATTCTCCAGAAAGACGGAGAGAAGGAGTACCACAACCCCTATCATTGCTGCAATGCATTGAGGAAGGATTGCACTATTATATGTAGCTTGTACAGAGCCATAATACAGCTATATGCATTATCCTTAAAGGGGTTGTACCAAGACAAGATAGGGGATAATTAACTGATCTGTGGGGATCCAACAGTTGGAACCCCCCCTGATCATGAAAATGAGGGTCCTGATGGAGCGGCACATTGAGCATGTCCTCTGCTGCACCACTCATTCTCTGTGCGACTGTCAGAGATAGCGCCAAACTCTGCCATCTCCATCATTACCATAGAAAATGAATGGCGCATCTGGTGCATGCTCGCCCTGTCGTTACTCTAGGATGGGGGAACAGGACCCTTGGTCTTGGGATCGTTGTTTCCTCAGTGGTCAAACCTTCACTGAGCAGATATATATCAGTTAGATACTCTCCATCCTTTAAAACTTGGCACAACCCTTTTAAGGCGGCCATACACATTCAATAGCTATTGGCAGAATGCTCAATCAGCCAACAGCTAATTCTCCCCACCTTCCCATATACATGAATGCTTGGTTAAGCCAAGCATGCATGTGTTCTTGATGAGGAAAGTCGTGACAGCGAGGAAAAAGGATAGGGCATACTGAAATTCTAAATGCCCGATCCTTTATTTTTTACCTGACATAGACCAAATGTTGGCTGTACATGGAAAATACATATATGAGATGGCGGTCCAACCCTGCCGAAAATCAACGGCTCTGGTCGACCTCAGCCTAATGTGAATTTGGCCCATTATTCCTTATGGAACACCAAAAATACCATTTAACCCTTCTTGCCTTGTGAGTCTAGCCGCATCAGTTTTTGATGTTATGCCCCAGGTACCTAATGGGTTAAACGCCGCCGCGAAAGCTTTCTATTTTTGATAGCAATTCCTGAATGCGGATAACCAAGTCGAGCAAATGCGTTTCGTTAGCGCTGGAACAAACATAATTAGCTAGATTACAATAGACTGTAAAACCCCCCTCGTTAATCTGCAAAGAATGAAAGATTATGAAAAAGATGGCGAAACGAGCTGGTAAATTCTCTCCCCCTCCCCCGAATTGATATTTATTTATGGATAAAGAGATTGCGTGTATTAAACAGAGGAGATTACTGTATCTGTGTAATAGACAAATTAAACATTTGAATAAGTTAGCGGTCCGGATTGTCGGTGGCGTTTCAGGAGGTATCGCTGGCTTGATGTAAGATGTAATCACCGTAATGAATAAGCTCGGCACGCTCCGCTCTGACAATGCTGATCAATTGTTAATTCCAGTTTGGAATGAAGACGTGGATTTACTATCAATAGCTGAATCAGCTTAAAGGAGGCTGGGGGTGGAGGGGGGCAGGTTAATACTTTGGCTGTATTTTGTTATATAACAAATCTATACAATTCTACATTAAACCCACACCTCAAATCCAGAGTTCTCAGCATTGTCAGAAAGGAACAAATCAAAGAAACATAAAAACAATAGTTAAAGGGCACCTGTTGGCAGGATCAGCTGGTACACCGCCTGGTGGGGCTGATCCTGCTGATTAAAATGATACCTGTCTTGTGAAAATCGGCTGCAGGATTCCAGAAATAAAATGACCTTTAGTCTCTATGCAAATTATGCTTCATCCACAGAGGGGTGGGGCCTAGCTTCTCACTGCACCTCAGCTTTGCAGTGGTGGCCACTCCCCTCGGAGCACTGCAGCTCTCATTTTTAAATAGAATAAAAGTGTTTTTTTCTTGGGAATGCCATAACTGATTTTCACAAGACTGGTATCATTTTAATCAGAAGGATCAATCCTACCTGGTGATATGCCTAATTTAATAGGGTTGAACCTGCTAATAAGTGCCCTTTAAGGGGTGACATCATGCAGACAACCCTTTCTCCAAGTAAAATTCAGACCTCCATTTTCCCAGGCTCAGGGTAGGCACTATTTTGGTCCATGTCTCATGAAACATGGACGTAGAGACTATTGGAGACAATTATGCAGATATGTGAACCTCATACTAGAAGTTGTTCATGTGCTGCGGCCATGACGCAGATTATTTTTAAAATGGCTCTCTGAATCCGGCCTAACTGTAAGCCTATACTGTTGCATATATCTGCCATTGTGAGTAATGCTTGTTTTCACTGCCAGCAAGCAGAGATTTTTATAATGGTGAGAAACTGAAGAACACAGTATATTAAAATTCTGCATAACATTGTACTATGCAACGGTTACAGTGTACCTTTCTGATTTTCGGTCACAGAGCTCCAAATCCTGTTGTTCATCTCTACATACCACCAGTAGAATTCCAGCTACCTGAAGCCACCACTAGAGGGAGCTCACTATATACAGATTTAAAGAAGTATCCTAAATCGGTGCTTAAAGGTAAATTACTATGACCAAACTTACATCTTAAAGAGGTTTGTCTGGGTGTTTAATATTGATCAATTATCAGATGAGTGGATCAGCTTTTGGAGGAGGGGATGCTGCACCTGGGAGCACCACGGCCTCCTCGCAGCTTACCAAGCACAGCGCCATACATTGGATAGTGGCTGTGCTTGGTATTGCAGCTCACTTGAATGAGACTGAGCTGCGCCCAGGCCATGTGACGAATGAATCTGATGTCACATGGCCCCAGAAGAGACTGCGACGCTTACTGGAGTGCCACGGTCTCTTCAAACAGCTGATCGGCGTCAGATCCCCACCAACCATTCAGCTATTGATGACTTATACTGAGGACAGGCCATCAATATCAAAATTTTAGACTACCCCTTTAAGGAGAATAATAAAATATTATGCAATTAGTATAGCTGTCTCTTTTCTTTGTCTCTGATTTGTGTTAAATGCTGATAACCTGTGTTGTCGGTTGTCACCTTAACCAATGCATGACTAATAGGACTAGTTATTCTACATTGCACTGCACAATCCCCCTCACCCACACCCCCGCCCCTGCCACAAAATAATCACTATTTGTACTGTTTGTCATTACGAATATCATCATTTTCTGTATCACTTTACTGAAGGGAACAGTGTCCTGACATTTAAAAAACACACACTCATTAGTAGCCTAATCCGGGTTTGCCTGGAGCAGAGCAATTAAATACTGGGTAAATTCCAATTTTAATACCAACTGCAATTTCACCGTCTGATATTGCTTTATTATCATACCGTACATAGTGCGGCTGCGGTATAGTAGAGCTTGAGATGTGTCGATGAGACCAGGGGCGGGGATGGAGCTGTTATAGATGTAGAATGACAGCTGTATCCATGCGGCTATTTACTATTGTCATTCTCCCAATTTTTGCCAGTGTAAACTATTGTCAGAAACGGGCAATCAGCTTTACTGGGACGCCATTCCCCCTCTGAATCGCATTACTGGTAGCCTTTACTGGATAATAATGGTGACGGCAGAATCCTACCTGGACATCATTGACGGTGGTCCTCCCACAGCCCCTTCTCTACGGTGGTCTCAGCGGCCTTAACATTGATAAGAGACATGTGAAATGGAGTTAAGACCATACTCTTAGGCAGATATCAGTTGAACACTCACCCAACTGACAGCTATTTTGTTCAGGCTCCCCATATACATGCACACTCAGCTCGGTCAAGTGTGCATGTGTTCTTAATAGACACAGCTCGGGCAGAGGCTTATCTGCCTTGAGAGCAAAAAGAATTGGGCATGTTCAAATGCATCAGCCATCAGGAGAGAGAGGGACGTCTCCACACGCATTAGATGTTGAGATCTGGCTGACATTCAACTAATGTGTACTGACATGTTTACACATATAGTAACTGCAGGATCAGACTACACAGGGTTTGTTTGCAGTCTGTTGCCACGGAGACATGTAGATCTGCATAGCAGCTGTATACACAGAATAGTAAGGTATTGTTAAAAAGTTGCTTCAGTTTTTATTTTAGGTTAGAATCCTAAAAATTGGTGGCACTGGTGATATTCTTTGCCATTATGACCTACTAGAGCATAGAGGAGCATTTGATGCCAATTTTACAAAATCTCATACCTTAAAGAGGCTCTGTCACCAGGATCAACGCAATTAAACCTGGCATACTGCCTAGTAGGGTTCATCATGCTGATTAAAATGATACCTTTCTTTTATCTGTATGCTAAACAGCTGCAGAGATATCTGCATTTTAATTCTTATGCAAACGAGCAAGTTGGAGCACCAGGGGGCAGGGCTGAATCCTTGGAGCAGTGCTTTGCACACTCCTCCCTCCTCCTGATTGACAGGGATAAACATCAGTATGAGGGCAGAGCTGTGTACATATCATATGCAGTACTTACTGTAGCCTTACCACCTTGAGATATACACCTACAAACGTCATAGACCAACACAATGTAGCAAGTATATGTGAAGTGAAAAGAAAATGATACATGGTTTTTAAAATGTTTAACAAATCTGAAAGGGTGGAATCCATTTGTATTCAGTCGCCTATACTCTGATACCCCTAAATAAAATCCATTGTGACCAATTCAGAAGTCACTTAATTAGTAAATAGAGTCCACCTGTGTGTAATGTAATCTCAGTATAACTACAGCTGTTCTGTGAAGTCCTCAAAGGTTTGTTAAAGAAAATGAGTGATCAAAAAGCATCATGAAAACCAAGGAACACGCCAGACAGGTCATGGATAAAGTTGTAGAGAAGTGTAAAGCAGGGTTAGGTTATAAAAAATATACCAAACTCTGAACACCTCATGGAGCACTGTTCAATCCATCATCTGAAAATGGAAGGCATATGGCACAACTGCAAGCCAAAGACAAGCCCGACCACCTAAACTGAGAGCCCAGGCAAGGAGAGCACTAATTAGTGAAGCAGCCAAGAGGCCCATGGTCCCTCTGGAGGTACTGCAGAGATCCACAGCTCGGGTGGGAAAATCTGTCCACAGGACAACTATTAGCCATGTTCTCCACAAATCTGGCCTTTAAGGAAGAGTGCTAATAAGAAAACCATTTTTGAAAGCAAACCATAAGAATTGTCATTTGCAGTTTGCCACAAGCCATGTAGCGGACACAGCAAACATGTGGAAGAAGGTTCTCTGGTCAGATAAGACCAAAGTTGAACTTTTTGGTCTAAATGCAAAAGGCTATGTGTATTGGAAAACTAACACTGCACATTACTGTGAAGCATGGTGGTGGAAGCACTGGGGCAGAGGTTCACCTTCCAGCAGGACAATGACCCTAAACATACAGCCAGAGAGACAATGGAATGGGTTAGATCAAAGCATATTCATGTGTTAGAATGGCCCAGTCAAAGTCTAGACGTGAATCCCATTGAGAATCTGTGGCTAGGCTTGAAAATTGCTCTTAACAGACGGTCTCCATCCAATCTGACCGAGCATGAGCTATTTTGCAAAGAAGAAAAATTTCAGCCTATAGATGGCCACAGCTGGTAGAGACCTATCCCAAAAAACTTGCAGTTGTAATTGCAGCAGAAGGTGGTCCTACAAAGTATTGACTCCAGGGGGCTGAATACTAACACACATACCTGCTACCTGTATACCTGCTACTTTGTTTTGGTCTGTCACATAAAATCCCCATAAAATACATTTACGTTTTTGAGCGTAATTTTAAAAAATGTGGAAAGTTCAAGGTATATGAATACTTTTTCAAGGCACTGTATTTCTGCTTTATTCACAAGCATAATATATGATTATAATGAAACCAGTAATATGTGTTAGCTTTCTAAGTATAAAAAAATAATTCCTCTTTATGTGGAAAGCCTGTAGCCTAATGTGGAGATCCTAAGTTCATGTCCCAGGAGAGGTTTATATATGTTATTTTTTGTTCTCTCTCATTTAACCCGTAATAAAAGACTATACTATGAGATAATATATAATAATAAAATGCCTTACTATATTGGGAATAGTGTCTTTTTTTATTAGAAACCTAAAACCTATTACCCATTAAGCATAATTAATGATTATAAAGAAAACAGCAATATGTATTAGCTTTTTAAGGATAAAAATCATTATTCTTAATAAAATAAGGATATAGACTTTTATATACTGGTTTCATTATAATCATATATTGTGCCTGTGACTAAATCAGCAATATATTAGCTTTGTAAGCATATCTCAATGTGGTAAGGCTACAGTAAGTGGTGTATATGATATGTACATGCTAGGACACAGCTCTAAGACACAGCTCTGCCCTCAACATGCTGATATCTAACCCTGGTAATCAAGGTAAGGGGGAGTGTACAGAGCGCAGGGGGTGTTACAAAGTAGTGCTCAAAGAATTCAGCCCCACCCCTGGTGCTCCAACTTACTTATTTGCAGATATCTCTACAGCTATTTAGCATACAGACAAAGGAAATGTATTGTTTTAATCAGCATGATGAGCTTTACCAGGCAGTATGCCTCGCTTGTGTGGCTACACTTCATACTTCCCATTGACTTTCTGCTAACATCTGCAGCTTGCATTTTTACCCCCCAAAAAAGGCTGTAAAAAACGCAGGTGTAAAAAATGCAACAAAAAACTCAAAAGTGCAGAAAAACACAACCAAAAAACGATTTCTAAAGGGGTAGTGCAGTAAGTGAAGCAACATCTTAAGACACAAGTGTCAGAGGGTGATGTATGAATAGCTTTACGCTAGAAAATAGGAGCGGTTATGTGTTACTTTACAGGATTTGGATATTGATGGCTTCTTCTCAGGAAAGGTCATCAATATCTGATCAGCAGGGGTCTTACACCTTTAAACCATGCCGATCAGTTGTTTTGTTGTAACTTCAGCGACAAATCTAAACTGCCCTGTCCACTGTGTAGAGTCGGGGTCAGCAACCTCCATCACTACAGCTTTTGTGAAACTACAATGCCCAGCATGCATAGTTGTTCAGCTATTCTCGAAACACCCATAGAAGTTAACAGAGCATGCTAAGAGCTGTAGTTTAACAACAGCCAGAGTACCGGAGGCTGCCGATCGTTGGTATAGCATATGGAGCTGGTTACACCAGCCCTGCTCCCATTAAAGTGAATTTAACCAGCTCTGTCTGCAGTGACCTACCGGTTCACTGCTAAAGGGTTAATTCTGTGATTCGTTGGTTAAAGGGTTTAATGCTTTAAAAGCTGTTAAAACATTTACTGAGATGCTGACTATGCATATTTAGTGGCTCAAATGTCGATTGTCACTTTACTATGCATTTTGTATGCCAAGAGGCCCATGTATAGGTAAGAAATAATTATACTGGCAGTTATTAGTGCAGTTACTGGGAGACAGGCAGGTCTGACCCCCTGTTTAAAGAGTCTAGTCTAAGCAAGCTAGAGTAAACACCTGTTTGGTGTTTGCTGCTGCCAAGAAGGCCCAGAAATTTTTTATTTTTTTCCAGGAAAACACCATTCCTGAGAGAGAAAACTGCTAGAAAAGCAACTTTGTTAAGTACTAACCGCTGAGAGATGGAAGCACTGAATTATTGCAGATGGTTGAGGACCTGAAATGCCGCTCTGGACTGATATGGTAAACATTACTCACACATACGGCTTCAGACATTAATGCGTGTGGTTAGGGTTAATTGCCTCTGGCGCCCGGCACACTACTGAAATAGACTTGCCACCTGATCTAGGACTGCATCTTGCAACTGGGCACTGCTGAGAGTTTGCATGCCTATGGTAAACTTTGGAAGATTGGTAGTACCTAGAGAGAGACTCAGGGAAAAGACTACTCTAGGAAAATCTGGATACTGAGCTGTCTGCTTGTATCTGTCCTACAATCATCTATTTACTAAAAGAGAGACCTTATTTACTATAATCAAGACCACCTGGTCATTGGTTTCCAGGTCGGACCCCAGGTCTTCCTTCGCTTTTCTGCCTTGCACCCCACTATCCCTCCAGTTAACATCAAGGGCACCCCAGCCACCACCAGGCAGGAGATCCCCGAAAGTAAGGGGAAATCCCCAAGGGGTTGTGACCCCTCCATTCACTGCACATGCAGTCTGGGGGAGAACTGGAGCAGGATTAGTCACCATGAGAACTACAACCACTCTCATCGCCACAACCACCACTCTCATCCTCTCCAACACACCTTCCCCTATTGACCAGAGCGCTGCATGTCTACTTCCCATTTGGCAGAGCTGTGTAGTTTCAGTGCCAGAGCTACTCTGAAACAGCTGATCAGAGGGGGTGCAGAGTGTCAGACCCTGTTCCAATCAGATAGATAGACAGATAGATAAGATAGATAAATAATAGATAGATAGATAGATAGATAGATAGATAGATAGATAGATAGATAATAGACAGATATTAGATAGATAGATAGATAGATAGATATGAAATAGATAGATAGACAGATAGATAGAAAGATAGATAATAGATAGATAGATAGATAGATAGATAGATAGATAGATAGATAGATAGATCTCTGTCCTTTTAGTGCTGTTTATAATAGTGGATATAACGGAATTATCTTTCATTTTACTATTATCAATACCCCATTTTCTAGCAATCCCCTGGCGCTCGATGCAATTGATTCTAATGAGATGATTGTATCACTACATCCCGCTCTTCGGTCAGTTAGTAAAATCTTTTCCTGATTCTCCTTGACTTAAAATGGTCCATTAAAATTAATGTATCTGTAGAGCGGCACTCTGAGCTGGGATGGCTTTCGATCAGCTCTCTTCATGGCATAAATAGTTTTCTAGCCCACACTTAGAATAGCGCGGGGTCCGATGTAATGTGCCAAGAAGCTTCTGAGAAGTAGTGGGTTCCTTAAAGATACAGGGCAGGTCCCAGGGACAAGGTAAGAGGCAGCTGTGAATGTCCGATCCCAGGGATGGGCAAACTGCGGCTCTCCAGCTGTTGTAATTCCCACCATGCCCTGCTGTACGCCGATAGCTGTAAGCAGTCTTTGCATGCTGGGAGTTGTAGTTTTGCAACAGCTGCAGAGCCGCAGTTTGCCCATCCATGTCCTATCCTGATTATGTCAGACACGTTATGGTTCCTCTGACTTAGCTTCCAGCAATTTTCAGCCACAACGGCCTACGAGCCTGCTTAGACCTACAGTGTTAGCTATATTATGATTATAGCATACATAAATGCAGAGCTGTAATATGAAAAATCAGGTGCCTGCCACCTAGAGATGGAGTAAATGGGGGCGTTCCAATCATAGAGTCTGACCATGCAACTGCCAAGATGTTTTCTGCTTTTAACTACATCCACCACTAGTGGGAGCTCTTTACATTTAGTTCTATTGAATTCCATACCAGTGTACAAATCTATATGCAGTGAGCTCCCTCTAGTGGTGGTTGCAGGCAGACCAGAATTGTGTCTTTTAAAGGTACAACTGAGTGATGTGGGGGATTCGCAGCACTTTGTGGAGCTTAGATCCCTATATATTGAACTGTAATAAAATAATCCTACATTTGGCATCGCTCCTATTGAGATTAAACCCATTTTGAATTTTGCTACGAGACACTGTTTTCTGTGCACACCCCCGGGAATAGCTAATAACATTTCAGTCATAAGGTAACCAGACATATTTGACAGCTGTCAAATTGCCAAATTATTGTTCAGCCATCAGCCCTGCATCCTGGGCCGACTAAGTGCAAGTTAGAGACGAGCAGCTGCCAGACTCCCCTGGAACGCTTATCGCTAGGGAAAACTATAGCATAAAGCCATCCTGTACAATAGATATCTGCCCCCTGCAGATGAAGAATTGATTGTTACAGAGTGTATCTATGTTATAGCAAATGAATACATGTAAAAAACAAATTTATACATAGTCTGTAATATATATATATATATATATATATATATATATAAAACACCTGATATCATAAAAAAATTAAAATAATACAAAATATATAGAAACGCAATATAATAATAAAAATAAAAATATAGAAATAATAATAATAATGCCACCACTATAAGAAAAACATAATCTCTTTCTTTGCTCCCTCTGGTGGACAATTTGAGAACAGCAGCCTATACCATATGTCATTGCTTGTGATGCACCAGTATGGATCAATAAAGCCACAGGCAGAAGAATTGCCAAAGGAGATTTCAAAGGGAGTCTCTGAAATTACAGCAGTGACAGCTGTAGAGCTCTTGGGTTCTATGGCGGCCTCTCCAGAGCCTCAATAGCCTAGGCTGATTTTATACTTGTCAGTCTGTTTGAACAAGGGACTGTAGTTTAATAGGATAAATATGATTCTGCAGAAATGTCCGGCTCCTGCTTCCAACCTCATATGTACCGGAAAATGCTCCAAAGTCAAAGAATATAATATGTAAAATGGAGAATGTGTAACAGAATCTGCATGTTCCCATCATGGAAATCCAGTTCTCATCTCAATGACTGAGGCAAATGACTTGTGCGGACTGGACACACACATCGAGGGAGATTTACTAATCAAATTGTGCCAGAATTCTGGAGCAGTTTGCACCAAAAAACCAGCCCTGCATGCAACACCTTTATTAGGAAATTAGAAAACGGTTCCATTTCCTGCATCCGTCCAGCTTATATATGACCGTACATAAGAAAATGGCATATAATGCAATTCCCTAAATATGTTCTAAATCAAGGATGTAACAACCAATCATGGAGCCTCATAGCAAAACTTGACCACTTTCAGTGGCGAGTTCGGAAAAACATATCATTGGTTTCCCTAATTCATACAGTGATGTCACAGTACAGGTATGATGTACACAGTAATGTCACTGTAAAGGTATAATAAACACAGTGATGTCACAGTACAGGGATAATAAACACAGTGATGTCACAGTACAGGGATAATAAACACAGTGATGTCACAGTACAGGGATGATGTACACAGTGATGTCACAGTACAGAGATAATAAACACAGTGATGTCACAGTACAGGGATAATAAACACAGTGATGTCACAGTACAGAGATAATAAACACAGTGATGTCACAGTACAGGGATAATAAACACAGTGATGTCACAGTACAGAGATAATAAACACAGTGATGTCACAGTACAGGGATAATAAACACAGTGATGTCACAGTACAGGGATAATAAACACAGTGATGTCACAGTACAGGGATAATAAACACAGTGATGTCACAGTACAGAGATAATAAACACAGTGATGTCACAGTACAGAGATAATAAACACAGTGATGTCACAGTACAGAGATAATAAACACAGTGATGTCACAGTACAGAGATAATAAACACAGTGATGTCACAGTACAGAGATAATAAACACAGTGATGTCACAGTACAGGGATAATAAACACAGTGATGTCACAGTACAGAGATAATAAACACAGTGATGTCACAGTACAGGGATAATAAACACAGTGATGTCACAGTACAGGGATAATAAACACAGTGATGTCACAGTACAGGGATAATAAACACAGTGATGTCACAGTACAGGGATAATAAACACAGTGATGTCACAGTACAGGGATAATAAACACAGTGATGTCACAGTACAGGGATAATAAACACAGTGATGTCACAGTACAGGGATAATAAACACAGTGATGTCACAGTACAGGGATAATAAACACAGTGATGTCACAGTACAGGATAATAAACACAGTGATGTCACAGTACAGAGATAATAAACACAGTGATGTCACAGTACAGGGATAATAAACACAGTGATGTCACAGTACAGAGATAATAAACACAGTGATGTCACAGTACAGGGATAATAAACACAGTGATGTCACAGTACAGGGATAATAAACACAGTGATGTCACAGTACAGGGATAATAAACACAGTGATGTCACAGTACAGAGATAATAAACACAGTGATGTCACAGTACAGGGATAATAAACACAGTGATGTCACAGTACAGGGATAATAAACACAGTGATGTCACAGTACAGAGATAATAAACACAGTGATGTCACAGTACAGGGATAATAAACACAGTGATGTCACAGTACAAGGATAATACACACAGTGATGTCACAGTACAGAGATAATAAACACAGTGATGTCACAGTACAGGGATAATAAACACAGTGATGTCACAGTACAGGGATAATAAACACAGTGATGTCACAGTACAGAGATAATAAACACAGTGATGTCACAGTACAGGGATAATAAACACAGTGATGTCACAGTACAGAGATAATAAACACAGTGATGTCACAGTACAGGGATAATAAACACAGTGATGTCACAGTACAGAGATAATAAACACAGTGATGTCACAGTACAGGGATAATAAACACAGTGATGTCACAGTACAGGGATAATAAACACAGTGATGTCACAGTACAGGGATAATAAACACAGTGATGTCACAGTACAGGGATAATAAACACAGTGATGTCACAGTACAGGGATAATAAACACAGTGATGTCACAGTACAGGGATAATAAACACAGTGATGTCACAGTACAAGGATAATAAACACAGTGATGTCACAGTACAGGGATAATAAACACAGTGATGTCACAGTACAGGGATAATAAACACAGTGATGTCACAGTACAGGGATAATAAACACAGTGATGTCACAGTACAGGGATAATAAACACAGTGATGTCACAGTACAGGGATAATAAACACAGTGATGTCACAGTACAGAGATAATAAACACAGTGATGTCACAGTACAGAGATAATAAACACAGTGATGTCACAGTACAGGGATAATAAACACAGTGATGTCACAGTACAGAGATAATAAACACAGTGATGTCACAGTACAGGGATAATAAACACAGTGATGTCACAGTACAGAGATAATAAACACAGTGATGTCACAGTACAGAGATAATAAACACAGTGATGTCACAGTACAGGGATAATAAACACAGTGATGTCACAGTACAGGGATAATAAACACAGTGATGTCACAGTACAGAGATAATAAACACAGTGATGTCACAGTACAGGGATAATAAACACAGTGATGTCACAGTTCAGGGATAATAAACACAGTGATGTCACAGTACAGGGATAATAAACACAGTGATGTCATAGTACAGAGATAATAAACACAGTGATGTCACAGTACAGAGATAATGCACACTGTGATGTCACAGTACAGGGATAATAAACACAGTGATGTCACAGTACAGGGATAATAAACACAGTGATGTCACAGTACAGAGATAATAAACACAGTGATGTCACAGTACAGAGATAATAAACACAGTGATGTCACAGCACAGAGATAACAGTCACACAGGGTAACCATACAAACCAATTTACACTGTAGAATGGAAGCACATTCCGTTTTCCCTGCCATCTGACATACGTACATTTCCACCATGAGTTGAAATCGCCCCCCTTAGTTGTTGGGCCCCAAATCAACTGCTACATCTGCTAGCCTGGTACTTACACCCATGGTTCTAATGGACCAGAGGTGCTGATTGAAACCGTGAGACATGTCAAAGAATCTGGAAGTAAAACCTGATAAAGCATAAATGGAGACGTCTAATAGTAGGCATGACAGTGTCCACATGATTTGCGCTCAGCTTTTCACAGACTTTTAATGTCATGTGTCAGTCTTTACCGTATTTTTACCATTCTATTCATAAATCAGCATTAAAATTGCCCCTCTGAGTAAACAATTCTTCTGGAATAATTCCTTAAAGGAGAGGTTTACCAACAAAAATTCTTCATCACCAGTCCACAAAATAGGTGATAAATATAAGATGGTGGGGATCCGATTGCTGGGACCCCCCCTCATACGGGTCCGTGACCCCCATTCACATCTATGTGACTGACGTAAACAGCGCCCCCATAAAACTGAATGGGGCTCAGGACTTCTGTTTTCAGTGTTATTTGCCACTTGTGAAGGGGGTGGTAGATTAAGGGCCCTCCTTGCTCAGGGGCCCACCTTGGTATATACCTGTACCCCTGTGGGCCAGTCCAAGCCTGATGGAGAACACATGAAGGGCAAGAAAAGGCCACACGGACCAAACACAGACTTTTTCACAGACATAAAACGGACACGGAAATGCGAACAAGGTCAACATCATGGCTTCCATTTTAAGCAGAATCCGCAATGCAGTGCCCGATCCGGTGCCCGAAGGAACGCACTGACTATAAGGGGTTCCGTCTATTACAACAGGAAGAATATACCGGGTGCTGCACTTTTTTCCCAAATTTTTAATATGCCGAAATTTGCAACGCAGGTGTGAACATAGCCTTAGCGGCCTTCACCTGCAATGCAACACCAAAGCACACCTTGCAACAATGTATCAGCGACATCCTCATCCTGCTCCGCTCATCATGAGTCAGACGCAATCAATACCGTATTTGGTCTCATGCACACGATAGTATGGCTTTTTCAAAATTTTGCGGTCCTCAAAAAAGGATCCACAAAAAATACGGATGACGTCCATGTGCATTCTGTTTTTTTTGCGGAATGGAACAGCTGGCCCCTGATGGAACAGTCCTATCCTTGTCCGTTATGCGGACAATAATAGGACATGTTCTATGTTTGAACGGAACGGAAATAGGGAAACAGAAGGCATACGGAGTACCTTCCGTTTTTTTGCGGATCCATTGAAATGAATTGTTCCATATACGGTCCGTATACGGTCCATATACAGAACGCAAAAAAACAGAATGGAAACAGAAAAAAAAAACGTTCGTGTGAAAGAGGCCTTACACCAACAGATTATCTGACCAATTTCTGCCCAATCAGACCAATAGTTGGTTATCTCTGTGTGTAAAAACTAAAAAAAAAATACTCATAACCGGCGTCACATCAGACTAGTCCGCCTGCTCAGCGGTATCTATGCGCTGAAGAAATGACAGCGAGCCTCGCGTTCAATGAATTCACTTCATTAACTCAGTCAATATAACAATAAACCCGCGGTGTAAATATGCAGAATTTCTTATTGAATTTGTATATTTAATTACCAAGTAGGGTCTTTCGGAATTGTTCCGCCCCTCCCCCTCCCCATTTAATGAGTACACAGATCTTTGATTATCCAATCTAAATAACAAAGTACTCGGAATACATGTTGTGCAGGTTCTGTTGCTACAATGTATCATGTCAGGGAATGTGTTTCAAAATGTACATTTTTTTCTTTCATTTGGGGGATTTTCCTGGTTTTGTCTGATGATCTATACAATAATCCGGGTCCATTCTCCGCCATGTACCGAATCTGATGGGATCACCAGATGGGATCTGGGGGTGTAAAATATTGCAACAATGGGGGAAATGGATCAAAGGGAAAAGTGGAGCAGTTGTCACTCGCAACCTATTGTTCTAAGACACCTTAGAAAATGAATGTAACAATTTGATTGGTTGCCATGGACAACGGCTCCTCTTTTCACTTGCACCACTATTACTATTAGGCCTCTTGCACACGACTGTATGCCCTCCGAGCGTCTGTGAGCGGGCCATACGTACCGGAGCGGGACTGATCCTGCGCAGGGGATCAGATTACCGTGATGCTGTGGACGTTGGACCGCCTGTAGGGCTATTGTCCCGCACTCATCTGAGTATATCTGTATAATATGGTGCCAGACAGAGGCGTCATATGGCGGCACACACAGTGCCCATGACTACAACGCCACGGGGGCTTTACCTGCCTCTATAGAGCAGTGCCATGTGCATGAGGCCTTACTGATCTCTGCGTGAGGGCACCCTGAGGTAAGATAGATAGATAGATAGATAGATAGATAGATAGATAAATATGAGAAGGATAGATGTGAGAAGGATAGATGGATGGATGGATGGATGGATAGGTAGATAGATAGATATGAGAAGGATTGATGGATGGATGGATGGATGGATGGATAGATAGATAGATAGATAGATAGATATGAGAAGGATAGGTGGATGGATGGATGGATGGATAAATAGATATGAGAAGGATGGATGGATGGATAGATAGATATGAGACGGATGGATGGATAGATAGATAGATAGATAGATAGATAGATAGATATGAGAAGGATAGATAGATGGATGGATGGATGGATGGATGGATAGATAAATAGATATGAGACGGATGGATGGATAGATAGATAGATAGATAGATAGACAGACATAGCAGGGCTGAATTTGTAATTTTAGCAAGACTGATGGAAAACTCATCCCTGTCTGGCTTCAAAACCCAAGGCCGACCACCAGCCAGACGCTGGGTGCCATATGGACTTGTGGCCCCGGTGAGCTGTGAGCGTCTCGGCCGTTCCTGGCTATATTTATCCGCCTGGAGCGCAGCACATTATACACTAATTTATCTGCAGCAATCCTCTATTCATGGATTAAGAGAAGAGAAAAAATTCAATTACCGTCCCTGGTGGCAGAGTGGGGGGCGTGACAATGAGACCCACACAATAGGGGAGATTGTTTAATAGGTTTTATATTTTTCTCAGTGGCCTCTATGATTGCACATAGCATCCGAGTGACTACACCAGACCTATCCTTGAACATGTTCTAGTCACTGAAGATAAGCAGAGCTGTGTTTGTCAGGTGTAGCAGAGCTACGTTTGCCCAGATCATGTTGTCGCACTGTGTTGTCTGTGGGTTTACATATAACGATAAGTTAATTATAGGTTACACACTTAGCTCTACTACATTTGCACTTCCGTCACTCTAAGCCTTTAAACCCTCTAATTCCGAGGATCCATAAGGATTTCACCAGTAAACCTCAAAGAACGAAATGACAAATTCAGCTTTGCTACATCTGTAGTATCCTCATTCAACGTACATCTTGTGTAGAGTCTCAACGATGGATAATAATGTCAAACTGCGTCCCTGATTCTATAGTATGCATGAATACAAAAATTGTCTTTTAGACATACCGATGTAGTGGCGCTGAGTTTGTCATTTGACACAAGTAACCTTGACACCGCCTAGGACTATGCTTTGATTTTACACTTGACCGCATAGAAACTCACTGTATCATCCCAACTCAACGAGTTTTCATAATTCTCTAATATGGCAACCCCATCCCCCCCGCCCAAAAAAAAGATTAAAACTGGCACATTCATCTCTGCTACATCTTAGACTTTATCTACATCCAAGAGAATCCAGGTCTGGCTGATAGACGATCCAGTCAGAAGACCAGCTGTGCCCCTGGCCCCGTTCTATTAGAACATATAATTGGAAGACGTGTCTTGCGAGCACGCCGATGTAGCAGTACTGAGTTTGTCATTTGGCACAAGTCCTTCTGACACCGCATAGGGATTTTTTTTTTTTTTTGACCAGGTCTGCAATTAGGCTTCATTCTGTCATTGCCCACCAACACGGCGGTCCGAAAGGGTTAAAAGACGCATTCACCTCTGCTACATCCATCTGCATCCAGGCCTGATTGTGCATCGTCTCACTGACAGACGATACAGTCAAGACAACCAGCTGTGCCCCAGACCTCATTCCAAGAGATGCATCATCCGGAGATCTGGAGTGCACAAGCAAATTTTATTCTATATGGTCTCGGCCTGGTGACCCCCACTCCTCTCCTTGCAGGTAACAGCCCCCCCAGGGGGGCAAAATAAACTATTTACGGAGAAAAAAAAAAAAGTTCTCAGCACAACCCTTGAAAAGGATGAGAGACCGTCAGACGCGGTGGAGATTCTCGTCAAGGTCACTTGACGCTCTAATTTCCACCATGGGGGTAAATTTGCCCCCTTTGGGGCAATTTCCCCTAGACTATTAGGCCTTATGTGACTTTCTTCTCATACTACTGGATCCGAGACGACAAACTCAAGGACGTGGAGACTATTCCGCGCCGCCACGACCATTCAAACACTCGAAGCGCATCAATCATGCGATACCTTCCTTTTTTTTTTTTCCTAGAGCAAAACAAAACACGTACAGCGAGGATCGGCGTCTAAATATAAATCGCCCCACATCTGCAAAATGAATGGCTGTCCGTGTCACTCCGCAGAAAGGATGCGGAGTGACCTTTTCAATGCCACGCTTCCCATTATGCTCCACCAGAATAAAACCCATTTTCATATTCATAATGAGCGGCGCCGCTACGACCTGAAGGATTATGTTTTGTTTGCTCGCCCACCTACAGAAACGACATTAAAACAGTGCGCAGATGTAGCAGTGCCGAGTCCGTCAGACATCACACGGATGGATTCGTCGTTCACATCACTTGGTATACGTTGTTTTCTGTAGAATTTTAAGGAACGCCTCTACTCTACTTGATCTAAAAATGTTATATGCCAAAGCGCAATTTCAGCTCTGCTACATCTGTATATTTCTCAGGACATCTTGACGGACATTTGCCATAAGATGTCATGTTATGACGCAGATTATCAACGGAGGAGCAGTGATATTTATCTGCAGGGAATCTGAAGACTTTTGTTGAGTGTTTGTGTAGCAGCGATGAGTTTGTCAGATGTTGCAGAGGAGGATTTGTCATTTCTTGTTTGTGACATCACTTTGCTATATGTTGCTTTTTGTAAATCTATCTTAACTAAAAAAGGCAATATACCAAAGAAGCCGGTTAAAACACTCATTCAGCATTGCTACATCGGTATATTTCTCAGTACACCTTGATGGACATTTGTCATAAGATGTCACGTTATGAGGCGGATTATCAATGGATGATCAGTAATATTTGTCTTTAGGGAATCTGAAAACTTTTTAAGTGTTTGTGTAGCAGTAATGAGTTTGTCAGATGTTGCAGAGGAGGATTTGTCATTTGTCGTTTGCAACATCACTTCACCATAAGTTTTTTAATACAGAATATTAAGTAACACCACTACTCTAGTTTAACTAAAATGGTTATACACCAGTAAGGCCGGTCAATTAGCAAATTTAGCTCTGCTACATCGGTAAATTTCTCAGTACACCTTACATAAGATGTCACGTTACGACGTGGCTTATCAATGGATGATCAGTAATATTTGTGTTTAGGGAATCTGAAAGTTTGTGTGGCAGTGATGAGTTTGTCAGATGTTGTAAAGATGGGTTTGTCATTTGGCATAAGACGTTGCCACATCACTTTGGTTCAGGCTGTGTTCTGTAGAATTGTGCGTAACACTACTATTCTGGGTTACATACAAAACACAGAATCAACTCTGCTACATCCAGACATTTAATAATGCATCTTGATGGACATTTGCCAGAAGGGTGTAACTTTCTGATCTGGATTATTAATGATAAGACATTGGCAATCACTAATAGATCCCTTTAGGCTACGTTCACACGACGACATTTGTTGCGCGACATTTTGTAGCATTAATGTCGCGCGACAATTTTTATAATGGGAGTCTATGGTGTCGCATTGCGACATGCAACATGCTGCGACTGCGACGCGACAGTCGCAAAAAATCCATTCAAGATGGGTTTTTCTGCACAGTCGCAGCATGTCGCAGCATGTAGCAATGCGACACCATAGACTCCCATTATAAAAATTGTAGTGCGACAATAGTGCGACAAAATGTTGCGCGACAAATGTCGTTGTGTGAACGTAGCCTTAGTGTGTGTAGCTATAATGAGTTTGTCAGGTGCAGCAGTGGTAACTGTGTAAGAGACAGTAAAGTGACTTTGCCACATTAGGTGATATCACTGGGTGGATTTCATGAATATCAGGATTTCATCTCTTTACTGTGTGTAATTATGGTGCAATATGACAAATTCAGCTCTGCTACATCCCTTTCTGTACCTATAGATCTTCCATTGATGGTCACTTGCTATAAGGTGTCCCTTTATTCTATATGCCTGATAGCATGCAAGAAATCAGTAATATGTGAAACCCCCTGGGAACTGGAGACATCTATAAGTTTACGTAGCAGAGGTGAGTATGCCAGATGTAGCAGGGTTAATATTGTCAGGCATAGCGGAAGTGAGTTTGTCTGTTTTAGCGTGACATCATATTGGACCGCGGGTAGACCTACTGCATAATCTTTACCCCGATGCTAAACGACAATGTCAGCTCTGCTACATCTATACTCGTGCGTCACACCAATCCATAGAGTAAATAACCCACAAATAAATAGATCACTGCGCAGTAATACAATATGTTCATACATCGACTCATCCATTCTGAGCCCAACATTAAACAATATTAATTATGTGTAATCAAGCCGCTAATTGTAGCCATTAATCTATCATTACACTGATCTGATTTAATTATTAAATCCAGCGAGCTACGATGTGCGCTTATGAAATAATCCGTCATAATCAGTGCCTGTACCTGAGAAAATCAATGCCCGCACAGTGCCCACAACTTTGTCCTCGGCACACGGCACAAGACATCACAAAGTGTTGCTATGACACCAATTGTTACATATCTGAATGTGCTACAGGGGGCAGAGGGGCTGTCACGTGACTGCGTGTCAAAAATGGTTTACTAATTAGTCACCATTAGAGTGCAGGCCCTAAAGAATGGACAACACACTCAGCTCTGCTACATCTGTGTGTAGCTCTATGACGTAAGTGAGGCTGCTTACTACTGAACTGTTTCAAATGAGTCAATAAAACCAATAGGTATAGAGAACTCAGCTCTACTATATCAATGTAGCTTATATCTATCTATCTATCTATCTATCTATCTATTGATATAATATCTCTTTCTTTTTATCTATCTCTCAACCACATATCTGTAGACATTGAATATATGGACAGAACTCCGGAAGCCTGGAAAGAAAGTTTTGCTTTCAAAATACAAGGTAAGAAGTGAAGCAGATTCCTCTTTCAGCACTGACTGATGGACAGCGACCAAAAAATTATATATGTTATACTTGGAAGATGATAGATAGATAGATAGATAGATAGATAGATAGATATAGATGGATGGATGGATAGATAGATAGATAGATAGATAGATAGATAGATAGATAGATAGGGGATTAGATAGATAGATAGATAGATAGATAGATAGATAGATAGATAGATAGATAATATATAGATAGATGATTAGATAGAGAGATAGATAGATAGATAGATAGATAGATAGATAATAGATAGATAGATAGATAGATAGATAGATAGATATGGGATTAGATGGATAGATAGAGATAGAGATAGATATAGATAGATAGATAGATAGATAGATATGGGATTAGATGGATAGATAGATAGATAGAGATAGATAGATAGATATAGATAGATAGATAGATGCCTCATTGAGAAGGCTGAAACGTTGCCTGGGAATAAATTAGGTCACCGTTACCACAGACTACGGAGTGCTGCCTCGTTTTTGGGTATTTAGATAGATATGGGATTAGATAGATGGATAGATAGATAGATAGATAGATAGATAGATAGATAGATAGGTAGATAGATAGAATTATCCATATTGATGCAGTCCCTCTTATCAGTCCCTGTCCCCGTTGGGACTTATAATGTGATTTCTATCTATCAAACACCCCCTAAGGTCATTTGCATCAAAGACCAATTAACCCTTCCAATGTGTTTTTAGAGCACAGAAAGGAAACCAGATTATCTAGAAGAAAATCACAAAGACATGAGGAGAACGTGGGAACTCTGGACAGATGTGAGTCTACAGCAAATATCAAAGAGCTGAGCGAAGACCCCGGCGCGGTGTATGCCCTCCGCACCCACCTGTCCCCACAGGCACTAGTGCGAGCCCACCCACAGTCCATCCATATACTGTAAGTACCCACAGCCCCCGGCTCCTCTCATCCGGCGGAGTCCAGGGAGGCGCAGACAGATCTATAAAGGGATAATGAAAGGGATCCTGGAGGCACTTTCCCTGTGGGCACAGAGAGAGGAGGCGGCGGGGGTCATCTGCCCTGGAAGCAGCTTGTCCATTTGATCAGACTGTGGAAGGAACAGCTGGTTCCAGCACCTGACTCTTCTTCTATCCCTTCCAGCAGGAGTCAGAGGGGGAGGTATGGGGGACAGTAATTCACCAAGAGACTTCGTATGGTGTAGTAGAGCTGAATTTGCCATTTAACTCTTTGGGGCTGCTTCATGATAACGCATTAGGCACTAAGCAAATGACAAACTCAGCTTTGCTACATCTGATCTAAACTGCTGGCATGGGTTAACAGATGTGAACACCAACCTGACTATAGATATGTCTATGGAGGGTCTTACTGAATCAGGGTGAGCGCAGAGCCTAGCACTTACCGATCCCACTAACTATCAACTCACCTGCGAGCATGGCGCAGGATAACTGGTAAATATGGAAATCGTATAACAACGTGCGCCGTATTCAGCAAAATATGTCGCCATGTTTGACGTAAAAGTTGCACATGGGAGCGATGACCACATGCGCCAGCGTGCGACATGTACACATGAGCACCTGTAATCAGCATTGCACACGAATGACCTCTTAACCCCAAGTGTATCATATTTATAAATACAATGCAGCAACAATGTAACAGTTCATAAACACACAACAATTTTCATTTGTGTTAAAGTGGCCATAGGGTGCAGCCAACAATTAGACAAGGTGAGTAGCCACACAGAGCACAGTCACTTACTGATGAGGAGGGTCAGCTCTTCATCTGGAACAAAGGGAGAGGTTGCCACAGGCTTGTGCCATGGTTGTGCCCACTGGTCAGGGGGTGACGGGGGGCTCACATAGTGTGTGGGGGTCTCAGCACTCAGGCTGGGTAGAGGAGAAAGTTAGAAAGATCCCAAAATCTTGATAGTCTCATCCTCAGCTGGTCAGATACAAGCGCCAGGAGCAGAATTCAGCATCCAGGGTTGGGGTGCCCCCACAAAATCCAGGCTAGATGCATAAAACTGTGTCCGAAGAATGTATGGGCGATGGGATAAGAGCCAGTGAGGAGACCTTCAGAAGGGAGTGTGAGGAGCAGCTCCTTAGTCCTTGCTGTAGGGCAGTGCCTGCTGCCTGTGCTGCCCCTTGGCTCCTGGACCAGCAGAGTGAGCCCTAGACAGATGCTTTGCTTGGAGTCCAGAGTGACACTAACAAGCCTGCTGAGCCACAGAACTGATTGGAGCAGACAGAGATCCTTCTCCTGCAGCTCCTCCCTACTTCTCACATCCTCCTCTTCACCACTGTGTCATGTTGTCTTCTCACTATTCCAGACTCTGTCAGTCCTAGGATGCTCTGTGCTGTAATCTTACACACTGCTCCGCAGGGAGAGGGCGCAGCTTTATATTAACTAATGAGGTTCCTGGACATCACAGGCCTCAGGGTCTGCTTCCCCTTTAAATATTAAATCCTGTTGTACCTGCAGGCCAAGGATAGATCTGACATGACACATATCTCTGTATCCGAGAGAATTCAGGGGGCGATTAACAGGGTACAGACTAGGTTTTGGTTGCCGGTTCTGATATTCTGTTTATTCATATGAATCCAACTTGAAAGATGTACAGTATAGAAAGATTAGATAGATTAGATAGATAGATAGATAGATAGATAGATAGATAGATAGATGATATATGGGTAGATAGACCTGAAATAAATGTCTAGATAGATAGATAATAGATAGAAAGATAGATAGATAGATAGAAAGATAGATAGATAGATAGAATAGATAGATAGATATGAGATAGATAGATAGATAGATAGATAGATAGAAGATATATGGGTAGATAGACCTGAAATAAATGTCTAGATAGATAATAGATAAGTAGATAGATAGATAGATAGATAGATAGATAGATAGATAGATAGATAGATAGATAGAAGATAGATAAAAAATATATGGGTAAATAGACCTGAAATAAATGTCTAAATAGATAGATAATAGATAGATAGATAGATAGATAGATAGATAGATAGATAGAAAGAAAGACATGGGATAGATAGATAGATAGATAGATAGATAGATAGATAGATAGAAGATGGATGGATACATAGATAGATAGATAGATAGATAGATAGATAATATGAGATGGATAGATAGATAGATAGATAGATAGATAGATAGATAGATATGACAGGGATATATAGATATGAGATGGATGTATAGATAGATAGATAATAGAAAACAGATGACGAAGAATATATTAGGATATTAATATTTTCAGTGAAGCACATTACAGTTGCCTCCGATGGCTGATAACGGAACAATCCTTCTGTAGATGTAAGTAAAGGCCTCAGTGATGTCTTTCTGACTCTGTGCTAATAATGAGGATGCTCATTCCGGTGATAGGTCGGCTTTAACCCTAACAAATGCCACCATTTCCCAGTAAAGCCAGTGTAAACTGCCTCCAATATTTCAATTATTCATGCAATATTAATAACCAGCCGCTCTTTTAATTAATTTCAGCATTTTAAAATCAATTCACCTTTCTGGGATTTGAACTCATTAACGACAGGCAAAGATAAGTTGACTCTTGAGATGCATCGCTCAGAGCACAGTGTGAAATATTTGGCACTTCCATGTCACACGACACCCTCTTTGTTGCTCCTCTTGTCATATATCACTTGTCACATGATTGTTGTATTACACAGCCTAAGGCCTTGTTCACATTTATGTTTTTTTTGTGTCCGTTTGACGTCCGTCGAAAATCCATCCATGTTTTATCTGTGAAGAATGTGATTTTGTCCTCCGCATGTCATCCATATTCTACAAACACTGCTCAGATGAAAATCAAATTCCAGAGAATCTCCTACCAATGGTCTGTGAGAAACCACTGACAGAACACAGATGCCAATGATACTCACATACAGTGTCCTGACATATGTAGAGATATATCTATAGATAGCGGTACATTCTGCATGGGAAGAATACTATTCAACTTTTTAGTCAGGGAGAATCCTTCCATTGATAACAGTTAAAGCTGTGGTTTAACTGGTTAGGTTTCTGTCATCCATATATCAGGTCCTAGGTTCAAGACCAAGTGGAGGAAAGTTGGGAAATTTTAAAAAGTGATACATTTTAAATATAAAGAGGTGTCCTTTAGCACTGTCAGAAGGCTGAAGGCCCATCCCTCCCTCCTGTTAGAGTATAATTGGAGACTGCATAGAGAAGAGCAGGGACTCATTACATGGTGGGGTAGTTTATGCACTGCGTGGTCTGCCTCCAATGATGGTTCACTACCTGTGTACAAAAATATAACTACTATAATACTGCCTCCTATATACAAGAATATAACTACTATAATACTGTTCCTATGTACAAAAATATAACTACTATAATACTGCTCCTATATACAAGGATATAACTACTATAATACTGTCCCCTGTGTACAAGAATATATCTACTATAATACTGCCTACTATGTACAAGAATATAACTACTATAATACTGCTCCTATGTACAAGAATATAACTACTATAACACTGCCTCCTATGTATAAGAATATAACTACTATAATACTGCTCCTATGTACAAGAATATAATTAGTATAATACTGCCTCCTATGTACAAGAATATAACTACTATAATACTGCTCCTATGTATAAGAATATAACTACTATAATACTGCTCCTATGTACAAGAATATAACTACTATAATACTGCCTCTTATGTACAAGAATATAACTACTATAATACTGCTCCTATGTACAAGAATATAACTACTATAATACTGCTCCTATGTACAAGAATATAACTACTATAATACTGCCTCCTATATACAAGAATATAACTACTATAATACTGCTCCTATGTACAAGAATATAACTACTATAATACTGCTCCTATGTACAAGAATATAATTACTATAATACTGCTCCTATGTACAAGAATATAACTACTATAATACTGCCTCCTATGTACAAGAATATAACTACTATAATACTGCTCCTATGTGTACAAGAATATAGCTACTATAATACTGCCTCCTATGTACAAGAATATAACTACTATATTACTGCCTCCTATGTACAAGAATATAACTACTATAATACTGCTCCTATGTACAAGAATATAATTACTATAATACTGCTCCTATGTACAAGAATATAACTACTATAATACTGCCTCCTATGTACAAGAATATAACTACTATAATACTGCTCCTATGTACAAGAATATAACTACTATAATACTGCTCCTATGTACAAGAATATAACTACTATAATACTGCTCCTATGTACAAGAATATAACTACTATAATACTGCCTCCTATGTACAAGAATATAACTACTATAATACTGCTCCTATGTATAAGAATATAACTACTATAATACTACTCCTATGTACAAGAATATAACTACTATAATACTGTCTCCTATGTACAAGAATATAACTACTATAATACTGCTCCTATGTACAAGAATATAACTACTATAATACTGCTCCTATGTACAAGAATATAACTACTATAATACTGCCTCCTATGTACAAAAATATAACTACTATAATACTGCTCCTATGTACAAGAATATAACTACTATAATACTGCTCCTATGTATAAGAATATAACTACTATAATACTACCTCCTATGTACAAGAATATAACTACTATAATACTGCTCCTATGTACAAGAATATAACTACTATAATACTGCATCCTATGTACAAGAATATAACTACTATAATACTGCTCCTATGTACAAGAATATAACTACTATAACACTGCCCCCTATAGACAAGAGTTCAGATTTGCCTAGGTAAGATAATCTACATATCCAATACATACAAGTTGCCGCGGTATTGATACTTTTGATGGTTTTGAGGCTTTCAGTCTGGGGCGTTCAGGTTCGGTCACTTGTTATTATTGTATCAGGTTCTGTCCATTCCATTCATCCTCAGTTACCAGTGTTACATTCAGCCACAATGTAACAGGAGTCAGATTTTGCCTCCATGAGCGCCATGCATTTATTTTTTATGTTGAATGTAGTGTATCACATTTCAGAGGGCAAATCGGATTTCAGCACTTAACAAACACAAACCTAACCTCATGTGGGGGTGCGTGTGGTGCTCGGTGAGCTCTACTGTTTTACATCCAAATTGCAATATGTAGGGATCGCAGCTTCCTTCATGGCCGGTCAGGTGTTATGACTCCATTACAATAGGTTCTGGATAGAGTAGACGTGAGGGGAGAGGTTACACTACTTAATATACAGCTCGACTGAGGAAATATCACATCGTAGGGCATGCAACAACATACTGGATAGATAGATAGATAGATAGATAGATAGATAGATATGAGATAAATAGATAGATATGAGAAGAAAGAAAGAAAGAAAGAAAGAACTAGGAGTAGTTCAATTGTGTTGTTCTTTATTAGATAGATAATAGATAGATATAGAGATAGATAACGAAAGAAGGAAAGAATTATTTAGGGTCCATTCACAGGTCTGCAGGTGTTTTGCGGTCCGCAAAATTGCGGACTGCAAAACACTTGCACTGCACATGGCCGTCACTAATAGAGAAGTCCCATTCTTGTCTGCAGCTGCGGACAAGAATAGGACATGCTCTATTTCTTTGCGGAGCTGCAGACCGGAAGTTCGGAGCCGCGCTCCGGAAATGTGGATGTGGAGAGCACATAGTGTGCTCTCCGCAGCCATTCCGTCCCCATAGAGAATGAATAGGTTCGTACCCGTCCTACACAATTGCGGACCCATTCCACGGACATGTGAATGGAGCCTTAAACTACTAAAACCTACTAAACTAGGAGTAGTTCAAATGTGTTGTTCTTTATTAGATAATTGATGGATAGATAGATAGATAGATAGATAGATGATAGATAGATAGATAGATAGATAGATAGATAGATAGATAGATAGATAGATAGATAGACTGATAGATAAAATAGATAGAACAGAAGTAAAAGTTCACCGTCACCCAGAATGAGACGCCTGAGTCACTCAGATTAGACATGAGTGCTGCAGACATAAAGAGAGAGGATTAGGTGACTGTATGATTACGGTGACTTCAGAGACGGAGATGTGTGCTTCTGTCACTGCACCGCCTGCAGGTTCACAAGTCTCCACCACAGGCCCCGGTGACACAATTTAGATCCCTAAATAAACTAAATACATATGTTCTATCAGATCTGAAGTGACTGAGTAGGTGACTTTGGTGCTTTTATTAAGAAGAACATTTTCATATGGAGAGATTCTTAATGTGTGTTCTTTGAGGTCACTGTATACATGAGAGAAGCTGTAAAATCTATCTATCTATCTATCTATCTATCTATCTATCTATCTATCTATCTATCTATCTATCTATCTATCTATCTATCTATCTATCTCCTATTCTATCTATCTCATATTTAATAATATATATCCTATCTATCTATTTACATATATCTAATAACATCTGTTTATCCAGGGGCGGACACAGACAGCAGAGGGCCCCTGTGCAAAGAATGTGCCTGGGCCCCCTCCAAGCCAAATTCTCAAGCTAACCTATTCCGTCCTAAGATTACATACAGCAATAGGAAACATACAAAACATACAGGGTAAGGTTACTTTCACACCAGCGGCAGTACGATCCAGCAGAGAATGCAAGGAACACATGCAGCGGTTTGTGTCCTGATGATTCTCTGCATTTTCTCCAGATTGTGGCCGGATCTCTGCCGTACCCCATTATGGTTAATAGGGCTGGTCGGCATTCCGTCTGCATCCAGTAGTGTTGGAGCCGGTGAATTCCGGCAGGCTATTCTCTGCTGGAACAGCCTGCCAGAATCACTAACTCAGATATGAAGGTAGCCTAATACAGCACCACATACCTCTTACATCCAGTGACGTCTCCTCTGATGTAGATGTTCTCTGTCCTCGTCTTCTCCTTTCAGACCAGACCTCCATGATGATTTCTTTCAGCCATCTCTTCTCTCTTCAGAGTTTGACAGACATCTTAGTTTTCTAGTTTTCCATCATCCTCCCACCTTCTCAATATCCCATCATGCACCCCCAATACTGTGCCCGCTGTGCTCCCCAATACTATACTGCAGAAACAGATAGCCCCCCTGATAATACTAGTTACACACAGATAGTACCGCACACAGTGCCCTAAAAAATAACTGCGCCCAGGAAATAGTGCCCACTGACACTAATAGTGTAAACATAATGTCCCCCAAAAATAATTGTGCTAAGCTGATACTGTGCCAGGGTGCCCCCACAGTAATAGTGCTCCCCAAATTCAGACCAATAGAAATAATTATCTGCCAGAGTGCACGTGCCACGTAGCAGTAATAGTGCCCCAACAGTAATAATGTCCTCACTGTGTCCCAGAAGTAATAATGCTCCCATAGTGCCCATACTAGTATTCATGTTCCTCATAGTCCCCCAATTGTAATAAAGCCCATCATAATGCCTCCGGTAGTAATAATTCTCTTTATAATGTGTGACAGTAGAAAAATGCCCTGCTGTGTGGCAATATAAAAAGTACCTCCTCTTAGTGTCCCCTGTAGAGCCAATGTCCCCATAGTGCCCTCATAATGTGTGCCAATGCCCCCTACCGTGTGACCAAAAAACCCTCTTAGTGCCCCTACTTGAGCTAAGGTCCCCTTAGTGCCCTAAAATTTGCGCCAGTCCTATATAGTGACCCCATAGTGCTCCTCCCCTCTTCCCCATGGTGCCTGACATAATGTGCCAGTATAAAATGCCCCCATAGTGCTCCTCCCCCCCCTTCTCCATAGTGCCCCCCCATGTGTGGCAGTATATAAGATATGGCCCCCAGCATAGCGTAAATGAAAAATATAAACACATATACTTACCTCCATGCCACTTTCAGCGCTCATCTCCTGCTGCCCTGCCTCAGAAGCTGTCATACCTCCCAACTTTGTAAACAAACAAAGAGGGACACTATGTGCGGCAAATTTTTTCGACACTAGGCCACGCCTCTAACTCTACCCAGAACATAACTATACGCCTAATCCCACCCAATCCCCTTAATGCCCCCACATAGTCATTATTCCCCCTTCATGCCACCGCACAGTATTTATGCCCACATTGTGTCTTCACAAAACAACTGAAAGGTGGCATGAAGCAGGATGTGCTCAACCCAAACATGCAGTTGTGCATATATATACAGGGGAGCAGATCCTGCACTTGTGGCCCGTTGCTAATGGCGATCCCCAGCAAAAATGCATACAATGGAGGATGCCCGCAGCGGACCACAAGTACCACAATAGACATCCTACACAAGATGGCAATTGTGTGGCTGTGATAAATATTATACTTGAGAGACCTTGGCGTGGTGCTCGGGCTTAGACATGTCCTCCACTGCAGGACATGTTGACTAATCTCTCAATTATAACAGTTTATCAGTTTGAGGGCTTAGTAAGACCGCAATGTGCACCTGTTTTGTCATTTGTTATTGCTATATTGTTATATTATTTTTCACAGCCACACTATTGCCATTTTGTGTAGGATGTCTATTGTGGTACTTGTGGTCCGCTGCGGGCATCCTCCACCGTATGCATTTTTGCTGGGGATCGCCATTAACAACGGGCCACAAGTGCAGGATCTGCTCCCCTGTATATATATGCACAACTGCATTTTTGGGTTGAGCACATCCTGCTTCATGCCACCTTTCAGTTGGTTTGTGTATATATAATTGCTTGGAGGTGTATAAACTCCCATGTAAATGTAGCCTGTTGGGTGGGGCTCACAGCCTTCTCCCTCCTCCCATTGCAGGCATGGTTACATGCTGGAGGTAACTGAGGAGTCTGCTGAGAGTCGTCCTACACTTTCCTGTAATGCCCACTGGCCCCTGGTATTGCCCATATGGCACAGGTAGGTGAGTGTTAGGTCCCGAGCTACTTGAGAAACCTTGGCGTGGTTCTCGGGCTTGAGACGTGTCCTCCACTGCAGGACATGTTGACTAATCTCTCAATTTTAACATCAGTTTGAGGGCTTAGTAAGACCGCAGTGTGCACCTGTTTCGTCATTTGTTATTGCCACATTGTGTCCCTCACAGCAAGTAAACACCACATACTTACCTTGTTCCTAGCAGCAGCAGCATCAGGACATCGGCTGCTCTGGTCTGTGAAGGAGGCGGAGCTGAGGCTGACTGCTATTTGGCGAGTCTTATTTTTTGTCAATGTTGGTGAACCGCATAATTAGACTCAGATGATGATGATGGGTACGCACTGAGGTTTATGATAGTTTATGCTGTTGGTACTGAGAAAGCAAATCATCCAATTAGTGAAATACATTATCCAAAAAGTTGCAGAATCTAGGACCACAGTTCTGTGATTTGCCAACCTCCTCTTTATCACTTTCCTGTGTCTGACAGTAAGAGAACTGTCTGCAGCAGAAGCCTCCTCCCTCTGCCCTGTGTGTGTTCTCTGAAGGATTTCTACAGGATTGTTTGCTTCAGGAACATGCAAAAAAATCCTACAGACCGACAAACAACCAGGGCAAAATTATCTCCTGTTTATTTCTACCACTCATATCTAGGTTTAGTATTCCTTTACGTTGCCCACAGCCATAAAGATTTGGCCACATTGGGCATGGTGCTTCCATTAGGCAGTCTACGGATGTATGTATCTGTCTTTCTGTCTGTCCATCTATCTATATCTATGTATCTATCTGTCTTTCTGTCTGTCCATCTATATCTATCCATCTTTCTATGTTTGTCTGCATCTTCATTTGTATCTATCTATCTGTCTGACCATCCATCTGTCTGCCTATCTATATCTATTTATTTATCTTTCTGTCTGTTCATGTGTGTCTGTCTACTGTAGGATGCGGATCTTTAAACAGATGGTCAATCTGTGATATAAATGTGGTGGGTGCCTGAGGTGATGACCCTCTCCACAAGCAGCAAAGTCCATAGCCATAAATGAGAATTATATTTACTAAAAAAGAATAGCGCTTGGGAAAAAACAAAAATTCTTTATTGGGATTCAGGGAATACTTGCGAGCTATCTTATTTAATATCGATAAAAGTGCACCAGTTAAAATGCACCAATGTAGCTAGGTATGACACTGAGGTGTGGGTGTAGCACGTTATAGCTCACATCCTCTATAGTTATACCTATGCTATAGCAGTATATCCTGCATGTGGGGTCGGCTGTTACCATTGCTGGTGATTCGGTGCAATATCACCAGCAATCCCAGCAGTCAGGTAATGCCCGTCCCAGCCCTGCTGCAGTTAACAATTAGACCGCTATTATTTGAAATATGACCACTATTGTCCTAATGTTAATGACCAATATTTATGCTCTCTAGGTGTTCACAGCTCAACGCGTTTCTTGCCCTATTGCGGGCATATCTTCAGGAGCTGATACAGGAGAACATACACCCTACGGACATCGCGCGCCACTGATGGCATGCACACGACACATACAACCGGCGCTGGTACGGCCGTAATCCGCACAGTGCCTTGTGATCCTCCTAAACAGTCTGCAGATGTCTGTTTTCTTTCCCATAGGAGTGGTGTTTATTCCTATCTATCTATCTATCTATCTATCTATCTATTATCTATCTATCTATTCATGTTTGTCTGCATCTTTATTTATATCTATCTGTCCGTCTGTCTTATCTGTCTTCTTTCTTTCCTTCTTTCTTCCTTCTGTATGTCCATCCTCTCTAAGCCGTTACGGTCCTGCCACACATAATGGCTGTGCCGCGTCTTGGATGCAGCAAAAAAATAGATCAAAAACCCGCATGCGGTTTTTGCAACAACATACCTGTGGTTATGGTGCGTTTTCTTCCAAAGGGTAAAAAGCAAATCCCACCCAGAAATTTACATCTGCTGTGTATTTTCTCTTGCTAGAAGAAATTGCATCCTATCTGCGCGTATATTGTTGCAAAAAAACGCATGCGTTTTTTTAGCCGCAGCATAGCCGCAACGTGTGGCAGAACCCTTTGTGTCGGGCAGTGCTGATGAAATGTATGGATAAGATGAAGTGCTATAGGGCTTGGCTATTCGAAACCTACAATTAATCTCTTTCTTCTGCCGTGGTTTAGTAAGCACCGCCCGTCCCCGCCGCCCGCGCCCGTATACAGGAACCACTAATCAAGTTCCATCTGTTGCCTCTTCATTTCTTTCTGTGTTAACCAAGGATTAGGAGATTTTATCTGTTGGATCGCATTTGGAGCACAGAGTATGGGAAGTCCCTCCACGGGGTGATTATATCTGATTAAAAGCAGTTTCTAATCGCTGTAATGAAAAGAATCCCAGAACCTGTTTTTTCTTCGATTTAATACAATGATATTAATGCGGCGCGGCTTTCTAATATTCCTGCAAGAGTTTCCGTACTGCTTAATGTAGTTAAGTATCATTAAGGCGAGTCTGTAAGCAAGGCCGAGCAGTGTATCCTGGGCATTAATTCCTTACAGGTTTCAAGATCTCTGATTGCTGTCACTGAATGAAGCCTTAAGTGTTTACAGTCAGTGGTAGTACGTCTGTAGTAGTCGTACATATGTCCTGGTAATGTGATGACAACACATGTTCCAGGGAGCGGACACCATCATGAGGTCCAACGTCAAGCTGGATCAACAGAGTTTTCACTTGTGTCATGGGAAATCCACCCCAACACCACCCTCCCAGTTCTACGTGTGGTCAGTTCACTGGTCATACAGGTCAGGTACAGTTAGGAATATCTACATCACCAGTGAGGGAGGGGGGGACATAGGAAAGCGATAGGAAAGATCAATCTGAGCCCCTCATTCTGGTTCTAGGCTTTGTCAACCAGGAATGAAGGGCCCTACGGTTTGTTTCCCTCTCCATATGGTGTAGGCCAGGAATGGCCAACCGTAGGCTCTCCAGCTGTTGCAAAACTACAACTCCCAGCATGCACACATCGCCTACATCATGGCGTGGTGGGAGTTGTAGTTTTACAACAGCTGGAGAGCTGCAGGTTGGCCATCCCTGGTGTAGGCTAGAGGCCTGTTCCCCTTTATGAGACCTACAATATCTGCTCACACCTGCAGTTCGTCCCGTGGTCAGGTTTATTTACCCGTAAACGCTATACCCAGCATAGCCTAAGATGTGAACCGTGCCAGCCCAGAATCCCCGCTGATCCACACAGCAATCCTCCCACTTCTCTTTGACTACTTGCTCCCTGCCCAGCTAATGGACTAGCCACTTTGACCCAACTCCTAAGGGTACGGTCACACGGTCAGGTTTCCGCATGCAGTTTTGGAAGCTAAAACCAGGAGTGAACTTCAAAAAATGAGGAGAAGTAGTATCTGTCCTTTATACTTTCTCTCCCTTTAGGATCCACTCCTTATTCTGGCTTCCAAACTGCATTAGAAAACCTGACCGTGAGGCTGTACCCTTACCAAATGACCTCAGCTTGTTACAGCAGCCAACCCTCTCCCACCACGTGGCTTCAGCTACATTGCTGCTTGTCCCCTGCTGAAGGCCCTGATATAACAGCACTCGGGGATTTTTTCTCCTCTCACCTGTTTTCCACAAGCAACCATATCGGCACCAACATTCACACAATGCGGATTTGCCTCGGCATGTTTCCCTGCTGATTGACACAAGGTTTCTGCGAAAATTTTCCACATCGGTTCCGCTAAATGTGCATGTGGCAGATTGCACTACAGCATGACACAGAACGCTTCCATATAAGGGCCCGCTGCATATACCGCAGCACCACAGTTGCTGCCATGGTTGATCACTTTAGAGGCTTCGGACCCGTGGTGCGGCTTAGCTCCGCTGAATGAAAGCCATGGTGGTTAAGTGGCGGCTGTCCGCTTCTTGATGCAGTCACGGCTTTAAAGGGGTTATCCAACACCTATAATGCCCCCCAAAATGCCCGGGCACCTCATACAGGTTACACTTACCCTGCTCCCCAGCACCTGCGTCGCTGCTGATGTCCGCACAGCCGCCTCTGAGGTGCACGGGCATTTTGGGTGACATTACAGGGGTTGGAAAACCCCTTTAAACCACTGGCTCAAAAAACTGCAGCGCCGCCTCCGATTGAAAACAATGGGAAGCAGACACCACGCAGCCACCAGCAGAAATTTGAAAATATTTTGCCATATGTACCGCCCCCAATACAGTGAACACAGGCTGAATACATGGAGCTTTCTCTTAAAGGGACAGTGTCCTGCAAATGCTCAAACATGTCGAACACAAGATAGGTGACACTCTGGGCATCATTAGTCTTGTCCAAATCCCCATAATAGACTTATTTTCACTCCCTCCGTCCTGTGTACAACTACACCTATCATTTACAGAGACGCCCTCACCGCTTAGGGGCGCCTCCACGCATTCACTACAACATAAGCCTTTTCCGACCCATCAGCGAGCCTGAGGAATTGCCCGCCATTTGTCAAAATTGGCTCCTACTAACGAGGCTTTTACGCCAATTAATGCACACAGCATCCATTATTGTCAGGAGGAAATATGATGAATCATTAGAAAACATAAAGGTCATTTGTCGGCAGAAACTTTTTTTTCATGATGAATTAGATGATGTGGAGCCGGAGGACAGGAGAGGGGAGTTTCGGGCTGGTGCGCGGCTCTGAACTCGCAGCGGGGACCCTGCTAGGAAACACATAGGACGGTGGATGTGATAATTGCGCCATGCTTTCAATGTGACCTTTCTCTGAGTACCGTAATTAACGAGCGCGCCCTACCTACAGGATCTCTTGTTCTCCTTTATTCTGCTGTTCTTTTTCAGGCGTTCATAACAAATGCCTGCCATATTATATTGTGCGCTATCCTGAAAGGGATGAGAGGTACAAGTTAACCCTTTCAAGCACTTGATGGCTGATTGCAGCCAAGAGGATGAAACTACCTGAAACATTATATCCCTCGTGTTGGGAGATTGTTAAGACAGGTTGTCAGATAGTAGGTGGACATGGGAGGTAGGTGAAAGAAATATAAAAAAGGGGTCTGCAGTATACCCTACCACCGTTTATGGGCCAGGATAAGCTGATCACAGGGGAACGGGTGCACAGGAGTATTGCCAGGGGCGTAACTAGAGTTCTATGGGCCCCAGGGCAAACTTTGAATTGGGATTCGGCAGGTTGCATGGATCCAGCAGGTTGTTCACCCAACGGGACAGCCTGCCAGAGAAGGCTGCCGCTAGTGTGATACTAGCCTTACAAGTGCCCCCCCCCCCAATCATGTGCCAGTAACAAGTGCCTCTCCCCCCCCAATCATGTGCCAGTAACAAGTGTCTCCCCCCCAATCATGTGCCAGTAACAACTGCCCCCCCAATCATGTGCCAGTAACAAGTGCCTCCCCCCCAATCATGTGCCAGTAACAAGTGCCTCCCCCCCAATCATGTGCCAGTAACAAGTGCCTCTCCCCTCTCCCCAATCATGTGTCAGTAACAAGTGCCTCTCCCCCTCCCCAATCATGTGCCAGTAACAAGTACCTCTCCACCTCCCCAATCATGTGCCAGTAACAAGTGCCTCTCCCACCCCCAATCATGTGCCAGTAACAAGTGCCTCTCCTCCCCCAAGCATGTGCCAGTAACAAGTATTGTACTGAAGGCTCTTTCATGTACAATATAAAAAAAAAACACTTATACTTACCTCCATGGCAGCGATACAATGCAGGCATCTTCTGGCCTGGGTCCCATGCTGTACGGCTCAGGAGGCGCGATGACGTCATCGGGCCACCTGCACCGGCCTCTGATAGTCATAGTCACCATTCCCAGTATGTCACGTAAGTCTTGAATTGGCTGTAAAGAGGCAGCAAAATCACAGAAAAGTCTAATTGTGGCCCATGGAGGCAAAGTTATGTGTTACAAATCCAAAAATGTTGTATTTTTTGCAACTGTCACATCACAGTCGCAACGTTCATGTGTCACATCACGACCCCGTTGACAGTCATTAGATGTGAGGTTGTCATTTCTGGATAGATCATCAATATCTGATCGGTGGTGGTGCAACTCCCGGTACCCTCTCAGATCAGCTGCTTGAAGAGGCCAGTAAGTGCTGTATTCTCTTCCTAGGCCAGGTGACGTTGCGTTCATCGGTCACAACGCTTCTTCAGTGCAGCTCAGTCCCATTGAAGTGAATTTGCCTGAGCTGCAATACCAAACACAGTCACTATACAATGTACATCGCTGCACTTGGTAAGCCTCGAGGAGGTCTTAGCTCTCACCAGCCTCTTCAAACAGCTGATGATTGGCGGGTGCTGGGTTTTAGACCCTCAGCATTCAGATTCTGAGGATAGTAAATCAATGTTCTACTCACAGAAAACAAATTTAATAGGTGGTATCCTCCAATGCAATTGTCGCAGACAGCCTAAAAGAAAGGAGTGGAGAATTGGAGTGGTAGTGTTGGTCCTGAGGCTGGTTGTAGTGCTCACAGCGGCAATCAAGGCCAGACTATCAAGGAGTAAGAATCTACCCATCAGATTCGGAAAAGGAGCCGTCCAGAATGGCCTTTAGCTCAGTGAGAAGATCTATTACCTGAGATGAAGGAGTTTCTGGGTTCAAAATCCTGACATCTAAGGTGCCTACACAAGTAGATCCTCTCTCTGCCTCAGCTACACTCTCACTAACCAGGGGGAAGACTCAGGTCCATCTTGGGGCAACCTATGGGGAGGAACCAAGGTGTTAACCCTAAACAGCTGAATCGCCACATTTCATATAACATTACAAAATTTACCCTTTGAAATGACCCAGTTCTGCGGTACTGCACAGACAAAGTGGAAAATATACACTAGTCATGAAAATGAGTTGGGGGCACAATGACCAACTGTGATTCGGAATATGATGTTTCCAAGCGGTACCTGAAAAACGGGCCTGGTTTTTATCTTTGCTATGGGAACCACTGCCCTCTATGAACCGCCCTGGGGGGCAATAGAGGTCCTACAGAGAGAGGAGCCCAGAGCAGGGTGGTGCGGAAGGACACAAGAGCTCAAATAAAAACGATTTGAGAATCCTTGTGTCAGACCGAAATAATGAGGCCCGGAACTAGACAATACACAATGTTTGACTTTTACCCAGAGTGTTCCTTTAAATTCCATAGTTTTGGCATAAGATATCGACCAAGCACATATGGAAAATGTTCCTTTGCGCCAGTTATATACTGTATCTTCCGTTCAGCTCCTCAGTAGACACCGCAGTATTTAAATGACTTTACAAACACTTTCACGAAAATGTACAGGCTGCCTTGTGAAGAAAAAGGCTCCTTTCATTAACATCATGGACGCGGTCGCTGCACCTGGAAAATACCATTGAATATCAAGTCACTTCCCTGCTGGGCAGCATAAGTTGATCCGATCTCATATGACTTCAAACATGTGTCTGTTTCATAAGCAATACTGAGCTTTGCTTTTACGGTAGAAGACCCAATTCTGTCTTTTCATCTCCAGTGTCTGGAGGCACAAATTTGAAGTCACGAGTGTAATAATCTTCATTTTTCATAGTGATCGGACTGATATGCACTTATTTTGCTTTCTTTTGACTTCATAATATTAATAACCACATTAATGAATCCACAAAATTTAGAGAAAAAAAATTAGATAATAAAACTATCGGCAGCCACCACCAGGTGGAGCTCTCTGCATATGGATGTACTCATACTGTATTGTATTTAATGGGAGCTGTATAAATCTGTAGGCAGTGAGCTCCCCCTAGTGGCAGCTGCATGTGCCTTCTCGCAGCTTACCAGGCACGGCACCGTACATTGTATAGCGGCTGTGCTCGGTATTGCACTCAGCCCCGTTCACTTGAATGGGGCTGAGCTGCTCCTAGGGGACATGACGGATGAACGTGTCCTCACTGGCCTAGGGGAAGCTGAGAGGAGGCCACGGCGCTCACAGGTAATGTTGAGCAAGAATATTTTAATCGCGAATATCGTCACTTTGAGATTTCGCGAATATCTCGACTATGTGGCAATATATTTGTCAAACGAATATTCATTTATTCAGAAGCCTAACTATACACTAGTAGCATGTCTTCTTTCTTCGTCCAATCATACCCAGTCATTTTTAGTCGCTTATAGCCCCAAGGCGATTAGATTAGCGCGCATATGAGATGGCGTTTTTCGGAGACTATAATCTTTATAAATGAGGCATATTTTCTCTAATTGCCCTTTTTTTTTTTTTTGCCTAGTTTTGGTCCCTCGCGTTTGCGAATACTTACTATTAAATATGCGTGTCCATCGCTTCGCGTTAGCCCACAGTATAGTTGATTGTGCACAATTGCAGAATATGATGAAGATAGCACCATATTCGCCATATTCGTAAATGCTACCTATCCGCCAGGCCGTTATGCTGAATCTGTGAAGGCATTACAAACGTCTTATACGAATAGATTTAAGCGCTTATTTTTCTTAACAATTTATATTGAAGAATCCTTTAAAATTTCCCTCTCATATGTACTATATTTTTGGTTTGAGAAGGTAAAATATTTTTCCTCAAGTGTGCGCGGAAATATAATAGGATAGCTATCCCAAAGGTCTCGCTTTGGATCGGTCGATCATTGTGCTATATTTTCTACACATTCGTAAATACTAACAAGTCTGTTAAATGCTTCAAGCTTCCGTGCGATCCGATTTAAGCGCTTTTAAAAAATACGATTAATCGCAGAAGCTAAGTTATGTTCCAAGACCATTAACTCTGCCTAGAATTCACAGGACATATGCAATAAAAGTATTCAGCATTCATGTGAAATTAAAGACAGTACATTAAAGTTACTGTGAAAATTCGGTACTTGCATATTCGCATATATCTATTCGTGCAATGTTTTTTTTTATTGGAAGGTTTAACTGCTTGTATGAGTGACTGCACCTTAAAGATAGTGCATGTTCTGCGAAAAATCGTATATGCAATTTTCGCAGAAATCTAATCGTGTCCAGTCTGACGCCTGCCATTTCATGTAGACTTTTCCAGTTAAGATCATGTAATCTTAAAGTCGCTGAAATCGTTTTTTGTTTTTTTTCCTTTCCATGTGAGGTGATTCATAACCCCTCCCTAGTCTACCCTGATTAGCCAATGAGAAGGCTAAGCAACATACTTAGCAGCCAATCAGAAGGTAGCCTACCCCTTCACTGTATAAATGAAGGCACACCCGGCAGCCATTTTGTGGTGTTGTATTTGTGGTAGAGAGAGGAGCTGTTCGCTGGTCGTGCTTGTTTGTTGCTAATATATTCCAGAATTCATATATCAAATTAATTTTAGCTAGTTAGTGTTAGATAGGGATTAGGGATTAGTTTTTAGGGTCCAAATTATTAGAGATAGGTTAGATTAGTTAGGTGAAAGACATAGTTAGGGCTGATAGGTTTAGAGCAGGGATCAGTGTAGGGCTTCATGGCTAGGGATTATAAAATATATAGATAGAATATTAGTTTAGGTTAGTGTTTAGGGCTAGTAATTTCTCAGTTTAGCTTAGTCTAGGTAGTGTTAGGTTACTCTGATTGTTGTGTCTGTCTGTCCGTGTTAGTTAGTTTCCCTTAGAATTATTTTTGTTTACCCTGGGTTCAGACCTGAGCGTTCTAAAAACGCGCGTTTTACGCGCGTTTTTGTCGCGCGTATTTCAGCGCGTTTTTGCAAATAGGAAACGCGCGTAGATCGCAGCGTTCTTGTGATTGACTACTGTGGTGTCAATCACAAAACGCGCGTCAAACGCCCCAAAAGAAGCTCAAGTACTTGTTTATGCGTTGGGCGTTTTACAGCGCGTTCAAACGGGCTGTAAAACGCTCAAGTGTGAACCACTCCCATAGGGATGCATTGGTTTTAATCTGTTGAGCGTTTTACAGCGCGTTTGAACGCGCTGTAAAACGCTCAGGTGTGAACCCAGGGTTAGTGTTGGTTAGTCTGTCTTGTCTTGGCGTCTCAATGTCTGTGTCTTTGTTATACTATAAGACAGAGTTCAGACTAAGCAGTTATGCATCTACACTCACAAGTGCATAGCCATAAGGCAAACAAGGTTGGTTAAAAGATGGCTGCACAATACATAATAAACTAATAGCAAAAAATAGGAAAAGGGGCTCATTCCAAAAAAATTGAATGAAGGAAGCACTTAGCGCACATTTTTGTTAAAAAGTATGTCATGCCCAAGTACCACGTCACTGTGGCTTCTGCACAAGGGTCCCTAACATTACAGATACTGCCTCTCATGGACTTACCAGTCTCCTTTTATTCAGGGCACTGCAGGAACCAGCTAAATTGCTTTTGTGCTGAGAAGTCCCAGGTACTTGGGCGTTGCTCAGTCCAAAAGACGCGCCGCCCTCAATATACTATAAGACAGAGTTCAGACTGAGCAAATATATATCTACACTCACAAGTGCATAGCGATAAGGCAAAAAAGGTTGGTTAACAGATGGCAGCACAATATATAATAAACTAATAGCAAAAAATAGGAAAAGGGGCTCATTCCAAAAACCTGACAATAATGGATGCTGTGTGCATTAATTGGCGTAAAAGCCTCGTTAGTAGGAGCCAATTTTGACAAATGGTGGGCAATTCCTCAGGCTCGCTGATGGGTCGGAAAAAAACTTGTAATATCTGGATTTATTTGCCAAAATATGGCAGAATGATGTGGAAATATGAGCATTGTGAAAAATCAAAAGGTGCCCCTCTGGGAGGATAGAAAAGACTGACAGGTCCATCTGGTGTGCACAAGGGGGTCCTGACGAATATTTGCAAAAGTAAAAGCTCCTAATCATATAATTAAGACAGTCCTGGCAATCTAGCCCCCCCCTGCAGTCAGGGAAGGGTGCTGCCTGTTCATGCTCACATCACTGCGCAGTGTGCGAGACCGACAGGGGAATTATATGTGAGGTCACCGTGTGAATAACGGTAGTCCGAGGTAAAACACAGTCCTGGTTACTCACGGTTATGTCGCCCCTGGGCAGGCTTACATAAGTGATGAGGAGAACGCCACAATGATTCTCTGGGGCACGCTCTGATAAAGGGACACAGGCCAGGTGGTGGTTCGAGGTGCCCTTGGTGGTCTGTATTATTGTGCCTATCGCAAGGTCCCTTATTGTCGTGACAAAACGACTGAAAAAATGGCGTGGTGTCAGGCAGGAAATGCTCAAACCCAAATGCAGTTGTGCATATATACGGGGAGCCGATCCTGCACTTGTGGCCTGTTGCTTAGGGCGATCCCCAGCAAAAATGCATTTAATGGAGGATGCCGGAAGCGGACCACAAGTACCACAATAGACATCCTACACAAGATGGCAGTTGTGTGGATGTGATAAACAATAACAATAACAATAGAACAGACAGGTGCACTCTGCGGTCTTACTAAACCCTCATTCTGATGTTAAAATTGAGAATTAGCCAATATATCCTACTGTGGAGGACATGTCTGAGCCCGCGCACCGCACCAAGGTTTCTCAAGTAGCTTGGGTTACTTGTCCAATGGACATACAGATGCAGAAAGCGCATGGAGGGCACATGTGTGCTTCCGGCATCCGTATGTCTAATCGTCAAAAGATAGAACGTGTCCAGTCTCGGACTTGCCCATCGGGGAGCCGGGGAAATCCTCGGTGGGCCCCTGCCTAGTTACAGTCTACATCAGAGGTCGCAATAACGCCTGCACAAGCAGGAGATTGTTGGAAAGGAAGCGTCATAGACGCCTGTTCAGACCATTTTACTGCCTGGAAAAAGACTCATGCGTATTTTTATGAATGGTCTTTTTCTTGTTAGGTGCGCTGTATCAAAAGCTGCCAGGTCCGGCACACGTGAAGGCCCGTCCCTCTCCCGAGAAGCCCCACCCCTCACAGACATCTATCTCACGAGGAGCAGCTCCAGAGACTGGACTAAACACTACAATGTGGTTACAGGACCTGTGGTGATGTCACAGTCATGTGATTAGCCATGTGTGTGGGAGGAGGGGCTGCGCCCCCTCCACCACTTTCATGGCTGTGTGACCCTTACCTATAAGGCAGTGGGGGCATATCCTAGCAATATGCCCCCCAATGTGTGAGATAAGACAATCTCTTTAATAGAAATAAAAAAAAAACAGACATATTAGGCATCGTTGTGTCTGTAACGACCTGTTCTATAAAAATGAAATGACCTATCCCCTCGGGTGATTGTCGTTAAAAAAAAAACAGCCATTTTTTGGTCTCTTTGCCCCAAAAAAGTGTAACATTGAACAACAAAAAATGCAACAATAAATATGTCAACTCTTCCTGCAAAAAAGGAGCCCTTACACAAGATCATTGGCAGAAAAATTTAAAATATATGGCTTTCAGAAATGGAAACATGATTTTTTTAAAAATGCTTTATTATGTAAAAATAAATAAAGATAGACATATTGTCGGAGTGTAGTTCGCTGTGACACCGGTTATCGTGTTGCTCGCTTCATTAGCTTTTGGGCGTACTGGCTGTGATGGATGCCGCGTAAGCTCATTCATCGGGTACCGTAATTCGATCGTTTGTGCGCACATAAAAATGATCATTTACTGGCAGTAGATTGTGCTGTGTAATCCTGATCTGCTGCCGGCAAACAACGAGTCAGTATGGGGAAGAACACGGACAGTAGTGATCACTGCTCCCTATACAATGGAGATCACTGCATGGAAATACAGCGTTCTCCTCCATTGAAGAGCAGGCAATTGTCAGGAAGGAACGCTTCCATCCCAACAATCTCCTGCTCTGTCGCCCTGTGTGACGGGACCTTAAGCCTACATGCACACGGCAGTGGTTTTTTGCGGCCTCCGTTCCGTTTTTTTTGCGGATCCGATGGTTTCCCATTCATTTCTATGGATCCGTTAAAAATGCGGATGCCTCTTCCGTTGCCTGTCCGCGTCCGCTGTCCGCATTTCATGTCCGCAAAAAAATATGGCATGTCCTATTCTTATCTGCAAAAAACGGTTTGCGGACCCATAAAAGTCAATGGGTCCGCAAAAAATGCGGATGACCAACGGAAGCCATCCGTTTGTCATCCGCATCCGTTTTTTTTTTGCGGATGGTTGCTTGAAAACCAGGGCACTTGTACAGGTACTTTTAGAAACTGGTTCAAGCCTTCCGTTTTTTTTTTTTGCGGATCCGCAAAAAATAACGGAAGACACACGGAAACACAACCTACAAAATTTGCGGACACATGGAACGGATGTGGATGTGAAAAAAAAAGGAAGACGGATCCGCGATTTGCGGACAGCAAAATACAACTGTCGTGTGCATGTAGGCTAACAGATTAGGTTATCAACTACAATGAGCTGCTTAATGGGAAACAATCTGACATAGAGCAGTGCACAATACCGTTCTGTGTTGTGTGCTAAACTGCAAATATTCATGTGTATGAGCCCAAAAATGAACAAGTAATATTTCTTTTTGGTAGCTGTAGGGTGGGCCCCTAGAATAATTTCCACTGGTGAGCCCTAGGCACCCCAGTCCGACACTCAACGTGTCCTATGCTTGGCCACAAATGCAGACCACGGAGAAACTAAAGTGAACAAAAAAAATGCAAAAAATGCGGCTGCCACACGGACTGTATCCCTATTTTGCAGGCCGCAAAACACATACGCTCGTGTGGACGTATCCTACAGCGAATAAATTACAAGTTATACTGAATCATTTCTAAACCATGTTCAATGTGACTGATTTCCTAAAATATAGTAGAACCTGGTCGTACAAATAAAATATCCAGATCCCCCCCCCCCCCTTTCAGGTTTAATCCAAGCTTGTTTTTCCACAATTTGCTAAAATTAGAAAGCAGAAAGTCTGACCCCATGAGAATGACCACACATAGCGGGCTCTGCAGGGACCGGTCACCTAAGGCAAGGAAGCTGACAGCAGCCATTACAAGGTATAAGTGCGTTTACTTCCCATGGGCACAAGGCACCAGACGACGGAGAGAAAGCTGCAGAGGAGATGTGGCGGAGCAAAATCATCAGATGTAGCAGAGGTGAGTTCAATCATCAAGGTGAAGCAATGTCCGTCATATTTATTAAACACCCGCGTCATGTATCATTGCCCACGTTTTGTATCAATCCACAAAATTTTCCATACTGTGTTTTAACCCTATGGTGCCGCGCTGCTGACCTTTCCCAGGAGAATATGGCAACAAATGAAATATATCCACCAGCATCTATTACAGAAAATACTACTGGAACATTGTATCCATGGTATGATTATGGTAATGGCTTTGTGTCAATTATGTGGTAATTACCATGTGGGTTGTTGAACCTTTTAATGGCTCATTACGGAATATTACAGCGAGTAAACTTTCCAAACTACGAAGGTCACTGCATTGTTAATGCTCTTCCCATTAGAAGTTTACTAACTGAAAAAATAGACTCATCGCGAAAAATTCTGATGTATGGCTTCTTAAAGGGAACCGGTCACATTGAATGCGGTTTCCTGATCTGCA
The DNA here is from genome assembly GCA_033119425.1 of Bufotes viridis. Taxonomy (NCBI): domain Eukaryota; kingdom Metazoa; phylum Chordata; class Amphibia; order Anura; family Bufonidae; genus Bufotes; species Bufotes viridis. The sequence goes on along the minus strand of CM065596.1, from coordinate 19,612,351 downwards.
GGCAGCATGTTATATCCTTGCTTTTTCTATGCTTAGGAGTCCAGTGGGCGGTCCTATCAGTAAATGACAACCTTCCATTTATTATCTAGAGAAGGCTGTCGATCACTTGTAGGACCGCCCACTGGACTCCTAAGCATGGAAAGAACAGTGAGGTAGATGAATAAATGACACGTTTTACTGTTCCCAAAAAGCTATATATCAATCTTCTCAGCTCCTCCTGGTCTATACCCTGCTGCCTGCAGATAGGTGCCCTTTAAGGGTTAAAGGCCTATACCGCAAAATGATTTGCATTCAAAGGGTCTACAACATGGGCAATACCTACCTGCATTAGTCCTCCGCGGTTCGTTGCTTGACTGCTTATTATCTCAGATGCATCAGCACACAGGTAGGATCATTTCTATAGCTAGCAGGGTCAGCATTAGCACCCGGCCTACCCAGGCAAGTGCTGGGGCCCACTGCTCCTTGGGGGGACCCCAGGGCCCCAATGCCAATAAGGCGAGGGCGGTGCGGCCCTGGAAATAAGTGGGGGGCGGTGGCAGCAGGGCTGTGGGAAATGAGCGCTTCCATTGTGGAAGCGCTCAAGCGCTCATCTCTCTACAGGACAGTGATATAGTTGGATGCTGCGGTGGGGCAGGGTAGAGGCGTCTCCCTTCTCGGTTCCTCTGATAGGCTGCAGGCATCAGAAACTGGCGCAGGCGGAGTGATAACGTTGTCATGGTCGTGCCACCTGAGTCGGGCAGCGTACAGCCTGGGATACATTTGTCACAATGCTGTTGGGCACACTAGGGGGCCCCCAATATAGGGGCATTTGTTACTGACACATTATGGGGGGCACTGTGGAGAAGGGGAGGACAGATGCACTAAGAAGGAGTGTTTAATACTGGAACATTATGGGGGACACTATGAAGGCATCTACTGGGGGCACTATTTAGGGGTATTTTATACTGGCACACATTATGGGGCAATGTGGGGAGGGGGGGAAGAGGAGCACTATGGGGGTATGTACTGGGGTACTATATAGGGGCATTTTATACTGGCACATTATGGGGGATACTATGGAGAAGGGGGAGAGGAGCATTATGGGGCATGTACTCTGGGTACTATATAGGGGCATTTTATATTAGCATATATTATAGGGGACACTATGAGGGCATCTACTGGGGCATTTATACTGGCACATTATGGGGACACTATGGAGAAGGGGGAGAGGAGCATTATAGGGGCATGTACTGGGGGCACTATATAGGGGTATTTTATACTGGCACACATCATGCGGGCACTATGGGGACATTAGCTCAACTGGGGGCACTGAAAGGGGATATTTTTGTACTGGCACACAGAACGGGAGCATTTTTGAACTGGCACACAGAACAGGAGCATTTTTCCACTATTCACATTATAAGTAGAATTATTACTACTATTACTACTGGGTAGCATTATGGTGAGCTTAATTTTTGAATAAAAAGCAATCATAAAGGTGTATGTATGCAAAAATGGTAAAAACAACAGCTCATCCAGTTTTGTTGATATATATATATATATATAAATTACTGTATAATACATGCAGTTTCATTGCTGCGTGCGTCATGCAAAATGCAACAAGGGGGCCCACTGAGACTTTATCACCCAAGGGCCCACATGAACCTGGAGCCGGCCCTGGACACCAGCGAAGCAGTAAGGGTACTTTCACACTAGCGTTTTGGATTCCGTTTGTGAGATCCGTTACAGGGCTCTCACAAACGTTCCAAAACGGATCAGTTAAGCCCCAATGCATTCTGAATGGATAAGGATCCGTTCAGAATGCATCAGTTAGGCTCCGTTCCGCCTCTATTACGTTTTGGAGGCGGACACCAAAACGCAGCATGCAGCATTTTGGTGTCCGTCTGAAGAGGCGGAGCCTAACGGATCCGTTTTTTTTTACAATGTAAGTCAATGGGGACGGATCCGTTGTCAGTGACACAAAATGGTGCATTTGAAAACGGATCCGTTCCCCATTGACTTTCAATGTAATCCAAAACGGATCCGTTTTGGACTTTGTCATTTTTCTTTAAACCTAATGCAAACGGATCCGTTCTGAACGGATACAAACGTTTGCATTAGAGGTGCGGATCCGTCTGTGAAAATAAACAGACGGATCCGCACTAACGCTAGTGTGAAAGTACCCTAAAAGTCATTGCTGAGAAAACCACCATCAAAATAAATTACCGGGTAATAGCCACACAAATGCAGACCTCCCAAGTGTCCCTCTTTGCTCATTAAATGTCACTCTTTTTGATCTGAGGTGTAGATTTGCATTATTATTATATTCACAAAATTGACCCAGAAAGTGTTTTTCTGGGTCCTCTATGTACGGTATATCTGACCCCACCTTGTATAATATTTCATTATTTGATGCAGTTGGGATTTCAGATATATCTATATTCAGATTTCTTTTACAAAATAGCCCAAAAATAAAACTATTGAAGTGCATAATTATGCAGGAAAACTGGATCCTTCACACAATGAACCATAAGTGTCCCTCTCTGACCGTCCAAAAAGTTGAGAGGTGTGCAAATGAGCCTCATACAGGGGAGATCCCGAAGTTTCACTTTCAAGATCGAAAAGTAGTAATGATGGACATCCTCAATGTAGAACATCATGCAACAGCATCACATATCCGAACGAGCGCTGTATTCAACACATAACTGATATTAACGGAGTTATTCAATAACATGTATCTGTATAGCGCCACCTGCTGTTTGCTATTTTCCTTATTTCTCTGTGCCCCTCAGTAATATAACTGAGGTGGTCCCAAATTCTCAGTTCCATCCTTTAACTGCCACCAGCGATTCTACTGGTAGAAAATGTGACAGTCACAGGGAGACAGCTGCTATAGAAAGGTCACATCCCCTGATAAAGGACACGCCCCATGCGCTGCCAGCTTGAAATAAATCTAGGAGGGCAATTGGAGTAATGAATGGTGAGATCTCTGGATCCATGTGAGGTACAGGGCTGGTTCTAGCTTTGTTAGGCCCCATTCACACGTCCGTGTGTGTTTTGCGGATCCACGGATGAGGATGACAAGGAAACCAGCAATGTGCGTTCCGCATTTTGCAGACCGCACATCGCCGGCACTCTCATAGTAAATGCCTTTTCTTGTCCGCAATTGCATGTTATATTTTTTTGCGGAACGGAAGTGCGGATCCGCAATTTTGGATCCGGGCGGGACATAGAGTGTCCCCATAGGAATGAATGGGTCCGCAAAATGCGGAACAGAATTGCGGACGTGTGAATGGGGCCTTAGAAAGAGATTGTCATGTACTATATGATGTCCGATTTTCACTTTTTTACATTAATCATGGGTGAACCCATTTTCTGAATTAAAGGAGGTTCAGTGGTAATCTTTGGTACCACTGTACCCAGAAGGGGATGAAACAGGGCAGAAATATAGCTCTGCAAGTGGGACAAAGAGGCAGAGTTGTAAATTCTGTACAATTTAGGGTATTTTGGGGGCCAACATAGGCCGTGAAGATACGTAACAAAGTGTTACATTTTCATATTGTATTGTTATTGGCCCCAACCCTTGTAAAAAGGGACTTGCACTTTAATTCATCTGCTGCCTCAGTATAACGTGGTTTAGGCAATGGGTTAAAAATAAAAAATATATACAAAATACATCCACCGTAAAATAGCCTCCTGTAAATTATCGGGTTGATTTATTGAATGCAATCGCCTTGATAAACTACGATTTGTAGAAAACAGGGACAGAGAGCCGGATACAGAGCAGAAAACGACGTTCAGCGTGGCATGGCTGCCAGCGAGAAGGCAAATCACAGGAGGAATTTGTGGTTATTGGAAAAGTATTTTTATGTAAAAGGCATCGAGTGGATACATCATGCAAAGTATACCTCTCAGGGGCTTCGAAGCCAACACTGTCCATCTTCACACATTAAATCCCACAAAACATTTTGTTTGGAACACTAAATCATCCCGATGCTTTTTCCCCGAGACTTGAAGCTATTAAAATATTCATCACGTAGGTTTCTGAGACACTTACGCCAAGTCTTTAAAAGGATAACTCCTTTCAAAGTAGCTTTTGAATGCGAGCATCTATTTGTATAGAAGCCTGAACAGAATTTATTAGGAAATACAAAAGAGAGGAGAATAGGGAAATATTCACCTGAAAGGAATCATCTGAAGAGGTCGACATTTTTTTTTTACTCTTTCTTCTTTGATGTCTTTTTGCTGAAGCTGAAAACAACTATTGTGATTGAAATCCTTTCCCCTTACGTGCAGAAAACAGGCTCCCGGACCTATAGGTACGACCTCCTGGTAAAAGTGGGGGTCTATCATCTCCCTACAACGGTTTGCTGGAAGGAAAAAAGGTGCAAAGCGCCCATTTGCGACTATTTAAACGCTACTGAGACTAAGGATATTTGCATGTGGTGACTCTGCGTCGCCCTCGCCACTTTCCGAGAAGACGGTGGAAACGAGGTGGCACCAGTGGGACCGGCACATGTATGTTCTTTTACTCCAATTTTCTGGCGTAAAAGAAGTATGAAATCTATGGCAGCTCAGAGATGCCGTAGATTTCAGATTAGGCGAACGGACTGCCAGAGAATGCGCCTAATTTATGACGAGGCCTACACCTCACCGTAAATTAGGTACATCCTTAGGTAGCGCATAGGACAGTGATGGCTAGCCTCCAGCACTCCAGCTGTGGGGAAACTACGACTCCCAGCATGCTCCATGCAATTCTATGGAGTTCTGAGAACAGCCAAGCAACTGTACATCTTGGGAGTCATAGTTTTACCACAGCTGGAGAGCCGGAGGTTAGCCATCACAGGTCTAGGACGTCAAGATGTCTTGACAAATCTCCCCCTTTGGATACCTGATGAAGAGAGTACGTGACATAGAATAATGGAGCCCACGGGGCCCATGAACCAGGTTGGAACCATCCTTTTGACTACTAGAGAATGTACCGTAAACCTGTGTAGTTCTCCCCCCACATCAAACTATGGCCACATAGTATAGAATTTGTCATTTTTATTTTTATGCAAATGAGGGCTTCAGTGCACCAAGGGGCAGGGCCTTAGACCTTCAGTGCACCCTCGCTCCTCCACTTTCAAGCTCTAGCCATTCCCCTTGCATGACAAGACCATGAATTAGCATCTGGCCCTGTGATCGGGTGCCTGTACAGTGCACCACACTTTCCGTGCATGCGCAGTAAGCATTTGTTCAACGGAAGTAGCTGATCCAGGTGCACTGTACATGCACCAAAATGGGCTGGGCTATTTTCAGAAGCCCTGTAGCAGTGAATGGAAAACATTGCCCCCAGCATGCACTTCATCTATGGCTTGTGAGATGTGGTGGGACCTACACCCATTGGACATTTCTGACATATCCTCTCAATATAGCATAAATGCCCTGCTGGAGAGTAGATGAGCCTCAGGAAGATAGGAAAGGGAAGGACGTGGCAGGGACTATGCATTTTTTTTAACATATAGGTGACTCTGAGACTGATTGATAGCTCCATGTTTGATACTTCTTAGACCTAGCCACAAATAGAACAGGAGCATCACTGGCTGACATTGGAAGAAGACATTTCAAAGTTATGTAATTCTTGCTGCCTACAGCCACCACTAGGTGGAGCTAAGGAACCTATTGCATACAGTGTTATTATTGAGTTCAATGAACAATCTGTAGGCAGTAAGCTCAGAGTCTTGGGAGCTAATTGCAGAAAATTGGGAGATGTAAATCAGAAAAACAAAACAGTCACTATAAAGATAATGAATCAACACAGAATTTTGGGCCTATTTAGATATTTAAAAAAATATATTGTGTACAAGGGTGGACATTCACTTTGTGTATGATATACAGATATGTTCTGATTGTATAGAACAAGCATTTTTCTAAGTACAACATCAAAATGCATTGATCTGCAGAATGACACGGCCTACATATTCTAGTATTGACCCTCTTGGTTAAGTTAACATTAATCTAAGCATGCTGATATCAGCAGTTATAGTATGAAGCCCGCCATAGATGCCTTGCGCTCTGGGTTGATTTATGAGTGCACTTTATAACTATTGCTGTACTGGGCGGCGGGTGCACGGACGCGATCCAAACGGAATCAATATCCCATATTTTAATAAAAGCTGTTGTTGTTTTTAGCACACTTTAATAAAAAGCGCCAATGACAGCGAAGTCATTATGTAAAACCACATCAGTTGTGTTACGATCGTTAACTTCACGATACGGTGTGAATCAAGTCGGGACACTGGGCCAAATGTCTAAATGTATGCGCACATTGCCGAGGCGCCTAAGGTTCACTAACAGGAGACACCACGTCCATGTTACAGATTTGATCCACAGACGGCTAAAAATAAAAATCTTCAAATGAAAGCTGTCAAGTCTTCCTAAGGGAAACGTTTTGACTGCGGTTTATGTTGGACCTTCTCCAGCTATGCTATTATAAGAGTTTTGTGGACAAGTCCATGACTTTTTAATGATGAAGGATCAACCAGTTATCGGTTTAAAATGTCTTTACTGTCGACCACTGTAGACATAGGAGAAAAGTATTCAAGTATATACCTCCCAGCTAATGGAGCCATTACTGGACAGTAAGCCATAGAATACAGCTTCTAGAGGCTGACTGGGAGTGGTTGGGAGTAATCGGGGTGATTTTCATAGTATGTGGCTGTTTAATGGTCAAGTATTGGAGTTGTGGATTCACTAAGGTGGAATCCATTTGATGAAGGCAAGACTGGGATGCATAGTATAAGGGATCAACTGATCTTCACCCTTAACGAATACAAGGAGAAATGGACTTTATTTGTAGCAGTTATTGCACCCCCTTCCCAGACCACAGTCGCCCAAAATAGTCATGGATTAGTGGCAGTATCATTGAAACAGTAGTTGCATAGTCAGAAATGGAGACAAGGGTTGTCACCAGGAGAGCGGTAAGGAAAGCAACAGGCCAGAAGATGAGATGGGAGGGTAATTAGAAAAGGAGTAGAACAACAGGTACCACACAAGCAATCTAAGGGGCAAGGCACAGGCAAAATCCAGATACCACACTGAGATCAGAGTCAATCACGAGTCAAACCAGGAACATCGTAAAGAACGAGGGCCAGGAGAAGGAGTGAACCACATTTGACAGGTAATGCACGTCAGAAGGATCTCTATTCAACAGACTGCTTGATGCAACTTGGTAGCTGATGGCCTCCACAAACCTGAAAACATTGTGCAGTTCTAGCAGGACAATCTGAATCTACCAGGTCATGGTAGAGGACAGGAGCCGAAGTCAAAGTGGAGGAAGCATCTGGTGGACTAAAAAGTGGCAGAGAACTTCGGCACTAGAACCTTGCAAGTGAACAGTGGTAATCATAATAGGGCCAACCTAAGCTGGTTCCTCTTTATGGTTTGTACATGGGCAGATAGAGACAGCAGTGGACCCTTGGGCAAGAATAAATGGGCCCTTTTCTCTCCAATAGATTATCTGAAACAACCTCCCAAGGAATTTTAAACTCAATGATGTATACACAATCTCATAGACAGTAGGAAGTTGCAATAAAATGTGCCCCCTATCTAAACAACCATGCCCCACATTAGTTTTCACCAGTTTTTGGCATAAACTAAGCCTCAGGATTCTCAGTATGAAATGGCAGTCTTTGAGGGGTTATCTAGGATTTTACTATGGGTCGCCTATCCTCATAATAGGCTATCAAGCTCTGATCAACGGAGGATCTGATACCTTCCAACCCTACTGATCTGCTTTTCTCAAGTAACTCCAGCACTACAATTCAGTGCTGCAACTACTCCACTGTGTAGTGAATGGAGCTGCGGCACTGCTCCTATTTAGAGATAAGCAAACTTATTCTACCAATTTGGAATTTTTCCAAAAATTCAGATTGTATCATTCCTGAGATAGAGAGGCACATGACAATCCTTTCAGAAAAGAGAAGTGCAAACCAGTTCTTCTTCCAAAAACTGAGGGTTTCCATACAATGCTACTCTGGATAAGAGCAGAGACTGCCGTAGCTAGCACAGAGGCCTTTAGTTGGGGTCTTGAGGGTACTCTTTGTCATTATGGAGAGCACGTAATATGCGTGGGGAGTATTGTAGGCCAGGCAATGCTGTTCTGTATTTTGGGGGCAAATATATGCAAATGAGCAGATCTTGGTTCTGCTGGTATCACAGAGGCTTAGGCTACTTTCACACTTGCATTGTTAATTCCGGTATTGGGATCCGGCAGAGGATCTCAATAGCAGAATTAAACTGATCTGTTTTGAATTTGCAAATCAGGATGCATCTATTCCGTTAGGATGGGGTTGTGTAAAATCAAAACGAAAAAAGAAGGATCCGCCACTTAATACATTTAAAGTCAATGGATAAAGTTTTTTAATGGTGGATCCATCACCATTGACTTAACTTGTTTTCAGTGCCGGATTAGTTTTTCTCCATTTTTATGACCGGACACAAAACCGAAGCTTGCAGCAGTTTTGTGTCCAGTCACAAAACATAATGCTGCCGGAACGGAAGACATCCTAATGCATCCTGAAGGGATCGCTTTCCATTCAGAATGCATGAGGACTAAACGGAAATTGTTTTTTTTTCGGTATTGAGATCCTCTGCCAGATCTCAATACCAGAAAACAATGCAAGTGTGAAAGTAGCCTTATCGTTCTTCTCCTTTTGGAAGGAAAGCTAATTTGAATATTGTTCCCAGAATCTTAAACATATGCAAATTAGCTTTCCTTGCAGAAGGAAAAGAAAGTTTAGCCAACAGATGTAAGATTTGCATATATTTTTTGACATGGATGGAACTGTGTAGTCCCAGTGCAGACTTGCGGCACCGTAGCTACTGCAGATCAGTTGATTAGTGGGGGTTACAGGGTGTCAGATCCTCACCAATCAGATATTGATGGCTTATCCCGAGGGTAGGCTACCAACAGTAAAATCCTGGACAACCTTTTTAAATATATGCGCTACAAGGTCTTCTCATTATATTGTGACAGTCCTGATTTTATACTCTGTTACTTAGATTAATTTTTGCGTATCATGTGACGTAGTTATGTACAGAATATATTTGGTTTTTAGTCCAGGATTTATGTATTTTTATCACCAACGATGATCATGGTCAGATCTAACAACACTGCGAACTGGAAATATTTGACAACAGCTCAGTGTCATCTCAGTCACGGATTTAAATTCCGATGCCAATGAACCAATGTTTGAAGATACCAAGTCTATTATCAGGATCAGTAGTAGAAACTGACATAATATTGTTGTCAAGGTAAAGAATGGATATGAGAAGCTGATATTAATGTAAGGTTGCCAAGATACATGACCTTCACGGAACAAGGCAAGAAGGTGCATAGTACCTTGTGCTTTCTATGACAATGTAGACAAAGCAATTATCTTCGAGATCCTCTTCAAGATGGACATTGGTAACAGGAGTCATCCCCTGCCAATGAGCAAAATTATCAAAGATAAAAACTGCACTCAGTAAAATTTTTGTCAATCTCTAACATGAAGAAAATTTATGGAACTTGTAAAACCATAAAAACTTTGTAATATCCTTACCATACCGTGCGATACAAGTGACCAATGGAGACAGAAGAATAATGTCAATAGTATGCATCTAAGTGCTCCTTTTGGAAAAATCCCTGACAATTTAGGTTATTATTGAGTGAGACCATACAAGAAGTAGAGCCAGAGAAGGAAGATACTTTAAGGGAATTAATCAAGAATTAAAAAGACCTCAGAGAGTGGCCAACCCGCGGTGGAGTTCATACTTACCTAGTCCCCTGGCTGCAGTGGTCATGTGGTGCCCATCAACAGGATGTTGATGCCAGAGCATCGCGGAGCTGCAGAGATGTCGGGGAACAATGGAGCTGGAACCCAGCAGTGGGGACCAGGTAAATACAAACTCCACTGCAGGTCGGCCACTCTCTGATGAGGTCTTTTTTGCTCTTGGATAAACCTTCAAAGGGGTTGTCCAGCCGCTACTGTGACCCTCTACAGCCAGTGTTTGACTGCAGCGGTCAAATGTCAAGAGGGACCAGGGAGCATTGGGGGATAGGAAAGTTGAGTATGACTTACGGTATTTTATTATTTTACACAATGCTGAGCAGCTTTTTAAACAATTGAAATGGCGAAGCAACTTCTTTAATAGGGTTGTCCAGCTTCTTAGAAGTGATGAGCTTTAGGTCATCACTATCTGATCATTGGGGGTTCCGACACTGTCGGCAGTGGAACTGCCCAGTCCTGTCTGTTGGGTTGTGGACATAGCTGGTTACTGCAGCTCTGCTCTCATTGACTTCAACAGGAACAACACTGAAGTTACAAGCTCTGTCCACTACACTGAAACAGCTGACAGGCAAGGATGCCGGGTTCAGACACCACCGATCAGATAGTAATGGCCTGTCCTAAGGATAGGCCATCACTTGTAGAAAGCTGGACAACCCCTCTAAGGTTGGTGCTCACAGATTGCCCGTCCTGGTAGATTCCCATGGACGGCACTAGGCACAAGCCCCAGATATTTTTTTTTTATCTAACTTCAGTTCTGTAAATGGTCTATTGGGTTTTGGGATATATTTGCTTAGTCAACAGAAATCATAGGGTCTCCTTTAATATGGGACCCTCTATTCACTTAGAGCCCCAACATATGTACCATTTTCTTTATTAAAGTTGATCTCCGCCATCCTTTCATATTATAACTATTATATATATTATCATTTTTGTAGACTTAATGGTTAAAATAGCCTGCATCTAGTCACCGAGATAAATATGCAATTCTGGCTGCTACCACTAGGGGGGGCTTACTGCATATAGAGTAATACAGAGAGTATTGATCTCAGTGGATGTATATGGTAGCTGCAGGTAAACAAAATATATAACTTAATCCACTCAAAATTGCATTTGAAAGGGTCGACTAAGGGGGTGGTCTTCTCGAAGAAGAGGAGAAGAACATGCATAATATGTGGTAAAACTGAAAACATGTTCTTGCAGTCTTGGAAAGAGGGGTGGTCTTCTCCAAGAGGTGGTCTTTTGAAAAGGTATCTCTGCATATTTGGTTTAACTTTCCTAAATGATGATGTGATGGGAAGCAGAGGAATCATACTCTCTAAGGGTCCTATAGCAGTGGGGGGGTCTGCCATTATCTGTATGCAGTGAGCTCCCTCTAGTGGTGGTTACAGGCTTCCACTATTACCGTTTGATATGAAGCAGAGGCAGCAGTCCAACGGTTGCGTCGAGAGCTTTATCGCAGTTCTGCCTCTATGGTAATTATAAAACTTGAGTAATCAAAAAAGCGTATTCAAAAAAAATTATGGGGTGTTGGACAGCAACATAACCGAGCATTAATGAAGCCATGCTGCGTCTTAGCACAGCGTGTTTATAACCGATAATTTCGCATCTGCCGCGTCATCATTCGGTCGTCCTTTTTATAGGTCAGCCTCTTGTGCCCTCATCAAATGACAAATTTCAAATGACACAAGGTAATGCCGCATTAAACTTGAGTGTGTATTGTTTACCGAAGTGCCCATCTGTGCGAGCTCCGAGAGATAGATGCCAAAATCAATCCGATCAAAATTAATTAGTCGTGCACCAGCTTTTGCATTGTAAACATGGGACGCATCAAACGGAATGCGCTCAGCGAACAATCAGACTCATCGCAGATGTCACTGCTGTGTCCTAAGAGGGTTAACTGATATGTTTTTGTTTTTTTTAAAGATTTTTTTTATTGCAAAAATATAGGCACCCCTGTGCACCACATGAGCCTTAATGCAACGACAGGTTCCTGTGGTAAGATGCAGTTGTCTGATTTTATATCATTTATCTTAATTTGGGAGAATGACATTTAAAGTGTCAGCGTCTCATACGCAAAAAGGACATAATGAAATCAGCCAAAAAATGACTAATGTTTTGTATTTCATCAGGACAGATCACAACACATCACTGGCACACCGGAGAATATCCGCATGAGCGCAGCGGAGAAAGAAATCAATTATTTACCAAATAGGACGGAAATGTCTGCTATTATAGGAATGGCTGCAGCTCTGGGGTCCCGAATATGAATCCATTCAGGACGACATCTGTATGGAGTTTGTATCAACTTCCTGCGGTAGAATCGGATTTGTACAGATAATGGGTTTCCTACGGCACTAGAAACACTGACATGTAGACACTGTATGTAGAGTATAGAAATAATGATAATAACTAAATGTAAGTGTTTATGGAGAGCGCTGCAGCATAATTAAGAGGACTGCTGCTCTGTAATCATGAGGCAAGATGGATGGATGATAGGAGATGCTGAGGACATGAGACCTCAATCTCAGCACGTGAAAACTAAGACAGATGAACGGACAGAAGAAATGAGGGATGGATGGATAGATAGATAGATAGATAGATAGATATGAGATAAATAGATACTAGATGGAGATAGATAGATAGATAGATAGATAGAGTAATGTAACATGAATTCAAAAGATTTGAGAATGAATAAGCTTACGCAGGCTAAGTGAATAAAAATGTAACTGTGATTAAATATACGATAACACAAACAAATGACATACTGAATAATAAAAAGTAAATACATCACTAGCCTAAAGCTACTTTAACACTAGCGTTTCTATTTTACGGTATTGAGATCCATCATAGGGTCTCAATACCGGAAAAACGCTTCCGTTTTGTCCCCATTCATTGTCATTGGGGGCAAAATGTAACTGAACAGAACGGAGTGCTCCAAAATGCATTCCATTCCATCTGGTTGCGTTTTCATACCGGAGAGCAAACCGCAGCATGCTGCCGTTTTCTTTCCGTCATGGGATGCGGAACAAAACCGCATGACCCACAATGCAAGTCAATGGAGACTGATCCGTTTTCTCTGACACAATCTGTCACAATAGAAAACGGATCCGTCTTGGATATGTTAAAGATAATACAACCAGATCCGTTCCTAACGGATGCAGATGGTTGTATTATCAGTAATGGAAGCGTTTTTGCTGATCCATGACAGATCCAGAAAAAATGCTAGTGTGAAAGTACCCTTAATTGGGTGAAGACTCATTGATCATGCTATAACACATGGCCGTCTACCACATAATCTACACCCCATGGTGTACAAGAGATAGGGCAAATCAAAAATACTTACATCCTACCTAGGATGAAGTTCTTAATAGAGTCTCCCGAATGTATCTGTGCCACAGAGTTTAATCCATTTAGCCCCTCCTCCAATGTGCCTCACGCATGTCTTTGAGATCACTCAGGAATGTGGTCTTATCAGCATAGTGGGGGATGGGTACTAGATTACAAGGAACATCATTACACAGAATGGTAATAATGAAAGGGAACAGAATAAAAAGGACAGAACCAATCAGTACTTAAAAAATACCCATACAAGATAGATAGATAGATAGATCGATCGATCTCTGGGAAAAAACACCAATCCTATGAGAAAGAGAACAGACATCTGCCGACTGATTAGGATCACAAGGCACTGTGCGGATATCCAAAGGGAATGCTCATTTATGGCTATGGAGAGGGTTATCACCTCCGGCATCCACCACATTTATATAACAGATTGACCATCTTTTAAGATGTGCACCCCACAGTGGGAACTGCAGCACTGATTGTGAGAGTTTTGCACTTTTGTGGTCAATTTGGTAAAATTGTGAAGTGTTTGGAGAGAGACTCAAGGACTACTGGTAAATTTAGGGCATGTAAGTACCGCTTCCGGAATGCACCAAACCCACCTAGAAACACCTATTTATGGGAAACAACCATTTTTGTCTTGGCAGACAGAATTTGCTGGTACTGTCTTTTAAAATTAGGGCCAATTACTGCAAATTTGAGCCTGTTGGCAACTATGGATCATAAGACGATAGGATAAATACCCCCTAGGTATCCGCCATGATCATCTGCTATAGGAAAGTAAATGTAACCATTTTCTAACCTTTCCCTATAAATTGTATCCAGAATAAACCTAAAGTCACAGAGTCTGGCCCGAAGCTGAGTAAGTGGAATTAGAGCAATGATCCGGTGTTATTGTAAGTGCTCCTGATGACGTATAAAGCTTTCTAATACAAGTTTTTGGTTCCCAGGGAACCTTTCAACTTTCTAGTCTCTTTCAGATGAAATCAAGGACTGTTTCTCAATACAATCAATAGGTTTCAGCAAATATCACAATATCATATTATGTAGTCTCCTTTCGTTCCTGGTGAGGGATCATTTTAGGGATCGAAATGGCACAAGACAAGACAGAAGACTAACAGCAGATCGGAGTTTAGGACTGGATTAAATTTCCTACAGATGTCCAAATATTCTTAATGGAGGTCAACAAATCTTATAGGTCAATATGGGTGTCTATTGACAAAGCACAGGGTCGCCATTATTTAAAGGGCATCTGTCAGCAGATTTGTCCCTATGACACCGGCTGACCTGTTACATGTGCACTTGGCAGATGAAGGCATCTGTGTTGGTCCCATGTTCATATGTGCCCGCATTGCTGAGAAAAAAGTTATAATGTATACAAATGAACCTGAACTAGAGGCTCTGCTTTGTCTGCAACTGCCGCACCCGCTGCACTTTGACAGGGCCAGGCAGTGTAAACGTGATCACCCCTGCGCCTGTGAATCAAACTGGAGAGGGCGTGGCAGTTGAAGAGAGAGCAGAGCTTCTAGATGTAATGGTAACGCCCCCGTTGCTCCTAGAGGCTCATTTGCATATATTAAAAAAGCATTTTTCTCAGCAATGCGGACACATATGAACATGGGATCAACACAGTTGCCTTCAGCTGCCAAGTGCACATGTAATAGGTCAGCCAGTGTCATAGGTACAAATCTGCTGGACTGAGCTGCAATTCCAAGCACAGCCACTAGCCAATGGAAAGCGCTGTGCTTGGTAAGCTATAAGGTGGATGAGACCTTCACCGTATGTGCTTCTTCTATCTCATTAGACCTATGTGTGATATTCACGTGACCTTATTGTCCTGCCTCCCTGCTTGTCTTCTTGCAGGTAATTCCCTCTAAGATATCCAGCCACCAATTAATTACTCACTCGATCTACACGTTGAAAATCCCCCTGTAAGCCATGCTGATACATAGGAGAGCAGAGTCAATCCCTAATCTCTATCAATCTATTCTGTACCGTACAGAATTGTCTACAGTGATTGTTATTACCTCCTGAAAATATATATAACTTCACCAGAAAAGATTACATTAAACCAGGCTTTTAACCCTGAAAAATAGATGATGATAGAGATAGATGGTTTGTCATGTAATATACTGTTATGCATTATCATGTTATGTAATGCACCCAGTATAACTATGTATGGATGGCACAGCCAGGGTTAACAACCCTGCCTCAGCGCATGAAGGAGGTTAGTTGTGGGCTGGCCCCGTCCCTAATCTTAGAGGAGTCTGGACTGGAGTTCAAAGAAAGAGAAGGCAAAGTCCATGTGCTCTCTATTCTTATGTTCAGAAAGCTACAGAGATTTACCGATCTCTGCATGATCTACAGAAGGAGAGAAGGAGTAAGGCGAAGGAGAAAACTGGAGAATGTAGAATTGGTGTGGTTGAGCATTGGAGTAATGCAAGATGATAGATAATGTGACCTTCTCCAAAACTTTTAAATGCACATGTCCAACTGTTCAATGTTTCAGTACTTTTTGCACAACTTGCTGTTCTCTAACAAGGAGCTTAACGGTGAAATTCACAACAGGTGTTTGATCCATGAATCGCCCAATAAATTTCCTGGTTCAATTAGAATTGGTATTTAAAGAGTCCTCCTCATCATGCTGTTCACATTTTGACATCATGAGACCAAGACGACACCTAACAATTGATCAACACTACCTCGCTATTGCAAGGCTTCAAGCAGGATGTTCTCAGACGGAAGTGGCCACAAAGCTTAGAGTGTCATCAGCAGGTTGTATCAGAGATACAGAGAGACTGTAAGAGTCACAGAGGCATAGAAGATGATGTCGTTTAGCCACATCCCACACTGATGACCGCTTCATTCTGAACAATGCCCTGCGGAACTGGATGATGAATGCCACACAACTCCAGGCACATTTAAGGGAGGTGAGAGGCACCCAAGTGTCACGTCAGACCATTCAAAACCGTTTACATCAGCGTAGTCTGCATGCTAGATGACCTGCATGGGTACCTGACCACACCACCAGGCACAGGCATCATCGTCTTGCATGGGCCAGAGAGCATCTACACTGGACGAGGGATCAGTGGCCTCAGGGCTTTTCACTGAATAAAGTCCATTCAGGCTGACCAGAAATGATGGCCGCCAACGATGTTGGAGACATGAAGGAGAGCGCTCTGCATCAGCCACTGTTGTCACCAGACGAGCCTTTGGTGGTGGTGGTGTTACAGTGCGTGCAGGTATCTAGTCAATACAGAACTGCCCAATATTTTGTGAATAGTCCAGTGACAAGCCCATACTACTTGAAAAATATCATTAATCCGGTCTTTGTACCTCTGCATGAACAACACAGGCCTAATTTCATCTTCATGGAGGACAATGCGCCAGCTCATCGAGGTTGCATCATTAGGGAACGGCTGCTGGAGACTGTGGTACCTTACATGGAGTGGCCTGCACCTTCTCCAGACCTGAATCCCATTGAAAACCTATGGGATCAGCTGAGTCACCGTGTAGAGGCTCATAACTCTGTACCCCAGAACCTCAATGATTTGTGAGTCGCCCTTCAAGAAGAGTCGGAGGTCATGCCTCAGCAGACAATAAGGCAACTTGTGAACAGCAGGAGACGTCGTCATCAAGCTGTAATTGAAGCTCGAGGCCACATGACAAGTTATTGAGACATTGACATATTTGTGGGGGTATACCCACCACTGGTGTTGGCTTTTGTTTCAATAAATTGTTTGAGATGAGATCGCCACTGCTGTTTCCACTTAGATGCCCTACCTTCATTATTTAATATCACTGTAGAGTGACCTTTTTACTTTTTCCAAAAATTTCACCAGAAATCCCCAAATCCCTAATTTTTTTGGAGTAGTGTAGATAGATAAATAAAGATCTGACACCGGGGATAATATTTCCCTGTGATAAGGGGTGTAACTAACATAGCGGCAGACCAGGCGAGAGGGGCCCAAGTCTTGTTGGGATTATCTCCTCCTCTATTGGGGGTGAAAACTTGGTCAGGACTCTACCCTCTAAAGGAACAACTTTTAGCAAATGAGGCAGTGGAAAAAATGACCCAAGGGTCATTGAAAGGGGTTTAGGTAGAACCCCTTCTGTCCTGTGTGGGGGGCCTGGTTTGGTCCTTGCTATGGGGCCCTTACTTTTCTATGTACGCCACTGCCTGTGATCAGTGGCGTAACTAGAAATGACTGGGCCCCACAGCAAATTTTTGAATGGGCCCCCTCCCCCAGTAATTTTTTCACAACCCCTTCCTTTCATGCCGCCCCCTTTCCTGTGGCTAGTAAAGATCGCTCTCTCAGTCCAGGCCCGGCAGCTCTTCCATCCGTTTTCTACACTGTCTATACTGCCACTGTATATAATTTCATTGTGTAATAATGTTGAGGGGCCCTGACAAAGTCTTTTAGTACTTCTCCTCCTCCTCTTGGATGGGCCCCTTCTGGGTCAGGGCCCCAAAGCAGCCGCTTCCCCTGCTTCCCCTATAGTTACGCCCCTGCCTGTGATATATGGATATTTTAATTTAATGTACCTGTTTCTGGAAATAATAACATCCTCTTTACAGACTTGTGTTATTGTGATAGTTTTCCGAGTACATTATGGTTCCTCTCCCTTCTCTATGAGTATTATCTGCAGTTATTGAATATCCTTGTAAAATACAAGAATCAGCCTTCTTGTTCACACTGGTGATAAGTGTAGCAGCAATCCCAAATATCCATGTTTATTTTTCTCAGAGTGAGGTCAAGAGTGTGAACATGCATTATAGATTTCCTCTAAATTAATTCAGTATGCCAAGCAATATCCGACAGAAAGATAAAAAAAAAAATCTGGGAAGGAAAACGATGTTTTTATTTATGACTTTGAGGCGAGATATGGAGAGGCTCATTTCATGACAAAATAAACTTGTGACAGAAAACACCAGGTGGACATTGAATTCACAAAGTACTTGAGAAGCGGCGGACAATTCAGGTGCAACCACCGTACTGTCACCTCACAGATGTTCATATCCATTGCCAGGCTGAAAACTGCAATATCTGGCTCTTATATTACTTTCAGGGGAGGGTTCCCTGGGCCCACCAGAGGAGATGACCCTGAGGCCCACCCTCCATCTACACAGAACATAGATATAGACCCGAGGGGCAAGTGATTGACTCCAAAATCAGCTCCAAATGGGTTTGTTTTTTTCCAGGATCCTTGGGGCCCTGATGTATTAAGTTGCTGTTATTGTGTCGTAGTGTGGGTCCACAAAAAAACTCTCTAGTATCTGCTGCGCTAACTCAACCAACTCCTGCGCGTCTTGCAGAATGTCAGCCTGCCCTTGATGTTTTCTTCTAGAGAAGCGGCTTCTTTTCCGCCCTTCTTGACCCCAGGCCATCCTCCAAAAGCCTTCGCCTCACCGTGCGAGCAGATGCACTTACACCTGCTTGCTGCCATTTCTGAACAAGCTCTGTACTGGTGGTGACCAATCCTGTAGCTGAATCCTCTTTGGGAGACACTCCTGGCACTTGCTGGACTTTCTTGGGTGCCCTAAAAACTTATTTTCAGTAACTGAACCTCCATCATTGAAGTTCTTGAAGATCCGATAAATGGTTGAGTTATTCTTACAAGCAGCAATGTCTTTGCCTGTGAAGCCCTTTTGATGCAAAGCAATGATGACTGCACGTTTTTCCTTAGAGGTAACCATGGTTAACAGAAGACGACAATGATTTCAAGCATCCCCACTTTAAAGCACGAGTGATATCTGCTGCCTTGTCCTTGTTAACACTTTCCCCTGAGCTAAGGATAGGATCAGTGAAATTATGTCAGCAGGTCATTTCATGGCAGGGCTTAAATGCAATAGAAATGGTGTTTTTTTGTGATTAAGTTCATTTTCATGGTAAAGAATGAAGCAGCAAACTTTATGAAAACCAACATTTTTGGATGTCTCAAAACTTTTGGCCACAATTGTAC
The DNA here is from genome assembly GCA_033119425.1 of Bufotes viridis. Lineage (NCBI taxonomy): Eukaryota > Metazoa > Chordata > Amphibia > Anura > Bufonidae > Bufotes > Bufotes viridis. The sequence continues at coordinate 19,593,251 of CM065596.1, read as the reverse complement.
TGTTAGAAGCTGTGATTAGCGCCTAATATAAGTATATTTCTGATCGTAAATTACTCGCATAGTCTTGTACGATATGATGTCTGATTTTCATTTTCAACATCATTTATGGAATAACCTCTTTAATAAGAGAACCATGAACATAACTATGGGGTCAGTCAGGCACTCTTGGTCATCTGCGCTCTACAAAGTCCATCACACAGGATGGATAATTCTATGGATAATGCCCCAGAAAGAGGACTGTGTACCTTCAACCGAATGATGTTCATTACAATCCAAAAGAACAATGGGAACTTTTCAATGTCTAAATCCAGTGGTGTACATAGCATATCCAAATGCGCCCCCATCATAGTGCTGCACCCAGGACGGAAGGGGCTGGTGTTTGGTTTCTTGCTCATAACTTTTTTTATGGTCCTTGGGGCAGGTAACCACTGCTTAAAGGTGTTCTCCCATGACTAAGGTAAAAAATGAAAATCAGATCTCATATTGTACATGATAATCTCTTTCTAACAAAGCTAGAACCAGCCCTGTACCTCATATGGATCCAGAGATCTCCCCAATAATTGCTCTGCTAGATTCATATCAAGCTGGCAGCTCAATGGGAGTGTCGTTTCTGCTGCAGATCATGGGGCGTGTCCATTCTGCTGCAGCTCTCTCCCTATCATAGCTCAGGAGGCAGTTGAAGGATGAAACTGAGCATGTGCGACCATCTCAGTGAGTAGGTCAAAGAAATAAGAAAAAAACAGCAGGTGGCGCTATACAGATACATTTTATTGAGGAACGCAGAGTCTATGCCATATTTTTAATTACATGCAATTACAAAAATATTAAGATCCGGGTGCTAGTTTAAAAACTGTAGAATATTTGTGGGACAACCCCTTTAACAAACAACTCAGTTCCTATAGAGATGGAGTCCAACATAGACTCTTAGAACCAAAGAACCAAGGTGGTGGAGCAGTCCAGAAGAAGGCAAAAATTCCCATGGGGGGGGGGGATCCTTCCTGAATAAATTTCTGGATCAATGTCCTTTCTCCAGAAAATTCGTACCCATAACTTATTATATGTTTCTGAAAAGTTTCAAGGCCCCTCTTAAACTACTTTAATGAATCTCGAGTGGTAGAAGTCTCTTAGGCCCCTTTCACACGAGCAAGTTTTCCGCGGGTGCAATGCGTGACGTGAACGCATAGCACCTGCACTGAATCCTGACCCATTCATTTCAATGGGTCTGTCTACATGAGCGTTTTCTTTCACGCATCAGTTCTGCGCTGCGTGAAAAACGCTGCATGTTCTATATTCTGCGTTTTTCACGCAGCCCTGGCCCCATAGAAGTGAATGGGGCTCCAGTGGAAAACGCATTGTATCCGGAAGCAAGTGCGGATGCGTTGCGTTTTTCACTGATGGCTGCTAGGAGATGTTGTTTGTAAACCTTCAGCTTTTTAATCACGCGAGTGAAAAACGCATCAAAACACATTGCACCCGCGGAAAAAACTGAACAGCTGAATGCAATCGCAGACAAAACTGACTGAACTTGCTTGCAAAATGGTGCAAGTTTCACTGAACGCATCCGGACCTAATCCGTCACGCTCGTGTGAAAGAGGCCTTACAGTAAAGAACGTCTTTCAGAATTCGCAAGGTATAGAAGCAGCTATAACACAGCACAGGTCCCTACGACCACTTTAGATCTTCCCCTATGTCTTTTCCACGGGGTATGTATTATCCTTTGTTGGCGTGTTGATGAAGCTTCGTAAGGACATCACTCGTATTTGCTCACGTGCGCACCTTCGCTTTTGTCAACACACATTAATGCGCCGCACTCTCCACACACCGCGCTCCTCACTTGGCAAGGACCTTGTTTACTTTACATTTTGTATTACCTAGCTAAAAAGAGACAAAGAGGCACATCCAGGAAAATTGATGAAGACAGAAGGAGTCACGCGGTGTAAAATTCATTATTCTATCAAGTTCTGGCACTGCTAAGGCAGGCTGATCAATGCTGGGAGCCTGAAGATCCTTTACACTGACTGATGTCTGTGACAACCCCCAATCAAATATTATATCGCGGCTTATTTTCATAGATGGTCAAAGAGTGAAAAATAATACAGCAAAACATGACGCTGTATTTTCAATATTAATATAGCGAGGCTCAACCATCCTGGCCGTTACTCATTGAAATAAAAAGGACATTTATTATGAATTTTATGCCACTTTTTGGTGTATTAATGTTGCAGATTTTGTCGCAATGGTTTTTGCGGCAAAATCTGTGACTTTTTGCTACTCCCGTGATGTGGGCGGGGAAGAGGGTGGACCGGGAGGCTCGTCTCATTAATCATTTTCCACACCAGATTTTAGTATGTCACACAGTCTACTGGAGGAAGCGCCAAAGTTATGTAGAAGCCTGTGCCTTTTCCTAACTTTGGCGCATCTACCGGCAGCGCAGAGGGACTAAGACCGGAGCCTAATAATCTTTGTAAAGGACTTATTTGATGTTGTAGAGCTTGTTAATATACATTTTCATCTGTGACACTCTCAGGACACATGATGCAGAATACTACTTATCAATTAGCATTTTCATCTGTGACATTGTCAGAATATGTAAGGGCTCCTTCACACTAGCGTTTTTGTTTTCCGGCATAGAGATCCGTTTAGCTTTTTATCAATGGTTACCATGGCAGCCGGGACGCTAAAGTCCTGGTTGCCATGGTAAAGTGTAGTGGGGAGCGGGGGAGCAGTATACTTACTATCCGTGCGGCTCCCGGGGAGCTCCAGAGTGACGCCAGGGCGCCCTACACGCATGGATCACGTGACGCATGGATCACGTGATCCATGCGCATGGGCGCTCTGACGTCATTCTGGAGCGCCCGGAGCCGCACGGACTGTAGGCATACCGCTCCCCGCTCCCCACTACACTATGGCAACCAGGACTTTAATAGCGTCCTGGCTGCCATAGTAACCTGAAAGCATTTCGAAGACTGATCAGGATCCTGATCAGTCTTCTAATGCTTCAGGCGACTTGCGTTCTGACGGATCCGGCGGGACGGAAGTGCCTGCCGGATCCTCAGAACGCAAGTGTGAAAGAGGCCTAATACAGAATACCGCCTATTAATACACATTTTCCTCTGTTCAGCTCCCAGAACATGTGATACAAAATACTACTTAATACTAATTAATATGCATTTTTAATCTGGGAGACTCCAACAACATGTGATATATAATGCAGTTTATTAATACAGATTTTCATCTGACACTCCCAGGACATGTCATATAGAATCCCATTTACTAGCCCCCATTCACACGACCGTATTTTTGGTCCGGATCCGATCCGGATAGGATGAGGACCCATTCATTTCAATGGGCCCACAAAAAATGCAGACAGCACATCATATGCTGCCCCCATTTGTATGTCCGTAGCCCTGCAAAAAAGATAGAACATGTCTTATTCCTGTCCGTTTAGCGGACAAGGATAGGTATTGTTACAATGGATTTGTAAAAGAACATATGCAACATGGATGTCACACGGACATCATCAGTATTTTTTGCGGACCGCAAAATACATATGGTCGTATTATACAATAACATTATATACAGTGATATCACATACAGTGTATACTGTAGGTGTAGGAAACAGAAAGGGAGGCTGCCGGGCCTTGTCTGAGAGAGCGATCTTGACTAGCCACAGGAGGAGGGGTTGCAGGAGAGGAGGGGGCTGTGAAGAAGCGGCTGGGAGGGGGGGGGTCCCATTCAAAAATTTACCCTGGAGCCAAGTAATTTCTAGTTACGCCACTGGTACGGCCCATAATTTGTTTTTGTGGCTGTGTCTGAATGTTGGTGTAAGGTTAGCAAAGATAGATAGATGGATAGATAGATAGATAGATAGATAGATAGATAGATTAATAGATAGATGATTAATAGATAGATAGATAGATAGATAGATAGATATTAGCTGGGGGTTAGGGTCCATTCACACGTCCGTGTGTGTTTTGCGGATCCACGGATCCGCGGATCTGCAAAACACGCACATCGCCGGCACTCTCATAGAAAATGCCTTTTCTTGTCCGCAATTACGGACAAGAATAGGACATGTTCTATTTTTTTCGGGAACGCAATTGCGGACCCGGAAGTGCGGATCCGCAATTGCGGACCCGGCCGGGACATAGTCTGTCCCCATTGAAATTAATGGGTCCGCAATTCCGTTCCGCAAATGCGGAACAGAATTGCGGACGTGTGAATGGACCCTTAGTGGGGCATGTGCATTGGGTGCTGGGGGCTATAACGCACCATTCTGCCTTGTTCAGGGGATTTTTTTACAAGACTGGGGGAGGAATACTAAATCTTATCTACCACTCTGTATGGATAACCGGATAACTGGAATCTCCACCAACCCATAGGAGCTCTAGTGTGAAAACTAGAAATTTCCGTAAATATTTGTATGCTGCCTTGTTTTGTCCTAGCATCATATCAGGGAAAGTAAAAAGAAATTACCATACAAATAAAAGAGCTTTAATAGCCAATTCTCATGCTAACTGGAATATTTCAGGCAACACTCAAGAAAACCAGCAAAACCTGCGGATGACATATAATAGCATATTGACTTTTGCAGATCCTTCCCCGGAGAGGTTATAGATGGTATTGTATATATTGTTTAAATCTGAATTCAACCCTAATTCTTGAAAACAAATGGTTCTGTGTAACCTCGGAGTGGAGATTTGCTGTGAGGAGGTATAGCGTTGTTTTATTTCCCGCAGGTAATAAGGTACACGACCCTATTTCGCTGTCAACATCAGAAAAATTTACCGTAAAATTGACTATAGAAACGGATGTGGGTCCCGGCCTCTCTCCTTTCTCTTAAAGAGGCAGTGCTTTTAATACCGTCTATTTAACTCTCGTGATTTCTGTTGCTTCCGATGATTTACGTTCTTGAATAAGACGTGTTGTCTGATTTCCAATATTCACCAAAAATGTAGACGTGACATTGTCTGCCGCGATGAGCGGGGATTATACACTTCCTGTAAATATACACTGTCAATTTTTATTCTGCGTGCAGCTGGCGAAGGAAGAGACTGGCGCATTACAACGAGGTTCCCGCGGCTGCTGAAATCATCCTCTAGTTTTAAAATTCATAGCTTCCTAAATTGTGGCATTAAGGGGAATCAGAAGGAAATAATAGGAAGGAGAGAGAAGGGGGGAAAAACAATAAATGCATAAATGTTCTGAGCTTTGCGAGATGTGCCGTTATTTTCAGCTCGTCCATCTCCTGATCACTTTAATATGAATCATATATGAATGATCTGTACAGCGGATAGACATCTATAACTCATCAAATGACCAAATGCTAAATGGAATAGAAATGGTAGATAGATAGATAGATAGATAGATAGATACAGTTGTGTTCAAAATTATTCAACCCCCACTGAAATTGAGTGTTTTGCCCAGTTTGACATTGATTTTGATCATTTCAGTCATCTTGTTTACAATTAAATCAAAGAGGCCCTTGTAAGTCAGACAAATATAACATAACATTTATAATGAAATAACCACAAATGTCTTTTCTGTGCTCACATCATTATCAGTTTTATTCAACCCCCAAGTGACATTCAGTCTTAGTACTTAGTACAACATCCTTTTCCAGTTATAACAGCTTTTAAACGTGAAGCATAGCTTGACACAAGTGTCTTGCAGCGATCTACGGGTATCGTCATCCCATTCTTCATAGGCAAAAGCCTCCAGTTCAGTCACATTCTTAGGCTTGCGCGCTGCAACTGCTTTCTTTAAGTCCCACCAGAGGTTCTCAATCGGATTTAAGTCTGGTGACTGCGATGGCCACTTCAAAATGTTCCAGCCTTAATTCTGCACCCATGCTCTAGTGGACTTGGAGGTATGCTTGGGATCATTGTCCTGTTGAAAGGTCCAACGTCTCCCAAGCCTCAGGTTTGTGACGGACTGCATCACATTTTCATCCAATATCTCCTGGTACTGAAGAGAATTCATGGTACCTTGCACACGCTGAAGCTTCCCTGTACCTGTAGAAGCAAAACAGCCCCAAAGCATGATTGCCCCCCCGCCATGCTTCACAGTAGGCAAGGTGTTCTTTTCTTCATAGGCCTTGTTCTTCCTCCTCCAAACATAGCGTTGATCCATGGGCGCAAACAGTTCTAATTTTGTTTCATCAGTCCACAGAACACTGTCCCAAAACTTTTGTGGTTTGTCCACATGACTTTTGGCATACTGCAGTCCACAGATGGTGCAGACATCTCCTACATTGTCCACAGTTGGTGCAGACATCTCCTACATTGTCCACAGTTGGTGCAGACATCTCCTACATTGTCCACAGTTGGTGCAGACATCTCCTACATTGTCCACAGTTGGTGCAGACATCTCCTCCATTGTCCACAGTTGGTGCAGACATCTCCTACATTGTCCACAGATGATGCAGACATCTCCTACATTGTCCACAGATGGTGCAGACATCTCCTACATTGTCCACAGATGGTGCAGACATCTCCTACATTGTCCACAGTTGGTGCAGACATCTCCTACATTGTCCACAGTTGGTGCAGACATCGCCTACATTGTCCACAGTTGGTGAAGACATCTCCTACATTGTCCACAGATGATGCAAACATCTCCTACATTGTCCACAGATGGTGCAGACATCTCCTACATTGTCCACAGATGGTGCAGACATCTCCTACATTGTCCACAGTTGGTGCAGACATCGCCTACATTGTTCACAAATGGTGCAGATATTGCCTACATTGTCCACAGTTGGTGAAGACATCTCCTACATTGTCCACAGATGGTGCAGACATCTCCTACATTATCCACAGTTGGTGCAGTTAACTTTAGAGCATACCTCCAGATCTATAACATGCAATAAACAATGGACTCTCTCCCAGCACCTCATATGATATTCTGGAAACCACTTCCAGCTATATAATATCAGGCTTAACAACCATACTGACCTTCACAGAGGCAGAAGCCTCTGTATGTGTAAGATGGAGAAACAGCCCATGCTGTTTCTGTATACATTTTTTCATTAGAACTGTTATTTTGATGGTTGGCCACAAGAGGCCGCTGTTTCACCACTCAGTTAAGTTTTGCTAAGTAATTGAATATGCATAAGAGATGGAGCTGATGACTCATGCTGCTGCTGAGAAGAAACAGGAAGCAAGAGAGCAGACATGTTTGGAGAGACAGAGGCTGGGAGGCAGCATGGGGTGGCATCCGCGCGTCAGTGAGACTTGGGATGGCTGGAGTCACTGTTGGAAGTGACTGATGACTGTCAGCAATCCAGATATCGTCCAGAAAAGAGAAGATCGGTCCCCGGACGGCTGGAAGAGCCGTGGAACGGAGCTACAGACCCTGCAGGGCCTCATGGTGGATGGAAGGACTTGTAATTCGGTTTAAGTCACCACCATCAGATAAAGACCATACCCAGGTCGTCGGTAAGCCAGATCGTGCACGCACCACAGTATATTGTGGGAGCCTGGACATACTAGAGACTGTGAGTTAGTCTGTATTTAGTTAGACAGATAGGGATTCTGTGTGCAGCAGGTTACAAGGATCGAGTCACCAGCATTGTGTTATAAGGATTGTGCTATAAGAACTGTGTTACAAAGATTCTGAAACTACAGGGAGTGCAGAATTATTAGGCAAATGAGTATTTTGACTACATCATCCTCTTTATGCATGTTGTCTTACTCCAAGCTGTATAGGCTGGAAAGCCTACTACCAATTAAGCATATTAGGTGATTGCATCTCTGTAATGAGAAGGGGTGTGGTCTAATGACATCAACACCCTATATCAGGCTCAGAAAAGTCAAAAATAGTGAGATATCTTGCAGAGGGATGCAGCACTCTTAAAATTGCAAAGCTTCTGAAGCGTGATCATCGAACAATCAAGGGTTTCATTCAAAATAGTCAACAGGGTCGCAAGAAGCGTGTGGAAAAACCAAGGCGCAAAATAACTGCCCATGAACTGAGAAAAGTCAAGCGTGCAGCTGCCAAGATGCCACTTGCCACCAGTTTGGCCATATTTCAGAGCTGCAACATCACTGGAGTGCCCAAAAGCACAAGGTGTGCAATACTCAGACATGGCCAAGGTAAGAAAGGCTGAAAGACGACCACCACTGAACAAGACACACAAGCTGAAACGTCAAGACTGGGCCAAGAAATATCTCAAGACTGATTTTTCTAAGGTTTTATGGACTGATGAAATGAGAGTGAGTCTTGATGGGCCAGATGGATGGGCCCGTGGCTGGATTGGTAAAGGGCAGAGAGCTCCAGTCCGACTCAGACGCCAGCAAGGTGGAGGTGGAGTACTGGTTTGGGCTGGTATCATCAAAGATGAGCTTGTGGGGCCTTTTCGGGTTGAGGATGGAGTCAAGCTCAACTCCCAGTCCTACTGCCAGTTTCTGGAAGACACCTTCTTCAAGCAGTGGTACAGGAAGAAGTCTGCATCCTTCAAGAAAAACATGATTTTCATGCAGGACAATGCTCCATCACACGCGTCCAAGTACTCCACAGCGTGGCTGGCAAGAAAGGGTATAAAAGAAGAAAATCTAATGACATGGCCTCCTTGTTCACCTGATCTGAACCCCATTGAGAACCTGTGGTCCATCATCAAATGTGAGATTTACAAGGAGGGAAAACAGTACACCTCTCTGAACAGTGTCTGGGAGGCTGTGGTTGCTGCTGCACGCAATGTTGATGGTGAACAGATCAAAACACTGACAGAATCCATGGATGGCAGGCTTTTGAGTGTCCTTGCAAAGAAAGGTGGCTATATTGGTCACTGATTTGTTTTTGTTTTGTTTTTGAATGTCAGAAATGTATATTTGTGAATGTTGAGATGTTATATTGGTTTCACTGGTAAAAATAAATAATTGAAATGGGTATATATTTGTTTTTTGTTAAGTTGCCTAATAATTATGCACAGTAATAGTCACCTGCACACACAGATATCCCCCTAAAATAGCTAAAACTAAAAACAAACTAAAAACTACTTCCCAAAATATTCAGCTTTGATATTAATGAGTTTTTGGGTTCATTGAGAACATGGTTGTTGTTCAATAATAAAATTAATCCTCAAAAATACAACTTGCCTAATAATTCTGCACTCCCTGTATTGACTGGAAACTTCAGCTACTCCAGCGTCTTGGCTGGGAGTATTAAGGACACGTGCAACAGTGTAGTTTGGAAACAAGGGAAGGAAAAATTGTAGTATATACCTTTAAGATTGCGAGCTCTTGTGCTGCAACCCGGGCTGCCTGTATCTTGCATCCCACATGATTTATGTTTGCAATAGGTAAAGCATTGCAAGTGGTGTCTGTCGGCCATTTTGGGGTGCCGTGCAGCACAGGGGTCTCGGCGTCCAAGCCAAGCGTATGTAACTTCAGGACATTTTTACTACATTTGAGATTGTGTTTAATTCTACTGTTTAGTAAAGTTTCTGTTTTTGCAAAAGCTGGTGTCAGTGTTGCCTTCCACACTGTATCCTGGGGAGCCCTCCCCATACACGGTCTTACATATGTGCGAGCTTCATTGTCCTAGACAGAAGAAAGAAACACATCTACCTAGAGGGATTCTGTGTGCAGCAGGTTACAAGGATCGAGTCACCAGCATTGTGTTATAAGGATTGTGCTATAAGAACTGTGTTACAAAGATTCTGAAACTACAGGAGTGCAGAATTATTAGGCAAATGAGTATTTTGACTACATCATCCTCTTTATGCATGTTGTCTTACTCCAAGCTGTATAGGCTGGAAAGCCTACTACCAATTAAGCATATTAGGTGATTGCATCTCTGTAATGAGAAGGGGTGTGGTCTAATGACATCAACACCCTATATCAGGCTCAGAAAAGTCAAAAATAGTGAGATATCTTGCAGAGGGATGCAGCACTCTTAAAATTGCAAAGCTTCTGAAGCGTGATCATCGAACAATCAAGGGTTTCATTCAAAATAGTCAACAGGGTCGCAAGAAGCGTGTGGAAAAACCAAGGCGCAAAATAACTGCCCATGAACTGAGAAAAGTCAAGCGTGCAGCTGCCAAGATGCCACTTGCCACCAGTTTGGCCATATTTCAGAGCTGCAACATCACTGGAGTGCCCAAAAGCACAAGGTGTGCAATACTCAGACATGGCCAAGGTAAGAAAGGCTGAAAGACGACCACCACTGAACAAGACACACAAGCTGAAACGTCAAGACTGGGCCAAGAAATATCTCAAGACTGATTTTTCTAAGGTTTTATGGACTGATGAAATGAGAGCGAGTCTTGATGGGCCAGATGGATGGGCCCGTGGCTGGATTGGTAAAGGGCAGAGAGCTCCAGTCCGACTCAGACGCCAGCAAGGTGGAGGTGGAGTACTGGTTTGGGCTGGTATCATCAAAGATGAGCTTGTGGGGCCTTTTCGGGTTGAGGATGGAGTCAAGCTCAACTCCCAGTCCTACTGCCAGTTTCTGGAAGACACCTTCTTCAAGCAGTGGTACAGGAAGAAGTCTGCATTCTTCAAGAAAACATGATTTTCATGCAGGACAATGCTCCATCACACGCGTCCAAGTACTCCACAGCGTGGCTGGCAAGAAAGGGTATAAAAGAAGAAAATCTAATGACATGGCCTCCTTGTTCACCTGATCTGAACCCCATTGAGAACCTGTGGTCCATCATCAAATGTGAGATTTACAAGGAGGGAAAACAGTACACCTCTCTGAACAGTGTCTGGGAGGCTGTGGTTGCTGCTGCACGCAATGTTGATGGTGAACAGATCAAAACACTGACAGAATCCATTGATGGAAGGCTTTTGAGTGTCCTTGCAAAGAAAGGTGGCTATATTGGTCACTGATTTGTGTTTGTTTTGTTTTTGAATGTCAGAAATGTATATTTGTGAATGTCGAGATGTTATATTGGTTTCACTGGTAAAAATAAATAATTGAAATGGGTATATATTTGTTTTTTGTTAAGTTGCCTAATAATTATGCACAGTAATAGTCACCTGCACACACAGATATCCCCCTAAAATAGCTAAAACTAAAAACAAACTAAAAACTACTTCCAAAAATATTCAGCTTTGATATTAATGAGTTTTTGGGTTCATTGAGAACATGGTTGTTGTTCAATAATAAAATTAATCCTCAAAAATACAACTTGCCTAATAATTCTGCACTCCCTGTATTGACTGGAAACTTCAGCTACTCCAGCGTCTTGGCTGGGAGTATTAAGGACACGTGCAACAGTGTAGTTTGGAAACAAGGGAAGGAAAAATTGTAGTATATACCTTTAAGATTGCGAGCTCTTGTGCTGCAACCCGGGCTGCCTGTATCTTGCATCCCACATGATTTATGTTTGCAATAGGTAAAGCATTGCAAGTGGTGTCTGTCGGCCATTTTGGGGTGCCGTGCAGCACAGGGGTCTCGGCGTCCAAGCCAAGCGTATGTAACTTCAGGACATTTTTACTACATTTGAGATTGTGTTTAATTCTACTGTTTAGTAAAGTTTCTGTTTTTGCAAAAGCTGGTGTCAGTGTTGCCTTCCACACTGTATCCTGGGGAGCCCTCCCCATACACGGTCTTACATATGTGCGAGCTTCATTGTCCTAGACAGAAGAAAGAAACACATCTACCTAGTGGGTGTGCCCTCCTTTATACCGGGGTTAATTAGTCTGATTTACTAATAATTTATCTTCTGTCTTAGACAGGAGGAGCAAGACATTAACCCTTTGTGTTGTGATGCCTAAAGGCGATAAGGAAAGATAGATAGATAGATAGAGAGATAGATAGATAGATATGAGATTAGATAGATAGATAGATAGATAGATAGATAGATAGATAGATAAATCGATGTTAGCTAGATAATAGATAGATAGTTTTCCTTCTTTGTCAAGTTACTGCTTGAGAAAGGTTCCATTGAGAGGACCGGAACGTTGCTGCTATTTGGTGAATAAACACAGATCTTTTTGAAAAGTGCCGTGGAGTTCGTTATCTATTTGTTTGGATGGTTGGTGGATCGCCCTCACAGCCACTGGCACCCCTGTCTTACTTTTTCTTTGTGGTGCTGCCTGCAAGTCCTGCTTTTGTAGATAGATGGATATAGATAATAGGTAGATAGTGAGATAGATAATAGATAGATAGATAATCGATAGGATATATATATAAATAATCGATAGATAGATAGATAGATAGATAGATAGATAGATAGATAAGATAGATAGATATATAAAAAAAAAGAAAGAAAGAAAGAAAGAAAGAAAGAAAGAAAGAAAGAAAGAAAGAAAGAAAGAAAAAAAGAGTAGGAGTAGTAATTTCCCGGTGGGCTGGTGCCTGGGGGGTCACCTGAGCCCTCCTCATGCTGGAGACTTGGTACATAATGATCTGATATTCTCAGCATTAATTAATGTAGCAGTGTCAAGTACTTATGCACCTGGCCAGCAGCCGCAGGTCCCTGCCTGAATATAAGAGCTCAGGATGATGATACAGTTGAATACTGCAGTGGGTGCAGCAGTATTTTGTGCTGCACTCTGGTATTTGCTTCTGCAGGGGCGGTACCTTGTGCTGCACTATGGCATTGCTAGCCCTGCCCACTTCTGTTGTCCCTGCCTACTTGTATTGCCCCACCTTCTTTCAGTTTGGACCCGCCTGTAGGGGGTAAAATTGGGATGGAGAATTATTAGAATGTGGCCCCTATACTTGAAGTGACTGGGACTATTGATGACTTAAAGATCTTCCTCCACTGATGCAATCCAGTACTGACTGTAAGAAGATCTGTAAAGTCCTTACCCACATAAAAGTGGAACTCTGCCTTTAAGATAAGTTATGCACTAATTATTTTTGCTGGAACAGAGGAAAGGATCATCATAATGTTAAATAAAAGATTCATTGTACTGGGGTTTAGCAAATCAGAAGACTGATCTGATCCTTAAATTGTCTTTTAAACTTTGCATTTTCAGCTATTTCATTCATTGCTTTACTGGCGGAGCCTTGTTCTTCCTGTGATATATGCGGAGCTCCTTTGGTTCGGCTTCTTTTGAAGAATTTTCTCATATGTGCTCGTGGTAACCAATTTTCTGCATAGTTTACAAAAGCACCAGTGCTAATTAAGTAAATTAGAGATGCAATTAAATGATGTGTGCTGCCCCCGGATAACACTGGTTAGTGTGTAACAGATTCTGATAATAAATCCATATTGATACCAGTTATAATCCAGATGATCACATTGCTGCTCGGCCATAATCGGATAGAATATCAGAAGGGTCGGTTTTTAATGTGCCGCCACAGGACTTCACTCGAGAATGGCGCAGCAATGGAGGCAGATACCGCACAGTTCAAAGGAACAGAAGTTTACTCCAGCTGGGGCACAAAATTTAATAATGTCTCAATTGAGCATATGGCTTAGTGGTTACAGTCTCTGATGGGCACACAGCTTTGTAGTAAAAGTCTGAAATGGGCACATAGCTTGGCGATTACAGCATCTAATGGGCTCAGAGATTGGAGGTTACATTCTCGAATGGACTTGCAGCTTGATGGTTAGTCTCTAATGGCCTTACAGCTTGGGGGTTACAGTCTCTAACGGGTTCGCAGCTTGGAGGTTACATTCTCTTATGGGCGAACAGCTTGATGGTTATAGTCTCTAATGGGTGCACAGCTTGGCAGCCACGGTGTCAAATGGGCACACAGCTTGGCAAATAGAGCCTGTTATGGGCACACAGCTTGATGGTTACAGTCTTGAATAGGTACACACCGTGGCAGTTAGGGCCTCTAATAGGCACACAGCTTGGCAGATACAGTCTCTTATGGACACACTGCTTGGTGGTTGCAGCCTCTAATGGACACAGAGCTTGATGGTTACAGTCACTAATGGGCACACGCTTGGCGGTTGCAATCTCTAAGAAGCATACAGCTTGGCAGTTACAGTCTCTAATGGGCTCACAGCTTGATGGCTACAGTCTCCAATAGCAGTTACAATCTCAAATGGGCACACAGCTTGGTGGTTACAGTCTCTAAAGCACACACAGCTTGGAGAATAAAGCTTATAATGGCCACCCAAGTTAACAGTTACCATCTCAAATAGGCACACGGCTTGGCATTTACAGTCTCTAACAAACACACGGCTTGGTGGTTACAGTCTCAAATGAGAACACAGCTTGGCAGTTACAGTCTCTAATAGGCACATAGCTTGGCAGTTACAGTTGCTAATGGACACAAAGCTTGATAATTACAGTCTCTAAGAAGCACACAGCATTGCGGTTACAGTCTGTAATGGACACACAGCTTGGCAGTTACAGTCTCTAATGGGCATATAGCTTGGTGGCTATAGTCTCTAATTGGCACACAGCTTAATGGATACAGTCTCTAAAGGGCACATAGCTTGATGGTTACAGACTCTAATGGCAAACAATTTGTCAGTTTCAGTTTCTATAAGGCATACCGATTAAAAGTTATGATCTCTGTTGAACTCATAGAACCTAGTAAATACAGAGCCACCTTATTCACAGGGTGACTGACTTTTGAGGTGATGAATCACGGCAGGGCTTGTAATGGGCACACAGCTTGACAGTTATAGTCTTTAAAGGACACACAGCTTGGTGAATACAGTGTATAATGGGCACATAGGTTAACAGTTACCATCTTGAATAGGCACACAGCTTGGCAGTTACAGTCTCTAATAGGTATGCGACTTGGTGGTTGGACACAGCTTGGTGGATACAGTTTTAATGGGCACACAGCTTGGTGGTTACAGACTCTAATGGCAAAAAGTTTGTGAGTTCTAGTATCTATAAGGAATAGAGCTTAACAGTTACAATCTCTGTTGAGCTAATTTTCAGGGGGACTGTTTCTGCAGTATAATATTGAGGAGCACAGTAGTCACAGCATTGGGGGTGGCAAGATGGGGTGTTGAGAAGGTGGGAGGATGACGAAAAAGTGGGAAACTAAGATGTTTGAAAGAGAGATGGCTGAAAGAAATCACCTGTATGTAATGTTTTCCAAGTATGTCTTTAACAGTAGGGCTGGAGGGAAGGGGTTAGGTGGAGAGTTTGTCATGGGGGGCGCTATTTCAGTTTTTGCCTCAGCAGCAGAAAGGCTAGGTGCACCCCTGCCACAAATCACTGAGGGAAGGAGGGCCCAAGGGCCTTTAGCTATGCCCCTGGATAGATAGATAGATAGATAGATAGATATGAGATAGATAGATAGATAGATAGATAGATAGATAGATAGATAGATGTGAGATAGATAGACAGAGATGATTGATAGATAGATAGATAGATAGATATGAGATAGATAGATAGATAGATAGATAGATGTGAGATAGATAGACAGAGATGATTGATAGATAGATAGATAGATAGATAGATAGATAGATAGATGTGAGATAGATAGACAGAGATGATTGATAGATAGATAGATAGATAGATAGATAGATAGATAGATAGATAGATAGATGTGAAATCACCATGGTGTCTGGTGTCATGGTGGCAGCTGAAGGGTTAACATTGCAGTTGAATTTACATTTGGATGTAGCTGCCTCGTTTACATGCAATTTCTTTCCCAATCATGTTATTTTATGAAAATGTCCAATACAGCGTCGACCGTTGTGAAAATCATGACAGGACTTCATTAAAATGAGCAGCTGTGAATTTAACAAATTCTTCACATACATACAGTGTAAATCATTTCACTACAGTGGAATAATTTCACACCCATTGTAAAAATAAATAAATAAACCCAACACCACAGCGGAGAGCATTAGCCCGGCGCTATCCGTCAGCACATGGAAGAATGTCAGGCACTTCTAATATACAGCTTCTCTTAGCATGTACAGATAAGGGACATTCCAGGAGCATACAAGAAGTACATGTAGAGATGTAGCAGAGCTGAAGTTAGTAATGGACTATGTAGGGCCTTTGTGCACTTTTATATTGCTATAGATAAAGGTAATACATGGGGCAGATTTACTAATTCTGTCTTTAGGGGGTGTAAATGTAGGTAGTCTAAAGATGCGGTAAATTATTCCCAGTGGATCCCACATCTCGTCCAGCCCTGAAAATCTCACACCTGTGCCTCTCCTCAGGGTAGCAGCGCAAGTAAAGAGGCTGTACATCTGCTACCGTGGCAGTGACTGTGCATGTACCACTACACTTCCAGGTAGAGGCGCATGAACAGTCGCTTCTCTGGAAGTGGAAGCAGAGCCTCTGTTCTTGAACCGCTACTAAGAGCAGCAGAGCAGGTGCAAGATGTCCAGCCCTGTCAATCTAGCAGCAAGGGGATGCTATTAGAGCAGCGGGGACAGCTCCTCTCAGGTGAGGAACTCTTGTTGATGATTCATAAGAATCGATTCACTTATCTCTAATCTTGTCATGCCCCTTTTCCAATATGCCTCTTGTTGAGAGAATGTCTAAATGCGGCGAGCCCCTGAGGGGGTCACCCTGGTTTGGGGGCTCCTGCCTGATGGCAGCTGGGGTGCCCTTGATGTTAGGCGTTTGTATGGGTGCAAGGCAGAGCGCAGAGTGCAATGGTCAGCATATGGTGCAGGAGTTAGAAATATTGAGGTTATAGCAAAACACAGTTCCAACAGTGTAATTCTCTTCCTGATAACGATAAATGGATTTCGTCAAGGAAGGGAGTTGTGGTCCTCTTTTCCCTCTATCATGCTGAAGTCTCCCTCTGTAGAATCTACGCGGGCAATAGTACCTTGGCTATAATGGCTGTAGTGTCCACTGTGGGATGCAGGGTTTTGAAGGCACATCTGGCCAGGAGTGAAGGGTGTCTTAAGAGTTTCCCTCACAGCAGTAAAGTCTTAGCAGCTTTGGTAGCAGGTTACTTTATTGACTCAAATTCTCAGCTATGCAAGTTCTTCATTTCTCCCTCTATCTTTCTGTATATCATGCACAGATCAGTGAGTCTCTGTAGCTTTTTGGGCCTAAGAAGAGGAAGCAAATGTACTTTGCCTCCTCTCTCTCCTCTCTCTCACAAACTGAGAAGGAGACAGATCCTGGATGGGCTGAGCCAGGATTGTTAACCCTTACTGTGCAATCCATACATAGTTATCCTGGGCGCAATACATTACATAACATTACATGACTATATACACCGATGAGCAAAAGGGTAAAAATGTCTTGAACTTTTGACTTTAGGCTCCATAACTCACCATATACTACAGCTTAGAATGTGAGACTACCATCATTTTATAGACAATCATCTTGGCTATCTCATACATAAATTGAACTTGCAACTATTTAGCATATGATTAGTTCTGCAGATTCTTCTCATGAAACTCCATTGTTACTGTTTTGCTCCTGGTGGTGGAACAATCTTTTTCTTCTTGTAGACTACAAATTACAACCTGTTCTCACATTCCCTAATAGCTCAGTGTGTTATTAGGTTGATTCCCAAGTGAAAGGTCACAGGTTAGAATCCAGGAGCAGCCATGAAAAAGATTTCCCAAGAAAAGAGAAACTGCATCATCCATCTCATCGATAGCGGTATCTCAGCCAAGAAAATTGCCAAACTGCATCCTGTAAGCGCCATGACAGAAGAATGCGAAATGAAGTCCGTCCATCCATTCCAAAGCCAAGAGGTGGACATCCAGACAAAATATCGGTGTCAACAAGTCGGCTCGTAACAAGGTCTATCGGTTCTGGCACAACAAACACGGCAGTGGAGGCGGCTCGTATGCTTCGTAATAGTGAGATCACAGACGTCCATCCAAGCACCGTGCGCACAAGTCTAGAATGGTGGCCCGAAAAAAGGTGACGAAGCCTTGTCTTCTATATCGTCATAAGAAGTGTCGGCTCGAGTTTGCAAAAATGTATGAACATTGGACAGTAGAAGACTGGAGACGGGTGATTTGGAGCGATGAGATGTAAGTCAATAGACTAAGCTCTGATGGGTGCAAATGGGTCTCGAAGAAACAAGGGAAAAGGGGGGTAATGGTTCGAGAAATTGAAGGAACTGTCAGGTTCGGTGGAGGAAGCCTGATGATATGGAGTTGTTTCACAGCCAAAGGTGTTGGATACTTGACCAGGATCGATGGTGGTCTCAATGCTGAGCTATATGTGAGTATCCTACAAGACTAATTACTTCATACACTGGCATACTAATATATAAAGGATGACATAGTGTTCCAGCATGACAACGACCCGAAGCATACGTCAAGATTGGCGAAGAAATGGTTCAATTAAAATGAAGTAGAGGTGCTGGATTGGTACCCACAGTCCCCAGACCTCAACCCAATCAAACACTTGTGGGTAGAGTTTTGCTCATCTTTGTATTACATAACAAACCATTTGCAGATATCCCCTGCTATGGGGTATTGCATAAATAAATGTGGCCCATTGTGATATCATCAGCAGAACCAGAAAACAGGAAGGACAATAGAAGGACAATAAGGCAAATGCCACCATCTAAGGCAGGGTTTCTCAACTCCGGTCCGCGGGACTCACCTACCGGTCAGGATTTGAGAATATCCCACAGAATAAATGCCTGTGGTAAGTCCTGATGCCCTGACACTAATTATATCACCTGCTCAATACTAACGAAATCCTGAAAACATGACTGGTAGGTGGGTCCCAAGGACCGGAGTTGAGAAACCCTGATAAGGGCCTTCACTTACACAGTTTGACTCATAGACAAGGCTGACTACACGTTTTTGCTTTATTAGCATGAACAGACTTAGGGTAATTAGGGCACTAGTGGCATTGCTTTATCACTGTATGGTGGTATTATTTGGGCACTATATGGCCTATGGATTTGGGTATTGTATACCTTTTTAATGTGAGCACCTTAAGTGGTGTTATTTGGATAGTAGATAGTGGTATTATTTCACTGCGGTATAGTACTTTAGTGCTCTCATTAAGAGAAACAAAATGAGACTATTGCAGGTTTGATACCTTTTAATGGTTAATAAAAATAGAAGTAATGCTGTTACATAGCGAGCTACGGTATAGTGGTATTAATTGGGCACCATAGGGCAGTTTTATTTTGGTATTGTATAGCTTTTTAATGTAAGCACTACATGTTGGAGTTATTTGAACACTATGGAGGTGATTTATGATGATTAGTACGCCACTTTGTGGTGTATTTTTGTCGCGGATTTGGACGCAAAGAGGACGTGGGTGGGGAAGGATGTGGCCGTCCAGTCCGTCTCATTTAGCTTTTTCTACTCCAGTTTTTGGCGTAGAAAATGGCTTAAATCTACGCCAGCAAGGAAGCTGGTGTAGCTTTAAACTTGTTGTACACCGCTGGAACATGTGCCTAAGTTACAGTATAAAGAGGCCGGCGCCTTAACATAACTTAGGTACATGCACCGCCAGCTAAAGGGGTATAAATCATTAGTCTTAATAAATGACCCCATATTTGTGTTTCCCAGGAAGTTTTACTGATGGCGCATCCTTAGATCATCAATGTGTGATGAGTGGGGCCGCACCAATGAGGAAGATGAAGGGGCAGCAGGGTTTGCTATGGCCCTTTTACTGCAGTACCTGACACAGCAATATCCACATGTAGATGGATGGTTCTGGAACTGCAGCTCAGCCCATTCAAGCAAATATGGCTGTACTTAGTAGTAGACACCTAAAGGTAGGTCATGAATATAAAATCTTGAAAAATCCTTTTGCCAAAAAAAAAAAATCACTGGCTGCAGCACCACACATGACCAGGAGTTTCCAGGACGGAACCAGAAGACCAATAAAGGGAGCCGAAACACGGAACGGGGGGCAGATGCTGGTGCCCATGGTTAAAAATGTCCAAAGCTTGAGAACCCCTTTAACATGAAATTAGGTTTCAACAAGGTGGCAGAAAGTGCAGCATGAGCACCCCCTTTACCCTAATTGGCAAGGCAAGTCCAAAGTGACCACAATGCCCCCTTCTGGACAGTTTGCAATCAAGTTTGGTAGAGGGTACCTGGAGGAAGACTTTTAAGCTGACCAATACTACCTAAACCAGTCTAAAAAAATGTTTTTTAGGGCTCAAAAAAACTGAAATGACTCCGTGTGCATTCAGTTTCCGTATGTCCGCAAGTCCGTTCCGCAAAAAAATAGAACATGTCCTATTCTTGTCTGTTTTGCAGCCAAGGACAGGCATTCTTACAATGGATCCGCAAAAAATACGGATTGGTGGTGGTCTCAATATAACACGGATGTCACCTGTTTTTTTTGCGGATCTGTGTTTTGCAGACTGCAAAACTTTGTATGTTCTGTATTTCAGAAGCCAAGGGAACATCCAAAATGATTATACTCATAAACATATGCAGTTCGGTACATTACTACTGTATTTTTTATTTAATACCTGTGCATAGTAGTACCACTGCCAAATTTCCAGCTGAGTGATCTTTACCCTTTAGTATTTCGCACTTTGGTATCACAGGATCTTAAACGCCGTCTATTACAACATCTTGAAATTCTAAAAAGTTTCTTAAAGCTGCGGCAATCAGTCATTTGAAAGCTTTTACCGCCACCTAGTGTCCTACTCCTTCCATAACACAATCCTGGAAAAAAGAAAATCTTTCCGGATGACTTCGATGTATCATTTGTGTTCAGCATCTCAATAGCGGGTATCTGAATTTTTCTCACTGCTCCCCCCTTCCTTTACCGCTGCCTCCGTCGCGTACTTTCCAAGCCGAAGGGTTAGAAACTTTCGCAAGTCCTGACCTTCACTTGTAATTGATAGACTGAATGCGTTTGTCCTAGAGGTTTCAAAAGTCCATACCGAATTTGGAAACATAATTGGAAGATGCAAAGTGCAGAAAGTAATCAGCGCGGACATACGTAGTCAGCATTCTTAACAACGCTGAGGCATAGATTGTCCGCGCACAACCCAGGCCGGCCGCGGCGCTGACTACTCCAAAGCTATTAATTGCATTTTGCCTAAAAGTCTTATTAGCTGAACTAGACAACTGAAACCGTACCAAATAGGATTGCAGTTATTAAGCATTTTCAGGAGCGGTTATGGAACAGTTATGGGCTCTCTGAATTTCTCATTATAATAATTGTTTTTTATCGGTTCATAGCAGAAGCGGCAAAGACAACAATCGGATTGACATTCATCATACCATCTTAATTCATTAAACCCAAATATTGTAATACGGACGAGGGCTGGAGTCAGCGTTTTTCCGGCTAAATTGTCAATTTTTTTATGGGTGTCTGCTGTACTACGTGCCGTATGAACGAATAAAACGAGTCGGCGCCGGTTATGACTCTACTGGAGATATATATACCGGGCCTCGGCTACAGCAGATGTTATTGGAAGCTATTTATTTTTTAAATGTGGTTGTATTAGAGATGTCATATTCTTTTATGGGTCCGACATAAGATCACGCCACTGTTGACTCTACATGGAAGAGGCTGCGGATGCGCTCTTAAGATTAATGGCGCGCCACTTGGCTACAGTCTCAGACAATGCCAAGCTTGCAACGTTTCAAAAAAAGAATAAAGCGAAATTAAACCTAAAAAAAAAACAACAGGTGTAAGAGGTGTCAGTAACATGCAGTTATAGAATATTTAGGACTTGCTGTGCAGAGTCATCAGTAATGCAGGGGTGCACCTAGCCTTTCTGCTGCCTGAGGGGAAAATTGAAATGGCGCCCCTCCATCCCAAATTCTCAATCCAGTCCCTCCCACCAGCCGTACTGTTATAAACAGATTTGCATGGACTTTACAAACATCACTACAAAACATACAGGAATATACAGCACCACATACCTCTTACATCCATTGACGTCTCCTTTCTTTCCTCATCTTCTCCATTCGACCAGACCCCCTTGACGACTTCTTTCAGCAAAATCACACACCTGCATAATTTGGCACAGAGACATCTTAGGTCTTTCACTTTTTCAAGTCCTGCAACACCCCCCCCCCCCCTCCGCCACCTCCTGGTGCCGCAACAGTGTTATTCTGCTGCTACCCATAATACTGTGCCCAATGTGCTCGTCAATATCTCCAAATACTATACTGCAATAATAATAGTGCTATACAGATAGTCCATCCATAGTAATAGTCCGACCAGTAATAATAATTCTCAAACAGACTGCTCTCATTAGTAATAGCGCAGCCAACAGTACTATCAAAAGCGACAATGCACCCCAAAAGTGCCCCCCTATTAGTAGCTATACCCTCCATATTGAGCCCAGTAATAATGGCCCCCGTACCACCAGTAGTAATAATGACATAATTGTGGCCCCAGTAGAAATAAGGCCATATATAGTTCCCCCAGCAGTAACAAGACCCCTCTATTAAGCATACCTATAGTGCCCCCAGGAGTAATAAAGGTCTCAATAGTGGCCCAGTAGTTGTAATGCCCCCTATAATGGCCCCAGTATTTATAATGTTCCCATAGTAACCCCAGTATTTATAAGCTCCCGTGTCCCAGAGCAAGCGGTCGCAATCACATCACTGCTACCTCCTGCACCAGGTCTCAAGGAGAGCAATGACGTGACCACGCAGGTGTTCGTGACCATGTCATTGGGCTCCCTGAAACCCCATGCAGGTGATTATGTCGCAACTGCCTGTGCCGAGGCAAGTTAGGACTTCTGTGCTATTCTACTTTCTCATAGGTTTTAGGCCTAGTGGCCTGCAGCCTATGAGACTGAACAGCGGAGATGAGAGCCTTACCCTGGGTTCAGACCCAAGCGTTCTTAAAACGCGCGCTTTACGCACGTTTTTGTCGCGCGTATTTCAGCGCGTTTTTGCAAATAGGAAACGCGCGTTCGTACTCGCGTTCTTGTGATTGACTACTGTGGTGTCAATCACAAAACGCGCGACAAACGCCCCAAAAAAAGCTCAAGTACTTGTTTATGCGTCGGGCGTTTTACAGCGCGTTCAAACGCGCTGTAAAACGCTCAAGTGAGAACCAGGGCCATAGGAAAGCATTGGTTTTCATGTGTTGAGCGTTTTACAGCGCGTTTGAACGCGCTGTAAAACGCTCAGGTGTGAACTTACCCTTAGGCTCCCACGACCCACTGTAAACTGCCGTCCTCATAGAGGCATGTCAGCCACCACCTGATGGGAGAGGCTCATCTCGCCTCATGGCAGATGCGGCCCTGGTATGCAATTGTATACATATTTGGGGCAAGTCATTTCCAAGATCCAAGATAATTATTAAGAATATTTATAAGGCCTCATGCACACGAACATATTTTCTTTCCGTGTCCGTTCCGGTTTTTTTGCGGACCATATGCGGAACCATTCATTTCAATGGGTCCGCAAAAAAACGGATGGTACTCCGTGTGCATTCCGTTTCCGTGTGTCCGTTTTTCCGTTTCGCAAAAAAATAGAGCATGCCCTATTTTTTCTAGTTTGCGGACAAGGATAGGCATTATTACAATGGATCCGCAAAAATAACGGATCCGCAAAACGGAAGCCATACGGAACGTTATCCGTTTTTTTTGCGGATCCGGAATTTGCGGACCGAAAAACTCATACGGTCGTGTGCATGAGGCCTAAAGGGAACAATTCTACATCTAAAAATCACAGAGTTTCATTATATAAGTCTATGCAATAGAAAAGAGGGTTGTTGTCAGGAATGTAGCTATAGTGGGTGCCGAGGTAGCAGTCATACATGAGTCTGCCGCATAAGGGTACTTTCACACTTGTGGCATGGCTATCCGACAGGCTGTTCCGGCGGGTGAACAGCCCGCCGGATCCGCCATGCTGCAAGTACCCGTGTGCTGCCGCTCTGTCCCCATTGACTATAATTGGGGTGGGGGGCGGAGCTACGGCGCAGCACGGCAGCGATCGTCGGACTAAAAGTACTGCACGTCCGACTTTTTAGTCCGGCAATCACTGCCGTGCTGCGCCGTAGCTCCGCCCCCCACCCCAATTATAGTCAATGGGGACAGAGCGGTAGCACGTCAGCACACGGGTACTTGTGGCATGGCGGATCCGGCGGGCTGTTCACTCGCTGGAACAGCCTGCCGGATAGGCATGCCGCAAGTGTGAAAGTACCCTAAGACATCGGTATTATGAACGGCACATGTAGGTGGGGGCCCTGTTACAGATTTTGCATTGAAGAGCTTCAAGTTACAACTCTGGTTACAATGGTTGCAGTCAACCCTGGGCACCTACCTCTTAGGGCCCTACAGATAATCTTTTAAAGGGTATGTACACATTTGCAATGCATGTTTTCATTATTGCTCCACTGCTAAGATACAAAAGAAGCAACTTTGTAAATAGTATGAGTTAATAATGTCTTTTTTTTGTCTCCGTGGTTACAGACTACAACCAAACCTTGTGTGTAGTCTGATCTCGTAGTCATGTGTCACTCCTGTACCTCTACCTCCTTGACTACACAAGTTTTCTTTGTAGTCTGTAAGCATGGAGGCATATGGGTGTGCGGTATTCACAGAATGGTAGGAAAACCTTTAAAGGGGTTATCCCATGAAAAGGGGGCATTTCAAAAAAAAAAAAAAAAAGTATTGTAAAATACATGTAATAAAAGTAATGTTTGGTTTTATGTACATTACATTTTTTCTCTCTGGTATCTCTTCCTTCTGGTTATCGCTATGGTCCACCCTGTATTCAGTGGTGGACGGACATGCTCAGTAGCTTCCCTGCTCTTAGTGCCCACAAAGAACAGGGTGAAGCAGACCAGGCACCTTTCTTTCATTCATCCCTGTGACTAAATTCATAGAAATGTAGAACATTATCTCTCTCCTAGACAGTGGAGAATGAAAATTGTGGGGCACCAAATATCATAGGTCTCTTTAGGTCTATATGTGAGGGTCCATTTTTCTTAGGCATGGGGAGCAAGGGGTTAACAAGGTCTAATTGCAATGCATTTTGGGAGATGCATATGCTTGAATGTCTCATGTGAGCTGTTGCCCACCCGTAGAATGGGAAGAGTCCTCCAGATAAGCAGAGAAACGAGTGTAAAGCAAATTTTAAGCTTGTACAATAAGGAGCCTAAGAGACAGGTTCCATCTAAAGAACGTATGGACATTGCACTGCGACAGAACCTAACGGACCAAACTGTAAGTCGATGTGGCCCAGGAAGCAGCGCTGGCATGGAGCAGCTCCTCGTCTTCAAACAGTTGATCTGCGGGGGGTGCTGGGTGTCGGACCCCCGCCAATCAGATATTGATGACCTATCCTGAGGATGGGTCATCAATATAAATCGCTGGGATATGTCCCTAGGACAGAACTGTTTGAAGAGGTTTTCCAGGACTTAGATTGGTGGGGGTTCAGCACCAGCACCCCCACCGATCAGCTGTTCAGGCGGCAGCAGAAGGCTCCATGCACTGTGTAGTGGCTGTTCCAGATACGGCAGCTAAGCTACCATTTACGTAAATGGGCGCCAAGCTGCAAGACGCTAGTGCAAGAAACTACATAGAGGACAGAGCCTTCCATCCACTGGTTAGTTTCTGGCACTGGAAGCTGCCTAAAATAGCTAATCAGTAGGGTGTCGTGTGTCAGACCCCCGCCAAGTCGAGGAAGTGCCAAGGTGGCCAGTATGAAGAATGAAGACCATTAACATTTTTACAGTTCTTTATTTGGGTCTCATATCAAGAATGTCGGGTTCTAAGAACCTCATAATCAAGCAACTGTAGTGACCCTACAAGAAGTTGGGTGTGGATCCTGGATCCTCCTCTAGCTCAGCCTAGTCACGGTAGGAAGTGAGAGGGAACTGCCACATCTGCTCCACTCCTCACAAGACTGGACAAAAGATCCACAGAATCACCTTCTCTGAGGGTTATTTAATGAGAAAAAGACCTCACCATTTTTACAGTACTCAGGAAAGAGAGAGATAAAGGAAAGAGCCAAAAATTCCATAATCTGCATGGCCGAGCATTGGAGTCAGCCAGTAATGTATTTGCTGATCAAAGCTGATAGACTTTACTGCTGTGAGGACATTGCATAGACACACTTCAGTGTCTTAAACCCTGTATCCCTCAGTTGGAAATTACAGCCACCATTGTGAAAGTAATATTGCCAACCATAGATTCTGCAGAAAGAGACTTTGGAAAGATAGAAAGGAAGTAGTACTAAAACCCCCATCCTTGCTCAAATCTTTACATTTTCATATGGGGAGATTTGTACTGTGAATGGTTGGAAATGTGTTTTGATACAAATGGATGTACTGTTTCTACCTCTAGCCTGGTTACAAGAGCACCCCAACTACCATCAGGCAGGAGCCCTAACACCAGGGGATGCCCTGATGGAAGAAAGGGTGCCCTCCTTTAACTGCCCTACAGTAGGCAGCATTGATTTGAGGATTTCCACTGATTGCCAGAGCAGCTACCACTCCCATCCTCCGCTCCTCCAGTTACACAGCAAGCAAATCCCCAAATCTAAAATAGTCAGTCCCAGGGTTTTCCAGTGGTGTGCACAGAAAAAAAAAGCATAATAGGTCCCCATTATGTTGCCGGGTTACACCGCCCAGAGCATAAGATTCTGGTGTTTGCTCCCCCTCCTTGTGTTTTCCAATGGGCCGATTCCCCAAAATGCCATTCATCTGGAGAGGGGAGTTTTGCATAGGTTCTGCGGCTCCAGGACTGGGCACCGCTTTTTTTCAAGGGTGATTTGGGGTGATTTTGGATCTAGTACAGATGTGTGCCCATTCTCTATGATGAATATTCCGGTGGCATCGCTGTCTATGAGGAGCATTGAGCGGTCTTCAGTGTATATTCCCTTCCGAATCTCCTTCTATCATTTTAGATATCTATGTGTATCTGGTGAAATTTATGGAAAACAGATCTACAGGACGGCAGGGCCAGAAATCTAACATGTTTTGTATGTTAAACCCGGCGCTTCTGCATTTTACAATCTCCCTCTCGCAGTCGCCTTAACCAGAGCAGCCAGCGACAATTGGCGTCTTAATGGCGTTAGTCACAATGAAAGTTCCCAAACTTGAGCAGGTATATGAGCGCATTTCACCGGGAGGTCAGAGCCGCGCACATCACATTTAAATGCGCTGGAAACATTTTGATTGCCTGCCAGAAACAATTTGTGTATTTATGGCCGCTGAGAATATTTTCTATCTTTAGACACATTAAAGTAAAGCTGAGCTATCTGATGTAATCAGATTTCATAACCCGCAGAAATGAAAACAAAATCGTATTTTTTTATCATCTCGCGTTACGGAGGAATATTTGCCAAATAAATAAGTGTGACAGGACAATTGTGATCACCCCGACTGGATACATTGAAATGCAAATGGATTTTCACAGCAGCTTAGTGTTCGTGCAATGTGAGGTGTTTAATGGGATGATAATGGATAGATGGATAGATAGATAGATAGATAGATAGATAATAAATAGACAGATAGATATGAGATAGATAGATATTAGATAGATAGATAGATAGATAGATAATAAATAGACAGATAGATATGAGATAGATAGATAGATATTAGATAGATAGATGATAGATCATAGATGGATAGATAGATAGATAGATAGATAGATAGATAGATAGATAATAGATCATAGATGGATGGATAGATAGATAGATAGATAATAAATAGACAGATAGATAATAAATAGACAGATAGATATGAGATAGATAGATATTAGATAGATAGATAATGAGATAGATAGATAGATAGATAGATAGATAGATAATAAATAGACAGATAGATATGAGATAGATAGATAGATAGATAGATAGATAGATAGATAGATAGATACAGTAGATAGATAGATGATAGGAGAATGAGATAGACAGGCAGATAGACAGTAGTAGTATACCTGGAGGTCTAGGATAGTGAAGGGGTTAATGTGAGTATACCTGGTGGTCTAGGATAGTGTAGGGGTTAATGTGAGTATACCTGGTGGTCTAGGATAGTGTAGGGGGTTTAATGTAAGGATCCCTGGGGGTCTTAGGCAGTGAATGGGGTTAATGTCAGTATACCTCATGGTCTAATAGACCAGCACTGGGTGGCCAAGGAACTGAAGTGCACTGAGGGATAGGCCCCACCCCTTCGGGCATTTAAGCCCTGAGCAGCATATAGAATAAAAGTCATTTTTTTTTTTTTCCGGGAACACCGGAACCAATTTCCACAACACAGGTGTCCTTTTATTCAGCAGGATCAGTGGACGGATCGCGGATGCGGACTCGATCCGTCCTGGCCGCCGCACGGACGTTGCCCGTGCATTGGGGACCGCAATGCATGGAACGGCCACACAACAGTGCTATGATCCTCAGGCCTCATGCACACGGCCGGGTCCACAATATGCCGGCACCGAACCTATTCACTTGAATAGGTCCGCAATCCAGAGCTGCGGTGCAGAACGGAGGCACGGAACCCCACGGAAGCAGTACGGAGTGCTTCGGTGGTGTTTCTGTCCATGTCTCCGCACTGCAAAAAATATAGAACATGTTCTATTTTTTTGCGGTGCAGACAGATCACGGATGAGGACTCGATCCGTCCCAGCCGCCGCCCGTGCATTGGAGACCGGAAATTGCGGTCCCCAATGTACGGAAGGGCCGCACAACGGCGGTGTGCATGAGGCCTCAGAGCTGTGGATGATCTTCTACAGTGGAGGCATTTTTTTTCTGATGACCTGGCTTTTCTGAAGCCCCAGATCTACGTCCTTTAATGAAGCATGAAAGATTGATCTGGAGAAGGGGCTCCCAGGGTGACAGAACAAAGCAGCGGAGCAAAATATAGGAGAATGGAACTGGCAGCAAACTGGTTGTAATGTGTCTTGGCTGGCGCGGCCTGCTGGGAAATACTGGAATACTGCAAGATTTAAGAGGCTCAGACTGTGACTTTACCCCAAGGGCCACAGTCTGATGAAACCTGTATAGAAGCGACTCCTACAGTACCAGCATAGCTACATCAGGGAGGGAGGAGGAACTCCTTTAATTAGGCATTGACTATATGCAAAAACTCTGATGATGCGACACGGATTTCCAGGACAGAACTGCAATAGAAAGAGGAATTTCCAGAAATCAGGGGCTGACATAACAAAGGTGTCGCAACAGATTTCGTGTTTCTGCCTTATTTTGGCCTTTCTTTCTGAAGATCACACCTTAAGGCTACATGCTCACGACCGTATGTGTTTTGCTGTCCGTAAATTGCAGATCCTCCAAAAAAAAAAAATGGATGACATCCATATGCCATTAGTTTTTTTTTTGCAGATCCATGGTAACAATGCCTAAAATGGACAAGAATAGGACATGTTATATTTTTTTCGCGGGGCTATGGAACTGAGATACGGATGCGGATAGCACACGGTGCGCTGTATGCATTTTTTGCTGACCCATTGAAATAAATGGGTCCGCATCCCATTCGCGTGGCATGAGGCCTAAATATAACATTTAAATAATTTTCTATGACAGTCCAGAATATCTGATAATCAGGCACAGGATTCTAGTGATGCCGGATTAAAGGAACTTTTTTGTATTTAAAGGGTAACTGTCATGTTTTCATCAAAAAAATCTATTTTAGCATATGTTACTGCTACAGCAGTATTAATGCTAATGCAATCTTTAGATTCTTCACATACCACTGTTTTCCTTGTTTTCCCCTTAGTTACGGCTGTTTGAACATTTACAATATGAAGATCTTCTCAAGATGGCTCCTCTGCCAGTTCTCTGAGGCCAAAACTGCTTTCCCCACTTCCCATACACACTTGCTGTAGCCAGCAGTTACCTTCCAGCCAATCAGATTGGATTACTGAGAGACACGCCTCCTCACTCTGAAGCCTAATGCAGCCATGCAGTGTGAAGGACCGCCCCTCCGTCTTCCTAGCCAGAGACTGGTGGCGTACATAGAGAAGTAAGGGCCCCATAGCAAGGATCAAACCAGAGGCTCAGCTCGCTCTGCAACTGTCACGCCCGCCAGCACTTCAATTGACAGGACCAGGCAGTGCAAAGGTCATCACACCTGGTCCTGTCAATCAAAGCACAGAGAGTGCAGAGCCTCTAGGTGTAATGGTAACGCCCCCGTTGCTCCTAGAGGCTCATTTGCATATAATAAAATATCATTTTTCTCAGCAATGCGGGCACCTATGAACACGGGACCAACACAGATGCCTTCAGCTGCCGAGCGCACATGTAACAGGTCAGCCGGTGTCATAGGGACAAATCTGCCCTTTAAGAAGTCCTGCCATCTGGTTGGAAATGCGTCAGCTTCTTATTTATTAACCATTTAATTACATGTTCTATCTCATGACGCCTCATTCACAGGACACTATATTGGGATACAGATCCCACGGATGGGGCCTTGCGCACTAAAACACCAGGTGCATTATAGACGCTCGATTTATTTTATTATATAATTATTTTTGCCTGGAGTCAGAATAAAATCCTCATAGTTTTTACATGTGATTGCTGATGGTATATTTTCGTGGTGTCCTCTCTCGTGGATCCTGTGTCACACCCGGCAGGTGGCAACATATCCTAATAAGAAGAGACAACTGCCTTGAAAACATCTGCACCAAAATAGCAGACAGAAATACTTCCAGTATTATTTTATCCACTAGGTGGCGCTGTTTGATTTTTTTTTTTTCATCTAAAACAGCAATCACCAACTAGTGGCTCACTGACTGTTGCAAAACTACAACTCTCAGCGTCCCTTCACAAACTGCAGTTAACGTAGTCTGCTGTATAGCCTATCGCACGCAACCTCAGTGCCAGTACTGAGCCACCGCGCTTAGGACATTTTCACGCAGGCACGTATTGATGTGTGAGAGAATTGCATATAAAATGGATAATTGCGTGTTTAGTGGTAAAATAGCGCCACTTCTGTTGACTGGTTGTGTCTGGCATTGCAGCTGTGCCCCCTTCTTTAGAACGTTGCAAACCAAAGAGGGGTTAAAAGGCCCATTCAGAGTAAAACGCGACCAAACGGCGCACAAGACGGAAATTCTCTGTAGGGAGGTATGAACTGTGGCGCTCACTATAGCAGGGACAGTTCACTTCTAATGACGCTCATCAACAGGAGGGTTACACAGGAATAGTGTGCGCACAGACCCTATATGGCGGCACATGGTCAACGTACACCACAACATAGTGTCTCTCTGAGGCATCGTATTCTCATCTGGAACCAATGGGAAGAAGATCTTGTAAAATTGCTATTTTTTCTCATGGATCCTGTGTAAAACGGAAGGCACACAGTAGTGCGTGTCCTATCACATCCATAATACTGCCATGTGCATGATCTGTACATGACACTGATGTCATCATGTTCATCAGTCACATGACCTAGGTGCAGATCAGTGCTAATTAAGTGAATGGTGCTGAGCGTGATACCAAACACAGCCTTTATGCAACGTACGGCGCTGTGCTAGGTGAGCTGAGAGAGGGCCGCGACGCTACTGTGGGCGCTGTGCCTTCTCAAACAGCTGATCAGCGGGGGTTCCAGGTGTCAGACCCCCACCGATCAGCTACTGATGACCTATCTAGAGGACTGGTCATCAGTTAAAATATGTCAGAAAACCTTTAACTGCAGTCCAGGGATTTGCTTTTACAGCAGTCACATGGACCATAGGAACCTGTAGCCTGGAGGTGATTTCTATGGGAAAGTGTTGTGGGCATGCTCTGTGACAGAGGTCAATTTGTAGGTAGGGGAGGAGGCGAGCTGCGATCATTAACTATGGTGAATGATGGATCCTGCGTTGGATATAGATATATATCTCTAGGTGTTACCTCTCATTGTAATCCTACCTGTAATGATAATGACATGACTGCTGAGAAGTGGTCTGTACAGAAAAGAAAATGTCAGGATAGAGTGAAAGCGCAAGGTTTCAGGTTTTTTTTATAAAAATTGTGACAAAGACAATAAGATTACTCAAAACATTTTTTAAAATTTCTATTAAACATAAAAACTTGATTCAAACGGTCGGTCATTTGCTGACCATACATTCCCTTAATCATGCTTTATCATAAAGATGTTGTACAAAATCTTCATTGTGCAAAATAATTTCCATCTATTACCAAAAAATATGCAATTTTTATAACAAAAGAGACCAATCACAGTCATACAAACAGCCTCTCCCATGTGGATCTACTTTGCCCCCTCCCCCACTGGTGTCAATCTAAATCTGGCCATACACATTAGACGTACATATCGGCTGAGCCCAGTGATTACAGGGACCAGCTGACCATATAATGTCTATGGCGGCCTTCCGAATTCTTCCCTAATGGCAGATTTCGGGAGAGAAGGATCAGACTGCTGGATGTCAATGAGATCGTTGTCATTCTGTAA
The DNA here is from genome assembly GCA_033119425.1 of Bufotes viridis. Lineage (NCBI taxonomy): Eukaryota > Metazoa > Chordata > Amphibia > Anura > Bufonidae > Bufotes > Bufotes viridis. The sequence goes on along the minus strand of CM065596.1, from coordinate 19,561,125 downwards.
TTCAGGAATAAAATGATCAATGGATAAGGGTGCATTCACACGTCCGCAAAATGGGTCCAGATCCGTTCCGCAACATTGCGGAACGGATCTGGACCCATTCATTTTCAATGGGGCCAGAAAACTTCCATTCTGCAAAAAAAATAGAACATGTCCTATTCTTATCCGCAGACACTGACAAGAAAAGGCATTTCTATTATAGTGCCGGCCATGTGCGGTCCATGTTTTGCAGATCCGCAATCTGCAGACCACAAAACACTTGCGGACGTGTGAATGGAGAGGAGAGGGGAGCAAAAAAGGGGAGCAAAAAATATATATATATATTAAAAAAATAATATAAGCAAAGTAGAATGGAACAAAACTCGAAACCGTATCTAGTGCACTCAAATTCATCAATTTCCACATCTAAAATGATTATTATTATTTTTTATAATAAATAAATAATTTAATACATTATAAAATATAAGATTACAATCTATGGTGAAATCCTCCCTTTTCGGATTACAGTTCGTCATGGCGTCTTCGAAGCGACCACTCCGGATGACGAGACACGTACTCTGCTGCCGAGCTGACCAGCCGAACAAACTCCTCAACATCGAAGGCGTAATTGGTAAATTTCGGGTGTTCTCCCAAAGTCGGGTGATGTCCCTTAATTAGACGGCATAACAAGCTTTGTCATTGTCCGCCACCTCATTCTCTCCGCGGAAAGACAAGTTAATTAATTCTGGACACAGAAAACAACTTTCATTTAAAGCCCCCGGGAAGTATTGATCTTTTTTTTTTTTTCTGTACGGGACACGGGGGAGAATTATTGACAGGTAGAACTAATGACCAATTAATTTGCTTTTGATCCTGCCACCGCCTGAAATGTGTCACAACTCAAACAGAAGAGGCCTAATAATGGGAAGGAACAATATAGTTTTAAGTAACAAAAAGAGTCAATGGAAAGGGTCGTGCGACACCATGTGACCGTGCGAGGAAGGATACACAACTGTCAGTGCTTTGTGTTCCTAATATACTGCTCAAATAACGCTCTAGAGGGTTTCCATATTCAGTATAGAAAGGTTATTGATACTGTATTTTTCACTCTATAAGTCGTACTTTTTTACCCCCAAAAGTGGGTGGGGGGAGAGTGTCAGTGCATCTTGTATGGCGAATACTAATGAGCGCTTCTGCTATGGAAGCGCTCATTTGTACAGGAGGATCGGGGAGTGTCGAATAGAGTGCTCCTTGTGCTGGCTGCACTCACCTCTTCCTGGTCTTCTTGTGCCGATGCCGCATGCTGTTTTGTGACCTGCGCACAGCGCGAGGACGTAGGTGCGCTCTGTGAGGTCAGCGCTTCTGCTATGGAAGCGCTCATTAGTACAGGAGGATCGGGGAGTGTCGAATAGAGTGCTCCTTGTGCTGGCTGCACTCACCGCTTCCTGGTCTTCTTGTGCCGCTGCCGCATGCTGTTTTGTGACCTGCGCACAGCGCGAGGACGTAGGTGCGCTCTGTGACCTCATGCTGTGTGAGGTCAGGTCACAGCACAGCAGGAGGAGCGCTGGATCTCAGAAACAGCGGCGGTGTCCGGAGCAGGAGAGGTGAGCTGATCTGAGGACCAACTAACAATGTGGGTCTGATACATACAGCAGCAGGCAGAATGTAAAGTCCTACTCACCCTAATAGAGCTCTATTAGGGCTCATGCACATGACCCTATGTATTTTGCGGTCTGCAAAAAACAGATCCGCAAAAAATATGGATGACGTCCGTGTGCATTGCGTATTTTGCGGAACGGAACAGTTGGCCCCTAATAGAACAGTACTATCCTTTTACGTATCGCGGACAATAATAGGACATATTCTATTTTTTTGCGGAACGGACATGCACACTTCTGTTTTTTTTTGCGAACCCATTGAAATTAATGGTTCCGCATACGGTCCGCAAAAAAAACTGAACAGAAGCGGAAAGAAAATTAGTTTTTGTGCCTGAGCCCTTAGGGTGAATACCACAAGGGATCAAAGGTTCTAGCCTCTAAGGGCGAAATAGTTATTAAATAAAAAGTTTTTTAAAAAAAAGTAAAAAAAAAAAACACCAAAATATTAAGTATAAATCACCCCCCCTTTCCCAATTTTACATATGATATAATATAAATAATAAATAAACATATTGCATATCACCACGTCCAAAAAGTACAAACTATTAAAATCTAAAAAAAATATCTCCTATGTGGTGAACACGGTAACATAAAAAATAAAAAATAATAAAAACTGGGCAATTTGCCATTATTTTGTCACCTTGTCCCCCCAAAAAATAGGATAGGACTATTCGATTATGGGCCGGATGCCCCATAAAATGCGGAATGCACGCGGCTTTTTTGGTTTATTACTTTTTTCGCGTGGTATCGAATGGCATCGCGTATCGCAATACTTTTTTATGGTATTGAAATCGAAATCAAAATGTTGGTATCGTGACAACCCTATTGTGTACGTGTACTGTAACTCCCATCATCTGCTCAGATATCCAGTGAGCACTATTTACCTCGTCCTGAGGATAAACCTTATCCGCTTTCTCCCATGTGATGTAGTGAACTCCTCGAAGTCTGGCCAGGTCTAAGTAGCACCTCTCATCTTCACAGTTATACCTAGGGTGATAAGATCACAGGTTTCAAGGATTCTGGACAATGGCGCCCTCTGCTGGGTAACTGCATGCTTTGCGACCAGCAATATTCTGAGAGGGAAAAAAATAATTGTGTGCCCTGTTCACACTAACCTCCCTGTGCCTAACGGCAATAATTTTGCCTTTTCCCCCCTCTAGAGGGCACACAGCGCAACCGATACAAACTGCATTATTTGGGCCATGAATGAGATTTACAAAAAATGGATAGAAAACTCGATGTTTTTACAGTGTATGAAGTTTGATAAATGTCCAAAGTTTGACGCTGGTCTGTCAGATTTACCATTTCTATACTTTTTTTTATTGTAGATTTAAAGGCCATCTGTCAGCAGATTTGTACCTATGACACTGGCTGACCTGTTACATGTGGGCTCGGCAGCTGAAAGCATCTGTGTTGGTCCCATGTTCATAGGTGCCCGCATTGCTGAGAAAGATGATTTTTTAATATATGCAAATGAGCCTCTTGGAGCAACGGGCGTTACCATTACACCTAGAGGCTCTGCTCTCTCTGCAACTGCCACACCGACTGCACTTTGATAGGACCAGGTGTGATGACATTTTTACTGCCATCGCCCTGTCAAAGGGAAGAGGGCGCAGCAGTTGCAGAGACAGCTGAGCCTCTAGGTGTAATGGTAACGCCCCCGTTGCTCCTAGAGGTGAGACACGCACCTATCAGACAATGGGGGCATGTCCTAGCAATATGCCCCTATTGTCTGAGATGGGAATACCCCTTTAATGTATGATCTATGACTAGGCTTGAGCGAATCGAGCTTCGGATCATAGATATGAAGTCAATTTGTTCAAAAACATCATTGTTAATGCTGTATCCGTTTAGCATTATAATGTATTGGCTCCGTGCAGCATAACTTCGTCTCACCTGAAGTTGCGCAAGACTTCAGTGAATAACTACGGTATTCCTATCTGCATAATTAAAAGCATTTTAAAATAGTAATCCGAAGTCGGCTTTGGTACTGGCTGGTACCTGGGTACCAAAGCCCACTTTCCTATTTTAAAATGTTTTTAAACAGATAGGAATACCGTAGTTATTTACCGAAGTCTTGCGCAACTTCTGGCGAGATGTAGTTTGGCTACACGGAGACAATACATTTTAAGGCTGTATGGAAACAGCATTAACAACACTGTTTTTTAATGAATCAACTTCGGATCTATGATCGGAGGCTTGATTCGCTCACGCCTATCTATGACGGCGAAATGCAAAATGCTCATCACACCCTTTCTGAATATTTGATATAACCCTTCTGGTCTAAAGTGCCCATAAACCATGTCGTAGCACTATTAATACGCCAAGTCAGAGGTGCGCATGGACTAATGGGTCTGCGACATGGCCCCTGTGAATAGCAGACGCTTGTATACGAGGATTCTCAGCATCCATATGCGGACATGTCTGTGCGAATCCCGAGCTGACCGTGCACAAATGACTCGTGGGAACAGAACTCTAAGAGTCTATAAATAATTCTTAATAAATTCCATTCTGTGTTGTCACGGTCGAGTCGTATCTAGAAATGTAGATATATGGGCAGATCAGCATGATACTTAAAATAAGTCCATTCTAAAAGCACCAAGGGGGTGGGTTGCTTCAGGGGCATACACAGAAGGGTAACATAGCTAAACTCAGAATGGGCCTCATACCCCACCGCTCCGCCATGCAATTTTTTTTATGAATGTCCACAGTTATGTTGTAATAAAAGTCTCGAGGCTCCGTTTGTACATACAGGACTCCAAATCTCCTGCTTCCATTTCCAACACTAGAGGGAGCTCGCTGTAGAGGGATTATACAACTTCTATTGAAGTGGGAGCTGTAAAAATCTATACGCAGTGAGCGCCCTCTAGTGGTGGCTGCAGCAAATGCAGGGACTGTGCGGCAGGAAGCAGTCTAAAAGGCAGTAACGTGGTAGGTATGCCAAAGCTGTCGCACAACAAATATGTAGGGGTTGTCTAGAATAGCCACGAAAGGCAACATTCAGGTTATCAGATACATTTACATAATGTTATGGGAAAGTCTCCCTTTAAAGAGCCCCCCAAAGACAGATACCTGCTATACTTGTACCCCAGCTCCCCTCAGGTGAATACAAGATGACCATTCAGACAACATTATATGAAGGAATTGCTAGTCATGCAATTTACTTATGCCAAAAAGGAACGTTCATCTCACACATGAGAACACAGAAGACGACTTACAGCTCGAATATAACTGCCCAGTCCGGTAAAAAGAGTAAATGCGTCAGTCCGGCCCCGTGCATGCCAATAAATATGTCAGAGTTATGTGTGATTTTCAGCTGTTCGAGGAATCCAAGAGATCTAGAGAAACATAAAAAATTATGCATGACGAATATGAATAAGCGAACCCGAACTGCGACGTTTGGGTTCGTACTGTACTTTGCGAGTTCGGGTACCTGGACATTTTCACTGAAGTCAGAGTTCGGTGTTCGGGAGATTTTCATTGTTTTCCGTTATAACATGGTTATTTTTGAAAATATTGGCAAAAGAATATGGCCATTTTGGGGTTTAAAAAAAACAAACCAAAAAAACTCACCTCATCCACTTGATTGCGCTGCAGCAGTCTCTTCTATCTTCATTCAGCAGGACCTGCCAAAGGAGCTGCGATGTGCGCGATGACGTCACCGCGCTCACCACGTGACGTCATCACTCACATTGCAGGTTCTGCTGAATGAAGATAGAAGAGACTGCTGCAGCGCAATCAAGTGGATGAGGTGAGGTGGTTTTTAACCCCTAAATGGCCATAATCTTTTGCATTCTGTCTTAAAAATGCTATTATTTTACGCTATAACCATGTTATAATGGAAAATAATAAAGTGACGTTTGGGTCAAGTTGAGTCCCGAACTTTGACCTGAAGTACAGCCAAACCCGAACTTCCATGGGTTTGCTCGTCCCTGATGATGAACAAACATGACAATCTGTATTTGGTCCCCCCTATGATATACGCCCTAATAGGCCTCATGAGACAACCCCATGGGGTGCCCTAATTTAGGATTGGCCCTACAAGACAATCACATAGGTGGTTTATGGGCATACCTATATTTGTAATCCACCACGGTGACTTGGAAGAGCGGGACGGCCTTTAAGGCGAGGACCATCTGAGGGAAAGAAACAGGTTTAGTGTTGTTATCCGTGCGGTTTCCAGATTTCCTACGAGACCTGAAGATTATTTCCCATGATCACAGCACAAACAGGAAGAGTCTGTGGTTACGAATGACTCCATGAAATGATCCAATCCCTCGTTTGGAGCCTTCCCACCCGCAGAATACCGGTAACTGCGCCTGGATCTCCACTTCTCAGCTTCTGCACTTATGTCAAGGTCGGCTCCGTGCCAGGCATTAGTAATGGAAGGAGAGGGGTGCCAGGTTCCTGTGTGATAACAAATCTGTTCCCTCAGGACCGGAGGACAAGCTCCATCCAGAAAGAAGTGAAAAAAAAGTTCTATAATCCACCAAACACCCCAAGAACAGATGACAGACACCCCGATGAGGCCACGGGATTGGCGCCCTCTTTAGGCTTCCAATGACCGCTTGGTCTTTGCACAATAATAACGAAGTAAGAAATGATTACCTCGTCTAAGTTCAGTATTTTCCGAAACTCAGTGCTGCGTATAAGGATGGTGACGCGAATCTTCTCCTCCTAGGACCAAAAGTAAAAGTAAATCATGTAAATAAGTATCTATTCACATAGGGCGGTCAAGTTGGGGCGATGTGACCTCATTATGTGGCTAGATCCTAACAGAGAAGATAAAGGGGTGATCGCAGGAATCATTTTCATATATTTAGTGGTCGTTTAAAAAAAACGTGCTGTGTTTCCAACATAAAAATACCTCGTTCCACAGCTTCCATCTCCTTCCCCCTCTGGCAGCTAACAGTATAGTCTCTTCTTACTTCCCCTGTAGAAGGAGTCTCCTCATTTTTCTATGCTACTGCTGAGGCACTGCTCCCTGCAAATGAGCCTCTTGGAGCAACGGGGGCGTTACCATTACACCTAGAGGCTCAGCTCTCTCTGCAGCTGCCGCGCCCTCTGCACTTTCATTGACAAGGCCAGGTGTGATCACATTTATACAGTTTGGCCCTGTCAATCAAAGTGCGGTGGTTTCGGAGAGAGCAGAGCCTCTAGGTGTAACAGCAACGCCCCCATTGCTCCTAGAGGCTCATTTGCATATATTAAAATATCATATTTCTGAGCAATGCGGACACATATGAACATGGCACCAACACAGATGCCTTCAGCTGCCAAGTGCACATGTAACAGGACGGCCAGTTTTAGGGTCCATTCACACATCTGTAAGTGTTTTGCGGATACGCAAAAAACAGACACCTGCAATGTGCATTCCGTAATTTGAGGACCGCACATCGCCGGCACTATAATAGAAAATGCCTTTTCTTGTCCACAATTGCGGACAAGAATAGGACATGTTCTATTTTTTTCGGGAACGGAATTTGCGGATCCCGACAGCACATAGTGTCCATTCTGGCCCCCATAAAAATGAATGGGTCCGTAAAATTGCGGAACGGATGCAGACGTGTGAATGGACCCTTACAGGTACAAATCTGCTGACAGATGCCCTTTAACTTGAATAAGCTGCAATACCACCAACAGCCAATGGTCAAGATGGCGTCGTAAAGTAGACATATTTTTCCTAATCCTGTATCATGCAATCTTTATGCTTTTCCCTATTCAAGTGACTTTCTCAAGACTCACGGTACTGGTCATGTAGTCAGGGATCAGCAACCTTCGGCACTTCAGCTGCTGTAAAACTACAACTCCCAGCATGCAACCATGCTTGGCTGTTCTTCTACCTTCCACAGAAGTAAATGGAGCACTCTGGGAGTTGTAGTTCCAGGACACCTGGAGTGCCGGACGCTGCAGATAAGGACATAAAAGCGGGCACAAGGCCTGAAGGCACATTCGCAATGCGGACAGCGCCTCTAATATTTGCCAGCCTTACGTGTTCCCGTCTGACAGCGTATAAGTGCTCCATATATTGTTGGCAGGCTATGAAAAATTTTATACATATATTATTTACAGCGCGGGCGGTGGCGCTCTACTTTATCCATACAGAAGGCTTTAAAAGAAAAAAAAAACGATATGTATATTTGACTGTAATGAACTGCGCCCAGGAACAAACCCTTACGTTGATTTATATCGCACCTTTAAAATTTCTTGGGAAATATTCAGCCGGAAAAGCACGTGTTGTGAAAACGCTCGGAATAATCCGGTGCCGCGGCAGTTTGAGATCTAGAGAAAGAAAAAAAGCGTTGGAAATTTACTGCACTAATAAAAGGTGCATCTCCTGTCTTCAGACAATACTTGTGCTGTCATCCGTCACATCGCGGGATAACGAGCTTACCAGCGGCGTGTTGTAAAATAACCCGTATCTCATTCTGGGCAGGAGAGCAAACACTGCATCCCTAAAGCAGACCTTAAAAGAACATAAATGCAAAAGGGATATGATCAGAAATGGCCAGAAAGACATGAAGCACTGCCTGCAAGTGAACTTTCTTTTATAGGTCGTCCTCCCAACTGGAAGGGTTGCAATGTTTCAAAATGTAAAATGCACTTCCCCTTTAAATTAAAAAACGCCCATATTTGTAACCGTTTTTCCCCAATGTATGTAAAATAAAAAATGAAGCAAAAGTTCCCCAATTAAAAAACATTCTACCATTTTGTGTATACAGCTCCTATGCAAATCTGTGTGTCTCCATGGTTACAGACTACAGACAAACCCTGTGTAGTCTGATCCTGCAGGAATGTGCTATTTTCCTCCATCTGTCCATACACCTTCTGGTAGATCAGCAGACAGTAGGGGGCAGACAGATGGCCATATGGCTGAAGGATTTGTATGTGGCATTTAAAGGGGTCTGCCAGGACTTAAAGGGCCTCTGTCAGCAGATTTGTCCCTATGACACTGGCTGACCTGTTACATGTGCGCTTGGCAGCTGAAGGCATCCGTGTTGGTCCCATGTTCATATGTGCCCGCATTGCTGAGGAAAATTGGAATTTTAATATATGCAAATGAGTCTCTCGAAGCAACGGGGGCGTTCCATTACACCTAGATGCTCTGCCCTCTCTGCAACTGCCGCGCCCTGTCCACTTTGATTGTCAGGGCCAGGCATTGAAAATAACATCACACCTGGTCCTGTCAATCAAAGTGCAGAGGGCGCGGCAGTTGCAGAGAGAGCAGAGCCTCTAGGTGTAATGGCCACGCCCCCGTTGCTCCTAGAGGCTCATTTGCATATATATTAAAACCCCAATTTTCTCAGCAGTGTGGACACATATGAACACGGGACCAACACAGATGCCTTCAGCTGCCAAGTGCACATGTAACAGGTCAGCCAGTGTCATAGGGACGAGTCTGCTGACAGGGGCCCTAAGGTCTGCATATGATCAGGACAGGTTTTAACCTTCTGGATGTAAACATGTATGTTCCTATTCACAGACAACAAGCAGGGATCTTGAAAACTGCAGAGAACTGTAGCCGAACGTTTCATTTTAAAATGATTACCGTTATTTACATAGAACTGGGTAAGAGAAATCTATGTGGCCCCGGCGGCCGGTCTTCTTACCCGCTTATGGTCGTATGCTTTCAAGTGGGTAACTTCGTAGTCTGTGAACGCTTTCCACGTCTCGCTAAACAAATCACCATAGCCGTAGAAACTCTGCAAAAGACATATAGAGCGTGTATTAAAATCCTGTGCCTTTTACCAAAACCTCTTCTGAGTTACTGCTGTGCACAGAGGTTCTCCGGAGACAGCACCCCTCCCTGACTGCAGAGGGCAGCATTTCGGCAGACCAGTCCACAATTCTTTCAGTTTGGAAAGTTTTAGGTAGTAGAAAAAAAAAAAACACTAGAAGCACCTCTGTACTATATAGACTAACCAGGGGGTAAGTGCGCATAGATGCTCTAAAACACAACCCATCAAATCTACAGCCCGTCTTATAATCCAGCCATGCATTCCCATTTCTGCAGGCTTCAAAGCTGAAATCTACCCACATCCCCTGCTTGCTCGGTATCTGCCCAGAGCTTGCTCTACTGGTTTATATTCGGGTCATGACGTCTTTATACCAGGCACTGTACAGTAATTTTATGCAGGAGAAATAACGCCAGTTTTATGGCGTACAAAAGTCGCAAAGCCTGGACGGACAGAACAGAAAACCTAGGAGGACGCCATCAGCGGCGAGGAGAGACAGACTGCCGAGGGTCTCAACACTCGGACCCTAACCTCCATATCAAAACATTTTCTAAAGTCCAGTCAACCTTTAAAGGGGTTTCCAAGTGTTTTTTTTTTTTTTAATCTGATTGGTGGGGGTCCGACACCCGGGTGCCCCGCCGATCAGCTGTTTGAGAAGGTACCGGTGCTTTTTGGTAGCTCTAAGCCCTTCTCCAGCTTTTTTTAGGCTATGTGACCCCATTGACGTGAATGGGGCTGAGCGCGATACCAAGCACAGCCACTAGACCATGTACGGCGGAGCTGTAGCCTTCTCAAACAGCTGATCGGCGGGGGTCCCGGGTGGCAGATCAGATAGAAAAAACACTTGTGCATTTGTTGAACGCGTTGAATATTTTGACACCTAACGCCTTGCGGAAGCTTCCTCGAGCTTTGCAAAGCGCCAAGACACAGTAAGGGACTATAATGTTTTTTGGCGTTATTTTTTTTGGGGGGGGGAGGGGGGACAGATAATTTTCAGTAGACGAACAATGACTGTAATATGTCATGGGAAAGCCCACTGAACTGCCCGACCTGAAGAATTATCAGTCGTGAAGTCAATGGTCCGGGGGAGATGATATATGGGTCGTTGTAATACTTGGCAGGACACAGATCTGCTCTGTCTCCCCGGAGCCCCACATCTCAATGGCCGGGGAGATTACAGCGGATTATAGATCAGGAGGGTCTCCTTTGACACAGGTTGCAGAGGACAATTTCCTTTTTGAAAGCAGAACCATCTGCCCAGTGAAGATAAGCCGATTACCTGTCCTGTTAGGCGGCCCGTGAATGAACCCAAACCCTACGGGACCAGCTGCAACCGCCGATCAACAAGTGAGCACTATAAGGGGCGTGCCAACCTCTGGTTTTGGGCAATCATTTTTCCAATTCTATTGCAGATTGAAAAATACCGCTCTTTGTGTAGAGATCTCAGGCTTTGGCAGGTCCTCTCCGCCCTAAACCATTTATTTGAGAGCAGTGAAAAGGTTGTCGAAATTAAGGGAAAGGTTAAGCACTTTCACTGTTTTCTGATGGATTCCTTCTCAAGGGAAAAGGAAACTAAACAACGAAACTAACAGGGACTTGGAAGACACGGTGTAAATTGACTTCTTTGCAATTTCATTCTATTAGGTTAACCCTTTATGGACAAAGCTAATTTTGGGCCTAAGCGTCAAGCAAAAAAGTAGATAGAAAGGATCCTCAGCGAGCGGTCGTATTCTTCAATCAAATGCTCTTTATTTTATCCCTACATCAGAACATACAGCAATGGACGCGTTTCGGCCCGTCCAGCCTTCATCAGCTCACCTCAATGTAAAATTCACAAGCTCTAATCACAATTTGCACATCACATGTGGTGACGTCAGACGCCCAAACGAAGGGGGACGGTATCAAATAATTCAGACAATAGCCACATTCAGGAGCGTAGCTAACGGCTCATGGGCCCTGGTGCAAGAGTTCAGCTTGGGCCCCCCTTCCCTCAGTGCTTTGTGTGTCTTCTTATGTGGCACAAGGGTCTTTGGGCCCCCTCAGGCTCCTGGGCCCGGTAGCGACTGCTACCTCTGCACCCCCTATAGCTACGCCCATGGCCACATTACATACTTCAAAATATACAATTGAAAATACAAAACATATAATAATCTAATGTCCCTCTCATTGCTGCGAGTTATCTTTGATTTGCTGTCTGAAAAAAATCTCTGTGGCCGTGCCGGCGTACACTGGGTCTGAGTGCCGACAACTTCGTATATTTTAAGCAAAAAAGTAGAGGCAGCACTTCCAGGAAAAAGGATTTACCGAAGTAACTGCCATAGCATATGGTGATGTGGTGTCCTTCTTCAGGCTGGGTTGCCGTAATATAGGCTATGTAATGCAGTTAAAAGGGTTTTCAGAGATTTTAATAGTGACTTTTCCTCAGGATAGGTCATCAGTATCTGTTTGGTGGGGGTCCGACACCCGGTACAACCACCGATCAGCTGTTTGAGAAGGCAGCGGCGCTCCTGCGAGCGCTGCGCCCTTCTTGCAGCTCACCAAGCACAGCGCCGTACATTGTATAGTGGTTGTGCTTGGTATCACGCTCAGCCCTATTCACTTCTATAGAGCTGAGCTGCGCCTAGGCCAGTGATGGGCAAAGTGCGGCTCTCCAGCTGTTGCAAAACTACAACTCCCACCATGCCCTGCTGTAGGCTGATAGCTGTAGACAGTCTTTGCATGCTGGGAGTTGTAGTTCTGCAACAGCTGGAGAGCCGCACTTTGCCCATCACTGGGCCTAGGAAAAGCCGAGAAGGATGTTGCACTATTGCAACCGCCGCTGCCTTCTCAAAAAGCTGATCGGTGGGGGTCCTGGGTGTCGGACCTCCACCGATCAGATACTGATGACCTATCCTGAGGATAAATCATCGGTCGGTATTAACATCTCAGAAAACCCCTTTATGGCAGTCGCTTAAAAATTACATAATGGCAAAGAACAATTCTACCATTGTTTAGCATTGACATGATACATGTATTGAAGGGATTGTTAGGAACAGGAGGATATCAAATGATAAAAAAAAAGTATGTTTATTCATTTTTTTGATGGGTATGCCATGCAAAATATTTAAAATTTTTCAAACCAGCCCCAGGAGCGCACTAATTTTGTAATTGTATATAATTAGAAATGTTGCATAGCCACTGACATATTCAATAAAATGCACCTGTATAGCGCCACCTGCTGTTTGTTCTCATATTTCTATTTTGTTTTTATAATTAAATTTGTGGGACAACCCCTTTAATATTTTTTTTATTTCATTAGGAGACTCCTACTTTATAAATATCTTTTTTACAATGTAATGTCTTGATTCTAGATTACCTTATTTCGATGCCTGCGCATATACCGTAAAATGCACAGGCATCTGTTAGCGGATACCGTAGATGTGGCGTCCCAGGCTGTCAATATAAAACCATCAGTCACAGCAACCCCAATGCTGGGACTCAAAGGGGAGTGATAAGGCAGTCCCTCTCATCTGTCGGAATAGCAATCAGTGTTGAAGGGGTTAATCAGGGAGGTCACAAACCAGTAACCAAATTTATTGTCTGGGGTGTTGGTGGCCAAGTGCCAAGGTTGATGCCAGGAGCGAGAGGACATGAATAATCAGTGTTCCAGTCTACCTCAAGGGGATTGGAGCTCAATTTTTCTTACACAAAGTACCAAATCCCCTGCTTCCCTTCACACAGGCATACAGAAAAATGTTGGAATTCTGTCAGCCTGCAGCCACCACTAGGGGGTGCTCACTCAATACAGATTTACACAGCTACTATTGAGAGCAATAGTAAATCCATCTTCAGTAAGTTTCTAAAATCCTCCTAGGGGGTTGGCACAGGATAGGGTATGTGATCTGTTGGGGTCCAAACTCTGGGACCCCCACTGGTCATGAGAATAAGGGCTCTGTATTCCTGTATGAATGGAGCGGCAGGTCGAGGATGCATGCTGCCGCTCCATTCATTCGCTATAGGACTGATGGAAATAACTGAGCTCTCAGCTATGTCTGGCAGTCCCATAGAGAAGCACTGGAGCAGCAGCATGCATCCATGACCTATCGCGCCATTCAAACAGGGACACAGGACAGGATCGGTGGAGATCCCAGCAGTTGGACTCACACAGATCATATATTCATCCCCTGTCCTATGGACAAGGGATAAGTTTCTATCTATAGACAACCCTTTTATTAAAGGGCCCCTGTCAGCAGATTTGTACCTCTGACACTGGCTGACCTGTTACATGTGCGCTTGGCAGCTGAAGGCATCTGGGTTTGTCCCATGTTCCTATGTGTCCGCATTGTAGAGAAAAATGATGTTTTAATATATGCAAATGAGCCTCTAGGAGCAATGGGGGCGTTGCTGTTGCTCCCTGCACTTTGACTGACAGGACCAGGCAGTGTAAACGTGATCACACCTGGCCCTGAAAAAGTTCGGAGGGCGCGGCAGTTGCAGAGAGAGCAGAGCCTCTAAGAGTAATGGCAACGCCCCCGTTGCTCCTAGAGGCTTATTTGCATATAATAAAACATCATTTTTCTCAGTAATGCGGACACATATGAACATTTTATTAGTTTTGGGAAAAAATCATTTTTTCAATTGGTCTTTATTAAAAATATTGAGCCTGTCACAAATGGTTTACTGTTTTTCTAGCTGTGTGAATAGTACTTTCACTTTGTGCCGGTCATCTCATAAACCTTTATTAAATGGTCATAAACACTTAAAGGGGTTGTCTCACTTCAGCAAGTGGCATTTATCATGTAGAGAAAAGTAATACATGGCACTTACTAATGTATTGTGATTCTCCATATTGTCTCCTTTGCTGGCTGGATTCATTTTTCCATCACATTATACACTGCTTGTATCCATGGTCATGACCACCCTGCAATCCATAAGTGGTGGTCGTGCTTGTGACCTAGCAAAACATTCAGGTGATCGGGAGCACATTTATATGTGTTGATTGCTGGGAACGAAGGTTCACAGCAAGGTTTGTTCCCGATTATCTGCCCGATTATCCAGCAGTGTAAATCCACCTTCATTTAAGTCACATTCTTATTAGAAAGATAAGGATTGGGTTTTACTGAGTGTTTATTCAATCAGAGATAAGGGGCCTGTCAGGTGAGCTGCCTGACAGAACAGAGAGAAAATTCTGATCCTGCTACTAGAGCATCTCTGCTCTGTACAGAGAAAAGGGCTCCAATTTTTTAACAGAGCGATTTGAAAAAATTATTTTTAGCTCAAAATGAGTACAATGCAATAGTAAAGATAAAAATGACCCCAAAGGTGTACATAGCCTTTAAGTCTGCAGTTAAATCGGTATTCTTGTCAGATGCCTTCATCACCTATTCACTTGGATAGGTTATAGATGCTAGATTAGTGAGGCTCTAAGGCCTCTTTCACACGAGCATGACGGATTAGGTACGGATGCGTTCAGTGTAACTCGCACCATTTTGTCAAGCAGTTTTGTCTGAGATTGCGTTCAGTTTTTTCTGCGCGAGTGCAATGCGTTTTTCATGCGCGTGATAAAAAGCGGAAGGTTTACAAACTACATCTCTTAGCAACCATCAGTGAAAACTTGCTTCCGGATGCAATGTGTTTCACGTCTACGGGGCCACGGGTGCGTGAAAAACGCAGAATATAGAACATGCTGCGTTTTTCACGAACTGATGCATGAAAAAAAGCTCATGTCCACAGACCCATTGAAATGAATAGGTCAGGACTCAGGGCGGGTGCTATGCGTTCACGTCACGCATTGCACCCGCGCGGAAAACTCGCTCGTGTAAAAGAGGCCCAACTGTTAGAACCAACACCGATCATTAGAACAGGGGACCCCATTCCTCCCAGACAGCGGCTAGGAGGGGTTTGGATGGAGCAGTGGGTAAGCATACACTCTGCCTCTTTGTTAAAAAGACAGCTTAGCTGCGCTCTTGCAGATGGGGGAACGGGATCCCCTGATTTAGAGATTGGTGGGATTCCCAAAAGTTAGACCCCCGCCACCACCACCACCAATCTAGCATTTGTCGCCTATAAATTGTATAGGTGATGATAGATGCTTCTGATCGGAATACCTTAACACCATTCCAGGTCCGTAGAAAGTTGGCCATTTTTTAAGATAACAAGCAGCCCTATACTTTGCTTAGTAATTTGGAGCAGGCACATTCCTAGGATTAGCAGATCCGGCTAAAATGTAATAACGACGCAGGGAACTAAACCGATGCAAACTCTAAAAAGAAAAAAAAATGTAAAAGATTCCTCTTTACCTCCGAACAACATTTTACTATCAGAAAGTATCACAAAACTGCCATCCTTACAATGCTTTACCACGTCTCGAGGCTCCTGAAAGCTCCTCTTACAGTCTCCAGTAAAATTCTCCCTCCCGCGACACTAAATCCTGCTCTCCACTGGCACAGCGTGCACTTTGGCAATTCACCAGCCTGCGTCCTCGGCTCCATAACAAACAGAAGAATTTGCTTCCTGTTCTCACGCCCAAGAATAAGCAGCAGATACTGTATATCCTCGAGGGTCCATATTATAGTGGCTCAGAGCTGCAGGTGGTAACGGGAAACTCCATACGTGCTTCTCAAGAGGCCACCACTTGGCTGACAGCATCCTATTCCACAAGACTACAAACATCTGAATATTCACCAGCAGAACTAAGTAACCACCACCCCCAACATCTGGCTGTTATTTACAGAGATTTTCGGGAGACAGGGTCCGATTTCATGCCCCTCACAGCCGCTGAATATCCTGCTGCTCCATCCCTAAACAACCCTGGCTGTAGAAATTTGCACATGCTGCGGATAAAACCCTATTCATACATGTATTTCAGTTCTGCCATGTGTGAACATACCACTATACAGTAAGATTTAACGACCTCTGCTTTTGAAGTGCATTTTGTGTTCATGCACCGCGTCAAGTGTTTGCAGAGGTGCCAAAAATGAGACCCCTTCAAGAAGTGACCATTTTAAAAACGACACCCATGACTTGCTCTATAAATGGATGAACGTTCCCCAGAACTAGTCCTAACTAAGGCTACTTTCACACTAGCGTTTTGGATTCCGTTTGTGAGATCCGTTTCAGGGCTCTCATAAACGGTCCAAAACGGATCAGTTCAGCCCCAATGCATTCTGAATAGATAAGGATCCGTTCAGAATGCATCAGTTCGGCTCCGTTCTGCATCTATTCCGTTTTGGAGGCGGACACCAAAACGCAGCATGCAGCATTTTGGTGTCCGTCTGAAGAGGCGGAGCCTAACGGATCTGTTTTTTTTTTACAAGTCAATGGGGACGGATCCGTTGTCAGTGACACAATATGGTGCATTTGAAAACGGATCCGTTCCCCATTGACTTTTAATGTAATTCAAAACGGATCCGTTTTGGACTTTGTCATTTTTCTTTAAAGCTAATGCAAACGGATCCGTTCTGAACGGTCACAAACGTTTGCATTGTAGGTGCGGATCCGTCTGTGCAAATAAACAGACGGATCCGCACCAACGCAAGTGTGAAAGTAGCCTAACACCCAACATCTAATTACAGCTACCTAATAAAAATGAATGCTACAAAAGGCTACTTCAGAGCTTCACTATTTATGTTAGTATTTTTTATGAATTTTATAAAAAATTGACGCGTAAAGTGGGAGGAAAGAACGCAGCTGCGGGTCGGGCATGCGCACTGCCGCTCAATTCATCTCTATGGGACTGTCAGGCATAGCTGTGTGCTGTGCTTGGCTATCTCCGGCCAACGAATGGAGTGGCAGTATGCATTCTGAGGGGCCCCCGTTCTCATGACCAGTGGGTTTATGAATTTTATTTTAAAAATTGATGCGTAAAGTGGGAGGAAAGAACGGAGCTGCGGGTCAGGCATGCGCACTGCCGCTCTATTCATCTCTATGGGACTGTCAGGGATAGCTGTGTGCTGTGCTTGGCTATCTCCGGCCAACTAATGGAGTGGCAGTATGCATTCCGAGGGGTCACAGCGTTAGGATCCCCCACCAATTTAAGAGTTATCTCCTATTCTGTTGATAGGGAATACATTCAAATGACTGGAATACACCTTTAAAGGGAGCTGGTACTCCTGCATTCAGATCAAGAGAGAATGATATTTTTATGTTATTTTTCTGACATGTACTCCTTAAAGAAAAAAAACAAGCAATAAAAAGTAAAGATAAAAACAAACAAACAAAAAGTAAAGAAAAAACAAACAAACAAAAAGTAAAGAAAAAAACAAACAAAAAGTAAAGGAAAAAAAGGAAAAGAAAACAAACAAAAAGTGCTTACTGTATCCCACATGACAATATGGACATCTGTGCTGAAGGAGTTATTAATATGTTGCGTAATATAGAGATTCACAAAATCACAGAAATGATGATACATATTCACACCTAAAACAATGAAAAGACAAGATTTGGAATATTAATCAGCGAAGAAACAAGCCTATAAATGTGTTTCCTAATCCTAATCCACCATATCTTCCCGAGTAAATAAAAATCAACATGACCGGACAGTTGCCAGATTATATAATATTATCTGGATCATCGGACGGCACACAAAAATGTAGAAAGGGGAGGGGGAGCTAAAATTAAATATGAAAAATCTATCTGTTTGCAGTCTAGTCTGGTTCACTAGATGAGGCGTTCTAAATTATCAAATGTCGGAAAGGAACTTTACTATATTATGTTTTGCATAATAGACTAATACACAGACGGACTGCACGGTGAGAGCTGGGCTCTCCATCACCCAGGGTAGAATTTTGGTTTGTTGTCCTAGTTGTGTATATGAACACCCAGGTATAGCTATATTGGATTGTTGGTGCCCCCTGGCATCTAGCACTAAGGGTACACGCCCTGCCAGCCACCACCCAAGCTATGCCCCTCAGAATAACTTGTAAACGACTGGATTGCACATAATGGGAATGGAGTGAAGAAAACTCCATTCGGCATATTATCCGGCCTCACCTAAGAGAAACACAAGGAACCCCCCAAGAATGAGGGGCTTTCTGAAATGGAAAAGGTACAAGCCTGAGCCTGTGTAGGCTGAGCGGGTGTCTAAACCAGTTGTGTACATTACCTGCATCTAACTTCATGATGTACGTAGGCTTCTCAACAATGACGTCACAGTGTCCATCTTCTATAGGTCTGAATGTTAGGGAGCCGTACGTCTGCAGCTCCGCAAACCTGGAATTACAGGAATACAAAATAAAACAAAAATGTCAGAGAAGGTTCAGCCAAGAATATTATAAAATCTTCAACAATCAAGTCAGTAGATTATTATAAAACATCTCTTTCCATAAAGGACAGTCAGTATGCGTGTAGTCGGGAAATATGCCGAAGGCAGGTCATCACGGGTGTCAATGTGGACCTCTACTATAGAAAACTTGTACAATATAAACCTCTACTATAGAAAACATGCATAATATAAACCTCTACTTTAGAATGCAAGTATAATATAAACCTACTGTATATTAAAGAACACCTGTATAATCATATATTGTGCCTGTGAAGGAACCAGTAATATGTATTAGCTTCCTAAGCACAGCAGTAATATGTATCAGCTTTCTAAGCACAGAAAACCACTATTGTCAAACATGGTGGGTTTAAAGCCTAGAGGTAATTGTTCTGCCTTCTATATAGAGAGTCTCAGGTTCAAATCCCAAAAGAGACTTGTCCACTTTTCTCCCTCTTTTAACCCATAATAAACATTAAAAGAAATTAAAATCTCATGGGTATAGCAAAATGGCCTAATGCAAAATGCTATACTTGCTAGGCTGTAGGCATGACCATATCATGCTGTGACACACCTCTGGCATACATTTTACTTCTTTCCTGATACATAATACAAAAGAAAGGTCAGCATGATCAACCCTACCAAGCAGTATGCCTGCGACTCTTTAAGAGGTTAAATCTGCAGCATGTGAATTTAAGTTTTTGGGAATCGGATGCAGATTTCACCCTTTACAATGCAGAGAGTGAAATCCCCAGCGTTTTCGCACTGAAATCTGTTCAATTAGGTGCAGATTTTTCCGTGCTCTATGTGTGGCCATATCCTTAGTGGTGAATGTATATATCAGAAAGTAATAAAAATAAAATCCCACTGGGGCAATCACTGCAGAAAGTGCGCAACCTCCGCTCTCAGTCTATGCTTTCTTTACACTGACGTGATGGGATTTGTAGTAAATACGCACCACTGCAGCCCCTTCAAACAGTTGTGCTGAGAGTCAGACCCCACCAATGATCCCATTGATGGTGTATCCTGAGGATATCAATATGCTGATCCCGGAAACCTCCTTTGGTATCTGGCCACACAGGGCTGATCTTCCACAAAGGAATATCCCCTGCCGATTTTCAGTGGAAATCCACCCCGTAAGCAGGCATGCTGCGGATTTCCAGTCTGCGCCACTGGTCAATTTAAGCTATAAATTATTTTCACATGTATGGACGGATGAGATTTCTTCTTGTGTAGACATATCTCGCCTGCAGCACCTGTTGAAGAAACCCTAATTAACCTCCTCCTGTCCGGTCAGCTTCCAGATGGACAGGGTCACGTGCATCTCTGCAGCCAATGACTGATCTCAGTGGTGACATGTCCCAAAGTGGTGGGTCACATGCCGCTTGGAGACACATCACTGCTGAAGCCAGTCATTCCGTGACCGCGTGTATCCGGAAGTAGACAGGACGGGGATTGGAAGTTCAGTAGAAGCAGAAGGGCGTGACAAGAAAAAGGCGAAGTGCAATTTTTTCACCAGGTACAGCAGGCTAGGGGTGAGATTAAAAAAAAATAGAAAAAAAAATAGAAAAAGCTGGACAACCCCTTTAAAGTTTTTTTTTATTTCATAATCAAAGGAAAAACAACTATAAAAGATTCAGAGTTTATTCATTTGATCTCCATTTGTCTCGGCGGAGTCATCCTCTCCCTCTCAGCGTGTCCCTGAAGCGCTATCAGTTCTAGGAACCGCCATGGCTGCCGGCCAAGACCAGCATCAACAGACCAATAGGAAAACCATGTGTCACCCGAGGCAGAAATAAGAACTTCCTACTGGATGACCCCGGCGCTGATGGGTTTTTTTTTGTTTATTTTGCTACTTTGCACAGAATCTGTACGGCTCCAGTGCTTCCTGCTTTAAAGCCAAGGAAAAGTCATTCTTGTCGTCCTAAATATTTGTTTTCTCCAAAAAAAAGCAGATTTAGCAGTTGGCAATTCGCACAATCAATGCCTGCTAAAGCGAGACACCACGCTCTCCCATCGATTTCTGCCCATAGGACATGCAAATGCATTAATTACACTTGTCTGGCGTTGATTTATATTCCCGAGGGTAATTGCAAAAAAAAAATTTTTTATTATTATTATTTGGGGGGGTTATAAAAGGGAGAAGATAAAGTCACACTCTTTTGGCGCAAATCCGGGTAAATCACATGATCATGGAGAACGTGTAGGCATATTCAGTTGCTTTCACCCACAGGGAGGTAGCTCTGCGACAGTGTTCTGTGCACTTACGGTATATGATCAGCACCAGGAGCGGGACAGTACCACAATGCCCTGGGTCCTGCCGGGAGATGAGATAACTCAGATTACGGCAGTTTAACCCCTTAGATGCTGTGGTCAATGTTGACTGAGGCATCAAAGCAGTTAGACAAAGACAAGAGGTTCCCTCTATCAACAGCTCTGCAACGAGATCGCAGGGTGACTAACAGGGGTCTCCGGGTGCACCATCTACACAAGCCTGGGTCACTGCACAATGTGGGCAGTGACCAGCGGGAACGATGAAGTGTTGGAATGGGAGCGGCGAGGGATCGCTAAGGTGAGAATGAATTGTTTTACACCATTTTTAAAGTTTAATTGGCCAGACAACTCCTTTAAAAGAGAGTGTGTGAGAGAACACATGGACTGGCCACTGGATTAACCCTTTAGGGCCACACTATGGACGTTTAAAAAATGTAAATGGTCATGAGGCTTAAAGGGGGTGTCCCATCAAGATAACTTATGCCTCTATCGACATGGAGGGGATAAGTGTCAGACTGCTGGGTCGTCCGCCCATCAAGAGAAAGGGGGTCTGAATGGAGAGGCAGAAATGCCTGTGTTTGTCCGCCCCTCCATTCAACCAGATAGCAGAGCACTTGTACTCGGCCATCTCCGGCAGCCTCATTGAGTTGAATGGAGTGAGCATGTATGACTTGGGCTCCACTCAATCAGGGAGAGCCCCTGTTCTCGGCAGGACCCCCACCAATCGCTATAATCAGGTGGCCGCAGCGCTTTGTGGAGCATCCCAGGATGAAGTGCGGCCATTCACATCTTGGTGATCGGTGGGGATCGTTGTGGTCTGCCCCCTGCCAATACCAGAGATAGGGGAACGTGTAAGGGAACACCTACCAAGACTGGAGGGGGCTCTTGCGATCACCTTGAGAAAGCAGCTGCTGTGAGTCGAGCTCACAATGGCCTCCGATCTCACCTTCCTGTATAAAGTCTTCTTTAAATCTGTAAGAGAGGGGGAAATAAATTCATTCCGTCCCACGGAAGAGAATGGAGCGAACATAAAGCACCACAAACCTGTCTTGCGATCTTCGGGGATTTCTTAAGTCCAGATACAAGTTGGTGGCTCTGCAGTGCTGGAGGTGGCTGGAACAGGCCAAGAGAGAGTCTCCCTGTAAGAGACAGACGTGTCAGACGATGACCGGTCAGAAGAAGCGCTGCGCAGGTGAATACGGACCTGCTCACGTGGACGGCAGAGGACTTCTGCTTCAGCCAGCCGCTCCATAACATAACCAAAGTCTGCCTGTCTCCAGAATACTTCTTGGGCGCCCTCCAAGTTCTTTGCCCTAGGAGAACAAGGGCCCCATTAATCATGAAACCACTTCTAGAATATTTGTGTTACTTTTCTACATATTTTTAACATGCCTAGATATCAGCACGTACATCTCTACTGAGGACCGGCAGAATTAAAAAAACAAAAATAAAACGCTGAGTGCATGAGGGCCCCCATTTGGCCAGAGAGTCGGAGGGTAGTTTGCCACATATTGCCTGTCCCCTGCACCCTTTGGTTCCTATACAGGGTTTTCACAAGAAGTGGCCACTAGAGGACGCTGAATGCACACGTAATTTACAGCTTCCACTGACGTCAATGGAAGCTGTATACGTTTACGAACAGGGGGCTCCCTCTAGTGGCAACTCTGAGCAGCCAAATCTTTACTATTTACGGTAACTCTCTCTTCCCCAGCCTTGACCACCAGAGTTGTAACCAATATCCATTTTACTGCCCAAGACCACCACATATTATACCGCTACATACTGCTGACACTATCGTGAGGCATTCTGCAGACACTCATTTGCACAGGCAGCAATCAGCTAGCATGGTCTATGAGGGGCACTCAGCTGGCAATCATGGGCACCGACCTAAGGGGATGTATAGCGGGATTATATATTTATAGATCATGGCAGCGGTCACTATGTGCACTGTAGGGCAGCATTAGCATACGCTATGGCAGAATTGTCCATGTACTGCACATGTGAGCTTCCACCCCCATGATAAATCATACGTGCACACTGATATCTGTGCGGACTTTCTCTATGTATAATAGGGAGGTATGGCCCTTTAAGAGCACAAAGAAAAAGCATTAAAGGGATTCTGAGATGGAATTACGTTTTATTACATGTTACTGATTAAACAACATCGTGGGGTGTAAAACAGACACCTACCAACCAGAGTCCACCGCATCGCAGAGCGGATAGCCGAACCTGTGCTCCCTCCTGCACGACTTCTCATAACCCCAGCAGGAATCTCGTTCTGGCAGGTGATCCTGAACGGTACACAACCCTCATTAGCTTAAATCTATAGATCTACACCGGCAGCAGTGCCAAGAGCGATGGTAGCGACAGAGACAGTTTACACCGCCATCCAGAGTCCATGATCAGCAGATACCACTGTCCGGTCTAAGGTGTTCCCATCACAGACACTTATAGCACATAGATGTAGGTCCCACGCCTATCTCTAGGACCGGTCCCTCCCGATCCTGTTCTCCCTGGATGGGGTGGACAGAGGTGGTCGGAACTACGGCAGGCAGCCAAGTGAGCTCTGCTACGCCATTCCCGTAAGGAACCTTTTTTGCTAGCTTAATTTGGCGTGGACTTGATCCCATGCCAAAAACCTCCCACTGAAGCTGGCATTCAGTGGCTGTGGTTTATGGCCACGACCACGTCTCTTGGTGTGGTCACAAACCGCTGCCTCCACGGAGTCCACACCAAACTCAGCTGTCAAATAACTCTTAGGCCTCATGCACACGACCGTTTTTTTTGCGGGTGTACGAGCCGTTTTTATGAGGTCCGTATACGAACCCATTCATTTCAATGGGTCCGCAAAAAAACTGAAGTGTTTCCGTATACATTCCGTTTCCGTATTTCCGTTCCGTGCAAAGATAGAACATGTCCTATTATTGCCCGCAAATCACGGTCCGTGGCTCCATTCAAGTCAATGGGTCCGCAAAAAAAACGGAATGCATACGGAAATGCATCCGTATGTCTTCCGAATCCGTTCCGTTTTTGCGGAACCATCTATTGAAAATTTTAAGCCCAGCCCAATTTTTTCTATGTAATTACTGTATACTGTATATGCCATACGGAAAAACGGAACGGAAACGGAAACACAACGGAAAACAAAAACAGAACAACGGATCCGTAAAAAACGGACCGCAAAACCATACGGTCGTGTGCAATAAGCCTTAGGCCCCATGCACACGACCGTTGTTTGTTTCCGCGTCCGTTCCGTTTTTTTTCACGGATAGGATGCTTCCCCATTCATTTCAATGGGTCCGTCAAAAAATGCGGATGGTCAACTGTTTTTGTTCCGCATCCGTGATCCGTGTTTTCATTCCGTCAAAAAAATAGTGCATGTCCTATTTTTTTCACGTTTGTGGACAAGGATAGGCATTTTTACAATGGATCTGCCATAAAAATCAGATCCGTCAAAAAAAACGGAGGAGCAGACGCGGAGGCAGGCAACGGTCGTGTACATGTAGCCTTAACTGTCAGACAAGGCGACCTCCGTATTCCCAACCACCTCTTCGCACTGCATCCAAAGATAGGTGTGGGTCCCAGAGGTGGTTCTACATCTAATATATATGCCATAAATATCTAGGGTGGGAATTACGTAAAAAAAAAAAAAAGAAGCATTACTCACCTCACCGATTCTCCACCGCTGCTGCAGCAACGCTCACCAGGTCCTGCCTAGTCTCCACTTTAAGGTGTTGGCTCAACACACAGGACATGGCAGGAGATCTACAGATCCTGCAGGTCGAGCCAGGACGTAGAGAGCAGTGGGGACCTGGTAAGCGCTGGAATAGCAGTGGCAGGGAATCAGCAAGGTGAGTAATGCTTCTTTTTTCTGACCCTTATATAAAAAGTTTTATCCAACCGGGCAGACACTTTAACCCATTAGGCTCAGGTGTTGTCACACTTACCCTAAAAGGGCAGCGGGGGTCCTGACCGCAGGATCTGGCCACATACGGGTTGTTGTGCAGGAAGTAGGGCAGGTGCCCGGCCGGTAGATTGATTTTCTGGAAGTCATAAGGCGGGGAGGAGACGTTCTGTTCTGCAGACGCAACTAAACTTTGGGCTGCGAGGTTGACCACGTGTAGTAATAATCCGAGGACTGGGCCGATCATGACAACGCTCAGCTTCTGGAAACGAAACACAAAAATGCTGAATATAGAAAATAACCTTCTACGGGACGTCCGACTGCCGAGATCTGTGAGGAAAACCGGCAGCAAATTTTCTTGCAGCGCCACCACAGGGGAATTGAGGCATTACACACTTTCCATTGAATTCAATGGGAAGGTTGAAAGCAGCAGAGTCCCCACACATAGATTAAGGCTCTGTTCACACCTCTATCACCTTCTTCCATTTCACCTCAGGAGCAGAAAAGACTAACATAACGGTCGCCATTGACTATTAGAGGAAGAATGGCGCTGCATGCTGTGCTATTCTTCCCATCAAATATAGGACTTGCTGGGATTTGTAGTGCTCCTAGCTGGGCGCAGGAGTGTAAACAGTATGCTGGGAGTTGTATTCCTCCTAGCTGCTGGGTGCATTAAGTGGACACAACATGCTGGGAGTTGTAGTGTCATCACAGCAGCAGAGCACTCAGTTCTTATGGTGCAGCAGAAAAGTGAATCGGTTGCCCTTAGAAACCAAGTAGGTTGCTATGGTAACTGCTCCACTTTTCTATTGCAATGATTTTGCAGCATTCAACCTGTGAGAAACTACAACTCCCAGCGTGCCCTGAGATCAGGAGGGCTCGCTGGGAGTTGTAGTTCCGCCACAGGCTGGATGAACAGGAGGGCGCATAATGGCAGTGCACCCTGCCCTCCGTTATCCTCTCACCCGGGTCCAGCTGCTCAGGGTCCGGCCGCATCACCCCCTCAGTCCCCGGCTCTCTGTGCCGCTAGAGGCCGGGCCGACTCTATTCTCCGCCGGAAGCCCGGGGCGGTGACAGGGAGGAGGGTCGTCACCCATTGGGAGGATGCAGAGGGGGCACGCCCCGTGGCTGGGGTACAGTGCGGGGGGGGGGGGTGTCACTGTACCCTCTGTATGATGATGCAGTGCCCCCTACCGGTGTCTGATGGGTGGTGCCCTGCCCAATGTTCCCTGTCCGTGAAATGTTTGTCCCTAAATCCCTGGTATCTAGTAGTTAAATGCCCCCTACCCAGTAGTCTCCTGCCCATCAGCTCCAGCTTGTTCTCTGGTGCCCCCTTCTGGTATCAAGCAGTCTAATGCCCCCTACCAGTGCCCTCTGCTCATTCCTGGTGGCCCTAGATTGTCCCTGGGGGGGGCGCGTCCTCAGCGTCATGGTGAGAGTCATGGTCCCCATTTTGGCCCTGATATGCTTCTGTTTTTGCCCCTTGACCTTCCTAATGTCCAGCAGATTGTGTGTTTTTTTTGGTCCCAGAGGTTGAATGTTCACCCATGGATCTCTGACGCAGGTTTATACACCTGTTCACACTCATCGTACATATGCAGCAAGTAATATAATAATAATAAAAAAAAAAAACGCAGGGAGATATATAGATTTTTAGGGTTCGGCTAGAAGGAGATTTTGGGCGTGATCGCAGAATCGCAATCAATCCTTTAGTCGCGCTGCCACCCCCTTCTTTTCTCTGGCTGCCCTGTCCACTGCAGTACTAGAGCGGTCGCCATGTAGCATCTTGGCAGTCACTTCTGGAGCATTTGTGTACAAGCTGCAAAAATGGCGCAGAAATCTGCCTGCGCCCGCTGCCTATTCACACCGTCCGCTCCTTTATACCCGTAAGGTCTGATCCAGATGTGGCCGCAACACATGGATGACCTAGATAGAGTACAGAGCCACGTCGGTGTAGTACATGGACCCGTGGCCCTTGCCAGACTCCAGGTGTAAGACTCGGAGCAGCCCCTCTGCATGGACCCTGCACTTGTGCAGAAAACCAGGGCGTGCACAGGGCAATTTCCTTCTATGAGGGCTCATGCACATGAATGTGTACCAGCCCGGCACATGCTGCGGACCCATTTACTTGAATCCGCATCCGACGGCTCGCACTGCATGCACTACTTTTTTGGGGTGCGAAGGCACGGACAGAAAACCCACGGAAGCACTCCGATCTGTGCCTCTGTTCCGCACCGCATCATCACAAAGTTTGATGCATGCTCCACTTGTGAAACATTTTGCGACTTTTGCACCCTGACCCTCTCCGAAAAGTGAGCGGGGCCCCGGAACTGGCATATATTATACCTAAAATCTACACCGTCTGGTGTTTGCCGATGTAGGTTTCAGTTCTGGCGCACAGAACGGCAGAGGTTCACGCACCTCTTGATAATTGTGGCAAATCTGACGCCAGCGAAGAGATAGATTGAGACGTTTGACGTTCATGTGAATTAGGCCTCTTACACACGAACGTTTTTATTTGCAAGTGTACGGCCCGTTTTTTGCGTTCTGTATATGGAACCATTCCTTTCAAGGGGTCTGCAAAAAAAAAAAACAGAAGGTACTCCGTATGCATTCTGTTTCCGTATTTCCATTAAAAGATAGAACTTGTCCGCATGACGGACAAGGATAGGACTGTTCTATTAGGGGCCAGATGTTCCGTTCCACAAAAAACGGAATGCACACGGATGTCATCCCTTTTTTTTTTTGCGGACCACAAAACCATACGGTCGTGTGAAAGAGGCCCGAGGCCAAAGCCTGTTTTATGCCGACCTGTGTCTGCTGCTCCACTGACAGATTCCAGGCTGCCATAAACAGGACCTGTATTCTGCTAACACGGTGTATAATCTAGGGGGCAATTCCCATAAGGGCTCATGCACACGACCGTATGTATACTGCGGTCCGCAAAACAAATGGATGACGTCCGTGATGCATCTGTGTTTTTATTTTTTTGGCGGATCCACTGTAACAATGCCTGTCGTCCGCAGAACGTACACGAATAGGACATGTTCTATTTTCTTGCCGAAAGGACATGCAGACATCCGGACACGGAATGCACACAGTCATTATCTACGGCCGTAGTTTCTGTCCGCATCCGATCCACATGTCCGTTCCATGGCCCCTGCAAAAAAAAACTAATAAAACAGAACATGCCCTATTTCTGTCCGTCTTGTGGCAGACAAGGATAGGACATTTCTACAGAAGTAAAAAAATAAATGGTGGCCTACAATCGTCCGGAATCCGTGTTCTGCGGACCACAAAACACTTATGGCCGTGTGCATGAGCCCTTAGTCTGGGGGGGGCAGGTGATGTCATCAGAAAACCCCTATAGAAATCTATAAGTCAAGTAAAAACCAGAGCGAGTCTCGGATGTGATCAGACAGCTTTAATAGGACTTTTCTTTACATCATATGCCGAGGACATGGACTGTAATAACCTCAACCGCACGTCATCGTGTTTAATTACATTGGAAAACAAGCAAGCCGTGGGACCAATCCCTAGAAGGAAGAGAATGCAGATCCCCCCGCGAGCATCTAGTAACCCCCACCTATACATTTCTGCTGGGATTTAGAATAATAAAAAATGATAAAATCTGTCAAAATGATCGGTCACTAGAACACACTGGTGACAGCTGTGCCACCATCACAGACTTCCCAAACAAACCCCTTTGACACTGGGCGCGTGCACGCATGGCGGATACGGTGTGGATTTGCTGTAGCAGAACTGCATGTGGAAAAACTGCAGCGTCATACAGTAGCGTCAAAGCGGGTGAGATTTTAAAAAGTGTTGACCACGCTGCGGAAAATTTCCACAATGGAATCCACATGACTTGAGGATTTTAATTCCACAGCACGTCAATGGACGGTATGGATTTCTGCCACAGATTTCACCTTTTGCAATGTGTGGATTTTCCACACAGATTTCTCAGCGTTTCCGCACCAAATCCTCCTCAAAATCTGCATGTGTTACTTGCGGTTTTTGTTGCGGATTTGATCCAGTTTTGCCGCAGATCTCACCCTTGCATTGCAAAGAGTGAAATCTGCACAAACAATGGACATGCGGCGCATTTCTAAATCCACACAGCAGATAAATATCTGCATGGAAAGATAAAAGCAGGGGGGTGGTAGGGGATGTTGAGTGTTGTTCTTCAGTTTGTTTTCCACGAGCATGAAAAACTGCATCAGTGCGGAAAAAAACTGAAACGCTGAACACAATCACAGAAAAAACTGGATTGAATTTGCATGAAAACTATCAGTTTCGCCTAAACAGATCCTGACAAAATCCGTATCGCTCGATGAAAATAAGCCTGAGCCTGCATCCAGGGAACCAAGGGCTGTGGAAGTCAGTGGTGCCGAGGGATCACACGGTTAGACAGTGTGATCTTCTTCCATGGATCTAGATGAAGATCTTGACTGGAATTATCTAGCCTTTACCTCGTGATCGATTCCGTCCTGCAGAACGATCACGTAAATACAGTTAATGGATCCTCAGCCTCCATTTCTGCCAGGATATCACTATGCATACAGTAATGGGGCCAGCCTCGTCCTATCAATTTGTGTTCGTTATTCCCCATGACAGTCGGTTTCTAGAGGATCTTCTAATTATTACAGCCTAATACATCGCAGGCGGGTAGACGTAGCTGCACTCACCATTCCTGTGTAAGGGCTCATGCACAGCCCATGCAGCAAATTGCAGTCCCCAATGCACGGGCGCCGTCTATGTGTCTTGCTCTGACGGATGCAGACCCATTGAACTTGAACGGGTCCGCGACCTGTCCGCACCGCAAAGAAATAGAGTATGCACGGACTGAAATGGTTCCTGTATATTGCGGACTCGCTGTTCGCGGGCCGCACTACAGGCACGTTCATGTGCATGAGGCCTAAATATAGGGGGTGATAATAAAGACAATAGACCGACCTAACATTTTTTTACGGGTCCCAGACTGGGGGATATCTTCCTTTTTGGTGAGGGAAGGGAAGCTACTTCCAGGCTGGGCACATGCAGGGGGCGTGCGTCAGGAAACCCGTACCGCAGTAGACTAGGCATCACTACAGCATCAGGAGGAAAAGGCAGTAATTACAGACTAGTAGGGGTCTGACCTATGGGGCCCTGACCAGAACACCCTAGTAAAGCACAGTATCAATCACAGCCTGACAGCATGGTCCCTCGGAGTACGGCGGATGATCCGCAGCATTTACAGTATATAAATCAGCCCCATTTGGCTGCTGTGGACCCGCTACACGTGGCCGTGACCTCCGAGATCAGTGTAAGTGGCAGCAATCGGAGCGCTGCAGATCAGTAAGATATGGCATATCTCATCTTAATGAAGCAGTTGTGGCAAATATGGCTTTTACGTAAAACCACCAATCGCCATTGCTAGCGAAGGTGAGGCCCGGGGGGCACCACCAGCCTGGACACTGAGGGTTTCCAAAATGTATTTTATTCCCAAGATGTTTGAACAATTCTCTTCTTCTGACAGAAAAATCGTAATCTGCAGGGTTTCTAAAGATGCTGTCAGCAAATACTATTTATGGCGGCGGGGGGGGGGGGGAATCGGCTTATTGTGGAGGGACCTCCAAAGCAGGGAGCCCTTTTAAAGTGCAAAGGTGCAAATTCTAAAATATATCAATTTTTTTTTTTTACTGTTTCAGCTGAAAGTCATGAAATGTTATTGTTGAGATTCACCTATTTCATCTGCTGTTGGGAGAGATGGGTGACAACCAATTTAGACAACATCATATGTCCAACAAGGTTGTCACCCACCATTAATATTACAGCAGCAGCATTGGTATGACTGTAGACTACCCACTGACTCTATGAACACTGGGTGACAACCCTTAAAGGGGTATTCCGGTTGGTTGAAATGATCCCCTATCCCCAGTTTGTACTCCAGATATTGGCCATTGTTGGCCGCGGGATGTGAACCCCTGGTATGTTCTGACCCGGGAGTCAAACTTCCTTTCCTACATTCAGAATAGCACAAAGTAAGGGACAAACAGATGGCCGTGAAGCTCCAGGATCAGACAACACAGGGTTTGTTTGTAGTCTGTTACCATGGAGACACACTGATCTGCACAGGAGCTGTAATCACAAAACAGTAGGCCATATTTAACCAAGACCATGACCACAGTTTCTCCATTTCGTATTTTAGAGCCAATGGAGCAATAAAAGGTGGACGTCCCTTTAACAGAAGAGGACAACTCAAGGACTCATTGCGTATTTTGTCTCTTACGTCTGCGCTACACATTAAGTTTTTTCACGCCGCAGCGTTGCATGGACCTGGACACCGATCAGCAACCTTCGAATGAATATTAATCTAAGAAACAAGAGGCGGCCCAAATACGCAGAACTGATTTTGTATTTAAGGAACCTTAAAAATGTCTTCATTTAGAACCCGAGTAAATTTACATACTACACAAAATAATTTAAGGGGGGGGGGGGTGAGAATGCCATCGACATGCGGCAAATAAAAATCATCTCTGAATGTACACGCGTCGTTTATACAGAGGACGGACATTTACAAGGGGAGCAACTTTCTAATTAAAACGTGTTCATCGTCTGGAGTTCCTTCTAATAAACTACTTGAGTCTTTGCTTTAATAGTTCGTCTATTTGAGTCTTGTACATGTTTTTGACATCCTCCAGGTCTAGGCGCAGCTCTTCGGCCTCCTCGGCTTTCTCGCCGTACATCTGCAGGATGGTGTTGTATCGCTGGTCCAAATCCTGAAACATACAGTTTATTACAATGCATTTTTGTGCCGAAGACCATACAGTATAAGCATTTCCAGGAGCATAGCGCCCTCTTCTGCCACAGAGCGGTATTACATATTGGCAGCGTCCCAGTAAGGCCCCTTGCACATCTGCGTTTTGCTTTCCGTCATAGAGTTCCGTCCTCGGGGCTCTAGGACGGAAATAAACTGATCAGGATAATCCTAATGCATTCTGAATGGAGAGAAATCCGTAGCACGCTGCAGATTTGTCTCCATCCAAAAATCCGGAAGACATGCCGTAACGCCGGATCCGGAATTAATGCCCATTGAAGTGCATTAATACGGATCCGGAATTAAGCTAAACGTCCTTTCGGCGCATCGCCGGATCCGACGTTTAAGCTCTGCGCATGCGCAGCAGCAGTTCCGATCGGGGCCCCAGTGTAAGCTGGGGCTCCGATTGGTTACCATGGCAGCCAGGACGCTACTGAAGTCCTGGCTGCCATGGCAAGTACTCCGCAGCAGTGTACTTACCTGCGCTGCGGCCTCGAGCGCTCCTTCATGGCGTAACAGGTCCGGGCGGCGCATTGATCTATGCGCCGCAGAGACCTGTGACGTCATGAAGGAGTGCCCGGTGGCCGCGGCGCAGGTAAGTACACTGCTGCGGATTACCATGGCAGCCAGAACTTCAGTAGCATCCTGGCTGCCATGGTAACCTCAAAGCATTTCAAAGACTGATCAGGATCCTGATCAGTCTTCAAATGCTTTCAGGCGACTTGCGTTCTGACGGATCCAGCGGGACGGAAGTGCCCGCCGGATCCTTAGAACACAAGTGTGAAAGAGGCCTAAGTGGTATTTTATTTTTTTTCCCATAGAGAAAAAAATTTCTGCATTGTGAACCACGAGATTGGCGGTGGTTATACGATATGACATCACTACATGATGTAAACACAAGCTTTTTCTAGCTGGTTACAGGCATGGTGCAGGGATCATTTAGGCCCCATGCACACAATCGTATCCGTTCTGTGGTCCTCAAATACGGATGCACTCCATGTGCCGTCTGCATTTTATTTGCAGACCCACTGTTTTCAATGGGTCTGTGGTCTGTAGTTTGTGGGCATTGGGGGTCATTTAGAGTGGCATTTAAGACATCGGACTTCATAACCTCTATCTATGGCGTTGGATCCGCCAAAGTTAAAGAGGCGCCGGCCTCTATATAACTTTGGACCATCCAGCGCCGGTCTAAATGTAAGACCACTTCCTTACAGGGCTCATGCACACGACTGTATTTTCTTTCCGCTTCCGTTCGTTTTTTGTGCGGCCCGTATGCGGAACCATTCACTTTAATAGGAAAGGTATGTAGAAAATGCGGAAGTTACTCGTGTGCATTCCGTTTACGTTTGTCCGCATTTCCGTTCCGCAAAAAAGTAGTGCCTGTCCTATTATTGTCCGCAAATCACGGTCCGAGGCCCCATTCAAGTCAATGGATCCGCAAAAAATACGGAACGCACACGGAACACATCCGTATGTCATCCGTATTTTGTGGATCCATACTGTAGAAATGCTATGCCCAGCCCATATTGCTCATGTGTTTGGTGATTAATAAGTTACTGTTTCTGTTTCCGATCCTCAAAAAACGGATCGCATACGGAAACCATAAGGATATGTTTTGTGGAATAAGTGGTGTGAGCGCGGAAAAGTCGCAACCTTTGCGCCGCAATCTGTGCCAGAAATACACCTAATATAGCCGTATTTCTGGATAATACATGACCCCCATGGTCTTTTTGCAAAAGGGACACATGGATGCAGAAAGCACATATATCCGTTACGCAAAAAGACAGAACATGTCTTATACTTGTCCGCAAAATACAGACCTATTGCAGTTAATGGGTCGCAGATAGGGCCGTGTGCAGGTAGCCTTACACATTCTGAACACAAATAAAACCCGAATCAAATGAAATAAATAATCATATAGCACCCATATACCGTATTTCCCACACCATAAGATACACTATCCCCCCAAAAAAAAAAAAAAGGGGAAATGGCAATGCGTCTAATAAAGCAAATACTAATAAGCGCTTCCATTATGGAATCGCTCATTAGTACACAGTAAGAATATAGCGTTCCTGCTGCTGGCTTATACTCACCGCTCTCTACTCTTCTGCTGGTGCCCCAATGTTGCAAAGCCTAAGTGCGCACTATGACCTGACACTGTGCGATGTCGGCTCACAGTGCAGCATGGCGCTGACAGACATTGTCACTAACGTTACTGTGGAGCGGTAACCTAATTGTTTCCCATCTAGGTAACAGACGTGGGAATGGAAAAGCTGATACTCACCCTCATCTGAAGGCGCAGTTTCGGGATCTCCTTCACCTTCTCTTCCAGTTCGTCGTTCAGATTATTTAATTTGACAACTTCTTCGGCAAGGATGGAGCGAGTTTTTTCCAGGTTCCCAATTTCAAGCTGAAAGAAAAGGTGGACTAGCAAATTTAGGTCATTTGTAATAGTAAAGCGTACCTGCGCTGTTCATATAATACGGGAGACGAGACGCAGGCTTCAGTACACACACTCCAACAGGAGGTTTGCAGCAGACACTTCCATACTGTATATAGGAAACGGCACGGCTGGGCAATCAAACCTGGCGTCTAGATACAGCTCTAATCAGTGCATGGCAATGTCATATCCAGAGGCTAAAAGTATCAGTGAGGTGATGACGGCAGCTTGTGTTATACATGGTACCCAAGGGCAGACTGGGAATTAGTGGCCTTGAAAAAAACAAAACTTAAAAGTGGGCCCATGTCGTAGGCCGTTCCAGACTGAGAGAAGGTGGAGCAACACAAGTAGGTGGGGACCAGCAGTACCTTAGTGCAGCACAAATACCGCCCCAGCAGAACCAAATACCACAGTTCAGAATAAAATACTGCCCCAGCAGAACCAGATACCACAGTGCAGGATAAAATACTGCCCCAGCAGAACCTGAACACCACAGTGCAGCACAAATACTGCCCCAGCAGAACCAAATACCACAGCGCAGTGCAATATACTGCCCCAGCAGAACCAAATACCACAGTGCAGGATAAAATACTGCCGCAGCAGAACCAAATACCACAGCGCAGAATAAAATACTGCCGCTCACATTTAGGTATTCAGCTGTTTCACCATGATGGGAATGGCGAAGCAGTTGAATTCAGGAGGGCAGCTATGCATGCCGGCAAGGGGAATCAGATCGTTATGTATCCAGCCGATGGCTGTAAGCGTGGCTCTGGTGGCCTCCTAAGCATTGGCCACCTGGAAACTTCCCTGTAGGGTCTATGGCCATTCCGACCCTGATGGTATTACCTGCAATTGGGCAATTTCCCCTTCTCTCAACTTTAACTGAGACTGTAAATTTTCAATGACACTGGAGCCGGCTCCCATCCTTACAGCATCATACAGGTTGCTGCTGCTGACAGACAAGGTCATTGGGCCGTAAAGCGGATCATGGGAATCCTCCTATATTTATGGAGAAAAAAAAATAAACAGACATAACGCTGCATATCCCTGACGAGCACAGCTTCATTTAGTTATACATATTATAGACAATTGTTTTACCCCATAATACTGAAAGTGCCTTCTATGAGGCATCAGAATTTATTCGCAAATCAACATGTCTATAAAGGGGTTGTCTCACCAGCAAATCTCACCAAGTTAATACAAGGCATTTACTAATGTATTGTGATTGTCCATATTGCCTCCTTTGCTGGCTGGATTCTTTTTTCCATCACATTATACACGGCTCCTAGCCAGGAGTTACAACCATCTTGCAATCCAGCAGTGGTGGTCCTGCTTGCACACTATAGGAAAAAGGGCCTATGCGCGCTCCCGCAGTCCCGGCCACCAGAGAGGTTGTGACTTTTCCTATAGTGCACAAGCACGGCCACCGCTGCTGGATTGCAGGGTGGTCCTAACCCCTGGATACCAGCAGTGTGCAATGTGTTGGAAAAAATAAATGAAGTCAGCAATTGAAGCAATATGGAGAATCACAATACATTAGTAAGTGCCTGGTATTAATTTTCTTTACATAATATATGCCATTGAGACAACCCCTTTAGGCCTCATGCACACGACCGTATGTTTGGTCCGAGTCCAAGCTGCATATTTTGCTGGCTCGGGCGCGGACCCATTCACTTCAATGAGGCAGCAAAAGATGCGGACAGCACTCCGTGTGTTGTCCGCATCTGTTGATCCGTTCCGGGCCCCGCAAAAAAAAAAATTGACCATGTCCTATTCTTGTCCGTTTTGCGGACAAGAATAGGCATCTCTATAATGGGCCTGCCCGTTCCGTTAATTGCGGAAGGCATATGGAGCGGCTTCCGTGTTTTGCGGATCTGCGGTTTGCGGATCCGTAAAACACTCACAGTCGTGTGCATGAGGCCTTAAAGAAACAAGTTGTCTCACCGCTCTCCTTGTGCAGTTAGTTTTTCACCTGACTTTGTGCGAGTCCACATGTGGCAATTTGCACTGGAATCTACCTGCAGATTAACTCAGGTCAGATACAAGGTAAATGAGGGAGATTTATTAATGTCAGGCACAGGCCGTGGATTTTCATTGCACCATGGCTTTCAATTTAGCACATGGACACTTTTAGGGTATGTTCACACACGAATCCATAGGCAGTAATCTGAGGTTAGCACTAAGATGTGAAGTTTGAACAGCCACAGATCTACACAGTGATCGCTCCATTGCCATTCAGTGGGGCTAATCCTAGTCGCTTCTGTGCAGAACGCTTTTGTTCTACAGCGAAGCTGAAAAATCCACATGAAAGTTTGCGATAGCATGTGAATAGGGTTACAGAAACCCCATTTAACTGCATAGGATATGGATGGTCATTGGATTAGATGCAGAATCCATGCCAAAATACCTGTTAAATCAGACACGGGCAAACTGACCCTTAGAAGAAGACATTTCATTACCTGTGATAACAGAGATGTCTGTAAACCTGTCAAATCTGCTCCACTAATAGAACTGGATCGTGACAATGTCGGAGTGGTGGCACCAGTCTCAGGAGTGGGAAATCCATAGGATTTACGTTCCTTGGAAAAGAACCAGAGAAGTAACTTAGTTAGAGGACTCCTCCACTGGGACTCTGGGAATGAACACCTTGGGGACTGCCCTTTACCTTCTC
Organism: Bufotes viridis; assembly: GCA_033119425.1. Lineage (NCBI taxonomy): Eukaryota > Metazoa > Chordata > Amphibia > Anura > Bufonidae > Bufotes > Bufotes viridis. The sequence continues at coordinate 19,524,429 of CM065596.1, read as the reverse complement.
TTTGGCAGCCTCTTGGACCAGCAGGACCTTCTTTTTCTCCTGTTCCACTCTCATCTTCTCCATCTCTAGTTGGCTGCTTAGCAGCGCCTGCAAACAAAGTCCACATTAGACCCTAGTCCAGAATGCAGGAGATGAACCAGAGGAAGCAGAACTACAGTCTCACCTTTTCTCTTTTAGCATCTTCAACCATTTTCTTGTATTCCATCTTCAAATTCTCTAGTTCCACTTGATTTCTGTGGAAAGAAGAGGGATACTGTCTCAGAAATAAATGAGTGCATTTCTTTTATAGGAACGGAGGACGGGGATTCAGCAGAAATGTTCATTTATCTCATCAAGAACGTGATGTTATAAAATATATGATGTCAGCACCATCTAGTGGTAAACTAGAGGAACTACATCAAACACATAGATTGATGACATGACAATCTTACACTAACAAACCCAGGTAGAAAGTGGTCTGATTAGATTAGTCTAGGTTTGCAACAAGAGGGCGTAAAATGCTTCCCCTGTAGCCCTATAAAAAGGCTCTCAGCGGCTACTTTTGGGTAGTGTACCTCTTGGTGAGAGATCGTTGACCCCTACACATGCCTCTACTACGCACTCAAAGACATTTTGCCTATTTGACAGGCTTTGAGAGGGGGTGCATCATTGGACCGAGAGCAGCAGGATGGTTGTTTTGATGAATTGACCATCCTCTAGGCCAGGGATGGGCAAACTGCGGCTCTCCAGCTGTTGTAAAACTACAATTCCCACCATGCCCTGCTGCAGGTCGATAGCTGTAGTCAGTCTGGGCATGCTGGGAGTTGTAGTTTTGCAACAGCTGGAGAGACGCAGTTTGTCCATCTCTGCTCCAGGCCGTTCTGACCTAACGGCTGTTGCACACGAGTGAGTCCATTGCGGGAATCTTGCTTCATCTGCGAGTGTGATCCTCTTTTCTGGACTTGCAGGAGCGCACGACATTATACTCATTGATAAAGCTATGTGCCCCTGCTAGACCTTACTGCTACAGAATCACAGTGACGTAGCTCCTGCAAGTCCAGAACGGTCGATCATGCTCACACACGGCACACGATTCCTGCAACAACCCGCTCGTGTGTAACAGCCCTAAACACACTGCCCCAAATGCTGGGGAGCCATTGCATATGACAGTCGTCCATCCCTAGTAGTGATACGGGGGACACTAACAGCTCAGGAATATGTGCAGGACATCCTGCCACCACATGTGTCCCTCTCATGGCAGGGCTTCCAAATGGTGTTATTTAGAAGGATAATGCTTGCCCACACACTTTCCCAGGACCCTTCTTTGGCTGCCCGGTCACCAGATTTATTGCCAATCGGGAACATTTAAGGGACCAGCTGGGACGCCAGCTTAACCAACCTACGAGTGTGAAGTATCTACAGGCCTAGCTGTAATATCTGTGGGCAAACGTGCCGTGGGATACCATGCGGAACCTGTATGCCTCCATGCCCAACCACATCTCATCTTGTACCCAGGCTAGATGCGCCCAACGGGGCGCTAGAGCCTCCTTCGAATTGCACAGTTTAATAAACTTCTCCTTTCGCTCTAATATTGTAATAACTTACATATATCATTATATTCACACATAGAAAGTTTTGTTTCATTCCATTCCAACAACTCCTTCTTGGTGCAGTATTTTGTCAGTAAGTGTATCACTTTGATGTGACTGTGTAGCCCCCTATAACTCCACACCACACACCCCCCCAAAAAAAAGGCAAATTTCACACAGACTCTTAACAACCAACATGGTACTGAGGACAGAATTTCTCGCAGAGAAATGTGGCCCTCCAGCTTCAGGGGTTCATACCACTCAGTATATTTAGAGCAGGCATGCTCTACCTGTGGCCCTCCAGCTGTTGCAAAACTACAACTCCCATCATTCCCTGACAACCTACAGCTATCATCCTACAGAAGGGCATCATGGGAGTTGTAGTTTCACAACAGCTGGAGGGCCGCAGTTTGAGCATCACTGATTTAGAGTCATTGTACCCTCCCCATCTGCCCATCTATACTGTACCTGCTGTGTTCTTCCTCCATATTTGATAACCTGGACTTCTCCACCTCAAGCTGAGCTTGGAAACGGCTCTTCTCTTGGCGGAGGAGGCTATTCTGAGACTCCATGGCTGAGATTTGAGTTTTCATAGACAGAAGTTCCTCCGTTGCGGCTCTCTCTTTCTCTACTGCCGATGCCAACCAGGTCTGTGATTCGGCTTTTAAAGACAGAAAAGAGGGTAAATCATGGTGCACACATTAATGGATACCGGACTGACAAATCGGACAAGCCTTGGTGCATGTGACCGCTGGAGTCAGATAATGGCTGCGCGATTTGTGCGATGGTGTGAGCATAGTTTATTTCTGTTTTGTACCATTGCCTACACTTAGACTAGAAAATCCCCGCCATCCCCTTTAAGTCAAGTATCTGAGGCAAGCGGGCAGTTCTCAAAGGAATGTGTGTAAGCTTGTCAAGTGTTCTTACTGAGTCGATCAGAAAGATTCTTCTCCAACTTCTCCCAGGACGCAGTCTGAGCCGCTAACGTTGCTTGGAGATTCTCAATTTGGCGAAGTAAGGGTCGAGTCGCTGAAGTGACGCTTTGGCTTAGTTCCTGATTCCGAGCTTCACCTTCTTGGAGTCTCTGCAATCAATACGTCCATGTAATCAGATAAAGTGCAACTACTGATGTTCAGTTATAGAAACTTGTATCAGTTATAACTTCTCGAAGTTAACAGTTTTATTCTTAAAGGGGTGGATTAATGTAAGAAATTAAAATCAGACGTCATATAGTGCGTGCCATGTCTCTTTGTAACAAACGTAGAACCAGCCCTGTACCCTACATGAATCCAGAGATCTCCCCATCGATTGCTCGGTCCTCTCTCGGGGGGGCGTTCTCTTTACTGCAGCTGGTGGCAGTACAAGGATGGAACTGAGCATGTGCTTCCATTGGAGTGAGGACGAGAAATTTAAAAAATAGCAGGTGGCTGCTATACAGACAGATTTCGGTGAATAACTCACATTTTTAATTACAGGCAGTTGCAAAAGTATTCATATTCAGGTGCTGGTTTGAAAAATGTAGAATATTTTTTGTGGGACAACCCCTTTACGATATACACATCACTGTGGGCCTGAAGTATGAAGCTGCAAAAAGGATTATAGATTTGCTCATTCTCATAATTACTCCCATTAGTTACTGCAGATCCGAATTACAGATAATAACTCTCTGTGAGGTGCAGACTACTGACCCACAGGTGACAGGCGAAATCCAGATACCATATTAGAACCATTAGAAAACGTGGTGTGGTGTTTAACAAGCAGGATATGCTCAATCCATATGCAGTTGTGCATGTATATAGGGGAGCACATCCTGCACTTGTAGTCCGTTGCTAATGGCAATCAACAGCAAAAAATGCATACAATGGAAGATGCCAGCAACGGACTACAAGTACCACAATAACCATCCTACGGGTGGGTCTCACAGGCACCTCCCATTGCAAGCATGGTTACATGCTGGAGGTCACTGGTAAGCTGTCTGTGAGTCAGGCCTTACGCTCCTGTAATGCCCAACGGCCCCTGGTATCGCCCATACGGCACAGGTAGGTTGAGTGGTAGGGCCTCGGGCTACTTGAGAGACCTTGGCGTGGTGTCCGAGCTTAAGACATGTCCTCCTAGTAGGATGTGTTGAACTAACCTCTCAATTTTAACATCAGTGTGAGGGTTTAGTATTGCCGCAGAGTGCACCTGCCTTTGCTATGGTTATGTTTTTGATTGTTCACCATATTAGGACCCTTTTACATGGGCCGAGGACTGGGCCAATTATTGGGAACACAAACTCCTGCAAACCCCCATTCTTGATAATAGGTCCATATAAAAGTGCTGCCGATCAACAAGCAAAGATCACATATTTCACGCAGCACATGACAATTTTTAGATTTTTATTTTTTTCGGGCATCATATCTCGAATCTGACGTTCGCAAACAACAAATCTGTATGGGGATGAACGATCGCAGTGGCGATGCCCTGAAGTAATCTGTAGATTCCCAGCTGTTACGGAACTAAAACTTTTAGCACGCCCTGACTGTGCATGCAGGACGTTGTCAGTTCGCAATAGCTGGACAGCTTGCAGAGGTTGCTGCTACTTACACAGTTGTGCATATGGAGAAAAGCAGCCCCGAAAGGCAGTTTGAAGGATTAAAACATTACCTGTTGTAACTCAGCAATTTCTTGCCGCAAATAATCCTCCTTCCTTGCAGCTTGCTGCTCTGCCCTCTGCAGCGCCACCCTCAAATCCGCCACCTGAGAAATTAGCAAAAATTGGAATTGGGGTTTCGTTTATTTGCAGCGTTCACTAGAGCAGATGAGATTCTTTACATGTGCAGACTGAGGGTTTCTGCCTGCTCATCGTGTACCTATGTGGCAATGGGTTTGTAATGTTAACCCATTCTGCCACAGATCCTGGAAGCAGACGAGATGCAATGTGGATGCAACCTGATGGGACACTGCAGTCCAGCAATACACTCATGTAGGTGGTATTGCAGCCCAGTTCTATTAACTTCAATAAACCTGAGCAGCAATATCAGGCACAACCTATGCACAGGCGTGGTGTCATCTCAAGAAGTAAGCAGCCATGTTTTTCTGATCCTAGACCAGGGATGGGCAAACTCGGCCCTCCAGCTGTTGCAAAACTACAACTCCCAGCATGCAAAGACTGATTACAGCTATCAGCCTACAGCAGGGCATGGTGGGAATTGTAGTTTTACAACAGCTGGAGGGCCGAGTTTGCCCATCCCTGTCCTAGACAATCCCCTTTAACCTCAAATTGTCCTTTCCATCACATCCAAAGATGTTTTATAGGTTTTACAAACTTGCCTGAATGGCCAAGGCCTCCTGCTGTTTTTGAGACTCTTCCTTTGCCTTCTCCAGCGCTGAACACATCTCTTCTTTCGCTCGGATTTCACAGCTCAGTGCCACCTCCTGGGCTTCACTGGCTTTGGTGGCATTTGCCTTGTGTAGTTCTGCGAGCTCTCTGAGACAGAAACAGACATCATACATCAACGCGGCAATGCAAACAGTAAAAGAGCCAAAAGTATTAATTATACCTGTAAAATCCTCACACCTTGTACACTTCTATCATAACAATGAGCAGGGAATTAAATGGACATGATAAGGGGGCATCACTAATAATTTGTCATATGACAGACGGCAGATTATAGTAAGAGTTCCCTCCACTGTGGGTAAGGCGAGATATAAATGCCCCCGTCACTCCTCACCTGTAGGAGCTATCCAGAGCCGCCTGGGCACTGCGATACTTTTCTAGGCTCTCGTCCAGCTCCGTCTGTAGTCTTCCCACATCCTTCTCTTGTCTTTCCACCACACTGTTAAGTTTTCTGATGTTTTCACGATGCTGCTTCTCAACCTCTTCCTTCCCATCTAAAGTCTGCACAAAAATGAAGAATTACTTTACAGCCAAGTCATGGGGGGAGATTTATCAAGGCCGGTGCTTCATACGCACATGTCTTGATATCCACTCGCGATGCAGGAGAATGCACCATTTATGATGAGACTTTTTTTTCTTTGCAGGGAATAGCACAGCAGACTACGCTATTCCATACAGATGAGAAAAAAAGGGTATACCGATGTAGAACTGCTCAATGGAGGCCAAACGAACACTCTTTTGGCCTCCATTGGGTGTGTGGGGCCATATGGATATATTTGAGGTAAGGCAGGCATGTCCAAACTGTGGCCTTCCAGCTGTTGCAAAGCTACAACTCCCAGCATGCCCTAATAGCTGCAGGCTATCCAGGCATGCTGGAAGTTGTAGTTTTGCAACAGCTGGAGGGCCGCAGTTTGGACATGCCTGATGTAAGGATGTAATGCTTTCCCAGAGCATATACGGAATGGACATGGCAAACAGGAGACCAAGCCAGAGCTACCAGATCCCCAACCATTGCTGAAGTGTTTTGGCTGAATTACCAAATCTCATCGCCTTTGTCCTGGGATACCTTGAAAGTCCCTGCTTAGCGCCCCAATCTATTATTTTCTGCCTGATATAAGGGTGGTAGGTTGGACAGCTAGATTTATTAGTTACATATCACACAATTAGTATTCAGTGACAACCTACCTGCTTTAACAACTGCAGTTCCTCCTCCAGCTCTCGGATCTTCTTGGTCTGCTTATTGATCGTGTGTTCGTGCTCTTTCTCCTTGGATCGCAGCTTCTTGATGATATTCGAGTTGTGAAGTTGTTGTTTGGAAAGTTTTTCTCCTGTGGAATATGTAAAACCGTTAACAGGGGCCAATATGACCAGTGCATAACCCTTAACAGTCTCCTGTCTACAGCTGTAGCGAGAACAAAAAAACGAGATGATGCGAACATAAAGAGGATGTGTCATCCGAGAGACCAGTATATGATGCTGTATGGGTACGTTCAGACTGGATCTAAATTGGGCTGAATAATATCATAAATGGGTTACTCGGGGATTTGCACTCCAAAAGGTAAGATCTCTAGTGAAAATCCACAAATTTTCTGCAGTGCATCGGAGTGAGTATAACCTTCAAAGCATTGGTGCAACAGCTATGTAAAACCAGAGGTATGTAAAACCAGTCCTTCGGCTCAAAATATGACAGGCATGCAAGGTGTTGGTGAGCTGATCAGGAGATGAAACCTATCCAAGGAACGGGAAGGGTGCAGCTTTTTCCATACAATACATACTTCCTGGTGCCGATGAATTTCAATCGGATCAGAAGCGCATCACACATCAAAACTAGACACCAAGTGTCTCAGATTTTATTAAGAGTGAGGGCTTAGGGTCCTTTCACACTTGCGTTCTGAGGATCCGGCAGGCACTTCCGTCCCGCCGGATCCGTCAGAACGCAAGTCGCCTGAAGCATTAGAAGACTGATCAGGATCCTGATCAGTCTTTGAAATTCTTTCAGGTTACTATGGCAGCCAGGACGCTATTAAAGTCCTGGTTGCCATAGTAGTAGTGGGGAGCGAGGGAGCGGTATACTTACAGTCCGTGCGACTCCCGGGGCGCTCCAGAATGACGTCAGAGCGCTCTCATGTGCATGGATTACGTGATCCATGCGATCACGTGATCCATGCGTGTAGGGCGCCCTGACGTCACTCTGAGCGCCCGTGAGCCGCACGGATGGTAAGTATACTGCTCCCCGCTCCCCACTACATTTACTATGGCAACCAGGACTTTAGCGCCCTGGCTGCCATGGTAACTATTGATAAAAGCTAAACGCCGGATCCGGCGATGCGCCGAAACGACGCTTAGCTTAAGGCCGATCCGATTAATGCCTTTCAATGGGCATTAATTCCGATCCGCCTCTGTGGCAGTGTTCCGGATTTTTGGACGGAACAAAAAGCGCAGCATGCTGCGGTATTTGTTGCGTCCAAAAAATGTTCCGGTCCTGAACTGAAGACATCCTGATGCATCCTGAACGGATTTCTCTCCATTCAGAATGCATGGGGATGATCCTGATCAGGATTTTTCCGGCATAGAGCGCCGAGGACGGAACTCTATGCCAGAAAACAAAAACGCCAGTGTGAAAGGACCCTTAGTCTATATGTTATGCTTGCAGCTAAATTTATAGTAAAATATTTTCTGTGATTTTGTAAATGCAGCCATATACATCCGCGCATTTAATACCATATCGTGCAGGATGGTTTATATATAGTTTTTCTGAGATTTGTTTGATTTGTCTTGAAGGAGTGGCACCTTCATGTGTGAATACGCTCCTACACTGGGAGTGATATTCAAGTGCACTTTTGCCCCACCTATCTAATAGGTGACCTTGATTAAAGTGGTACATATAGGTGTGTGTGTCTCTCCTCCCACCGGTTGCTGATGCACATGGAGGTAACAAGGGGCAGCACACCATATGTGCGGGGACTGTGCTCCTGAAAAATGCGCCACAGCATGAATAGGTTAGCATAGGAACCCGCCTGAACCGAGACCACCTTGTCGCCTGGTAGGTGGGCTTAGGGTACTTTCACACTTGCGTTGGTGCAGATCCGTCTGTTTATTTGCACAGACGGATCCGCACCTATAATGCAAACGTTTGTATCTGTTCAGAACGGATCAGTTTGCATTAGTTAAAAGAAAAATGACAAAGTCCAAAACGGATCCGTTTTGAATTACATTGAAAGTCAATGGGGAACGGATCCGTTTTCAAATGCACCATATTGTGTCACTGAAAACGGATCCGTCCCCATTGACTTACATTGTAATTCAAAACTGATCCATTAGGCTCCGCCTCTTCAGACAGACAACAAAATGCTGCATGCTGCGTTTCGGTGTCCGCCTCCAAAACGGAATGGAGGCGGAACGGAGCCGAACTGATGCATTCTGAACTGATCCTTATCCATTCAGAATGCATTGGGGCTAACTGATCCGTTTTGGACCGTTTGTGAGAGCCCTGAAACGGATCTCACAAACGGAATCCAAAACGCTAGTGTGAAAGTAGCCTTAGATGCATTTTGATCAAAATGTATTGACCAAGTGTCTCAGATTTTATCAAGAGTGAGGGCTTAGTCCATATGTTATGCTTGCATCTATTATTATAGTGCATTATTTTCTGTGATTTTGGATCTAAATTGAGCTGAAAAATGTCCTAAATGAGGTACTCGGGATTTGCACTCCAAAAGGTAAGATCTCTAGTGAAAATCTGCAAATTTTCTGCAGTGCATCGGGTGGGAGTATAACCTTCAAAGCATTGGCGCAACAGCCATCTAAAACCAGAGGTATGTAAAACCAGTCCTTCGGCTCAAAATATGACAGGCATGCAAGGTGTTGGTGAGCTGATCAGGAGATGAAACCTATCCAAGGAACGAGAAGGGTGCAGCTTTTTCCATACAATACATACTTCCTGGTGCCGATGAATTTCAATCAGATCAGAAGCGTGTCACACATCAAAACTAGACACCCCGATACCCCATCTATCCACTTACCTTCCTCCATGAGCCCTTTAATTTGCTCATCCTTTTCCCTCATTATCTCCGCTGTCTCGCTGGACTTGAGTCTAGTGGCCAGCTCCTCTTTCAAGGCTTTATTATCCTGCAAATTGAATAAAGTTCAGTTTAATGGGTTTATTATCACAGAGCAGGGGGGGGGGGGGTGTCTAAAAAACATGGCAACGTATTGAACAGTTGTGCGACAGCTTAATGGGGCTGTATCACAGTCAACAGGGTGCTATGCTAGTGCCTGAAATCAGTTCGAACCAATGTGGAGCCTTAACACAGCACCTTTTGGCCTCCTTAACACACAATCTATTGTAAAAATGAGATGAGTCTCAAGCAGCTTTGGTGGCATTTTATTATTTTACATTTGCAACCTGCATTTTCCAGGTCCTATAACGAGATTATGGGGAAAAAAAACAAGGACACAAACAACTCCATAAACCACTTTGGGTCAGATTGACCAATTCTGTCTAATATTTACCAGCCAGTCTAAAAATGTGCCAAATTAAATCACAAAGGGCAGATGCTGGAGGATAAAACATTTTTTCTTGTTGTCTTAAAGGGGTTATGCACCTTTGGGGGGGGGGGGGGACCTGTGAAAAGAAGCATACTGACCTGCTTCCTGCGCTGGCTCCCGGCTCCTGGCTGCTCTGCTGCGCTCTCAGGATGAGAGCAGCTGCAGCTAGTCGCTGGCTAGTGACCGGCTCCCCTCGCATCATGTGACATGTCGCAAACGGAGCAGCGGTTGGCTGCAGCGGAGTCAAAACAGAAGTTTACATCCTGAGAGCGCAGCGAAGCAGCCAGCCAGTGCAGGGAATACTAAGTAAGCTCCCCTTCGCAGGTCTGACCGAGAGGATGGAGTTGCCAAAAATCTCCCAAAGGCGCACAACCCCTTTAATTTGCACTAAAATGCTGCGCCTTGGCGTATCTTAAAATATACCCTCTGCCCACTAAGCATCTAATCTAATACATGTAATAAATGTGATGAGTAGCGTGAGCGTAGGCGAACTGTTTGGTACAAATGAAATTTAATTCTGGCGCATTCAGTTTCATAAATCTCCAACATACATAGTGTGTTTTATATTAGACTAAAAAACTAGATTTTTGTACTTACCGTAAAATACCCCAATCTCATCCGTTCATTAGGGTACATGGGCTTGACCATGGGTATAGCTGTTGCCGCTAGGAGGCGGACACCAAGCACAAAAAAAGTGTAAGCGCCTCCCCTTCAGCTATACCCTTCCTACAGGGACTAAGCGAAACGAGTTAGTGCAAAAGCACAGGAGGAGCAGGAAAACCCGAAGAGGCCCATAAACAAAGAACGGGTGGGAGCCGTCTCCCCCAATGAACGGAAGAGAAACAGATTTTACGGTAAGTACAAAAATCTAGTTCTCTCATCCGTATCATTGGGGGGACACAGGCTTGACCATGGGACGTTACAGAGCAGTCCCTGGGGTGGGCATAACAGAGAACCCTCCTCCCAATCAGAAAACCGCCGTCTGCAGAGAAAGAAGCCCCATCCGCCATTGGGAAGGTAGTATGCTTAGCCAAGCGGGAAACTCGCGGGTCCACTATAGGTGAGGACAACCATTTCTTAGTCAAATCCTCCGGAAATGGATAAAGGACCTTTAAGCATTCTGGCAAGGCAAAACATCTACCAGGAAAAGTCCACTCCTTGGAAAGAGAGGAATTAAACTCCTGGTGGTTGGGGAAACACTTATGCGAGTGACGGGACCTTCTAAAAGGAAAAACCCGAGCTGGCAGATGCAGGTGCAGGGTCCTCAACCAGCAACGTCTCAATAACCGCCTGAATAAGATTGTCCACCATGGAGGACAGTTTGGACGACTGACCCTCAGACGGGACCACATCCTCATCTGACCCTCTCTCCTCAGAACATGCCTCTTCCACTGAGGACATGTCGGAGTGAGACTCTCTAGTAGGAGCAGGAGAGGCCGAGGAAACGGCAGACCCTTTTGGGGGTGGATGTTCTGGCCCATTTTGCGAGACAGCCACGATGGGCATGAGTCATCTGATCCCCAGAATCGGACCGGTCCGAGGACTGCCTTTGATGGCCATCAAACGTGATTGGACCATGTGATGTGACTCATCACAGGTCCTTTAGACTGCAGCTAAAGCTTGAAGAGAGAAGACAGATCGCCAACTACGCGATCAAGTGGCTAAGGCAAGTTAACTTATTATTTTTAACCCCTTCATCTTCATTTTACTAAGCATTCTGTATTAAGAATGCTATTATTTCCCCTTATAACCATGTTATAAGGGAAAATAATAAAGATCGGGTCCCGTTGCTAAGCAACCATGCGGGAAAATAGCACTGCATCCGCACTTGCTTGCGGATGCTGCGATTTCCCCGCAGCCCCATTCACTTCTATGGGGCCTGCGTTGCGTGAAAAACGCACAATATAGAGCCTGCTGCGATTTTCACGCAACGCAGAAGTGATGCGTGAAAATCACAGCCCCATAGAAATGAATGGGTCCGGATTCAGTGCGGGTGCAATGCGTCCACCTCACGTGAAAGGGGCCTAAGAAGCCGCGTGGGTGACCCTCAAATAAGCCGGGGCCTCAATTATAAGTGGCCCCCGGCGGTGCCCCTGCCAGATCCGATGCCAAGCAAAACAGAATCTGGAAAACGGACCAGGGGCGGGGCCAAGTCCAACCGCCCCCCGACAGCAACCACCTCCTGGAGGGGCCCAGCTTTGTGGGGACCAGGTAACTCGAGAGGGGGAGGGACACTTTGGGGTTAAATCCTCTTTTTTTTTTTCTTTTATACTCACCTGTCTGGCGTCTTCTGCTCCCTGGCTCCAGCCGGATCACCACCTTCTGTGTGCGGCCCCTTGGTGAGGGACGCTACACCGGAACAGAGGGGACTTGCGGTGTACAGCCGTGGTGATCCGAACACTGGCGGGATACAGAGGTTTTTACCGAAACCTCTGGTCCGTCTTTGCTTCTAGAGAACGGGAAGAAGAGGGCGGCATGGGGGACCGCCTGGTTTCCCGTGTGGGAGTGCAGGCAGTTTTACGGACTGCCTGAAACTTCCTGCAGGAAAAAAAAAGAAAAAAAATAGAAAAACAACGCAGGGAGGTCTGCCTCCTACAGACACTAAGCTAAAACTGATTTAGCCTAGTCCCTGTAGGAAGGGTATAGCTGAAGGGGAGGAGCTCACACTTTTTTGTGCTTAGTGTCCACCTCCTAGCGGCAACAGCTATACCCATGGTCAAGCCTGTGCCCCACAATGATATGGATGAGAAAAAAGCTGTTGCTTCAAAATGCTGAGTGTGAATCCAGCCTTAAAAGGGTTCTCTGGGACGAGCATCAATATCAGATCGGTGGGGGTCTGACTCCCAGCACCCCGGCCGATCAGCACCGGACCTGCACAGCTCCTGGTTCCAAAAGTGCTGCTGCCAGCACTGGAGCAAAGAGCTGATCGATGACCCCCACAATATAGTACTGATAAGCTATCCAAAGGATCGGTCATCAATTCCTAAGTCCCAAATGAACCTTGTGCACAGCCTGACCATCTCAGCAAAAAAGCCCTGTGCCCTGGATGGCACAGAACGAGCACGTTTTACCTTTTTGGTGGCGTCTCTCTCTTTACACGCCAGCTGCGCCCTTCTCTCCGCTTCGGCTATCCGATGTGTGAACTCGTCTTTCAGCAATGACACGCTGCTGCTTTCCTCCTTAACTCTAACGAGTTCACTGCAAAGGAGGACAAATTAGTCTGCATAACATACAAGAAAACCTTAACGAGGACTTTTCACTGGTTGTAACATGCCAATATTATTACCTTGCAGTGTAGGGCTTTATTAGGAGACGTCGGGCGCTTTTTCTTTTTCAGATCGGCAGCTCTGTTCGCTCGCTGTGCGCCCTGTTCACTTTTGCCGCCCTGTATGCTAATTAGCAGCATCGATACAGGTAGGAGGAGACGGACGGGTTTCTCAGGGGCGTCACCTTCTCCTTGGCTGTGGCCTTCTGCTCTGCAATTGGGCAGCTCACAGCCAGGGAGAAGGAGACGCCCCTTGAGAAATCCGTCCTCTCCTCGATGCTGCTAATTAGCACACAGGGCGGCAAAAGTGAACAGGGCGCACAGCGGGGGAATGGAGCAGCCGAGCTGAAAAAGAAAAAGCGCCCGACATTTCCTAATAAAGCCCTACACTGCCAGGTAATAATATTGGCATGTTACAACCACTGAAAGGTCCTCTTTAAACATGCCCCTGCCAAAAATGTAATGGAATCCGATTGCTATGGGCAATCAAATTCATCTGCCCCCTTTCTAATAAATCTCCCCCCAACATCGGCCTCAGCAGCCAATCACAGCAGAGCTTTCATTTTTCTAAAGCAATAGAAGAAAAGAAAGATGAGCCCTGATTGGTTGATATGGGCATGGCGGCCATGTTTTCTTCTTTGTAGGCATCTCATCTTAGCTATATATTTTGCAACAGCATTTTGACCACTGCCCGCAGAGCAGGAGTCCAGCGGACGCGGCAGACGTCTCATCAGACAGAGTCAGGCTGACTACGACCAGCTTTAGCAAAAAGAACACTCCCATCATCCATACACACAAGTACTTACTCTCGGATGTTGTCGAGAGTCTCGTCTAAAAGTGCCTTTTCCTTGCTGACGGATAACAGTTGGGTTTCTCTTCTCCAGCCGGCTATTGAGCTCAGTAATGATCTGTGGCACAAAGGGAAAGACAAGCAAAGCTTGGATGACAGAAAACTGATATTTAAAGGGGTTGTCCTAAGCAGGACATCGATGGCGCATCGATTTTATTACAAGATCCATGACAGAAATGATTGGGATGCTTTCTGCAGATGTACAGTCCATCCTCTGGGACAGCATTTCCTTACCCATAGAAATGCTCCCAGCCCCCCGCCGTACAGCAAAACCCTATTCACTAGAATGGAGCTGAGAGTGCCCGGGGCCCCACTGTGCAGAAAAGACTGCTAGTAACACTATATAGTGATCCGCCATCATATGCGTGTAATCATTAAAGAGAACCTCTCCTGAGGTCTGTTTTACTAAATACTTGTATCCCCATGAAATAACATTTCGGAAGCATCTTTCCTTATAACTTTGCATTGTGCTATCATTCTATTATTCCTCCTTTCAATTTAGGAATAAATTGACAACGTTGTGGTAACAGTGGGGAGGGGGGTGTCTCTACACACTCTGGTGCTGTCAATGTCAGACTCTGGAGGGACACACCCATTAAACAAGCGGGAAGTGTAACACCCAGTAGTCAATTTGATCACGACTTTCCAGGCGGAATTACGGACGGACAGCACAATGCAAACTTATAGGAATGGAAGCTCCAGAATTATTTCATAAGGAATGCAACTATTTAGTGAAAACGACAGGAGAGGCGACAGCTCCTCTTTTCATGACATTGGCAGTTATTTACATGCAGCGATATAGTAATTTTAATATTTTTGATGCGGCAATTTCTGGAAATGAGACATTCGGATATGGTGCCGTCTTTCTTGCCACTCTTGAGAAGGATTCTCATAACTTCATTTATTAAAAGGGTATTCCCATCTGGGACATTGATGGCATCGCCAGGATATACCATCTGACAGGTGCGGGTCCCACGTCTGGAACCTGCTCCGATCTAGAGAACGGGGCCCCCGAAGTGAAGGAGTGCTCTGTGTTCTCTCCATTCATTGCTATGGGAGTTCCGAATATAGCCAATTTTCAGAACTCCCACAGCGGTGAACAGAGGGGGCCGCACATGCACGGCTGTTCTCTTTTCACAATGGGGGTCCCATTTTGGAGATAGTAGAGTGTCCCTGACGCAAGATTGATGACATATCATAGTGATATGCCACATACTGTTTGTCACAGGTTGGAATACCCCTTTAACCATTTATAGTTAGTCACTAAGAATCTAATCCAAAAGGGACTACCAATATGGCGCCGGATACAGCAGTCAGTACAGACTAGGGCACGTGAACTGCTGCTGTTAATGACTGGCCTCAGTGGTGGTGTGGTCCATCACTGCTGGGTCACAATCTGCTTGTGCACACGTCACCGCTGGGGCCATTCATTGGCTGCAGCAGCACATGCGACCCCATCCATGCAAGAAATTTACAAGCAGGGCCCAGAAGTTGAAGACAAGTTGTGATCCACGCAAAGGGAACTGAGTAGCAGGCAGCAGAGATGCAAGCGCTTTTTTTTTTCTAAAATACCCCTCTGTTCCGTCACTGTGTCCCCTGCTGTTTTTGGCGCATGATATGTTAATTTAGACCATCAGTACAGGGTGGAGGAGACATTTGGTTTTCTCAATGGGTGTCTCCTTAACCTTGGCGCTGTCCAATTGCAGCAGAGAGCGTCACAGCCAGGGAGAAGGCGAGCTGTTTTTTCTCTCCGCTGTGACTGAACCACGCTACAGCCAGGGAAGCACGCTCTATTTTGTCTGTGGTCACAGTTCCATCACACCCATTATATGCCATCCGTGTTTCACGGATCATTAGGAAGAGATGCTTTGAAATTTTTTTTTTCAGCTGCACAGTGTCTGTGAAACACCGATGACACACGGACAGCAAAAACAATTGACACACGGATCCTTCACTGACCACCTTTTCACTAATTTGAACACGGACATGTGAAGGAGGCTTTAGTCCTACTAAAAGATTATGAATGACTCTGCATCTGGGCGTGCCCCTGCACGGTCTGACACTGATGGCACTGACTGGACACTGTCATACATCCAACTGTGGTAACACCCAGTTGCAGATTCATTCATAAACTTCTATTAGGAATAATATAGGAAAAGCGCAACAGAGTTACATGAACAGATGCTCTGGAATTGCCATTTCAAGTAGTTACTAAAACGGACATGTCCGGAGAGGTGAGAGCTCCCCTTTAGGACACTACAGTCAGCCTCTCCCCCACCTGACATGGCTGAGAACAGGGAACAATGCCCCGTATTGCAAGAGGAAATAAGACCGTGATTGGTAGATGAAGGGCAGACACCCAGGTGCTGAATACTTGGCGTCCTGGATGTTTTCCTTCCTTTTATTACCTTTTGCATATCCTCCATTGTATAATCCACCTTTGGCTCATTGTCAGCCTCCTGCTCCTCCGCCTCCTCTCCCTGGCAGACTGATTCCGGCTCCTGCGTCTGAAGTGCGGCGACCAGCAGATCCGGCTGCTCTGAATTCACAGGAGTGGCGCTCCTCCCGCTCTCCTCCATCTCCATATCCTCGCTGGAGTGCACGAGCAGCGTCGTCTCATTCATTTCTTCATCCGTTTTGCTCTCTGTGGAGCTAGTAATGTCCATGCTAGGGATGGAAGTGCTAACAGCAATGGCCACCAAGGTGCAGCCCCTGCCCGGCATATCGTCGTCGGAGTTGATTTCGCTAACGCTGCGACTGTCCAGGGACTGTACGCTGAAGGAGTCGATCCTTTCAAAGGCATCAGAGGAGGAGCAGCTTTCGGTCAGCTTAGGGAATTCATCCAAGCGGCCGTACTCTGCAGAGGGCGACAGGAGCTGAAAGGAGTTCTGCATCAGGCCGAGGTTTCCCTTGGAGTCCGCCACCTCCTGCCTGGAGCTGGCCGAGCTCTCGCTTATCACACTCTCGTGGTCTAGCACTTCAATGTCACTGGTTGTGGATGTGCCAGAGGAAAAAGTGCTGATGGGAGGCGATGGGGTATTAGTCTGACGATCCTCAAGCTTTTGGTCCTTGAGGTCCAACCCATTGTCCTTATTTTCTGGTGGAACCGTTGGTGAAGAAGCAATGGTGTCTTCTTCTGACTTTGCTTCTAGATGTCCTTTCAGATCCTCAGAACAGTCAGTAGACTCCTCAACGGTCTTTTCGAGGTCACATTTCTCCTCGGTGGGCTCCTCCAGTTCTTCCAAAGGCAATGTCTCTGTTATTTTCGCGTCTTGATGTTCCTGCTGCTCCTTCTCATCCCCGGACCGGTCGTCCTCCATCGGTTTGATTGTAGGCTTGGGTGCATCTTGCTTTACTTCTTCTTTGGGTCTTTGTGATTTGGTGGGAGGCTTAGAAACCACAGAGCTGACCGGTACAGGTTTAACCTCCGGTGACGAGAGGAAGGCACTGAAGAAGTTTTCAGACTCGTCCACCACGGTTCTTCTGACAGGACTAGTGATGGCCGTTGGTGACAAGGTGACCTTGGTTTGAGCCTCCTCCGACTGTCCTCCCCAGTTGGAATTTTCCCAGCTCCCCTTGAGAGAAGCACTGCCTAAAAACAGAAGAAAAGGTGAACATGAGGAAGATCTAAAACAAACATAGAAAGCTTTATTTTACTGTCCTGCGAGACAAAGGAGCGATTGTTTTCTACACAACGTATTTGTTCCGCTGTCATCAAGTTTTCAAAACTTACATTGTTCCCTCACAAGCCAGGCGAATATGACGGCAAAAACCTTCCAATCAAAGGAACAATGAAAAAAGAAAAAAAAAAAAAAAAAAAAAAAAGGTAGACAGAAGCAAAATAGAGAGAGGAGAACAGAAAGGAAATTATTAACCAAAGGTATGATATTAACAAATACTGGAGAGCCCCTTTAAATAACTGGGGGAAGGCAATTGGGGCGTGTGATCCGTAATCCATTTTAATGCTATAAAATCATGACTCAGGCTTATCGGGCTTATTAAAGTTTGACCCAGAAATATGGAAATACCTAGAGCTGACATCAAGCTGGAATGTCGTCAGGGTGAGAAGGTGGAATATTGACAAAATGGGTCAAATTTCGGCCAAACGGAACTGTCAATCAAATACGACAAAAACAGTGATAACGCAAAAGATGCGGTTACTGACGTGAGCCGGACCTACAGATGCCCACAGTATAGAGGGCCGACAAGAACCAGCTCATATCAGACTGGGGGGGGGGACTCTTGGCACGCCCATCGATCAGCTCTTTGAAGGGGCCGATGTGCACACTGCAGCTGCCTCAAAGTTTTTCATCACGCTATGCAATGTTTGTACTCATAAGGCCATATCTTTCATAGCAGCCACATCCCTCTGGTCTCTTCCTAGGCTATGTGATGGCACGTTCGTCGGTCACGTGGCCTAAGAGCATCTCAGGCTCAGCCCCATAGAAGCGAATGGGGCTGAGCTGCAATACCAAGCATGGCCACTATACAATGGACGGCGCTGTGCTTGGTGAGCTAGGAGGCGGCCATGGTGCTCACAGGAGCGCCGCTGCCTTCTTAAACGGCTGATCGGCGGGGGTCGGATGCCCACCGATCAGATACTGATGACTTATCCAGAGGATAGGTCATCAGTATAAAACCCCTTTGATAAAAGAGCACCACACCAGTCCATAGGTTGGGTGAATGGAGCTGAGTTGCAGGACCACGCACAATCGGCGGACAGTTGGACGCTGTATTTTTCTGATCCTGGACAACCCCTTTAAAAGGGAGTTTCCATGTTCACAATGCCGATGGCCTATCAATATTAGATCGGCGAAGGGGGTCCAACTCTCAATACCCAAGCCGTCGCTGCTGGAAAGGACCGCCCGGCTCATGTGATCTCTGCGGCCGCTTCATGGTACACACGGACTCCTTAAAGCACTTGTCCCATCCGAGATGCGAATAAACCCCAGAAAGCGCTGGCCTGGAGTGGTCGGAGGTACGAAAATGGCCAAATGACGCCCACTAATCCATTGATGGCCTGTCCCGAGGATGAGGCATCGAAGTCCTGAACCCAGAAAACCCCTCTAACTATCTAGTGACCCCTGCAGAAGGAGCTCTGTGCATTCCTTTGGACTTCAGGTGTGGCTTGGCATTTAAAGAGTCCGTGATGTAATAATGCAGGAGGACCCCAGCTTTCCCCTCCTCCAGCTGTTAGTTGGGGGCAGCTACCATTCACAGACTCCTCCCATTTTATCCTCTGTCTGTGCCAGAAGAGTAGATTAGGTGGAGCTCCCCTTTAAGGGCAGGATGCCATGGACACCCCCCAGAATCCCTGTCATACTCAGACACAGCAGTGACAACCCGCTGCCAAGCCTCACGTACCCTCCTCATAGGGGGAGATGATGGATCCTGCCCAAGCTGTTTCATCCTCCTTGATATCCAGCACTCGGTCTATGGATTTCTGGGCCTGGGAAAGCGCCTGCTTGGCGAAGCTGGAGAGCTGTGAGGCGTTGAACCAGCTCATTGTGCCGGGTCCTCCTCCTCCGCCGCCCCGGGAGCCCGTCACACGGCGGCCGCGGATCTTCTAGCACTTCCCGAACACGTAGCAGTAAACAAACCCCGTCATGACGTCATCCTAGCGCGACGGCCGCCAGGGGCGTCCCCCACCAGACCGATCAGGTGACGTCATCGTCGCGCGACAAACGGAGCTGCGCTGCGAGCTGGTCATGTGACTTGGTTGCTCCTGTGCTCTAGCAGGGGTATCCCATACACGGCTGCAGCCAATCGATGGCCTCAACACAGTCAGGCGGCATACACCAGTAATGGGCGGCAGGGGTGTATCAGGGGACATCACAGCCTGAAGAAGAGGACAGAGGGGTGGATCAGAATAGACTGGGAAGTGTTTTTTCTTTTTTTGGCAGGCCCCCTACAGTTTAGTGAACTAAAACAAATATGTATTGGAAGACCCCTTTAAGTGGATAGTTATTTAAAGGGGTTGTCCTAGGATTTAAAGGTTAGCAAAAGTGAATTGCTGGAAAGAGCTGATTCGGCGGTCTCTGGGAATCCTATAGAGAATCAGTGGAGCAGCAAGGCACATGTTTGACCTGTGGCTCGATCAAGTACCAGACCACCTTCCTAGGATCAGGGGGGGGTCTCAGCAGTTAATTATCCCCTCTCCTGCCATATCCAGTGGCTATGAAGATAACCTTTAGTAACTGGAACCCCCCCCCAACAGAATAGGTGATAAGTATCTGACAGGTGGGGGAGCCGTGCCCCTACCCGGTAATAATCGCGCAACGTTCGAGCATGCTGGCACTCCACTCTTCTCTGTGGGACTGGCAGAGCGCTGTACCCAGCAATTGCATAGTGATAAGGGGCGGCAGCGTGCGCCATCTACATGGGAGCCTACACTGGACCCCATAGCCGGGGCGTCTCAGCAGCTGCACCCCCACCGATCACACTGCTCCTGTGAATAGAGAAGTTTAAATCTTGGGACAAAAGGGTTTTCCTAATTTGTACATTTAGAAAATATCCACTGAAAAGGCCCTGAATGCCAGCTAGGTGAGATCCCCCGACCACTGCTCGCCGTCCGCATAGAGCTCCTGTATGATCCACGCTGCTGCAATCTTCGTTTCTTCCAACAACGGCAGGCGACTTTATAACATCAGGCTATGTTCACACCTAGATTGCACTGCGAATCCACATTGCAGCTTTTGCACTTGAGAATCTGCAGTGCTCCTGTAGGGTAAGGTTTCTTTTTAGTGGTTCTTTCCCTTTTTTTACCCCTTTAATGTAGCAATACTGAAAAAGCCGACCGTATGGCTTTTTCAGTATTTTGCGGTCCGCAAAAAATGCGGATGACGTCTGCGTGCATTCCGTTTTTTTGCTGCACCCCTGATAGGACAGTACTATCCTTGTCCGTTATGCAAACAATAATAGGACATGTTCTATCTTTGAACGGAAAAACAGAAATGGAATGTATGAATGAAATGAATGGTTCAGTATACGGAACGTAAACGAGAAAAAAAAAACGTTTGTGTGCAAGAGGCCTAAACCTCTCCCCCACCAACTCCTCTGGCCTGAACTCGATGCTTTAACAGTCCCAAACCCGAAGCAGATCGGCCGGCACCGCTCCTGTCAGTTCAATAACGGCTCGAATCCTACTTATCACAATCCACTACCTTATGTGTCACCTAGGGGTGGGCTATATGGCCTAAAATTTATATTGCGATATAATATGAAGCATGTGCGATATATATCGCAATATATATTTTCCATATTGGAGGGAGGTTTTTTTTTTTTTTTTCCTTCAATTTTTATTTAATAACTATTTAGCCTCCTTAGGGGCTAGAACCCTTGTCCTATTCACCCTGATAGATCTCTGACACTGTCCCTGCTGCCCTGTGCACACAGCAGCAGGGAGCTGACCATAGCAGCTAGGACATCAGTAGCGTCCTGGCTGCCATGGTAACCGATCGGAGCCCCAGCATTATACTGCTGGGGCTCCGATCACAACTGCCACTGGCACCAATGATCGGGGGAACAATGAGTGAATAGAAACGTAGCCTGCATGTGCCGGCTATATACCATACTGGGCCTCTGTGACTGCACTCTGCGATCCACCGCAATTAACCCCTCAGGTTCTGAAGGGTTAATTGCAGCGGATCGCAGCAGGCAGTCATAGAAGCCGGGTATGGGATATGGCTTGCACATACAGGCCTATAGGACCTTTCATTAGGTAGCAGCACATGGGGGGCACTTACTATTATATCTGTGCGGGGCTCCGTTCGCCCGCTCTGGCCCCCGTCACATGGTGGGAACAGCAGGGAGGAGACATCAGCTTCTCTCCCTGGGCGTTCCTTCTCCCTTGCCTGTGACGTTCTGCACTGCCCCGCTCTCATTGGTGGCAGTGGCCACAGTCCCTCCCCTCCTCCGCTCTCATTGATGGCAGTGGCCACAGTCCCTCCCCTCCTCCGCTCTCATTGGTGGCAGTGGCCACAGTCCCTCCCCTCCTCCGCTCTCATTGGTGGCAGTGGCCACAGTCCCTCCCCTCCTCCGCTCTCATTGGTGGCAGTGGCTACAGTCCCTCCCCTCCTCCTCTCTCATTGGTGGCTCTCAGTGAGGAGGGAGGGACTCCCTCCTTCTCCACTGTGTCGGCTCAGGAGAACATGGTATGCGGCGCATACCATGTTCTACCGCGATATGGCGATATAGACAAAATCGATATCGTGGCACAAATTCATATCGTCTATATCGCCATATCGCCCCACCCCTAGTGTCACCCCCAATTCCTCATAGATTGTAAGCTCTTGCGGGAAGGGCCCTGAGACCTAGTGTTTCAGTTGTAGATTAGCCAGTTACTTTTGTTTTGTACATGAACCCTATGAATTTGTAAAGCGCTGCGGAATATGGTGGCGCTATATAAATACATAATATTATCTGGTGAGCCTATACCGGCCATGGTTCTACAGTTATCTGGACCCAAATCTCAGCCTTATTAAAGGGAGTTTTTTACCCCAAATAAGCAATTTCTTACAGTTAGACCATTCTGATCACTATAGCCCCGACATTAAAATGCTTCTTGCCCTAATGCTGTCCGATCCACAGATCTTCTTAAAACCACTTTTATTCAATATGCAAATTTCTGGTGAAGGAGCCCAGGGGCGGCGTTGTAACGGCCGGTGCCCAGGCCCCGCGGTCATCTTCATATGATACCACTCCCCTCTTCACCCAGTCGGCCCGCCCTGTGTCTTGATCTTCTCCTCCTTCTGTACCGCGCCTGCGCACTGGTTTTCCCTTTACTAGCAGAAGCATCGGAGTGTCCAGTGCACAGGCCCGCACGTCACAGTCCAGCAAGCGCCGCATCAGAGGGCTGTTCCGAACATACATACGGACCTGCGCACTGGACACTCCTTTAGCCAGTAATGGGAAAACCACAGTGCGCAGACGCGGAGGCCCCGTTCCACGGCGCAGGCGCGGGAAAGAAGGAGGAGAAGATCAAGACACAGGGCGGGCCGACTGGGTGAAGAGGGGAGTGGTATCATATGAAAATGACCGCGGGGCCTGGGCACCTTCACCAGAAATTTGCATATTGAATAAAAGTGATTTTAAGAAGATCTGTGGATCGGACAGCATTAGGGTAAGAAGCATTTTAATGTGGGGCTATAGTAATCAGAATGGCCTAACTGTTAGAAATTGCTTATTTGGGGTGAAAGACTCCCTTTAAGCCTACTCTATTCCCGAATCTTAGGTGTGTGGCAAGAATTGCATAGTGCCGTGTGAGACAGAAAAAACTGTGACATTGAATACCTTTGCATTAATAAATACAAAAGTATTAGGGCTCTTGCAGATGAGCGGATGCACTCCATGTTATCTGCAGCGAGAATGAGAGCCAAGCTGCGCGGTGGACATCAGAGGCACGGAGCAGTAACATGATAGATACCGCTCCGTGCCTCCCTGTGACCCTTTCACTACACAATCACTGTGACAACTTCATCTCACAGTGATTGTGTAGTGAAAGGGTCACAGAGAGGCACGGAGCGGTATCTATCATGTTACTGCTCCGTGCCTCTGATGTCCACCGCGCAGCTTGGCTCTCATTCTCGCTGCGGATAACACGCAGGAGATCCGCTCGTCTGCAAAAGCCCTTAAGGGAGTGATACCTTTATAGGCTAACCAGAAAAAATATGTAGTGGAAGCTTTCAGAGCACAACGGCGCCTTCTTC
This sequence comes from Bufotes viridis, assembly GCA_033119425.1. NCBI lineage: Eukaryota > Metazoa > Chordata > Amphibia > Anura > Bufonidae > Bufotes > Bufotes viridis. The sequence continues at coordinate 19,501,112 of CM065596.1, read as the reverse complement.
AGCAAGATTACAAATGGAAGACTGAGAAACAGGCACGACACATAGGATGTTACTGCAAAAACATATAGATGGGGAAGGGGTGCATAATTAAGATAAGGCCGAGCAACAAGTGGACATGGTCAGCTCGGTCTAAATAGTGGGTGAGATTCAGTCCGTCACTTAATGACTGGAATGTGGTCATCATTTTGAATTCCCACGTTTTCCTGTCTCTATTGTTTGAGAATTTATACCCTTTATGTTGTCCATGGAGTGTCCTGCTCTAGAGAAATGGATTCCCAGAGTTGTATTAACCTTGTGGTTTATCTTGAATCTGTGCAGGTTCATTCTGGATCAGTTTCTTAGAAGTTATGGTAAAACAACTTCCCATAAAATCCACGTTTTTTGTTTTTTTTTCATTAGCGTGCCAAATGGGATTTTGAGAAGACACAGATTCTCTAGTATTGTGCTGTAAATTAAGGTGGATTTAGACGGGCGGACTGAGCGGCTGATTGTCGGGAAGGAATTGTTCCTTCCCTACAGTCGGCTGCTCATTCTGTGAAGGAGACTGCGCATTTACGTGCAGCGATCGCCTTCACTGTATAGCAATCCCTCGCCCTCCTACAGAATCATGGCTTCTGGGCAGCAGATCACCGTTTAGACTACATGATCAGTGGTGCCTGCGTGAACGACAGGATCACCCGATGAACGAGCTCTTCGCTCATTCATAGGGTGGTCAGCGGCACATTTACACAGGCAGTGTCGGGAACGACTGTTCGTCTAAATCCACCTTTAGCCACAGCTTTTTGGTGCAGAAGCTGCAGCTTTAATCCCCAATTGAATGGAGGCTTACAGTACAGCTCCTGGAGGGGATAACTAAGATTGGTGGGGGTCCTACTGCTGGGACCCCCACCAATCACAAGAATGGGGGTCCCGTACCCCATGCAGCTCCCATGAAATGATCAAAAGGCCGGTCGCACATGCGCGCGGCCGCTCTGTTCATTTCTATGGGAGTTCCGGAGAAAGTGGAATGATGTACTCCGCCATCTCCAGAACTCCCATGGAAATGAATGGAGGGGATACGCACATGTGCAACCGGCCTCTCTGGTCATTTCAGGGGAGCTGGAGGGGGTATGGGGCCCCGATTACCATGATTGTTGGTAGGACCACACCAATCTTAAAGTTCCCCCCTATCCTGTGAATAGGGCATAACTTGTACCAACCAGAATACCCCTTTAAAAGGGAATCTGTCCACAGCGCAGCTTTTCTTTTGTTGATCCAAGGTTACATTCCAGAGTTATACTTTTTTCCTAATATAAAAATTAGGCCTTTTTAGCAGTGAGGGTGTCACCATTGCTCTTATTGCTATGCGCCTTTGTGTGAACAGCCGTTCCCTCGCTGCTTTGCCACTGGCTGACCCGGTCCATCAAATCAGTGAGGGTGGGGCTTGGGAGCAACGGTGACGCCCTCATTGCTCTAATTTGCCTCTGGATCAACTTGCAGGATAACAGGCTGAACTGGATGGACAGATGTCTTTTTTCAGCCTTACAAACTATGGGGGAGATTTATCAAACTGGTGTAAAGTAAAACTGGCTTAGTTGCCCCTAGCCACCAATCAGATTCCTCCTTTCATTTTCCAACGGAGCTGCGAAAAATGAAAAATGGAATCTGATTGGTTCCTATGAGACAACTAAGCCAGTTCTGCTTTACACCAGTTTGATAACTCTGCCCCTATGTTACTATATTAGGAAAAAAGTATAACTCAGGAATGGAGCCTCGGATCAACAAAAGAAAGACGTTTTAATCCGGTGGACGGGAATCGGGAGGTTGATGGAGACAGATTCCCTTTATAGGAGTTTTCAAGGTTCAGCATATTGATGGGCATCTGTATCAGATCAGTGGAGGGGCGGTTCTGACTCCTGACACCCCTGACGATCAGCTCTCTGAAGGGTCTTATGGTGCTTGTACAGAAAATACAGCACATGGACCCCTCTAAGTGTCGACATAGTAGCCGGTCTATACAATTATAGGACAGCGTGCAGGTAGACGGACACTGGCAAAGAAGGAGCTGATCGGCTGAAAGCCCGACCTACCACTGATCTGATATTGAGAATAGACCAGAAAACCTCTAATCTCCACACAGATATTCCCGCACAAGGTACAGAGGGTTTTATTTTGTCTAATTACATTGTTTACAGCTCTCCTGTCATAAGAAAAGAAAATCCATAAAAGAAACACACATGCCTTTATACAGTACACAGCAGTTATCAGAACAAACACAACGCTGTACATGCCGGATGTCTCTTTAAAATGCTCCGGGGGCGTCTTTAAAATCTGTTCCACTTTATAAATAATTGCTTAAATGTTACATCATAACGATAATACATTACAAGAGATTTTTAATGACTGGACGGCCAAATAGGTGCTCATTCACTTTCATGATGCTAAGCCACCGTTCTCCGTCAGTCTGACCTCCGTCTCACTGGCCACTGTCTATTACTAGCTGCACGTGATGTGAACAGCAAATATATACAGCTAGTAACAGGCATTATTAAACTATCGGCACCGTTGTCCAGGGCGTTAATATGCCTAATTTATACTTACCTGATTCCGGGCGCTGCGCTTCCAAAATGGCCTATGACGGAGGGTCCCATCCATCAACTGCATCCATTCACTTCCGCTGGCGATGAACTGGCCGTCCCCAGTGGAAGTGAATGGAGGTCGCTGATGGATGGGACCCGCCATCATAGGCCATTTTGGAAGTGCAGCGCCCGGAATCAGGTAAGCGAACCCGCAAGTATCAATTATGCATTTTAAACCATCAGACATTAGAGTCGGTGATTTATTACTAGCTGCATGTTAGATGTGCATGTGCAGCTAGTAATGGATAAGCTGCCAGCCCTCTGACACCATAATTTACTGCACACAGTCCTGTCTTATCATTCAATAATAAAAGTGGCCACGTGGCTCACATCCTAGGCCTGTCTAGGTTGTGAAATGAAGCTTGAACAGCACAGTCTGTGGTGTGGTGATGTCAGCGACTGCAAGCTCTTGTCCATCGACGAGCCCGAGCTCTAAAGGGCAAAGAAAAGAACAGAATATATCAAGTCAGTGGATTCCTTTACAGAGTTGTGTTGGAATTGTATTAAAGAGGACCTTTCACCGGTCCTGACATTACAATATAAGTACCTGGCACTGTTGAGGAGATGTCCTTATTTTTTTCAGATCGGCTGCTCTATTCCCCCGCTGTGCCCTCCGTTCTGGTTTCCTGCCCTGTATGCTAATCCATACCATCGGTACAGGGAGGAGGAGATGGCCGTGTTTCTCAGGGGGCGTCTCCTCCTCCCTGGCTGTGAAGTGGTCTGCTGTGATTGGCCAGGGAGAAGGAGACGTCCCCTGAGAAACACGGCCATCTCCTCCTCCCTGTACCGATGGTATGGATTAGCATACCGGGTGGGAAACCAGAACGGGGTCACAGCGGGGGAACAGTGTAGCCCATCAGGAAAAAAAATAAGCACAAGGACATCTCAACATGCCCTACAGTGCCAGGGACTTATACTGTAATGTTAGTACCGGCAAAAGTCCCCTCTAAGTTTAAGCATAGATGTTACAGGGAGAAAATATACATTTAGTCCCCATTCACACGTCCGTGGTGTGTTGCGGATCCGCAACACACCATGCCGGCACTCCCCATGGAGATGCCTATTCTTGTCCGCAGGCTGCGGACAAAAATAGGACATGCTCTATCTTTTGCGGAGCAAATGCGGAAGCGGAGAGCACATAGTGTGCTCTCTGCATCACATCCGGCCCCATTCACAATGAATGGGTCCGCATCTATTCCGCAGAATTGCGGACTAAAATGCGGACGTGTGAATGGGGCCTTAAATGTAAGAAATTCAAAGTAAACTAGTGACCGGCGGGGAAGTTACATAGCAGCATTTTATACCCGGTGGCAATCTGCACATTATGCATTTCATTTTCCAAAAAACATTAGCATTTTGTGTTTTCTTTGTCTTGAAAGGCTGTTAATAGATGTTCTCAAGCCATCTGCAGTGTCCTCAGGATAGGTCAATCAGAGCAGTGGCAGTGCCAATCTTCTGATAACCATTTACACAGTACAACTGACGTGTTCTTATGTCCATCGAATGCAATCGTTTAATTTATTTATCTCACTGACAATCCCACCTTTTAACGTCTTGCACAGGTTAGGCCTTGTTCGTTCTTCTATAGATGCTACCGACTGCAGAACAGAAGGATCTTTTCAGTAACTGAGCAAATACATCTCACGTCTGCAGAGATACAGAAGTCTCCACATATGTTCTTACCTGTAGATACAGGGTCTTATTCTTCCCATCCAGAGTTGCAGTGATGGCAGGAGACTTCATCTGTCTATAGGGAAACACAACGGCAGGTTGGTCAGTGGGATTGCCATAGTTTAGGCTACTTAGTTGTACCTGCCCTGCACACTGTGAAGTAAGTGGACCTTAATGTTTTCTAAAAAACACAAAGGGAGATTTATCATGAGGCGAAGTCTGTTTTGCTTGACTCTGCATTGCCTTACTTTGCTATTTGTTATCTCTTTAAAAAAGTTTTCTGGGATTATCATATTGATGACTTAACCTCAGGATAGCTCATCAATATGAGATCAGCGGCGTCTGACTCCTGGGACCCCCCTCCAGAAGACCATGGTGCTCTGGTGAGTGCCACACCCTCCTCGTTGCTTACTAAGCACAGCGCCATCCATTTGATAGTGGCTGTGTTTGGTATTGCAGCTCAGCCTGATTCACTTGAACGGGACAGAGCTGCGCCTAGGCCGCGTGATGTCATATGAAAGAGGCCTAAGCACTCGCCAAGCACTGCAGCCTCTTCATAGAGCTGACTGGCGCGGGTTCCAGGAGTCGGATCCTCTCCGATCTCACATTGATGACCTGTCCTGAAGACAGGTCATCAATATGATAATCCCAGAAAACCCCTTTAAATCTAAGTCTAGAAATGCTACTCCAGCTTTTTGCTGCACTACAGCACAGAGATAAATCTGGAGTGAAACTAATTAACATCACAAACCATGTCGACTTTCCCACCCATTTTTCAAAACTGGAGTGGTGTAAACTGGCACAGTGTGGGCGCAAGTAAGGGTGCTTTCACACTTGCGTTCTGAGGATCCGGCAGGCACTTCCGTCCAGCCAGATTCGTCAGAACGCAAGTCGCCTGAAAGCATTTGAAGACTGATCAGGATCCTGATCAGTCTTCTAAATGCTTTCAGGTTACCATGGCAGCCAGGACGCTACTGAAGTCCTGGCTGCCATGATACTGCGCAGCAGTGTACTTACCTGCGCTGCGGCCGCCGGGAGCTCCTTCATGACGTCACAAGTCCCCGCGGCGCATAGATCAACATGCCACCCGGACCTGTGACGTCATAAGGGAGCACCCGGGGGCCGCAGCGCAGGTAAGTACACTACTGCGGAGTACCATGGCAGCCAGGACTTCAGTAGCCTCCTGGCTGCCATGGTAACCGATCGGAACTGCTGCTGCGCAGAGCTAAACGTTAGATCCGGTGATGCACCGAAACGACGTTTAGCTTAATTCCGGATCAATTCACTTTGATGGGCATTAATTCCGGATCCGGCGTTACGGCAAGTCCTCCGGATTCTTGGCCAGGGGAAAATCCGCAGCATGCTGCGGATTTTTCTCCGGCCAAAAAACGTTTGGGTACTGGACGGATGACATCCTGATGCATCCTGAACGGATTTCTCTCCATTCAGAATGCATTAGGATAATCCTGATCAGTATCTTTCTGTCCTAGAGCCCCGAGGACGGAACTCTAGGACGGAAAGCAAAAAACGCCAGTGTGAAAGGGGCCTAAGCCCAAAATGTCACAAAGCCCTTTTTTACAATACTTTAAAACCAGAGTTCTGGACTATAGGGTTCAATATATATTCCCCCCAAAGGATGGAGAACAGGGCCAAAGAGAACAGTTAGGCTAAGGCTAAAATGTGACTTTAGCCACAACATGCATCTCACAGCCGAAGACAGCAGAATAGCGCAGTCTACTAGCAAAAAAAAAAAAAGCCAGAAAAACAGAAAGCAGCTCAAACGGAGTCCAAAGATGAATCTGTCAAACTCTGGTTGACTAATTAAAGTGAATGTAACCGTTGTGGTATACGCCTGAGTATGGCTTTCGGATGATGAAACATATACCCCCAACGTAAAGCCCAGTCAGAGTCATTCACTCAATGTGAACCCAGCCTTACTGCCCTACAGAAACAGGACAGCAATAACGCATTTTCTGATGCGACTACCATTGGATCTATCGAGGTCGTGCTGAATCAAGTATTACTGTATTACTTACAACGATGTGTCATTTACTAAGTAATCTAAAACCTCTTGGAGTTTAGCAGATGAAGGAAACTGGATATTTTGGGGGAGCTGGCTGCAGGCCGGACAGTTTTCCTGTTAAAAAAAAAAAAATTACAATATCTATTAGCAAAACTTTTGATCTGATTATCACTATAATTAGTTTTTACAGTAAGATTTCTGCTTCTTCATATTAAAAGGGTTTTCTAAGACCTTACTAGTGATGATCTATGACAACAAAGTATCGGGCACGATGAACTATAAATACCCGATGCCTTATTACCCCAGTGTATATGGGCCCCTTTGGATAGACCATACACATCTGACGGCTGGGGTCCAACCCTTAAAGATCAGCACAATGAACGGCACCCAGAAGATCACTTTAAAGGGGTCCTCTCACTTCAGCAAATGGTATTTATTATGTAGATAAAGTGAATACAAGGCACTTACTAATGTATTGTGATTCTCCATATTGCTTCCTTTACTGGCTGGATTCATTTTTCCATCACATTATACGCTATTTGTTTCCATGGTTACGACCACCCTGCAATCCGGCAACGGTGGCCGTGCTTGCCCACTATAGATAAAAGTGCTGGACTATGGACACTCATGTGGTCCCAGCCACAAGACAGGCTGGCCCTTTTTCCCATATTGTGCAAGCACGACCACCGCTGTTGGATTGCAGGGTGGTCGTAACCATGGAAACAAGCAGTGTGTAACATGATGGAAAAATGAATCCAGCCAGCAAAGTAAGCAATATGGACAATCACAATACATTAGCAAGTGCCTTGTATTAACTTTCTCTACATGATAATTGCCATTTTTTGAAGTGACACAACCCCTTTAGGGCTGGTAACACGTGCGGGAAGGAGAGTCCTTCCTTTAGAAACCACTTTTGTCTGTCACTCAAAAAACATCACAAATTGCCTCAAGTCCCGCAGGTGTCTTTCTATTGTCCACTGCTGCAGTATCTTGCATCACGTATAAAGATGAGCGAACTTTAAAAAAAAAGTCCGGTGTTCGGTTTGTGGTAAGTCGCGCATCCCGTTATGGATTCCACTATAGCGGCATATGGAATCCATAAGGGGCGGCTGCCACCAACCCGAACTGTGGAACAGCCGGAGGACCTGGGGTGACGTCACAGTCATGTGATCAGTGCAGGGGGCGTGGCTCAGCACGGGATCAAATCCAGTGCTGAGCCACGCCCTGCACTGATCACACGACAGTGACGTCACCCCAGGTCCTTCGGCTGTTTAACAGTTTGGGTTGGTGGCAGCCGCCCCTTATGGATTCCATATGCCGCTATAGTGGAATCCATAACGGGATGCGCGACTAACCACAACCCGAACGCCGGACTTTTTTTTAAAGTTCGCTCATCTCTAATCACGTGTCTAATGTTTGCATCCTGTGCAAGTACATCCAAAACCAGTAATGAGGATACAGCAGCAACATAGAATGGCGGCTCAGTTCAGTATGGGGGTGCGCACACCTCAATAAGGTGCATCTGCATAGAGCAAAGTACGATACATCCCCAAAAATAATCCAGGGTACTAGTGTACCACAGGGTCGGATTGCTGCACATTACCGAAACTCCCACCCACCTGCAGTGGCCAATGGTCGCACGACTTTTTGTACCCTGCGGAAGCCAGACTGTGTGGGTGCAACCCTTGAGGGCGGGTTGCCAAGTAGCAGCCATGTTGACGTGGTTTTACTGCAAACTGGTGCAGTATTCAAACCGATTGTCAATGGCTGCACAGTTTTGCAGGTAAATGCAGTTTTATCTGAGAAACCCACGTGGCCGCAAACCACAAAATGGAAAAAAAAAAACTTGCATATCTATAATGAAACCACACCTGGTAAGACAAAACAGGGAATACTCACCGATCCACTGTCACGCCCATTCCATCACTTACAAGGTCACCCTCTGGTCTCTACTACCTGGTGCCTCTCAGCACACAAGAAATGTCTGCGTAGGCCCGAAAGGTGAGGGGGGCACTGCTGAGGCCAGCGACTGGCTGATCAGACATTTGCTGTGTGTCAAGAGGCAGAGGGGACCTGATAAGTGTCAGAATGGCTGTAACGGAGGATCTGTGAGGGTTTCTCCTCCAGACAACCCCTTTAATGGTTCACTGTAAGAGGACACAACAACAGGACATCTGAACTTACCTTCCTTTCTGCTTCAAAGGTGTACGTGTACAGTCCATCCACATCGTTAAACACTAGATAATTGTTCAGCGGAGTATAAGCGCTGCCCCACAAAGAAAAAAACAGAAAGTTGTTGGTAAAGCTTAAAGGGGTATTTCCATCTCAGACAATGGGGGTATATCGCTAGGATATGCCCCCATTGTCTAATAGGTGCGGGTCCCAGCGGTGGGACAACAAGGACGAAGCGGGGAGCGCTGTGGGTGGAGGACCCCAGATTTCCCAGGATCCATCCACCACCAAGCGCTGCTCCCATAGAAGTGAATAGGAGCGCACTGCACATGCGCGGCCCATGCTCCCATTCATTTCTATGGGGCAGATGGAAATAGCCGAGCCAGCTCCATAGAAATGAATGGAGGACGGCTGCGCAGCGCGCCCTCCGTTCACTTCCCCGCTCCGTTCTCATTGTAGGTGTGGGACCCGCACCTATCAGACAATGGGGGCATATCCTAGCGATATGCCCCCATTGTCTGAGATGGGAATACCCCTTTAAGGCTATATCCATTAGCTTACCTACTTAATAAACCGAGAGGTCATGTTTACCTGGTGGCTATTTTGAACACTTCAGTGGCACAGGCGGCTGAAACACAAAATGCATCATCACATCACTGAGGGACATTACGCTTTCTTTGTACCTGTAGGGTTTGGATTTTTCACACCTGACACTCAGTAATAACAGGGGGGGGCGCACTGACATATTCAAGAGCATGCTCTGTCATTGTAATCCTGCCTGTGATGATAATGAGATGGCTGCCGAGAAGAAATGTCTACAGAACAGGGAAGTGTCAGCCTGTTATGAGGTTCAGAGGGAAAACGGCAAGATTGAAGGATTTTTAATAATATAGATTGTGACGTTGAAAATAATAGAAAAAAAAAAAATCGATCTAACATAAAAATGTATTGGTGACGATAAAGGTTAATCAGGATTCTTTGGTGTCCAATCCTTAATTAATCCAACAAAGCTCTTAGACATCCCATATAAATGGAAGCCTGGCACTGGTGTGAACAGAGCCTTATAGATCCCTGGGTATTAAGATCTATCTTAATATTAATGTTAAGTTATTGTCATTTTTTTATTTTAGGACTTGTATTTGTTATACCTTTTATTCATATGTACTGTAATTGAAAACTACAATAAAAAGATTTTAAAAATATAAAAATCTATAAACCAGACAGATTACACAAGCTTCACGACGAGACTCATGGGTCCGCATTTTACACGTTTTTACCTGCAATTACTGCATTTGTAGATGCTACAGCGGGGATGATTCTCTTCACAACACCTAAGAAAGAAATTCACTATAAGACACTGGACTGTCTAATGTAAATGTGGTTTGAGAAACTCCTGAAATGGGCTGTGATTACATTTTCTCATAGCTTGCCACATGATCTAAGGGTGGACGAAACAGGTCCAATCAGGCTGGAAACTTTATGGTCAAGCTCCTTGGCCAAAATGAAAATTGACTGCCAGCGTTTCATTACAGAGCTGTGCCTCCCGCATATTGGACAATTCTGTATTACAGCACTTCTACCGCCATTATAAGCATGGTGGCAGTATGGCTCTGCAATGGGAAATGCACCAGCAAGGTGGAGGATTTTTACACATCTCCTTTTACAATGCGCAGTTTTCTGGGCTCACCTTGAGTAAGTCTGTACGTTACGCCTCTGATATCATACTGTGCCGCCCGTGCCAAAGAATTTTTAAAAATCCACTGTATATGTTCAGGGTCATCTCCATCCAGTTCTATTCCTTCTGCAGAAGGAAAAATAAATCCAGCTTTATATTAGAATATACTACAATAGATGCAAGTGCACTTAAAGGGGTTGTCTCACTTCACCAAGTGCCATTTATCACGTAGAGAAAATTAACACTAATGTATTGTGATTCTCCATATTGTCTCCTTTGCTGTCTGGATCCATTTTTCCATCACATTATACCCTGCTCGTTTCCATGGTTACGACCACCCTGCAATCCATCAGCGGTGGTCGTGCTTGCACACTGTAGGAAAAAGCACCAGCCTATGTGCGCTCCCATGGTCCTGGCCACCAACGAGGCTGGTTACAGACCACCACTGAAGCATTGCAGAGTGGTCTGTAACCATGGAAACGAGCAGTGTATAATGTGACGGGAAAATAGGAAGCAATATGGAGAATCACAATACATTAGTAAGCGCCTTGTATCCACTTTCTCTACATGATGAATGCAACTTACTGAAGTGAGACAATCCCTTTAAAAGTAAAAACTGTAATTGTCCAAACACCCAAAATCCTTAGAATGAAAGGGCCACAGCACCGATTTCGCATTCAATCCCCTTCGCTGTTTTTTCCTGCAGGACACCCGGCCGCCTCCCAGGGTACTGAAGAAGACGAGCTCATTCACTTGACCTGAGCCATGCTATGTTCCCCGCACAGAGGAAAAAAAAAACACTGAAGGGGACGCAGTGCTCAACTAGTGCTGCAGCCCCTTTATTCTCAGGATCGATGGGGGTCCGTCCTCTGGTATGCCATCCCTTAATAACATAGAAATATCTCTTAAATTCCAAATCACACCTACAGCCCAAAGAAATACATCGAGTTGTATGAAACTGCAGCAGTCATTAGACAGCTAAAGGGGGTTTCCAGGTTCAGGACACTGAGGGCCTTTCCTTAGGATAGGTCATCAATATCAGATCGGCGGTGGTCCGACACCCAGCACTCCCACAATCAGCCGTTTCCAGAAGTGGTAAAGATTGTATACGTGCTGCAGCCTCTTCGCTGTTTACAGGGGTCAGACCACCTAGTGTCTGTGCAGAGTATTGCAGCTTCTTCCTATTCAAGTGAACAGGATGAAGATGCAACACTCTGCACTGCCGCTACTAAGAAGAAAGAGTGCAGGTAGACGGATCATGGCAAATAATGAGGAGGCCACCGTACTCCCACAAGTGCAGATGTCCCTTCAAACAGCTAACCCCCACTGATCTGATATTACTAGGCCATCATTATCCAGAACCCAGAAAACTTTTATTATAAAGCAAGTCAGTCATGATACAAGGTCTCCATGTGGCCCAGGCCTTATCCTGTCTGCAGGCATCCGTAACATATACATAAAATATACAACTACAGCACAAATTACACTGTAGGCTTTCTTCAGCATTCTCAACATCACAGGCAATTGCCGTTGACCTCACAATAAAAAAAATATATATATATTTCATACCTCCAAATGGCTGTTCCTTTGGCCACTGCAATAGCCGGACATACTCTATACAGTGCTCTGGTAATCTGGGCATAGACGCAATCGTACACATGGGGAAATTAATCTGGAAACAGACAAAACACACAAGACTGGTGTTCAGAAAATGCGTGACATTTTACAGAGATTTTACAGGGCGTCAGCAAATTTGTCCCTATGACACTGGCTGACCTGTTACATGTGCGCTTGGCAGCTGAAGGCATCTGTGTTGGTCCCATGTTCATATGTGTCCGCATTGCTGAGAAAAATGATGTTTTATTATATGCAAATGAGCCTCTAGGAGCAACGGGGGCGTCACCATTACACCTAGAGGCTCTGCTCTATCTGCAACTGCCTGGCCCTGTCAAAGTGCAGAGGGTACAGCCGTTGCAGAGAGAACAGAGCCTCTAGGTGTAATGGTAACGCCCACGTTGCTCCTAGAGGCTCATTTGTATATATTAAAACATCATTTTTCTCAGCACACATGCAACAGGTCAGCCAGTTTCATAGGTACAAATCTGCTGACAGGTGCCCTTTAACATTGGTGATGCATCTTTAGGGGTCTGACCCCCTGGGACCCTCCACAATCAGCAAAAATAAGGGGCTCACAGCACTTCTTAGTTGTATGCACAGCACGATATGTATGAGGGTGCAGAATGGACTTTAGTTTGGCTGCAGTATGAATATCTACTAGGACCGTCACACGCAGATTCGTCCGGGCGGTACTGCCTGCTGATTGGACGCGCTGCGCTCGCGCTCGAGATTCCGGACGCGTTCACGTGCTATCGAGGCTGGCACAGCTGCCAGCGATGATCCATCGCTGGCAGGCTGTAGATGCGATATAAATCGCATCAAACGGCTATATCAGACGCTGTTTTATGAACAGCGTCTGATATAAGCTGCTACCTGGTCCTCTGGTGGTCCCATTTTCTGGGATCGACCACCAGAGGACCAGGTAACTACAGTAAAGTTGCACCAAACACTACACTAACCCCCACCCTCCCACCCTCACCTATTAACCCCTTGATCACCCCATCTAGACCCCTGATCACCCCCTGTCATTGATCACACCCTTGTAAGGCTCCATTCAGACGCCCATATGTGTTTTGCGGATCCGTGATTCGCGGATCCGTGGATTCGCGATCCGTGATTCACGGATCCGTGGATTCACGGATCCGTGGATTCACGGATCCGCGGATCCATCGCGGATCCTCAAAACACGGACACCGGCAATGTGCTTTCCGCATTTTGCAGATCCGCACATTGCCAGAACTATATAGAAAATGCTTTTTCTTGTCCGCAATTGCGGACAAGAATAGGACATGTTCTATATTTTTAGCGAACGGAAGTGCAGACTCGGAAGCGCGGATCCGTAATTCCGATCCGAGCGGGACAAAGTCTGTCCCCATAGAAATGAATGGGTCCGCAATTCCGCTCCGCAAACAGAATTGCGGACGTGTGAATGGGGCATAAGGGTCCCTTATCACCGCCAGTTAGCTAGCTACTTGTTAGGCAGCTAGCGCCCAGCCCACCGCAGCAGTCACTGATTTTGGCAGAGATTTTTCATCCACATTGCGAATGAAAAATCTGTGCCGCTCATTTTTTTTTTTCAGCGCAGAGGCTGAACGGAAAAATCTCATTACCCGTATGCTCAATATACGGAGAATCGCAGAAACTCCTAATGCTGGCCATACGTGTAATGATTATGGAGACCCTCAAATGCCAGGACAGTATAAATACCCCACATGTGACCCCATTTTAGAAAGAAGACACCCGAGGTATTCCGTGAGCGGTATGGTGAGTTCATGGAAAATTTTATTTTTGTCACAAGTTAGTGGAATATGAGACTGTAAAAAAAAAAAAAAACAATTTCCGCTAACTTGTGCCAAATTTTTTTTTCTGTGAACTCGCCATGCCCCTCACGGAATACCTTGGGGTGTCTTCTTTCCACAATGGGGTCACATGTGGGTATTTATACTGCCCTGGCATTTTAGGGGTCCTAAAGCGTGAGAATCCAAATGCGTAAAAATGGCCTCAGAAATCCTAAAGGTACTCATTGGTTTTAGGCCTTTGCGATCTTGGCTGCAAAAGTGTCACATGTGGTATCGCCAGACTCAGGAGAAGTAGGGCATGTGTTTGGGTGTATTTACATATACCCATGCTGGGTGAGAAATATCGCTGTAAACGACAACTTTTTACATTTTTTATTCAAAGTTGTCAATATACAGAGATATTTCTCTCACCCAGCATGGGTATATGTAAAAATACACCCCAAAACACATCGCCCTACTTCTCCTGAGTACGGCGATGCCACATGTGTGACACTTTTTGCAGCCAAGATGCGCAAAGGGCCCAAATTCCAACGAGTACCTTTAGGAGGGTATTTTTACGCATTTTCTTCTCACGCTTTAGGGCCCCTAAATGCCAGGGCAGTATAAATACCCCACATGTGACCCCATTTTGGAAAGAAGACACCCCAAGGTATTCGCTGAGGGGCATAATGAGTTCATGAAAATTAAACTTTTGTCAAAAGTTAGCGGAAAGGGAGACTTTGTGAGAAAAACAATAAAAATCAATTTCCACTAACTTGTGCCAAACAAAAAATATTCTATGAACTCGCCATGCCCCTCATGGAATACCTTGGGGTGTCTTCTTTCCAAAATGGGGTCACATGTGGGTATTTCTACTGCCCTGGCATTTTAGGGCCCTAAAGCGTGAGAAGAAAAATGCGTAAAATGCTCTCCTAAAGGTACTCATTGGTTAGGCTCCTTTGCATCTTGGCTGCAAAGTGTCACTCATGTGGTATCGCCAGATCAGGAGAAGTAGGGCAATGTGTTTGGGGTGTATTTTACATATACCCATGCTGGTGAGAGAAATATCTCTGTATATTGACAACTTTGAATAAAAAATTTAAAAAGTTGTCGCTTACAGCGATATTTCTCACACGCAGCATGGGTATATGTAAAAATACATCCCAAACCACATTGCCCTACTTCTCCTGAGTACGGTGATACCACATGAGTGACACTTTTTTGCAGCCAAGATGCGCAAAGGGGCCCTAAAACCAATGAGTACCTTTAGGATTTCACAGGGCATTTTTACGCATTTGGATTCTCACGCTTTAGGGGCCCCTAAAATGCCAGGTGAGTAGAAATACCCCACATGTGACCCCATTTTGGAAAGAAGACACCCCAAGGTATTCCGTGAGAGGCATGGTGAGTCCACAGAATTTTTATTTTTTGTCACAAGTCAGCGGAAATTGTTTTTTTGTTTTTTTTTTTAATTTTGTTTTTTACAAAGTCTCATATTCCACTAACTTGTGACAAAAAATAAAATTTTACATGAACTCACCATACCCCTCACAGAATACCTTGGGGTGTCTTCTTTCCAAAATGGGGTCACATGTGGGGTATTTATACTGTCCTGGCATTTTAGGGGCCCCTAAAGGGTGAGAAGAAGTCTGGAATCCAAATGCGTAAAAATGCCCTGTGAAATTCTAAAGGTACTCATTGTTTAGGGCTTTTGCATCCAGGCTGCAAAAAGTGGCACACATGGTAGTCGCAGATCAGGAGAAGTAGGCAAGTTTGGGGTGTATTTTTATATATACCATACTTTGTGTGAAAAATATCTCTGTAAACGACAACTTTTAAAAATTTTTATACAAAGTTGACAATTTACAGAGATATTTCTCTCACTCCAACATGGGTATATGTAAAAATACACCCTAAAACACATTGCCCTACTTCTCCTGAGTACGGCGATACCACATAAGTGCCGCTTTTTGCAGCCTGGGTGCGCAAAGGGCCCAAATTCCAACGAGTACCTTTAGGTTTTACATGGCGGCTCACAATTTAGCCCCGCCCAAAATGCCAGAACAGTAAACACACCCCACAAATGACTCCATTTCGAAAGTAGACACCCCAAGGTATTCACTGAGGGGCATAGTGAGTCCGTCTGAGATTTTTTTTTTTTTGCCAGAAGTTATCAGAAATTGAAACTTTTTTTTTTTTTTTTTTCTCAGAAAGTGTCATTTTCCGCTAACTTGTGAAAAAATGAAATGATACATGAACTCACCAAGCCCCTCCGCGAATACTTTGGGGTGTCTTCTTTCTAAAATGGTGTGATTTGGGGGTATTTATACTATCCTGACATTCTAGCACCTGAAGAAACATGACAGGTGCTCAGAAAGTCAGAGCTGCTTCAAAATGCCGAAATTCACTTTTTTGCACCATAGTTTGTAAACGCTTATAACTTTTACCCAAACCAATAAATATACACTTATTGGATTTTTTTATCAAAGACATGTAGAACAATAAATTTAGAGAAAAATTTATATAGAAATGTAGTTTTTTTGAAAAATTTTACAACAGAAAGTGAAAAATGTCATTTTTTTGCAAAAATTTCGGTAATTTTTGATTAATAGCAAAAAAGTAAAAATGTCAGCAGCAATGAAATACCACCAAATGAAAGCTCTATTAGTGAGAAGAAAAGGAGGTAAAATTCATTTGGGTGGTAAGTTGTATGACGGAGCAATAAACGGTGAAAGTAGTGTAGTGCGGAATTGTAAAAAGTGGCCTGGTCATTAAGGGTGTTTAAGCTAGGGGGGCTGAAGTGGATATTTAGTGTGAGACTTACATGCCCCCTTTGCTGCTAATATGCCTACTCTATTAGAGGGAAGTCTCTTATTAATACTCTTTCCTGTCATATCTCTGTGAATACATGGAGTTTATTATCATTATGTACTTGCATTCGCACAGGTTCACAACACCAGGTGCAAATGATGTAATTAAATCCGGGATCCTCACCTGCGGTGGGTACAGTTCTAGAGTACACTCCACACAGGCTGTCATTCCTGGTAAGATAACCCGGGCGTTTCCTTTAAAACCTTCTGTACCGCCGTCTATTAGAGGGATTACCGAACTCTGCTGCAGTACGCCATCATCATTGTTCAGAAGAGACATCTACCAAGGAAGAAAAAAATAATAATAAAAAGACTGTAAAACACTAAAAAAGATTAATAGACAATTGCGTTACTTTTTCCTTTTCTTGTTACTTTGTCCTAGTTTTAATAAATCTCCTCCAATGTCCTGCCACTATGACACCTCTAATTGAGTTATGCTAGTGAGTTTAAAGGGGTTGTGCGGTGAATACGGATGACTGATCCTCAGGATAGGTCATCAACATCAGACCATCGGTTGTTTGTATGAACCCGGCTGATCGGCGGGGGCGCTGGGAGTAGTACCACAACTGATCTAATGTAGACGAACTATCCGGGGGATAGGTCATCAGTATCCTGACAATGCATAAGCCCTTTACTTGCATCCACTAAACACTCCCCCTTCTCAAGTGCCAAACAGGGGGCTGAAGGAATGCAGCTGCTGCCTCTAAAGAGGCTCGCGATATACCACCCGACATGTCTCAACCAGTCAGTACCCCTGGAAAAGATCATTCATTATTATATGCACATGAGCTCTCGCTAGTGCCTCCTACTGGAGACAGATAGTATATAGGGGCTGCTGTTTGACACCCAGCGAGTTTTGCGCACAGGTTGTACTTTAATGAATGGGACCTGTGTATGATACTCGCTGGGCGCCAAATAGCTGCCTCGAAAACTATACTGACCGGCATCTCTGCAAGTTTGATTAATTATAAAATGCCAGTGTTTGTCATATGTAGTGTGCACTTTTTAGGGCGTTTTCTAATTGTGTGCCATGTAGTACATGCGTTTTTCACACCAGACAAACACCGTGCCCAAAGCGTGCTATAAGGATGCATACACACAACTGTAAATGAAGTCCGCATCCATTTTTTTTTTTGTGGACCCAATGTAACAATGCCTATTCTTGTCCGCAAAACAGACAAGAGTAAGACTGTTTTATCTTCTTCGCTGGACTGCAGAACGGACACTCGGATGCAGACAGCACATGGAGTGCTTTCCGCATTTTTTGCGACCTCATTAAAATGAATGAGTCTGCATCTGACCTGCAAAAAAAATGCGCATTGGATGGGGAGCAAAAATACAGTCGTGTGGATGGGGCCCAATACATATGTTAATATAAAATCACTGGGATTTCCTCTGCGCACAGCTCCATGCATTCTGGGGTACTCTGTAATAATGATCAGTGGGGGCCCCAGTAATATAATACTGAGCTCCTCTCTCATGGATAGGTAGTAATAACGGACTGTTATTCAATGTGAATAGAAGGGAATATTTACCAGCATCCCATTTAACCAGCGCCTGGCAATAATGGAGTCCAGACCACACACTATAATATGGAACTCTGAAAAGGTAAGAAGAGCAGAAGCATACAGTCACGCTCAGAATATACATGTGTGCGTTACGAACGACGTAAAGTAATCCTCTCTACCTCTGTAGAAGAATTCATCGTAATCTTGAATCTTTTTATAATGTCTGACATTTCCGTGTGTTAAGGGAAAATGTTAATTCACAGAAGGTTCTGGTGAGAAATTGGGCCTGTACTGAGTGGAGTGCAACAGAACAGAAGGACTCTACTATAGCCACAGCAAAAGAACAAAGTTAAAATAATGTATACTATAAAGACCCCATGAGGGTCCCCATATCCATCCCTATCTCTGTCATTACAGATACATGTTGCAACTCCATTCAACTATATGGGACTGCCAAAGAGTCGGCAAGTATAGCACTTGGCAAACTTCGGTAGTGCCATAGAGATGGGTGGAGGGACAGCGCACATGCACGACCATAGCTCCATTCACTCAAGGACCCTTGTTCTCGTGATCACTGGGGGCCCCAGCAGTCGGTCTCCAACTAGTCAGATACTTATCACCTATCCTGTGTGCTGCGGGGGGACAAAAAGGCTAAAATGTGTTAAGCAAAGGATACGGTGTGACACAACAGTCAGGTATTCTGCTGTTTATAAATTCAGCCGCAACCTCGGCTTTGGGTCTTCCAACATCCTTAGGTCTGAAAAGCAGAATGAAAAAGAATCTGTTAGAACCGGAATAGATGCAGTGATATAGCAATGAACATGGTGCCAACACCCAGCAACTAGATGATCCTGTTAAAATGGGTTGTTTCAAAGCAACCCTGTGCCAATATCTACTATTTGGGTATACAGGTATCAATGGTGTCCAAAGTCCAGGAACCTCCTCTCCTTAAAGGACTATTCCCATCTTATAAAGTGATCTTCTATTGCTAGGATATGCCATCACTTTAAGAACAACCTCTGGGATCCCACCGATCCAGAAATTGGTGGGGGCGCAGCGCGGTTTTTCCCTGCACAGTGACCCTCGCGGCCATTACAGTGCAGTGCAATCGACTTGTCTCCATTATTCTCAGGATTGATGGAGACTCGAATGAACTAAAGCCGAGAGCCCCCCAAAAAGAGAGTCTCTCACTTACTGGCAGATGCAGATCTTCCATGTAATACTACATGATAGTAACAAGACGTTGTCTAATGAGACGACTCCTATAGACCTCATGCAACAAAGAAAAGAAAATGCCGGCATCACTTACCGGAACAAGAACTGTCTATTCAAATTAGAGACGTCTATGGTGTCCATATCGATGACATGGATCTGCCGAAACCCTGACAGGGCCTGACGGGTGAAGAGAAAGCTGTTACTGACATATCACGTAATCCTGTTGGTGCATTTTCATCTTTCCCACTGAACAACTCTACAGATCAGAGACCAGACTGCTCTAATAGCCCATTACTCAGAAGGAGGTATTGATCCAGTGGTGCATTTACCATCAATACTGGGGCACTCATCTCCATCCCTAGTTATCCCAGAAACCATCAATGGATGCTTAGCGGACATCATTATTAGAAAACTGCCTTTAGTAAAGAGGGGTATTACTTACATAAACTGGTCATATCTGCCTTCACCTCGTACGGGCCGTATCAGCAGGCAATGATCTGGAAAGAACCGTTCATTCCTGATCACTGCCTGCTCGTCAGAGGAAGTGAGAGCAGCATTTACATGCAGCCATCATCTCCACTCTATGGAGACGAGACAACGCTATTGTGAGTGCTCGTCCCCGTACAGAATGATTGCTTTTGGGCTGCAGATCACTGTTTAGACAGCACAATGTCCTGCCCAGAAATTAGGATTTTGTTGACTGGCGTCACCTTAACACCTCCTTGCCAATAACTGCCCCAACTGTTGGCCCTTGTAAAGGGGTCTTAGCCCTCAGTTAAGATATCCAATGTCACAGTAATGCAATAAGTCCTATTTAAAGCACAGACAATTAGACAATGTCCCTAACAACCCACCCTAGCAGTCCCAGCATAGTCACTTTACCACTTGTTTAAATCATTTTCTATGGGGGTTCTCCATTCCATCCAATCACTACCCGTACAAAGGGTCCATTGAAAATAAACGTAATTACAAAGTCTCCCCACCCCCTCATGGGACCCCCAGCAATCAGCTGTGATCTGTGGGGAAGCATTAAAGGGTTTGTCCCATCTCAGACAATGGGGGCATATCGCTAGGATATGCCCCCATTGTTTGATAGGTGCGGATCCCACCGCTGGGACCCGCACCTATATCGAGAACGGAGACCTGAAAGTGAAGGAGGGCGCACTGTGCATGCGCAGCCGCCCTCTATTCATTTTCTATGGGGCTGGCGAATATAGCCGAGCGCTGGCTCGGCCATTTCCGTCGGCCCCATAGAAATGAATGGGAGCATGGGCCGCGCATGCACAGTACAATCCCATTCACTTCTATGGGAGCAGAGCTTGGTGGTGGATGGACCCCGGGAAATATGGGGTCCTCCAGCCACAGTTCTCCGTGCTCCGTTCTCGATATAGGTGCGGGTCCCAGCAGTGGGATCCGCACCTATTAGACAATGGGGGCATATCCTAGCGATATGCCCCCATTGTCTGAGATGGGAATACCCCTTTAACAGAAAGTGTTTAACTTGCCAGCAGCGCCACCATAGCCGAAAAGGAGAATTACACTATGTCCATTCACATGAATCGCTTGCCTGTGTGATGCAGAACAGGACAGGTCCTCCAGAAGGAGAAGCCACAACTCAAGATCCAGAACAGGGGACCCCCTTTAGGGTATTTCAAAATTACACTACTGATGGCCTATACTATTTTTACACCCAGATTGCACTAATTTTAAATGATTACATATCTGTAGTCTTCCTATATATATATATAAAGGCTCATGCACACGACCGTTGGACGTTTTGTGGTCCGTAAACATGGATATTGGCCGTGTGCATTCCGTATTTTGCTGACCAGAACAGCTGACCCCTAATAGAACAGTCCTGTCCTTGTCCGTAATGCGGACAATAATAGGACATGTTCTATTTTTTTGTGGAACGTATATATGAAAGCGGAAGGCACATTTCCGTTTTTTGCAGCCCCAGTGAAGTGACTGGTTATTCATACGGGCCGCAAATAAGACGGTACGACAAAAAATATGTTCGTGTGCATAAGCCCTAAGGCTATTTTCACACTAGCGGCAGGATAGATCCGCCTGTCGGATCCGTCCTGCCGCTAGTTCAAGTGTGTCGCCGGACTGCCACTCTGTCCCCATTGGCTATAATGGGGGCGGAGTTCCGGCACAGCACAGCAGCACAAGGCGAGAGGCCGCCTGACTAAAACTAGGACATGTCCGACATTTAGTCCCGCGTGCACTGCCGAGCTGCGTCGGAACTCCGACCCCATTACAGTCAATGGGGACAGAGCGGCAGTCCGGCGACACACTTGAACTATCGGCAGGACAGATCCGCCTGTAGGATCCGTCCTGCGCTAGTGTGAAAATAGCCTAAGTCGTGTGCGCTAGGAGCAGCCTTGCTAATCTCATCTCTACTGTAAGTTTACACCGCATTGACTTAAACGTACAGAATATCAAATAAATTACCAGATTTTTGAGGAGTTCACACCCCAATCCCCCAGCTCCAACAACCAGCAGTTTACAGGTTTCTAAGAGAAACTGCAGAGACTGGAAAGAGAGAAACAGATTAGTACAGACATGTAACGGTATAAAAGCCATATAGTATATCTGGGGCAATTACTCGCTCTACTTGTCCAGCTGGCAAAAAAAATAAACTGTAACAAAAGGGTCAGACTTAAGTTAAAGGTTATGGACATTTTCGGAGTAATTTTTTTAAATTATTGCATTTTACTCATTTTGGGGTAAAATAATTTTTTCGATTGTTCTTTATTAAACCTTTTCAGCCATTTTGGATATAGGAGTTTAAAAATCGGTCCGTTTTTTCTGCATCTTTTTCTAACGGGCACGTGTGATCCATGTCATTTTGATACAGCCATGTATAGGTTTGTTTGGTTTTTCCTGTGCAGAATTTTAACAAAAATCTTTTCACCATAAAAATCAGTCCGCTTGCAAAGGATCTCTTCTCAGTCCCGTCAGCTGATGGCTCATGTGAAAATGGTTGAAAATTTGTAATAAAGACCAATTTGAAAAAAAATATATATATATTATTTTTAGCCCAAAATTAATAAAATAAAAAAAAAACAACTGCCCCGAAGGTGTACATAACCTTTAAAATATTAAAAATACCGTGCTGATCCTGCATCTCATCTACAAAAAAAATCTCCATCCAGGAGGGTTTTTCATTAGGAGAAAATAAGGGATAGCTGTATAGCTATGGGAATAACAGACAGACACTTTCGAGCATGCCCTCAATTGCAAACATTTCTAAAAAAAAAATGAAGCAAAACCAAAGTAGTGATTTAAAATCTATTTTTTTTAATATATATATATATATACAGCTTCTATGCAACCCTGTGTGTCTCCATGGCTACAGACTACAGAACCCCGAGTAGTCTGATGTTGCAGTCACCCTCTCTCCCATTTTTTTCACTGCTTCCATGGTGGATTTGCGTGGCCCGATTATCAGGAACGAGCCCGTCTAAAGGTGCCGCAGATCACCCAATGAACGAGCGAAATGCTTGTTGATCGGGTGAAGTGATCTGAGGTGTGGACGCCTCAATCGCTGTTCCTGGGCAGCAGATCGACCTGTCTAAGGCTAGGTTCACACGACGACATTTGTCGCGCGACAATTTTTATTATGGGAGTCTATGGTGTCACATTGCGACAAGCAACATGCTGCGACTGCGACGCGACAGTCGCAAAAAATCCATTAAAGATGGGTTTTTCTGCGACTGTCGCGTCGCAGTCGCGGCATGTCGCAATGCAACACCATAGACTCCCATTATAAAAATTGTCGCGCGCGACAAATGTTGCAGTGAAGTTGTGCCCTTATTCGTCTGAACCTAGTCTAAACAGCACTCTGCGTGTAAATGCACCGCTTCACCTCCACGTAATGAGCAGCCGACGGCCAAGAAGGAACGCATCCTTCCCGACAAACTGCTGCTCCTCGCGTGGTTTAAATGCAGCATAAGATGTATGGACTGAAGGATCAGACTACACACAGCAACTGTTCGTAGTCTGTAACCATGGAGACACACAAGTCTGTAAATACCAAACAATGGGATATTTTTTTTTAAAGAAAGGCTAGATCAGGGATGGCCAACCAGAGGCTCTCCAGCTGCTGTAAAACTACAACTCCCACCATGCCCTGCTGTAGGCAGTATTGGACATGCTGGGAGTTGTAGTTTCGCATCAGCTGGGAAGAAATAGCATAATGTGCTTGCAATGGGGGGCGTACCAATCCGTCTGCTAGTAGCTCCTCTGCTCAGTACAGGTTGCGGTTATGCTCACGCAGGCAGAACAAAGCTCATCACAAGACACAGAGGGAACAACAGAGTCAGCGGCAAAGCTACAAATACATGAATGGAAATGTCGGGGTTCTCACTTCGTTGCTTGGTTCGAACTCGGGGTGTGTGAAAGGTCCTGATCGCTCGAGGAACTTCTTAACATGGTTCCAGCGACCTTCCCAGTCTCCAGTGTCCCCACACCCAACATCCACAGCCATTCTGCATAGAACACAGGACAGTTCACTACATGGACATGAACGTTACATGAGTTTTCTGAGACCACAACCACCACATACACGGGTCCTGCGGTATGACAGCCGCGGGCCTCACTTACCTAGCAACGGATTATAGCGGGGGAAGCCTTAAAAAGGGAAACTCAAGAGCGGAAGGGCAAATACTTATCACTTGCATTGTATGGCTACTTAAAGAGGACCGGTCGCCTCTCCTGACACGCCGGCTTCAGTAAGTACTTGCATTCTCCATGAAAATACCTTGGGAGCATCTATTCTGATAACTCCTTATTGTGCCTTTCCTCTATTATTCCTCATAGAAGCTAGGATTATATTGACCACTGAGAGTTTCTGAGTGGAGGGATGTCCCTACACACTCCGACATTATCCGATCAGTGCTGCCAGTGCCAGACGGTGAAGGGACACAGCCTTTTGTCTATAGACAGGGTAACACCCAGTTGTCAATCTAGGCAAGGGCGACACGGATCGCAGAGTAGCGGTGATCACATAGAAGTCAATGGGATCGCAGTGGCAGACTTAAGAAATCCAACACGGCTGGACTTCCGCGGCGACACGGTTCATTTCTATGGCCTCACCGTTGCTCAGCGATCCTGGCTGCGACCAGTGTTGCCGTGTAGCCCTTGCCTTATTATGTTTCCAAGAGGAATAATAGTGGAACAGCTCCATTCAGAGTTCTAAAAAAAAAAAAAAAAAAAAATCTGAATTGTTATTTCATGGACATGTAAGTATTTACTTAATGTGACATGTAAGGGGAGCTGATAGGACCTCAGTATCAATGCCAGCACATGCCGTATCAACAGGCCAGGCGACCTACTGCCCCATCTAAGTTTGAAAAGTTTTTCTTTCTCAACAACTTTGCATTTCTTTGTGTAACATTAAGGCCAGTTTCTGTAAAAAAAAAAATCACAGTTTAGCATCTGCAACAACCTAACGCCCCATTAGGGCTGGCCTAACGGTAACTGGTGCCCTGAATGGAAGGTGCAGGCGCCACCACCAACTTAATTTTTTTTTTTACAGTATCTTATAGGTGCCATGATAATAAGGCCTCATGCACACGACCGTATGTTTGGTCTGCGTCCGCCCCTCATATTTTGCGGCTCGGGCGCGGACCTATTCACTTCAATGGGGCCGCAAAAGATGCGGACTGCACTCCGTGTGCTGTCCACATCCGTTGCTCCGATCCGTGGCCCCGCAAAAAAAATAGAGCATGTCCTATTCTTGTCCGTTTTGCAGACAAGAATAGGCATTTCTACAATGGGCCGCGTTCCGTTCCGCAAATTGCAGAACGGAACGCGGAGCAGCTTCCGTGTTTTGCGGACCAACGGTCGTGTGCATGAGGCCTTAGGGTCGGACCACTTTGCCCAGGTGACAATATCACGGGGTCACACTGTGACTTCACAGGTATTGATTATGGTGGTGTTAGAACACGTGACATGAGGCGACTGCAAGAACCTAATCTGCAGGATTTGTGGTCGCAGATAGCAAATCACAGACATGAATGTAAGTCACGTGCGACTGCATCTCACTTCAATGGCCCTAAAAGGGTTATCTAATTCCGGTTTCTGGTCATTTTATATAAAACCTAGGGATAAAGTTAACTAACACTCTGAATAGCTATATGCCCTACGGTTACTTATGCCGAGAGTGCCTGGCAATTTACTGATGACAATTGGATACAGAATATAGTTGTAAGAGCAACAACCTGATACAATAAAATCTCAGATCGCCGTAGCACAACAGCTTAAGGGCTCGTTCACGCGACCGTATGGTTTTGCGATCTGTTTTTAATGGATCAGTTTTTCAGTTTTTGGTTTCAGTAGTGTTTTCGTTTGTGATCCGTTTCTTTGCGAATCGCAAAAGGAAACGGAAGTATATAATAATGTTTTAACAGTAAGTACATTGAAAAATTGGGCTGGGCATAACATTTTCAATAGATGCTTCCGCAAAAACGGAACGGATACGGAAGACATACGGATGCATTCGGGTTTTTTTTACAGCCCCATTGACTTGAATGGAGCCACGGAACGTGATTTGCGGGCAATAATAGGACATGACTCAAAATATAGCGGAATGGAAAAACGGAAACGGCATGCATACGGAGTACATGCAGTTTGTTTTGCGGACCCATTGAAATTAATGGTTCCGTATACGGACGGTGTACTGAACGCAAAAAACGTTGGTGTGAACGAGCCCTAAGGGATGTGAAGTGAATATCCCTGAGTGATCTCCCAGATACCATAATAAATTCCAGTGAGATCGAAAGGGAATAATAATATACAGTATATTGAGTTAGTGGAATAACAAACACAGAACTCTATTGCATTATACTGTATGACCATTTTTATTTTTACATTTGTTTTGGGCTTAAAATAAACAATCAATTTTATGTTTTAAATAAAATGACCAGAAACAGGAATTAGATTCTATTGAACTATAGATTATTGATTAATCCCAGGTCCATACTGGGCGTTTTATTTCTGGCTTTGCATCTCACTTCGCTACAGATCAGCAACTGTTTGTCTATTGAGCGCCAAGAATCCTAAATCCAATGCGACTCCCGGCCAAATCGCACCCAAAAATAGTCCCGCGAATCGGACAAATCATGCAATTTTTGTATGAGGCTTGATGTGAAGTGACCCAATTCACCAGGCGGCCCAAGCCTAAGGATTCAGTCCAGTGCAATATTTATTTCATGCCCTTTAGAGGGGTTGTACGGTATTACAAAACATGGCTGCTTTCTTCCAGAAATAGGGCCACTTCTGCCCAGGGCCTTGGTGTGGCGCTGCAGCTCAGCCCCATTCACTTGGGCATCGCAGACACAGCTGATCGCCTGGAGCGGTGTGTCCTCAGCAAAGCACCCATGCTGTTTAAAGATGACCTGTCCCGTCTCCTGATACGTCTGGTTTAGTAACTACTAGCATTTCTCAATAGTAATAACTATCCTAGAGCGTCTATTCTTATGACTGTGTTGTACTATTCCTCTATTATTCATACTAGAAGTTTATTAATAATGATACAACTGGGTGTTACCAGCTGGGGGTGTGACACCAGCAGCACTGATTGGATAGTATCAGACCGTGCAGGACCCCCACCCGCGACTGGTAACACCCAGTTGTACCTTTATCCATAAGCTCCTAGGAGGAATAGAGGAATGGCACAACATAGAGTGAAAAGAAAAGATTCCCCAGGACTGTTAATACACGGGGAATGCAAGTAATTACTAAAAGGACAGCAAATCCTAAAAATTAAAGGTCCCAGTGCGTCAGAGAAAGCAGTGATCTGATTGGTTACATTAATGCTTTATCCAAGTGGCTGACAGCGGCACTCCACAGACGTCAATGGAAATCGGGGGCTACAGAGTTTTGTGTTTTCTAGTTTAAATAAGAAACAGGCACAGACCCTTATAGTGGGGAAACAAAGATCCCCCCCCCTCGGGTGATACCTATACCTATGTGACCCCAATGAAAACAGCAGTTCCCGCAACATCTACTTTAATTCACAGGATACGCCTTCAGTTTATGATTGGGGGGTTCTGACCTCTGGAGCCTCCTTATCCACCGATTCTACGCTGCACCCCGTCCACTATTCTTCCAACGCAGAGCGGCAGCCCAGCCAGACGCTCACCGCTCAGCTGGGTGGTCGGAAGGGTTGTGAAGGGGCTGCAGAGCTGAATCAGTGCTGCAGCCACTTCATTCTCAGGATTAGTCGGGGGCCCTCACTTCATTAAAGGGGTGTTTCCTCAACACCGAGAGGTTCCAGATTTATTTTAGGGGGTTACCAGACAGGATCCTCATTAAAAATAATCATTTATTACACGCCCTAATTCACATTAGTGAATTTACCTATCCCGTGGCGATCAGCTTGCCAAGCACAGTTCCGCGCAGGCAAGTAGCGGCGGTGCTTGGGATTGCAGCCCTGATCCGCTCATTTGAAGGAGACTGAGACACAAACCCAAAAGTTTGGCTTCGGATTTTGAAACAGTAATTTATGCGCAAAACCGAACTGACACGTCACAAGCCCAAGACTAAGCAAGTCTCGTGTCTCCAGGACTGTGACAAGGGGACATCCTCTGCGTCTGGAGGAAAGAAGGTTTGTACACAAACATAGAAGAGGATTCTTTACGGTAAGAGCAGTGAGACTATGGAGCTCTCTGCCTGAGGAGGTGGTGATGGTGAGTACAAAAAAGGAATTCAAGAGGGGCCTGGATGCATTCCTGGAGTGTAATAATATTACAGGCTACAGCTACTAGAGAGGGGTCGTTGATCCAGGGAGTACTTCTGTCCTCTGGATCAACTAGCAGGATGACAGGCCGAACTGGATGGACAGATGTCTTTTTTCGGCCTTATGTACTATGTTACTTGTGGCGAGAAGAACAAGGCCTCGGCAGAGCTAATACATTCATTGCGGAACAGAGCGCATATTCTGAACGAAGTTTTCAAACGAATCAGATTTGTATGGAGCAGTCCAAGGCCTTATTCACACGTCCGTAGTGTTTATGGATCCACAGGACATGCTCTACTTTTTTGCGGGGCTGCGGCCGTAAGATCGGCGGCGCTCTCCGCATCGTTCCGTGCCCCATTCACAGTCAATGGGTCCGCATGTATTCCGCAGAATTGCGGAATACATGCGGACATATATGCGACGTGTGAATAAGGCCTAAACCCGAGTCACTCAAGCTTACTGATGAGCTATCAATGGGGCTGAGCTGCGACTACGCCATGTGACCGATGAACGTCGGTGATTTTTCAAACAGCTGATCCGTGGGGACCCAGTTGTCGGACCCCCATCAATCAGATACTGATGACCTATTCAGAGAATAGTCCATCAGTATAAGGCCTTTTGCACACAAACGTATGGTTTTGCGGCCTGCAAAAAATACATATGACGTCCGTGTGCATTCCGTATTGTGCGGAACGGTACATCTGGCCCCTAATAGAACAGTCCTATCCTTGTCCGTGATGCAGGCAATAATAGGACATGTTCTATGTTTGAACGGAAGAAAATACGGACATGGAATGCATACGGAGTACCTTCCATTTTTTTTGCGGACCCATTGAAATGAATGGTTCCCTATACGGACCGTAAACTCGCAAAAGAAAACGTTTGTATGAAAGAGGTCTAAGAAGCTCGGAATCAACGAATGTGCCGTCACTAGCCTAGAAAAGGCCGTGGCGCTCTGCAGGCAGATATTGATGACCTGTGGATATGCGCACGTACTTTATCACTGGGAGAACCCCTTAAAGGGCTCGTCCATACAGCAGATTTTTTTTGTGTGTGGATTTCTACATTGAAATTCGCTCACAACCCGCACTCCCCCTCATTCTGCCCTGGATGATTTCTGTGCAGATTTGCAGACGGTCAGGAAGGGGCGGGTCTCTTCTTGGTGCAGAAACGGCGGAGCATCTGTGGCTCGCAAAATGCAAAACCGCATCAGAAGGTTAGCTGTGCGAACACACCCCAATACCGTGATGGCTAACCTCATTCACTCGCACTCCAGCTGTGGTAAAACTACGACTCCCAAGATGTGCACTTGCTTGGCCATAGAAATGAATGGAGCATGCTGGGAGTCGTAGTTTCTCCACAGCTGGAGTGCCGGAGGTTAGCCATCACTGCAAATTTTGGTATTATTTTGGGGGGGACCCGCACCTATTTTAGCAATATGCCCCTAATGTCACGGGACATCCCCTTTAATCTAGACTCTGCCTTGTTTTCCTATTGGCCACCCCAAAAAAATAAAATAATCTATATTTTTTTATTCCCCCCCCCCCCCCATTTTGGGGGCCTATGGATGACGTATGCCACAGGAAAGCCATCATCATGAAACCAAAGAGGTAATAAAAACAGAAAGGGAAACAAGAATAACAAAAGCCTAATGTATATAAAATAGCAAGTCATTAATATGCATAGCTCTCATGATTGACAGGTGGCTTAGCCCCTCCCCTTTGTACATTAGAGGGCTTCTACAGATTTTTGCCTAAGGGGTTTTGTTTTCCTGTTTGCTTCAAACCTGTCCATGTCCTAACACCTCCCCTGTGCCAGCACTAACTTGTCAGACAGCTCTTCTATCCGCCTTCTTTTCTTCTCCCTAAAAAGAGAGAGAGAGAATAAAAGAAGGGTTTGGAGGGCGCGCTCCTGGCCTGTGACACAGAGGGGGACGGGGAGGAGAGAGGGAGCCGGGGGCTCACAGCGCAGACACAGATACTCACGGCTCTACAGCATCCGCCATATTTGCCTGAGCCTCTCTCTTCCCACAATGCATCGGCGCGCGGGAGGCGTGGCCAAGCCTCTAAAGGCCGTAACGTGCCGCCAACCGCTGGGCTTTATTTTTTTTTTCAACAATAACTTTATTACTAACATGACATAGCACACAACCTCTGCGGTGTATGGGCTCACGGGTCAGGTCGGTGACGCTGGTGGATAAACGTAGAGACCAGGGGGGAAATAAAAAGTTGCTATGGGACTACGCGCCATTTTGCCAGCCACAATATGGCGGCCTGCTGCTGCTAAGTGGCATAGCGACCTCTAGCGTCTGTTTGGGGTTGACGACTACGTTTCGCGCATGCGCTCCTGTCCGGTGAGGTAATCGGGCTGCGGAAGAATTGCGCGCGTGCGCAGTTCCTCTCGTCCCCCCCTGAAATTTTTCAGGCTGCTTGAACATGGACGTGCAGGTAGCGCCGCTGCGGGCCTGGGGGGATTTCTTCCCGGGCTCCGACCGCTTCGGACGGCCAGACTTTAAAGACATCTCAAAATGGAATAATAGAGTGGTGAGCAACCTGCTGTATTACCAGACCAATTACCTGGTCCTGGCCGCGGCCGTCATCTGCCTGGTGGGGTAAGTAGGGATGATGGAGCAATTAAAGGGTGGGGTGAGATGGGGGAGGGGGTCACTGGGGTGACAGGACCCTGCACAGTGTAATGACTAGTTCTCCAGCTGATGAGGAAGACGCCCCCTGGAGGCCATGCTGGTACTTGTGGTTGTGCCCATAGAGTAGTATTGATGAGCAAATCGTCACTGCACAAATTATAATCTGAAATCCCATAATCCTAGGGGGTATTTGGAAAAACAAACAAATTGCATTAAAAAAAAGTCTCTGTTGTGCATCTGCAGCACCGCCCTGCGACTTGGACCGGAAGGTGAAGTGTCACCATGCGATTTTAGTATTGCTGAGTGAATGTCTGATGCCAATCTTCTTGTGTTAGATTGCGGAAAATGTCACCTGCAGGGGCGTAGCTACAGGGCAAGAGGCTGCTTTGGGGCCCCAGCTCAGAAGGGGCCCACCCAGGATGAGGGCTAAAAGCTTTTATGGTCCGGGCCCCGTCAATAGTATTATAACATGACATTATATAAAGAGAAATGGATGGAGCGGCCGCCGGGCCTTGTCTGACTAGCCAGAATGTACTGGGGGTGGCCCCTGTGGGGCCCAGTCATTTCAAGTTGCGCCACTGATCTACTGGTAATTTAGCTTCATGTAACAGTTGTAACGACACTGCATCTGTGGAGCTGCGGAGTATCCCAGAGGTCACCACCGACCTGCGCCCCACATCTTTAGAGCCAGTACCGGTCCACCCTCCTCTCCCCACAATGCATGGGTAACTTTCTCATACAGCCTCAGTGCTGAGCGGCCCAAGACTGCAGAGGCCAGGGATTGGCTGCAGCGGTATGCGAGACTTCAATGGCTGCGGCCTGGAGAAGGACGCGCAGTGCAGAATCAGAGGGGCTGGAAAGGTGACTGGCGGCGTTTTTCAATATTATTTTAGGGCTTTAATAAAACAAATAACGTGGGCAACCCCTTTAATAGCATCTAAAAGGGTATTCCCATCTTGGACAATGGGGGCATATCGCTAGCATATGCCCCCATTGGGACCTGCACCTATATCGAGAACGGAGCGGGGAGAGCTGTGGCTGGAGGACCCCAGGGTCCGTCCACCACCCAGCGCTTCTTACCGCCTCTCCCATAGAAGTGAATGGGAGTGTACTGCGCATGCGCGGCCCATGCTCCCATTCATTTCTATGAGGCCGACGGAAATGGGCTCGGCTATTTTCAGCGTCCTCATAGAAATGAATGGACGGCGGCTGCGCATGCTCCTTCACTTTTGGGGCTCTGTTCTCTATATAGGTGTGGGACCTGCACCTATAAGGCAATGGGGGCATATCCTAGCGATATGCCCCCATTGTCCCAGATGGGAATACCCCTTTAAAGAGATGCTTTACAGCTATGGACCATAGGAACCTGTTGACTGGAGATCATCCACGGGAGACTGTTGTGGGCATGCTTTGTGACCTGGGAGGGGAGCAGATGTGCTGCGACCAATCACTATTGTCAATTCTGTGTTAAGGGAGGTTAAAAAATGATTTAAAGGGGTTTCTTAGGACTTTAATAATGATGGCTGTCATCAGTATCTGATTGTGGGGGTCCGACACCCCGGCTGTATGAACAGGCTGCTTCTTTACAGTTTACCAAGCACAGCGCCATACTTTGGATAGTGGATGTGCTTGGTATTGTACCACGGGCTCATTCACATGAATGGGTCTGAGCTGCGCCTAGGTCATGTGACTGATAAATGTGACGTCACTGTCCTAGGAAGGGGCCACAGAGCTCGTCGGCCTCTTCAAACAGCTTATTGGCGGGGTGCAGACCCTCACCGATCAGATAATGATGACTGAGAATTGCTACTTGAGCAGTCGCAGTAGTGCATGGCACTGTAGTGTGCGCTGGCACGCCCGTTGGAGGGCACTGTTCATGCGGCAGTATAGAAAAAGAATGAAACGGATTAAGACTTGGCTCGCTTGGCACAAGGCTTGTTCTGTAGAGCCCTGACCAAGCTGGCATCGCTGTGTAGTTACCGTGTATATTACCAGTCTGATGGCGGCGCTGCAATGTTGATGACGTCACTATTCATCGGCGTGGACGAGGCGGACTTGAGTTGATTTAGGGGGTGTGGCCAGATAAGAGTGGGGCTTACACGTGAACGTTAGCTGCGCCGCCCCTGGCAGCTAACAGGGGTCTGTTTGTCGCTGACTGCGTTTCGGCACTATCATAAATCCCGTATCCTGGCTGTTCTACCATATTCGGGTGTGATGGCGAGGCTGCCATGTGTCACCCACTTTGTAGTGACCTCTTTTCACCTGTCTGCCCCATCATTGACTGCCCGCGCTGCCAGGCTTAGATGCCCAGGACAGCCCTGTTTAGCATTAGTTTACGTGTTGTCAGGGCGGATGCAATCAATAGTTATTGGCAAAGCCTGGGAATCCTTTAAGGCCACTCGTGATCCCTGGGGATCTTCTAATCCGCGCTGTAATGCTCACAGAGGGTCATCCCCGGAGAGGCAAATATAGCACCGTCTGATACTGTCACCTAATCTTATGCTCAGGAGGTTCGCACGAAAGGCCAAATTATAGCCGGCAAACCCAGGCCTAGAAAAAAGGGTCTGTTTCTTTTTTTAAAGCGGCGCCACTCTCTTCTTTAGGCTATGTCTGGTATTGCAGCTCTGCCCCATTCACTTCAGTGGAGCCACAAGGACAGGTATGCCCGGCAGACGTGTTTTTCTAATCTTGGACGCCCCCTTTAAAGGTCTGGCATAAAGGGACACAAAAAGTCACTCAAAATGTGGGCCCACCTGAGAAGCCGCGGCCAGCCGAGCCTCTCGTCCGCAGCGACTGCTGCATGGAAGATGTAGTATTCCACATCATAGGTTCTCCCTTAATGCATATCGCCCAAGCGCTGCGCAGACGGATCGGCAACCTATGGCACTCCAGTTGCTGTGCAACTACAACTCCCAGCATGCACATTTACATGGCTGTTCTTGGAACTCCCATAAAAGGGGATTCTGGGAGTTGTAGTCTCGGAATAGCTGTAGTGCTGGAGGTTGCTGATCCACTACAACATCAGGGAGTGATTTCAGCTCTGAAGCCTGCGGAATTGTGAATGTAACTCCGGACTATAATACAGGCGGTAAAGAGTCCCTCCATTATCTGGTTGATTACTGATCAAAGGTGGACATAAGCCAAACAAACAATCTAAATACAATATCTAACAGTAGATACAGGAGGGCATGTGGACGCTGCTCTCCTGTGCACTGAAACTACAACTCCCAGCAGGCTTGAGAGCTACGATTTGGCGGCTACTGCCATCCAGCATTTTGTGGGATTTCTATTTACGTGGCACCGTTTAGGAGTTGGCTGTGTGGGCGCTCATCTGTTACTGGTCTCTTCCTGCGGCCTTGATGATATTCACTTTTTCCAGGCCGTTATGAGCTGTTTGTCATCTATATTTGGCTCGTGCCTTTTTACGTGTCCCGAACCCCCCCCCCCCCCCCCTCAGATCTGCTGTACGCTGCTGGTAAAGGAAGGCGGCCAAGTCCTCATCGGGTTGCAGTGAATGTAATGACAGAGTGAGCGGAGCAGGTGGGGGGCAGGGTGGCAAATAACTGGGGGCAGTCTGGGAAGAGTTGGATCTATATGTGTGTGATATATATATATTAGGGCTGCACGATGTGGGAATTTTGTGCGATTGCGATTTGGGCCCTAAAATTGCGATAACGATATGCGATGCAATATTTTAAGGGAACTGTGTTAGAGGTCTATCTGCTTGGATTTTCAAGGCAGAAGCGCACACAGATGACTGATAATGTGAAATGTAGTTATGCTGAACTCAAGAACTGAAATGCGCAGTGTTTTTCAAAATAAAATACATATTTGCATTACTGCAAAAGTACAAAATAAAATACAAATAAGTAAAATAGAATAGATATAAGAACATGTGTTCATTAAAATAACGACTTTCCTCCAGCCCCTCCTCCCTCCCGCACTGTAACTGATGTATCGCTGGCCGCGCTGTGCAGCCTCCGGCCCCTCCTCCCTCCCGCACTGTAACTGATGTATCGCTGGCCGCGCTGTGCAGCCTCCAGCCCCTCCTCCCGCACTGTAACTGATGTATCGCCGGCCGCGCTGTGCAGCCTCCAGCCCCTCCTCCCTCCCGCACTGTAACTGATGTATCGCCGGCCGCGCTGTGCAGCCTCCAGCCCCTCCTCCCGCACTGTAACTGATGTATCGCCGGCCGCGCTGTGCAGCCTCCAGCCCCTCCTCCCGCACTGTAACTGATGTATCGCCGGCCGCGCTGTGCAGCCTCCAGCCCCTCCTTCCTCCCGCACTGTAACTGATGTATCGCCGGCCGCGCTGTGCAGCCTCCGGCCCCTCCTCCCGCACTGTAACTGATGTATCGCCGGCCGCGCTGTGAAGCCTCCGGCTAGGGGTGGGACGATATGGCGATATAGACGATATGCGATATGAATTTGTGCCACGATATCGATTTTGTCTATATCGCCATATCGCGGTAGAACATGGTATGCGCCGCTCTCGGCGCATACCATGTTCTCCTGAGATGGCACAGTGGAGAAGGAGGGAGTCCGTCCCTCCCTCCTCACTGAGAGCAGCCAATGAGAGAGGAGGGGAGGAACTGTAGCCACTGCTACCAATGAGAGCGGAGGAGGGGAGGGACTGTGGCCTGTGGCAGAACGTCACAGGCAGGGAGAAGGAACGCCCAGGGAGAGAAGCTGATGTCTCCTCCCTGGTGTTCCCACCATGTGACGTGGGCCAGAGCGGGCGAACGGAGCCCCGCACAGACATAATAGTAAGTGCCCCCTATGTGCCCCCTAATTAAAGGTCCTATATGCACATGCAGGCCATATCCTATACCCGCTTCTATGACTGCCTGCTGCGATCCGCCGCAATTAACCCCTCAGAACCTGAGGGGTTAATTGTGGTGAATCGCAGAGTGCAGTCACAGAGGCCCAGTATGGTATATGGCCGGCACATGCAGGCTACGTTTCTATTCCTCATTGGTGGCACAGTGGCCCCCTCCCCCCCCCCCGATCATTGGTGGCAGTTGTGATCGGAGCCCCAGCAGTGTAATGCTGGGGCTCCGATCGGTTACCATGGCAGCCAGGACACTACTGATGTCCTGGCTGCCATGGGGGCTCCCTGCTGCTGTGTGCACAGAGCACAGGGCAGCAGGGACAGTGTCAAGTCCTATTTACCCTGACAGAGAGAGGTGAATAGGACAAGGGTTCTAGCCCCTAAGGAGGCTAAATAGTTAAATAAAAAGTTGAAGAAAAAAAAAATAAAAAAAATTTAACAACCCTCCCTCCAATATAGAAAATTTATATCGCGATATATATCGCATATCGCACATGCTTCATATTATATCGCAATATAAATTTTAGGCCATATCGCCCACCCCTACCTCCGGCCCCTCCTCCCTCCCGCACTGTAACTGATGTATCGCCGGCCTCGCTGTGCAGCCTCCGGCCCCTCCTCCCTCCCCGCACTGTAACTGATGTATCACCGGCCGCGCTGTGCAGCCTCCGGCCCCTCCCCGCACTGTAACCGATGTATCGCCGGCCGCGCTGTGCAGCCTCCAGCCTCTCCTCCCTCCCGCACTGTAACTGATGTATCGCCGGCCGCGCTGTGCAGCCTCCAGCCCCTCCTTCCTCCCGCACTGTAACTGATGTATCGCCGGCCTCGCTGTGCAGCCTCCGGCCTCTCCTCCCTCCCGCACTGTAACTGATGTATCGCCGGCCGCGCTGTGAAGCCTCCGGCCCCTCCTCCCTCCCGCACTGTAACTGATGTATCGCCGACCTCGCTGTGCAGCCTCCGGCCCCTCCCCGCACTGTAACCGATGTATCGCCGGCCGCGCTGTGCAGCCTCCAGCCTCTCCTCCCTCCCGCACTGTAACTGATGTATCGCCGGCCGCGCTGTGCAGCCTCCAGCCTCTCCTCCCTCCCGCACTGTAACTGATGTATCGCCGGCCGCGCTGTGCAGCCTCCTGCCCCCCCTCCTTCCCCGCACTGTAACTGATGTATCGCCGGCCGCGCTGTGAAGCCTCCGGCCCCTCCTCCCTCCCCGCACTGTAACTGATGTATCGCTGGCCGCGCTGTGAAGCCTCCAGCCCCTCCTCCCTCCCGCACTGTAACTGATGTATCGCCGGCCACGCTGTGCAGCCTCTCCTCCCTCCCCGCACTGTAACTGATGTATCGCCGGCCGCGCTGTGCAGCCTCCAGCCCCTCCTCCCTCCCGTACTGTAACTGATGTATCGCCGGCCGGCTGTGCAGCCTCCGGCCTCTCCTCCCTCCCGCACTGTAACTGATGTATCGCCGGCCGCTGTGCAGCCTCCAGCCCCCTCCTCCCCCGCACTGTAACTGATGTATCGCCGGCCGCGCTGTGCAGCCTCCGGCCCCTCCTCCCGCACTGTAACTGATGTATCGCCGGCCGCGCTGTGCAGCCTCCAGCCCCTCCTCCCTCCCCCGCACTGTAACTGATGTATCGCCGGCCGCGCTGTGCAGCCTCCGGCCCCTCCTCCTCTCCCGCACTGTAACTGATGTATCGCCGGCCGCGCTGTGAAGCCTCCGGCCCCTCCTCCCTCCCCGCACTGTAACTGATGTATCGCCGGCGCGCTGTGAAGCCTCCAGCCCCTCCTCCCTCCCGCACTGTAACTGATGTATCGCCGGCCGCGCTGTGAAGCCTCCAGCCCCTCCTCCCTCCCGCACTGTAACTGATGTATCGCCGGCCGCGCTGTGCAGCCTCTCCTCCCTCCCCGCACTGTAACTGATGTATCGCCGGCGCGCTGTGCAGCCTCCAGCCCCTCCTCCCTCCCGTACTGTAACTGATGTATCGCCGGCCGCGCTGTGCAGCCTCCTCCTCCCTCCCGCACTGTAACTGATGTATCGCCGGCCGCGCTGTGCAGCCTCCAGCCCCTCCTCCCTCCCGCACTGTAACTGATGTATCGCCGGCCGCGCTGTGCAGCCTCCGGCCCCTCCTCCCTCCCGCACTGTAACTGATGTATCGCCGGCCGCGCTGTGCAGCCTCCGGCCCCTCCCCGCACTGTAACCGATGTATCGCCGGCCGCGCTGTGCAGCCTCCAGCCCCTCCTCCCTCCCGCACTGTAACTGATGTATCGCCGGCCGCGCTGTGCAGCCTCCGGCCTCTCCTCCCTCCCGCACTGTAACTGATGTATCGCCGGCCGCGCTGTGCAGCCTCCAGCCTCTCCTCCCTCCCCGCACTGTAACTGATGTATCGCCGGCCGCGCTGTGCAGCCTCCGGCCCCTCCCCGCACTGTAACTGATGTATCGCCGGCCGCGCTGTGCAGCCTCCGGCCTCTCTTCCCTCCCTCACTGTAACTGATGTATCGCCGGCCTCGCTGTGCAGCCTCCAGCCCCTCCTCCCTCCCGCACTGTAACTGATGTATCGCCGGCCGCGCTGTGCAGCCTCCGGCCCCCCCTCCTTCCCCGCACTGTAACTGATGTATCGCCGGCTGCGCTGTGCAGCCTCCAGCCCCTCCTCCCTCCCCGCACTGTAACTGATGTATCGCCGGCGCGCTGTGCAGCCTCCAGCCCCTCCTCCCTCCCCGCACTGTAACTGATGTATCGCCGGCCGGCTGTGCAGCCTCCGGCCCTCCTCCCTCCCCGCACTGTAACTGATGTATCGCCGGCCGCGCTGTGAAGCCTCCGGCCCCTCCTCCCTCCCCGCACTGTAACTGATGTATCGCCGGCCGCGCTGTGAAGCCTCCAGCCCCTCCTCCCTCCCGCACTGTAACTGATGTATCGCCGGCCGCGCTGTGAAGCCTCCAGCCCCTCCTCCCTCCCGCACTGTAACTGATGTATCGCCGGCGCGCTGTGCAGCCTCCTCCTCCCCTCCCGCACTGTAACTGATGTATCGCCGGCCGCGCTGTGCAGCCTCCAGCCCCTCCTCCCTCCCGCACTGTAACTGATGTATCGCCGGCCGCGCTGTGCAGCCTCTCCTCCCTCCCGCACTGTAACTGATGTATCGCCGGCCGCGCTGTGCAGCCTCCAGCCCCTCCTCCCTCCCGCACTGTAACTGATGTATCGCCGGCCGCGCTGTGCAGCCTCCGGCCCCTCCTCCCTCCCCGCACTGTAACTGATGTATCACCGGCCGCGCTGTGCAGCCTCCGGCCCCTCCCCGCACTGTAACCGATGTATCGCCGGCCGCGCTGTGCAGCCTCCAGCCCCTCCTCCCTCCCGCACTGTAACTGATGTATCGCCGGCCGCTGTGCAGCCTCCGGCCTCTCCTCCCTCCCGCACTGTAACTGATGTATCGCCGGCCGCGCTGTGCAGCCTCCAGCCTCTCCTCCCTCCCGCACTGTAACTGATGTATCGCCGGCCTCGCTGTGCAGCCTCCGGCCCCTCCCGCACTGTAACTGATGTATCGCCGGCCGCGCTGTGCAGCCTCCGGCCTCTCTTTCCTCCCTCACTGTAACTGATGTATCGCCGGCCTCGCTGTGCAGCCTCCGGCCCCCCCTCCTTCCCCGCACTGTAACTGATGTATCGCCGGCCGCGCTGTGCAGCCTCCAGCCTCTCCTCCCTCCCGCACTGTAACTGATGTATCGCCGGCCGCGCTGTGCAGCCTCTCCTCCCTCCCCGCACTGTAACTGATGTATCGCCGGCCGCGCTGTGCAGCCTCCGGCCCCCCCTCCTTCCCCGCACTGTAACTGATGTATCGCCGGCCGCGCTGTGCAGCCTCCGGCCCCCCCTCCTTCCCCGCACTGTAACTGATGTATCGCCGGCCGCGCTGTGCAGCCTCCAGCCCCTCCTCCCTCCCGCACTGTAACTGATGTATCGCCGGCCGCGCTGTGCAGCCTCCAGCCCCTCCTCCCTCCCGCACTGTAACTGATGTATCGCCAGCCGCGCTGTACAGCCTCGGATGGGCCAGTCTGACCCCGGAGACCTTCCTTGTGAGTCTGTAAGGTCGGTCGTAATGTTCCCCATTGATGGAGAGGCAGGGAGTAGGGTTTTTGCGCATTTACTTACAAGATACTTGGTTGGTGAATCTACGCTATACACTGTCGCCTCTCACCCTTCCCATTCCTTCTCTCCTTATCCTCCAGGTTTTTAAGTCCTTTAAACATGATCCTCGGAGCCATGGTGGTCATCCTGGTCTTCCTGGCGTTCGTGTGGACATCACACAATAAGGACTTTGTCCGGAAGTTTAAGAAGCAGTATCCCACGCTCTTCGTCATGTCCATCATGTTGTCCAGCTACTTTGTCATCTCCACGTTTGGAGGAGTCATGGTCTTTGTGTTTGGGATAACGTTCCCTCTTCTCTGTAAGTGTTGTTGTTTTTTTTGCCTATTTCTGGTTTATTGCTGTATTTTTTATTTTTTTAATACCGATAAGCAGGTTATAATGAAGGTATACTGCCAGCATGATAAAACGTAAAGGGGTTTTCAAGTATTTTACTATTGATGCCCTGTCCTCAGGATAGGTCATTAAAGGGGTATTCCCATCTCAGACAATGGGCGAATATCGCTGGGATATGCCCCCATTGTCTGATAGGACCGGCACCTATATCGAGGACGGAGCCCCAAAAGTGAAGGAGCGCGCGCTGCGCATGCGCAGCCGCCCTCCATTGATTTTCTATGTGCCCGGCAAATATAGCTAAGCGCTGGCTCGGCTTTTTCTTTCAGCCCCATAGAAAGGAATGGGAGCAGGGGGCCATGCATGCGCTCCCATTCACTTCTATGGGAGAGGCGGGGAGCAGCACTTGGTGGTGGACGGACCCCGGGAAATCCGCTTAGTTCTCGTTTTAGTTGAGGGTCCCAGCAGTAGGACCCGCATCTATCAGTTAATCGGAGTATATCCTAGCAATATGCCCCCATTGTCTGAGATGGGAATACCCCTTTAATATCAGATCAGTGGGGATCCGACACCCCGCCGATCAGCTGTTTGAAAGGAAGGCCACGCTCCATGTGAGCGCTGTCTTCTCTTCATTGGTTACCTGCTTGGCGTCGACGTCCCCGCGGTGAGCAGGTGTAATTACAAGCCGTCCCCATTCCCTTCTATGGGACGGCCCTGTAGTATTCACTTGAATAGGAACGAACCATACTATAGAAGTGAATGGGACGGCTTCTTGTAATTACACCGGTTCACCATTGTGATGTCGACAGCGAGCGGGTAATCAATGAAGGGAAGGCTGCGCTCGCACAGAGCACGGCCTTCTCTTCAGCTGATTGGCGGCGGTCCGACACCCCCGCCAATCTGATTTTTATGACCTATCCTGAGCATAGGTCAACAGCATTAAAATCCCGGAAAACCCCTTTAACTGAGCTACTAGATCCATAGGTTCGGTTTTCCAGTGCAACATTTTACTCATAGGCACACAGATTTTATTGTCCCACATTTTTAATTGTTAGGATTTCTAAATCTGTCACCCGGTCACAGAGTAAGGGCTCATTGCTCACAAACGTATTTTCTTTCCATGTCCATTCTGTTTTTCTTGCGGAGCATATGTGAAACCATTCATTTCAATGGGTCCGCAAAAAAAACACGAAGTAACTCCATGTGCATTCTGTTTCCGTATGTCCGTTCCGAAAAGGGATAGAACATGTCCAATTATTGTCCGCATTACGGACAAGGATAGGACTGTTCTATTAGGGGCCAGCTGTTCCGTTCCGCCAAATAAGGAATGCACACGGACGTCATGAGCCCTAAGTGTCTATAGCTTCTGTGTGCAAATTCTCATGCCCAAGAAATGGATCTTCTATACAGTGGTAGTAGCAGCCGGCCGTCTGCTGCCCTGATTTTTGTAATATGACTGCGGGGACGTGCTGCTCTGTTCTAGGAAGGTAGGTAATAGTATGTGAGAGAAACATTTTCTTGAAGGGGTTCTCTCATTACTGCTAACCTTATTAATATGGGAGACACCGTGACAAACAATTTTTTACTTTTTTTGTGGGGGGAGGGGGGGTAGCCATAGCCATAGCCATACATCAGGTTGTCGGTTTTCCATGCAATGCATAGACCGGTTGCCTTAGAGAGAAGCATCGCATTATAAAGGGGTTGTTGTTTCATCCTGGTCCTCAGGATCCCCAACAGTCACACGAATAAGACACCAGAGTGAATGGAGCATGTGTGACCGTCACGCCAGGGACTCCCCATCAATCAAATACTTATGCCCTATCCTGTGCAGTTTTGGGCAGATCATGACTTTACAGAAGAGGGGACAGACATGAAGGCTAAAGGGGCGGCATTGGGAATAGGCTCCTGCAACCGTTAATCACGCTCTGCCGGGCACTTGGAAGGATCATTATCATATCAAACAAACTTCATTTTTTGCTGATCAGCAATATCTCTACCAAAGCTATAGTTGTGATGATGGTAAACTGAACCAGAACGCATTGCCATGTGTTACATACACTGGGTAGAGGTGACAGATTGACCTCTCAGAGGTGGATGTCTGATCAGAGACTGTCTCTTTCAAAATGAAGTGGTCGCAGCGGTCGGCTGATCGGTAAGACAGGCATTTTTTTTTTTGTTCTGTGCAGGAGAAATGTAGTATTACAGGGTGGCCGTTCAGATGAAATATAGCATAGCTTGAGTCCACAGGCACTCCATTCTGGCTCCTACAGAGGGACCCAATCCTAACTAGAGAACCCTTTTAAATACACCAGGACTTTAGGGGCTCATGCACACAGTCGTTGCCCGGCCATGCCCGTATTGCGGTCCGTAACATGCATGCACCTGCTGTGTTCTCATCGCTTGAATCCATGCAGTGCGGAATGGAGGCACGGAACCCCAACAGAAGCATTGCTGAGTTCTATTTTTTTGCGGTGCAGACGGATCACGGACCCATTGAAGGAATATTGCCCATGCATTGCGGACTGCAAATTGCTGTCCCCAATGCGCGGAACGGCCGTGTGCGTGAGCTCTAAAAGTGACTTTCTATATTTGCTATTAACCTAATCTTCTTCTCCCCCCTAGTAATGTTCATCCACGCGTCTCTGAGGCTCCGCAACATAAAGAACAAGCTGGAGAACAAGAGCGAAGCCATCGGCTTGAAGAAGACTCCTATGGGGGTTGTACTCGATGCCCTGGAACAACAGGAGGAAAATTTTGGAAAAATAGCTGACTTCATAAGTAAAGTGAAGGAATAAACACAACGCCCCCCCTTCACCGACAGCCCCCCGCACTCCTCCATCTTCTACCATTTGAGGCTATCTTTATCTTTCAGTTGTGTGTATTGGGG
The DNA here is from genome assembly GCA_033119425.1 of Bufotes viridis. NCBI lineage: Eukaryota > Metazoa > Chordata > Amphibia > Anura > Bufonidae > Bufotes > Bufotes viridis. Next base: position 19,458,401 of record CM065596.1, on the reverse strand, counting down.
GCAGCTCCTCACTGCCGTCTTTCCTCCCCTATTCTCTTGGTCCGACATGGAGACCTGATTTTGTACCGTGTTTCTCGGTGTGGCTTGGTGGCCCCGCTGCTGGGTCAACAATGGGGCCAGCTTTTTAATACCTTATAATAACCCACAGATATTAGGTCCTAGAAATCCAGGGAGTAGCACTTCACCCAGTCAGGTGTCCCCTTCACCCCCAACAACCCCTCCCTCCATAATATTATTAGCTCATGGAAATGCTAATTGCACTTGCTTTGGATACAGAGGGATGTCCAGTTTGCCTTTTTGAGGAATCCACCCCTGTTTTTAAGGCTCGTGGATCTATTTTAGGTCTTTTTCTTCCTGTCATCGCACTTGGCCGTGTCTGTTGCAGAAGTTTTAAAGAATAAGTGAAAGGGGCCGTCAGTGACAAAACAAATAAAGTTTGTTTAAGAGAGCGCAGGCCGTTTTCATGTTGGGCTTTGTTCACATCTGCGTTGAAGGCGCCGTCGCAGATTCCATCACAAATGCCGGGCTCCCTTGTGGAAACCCAATGGACTTTGTTTTAGTCAGTGGGGTCCGTCCGGCTTAGTTCTTGTCCTCGATGCAACTGATTTAGCACTTTTGGATCAGAATAACCAAAATAGCGCAGGTGTGAACAAAGCCTTATTCGTAGCAATTCTCTAACCTTGAACTGACCATACGTATGTCCACAGATGCACCCAGCAGTCCCCTGGGAGATAAGCGGTGCCTTCGGCTCTTCCTAGTCTGCTTGTTTCTTGGTGAGTGGTGTGAAAAAGAACTCGCCATGTAACTGTAGAGGGGCACCAATATATTAGTCCAGTTTCACCCGAGGTTCTTCGGTCCAGGAGACGTGTTCTGTGTGACGGATGCATTTTCCGAACTCGCTGTATTGTAGTGATCTGTGACGCTCTGAGTTCTTACTTGACTACAGGTCACAGTAGAGCCACGGTCGGTCCAGTAAATGTCACCATCACAAGGAGGGTGTTTCCCAAACCGGTCACGCTTGTCTGAAGCTGGCCTTACTCACTTTAAGGCTACATGCACACAAACGTATGTGTTTTGCTGTCCGAAAATTACAGAGCCGCAAAAAAAAGGATGATGTCCGTATGGCATCCGTTTTATTTTTTTGTGGATCCATTGTAATAATGCCTATCCTTGGCCAAGAATAGGACATGCTCTATTTTTTTTGCGGGGCTACATAACGGACATACGGATGCAGATAGTACACGGTGTGCTGTCAGCATTATTTTCGGACCCATTGAAATGAATGGGTCCGCGTCCTATCCGCCAAAAAAACTGAACGAACACCGAAACAAAATACGTTCGTGTGCATGTAGCCTAAGGCAATCTCCTGTAGCAATTTTTTTTTTTTTTTTTATGAATTGCATTTTGGTCTGAAAATCATTTTTTCAATTGGTCTTTATTCAAAATGATTAACCTGTTCTGTCACAAAGGGTTAACTTTTTCTAGCTATGTGAGGGGTACCTTCTCTTTCCCTTTGTGCAGGTCATCTAATAAACCTGATCTGTAAACTACTAAAAGGTCATAAAAACTTAGTTAAAGGACATTCCTATCAGTAAGATAAGAATTGAGCTATAACGAGTATTTATAAGGTCATAGATAAGGAGCCGTCAGGTGAGCTGCCTGACTGAACAGAGTGAACATTCAGATCTGGCTACTAGAAACGCAAGCCGGCACAGAGAAAGGGGTTCAACATTTTTAATAAAGACCATTTAAAAAAAGGATTTTTAGCTCAAAATGAGTACAATGCAATAATAATAAATAAATAAAATTTTCTCCCAAAGGTGTCCTTAGCCTTTAAATTATAATGATCACGGCTAGTTCTCTTCGATAAACTTTAATTATTATTTTTTTTTTACAAACCTGCTATCACAGTATCCCATATTATCACCCCTGGTCTGTTCTCCGTCTATTGTGAATGGTTCTGATTCTCTCGGCTAGCACGCTAATAACCGATGCAGGATGTGGCGCCGCTGCATGAAAAACCATTCTGTAGGAGCGATTAGGAATGGAGCTGACCACTCTGCATTTGAAAAAAGAATGCTAACTGTTGGTAAAGTCGTGTGATGCTTGTAAGATTGACAGAGGGTGCAAACAGGTTGCCAGATGACGCTACTTTCTTCTATATCACACTTGTTAGTTCATTAACTTTAGATGTGACGGATAAGGAAACTGACACGAGGGACAACAGCTGGTCATACGGCAGCCGTTCAGTGCCTAAGGGCAGCCTCAGAGAAAGAGGTTGCTGGAGCTCGAACGGTGTGCTGTCCCTTTAATATTTCTGTATGTTTAATAATGTAATTCTATTATAGGTTAATATTTCTATATTATATTTACAGTATTAATCTGAAATGTATCTTAATATATTCTTTATTCCCTGCAGTTTTTTGCACATAAATTAAAGGCAAAGTCTATGCAAAACCTTACGTCCTATAGAGACCAGCAATTTGCGCTTTGGCTGTTTTTTTTTATTTTTTTATATATTTTTTTTGTCTGTTTGGACTAAATACAGTAGAGCTGTGTTCTCTTACAAATGACTCTCTAGCTGTGGGAGAAACTACAACTCTCAGCATGCTCTGACAGATGTCGCTGTAGGGCAGGGGTAGGCAACCTCCAGACGCTGCAGCTGATGTGAAACTTCAACTCCCAGCGTCGTCCATTTACTTCTATGGGAGTTCCAAGAATAGCCCAGCAGGTGTACATGCTGGGAGTTGTAGTTTCACAACATGTGGCGTGTCGGAGGCTGCTGACTAATGCTCTAGGGCAGGCATCCTCAAACTGCGGCCCGCCAGCCATCGTAAAGCTACAACTCCCACAATGCCCTGCTGCAGGCTGTTCAGGCATGCTGGGAGTTGTAGTTTTGCAACAGCTGGAGGGCTGCAGTTTGAGGATGCCTGCTCTAGGGAATTTCATCCTACTTAACACTTTTTCCTGGACTGATGATTGTATGAGAGATGCCTCTGTGAAGCGCATATAGGGGATATGCTGTATCTGTATAACTGGACGCCATATTGATCGATATCTCTCTCGCCTCCCGTCTAATAATAGTCGGATATCGGCTTTCATGTTTGAAATAGTTAAAGGGGTCGCCCGGTTTAGAAACACCGGTTCAGCACCCTCCTATATAGTTCAGAGCAGAGTGGCTGCAAAGAGTGTCTCTTGTTCTGGAGGACCCGACACGTCTATACGTTACACAGACAGCCCATTGATCTCATAAGGAACTGCAATGCTTCATTTTACCTGTGGTGGCGCTGCAGCGAAATTGAACACTTGCAGATTAATGTCTCATGCACACAGCCGTTGCTCGGCGGGTTCCGTGCATTGGGGTCGCAATTTGTGGTCCTCAATGCACGGGCAGCATCCGATGCGGTGGATCCAGACCCAGTCAACTTTAATGGGTCCGTGATCCATCCGCACCGCAAGAAAAATAGAACGTGTTCAAATTTTTAGGCAGTGCGGACTGCGGAGGCATGGAGAGAAACCCCACAGGAGCACTCTGACCCAGAGATGTATATTCTATTAGTCTGTATCTACTATAAAGATCAACACAAAATAAATTAAAAAAAATAAAAAATTCATATAACCACGCCCTTCTCCATTTTGTGTGGTTTTTGTTCGGCCTCGCGGCTTGTAACATTATAATCTCTGCCCTTTGAGCTTACTTGCAGGCATCCATAATGATTCTTATTTATGTGCGGTATCAAACCAAAGAGGAGGATCTGTCACTGACCTGCAGCGCCCCAAAGTGCAGATTTCCCCCCCCTTTTGGGTGGTGGAGTATTTTAAAAGCATGAGTCCTTCAGACTGATTGAGTCCATGATCCCTGCCCTACTTAACTCAGGGGCCAGAAGTCACGTCGATGTGCGGGGAGGGGGGCTAGGGGCGATCTCCAGACCTGACTGCTACATGTGAACATACCCTTAAATTGGTATAAATTATTGATACCCTATTGTCAGAATAGGTCAATAATATGATCGGATGAGGTTCACCTCAGTTTAAATAGGCCGCAGCACTCCAGTCAGGGCCTGGACTCTCTTCCTAGGTCATTGAAATCATGTTCATCAGTCCCATGGCTTATGTGCAGCTCAGTCCCATTCAAGTTAATGGATCCAGGCTGCAATACCAAATATGGCCACTATATACAATGGACGGCGCTGTGCTTGGCACACTGTGAAGAGACTGCAGTGCTCGCCAGGAAACGGCGGCCTCTTCAACCAGCTGATCGGCAGGGGTGCTGGGGGTCGGACCCACCAATCAGATGTTGATGACCGATCTATAGTGTACTCCTTTAAAGGAGTTTGTGAGGCTCCCCCACCCATGGAAACCCCTTTATGTTAGCGGGGCGAGGAGGTGCAAAGGGCATGTATTTGTCTTTTATCCCGTTATATTACTCATCATTCTGTATGTAAAATCCTTCATGAAGCCTTTACTCCGGAATAGAAATTCTTCTCTTCTTTTTCAAACCCCCCCCCCCCCCCCCACACAATAAGCATTTTATACAAGATACAACTGGGACTTTTTATAAATGTGCATGGTTTAAAAATATGCCCCTTGATTCCCGCTCACTGCACCCGCCACTTCTTTGATGCACATAATCATTGCAGCAGCCCAGTACTATGGGGGGCGGGGGCTATTCTGCGTCATTTCTTTTCTGGGATACAATATACATTCCTATGGATTATAAACTGTTACGTTACAGGAGATCTGATACACGTCTTGTGATAGGCCAGGGGCCTCAGACACAGAAAGGCAGGATTAGACTGCATGTAGGGTTTGTTTGTAACCATAGATCTGCATGGGAGCTGCATACATTGTTCGTTTTTTTTTTTGTTTGTTTGTTTTGCATTGGAGTTTGCAATATTCGCAATATTGTCAATGGTGATAGGACTGGGTGTAAACATTCTTCATAACTCGCTCTCTGTACGTGGGAGGTACACGCTATGTACCACACCAGGTATAGTCAAAGGATAGAAAGTCCAAAATTATTATAGGATCACTGAAGTTGGCGCCGCAAGTCCCAAGTGTAGTAGGCAAAAACACCACAGTGGATACAAAGTAGAAAAGGACTGCGCTGCTCAGATGTACTTAAGTGTTCGTTCACACTGAATGCGGTATACGGGTGTTTCCAGATTTCGCATATATCTCTCCTTGTACAGTGGTGCAACCTGTGAATAAAATCACTGATAGAGTAGCACCGTCAACCTCTTAGCAGAAAAAGGTGAAAATCTACTCACAGACAGACTGGTCAAAACAGCATATCACATGTAGCTTCCATCAATTGAATCTTCCACGTGGGACGCTGAGTCTCTGTAATTGTAGACCAAGGGCCAGAGATAGTGAAGCACCGCTGATGTTCTTATATAAATATAGGTTTATTATACTCACAATTCAGTGGTATAAAACAGCATAAGACAATAAAAGTGACGGTCCAGAAAACGCCCGACCCGGGTTTCGCTCCAATGGCTTCCTCAGGGGCGAGTGGCGCCATCTTGAAATGGCGACCTTATATACTCAAATAAATTAAAACTAATAAACATACTTTTCACAAAATTCCAATATAACAGCCATAAAACATCTCTTAAACATATACATTTACTTGATCGATAAAATAAATTCTGACTGAGATCCAAATATAGTATTAACTATTTTGTCTCCTCTAATGTGGTAATTGCCCACAATCGGAGGATAAAAGAAAGAGTGAACAATGGAGGGAAGGAGGAAAAAATGGGCAGTGTGGTATAAGTGGCACCCAGAGGTATTTCTATCCAGTAATACATGCCTTTAGATCGCACTCTATGTTAAAACCTTGTGGACGGAGAGTCCCCAGCCGGTACATCCACTCCACTTCTTTCCTATTAATGTGAGTGGCTGGGTTACCTCCCCGGGATGGGGTGTGTACCAATTCTATTCCCGTGAAGGAAAGCAAGGTAGGATTTTTCTGGTGGTGCGTTTTAAAATGTGCAGACACACTGTGTGCCTCAAAACCTTTGCGGATGTTGCGAACATGTTCTTGAATGCGCACCTTTAATTTTCAGTGGTCCGACCTACGTACTGTAGCCGTAGGGACACTCAAGCATGTAAACTACATTGCTGTTTTCACAAGAGATGTTACCCGAATTTTATGAATGGATTGGTTACTATAGGAGACAACATTCTCTACATTTCTCTTTCTTTTGTCCGTACCTCTGCCCCGACAGGGTAAACAAAAAGCCGCACCACGTAAATTTGCAGCCTTTTATTTTTCTTTGGATTAGAATCACTATGGACGAGGGTGTTTTGTAGATTACCTGCTCTTTTAAAAATAACTACCGGTTTCTCAGGTAATATTTTCCCTAACACAGGGTCATTACACAAAGTACTCAGTTTTTTGGAGGAGTTTCTTTACTTGACTAGCATTCCCACTATATTGGGTGAGAAAAGAACATTTAAAATCTTGTTGTGGTCTTATGTTTTTCTTTGTAGGGTTAGTGTGTTCTACTTGAATTTCGTCACAGGCTCGTTTTATGTCGGTCTCCTTATATCCCTTCTGGAGAAACCTGTTCTTCAACATATCTTTCTGTACTTCATAATCGCTATCCTTGGTACAATTCCGTCTCACCCGCTTCATTTGGCCCTTCGGAATGTTTGCAAGCCACGGCTTATGGTGACAGCTCGTGACATCTATATAGCCGTTCACATCTGTGGGCTTGAAGAAGGTCTTGGTGTTTAATTGACCATCTTCCAAAAAATAGTGAGATCTAAAAAATTCACCGATGTATTGCTAACTTCACTAGTAAAATGTAAATTCCATTCATTAGTATTAATATGAGTGAAAAATTTGTAAGACTCTCCTCTGTGCCTCTCCAAATTACCAGGCAGTCATCGATATAACGACGCCAGGCAAGTAGTTCACCACCCTCCTTATAGGTCTGCAATAGAGGTTTAATCCATATATCCTCCCATGCGCTACAAACAAATTAGCAAAACTGGGGCGAATTTCGCCCCATCGCAATCCCAGTGTGTTGCAAGTAGAAAGTTCCATCATAAAGAAAGTAATTGTGTTCTAAACAAAATCTCAGTAATTCCAGAATGAAGCCCCTCTGTCCTGGGTGCATCTCCTCATCTCTCTCTAAAGCATCTCCCACTGCACGTATTCCCAATTCTAGTGGTATAATGGTGTACAGGGAGGTGACATCGGCTGTAGCTAGCCAGATGTCATCACCTGTCACATCTACTGTACTCACAAGGTCCAAAACACTACTTGAATCTTTTAAATAGGAAGGAATTTTGGCAACATATTTCTGGAGAAAGAAGTCAATATATTCTCTGACCGGCTTGTTAGAGACTGTATACCAGAAACTATCGGCCTTCCCGGTGGATTAGAGGTGCTCTTATGCACTTTGGGGAGGTGGTAAATCACCGGAGTTCTCGGGAATTTAATCGATAAATACTCAAATTCTTTTTTGTCTAGTATTTCTTTTTCTAGTGCCCCTTTAAGTAGGATGTCTAATTTACTCTTAAACTTTATCCTAGGATCTCCTCTCAAAACCTTATAAGTGGAGGAATCAAACATTAACCGTTTCATTTCACAATCATAGGCTAGGGCATCCAACCATTTTGACGTTTCATTTTCGGGTGGATTTATCAATACTGACCTTGCTCCTCGTAGCAACCAGTCACAGCGCAGCTATCCTCGTATTCTGCTCTCGAAAAATGAGAGCTGCTTTGTGATTGGTTGCTATGGGCAACAGACTTTCATTTTGGGTGCATTCATTCAACCGTATGTATTTTGCGTCCCGCAAAATGCGGATCCATAAAAAATACGGATGCCGTCTTTATTGCAACCGGACAAGAATAGGACATGTGAAATTTGAACAATAAATGTAATGGGGGGGGGGGGCACTCATTCACCCTTCACACATGGAAGATATACTTGTTTGCAGATATCTCAATGTATACCAATTTATTAAAATACAAATGGCAAAAAAAAAATTAAAAAACTAAAGACTATCCATACAGAAATAAAATAAATGGCCATATCCATTAAAAAAAATCATATCGGTGACCTAATTGCTTCTTCCACCATATAGGTCTAAAAACTTCATCCATGGGACTGTCTAGCGAGACCTTGGCTATTCTATATTAAAGAGTAGAGCGTACAACTCTTCCGTCTATCCATAGGAATAATTGGAACGCCGTTCCCAGCGCTTTTAGCGTCCAGAAGAATCAAACCAATCGGACGCTCCTGCCACCGTCACGTGGGACGCCACATAGCGACGGTAGCATCACGTGGGACGCCGTGGCAGATAAAAGCTACGGGAAATGCAGATGGAAGGAAGCCGGACTCTGAGCATGATATGAAGAGCGGTAAAGTACCGGTTTAAACATATGTCGAGTCACTATCCCCGTTTATAAACTGATTAATTATTGTCTCAGCCCATAAAATTGGCAAGAGATTATTTTGGTACGTGAGACTGAGTTGATGCGGTCCTTTGGCAACAATACAAGGAATTGACCGTCTATATAATACTATGTTGATCAAGCAATTGCCTTTCATGAAATTCTGTTTAAACTAATACTTGAAGACTGGGATTTTTTTACTGGCCCTAAGACTTTTTTTTACACTGTGGGTGAAGTTTTTAGACCTATATGGTGGAAGAAGCAATTAGGTCACTGATATGATTTTTTTATGGATATGGCTATTTATGGACGTCTGTTATGGATAGTCTATAGTTTTTAATGTTTTTTTGCTATTTGTATTGTATTTTTATTTTATTAAATTGGTATACATTGAGATATCTACAAGCAAGTATATGTTCCATGTGTAAAGGGTGAATGAGTGCCCCCCCCCCCCCCATTACATTTATTGTTCAAATTTCACTTGTTACGGAGCTGGGTGAAGCGCGGTAAGTGCACCTATTGGTGTGGTGGGTGGAGCCACTGTACAGACCATTTAAGAATAGGACCTGTTCTATCTGTTTGCGGGGCTGCGGAACGGACATATGGATGCGTCGGAGCAGAAATGGAGCAGTCGCCCATAGCAACACGTCTTTCCGCTTCTACAGTGTAAATGGAAATTATCATCTGGTTACTATGGGCAACGCTTCCACTTTTGCACCGTGCGGGGCCCGATATGTTTTTCAGTAGGGTACATGATACTTATACCTTGCAACATGTGTATTCCCAAATTGAACCGTCCTGATCCCTTTAGGAATGCTCACTTTCATGAAAATTTGCACGAGCCCCACCAATTCCGTGGCCTGTTATGCCGTGCAATCCTACAAAAGAATGGGATGGTTGGGCGGTATACATACTATTTAGTGGATGAGCTTAGAAGGAAAAGTCTGCTTTGTTTTCCCCCGGAAACAGCGCCATTCTTGCTGATTGGCTGTACTTGGTATTGCAACCGAACCCTATTCACTTGAATAGGGCTAAGCTGTAATACCAGGCACTCTGGGGGGGACCTGAGCTGATTCTTAACCTCAGACTATTCCTTTAAGACTCCTGACTTCTCCTTTTCTTGTATTAATTTTCACATGAAGGATTTACCTCGCTGTACATAATATGCTCCAGAAGCCATTGTGAATGATGAGTACTTTTTTACGACGTGACAGATTCGGGTGCAATACGTGTTGATGCCTCTTGATTTTTTTTTAGCTAGGACAGAGCCGTTGCTCGTTCAATGGCGGCAAAAGAAGCAAGAATTTCTAGCGGCGATGCATGTGTAATGTATAGTGTTAGTGCAATATTTCACCCATGTGAAAATGAGAAGCAGCGTACCAATAAACTGACTCAACCTGGCATTAGTGTGTCTTGTTTTCTTAAAGGGGTTATCCCATCCACACAACGGGGGCTTACAGTGACCCCTCTGCTCGGGATCGCTTAAAGGGAACCTGTCACCTCCAAAACACGTATAAAACCGACATCATTACCTTACAGTGGCCCCCAGTGTGTTCATAATCGTGTGTTTCATGCCTCCATCATTCCTCTGTTTTAATTTCCAATCACGCTGACTTCCGAGCAAGCTTGAATTCAAGGGGGCAGTGGCCTCCTTGCTTCAAGTCAAGCTGAGCCCACCCCTTACCCGTCCTCCCTTCACTATGATTGACATCCTGCTGTGATCGCGCAAGTCTCTAGCATGCGCGGTGCGCTCCTTGTTACTGCACGATCCCGTCTCCTGCTCCCGCAGTCAGCCGGCACTGAGGGCCGGGAGCGCACACGATGGAAATGGCCGGCGCATGCGCAGTGAGTGGATAGCAGGAGACGGGATTGCGCAGTAACAAGGAGCGAGAGCGCGATGACGTCATCAAAGGTCCTTTTGCAGGTTATCAAAGAAGAAGAAAGATGATGATCCCGGCTGTGCAATCAAGTAGATGAGATGAGTTAATTTATTTTATTTTTTTTTTTTTAACCCCTCAATCCTCATTTTAGTAAGCATTCTGTATTAAGACTATTATTTCCCTTATAACCATGTTATAAGGGAAAATAATACAGTAAATTGACTTTAATCAATTTACTAACATCATCTTCTTAGCAACCATGCGTGAAAATAGCATTGCATCCGCACTTGCTTGCTATGCAATTTTCACGCAGCCCCATTTTTTTCTATGGGGCCTGCGTTGCGTGAAAAACGCAGAATATAGAACATGCTGAGATTTTCGCGCAACGCACAAGTGATGCGTGAAAATCACCGCTCATCTGCACAGCCCCATTGAAGTGAAAGGGTCAGGATTCAGTGCGGGTGCAATGCGTTCACCTCACACATTGCACCAGCGAGGAATTCTTGCCCGTGTGAAAGGGGCCTTAGTAAATGTGCGCCAATGACTCCAAGGGCAAATAGAAGGTTTACATAAAAGGGAGATGAATTTGAGGATCAGGGACTGGATTTGGCAAGGCTGGCAGGTGTATTACACCCTTATTTACCTGTTTGTGTTCTGGGGGTAACACTTGAATGCACCCACCACCCCCTGTAGGGTTTTACTGAAGATTGCTTTAAAGGGGGTATTTCACGAAAAGTACCACTATGCCATGAATAAGGCATTGTAAATGGAGTATTGTTACCATATGCATGCAATAAAATATTGTCCGGTTTTTATGTACGCTACATTTTCCTCTCTGTTAGTGCCCTCTCCTGTTCATCCTTCTGGTCCACCTTCTCTTGCATTCAGTGGTGGACGGACATGCTCAGTAGCTTCCCTGCTCCTATCCCCATAGTGTCAGCATAGTGATCTCCGAGTGAAGCGTCCTGGAGACCCTTCATTCATTCATCCTACTTCTAAATTCACCCCATCTCTCTCTTTAGGAAATTGTGGGGGCATCACATACCATATGTATCTCTGGGGCTAGATGTGAGGGACTATGTTCTAGGCAGGGAAAGAAGGTATTAACAATAGCTAATTGTAATGCATCCTGGGAGATGCAGGCGCTTGATGTGCTGCTGCCCAACCACAGACAGGGAAGAACATCCTCCAAATATGTGAGTAAAAAAAAAAAAAAAGGTTAAGGCCTCTTTCACACGGACGTCATGTTTGATGCCCGGATAAGAGGTGGGTGCGTTGCAGAAAATGGGCCATTTTTCCCGCGCGTGTGCAAACTGTTGTAATGCGTTTTGCATGCGCGTGAGGAAAATCTGCATGTTTGGCACCCAGACCCGAAGCCGGACTTCATCACTGAAGTCCGGTTTCGGGTTGAGTATTCTGTATATTTTCCCTTATAACATAGTTATAAAGGAAAATAATAGCATTCTAAATACAGAATGCAAAGTAAAAAGGGCAATAGAGGGTTAAAATAGAAAAAATTAAAATTAACTCCCCTCCTCCAATCGATCGTGTAGCTGCCGGTCTCCTGTTCTGTCTTTAGCTGGGGGGGTAAAGGACCTTCTGTGGCGTCACTGGGTCACATGGTCCAATCATGGAAGCAGGTGATTAGACCATGTGAACCAGTGACATCACCGAAGGTCCTTCACCCCCCCAGCTGAAGACAGTACAGGAGACCGGCAGCTACGTGATCAATTGGAGGAGGTGAGTTAATTAATTTTTTTTTAACCCTCTTGCCTTTTTTACTTAGCATTCTGTATTTAGAATGCTATTATTTTCCTTTATAACCATGTTATAAGGGAAAATAATAAAGATCGGGTCCCCATCCCGATCGTCTCCTAGCAACCATGCGGGAAAATCGCACTGCTTCCGCACTTGCTTGCGGATGCTTGTGATTTTCCCGCTGCCCCATTCACTTCTATGGGGCCTGTGTTGCATGAAAAACGCAGAAAGTAGAGCATGCTGCGATTTTCACCCAACGCTAAAGTGATGCGGGAAAATCGCCGCTTGTGCACAGCCCCATAGAAATGAAAGGGTCCAGATTCAGTGCCTAAAGCTGCGTGATTATATGAATATGGACCTTTCTAGGACCTGCCCCATTGCTCTTGGGAAGACTCCTCAAATCAAAAGAATATAGTTAAATTAGCTAACCTGCCCTCTTTCATGGTCCATTTGAGTCCGTTGGCAAAAATGTGTATCGACATGTATGACCGGTTCTTTCAAATGACAATTTTATTACATCCTCATTAGGTTTAACAAAACGCATTTCTGTAAAAACGGTAGCTTAATATGGAGACAACTCAGACGTCGCTTCACTCACAATCACTTAGAAAAATCACTTCCTGAGTCTGGAGATCATCTGCTTCTTGTCAGGTTTCACCTCCCTCTGCTTCCAGATGGTGTGAGGTTGGTGGTGCCTGGTACCATACACGTGGAGATGTCTTGGAAGGGTTTCTGATGCCTTTCTAACATTCCTGGTAGATGTTGTCTCCCAGATTTATGATGTTCTGTTCTTCATGCCTGCCGTGGGCTCTCTACACCATGATGAAGGTGGTCTCCACCTCTGTACATTCCAATATGGAACATAGATTACCTGATGTCCTACTCTCTATAGAAGTCCCATCCGTGTGGACTCACAGATCAGTCGTCACGCCCCCTGTTTGGGAACTCGCAGACTAATGGCAAGCACTTAGAACACACTAGAATGCATCGCACGGTAGTCTCCAGCGTCTGGAAAACTACAACCCCCAGCATGTCTTGACTGCAGAATGCTGGCAGTTGTAGTAGAGAACCACAGGTTGGAGACAACTCCTTAAAAAGTTATTTCCTGATTTTTTTGTTTTTCTCTTTCCATTAGGGCTCATGCACACGACCGTATTTTCTTTCCGCTTCCGATCCGTTTTTTGTGCGGCCCGTATGCGGAACCATTCACTTCAGTGGGGCTGTAGAACATACTGAAGTTACTCCGTGTGCATTCCATTTCCGTTTGTCCGCATGGCCGTTCCGCAAAAAAGTAGTGCATGTCCTATTATTGACCGCAAATCACGGTCCGAGGCCCAATTTAAGTCAATGGGTCCGCAAAAAATACGGAACGCACACGGAACACATCCGTATTTTGCGGATCCATACTGTAGAAATGCTATGCCCAGCCCATATTGCTCATGTGTTTGGTGATTAATAAGTTACTGTTTCCGTTTCCGATCCGCAAAAAACGGATCGCATACGGAAACCATATGGATATGTTTTGTGGAATAACGGAACAGAAGGGGACTTAAATCAGAGAAAAAAAAACCTCAGATGCGGAACATCGGATCCGTGAAAAACGGACCGCAAAACTACAACCGTCATGTGCATGAGCCCTTATGAATAACTTTCAATCCATTTTCCATCACCTTACTAGGGGATTCTGAGTTTAAAGGGGTTCTCTGGGATTTTCATACTGGTCATCAATATGGGATCTGCGGAGGTCTGACTTCTGACATCCCTCCCGATCAGCTGTTTGAGGAACCCGCATCCTCCTCACAGTTTACCAAGCACAGCGCCGTTGATTGGATAGTGGCTGTGGTTGGTATTGCAGATCGGCCCCATTCTCTTGAATGGGACTGAGCTGTGCCTAGGCCAGGGATGGGCAAACTCGGCACTCCAGCTGTTGCAAAACTACAACTCCAAGCATGCAAAGACTGCTTACAGCTATTAGCCTACAGCAGGGCATGGTGGGAGTTGTAGTTTTACAACAGCTGGAGAACCGCAGTTTGCCCATCCCTGGCCTAGGCCATGAGACTGATGAACGTGACAGCAAATTGCTTAGGAAGAGGTGTAAGCAGTGAGACCCCTGCCGATCTCATATTGATGACCTACCTTGAGGATAGGCCATCAATATGAAAGTCCCGAAGAACTCCTCCTCTCTCTGGAGGACCCAGTATATCTATTCATTGCACAGGCAGTCCTATTAAAGGGATTGTCCCACCACAGACAATGGGGGCATATCGCTAGGATATGCCCCCATTGTCTGATAGGTGGGGGTCCTATCTCTGAGACCCGCACCTACACCGAGAATGGAGCATGGAACGGTGGCCCCATAGAAATGAATGGGAGCAGTGGCCGCGCAAGCGTGGTGCGATCCCATTCACTTGTATGGGAGTTCCCGGGTTCTGGCCACCGCCAAGCGCTCTCCCCATGCAAGTGAACGAGAGCGCACCGCGCTTGCGCGGCCACTGATCCCATTCATTTCTATACGGTCGACAGAAATATGGGGCCACCTTTCCCTGCTCCATTCTCAATGTAGGTGTGGGTCTCAGAAATGGGACCCCCACCTATTAGACAATGGGGCCATATCCTAGCGATAAGCCCCCATTGTCTGTGGTGGAACAACCGCTATAATTACAGTGGTAACTGTGTAATTCCTCATTTCACCTGTGGTGGTGCTGCAGCGAACACTTGACTAGGATCCCTCCACAGATCACAGCGGATTGCAGGCAAACATTCATTCGGTTCTGGTTAGGACTGTTCTCCCTACCAGACATTTTGATATACCTGTCTAGGATTTCACATTAGATATAGGTAGTTACAATAGGGGCAAGTCCTTGTTGTGTAGTGGCCCATAGCACTCACCATCCTAATTCACGTAGTCCAAACCGACATGCTCACTGACGGGACCGCTTTCCTTGACCATCCCTCCGTGGGATCTCTCCGATGGGGCTTATTTATCCATGTATAATATCATTCGGGTTGAGCTCCATATTTATGAAGTCCCATGCAATTTTTTTTACATTTTTTTTAACTAAAGCTCAATGAAGTGCTGGAAGTCGTATTCAAAAAATCTGTCATAGCTCAGGAGCTGCACCGGGGTACGGTTCACTCTGCATTCAGAATGCACACCGCGTGGCGGTACAATGGGGCTAGTCAATATGCCCCAATGTGTCTCATCTGAATAGGGGGTTTCGGATACGTTCACTTCTTGCTCTTCTCACTCCACGTTCTGTGTTGATCCCATGACAGCAGTCTCCCCATTGTCTTTAGTGGTTCACCAATAGCAATATTAGGACTGTCTATTTAAAAGAGTCTTCTTCACATTTACTCCCAGCGTTACTCCAGCACTTTCGGGAGTGGCACCTGTATGAAAAAAACAGAGTAATCAATAATCGGTCCTTACTCTGGATTTAAGATCGTATGAGATTAGAAAATAGGGTCTGTATTTTTCCCCCTAAACAGCGCCACTATTTTCCATTGGTTGTGTCTGGTATTGCAGCTCACAACCATGAACAACAGCGGCGCAGATTCTTTCCTTTCTTTCTTGCACCCCCTTTAAAGCAACATACGGTACCTAGGATATACACAGGGCAATAACATTCTGAAACCTTCAATGCTGCTACCTAGTGGTCATGTTTGATATTGCAACTATTCAGCATTTTTGCATTTTTTTTTACCTGGCCAACTACTTTCTGCCATCAGAAGCTGCATCCAAACACGTTAAAACGTACCTCTCCCAATACAATGTGAATTCAGCAGTAACATCTGCCACTCAGAGAAGAGTCATAGGTCCCATGCATAGTAGATCAGGGATCCGTCACCTTCGGAGCTGCTGTGAAACTACAACTCCCAGCATGCAAACTTACTTGTTTGTTCTTGTTACTCCCACAGAAGTGGAAGGAGGATTCTGGGAGTTGTAGTTTCAGAAGAGCTGGAGTGCCGCAGGTTCCGCATCTGTATTAGATGGTCCGCCAGTCCTCCCAAAATGATCAGGTTCAGTCAACATACATTAAATGTGAATGGCCATCTTAACACATGCTAATAGAGAATACACCAGATCAGGCTGTTGTATCTCAGCATGCCCAATACTTTTGTTCTTGGAGAGATTACAGGTGTCTGGCAATGGCTTACTCTCCTGTCTCTATTAGGAACACATGCATGCTCAGCTGAGTCGGGCATGCATATGTATAGGTTAGTCAGGTGAGAGCTGTTGGCCAACCATGCATTTGACAGGTAGATATTTAATGCGTTCGGCTAGCCTTAAGCCTCATTCACACGTCTGTGTCAGTGCTCAAATCCGTGAGAAGGTGGTCAGTGATGCATCCGTGAAGGATCCGTGTTATGTCCGTGTGTCGGTTTTTTGCTATCTGTGTGCCATCCGTGTTTTACACTGAACAGCTGAAAAGTAATTTTTAAAGGATCTCTTCCTAATGATCCGTGGTTTTTACGGACCCATAGACTATAACGGGCGTGATGGACAAAATAGAGCGTGCATCCGTGCTAAAAAAACGGACTGTGCTAAAACGCTGATGTGTGAATACACACATTAAAATGAATGGGGACGAGTGCTGTCTGTGGAGAACACGGACGTGTGATTGAGGCTTTACATGACTTTGCTGGAGCAGATAGAGAAATTAAAATATTGGCTACAAAGGTGGACGCCGGAGATTGGATTTGTTATGGGATGGATTAGGAGCAGAGCAGTCTTCTCACTGTCCCACAACCCAGTGATCTATATATAGTGTTACCCTCATCTTAGAATAGGTGGCCAAAAATTAATAAAACTTGATGGTTTACAGCTCAGGGCTATACAACTGAATGGGACAAAGCTGCAATACCAAATACAAAAAATACTAAACGTAGGGCAGTACTGATAAATTTCCCCAAATGTACTAAAAGTCCGACCAAGGCCGGCGCAAAGAATACATTTCCTTGTTTTATTAACTTCCATTTATCAAAAACACCTATCTGTATAGTAACCACCTATCTGTGCAGCTAAATAATTTATGTCCATATAAATAATTTCTTACCGCTTTTAGATAGGCCACATTACTCTGGCGAATATCTTTTAGAAGCTCATCTCTTGGCGTCAACTTGACAAGAGGAGCTGGACGATTCCTTGGCACGGGCTTCAGGGTTTTCATTACATCCTTAAGATTGACTTTCTCTGCCAGCTCTGAATTTTGAGAAGAGCTTGACTTGGGTTTTGCCCTTTTGAGCTGTATCATATCTCGCAAACTAGTCTTATCTGCTTCTTCTCTTAACTTTTGGGCCGTGGATTTTGTTTGAAACTTTTTGAGTTTCACTTCTTGGAAAGGTGGGGGTTCGGATTTGAACTTGTTTTCCGAGTTCAACTCTGGCTTGTTCTGTTTACTTTTTCTGAGTGGTGGCATCGGGATTTTCGGTTCCTCTGCAATAGTTGGCATTCTTGAGTTGGAAGTCGGTGGGGGCATCTTGGAATTTGTTGTCGGTGGAGGTTGGTTCAGCATTGCCCAAAGTTCTGGTGGAATTTCCATGCCTAGGCTGTTCTCCAACATATTAATGATCTCTTCTTGTTCTTTAATCTGTTGCTGTTGTTGCTCCTCTTTCCTTTTTTGCCTTTGTCTGTCTAGATTTCTACTTAGCAGATTAGTGACGACCATTCTTGGGCCTGGCAGCTCGAAGTGGTAACCCATTTTTAACAACGTGTTATTGGCCTTCAGAAGTCTTGCAATTTCCATCTCTGCGTGGTGACCCAACATATGTCTTTGATTGTGGAACCTCAGCTCGGTCAAGAACTCGTTGAACTGAAGACATCGTATAATGGCCACAATTCCTTTTCCAGTGATGAAGTTGGACTCAATGTTTAAGGTGACAATGCTCCGGTTTTCTCTTAACATATTGGCCAGTGTGAAGGCCGCGTTCTCGTCGGCTCCAACATTTGCCATACTGAAAGTCTTTACGTGTTTGTTTTTCTTCAAAGCATTGACAAAGTCTACCAGCATCTCCTTTGGAATATTCTCAATGTTGTTTAAATTGACTTCTTTCACATCTGGATTGTTCTCCCGGATGCTCTGCAATGTTCTGTCCAAGTTGGTCTGATTGCCAGAAGGCCTTGCGCTCATCTTAATGAAGCTACAGTCCAGTGCTAATTTCTTTGGTATATTTAGTTTTGAAATCTTCTCAGGGGGCTTTTTATCCTCAATTGTTTCAGCAGGTTCTGGAGCTTCATCAGTGGTGAGTCTGGTTTCATCGCTCTTCTCTTCTTCTGGCTCTTCCTCTGTAATCTCTTCATTCGGTGGAGAGGCCGAATAACTTTCCTCAGCGACTTCACCGTTCGTTTTGTCTTCTTTTTCCGATTCTGTTTCTGATCCGACACTTTGGTTTGTTTCTATCTTCTCTTCTACTTCATCTGTTGTCTCATTGTCTTTTTCACAAAACTCTTCTACAGTTTCAGTATTACTTTCTTCTTCTGGTTCTTGTGGCTCTTCTTCAGTTTCGTGGTCATCTTGTTCACAAGACTTCTTCATTTCCTCCTGCTCCTCCTCTCTGGCAATTATTCTCTAATATAAAAAATAAGAATATTTATGGTGAATTTTTAAAGAAAATTAAAGACTTTCATATGAATCTGGGGGCCAGGCTATAGCCTGCACTCAACTAAAGACCTCTGTAGATATCAGTCTGCATTAAGGTGTGCACCCTTTAACCTCATAGAAACAAGAGGTCAGCTTGGGCCCTTCCTTCAGTGCTTTGTGTGTTTTCTTATGTGGCACAAGTCTCTTTGGGCCCCCTCAGGCTCCTGGGCCCGGTAGCGACTGCTACCTCTGCACCCCCTATAGCTACGCCCCTGAATATAGCACCTCTGTAATATATCTCCCTTTCCGCTTTGCTATTATTATTACTAGAAACCCTCAGCAAGCTGCAACTGATGGATCTTAGGGGAATAACAACAGGGGATGCACGTTGAAGTGACATCCAAGCCTTAGTGTCTGGGGTGGAGCAATGGCACATAAGAACTATTAGGGCTCATGCACACGGCCGTGCCCGTATTGTGGCCCGCAAACAGTGGGTCCACAATATGCGGGCACCGGCCGCGTGCACCCCGGAAACCCGGATGGTCCAGTGCGGAACAGAGGCACTGATGCCTATGGAAGCACCACATAGTGCCTCCGCATCGCAAAAAAAATAGAACATGCGGTGCAGATGGATCACAGACCCATTCAAGTTGAATGGGTCTGGATCCGTCTACGGAATCGGCACGGATGTTGCCTGTGCATTGGGGAATGCAAATTGCGGTCCCCCAATGCACGGAATGGCCGACCAATGGTCCTTACAATTTGGCCTAGGAACCTCAAATTGGGACATTTATTCTAATTGTACCTATACTTGATACTTAAATGGGTTTAAAGTCTTACTAAGCAGGTGAGCCAATCAAACACATTACCCATTCTAAAACAAATCCATCAACAGCAGCTTGCTGATGGTTTCCATTAAATACTGGTATTTTTTCCAATGCAGTTGCTCGATGAAGTAGAAATTAAATTAAAATCAAGCAAAAAAAAATAATAATGGAATAAAATAACGTCCTCATTTTCTCTCCGGCGGTGAATGACGGTATTGTAAATAACAGACAGCTGGACGTGTCATGTGACCTGCTGCTATTCCGATAGCTCTGACCATACTCTCTCCTCGCATGCCATCTAACACATGTCATGTGTTCTTATAACGGAGGCATCATGTGACTACAAGTCCCAGCAGGAAGCATTCATTAGCGAAGACATTGCATAAAATCTGCTGCGGAAACAGCCATATTGGTTGCCACCTAGCTTTCCCAGATGCAGATAACTTTTCAGCAATTTTTGTAAAAGACTTGATTTTTCGCTGTTCCGTGCTATTTTAACCTTTTACATGCCATAGATGTTACGCTACATGTTTACACCGACGACAGCATGATCACACTGTCGCCACACTGGTACGAGTTAATACCAGTGGATTGTGGGAAAGTCATCACATCCATAAGAACTTGACTATCCGGAGAGGTGACCTATTAATCGGGGCCCCGGTTGATGTCCGTGTGAATTTTGTATTTTGGGGAACAGAACATCTGGCCCCTGATAAAACAGTCCTATCCTTGTCCGTAATGCGGACAATAATAGGACATGTTCTATTTTTTTCGGAACGGAAATACGGACATGCGGAAATGGAATGCACACGGAGTAACTTCCGTTTTTTTTGAGTACCCATTCAAATGAATGGTTCCGTATACGGTCCGCAAAAAAAACGGAACTGACACGTAAAGAATATACGTTCGTGTGCATGAGCCCTAAAGGAGAATTTTTCAGAGCATATTTCGGCTAGATAGCGCCCCCTACTGAAATAGTTTTTATTTTTATTTATGTACGGTATTTGTTTTTTAAATCTAGATCAGGCTCTACCCTGTAAGTTAATACTACCGATTATTTTTGAAACCATTGATTTCCATCCATGTATGTCCAAGAACTAGACTATTTTTTTTACATTTTAGGCTCCATTCACACGTCCGCAAAATGGGTCCGCATCTGTTCCGCAATTTTGCGGAACGGGTGCGGACCCATTCATTTCCAGTGGGGACGGAAAAGATGCAGACAGCACACTATGTGCTGTCCGCATTTCCGGATCCGCACTTTCGTTTCCGCAAAAAAAAAAGAACATGTCCTATTCTTGTCCGCAATTGCAGACAGGATTAGGCATTTTCTATTATAGTGCCGACGATGTCCGGTAAGCAAATTGCAGAACTAACATTGCTGGTGTCCGTGTTTTGTGGATCCGCAAATCACTTACGGACATGGGAATGGACCCTAATGCTAATTTTTTTATCTATTGTGCATACAGAGGAATGGTTTGCCCACCGGATGGCGTCATTTTTGTTTAAAGGGGTGGTCTCACTTCAGCAAATGGAATTTATCTTGTAAAGAAAGTTAATACAAGGCCCTTACTAATGTTTTGTGATTCTCCATATTGCCTCCTTTGCTGGCTTGATACATTTTTCCATCACATTATACACTGTTCCTATCCAGGGGTTATGACCACCCTGCAGTCCAGCAGTGGTGGTCGTGCTTGCACACTATAGGACAGGGATCAGCAACCTCCTGCACTCCAGCTGTTCTGGAACTATAACTCCCAGAATCCTCCTTTCACTTCTATGGGAGTTACAAGAACAGCCAAGTACATGTGATTGCTGGGAGTTGTAGTTTCACAGCAGCTGGAGTGCCAAAGGTTTCTGATACCTTCAGTAGGAAAAAGCCTGGCCTATGTGCACTCCCGTGGTCCTATCCACCAGAGAGACCAGCGCTTTTTCCTACAGTGTGCAAGCACGACCACCGCTGCTGGATTGCAGGGTGGTCGTAACCCTGCATAGGAGCCGTGTATAATGTGATGGAAAAATGAATCCAGCCAGCAAAGGAGGCAATATGGACAATCACAATACATTAGTAAGTGCCTTGTATTAACTGAGTCTACATAATAAATGAATAAATGCCATTCGCTGAAGTGAGACTCCCCTGCAAAACGGAAACGTAACGGATCCGTTTTGCATCCCATAGACTTCTATTATGACGGAATGAATAACGGAATGCCTCTAAGGGATAGAATTGTGTTATGTTCCGTGGTAATGGAATCCATAACGCAATTCTGCTTTTACCACCAAACAAAGTGCGAACGAGTTTCAAAATATGAAATTCGCTCATCTCTAATGAGTTTATTTCCACCCTCACTTACCTCTGATGGTAGAAGAGTAACAGGAACCCTTTCTTCTTCCAGCATCCGCGTAGATTCCTTTTCCCAATGCAGATAATCGATGAGCGATCTGTGGTCGAATTGGCCAGTCGGTGGTTTTTCCGTCTGGTCCCTTTGAATCATGCCCACTGGTACTCTCGGATCCGGCGCCAGTACCTCCATCTCGCTCTGGAGCTCTTTTAGCTCTTCAGGAGATAAATTGGCCAAAATCTCATCTTCATCGATATCTTCAAACAGTTCGTCCAAGTCCGAATCTTGGCTGTGTTGAGACATGGTTAACGTACGGTCCACAGATAGAGGCGGTTATGGCGCAGCGTGTTGTATCCTCCGAGAAGAAGCCACCATGAGTGACTGAGGCGACAGTGACTTCAGCTGAGGCCTGAGCTATATTAAGCCATGGAAAACTTCATGGAGAATTTATGACCCTGCTGCCATGTTCTGTTTTCAGCAACTGGTGTCAGCTGTGCAAATGCGTTTGACATTTGAGTACAGCTGGTCCCCCCTCCTCATTGTGTAATACGCGGTGGTCATTTTCTAGAGGGTTCCAGGGACGGAGCGGTTCACGCAACTATCTGTGCGGTCACTGGAGTGTCACTTTATGCAGGAGACGCAGATGTGAGCGCATACACAGGGATGCACACTGACACATGCACCCATATCAGTGCCAGTACCCAAATGTCCTCATGACTGCACTACGTGCCCTTAAAACAGTGCTCGAAATCACATGCCACCATAATAATCCAGGTATGCCCCCATTATATTCACCCATGCATGCAAAGTATGTATTTTGCAGTCCGCAAAATACGGATACTATCCTTGTTGCATCCGCATTTTTTGAGGATCCCTTGACTTCAATGGGTCCATGGTCAACACTTTGTGGACAAATAGGGGAAATGTTCTATTAGTAATGAGTAAACTGCTTCATCCCGTTTTGGACAAACCCGATTCGTAACTCATTTTCAATTGTGATCCCTAAGAACGTGTATTAAAATGTATTCCTCCAATATGGCTGCCAGTAACGCGAGACTTCCGTAGTCTCGCACATGCGCTGTTACTGTAAGTAGCGACACATCATGCATTAATGTATTATATAACGAATCCGAACCCGGATTTGTTAATAATTGTGGTGTGTGCCAAGAATCCATGTTTGGATTCGTTATGTAATACATTAATGAATGTGCCGCTACTCACAGTTACGGTGCATACGAGCGGCTAATAAAGTCTCCTGGTAACAGCGGCCATTTTGAAAGAGCCTCATCGCAAGCAATACATTTTAATACACGTATGGTGATACGGATCGCAATGAAAACGAGTTGTGTAGATGAATTAATCAGGTTCTTCCAAAGCAAGACGAAACGGTTCGCCCATCACTATGTTCTATCCTTTCATGGAACGGACATACGGGTGCGGAGAGCACGCCGATCATCCGTGTGTTTTCAGCATCCGTATGTCCTTTCTACAATAAGAATACCTACCAACATTTAGGTTGGTAAAATCAGAGCATCCAAAACGCCGCTTATGGGCAGGGTTATCATTAGCCCAGCCCATTTTTCACTCGGGACAGCCCGAATTTGCCAGGACTGTCTCTGAAAACCAGAGACAGTCCCTGCAAATTTGGGACAGTTGGCAACTATGGAATATGTCTGAAAAATGTGGACCACAGACCCAATGAAGTCAATGGGTCTGCAAATAAAATGCAGACGACACATGGGCTGTATCCATATTTTGCGGATCTGCGGACCAGAAAAAGGTCATGGTGGTGTGCATGGGGTCTAACTCCATAATATATACTTTCCCCCCCAGGTCCTGACCTACCACATTGTTTATTCAAACTCACAGGAGCTTTGCTCAAATGATAATGGTTAGGGGTGCAATGTATCCCCAAACAGCGGCCAAAGGCCTAATGCACACGGCCGTATGTGTTTTGTGTCCACCCAAAAAAACGGATGACGGACCATTTTTTTTTTGCGGATCCGTTTTTTGGCAGATCCATTGTAATAATGCCTATCCTTGTCCGCAAACGTGAAAAAAAAAATAGGACATGCTTTATTTTTTTGACAGAATGTAAACACGGATGCGGAACAGAAACGGAGGACCATCCGCATTTTTTGACGGACCCATTGAAATGAATGGGGAAGAATCCTATCCGTGAAAAAAAACGGAACGGATGCGGAAACAAAAAACGGTCATGTGCATGAGGCCATAATTTGAGGCACACATCCTGACTCATAGACACCTTAGGTATAGTGAATGGGAATTGGTGATGGTCCCGTTTTGGGTCTTTTTAAATGGTTTCTGTCACCTCAGTATACACCATTTAAACTTTTAAGTCAGTCATGCTCCACAGATTACCTTGAATTGGCTTTGCTGTTCTATACTGTAATCCGTCCAGTAGTTTTGCTCAAAAACGATTTTTATCATTATGCTAATTAATCCTGAAGGTGCCCAGAGGGGCATTTTCTTCCACTTTGTGTGCCAAGTAACGCCCCCCCTGCAGTGCCCAAACCTGCCTCTATACTCAGTAAAACACGCCTCTCCTCCCCCTCCCTGACGGCCGAGCGAAGTCTCCTCTGCACTTCCTCCCAGGCTGACTGAGGGAAGAGCGAGCATCGGACGTCACTGGGCTCGGCGCATGCCCAGTGACGACGATGAAGCTCCTGCCCTCAGTCTCCAGCACATCGCACTGGCGCAGCCCTCAGTGGGTACTGCGTCTGCGCGAGACTTCGCTCGGCCGTCAGGGAGGGGGAGGAGAGGGAGGAGATGCTGTGGGCGGATAAGGATTCAGGAGGAAGGTGTGTTTTACTACGTAGAGAGGCGGGTTTGGGCACTGCAGGGGGGCGTTACTGGCCACACAAAGTGGAAGAAAACCTTCAGGAGTAATTAGCATAATGATAAAAATCGTTTTTGAGCAAAACTACTGGACGGATTACAGTATAGAACAGCAAAGCCAATTCAAGGTAATCTGTGGAGCATGACTGATATAAAAGTTTAAATGGTGTATACAGTTGAGTTCAGGAGGGCACCTGCGTCTTCTGGCCAGGTGCATAAGTACCTGATGCCCCTAGCATTAATGAATGCTTAGAGCATCAGACCGTTATGTTCCCGGCTGGCGGCCATGAAGAAGGCTCAGGCGGCCCCCTGGGCATTTTCCCTGTAGGGTCTATGGCCAGTCCTCCCCTGCTCACGGTCAATGGATAAAAAAGAATGTGTGACTAAACATTCAAATCAATGTATGCTTGTGCGTGTTCTCCATGACATGTGAATAAGCCCTTGCAGGTGGCACACGGTGACATGTACAGATTTTTTTTTAGGCCGCGCTGAATCCACGTTGTGAAACAACACAGGATTAGCAGAGAACAGCTGAGCGGCGGATAATGATGCAGATTTCTAATATAGTCCAGTGGCAGCGTTGAAGTGTTAAATCCAGCAGGACTTACAGAAAGCAGCATAAAGGCGAGGGGGCCGGGGTCAACACGTGTGCTAATGTGGCACATCGGACATCATGAGGCTCTGACGCTCGGCCTCTCACCCGGAGTCACTGACATTACACATTTTTTTGGGTTCAGTTATTCTTTATTAAATCTATTGCTGAATTAGAGTTCATGTGCACCTCTGTATTTGCGGCACAGGGACCATTTCCTCTTTGTGCCATGACCAGGGCACCATTGCTGACAATTTTGCATACTTACCAACGTTTATGTTGGTAAAATAGTGGCATCCAAAACCCTGCCCCTGGGAACGCCCAGACTCCGCCTGGAAACGTCCACTTATGGGCGATATTATTGTTAGCCCCGCCCATTTTGATCCCGTGACAGAAGGAATTTGCCTGAAAATCAGGGACAGTCCCTGCGAATTCAGGACAGTTAGCAACTATAATTTATGACACTTAGGGCTCATTCACACGACCGTAGTGTTTTGCGGTCCGCAATTGCAATTTGCAATCCTCACATGACTGCCACTATGATAGAAAATGCCTATTCTTGTCTGCAGTTTGCGGGCCGGGGAACGGAACACCCTGCGGAGCGAAACACCCATTAAAATGAATGGGTCCGCACCATATGGTCGTGTGAATGAACCCTTATAGGGTCACCAGAGCTGCTATTTGTATTATGTAGACCCATATGTAAGCCCCTCACTCTTCTCCCATCACCCGTCTTGTAACCCACCGTGTACATTTGATGGGGCGATTTTAGTCATATGTAGAACCCTATAAAGGGGGACATAAGGGTAATAATAGGATTTTTCTATACAACTGCCCATTTTTTTACAACTGTCTAATAGTTGACTCTATTTGCAGCCCATAGCAGCCAGACCAACCAGAGCTCAGCGACAAAGCGGTCTTAGTGGCAGATTTATGAAACTGAAACAGAAACTGTCTTTGTTTCCCATAACAACCAATCACAGGGCAGCTTTCATTTTTCAGCACCATATTATGAATTGAAAGCTGCACCGTGACTGGTTGCTATGGGAAACACGGTTTTATAAATCTGTCTGTCTTTTTGCAACCAATCAGAACTCAGCTTTCATTTTGCCAGAGCAGTGTATGTAATAAAAGCTGAGCTCTTATTGGCCTTTCTTTTAGACAGTTTCATAATCCTCCCAATTTGTGTTAGTAGTTGATAAATGAGGCCCAATGGGGGAGATTTATCAAAACTGGTGTAAATAAAACTGGCTTAGTTGCGCATAGCAACCAATCAGATTCCACCTTTCATTTTCCAAAGGAGAAATGAAACATTACACAGTTCCAACTGAAATTTTCATTTTTAGCATTTTTTGTTTAGCTTTTGATTCGTGAATATTAGAGGGTATATCAATAGGTTTACCCACAGTTCCTCCTCATTTTCACCAATTTTTTTATTTTTATTTCAAATGTTTACAATCATGCTGGTTGCCATTGGAAACAGTCGACGCAAACTTGTCAGACACACCCCTAACAGCTTATCTGAGCCACTTGATCAATGCTCGCTTAAAGGGCTCTTTACACTGCCCAATGCAAATTACATGGTCTCCATATTGACGGCAGCACCTGCCCTGTTTACATGGGTCGATGTACCGCCAACAATGCCGATTTTCGGGCCACTACAAAGATATCATCACCCGATATACAAGCTTTTGCAAAAAAAATTCTAATCCTAAGCAGCCCCTTTAAATGTTCCTGTCTGATATTGATCCTATGCCGAATAGTAAGGTCACCATACACCTTATTATTGCAGGCTCCTCAGGCCACTTTTGACAGGGCACCGTGATAAGAAATAGGAGCGGGCACCTGTTATGAAAACACACGATGCCCTCTCCCACGGGATTTACCCTGATATCGGACACTGGCGCAGTTAAAGGCACAGACCTTCTGCGGGATTTGAGTAAGATTAGAATTATGATGCAGTGAATAGTAAGATGGGGCCAGGAACTTTAAGACCTTGGCCGACATAAGGAATCACAGCTTGTCTGGAGTTCTGGGAACTAGATTTGGCTCTGGATCATAAAATATCTTTTGCTGTGAATACTTTGGTTGTTGATAATTTTTATTAAATATAAATTATCTCTTTTAACCCCTTCATAATGCAGCAATTTTTCATTTTAGCATTTTTTTGTTTTTTTACTCCCAGCCTTCCCGGAGCCATAACTTTTTAATTTTTCCATTGCCCTAACCATATGAGGACTTGTTTTTAACGGGACAAGTTGCACTTTTTAAAGGCACCATTTAATATTGCATACAATGTAGTGTGAAGCTGAAAAATAAATTCCAAATGGGATGGATTTAGAAAAAAACTTCCAACTCCCCCATAGTTTTATGAGTTTTGTTTTTATGGCGCTTCCTATGCGGTAAAACTGACCTGTTAGGGCTCATGCACACAAACGTTCCAATTTTTTTTTTTTTTTGTGGACAGTATTCAGAACCAGTCATTTCAATGGGTCTGCAAAAAATGCGGATGATATCCGTGTGCATTCCGTATTTTGCGGAACGGAACAGCTGGCCTTTAATAGAACAGTCCTAAACTTGTCCATAATGCGGACAATAATAGGACATGTTCTATTTTTTTGCGGAAGGGAAATACAGACATACGAAAACGGAATGCAAAATACGGAATGCACACGGACGTCATCTGTATTTTTTGCGGACCTCAAAATACATACGGTCGTGTGCATGAGCCCTTACTTTCAGTCTCCAGGTTAGTATGATTACAGCGATGCTACTTTCGTATATTTTTTCTTGTGTTTTAAATGCAAAAAAAATAAAAAACAGAAACACTTTGAAAAACTTTTTTTTTTGCTTTTGATCACCATATTCTGAGCCCCATAACTTTTTTTTATATTTACATCTTCCGAGCTTTGTGAGGGCTCATCTTTTGTTGGGAGACCCCATTTTATGTAAATAAAGCATAATCATTGTAACTTTCTAAGGCTACTTTCACGCTTGCGGCAGAGTGATCCGGCAAGCAGTTTCGTCGCCGGAACTGCCTGCCAGATCTGGCAATCTGCACGCATACTGAAAGCATTTGAAGACAGATCAGGCTATGGATCCGTCTTACAAATGCGTTGCAAGAACGGATCCGTCTCTCCGCCTGTCATGCGGAGAGACGGATCCGTTATATATTTTTCTGGCCAGGATAAGCCAAATTTGGGACTGTTGGCAACTATGCTATGCAACGGTTCTCCACTTTATCTGGTGAGAGGTGTCTCCAATAGCAGACACCCCACTCCCATGACATCCTTATGCCCTGAGAAGGCAGCCCTGGCATCTAATGGTATTTTCCATTTTACAAGGACCTCAAGATCCAAGGAGCCCATGCTTTATTATAGGAACGAAGTGTGTGAACATCAGGGATGAGGATCATGTACGGAAATATGTCAGGATTACAAGGTGGTGGACAGCTCTTCTCAGTGACAGTCACGGATCCGGGATATAGTGATACCCTCAGCTTTATAACAACATCTGTGGAGTCATGGAGATGAAGACAGGGAACAACATTTTATGGGGAGCTGGAAACAGCAAATTTAGTGAAATATAGGGTTAAAATGCAATATTTTTATGCTTTTTTTTTCTCTCCATACAGGACTCTCCTTTATAGTCCAGGGTAAATGGCAGCTATAAACAATTTGGTACGTTTATCAAATCTGCTACGCCAGTTTTGTGGTGTAAAAATGTCTCATGTGATGTCGAGTGCAACATTTTTTTGATGAGCTTCGCCACTTTCAGAGGTGAAGCGAAAATGTGGTCAGGATTACAGATTAGAACAATGGTATGTCTCATTTATGATGTGCGAGTTTTTAAAAAGTCACCAAAAAGTTTCTCAACGCCAGGGAACCCACTTTCACTAGCAGTGGCAAAAACCACATCATACTTGCACCAAATTTAATAAAACCGATCGCCATTCCCATCATAAATTTGGCGCAGGTGAACAAAGCAACTCCAGGCTAAAAAATATCCTCAGACACACCTATAATGATAAAATCCCCGCCAATGTCTCTCCCGCTGGAGGACCCCGGATATCTCTGAATTACACATGCAGCCCATTGATTTCAGTTGGAACTGTGTAATGTTTCATTTCTCCTGGGGAGGCGCTGCAGGGGAAGGGAACACTTGCTGTTCAGATCTGCCACAGATTGTAGCTAGAGTTGAGCGAACTTCTGTTTTAAGTTCCTTTTCCAAAGTTCGGGTTATCCAAGCATCCCGTTATGGATTCCGCTACCACGGACCATAACTTTGGAAAACGAACTTAAAACAGAAGTTCGCTCAACTCTAATTGTAGCCCATCGTTACCCCTATACCAGCTGGGGACCCTTTAAAGAAATGCAATTGTGTGAAGCAGATGACTCCTTTAATCTGCTCATGAGTTATTGTACATACCTACCTATTAGATTAATTTATGGCAAAGCTGGATGAAAACCCACATGATTACCATTACTGTTCCCACATAGGTTGTCATTTGTCACGCAGATTTCCTAAACTCCTGGATCCCAACTTATGCAGCTATAAAAGGAGAAATAAATTTTTCCATAACAAAATATATTACTGTTCGACTATCTGGGGTGTATAGGTGGCCCCTTGTGTAAGCTCTCTCTCTGCTTAATATATTAGTTACAACCCAACTTTCCTAAAAACAGATAAACTAAGAAGCAGCTGAATAAAATATTCCAACAGGAGCGGCTGACTCCTGGACTTCTGTATAGTAGTGTTTTTTTTTATTTATTTATTTATTTATTTTTCTGTATAGTAGTGTTTTTTTATTTATTTATTTTTCTGTATAGTAGTGTTTTTTATTTATTTATTTATTTATTTTTCTGTATAGTAGTGTTTTTTTATTTATTTATTTTTCTGTATAGTAGTGTTTTTTTTATTTATTTATTTTTTAATTTGAATACAATTGATTTGCCCACATTCGACGTGCATACAGGATGCCTTGTATATATGTAATCTAACACTAGGTGGCAGTATATCCTCACACACACAATAGCAGGTTTTACAAATTGCGGTCCACAATGCACGGGCCCCTTCCGTGTGGCTGGCGCAGACAGATGCAGACCCATTCAACTTGAATGGGTCCGTGATCCATCTGTACCGCATAAAAAATAGAACAAGTTTGAATTGGTTCACATCCGTGATGCAGCGCACAAACGGCCGGTGCCCGTACATTGCGGACCTGTTGTTTGCGGGCTGCGATATGGGCACCAGCCAACAACGTCGTGTGCATGAGCTCTTAGGCTCCTTTCGCACAAGCGAGTTTTCCAAGTGGGTGCAATGCGCGAATTAAATGCATAGCTCCCGCACTGAATACCGACCCATTCATTTCTATGGGTCCGTGCACATGAGCGTTATTTTTCACGCATCATTTCTGCATTCAGGAAAAATCGCAGCATGTTCTATAGGCTATATTCATACGACTGTAAGTATTTTAAAAAAATACAGATGACGTCTGTGTTGCATCATTTTTTTTTTGCGGATCCATTGTAATAATGCCTATCCTTGTCTGCAAAACGGACAAGAATAGGACATCCTCTATATTTTTTGCGGGGCTACGGAACGGACATACAGATGCGGACAGCACACGGTGTGCTGTCTTCATTTTTTGTGGACTCATTGAAGTGAATAGGTCCTCATCCAATCTGCAAAAAAAAAAAACGGAACGGACACAGAAACAAAGTACTTTTGTATGAAAATAGCCATATTCTGCGTTATTCACACAGCCCTGGCCCTGTAGAAGTGAATCAGGCTTCATCGAAAAGCGCTTTGCATCTGGATACAATCCAGATGCAGTCTGGGTGCGCTGTGTTTTTCACTGATTGTTTGTAAACCTTCAGTTTTTTATCACGCGTGTGAAAAACGCTTTAAAACCGATTGCACCCGCTTGGATAAAAAAACTTAAACACTGAACGCAATTGCAGACAAAACTGACTGAACTTGCTTGCGAAATGCGAATTTCACTGAAGGCATCCTGACACAATCTGTATTGTTCGTGTGAATGCGCCCTTAGACCTCTTGCACACGACCATATGATTTCGAGGTCCGTTTAAAACAGATCCATTTTCAGTTTTTTTGTTTCAGTAGTGTTTCCGTTCCGCTTCTGTTCTGTTTTGACTTTCCGTTTTTCAGTCTGGTTTCTGTTTGTGATCCGTTTTTTACTATCGCAAACGGAAACAGAAGCATACAATAAATATTTTACAGTAAGTACATAAAAAATTGGACTGGGCATAACATTTTCAATAGATAGCCTTAGGGCTCATGCACACGACCGTATGTATTTTGCGGTCCGTAAAAAAAGGATCCGCAAAAAATACAGATGACATCCGTGTGCATTCCATATTTTGCAAAATGGAACAGCTGGCGCCTAATAGAACAGTCCTATCCTTGTCCGTAATGCGGACAATAATAGGACATGTTTTATTTTTTGCAGAAGGGAAATATGGAAACAGAATGCACATTTTTTTGTAGACCCATTGAAGTGAATGGTTCTGCATACGGTCCGCAAAAAAACGGAATGGACACTGAAACAAAATACGTTTGTGTGCATGAGCCCTTAGGCTGTGGTTTGACTCCTTTTGCTTCACGACTTCTGGCCACAGAACGGATCGGACCTGCTCAGCAGAGTACTAGAGGATCACCCCGTAGATCCAGGCTGTGCTACAATAATTGGGGCAGTTCCTTTCCTTTCTACATTTGCAAGTTGTACAACTGCTGGTGTTATCCCTTGGGGCAGCCGTGTCTGACTATACTTTTCCCCTGCAGTAAAATAATTGGCTGACCATGTAATGGGAAGCCATCTTACCAGACATGCCAATATTTAGTGAGATCCGAGCTTAAAATATTCCGCCATGTCTGACCATACCCTATAAAAAAATAGTAGAAATTGTGGCTAATCAACTGGTATCTGCTGTAGGGTCGGCATTTCAGGCCACCATTACCAGTGTGACGGCTGCCTTCCATTGGCTACAGTGGGTCAACGGCTTCTGTACTGGCAGGGGCATTAAGAAGCCCCACCAGTGGCCAAAGATCACCCATCTTTTCCTCTCTCCTTGGCCTTACAATGCTCTGCCTTCTACTTTAAGCCTCATGCACATGACCATGTTTTGCGGTCCAAAAACAGCAGATCCACCAAATATGGAAAAAAAATTGTATGCCGTCCGAATTTTTTTTGTCGACCCATTGACTTCTTTTTGTGGAAGGGACATACGGATGCGGAAAGCACACGGGTGATCCGTGTGCTTTCCACATCTGTATGTCGTTCCGCAGAAAGATAAAACATGTCCTGTACTTGCCTGCAAAATGAGGACCACAGACCCACTGGAACCAATGGGTCCTCAAAAAATACGGATGCAACATGGACGGTATCTGTATTTTTCAGATCCGCAGTTTGCGGACTACAAAAGACATACAGTCGTGTGCATGAGGCCTTATACAACAATCCCTTTATCCCCTGAACCTCTGGTTTGGTGTTCCTTTAACAATGACGTTGGGCCCCTTTATCTGTTGAACCCCCTATGTTTCATACTTGGTGGCAAATAAGGCACAAATTTGGAATCTTGTGAGGCCCGACCAGTGCTACTGACTGAGCTCTCCTCTACATCCTGCGCTGCATTTAGGAAGGTGTCTGCTCTGTCTCACATTGCCATTACCATGTCACGGAGCCTTAATATTTGCAAGTCACAAAGTTTTTAAGGAGTTTATAGACCTTACATCATCACAAATATATGGAATATGTAGTCCACAATATACCTGGCCCGTTGGAGACCTGTGTCCCCAGCACTTGGTTGGTAGGAGGGGGGTTAACTCCTATCTTGTCTTCGAATTTTTGTATTTTATCCTACATAGTGATTTAGACTGTAACTGAATATACTGTATACCTATGGACTTTACATGAACATGTACACCATATGCTCTGCGTAATAGAATGGTCACAAAACAGGATTTATAACTATAAGTGCAGCAGATTCTCTCCAGCGGAATTGCATGCGGAAAATCAGCAGCATTGTACAGTACCAGGAAAGTGGATGAGATTTCAGAAATCTCATCCATAGGCTGCAGAAAAAACTTCTATCATAAATTGATTTGCACTGTGAATTTTGATCTGCTGGAGGTTTTACGAAAAGACCTGCTGTGATTCCTGCAGCAATGCTGACCCAAAAACCAGCTCGTTTTAAGCGGATCTTACAGTGCTGGTGGATTTCGGAGGAACTCGCTGCTGAATTTCCATGACCGAAATCGTCAGCATTGTCGCCTCGTGTGGACATACCCTAACGGTAGAAATCATGGAGAAAGCAAAAAATTGTTATTACTGTGACTTTTTGGCTAGTAATCGTCTACAATTCTACATTTTAGGGCTCATGCATTTTGCGGTCAAAAAATTACAGATCCGCAAACTACAGATCCTGTTTGTGTTGCCTCTACGTTTTTGCAGAGCTAATGACTTCAATGGGTCCGCGGTCCTGATTTTGCAGCCAAGTATAGAGCATGTTCTATCTTTTTGCAGAATGGGCAAACAGATGCGGGAAGCTCACAGATCATCCGTGTGTTTTCCACATCTGTATATCCATTCCGCAAAAAGATAGAATATGTCCGCAAAATGCAGACTATGGACCCATTGAAGTTATTGGGTGTGCGAAAAAAAATGAGAATGGCACGCGGACTGCACCTCTATTTAGATGCCCGATTTGCGGACCTCAAAACGGATACGGTCATGTGCATGGGGCAAATTTCAGATTATAAAATTTCCTGGATGATTCCCAGGACAAACTTTGGAACACCCCCCCTTCTCACCGGGCCCGGTCGCACCCTCTGTGACCGTGATCATTACATCCCTGGTCTCTGGTAATAATATCTTCCCATTGCCCCCAGTAATGTCCTTCCACTGTCCCCAGTAATGTCCCCTATTGCCCCCAGTAATGTCCTTCCACTGCCCCTGTATCCTTCCTCTGCCCCCAGTAATGTCCCTATAGTGCCGACAGTAATTTTCACTCAGATGTAACGGGGCCCGGCACTGCCCTACTAGCAGTATTCACATATGGCTAACTAATGTTAGTCACGCTTCGTCCACCCGCTTATTTTGTGAATACTACTAGTAGGGCAGCGCTGGGGCCTGATAGATGCCGGACCGACCGCATGTGATGTTGCTGTGATGAGCGCTCTGACGGGGCCCGGCACTGTAATTGTACTTCATGCCGTAACTGCTGCGGGCCATGTCGCGGTTGCACCCTCTGCGACCGAGATCATAACGCCCCTGCACAGCTATGTCCCTGTGGCCCTTAATCTTAATAGTCTTGTATAGATTCTATATTACCTTAGGAAATGCACACAGACAAGCAATCCATCACAATTTTTTTTTATTATTGGACCCATACAAAAATCGGCTCCAGAAGTTTAAATGCAAAAAAAGGGAACATTTCCAGAGAAGGTGCTGTACAAAACAAATAAATACGGATTTCTCCTTTTATTTCTATACCCAGATATTCCAAATGACTAAGGACCAGCTTGATTCTCAAATCTAAAGACGAACAAACACAACCTTCCTCACACACGTGAGGTCGAGGGAGGGATCTGCAAGCCTGTCTAGCAAAAAACTGGTTAATCCCCTGGAATATGGCCCGAAGGGACGGCGGTGCACGGGGGTGAGCGCAGGCACCTGTTTAAGCATGCCTTGCCCCGCGCTATGCCTGCTTTTGTCAGGCAGACGTTGTGATGACTTTTTCATAGTACTAAGACATTTGTTCTAGACTTAGTAACCTTCAGTTTTTTTTACATTTCTGGAAAAACCTGCAGCCCTTGTACACAAGTGAAGCCCCAGAGACCGCGATGAAATGTCAGTGTGGCATCCACATAGGCACCATATGGACAGGGGCTCTCCTGCAAATACGCAGCTGCTCTCCTCCTGCGCTTGGTTTACTTGCTGGAATGATAATGAATGGATTTCTATATAAGAGCTGCTGACTGGAATTGGACCGAAATGCGTTGGTTTACAGAAAAAGCATTATTTCAAGTTGCAGGGCTGGTTGAAAAATCCTGCTACATTACATGAGGTCAAATAGTGTTGATTGTATAGAAAAAATTCCGGAGACCCGGATCTATGGACCACGGTGGGTGGAGCAGGAACTCCTGTGACAGGGGGGCACTCAACACTACATTAATCCTGCCCCTAGTGATACTAAACAGCGCCAATATGGTCCATGGGTTAGTTATGGCTTTACAGACCAGTTCCAATGACGTGAATGGGACTGAATTGTAATACTGGACACAACCATAGCCCGTGGCACTGTGGCCCTGTTCCCGAAAATATGATCAAACAATTTTTTTCTAAACTCCTTTGAGGAGCGCTGATGCCGCTGCTATAGGGCTCCTGGGAAGACGGGGTCTGGCTCATCCAACTTTGTCCAGGAATAGAAAAGCAAGAACAGAGCTATTGCAACTCAGGCCACATTCACTTCAATGGAGTCGAGCTGCAATACCAGACACATTCTGTGGACAAAGGTTGCACTATTTCAAGGAAAAGAAAAAAAAGCTGCGACGTTTTAAAGTATAAAACCCCATAAATGTTGGGTTGACCCAAAATTAATCTATTAAAATTCTGCAATTCCCGCAAACCACTTAAAAGTTAGGTTCTAGCTTAATCCACAGAAATTTAATAATAATAATTATTATTATTATTCCTACTCCATTTTGCTCAAGACCCGACAGATTTCTGGCCCCTGACATGCTTGCAGATCTCCACTAAAGATGAGCCAATTTCATGTTATGAAATTCATTTGCGCTTCGTTTGGTGGTAAAAGCAGAATTGCGTTATAAATTCCGTGACCACGGACCACAGAGGACTCCCCTGCATAATGCAAACCGGACAGATCCGTTATGCAGGCCATAGACTTCTATTATGACGGACTGAATAACGAAATGCCTCATATACATTCCGTCATAGGATTGTGTTATGGTCCGTGGTAACGGAATCCATAACGCGATTCTGCTTTTACCACCAAACGAAGCGTGAACGAATTTCAAAATATGAAATTCGCTCATATCTAGTCTCCACCCGTACCATCCACGCACACAAAAAACCTCCTGTTCCACAACTGTTCCATTAAAAAATAATAAAAAGATATAAGTGACACCTGACCAGCAGATTACAACCATTATGCATATATAGATATAAAAAAAAAACTAATTGGTGATCATTTCTAAAAACCAAGCTGTACCATAAGAAATTATCATTCATTCATCGAGCTCTGTAAGCAAAGTATTAGGAGAATATATATATAAAAAAAACATACAATGCCGATAAAAAGTAGTCAAGAAAACCTATATACACATCTTCATATATACAGATTTTTGGGGTCGATTTTTTACTTTTTGGAAGCATTGGATTTTACTTGAGACATGGCGTTGCCTTCTTGTTATAATCCTTCATATCAATGGTCCAATACTGACTGTAAAGTGTTATCCGTTCCGTTTTTGGGCTTTCCTCCTGCTGCAGTACACCATTTCAGCCACTAGTTGTCTTCACAGTTATCAAAAAAAAAGTTTCCAAAAAAAAAGTGCTTCTGATAAGTTCCTTTATAAAACCAAGTGCTTGTTTTATAAGCCGTTAGACTGTGCCTTGTCAGTCGTAGAAAGTTGACTGGTTTTCCCGGCGGCATGCCAGTGCCGATACTCCAGCCGATCAGGCTATGGCGGATTTTGCAATATCGGTGCTCTCACTGCAAGGCACATGAGGTGATAAGTGGAGGGTGGGATAAAGTAGGGGGAGTCAGTCGCTTCATACTAAGGTGCCGGGTTTGGAGTCTTCATGCCATAAGATGTCTTCGGTGTCCGGGAGGGGGCCCTCACTTAGTGGGACGACGTCTGGGTTGTCCATCTGGGGAGTATACGTGAGGAAAGTTCTACGGATAAGAATAAAAATAAATGTTAACAAACCATAGTTATGGATGAGGTGCTATACCATGTACCACAGAAGTACCCAGGGTCAGAGTGGGGTTCCTTGGGCCCACCAGAGGAAATTATTCTTGGGGTCTAACCCCCATATTATCCATAAAGTCTCACAGGTTTTGATTCAAAGATAAAGACCCTAATGGCAAGTTATTGGGTCCAAAGGCAGTTCCAAATGTTTTATCCTGGACCTGTGGAGCCCACTACGGTATGAGGGCCTGGGCCCACCAGAGGATCTTCTGAAGCTGGAAGGACCTGTAGCATCTTCAGCGATTGTGAAAATGGGGTCCCATCTCTAGTT
The DNA here is from genome assembly GCA_033119425.1 of Bufotes viridis. Lineage (NCBI taxonomy): Eukaryota > Metazoa > Chordata > Amphibia > Anura > Bufonidae > Bufotes > Bufotes viridis. Next base: position 19,420,864 of record CM065596.1, on the reverse strand, counting down.
GGACCCAAAACTCATGAGCATACAAAGAGTGGCAGGAGAAATGGTGGGCAGGGTGTGAGTAAAGGGTTAGAAAAAAAATGTCTGCTATCTTCAAGAAACAGCTCCACAATGGTCCATTGGCTGGGTCTGGCATTAAAGCTCCAATGAAGTGAATGGGGCCGAGCTACAATACAACAAATAACCCGTGGACAGGTGTGGTGCCGTTTTTTTTTTTTAAAGAAAGCAGCCATGTTTTTCTAATCCTGGTCAACCCCTTTAAGAGCCAGGATGTGGATGTGGAGGAGCCTGCATAACAGGGAAGGTGGAGAGGGGCACATGATGCTCAGATGGGCTCCATCTCCTTTTCTGTTGACAGGTGTTGACGTGGGCAGGTCTTCTCAATGCTTTGACAGCTCAACATTTGCACACAAATGAAGGGGTCCATCTTTTTTACAAGGGATGGGAAGAGGGAGGGGGTGCATATGGAGCATTAGAGCTTCCTGTGCCTGAATAGGGGGTATGTGTAAAGGAGGGGCGCCTCCATGCTAAGAATTTGTAAGAAAGGGTTGAACATAAGTAAATTGGTAGATGGTGGTGGAAGCATTCTACTATATGTATGTAGACACTGAGAAGGTCACCATAACCCTGTCCTTTCTGGTAGACTCAATGTTTCACCACAGGTTAATAGGGTTAGCATCTTGGAATGACAGGCATCCTGCACCTCTAATGGGCTTTCTCCCATGTCTTCTAGACAAATTATTGACCTTACACCCAAGATGCGAAAGAAAAACACAGAACAATTGATGGAGAGAGGACCCTTTTCAACACGTTCCGGGTCTGTAGAAGTTTGGAATGTTAAACCGGTCAGCCCGCAATCCAGGACTCACCTGCTTGGCAGAGGCGTGCTGCTATAAGCAGTGGAGTAGCCAGCGTATGACGCGTGAGGTACGGTGTTTGGGTAAACCAGGGTGCTGCTGTGTGTCCACCGACTCCCTGCTGTGCTCGTGGAAGACACTGGAATATGGAGAAAACAAAAACCATGAAAACGTTTTCTTAAAAATTAAGAATTAACTTTTTTTTTTTCTCTTGAACAGTAGAGGAACCACCCCATGGGCATAGCATTAGGGGGTGCAGAGGTAGCAGTCGCTACCAGGCCCAGGAGCCTGAGGGGGCCCAAAGACCCTAGTGCCGCATAAGAAGACACACAAAGCACTGAGGGAAGGGGGGCCCAAGCTGAACTCTTGCACCAGGGCCCATGAGTCATTAGCTACGCCCCTGACCACCCTCCTTTCCCTTTCGAGAAGTATCTGTCTAGGAGATGTCCCAATAAACCAAAGTCTGATGGTGCTCTTGCTTACAACTTCTGGAAAAATCCCTCCTCTATCCGCTCTGGAACCACAATACTAATGCTCACAGCTACAGCGCCCCTACAGGAAAACCAAGGTATAACCTCATAGCCTACCAAAACAAGACCTACCTACCGGGGTGGTTAAGCTCTGAAGTCAGGCACCCCATTAGGTCAGTCTACTATATTGCCCTATAGCCAAGCACAGCAAGACTGCCCCAACTTACCGGATGAACAAGATGGAGGCCTCATGCTAGGAGATGAGGGAACTTGCATAGAAGCATAACAGAGGCTCCTTTGTGACCCCCGCTCAGATTCAACCATTCCGTGAGTGCCATCTTTATGGAACGCCGCCCGTTGGTACCATCCCCTTAAATGCTCGGCCACGATGGCCTTGTTAATGTTCTTGGTGATCTGCTCTGTAGTCTTTACGGGTTTCTTTTTCGGAAGCCTTAACGTTGCATACGCATTGAGAGGCACATACTGGTCGGCATCATACCTCATGTAATGGTCGTAGCCATAGTGCATGGACGACCGATACGAGGGGTTAACACTATACTGGCCCTCTGTATCGTTTTCATAGATGTAGCCGCCATTGTAGTAGGGGTCGCTATCGTGATAGGCTGAATAGCCGGTGATGTAATAGCTGGAGGATGGTTGGTTCTGGGCGGTTTGATAAACGCCGTTTCGTGCGTCTTTGTGTGCCAGGTTTGGCATACTTCCAGAGTTTGCTGCAGAGAAGTTTTGCTTCTTGTGACGCCTCCTATCCCGGGGGCGATTGTCCAGGGTCTGGGTGGTATAACAGTAGTTCTGTTTTGGCGGCGTGCTATAATACTCCGAGCTAGACTGGCTGGTGTAAGAAGAGCCATCATCCAGAACCTCTGTGCTATTGCTTCTTTGACTCTTGGAGATGGAGAATGTTGTACTTCCATCTACCGAATCCACAATGAGAGGGGTGTGGGATTCTAAGCTTCCCCGCCGCTGACGGCCATTATGGCTTACTACTTCATTCCTAGCAAATCAGAGACAGAACACAATTTACTTTCAAAAACATTTGACGTATGGTCAGTAAGGGAAAAATTCACACGTAGAAGAAATGCAAATGTTCTGTGCGAAGGTAAAATCCATGTCATATTACAGTAGCAGGCTAGTGGAGGAAATTCTAACAAATCTCATCCACACAGTCTTCCTTATTGACTGTAATAGAAAAGCCAAAAATACGCAATAAAATTCCCTAGCAAGCCCATTGGTGCGGATTTTTATTGCAGATTGCATGGGGATTGCATGTATAGACATTGGTGGCCTAACTTGAATACCCCAAAAGAATAACACAATGCATGGTTTTACATGGATAGGTAATTTAGGTTGGGTTGCTTAGAAAGTTCTAGATAAGACATTCTATATTCCCACCAGCTACATTCTAGGAAGATCTGCAGTATTAGGGTCCATTCACACGTCCGCATCTGTTCCGCAATTTGGCGGAACAGGTGCGGACTCATTTATTTTCAATGGGGCTGCAAAAGATGCGGACAGCACACAGTGTGCTGTCCGCATCCGCACTTCCATTCTGAGACCCCACAAAAAAATAGAACATGCCCTATTCTTGTCAACAGACACATACAAGAAAAGTAATTTCTATTATAGTGCCGGCCATGTGCGGTCTGCAAAATGCGGAACGCACATGACCGGTGTTCGTGTTTTGCGGATCCACAATTTGCGGACCGCAAAACAGTTGTGGACGTGTGAATGGACCCTTAACCTTCTGATCGCTCACGTGCCATGTTCCTGATCCATCATCTGCTGCGTTAAGTTATTTCCAACTTACTGGAGATGGCTGCTGCTGTAGGCGTTTCGTGTTAGCACAGGAGTGGAAGGCATGCTCCTGCCCCCGTGAGGCTTCCGCTCGGCAGTCTTGTACGGGCTGCTGTGTGTTGAAGTAGGTTCTCTGTGACTATACATGGGAAGAAGGAAAAAAAAAAACATAAAATTAATTGCTCGAAGTTGAAGCCAAGTAGTACAATATGATAGAATGCACAAAAAGGATGCATATGTGTAAACCAAATCATCCACAATTGTAGAAAAAACCTTGAGAAAAAAAACCCCTAATGCAATAAACACAGATGTACTAAAAAGTAGCTTTTTCATAAAAAAAAAAAAAATTAAAATTTTTGTCCACTAGGTGACGACGTCCTATGGCTTATTGCACTGATTTAATATTCTCAAGGTAAATTGTAAATTCTCAGTTCCATTACATGCAAACATTTCCATGTATTAGGTTTCCATATGTTTAGGGGTTTCAATATTTTAGGATATTATTTTAATTCTGGCTTGAATAGATTGTCTGGATCTGGATTACGAGATTACAAGCAAATCCTGTAACCCCAGGGATCATGTATTTGCTTGTATTTAGGACCATACTGTGAAATCTCATTGTCTGGCTCGCACTTCACCTAAAACAAAGGCTGAATTATACAGCCTACCTCCTTCCAGTAAACACAGCTGGGCGCATAACCACAAATACCAAGCGGTTACAGATGACTGCGGCGGATGGCGCTGTACACACTGCACCTGCATGGTCCCTGACTTCTGACTCACCCTCGGCTCTGCGTGCCTATGTATCCAATAGTGAGAGGTTAATAAACTGGTGGTAGATACTCTACCTCTGCGGGTGGCTTATTATCCCTGAGAACAAAAGGATCGGGCATGTTGAAATCCACCAGCCCGATCCTTATATTCTGCAACATAGTGAAAAAGTCGGGACACCCCCCATACACATTAGACGTTCGGTTGGTCCTGCCAAAATCAGTTTAGCCTAATCTAATGTTTATGGCCTATGGGAAAACCGACATGTATGTTACTAGAAGATCCGCGGGAGAAATCAGAGGTTGGATCTCTGCCAGGGAGGCGTCGTGCACATGGGGATTGGCGCCTTGTTTTTGGATGGGGGCTAGTCCACAGGCTTTCCACGTGGAATCTGCAAGAATAACGAACTAGACCCCATCTGAAATTTTTCATACTTATGGGCAGAAGACGGTGTGGATTGGGGAATCCGAGAATTGGGTTGAGCTCGGAGCAGATTCCACGTAAAATCCACGACGTGTGAATTTGGCCTCATCCGATCTATATATGTTATTGGTTGTCATGTGTTACAGCACAGTTACCCCCACAAGTGACTGATCTGAAAGATGCTTTACCCTGAGAGGCGCATTTCTGAAAACTGTTCATTGAGGGAAGATTTTCTGGCAAGGCTTCTGTCTTTCGGAAGTCGGGTCTTGGGGGAATTCTGCAAGGAACAGGATCTTTGCCCTTGTAGGTAGAGTGAGTCATCTGAAAAGAAGGAAAATGTTGATTCTGGTGGAGAGACACCAAAGTTATATGTTCCAACAAGACCGTTTATTCATGCAAAACCAGACACTAGGGGGCGCTGTTAAATACGACCGTAATTTACTTTCTGTAGATACTTACCATCATCAAATGTGGTTGTATCGGACAAGGAGCTGCTTTCTGATGGGATGATATCATCTATAAAGTATTAAAAAAAAAATAAGAGCATTTAGTGAAGAGAACAGGAAGAGGCGACACTAATGGATGACTAATGCTTTCTTTTAAATAATTAAACCAAAAAAAGCCAATTAGTCCAGATTAAACCCGGCAATAATGTTTAGGAGGATGCCCAAATTTCATTTAATGACTTGGACTAACAATAGCGGCGACGTGAAGGAGCCGGCGTGGTACCATAATGCTATCATCTGTCATTATAAGATGAACTTAGTCACAGCTTCCACCTCGCTGATGCCCCCTAGAGGCAAGAGGGAGGCAAATGTCAGAGCAAGAACAAATGCTGTGAATTGTGGTAAAAAGCCGAGGATTCATTTCATGGGGGGAACGCAGCAGCTAATGATCATTCAATATATGGTAACTTTATGGTGGGGGTCTGGTAATGAATGCATTAAAGGGGTTTTCCAGGACTCACATATTGATGACCTATCCTCAGGGTAGGTCAACAATATCTGATCAGTAGAGGTCCAACTCTTGCCATCCATACTGATCAACTGTTTAAAGCGGCAGCAGTGCTCGGATGATTTCTACAGCCTCTTCATAGTATACCAAGCACAGTGCCATAAATTGCATAGTGGCTGTGATTGGTATTACAACTCAATCCCATTCACTTGAATGGGACTTAAAGGGCTTCTCCTGGATTTAAATATTAATGACCTATCCTCAGGATAGATTATCATTATGAGATTGGGAGGGGGTCCCAGGGGTCAGACCCTCGCCGTTCAATATACAATATACAATGTACGGCACTTTGCTTGGTAAGCTGCAAGGAGGTTGTGGCGCTCATGGGAACTCTGCGGTCTCCTCAAACAGCTCATCAGCGAGGATCCTGAGGATAGGTCAACAATATTTAAATCCAGGAAAACCTCCTTAAGATGCACAAGGGCAAGGTTACCGATGGACGTCATGTCACAGGCCAAGGAAGAGGCCGCAGCGCTCAGCCGAGTGCCGCAGCCCTTTCCAACAGCAGACAGGCAGGGGTGCTGTGAGTGAGACCGCCACCAATCAGATGTTGATGGCCTGAGGACAGGTCAACAATTTGTAAGTCTCAGAATACCCCTTTAACCCTGAGGCACTTAGGTTTTTGGAGGTTTGATGGAATTACATAACGAGAGCATTGGACACCCTGCGGTTGCTCCTTCTTTAATGCCCATAAGTATAAAAAATTTCAGATGGGGTCGATTGATCTTACCTTGTAGGAGAAGAGAGGCCCTCTTGGTTGGGTCTTTCCCTCTCTTGATCCTGTATTCATTGATCGCACTCTCTATGTCCTGTAGTCTCTTTATGGCATCGCCATAATCCTGCTTCCTCTTCCTCTTAACATTTTTCGCGAGGTCAGGCTCCAACAAAAGTTTTTTTGTTGCTTCAACCATTTGTTGTTGTATGAGGAACTTGTGCTCCAAATTCTGTAAGTCGGATTCCTGGGTGCAAAAAAACCCCATAAAAACAGAAAAACACATTACAAAATATCCTAAGTATTCATCTCCTCTAACATCAGGACACACAGGAAGTAATGGGACCACTTCCTGTATGCAGACAACAAGACTGATCTCCAAAAAGTTGAGTTGACTGGCTGACACATCATTAGCTGCCTCAATCAATTTTTTTTTTTTACCTCTTCACTATGGAGAATATTATCATCCAGTTTAAAGGTGGTGCCCATTCGTCTTCGGACATTAGGGGGCTTCTCACCGGGATTTAGCGGGTACTCAGTTGGCAGCGCCCCGGTTAGTTCCTAGAAAAACAAATTTTTGAATGAAGATATTGTATGTTTATAGGCAAAAACTTACAAGACGATCTCCTCATTAAAGGGGTTGTTCATTTAAAAAAAAAACAAAAAAAAACTATTAGGACATTTTTATCAAATAGAGGAGGCAGGTCCCCTGTTCACAATCTCTTGACCACAGAGAAAATCAGATAGAAAGAGCGTCTCTCGGTCTGGAGGACCTGTCCTGTCCTGCAATACAACCCATTGATGTGAAGGGGCACTGCGTAATGCTCAATTTCCGTTGTGTTGGCACTAAAGGGAAATTGAACACTTACTGCCAGGTTTCCCCACAGATTAGAGTTGACCTATGGGGGTCTCATCAAGGGGAGACTTTGTGTTCAGTTTATTATAAAGGGTCAAGGAATTGTCCCAAAAAAATAAATCCAAAAATCTGACTCCTTGGTCTCACCATTTCCAGAAAAAGGAAGAGATCCAGTGGTGCCCCCATCTGTCAGGACCTCTCATGGTGTCCTTGACCATTCAGCCCTCTCATGGTCACTTACCGCCTCTCTCATACATATCTTCTTAAGTTCTTCGATCTTTTTCAGGAGAACGTCTTGTAAATCCTTCTCCTTTTTCTTCAGTTCTTGAATTTTCCCAGCTTTCTGCTCTTCGCTGACTTCAGAGTCCATGGAACCTGTCACCAGATAGATGTTGGTCATTTCTCTAAGTTCTGTGACTTTATTTTTGGTTTTCACTGAATATTTTTGAATTACATGAACTACATGCATGCAATAGGGAAAAAAAATGTATACCTGAAGAGATTAGGCTGCCGCTGCTGGCCATGATCACTGGATTCTTTCCGTCTACCATTTTGGAAATTCTGCTAGTGCTGCTGTCTGTCAGATCCATAGCAATTTCGTCCAGGCTACGGGCGGTCGCAATTTTGGCCTGTGGAAGATCAGTAGGTCAATTGAAACTAGATGTCCGTGACAAACATATGGCAATTTTTTTTTGACATTTACAATTTGTCTCTATAAGGTCTGGACCCCGAGCTTTACCCTGTTGTCAGCCACTTCAGGCTTCATAGGGACTGACTGCAGTCTTCTTCATCTGGATAAATGACAAAAAATCCAGACCCTTCCCCTCCGTGATAATTTGTTTATCACACGGGTCATCCAGAAACCTTTACTCAATTATAAGGTGACAAAACTAGGTTTTAAAGTGACAAAATAAGGGGCAGGTCAAGATATAAAGAGGTGCTAATATCATTTTAAAGACAGCCAGTCTGTCTCCAGAGGTGTCGGTAGGAGTCCTTTGATTACATCATTGTCCTAGACAAGGCCAGAGGCCTTTAATATGTAAAGGACCCCCATCAAGCACGTTATCCGCCTGATATGAGCGTTCTCCCAGTGCAGGGACAGACCCCTCACCACTACAGTAATCACTCTTTTTGTACACAGCTGATATTCTCGACCTTCTTGAATGATTCAGCGGTTGTAGGCTGCGTTAAGGCCCCATTCACATGAACGTATGTATTTTGCAGTCCGCAAAATGCGGATCTGCAAAAAATACCGATGGCGTCCGTGTCACAACTTTTTTTTTTTTGAGGATTCATTGTACCAATGCCTATCCTTTTCCGCAAAACGGACAGGAATGGGACATGTTCTATTGTTTTTGCGGGGCTACGGAATGGACATGTGCTGTCTACACTTTTTGCGGACCCATTGAAAGGGATGGGTCCGCATTCCTATCCGCAAAATGCGAATCGGATGTGGACCAAAAATGGGGCCTAAAGGAGGATATGAATTGGAATACAGGAGAATAGTGAATGATTTTGTGGACGTGAGACCCGCGCCTATCTGACATTGATGGCATATCCTAGCAATCAACCATTATGTCCATTGTCCCTTCTTTAAGCTGGGTGTTATATTCAGATGTATTGTAGGTTTGTAGTTTATTTATTTAGTAACTTCTTTCATTATAGTTTGTCTAGGCAGCATTATGTACATTTTAGGATTTGCTTTGCTGCTGTCGCAACCCCGTGTTTCTAAATGAATAAAGGTATGACTTCATTATATACCGTAAGTGGGCTGGGTCATTTTTGTTTTCATTCAACACCTAATTGTCTGTAACCATTTAAGAAAAAAAAAAAAGGCAGATATTTACAGAGGATATCTACACAGTGACAGCGCGATTCAGGACTGATTACGTTAACTTACTTTGCTTTGTTTTCTGTCCAAGTAGAATTGATGTTGGCTAATTGCCATCACCCATATGGACTTGATCAGGGAATTGTTTGCATACCAGGTCTGAACCACAAAACCGCTCTGTCCAAAGGTTCTTCTTGATGCAGATATTCTGAAAATTCAAGAGAAAGAAGAAAAAAAACTTACTATGATGAACCGTACAGATAACGGTAACAGGTTAATGTATGACCAGCTACAAAATGTGTGTGAAATATTTATGTAACCTACCATCAAAAGAGAAATCTATCTATCTATATATCTGTCTATCTGTCTATCTATCTATCTATCTATCTATCTATGTCATATCTATCTATCTATCTATCTATCTATCTATCATCTATCTATCTATGTCATATCTATCTATCTATCTATTATCTATCTATCTCATATCTATCTATCTATCTTTCTATTTATCTATCTATCTATCTAACTCATATCTATCTATCTATCTATCTATCTCATATCTATTCTATTTCTTTATCTACTCATCTCATATCTATCTATCTATCTATCTATCTATCTATCAATCTATCTATTAGATTATATTCAAGGGGCTGAAGTAAATACTTTCATAGCTCATAATTACTGGTGGGTTGTTAAAGGGGTTTTCACAGAATGACGAACCTACATATAACCTACTCACAGGATGTGATAAGTATTTGATCGGTTGGGGGACGCCCATCAATCATGAGAATGGCCCTGTGTCCTCTGTTTGAGTGGTGTGGCGGTCAGGCATGCTCGCTGCTTCTCCAATGAAAGTCTATGGGACTGCCAAAGAAAGCTAAGTACAGTGTTCAGTCCCCCATGGATCAGGCACTTATTTATCCTGTGGATGGTTGACATTCTGGGGTTAACCCTTTAAACAAACTTAATGGGGGGCTGCTCTGTGATGAAATATTAGAGAACACGGGGTCCCCTCTTTATGTGTCCGCCCCAATCTACTTATCTATCTGCACACTATACAATATACATAACACCCTTGGCAATACGATACAAAGAAACACATCAAACGCGCTGCTCCTCTGTTATATAATACCCATTAAATGCACTTTAGCCAAAAGCAAAATCCTCTCCAAAGACTCGGCTTTGCACGGCCTTGAAATGGGAGCCCAGATTTTCATATCTTTGAATGAAGTGTTCACTGCAGGGTGGCTCTAGATCAATACAAGCGTCCTACACCGGAGTAATGTTGGCAGCCCATGATTAGGCTTGTAGTTCTTTAACAGAGGGTTTATTAGTCTATACTAGACAGTAGAAGAATTTGGCTAAAGAGCTGATACTCTAATGAATCCGTTCTTAACTTACTGAGTGATTGTATATTTACAGTCGACAGGAGTCAAAACTGACTTGACAAACATAAATGGTAGTGACTGCTATCATATAATATACAATTTTTATTACTGATGAAGCAGTAATTCCTGCGACGCAGACTATAAAATCCACGGAAAAATGAAAAATAAATAAATAAAACATAAAAGAAAAATAGAATATAGCAATCAATACCTCTACAAAAAAAGAGATCAGAAACTTAGAATAACGTTAAAAAAATCCACTCTATTTCAAAAATTCCACAAAATCTGTAGCAACATAGTGAAAAAAAAAATCCACAAGAAAATGAACAAAAATCCACAAAAATGGAAATTCAAAAAGTCCGCAATACAATAAAATAAAATCTGAAAACTTCAACACGCTACAAAAGAAGGTATACAGAAGATTCACGATCCTTTACGAAGATTTGACAGACCGGGTTTCATTCTTGTAAGTAAAAAAGAAAAAAGTTGCAGTCCCAGCACCTCTCCGCCAACAGCGGCATCTGAGCGAACCTTTAGGTCAGCCCTGTGGTTGCCCCAGCAGATCATCCATGACTTACCTACTGTACTTTCTCCCCCTGTGCTAGGTTCCCCATGATCAGTGGCAATCCGCAGCTGTTCAGAGGGGCTGCGGCGCTCGCCTTGTAACTCTTGACTCTCCCTCTGTGATACTGAAAAGGTGAAACTCCAGTTTCCCAGCCCTGACCATCCCACTGGTGACACAACAGAGCGACGTCACAGCTTGTATCTGGAACACACCACTCCTGTCTGACACATTTACATACACATGTCAGTGTCTCAGGAAGTACTGGAAGAGCCTCTTCTCTTCTACTCCCAATCAGGCAGATGCAGCTTCTGCCTATGTTTTTTAACAAAAAATAATATTACATATTTTTTTATAAATGTATCCCCTCCTAGAATCCTATGGCGCTCGAGAGAATAAAAATGTTCTTTGCATGTCATATTATTGAAGCCATTTTCCTTTTGGACACTATACAGAAACCGCCAAATATCTATGCATGCCGCCATATAGGTGCTGTAATTGTATGGAGCTGTGATGTGGGACATTACTGTAGCCATACAAAGCATAGAGAAAGGACAGCACCACTTACTGACGTATATTAGACCGTCATTTGGCGGCGGTGCTCGCGGTGTCAAGCCCCGGCCCTAGGAGACCCTCAAATACCGGAAAAGTTTGAAAAAACCGTAGCCCTCCCAATCTTCAATCCAATCGTATATTTATTAGCACCGAACAGAAGCAACGTTTCGACTCAGAAGTCCTTGACAAAGACGGTGCTAATAAATATACGATTGGATTGAAGATTGGGATTGCTACGGTTTTTTCAAACTTTTCCGACGTTACTGTAGCCAGATACAGAGCCATGCAGAGTTGTTTTGTGACAGATTCATGTTTGCTCCTAATGCCGCCTTCACGTGGCCGCAATACCTGGACATTAGATTATTATAAGATCCTATGGTGATCGAATGGCCATAGAGGCAGTTCACATCTCTAAAACGTTTAGACATACAGTAAAAAAGTACACAAAAGTACGCAATTTTGTGGTTTTTTATCCTTTTTTTTTAACGTATACATTTGACAGATGTGCATATGTTTCATTACGTTTGAGTCCATTTTTTTAAACAAATAACGTATACATTTTGTGAATCCTTTCTTTTTTTAAATAAAGATTTGAAGTGTATCAAAGGAAGAAGGAAGTATCTGGATAAAAATGGATACTTTCAATGGATGGAAACATGTTGTTTTACGTTTCCATCCGTCTCCCATTCGCTGCTATGTAAAAAGAAATGTATACGTTCCTTTATGGGGTTTTTTGTTTGCAGGACAGAAAAGAGTAGTATGCTACGCTATTCTGTCCTGCAAAAAAATGTACAGAAACGTAAACAGCGACAAACGGAGTCAGAAGTATGCACTTTTGAACTATGGTTGCTCAATTATAGCCTATGGGTACGTCAAGCCATACGTTTCTATACGTATCCGCTTGACGTACAGCAAAAACAAGATGTGAACAGCTCCTTAGATAGCCAACTCCTCCATAGACACGCATGCTGAACCAAGCATGCACAAGTCTTATATGGGAAGAGCCATCTGCCATCTCTGGAAGCAGCTTATCTTCATGAAACAAAAAAAATAAAATAAACGGGCATGTTGAAATCCAGATGCCCGATCCTATCTCCCCCCGAAATCTACTGTGGGGGAGACTCAAGAGGCACCATAAACATTAGATGGTCGGTCAGCGCCACTGAAATTGTCAGGTTCGGGCAACATTTAACTGAGGTGTATGCCCAGCTTTAGTTGCAGCCACTCCTTGCGGCAACTTTTCTTCCCTGAGAACATAAGGATTGGACATGTTCAAATCCAACAACTGGACTCCCCCCCCCCCCCCAACTTCTGCAATTGAAGGAGAGTGAAAGGGTCCTCATGCACAGAACAGGTCAGCGATCCTGCTGTAATTGGGTTTGGCTTCATTAGTGTTCATGACGAGCCTAAGGCCTCATGCACACGACCGTATGTGTTTTGCGGTCCGTAAACCGCGGATCCGCAAAACACAAAAGCTGCTCCGCGTTCCGTTTCTAACGCAGCCCATTGTAGAAATGCCTATTCTTGTCCGCAAAACGGACAAGAATAGGACATGCTTTTTTTTTTTTTTTTGCGGGGCCACTCTGCGTACTGTCCGCATCTTTTGTGGCCCCACTGAAGTCAATGGGTCCGCGCCCGAGCCACAAAATATGCGGCTCGGGCGCGGACCACAACAGTCGTGTTTCTGAAGAATAACAATCTACATCTCCTAGCAACCGTCAGTAAAAAAAAACGTACTGCATCCGGATTTCTTCGGTTTTTACACAAGCCCCATTCACTTCTATGAAACCATAGCTGCATGAAAAATGAACAATATAGAACATCCTGCAATTTTTCCTGACTGCAGAAATGATACGTGAAAAACGATGTTCATGTGCACAGATCTATTGAAATTAACGGATCAGGATTCAGTCCGGATGCTAGGCGCTGGCTTTACGCATGGCACCCGGACGGAAAACTCGCTTGCGTGAGAGAGGCCTAGCTGATACACAGAATCCGTCTTTTTTTTTTTTACAGTTTTTTCTCTTTATATTTCTCTTATCCTGACAGATCAAAAGAATGGGAAAATGAAACTAAGATGTGCGGTCCGCAAAACACAGATCTGCTGAAAAATACGGATGACGTCCATGGGCATTCTATATTTTGCGGAAAGGAGCAGCTGGCCCCTCACAGAGCAGTCCTATCCTAGTCCGTAATGCGGACAATAATAGGACACGTTGTTTTTGTGTAACGGACATACGGACACGTGAACGGAATGCACACTGAGTCATTTCCGTTTTTGTAGACCCATTGAAGTAAATTGTTTCGCATATGGACATGGAAACAAAATACGTTCGTGTCCATGAGCTCTTACTCAGGTGGCTGCAGAAAGTCAGGGCAATGCAACCCTAATACATGTCTGTCCCACCAACCTGTACTGGCTCCGATGGGTAACCACTGAGCACATTACTATAGAATCTACACCACAATTACCAGTGCACAGCATACAATTGATCAAAAGATATATTCTTTATTAATTTCATATCGAACACAATATAAAATCAGCAGCAGTGGCATATACAAAGGAAAGAGCCACACTATATATGTCACATGTCCGTAAGCAAATCCCATCGATGAATTGTATATGGAATAGTCCCCTCCCCCCTTAGGGTATTAAACATTCATTCCAGCATAGTGCAAACCCATCTATAGATCAGTTGATAAAGAAAAGGGGGGAGGAAACTAATAATCGAGATGAATGGTATCAAAGTGCCTAGTGCAATAAATAGCATGCAAAAATCATCAGGAAATACATGAAAAGATACAGACTCAGACCCCAACGCACGTTTCGCAAGTCGCTTTCTCTGTACATACAGAATGACTAATTGCACACACCTTCCAGACGCAGAGAATCTTCCCAGGCTATAAAGCGTTACACAGGGGTCATGACTACACGATGTCACTGCATGATATTCCCTGGTAATGATTAATTAAAAAAAAAAAAGCCGGGAACCCTGCGGGATGGATACGACAAATGTGTCAGGAGGGTTCAGACCACAGATCCCTCAAAATAAGAACGTATGATTCAGTTTCCCTTTGACACCGACTATGATCTCATTCCCTAACGCTCCGTGACAACCGGAGAGGCTCACCGGGTCACATGACTCATAGCGAAACAGAGAGTCACAGGACTTGGTACGGAAGGGGTTAAAAAATATTACAAATTTAAAAAAGGAAGGGGTTAATAGACCAGCCTTATATCGTTTGTCGCTGCTTATGAGCCCTGACCCCCAGATAAAACCATCACAGATCATTAGAAGGCCTCATGCACGCGACCGTATGTATTTTGCCATCTGCAAAAAACGGATCCGCAAAAAAATATGGATGATGTCTGTGTGCATTTCGTACTTTGCGGAACGGAACAGCCTAATAGAAAGTACTATCCTTGTCCGTAATTCGGACAATAATAGGACATGCTCTATTTTTTTGCTGAACGGAAACGGAAACAGAATGCACACGGAGTAACTTCCATTTTTTTTTTGCGGACCCATTGAAATGAATGGTTCCGCATACGGTCCGCAAAAAAAAAAAAACGGAACTGACACGGAGAGAAAATACGTTCGTGTGCATGAGCCCAGCCCTAAGTCAATGAATTGCTTTCAGTATCAACACTCAAATTCTATTCAGTTGTATATCGGTTCCTGGGAAAGTTGGGTGACACGGCTGCAATTACAGATCCCCTCAGTCATCCAGCTTTTTCTGATTCGCTTGGCAATGAAGCAGCAGTGGAGAAGTAATTTGTCATTCAGGGGTCTGGGTAAACTGGGCGACAACCCCCTGCAGAAGCCGATCCAGTACCACTATAGGACCACAGGGGGATGACACTATTGGATGCGCGGATGACAAGTCTCAGGGGTGCAAACAGTGCATTTTTATATATAAAATCCATATTTACATCCGGGGGGCCACTATATAGCTACAACACCAGTGCACCTGAGCGCTTCACCACATGTACCCGCTAAGTGCACTAAAGATACCATGCCTGTCTAATTCGGGTCCCAGGGCCTGCATCAGCACTGGGCGTATTCCCAGATGGGGGCACCATCATTACTTCTCCCATTAAACAACAACTCGTGATTCCCTCATCTGCATTTGTAACTGGATCCCAGTGAACAAACGTTTCACATTCCCAGTATGTCCAAAACTCGCAAACCCAGATGTGCACAAGGACAAAGAGGTTTGCACAACTGCTGTATCCCTTAACAGCTCAGGGAGGTTTGATGATTTATGTGTTAGATCCTCCTTTCCCAGGCTTTTCCTCCACTCGTAGGGTTAACCATGTTCACCTTCACCATCCGCTGCAGGCCATATGCATGTGTATCGTGATGTCCCAGCTCTGCCCTTTATCGTAGATGCTGGGGAAATAAGGATCGGGCATGCTGGATTTCATCATGCCCAATCCCCTGTTCTCATGTGAGATAAACTCTTGTGGCTTGATGGACAGGGCCAGGTTCCTGCATAGTCATCTCTTGGACCTGTCAGTCAAAAAGGAGAAGGAGGAGCTGGCAGAGGAAGCAGGAGAAGCAAAGGTGCACAGAAAGGCTTGGGCCCGCCCTAGGTGCACTTAACTGCTCATTTGCAGTACTTTTTCTCCAGATTGAAGCAACAGATCTTTACATTAAAAAAAAGAAGAGGGAGAAAGTCTCAGACACGTAGCTATGTTAAGTGGCGCTGCAGGTCCAGATGTGAAGTAGGTCCAAAAGTCCTTGTACCAGAAAGCAGCGCGGTCCATTTCTGATACAGAGATCTTCACATTCAGCTGAGCTAGCCCTACGAGACATTGTGCTTGGTTTACTCGAGAATTTCCTGGTTACAAATTTCCTTTAGGCCTCTTGCACAAGGCCAGTGGCCCATAATGCGGTCCGCAAATAGCCGTTCTGCAATATGCGGGCACCGGCTGTGTGCTCCCCTCATCGTGGATGCGGACTCATTCCCTTGAATGGGTCCGCATTCTGGAGTTGCGGTGCGGAAAGGAGGCACGGAACCCCGCGGATGTACAACGTAGTGCTTCCGTGGAGTTCCTCCGCACCGCATAAAAATAGAACTTGTATTTTTACGGTGCAGATGGATCACGGACCCATTCAAGTTAAATGGGTCTGGGATCCGTTGCGGCAGCTGCATGGATAGCGCCCGTGCATTGGGGACCACACTGCAGTACCCAATGCACGGAACGGCTGAAAGACGGCCATGTGCATGAGGTCTTAAAGGATGGGTTCACATCTCCCATATGTGAAAAAGGGGAAGAGCTTTGATTATGGGGCAAGTTTTTATCAATGGGAAGATAAAGGGGTCAGAAATCGATGGCATATTGCTAAGAAATGCCATCAATGTCAGATAGGTGTGGGAGTGGGACCCTCACCTATCTCGAAGAAGAGCACACTGCGCAAGCTCAGCCACCCTCCATTCACCACTATGGGACTTCAGAGAATAAGTGATCGCGCTCTTATCTCCTTCACTTCGGGGGCCCCGTTCTGGAGATAGGAGTGGGTCCCAGAGGTAAAATCCGCACCTATCCTAGCGATATGCCATCAAAGTCTGAGATGAGCCAACCCCTTTAAGTCCATGTCTCCCTACAGGACCTGATGTGTTCGTCTATTGGATTTGGCCATGTATGGCCAGCCATAGAAGTCAGGGGAGGGGTTGAGGCTTTATGTCAATGGCGGCACTAACGTTGACCAACACATGACTTCTGCACAGTTATTTTTTTCCTTTTTCCGTCTGAATGTGGCCTTTAGACCGCAGGAAGGTTCACGTGGATCGCGCCTGGTCCACGCAATCATGACACGATATAAATAGCAATGAAGTTACGGCACCAAGAAAGAAAAGAAGAAATCCCCACACTTCCCCTATTTCGTCTGCAGTTTTCTTTTTGACAGGAGAGGAAACATTTTGCATTTCTTGGAGCAACCATGCTAATCCTCGAGACGAGCAATCACACTGCTATAGTGTGTGAAAGGTTGTATTTTAGAGGTTTTTTTGCAAAATATATCTGCACAAAACCTCAATATCTGACGGAGAACTCAGATGTCAATCAAGACTAACAGAAAATGTGTTCAGAGACCGATATCTGACTGCACGCTCCTCCGATGTCCAGCACCACCAAACCCTACCCCATAAGAACCAGCTAGATGGCACCTTGTCACTAGTGTCTACTTAGTGTGCCCAAAGCCTCATGGCTCCCAAGGTGTCAGAGGGTCAAAATAAGTAAACCCACCTCCTCAACTCCTTAGAACATCTTTCTTAAAGGGGTTATCCCATTATTAAAGTAAAACATGACACTCAGAAACCACAAATTGTAGATGTCAATCTCTAACAA
Organism: Bufotes viridis; assembly: GCA_033119425.1. Lineage (NCBI taxonomy): Eukaryota > Metazoa > Chordata > Amphibia > Anura > Bufonidae > Bufotes > Bufotes viridis. Next base: position 19,403,261 of record CM065596.1, on the reverse strand, counting down.
GGCTAGAACCAGCCCTGTACCTCATAGCTGGCAGCTGTCCTTTCTGCTGCAGCTCTCTTCTAATCACAGCTTGGGGGGTTCCTTTCTGATGCAGTGCTCTCCCTATCACAGCTATGGGGTGCGTCCTTTCTTCTGCAGCTCTCTTCCTATAACAGTTCAAGTGGAGTGTCCATTCTGCTACAGCTCTCTCTCTCTCTATTACAGCTCAGGGATGTGTGTCCTTTCTGCTACAGCTCTCTCTCTCTATTACAGCTCAGGGATGTGTGTCCTTTCTGCTACAGCTCTCTCTCTCTATTACAGCTCAGGGATGTGTGTCCTTTCTGCTACAGCTCAGGGATGTGTGTCCTTTCTGCTACATCTCTCTCTCTCTCTATTACAGCTCTGGGATGTGTGTCCTTTCTGCTACAGCTCTCTCTCTCTATCACAGCTCAGGGATGTGTGTCCTTTCTGCTACAGCTCAGGGATGTGTGTCCTTTCTGCTACAGCTCTCTCTTTCTATTACAGCTCAGGGATGTGTGTCCTTTCGGCTACAGCTCAGGGATGTGTGTCCTTTCTGCTGCAGCTCTCTCTCTATTACAGCTCAGGGATGTGCGTCCTTTCTGCTACAGCTCTCTCTCTATTTCTCTATCATAGCTCAAGGATGTGTGTCCTTTCGGCTACAGCTCAGGGATGTGTGTCCTTTCTGCTACAGCTCTCTCTCTATCTCTCTATCATAGCTCAGGGATGTGTGTCCTTTCTGCTGCAGCTCAGGGATGTGTGTCTATTCTGCTACAGCTCTCTCTTTCTATTACAGCTCAGGGATGTGTGTCCTTTCTGCTGCAGCTCAGGGATGTGTGTCCTTTCGGCTACAGCTCAGGGATGTGTGTCCTTTCTGCTGCAGCTCTCTCTCTATTACAGCTCAGGGATGTGTGTCCTTTCTGCTACAGCTCTCTCTCTATCTCTCTATCATAGCTCAGGGATGTGTGTCCTTTCTGCTACAGCTCTCTCTCTCTATTACAGCTCAGGGATGTGTGTCCTTCCTGCTACAGCTCTCTCTCTCTATTACAGCTCAGGGATGTGTGTCCTTTCTGCTACAGCTCTCTCTCTCTATTACAGCTCAGGGATGTGTGTCCTTTCTGCTACATCTCTCTCTCTCTCTATTACAGCTCTGGGATGTGTGTCCTTTCTGCTACAGCTCTCTCTATCACAGCTCAGGGATGTGTGTCCTTTCTGCTACAGCTCAGGGATGTGTGTCCTTTCTGCTACAGCTCTCTCTCTCTATTACAGCTCAGGGATGTGTGTCCTTTCGGCTACAGCTCAGGGATGTGTGTCCTTTCTGCTGCAGCTCTCTCTCTCTATTACAGCTCAGGGATGTGTGTCTATTCTGCTACAGCTCTTTCTCTATCATAGCTCAGGGATGTGTGTCCTTTCTGCTGCAGCTCAGGGATGTGTGTCCTTTCGGCTACAGCTCAGGGATGTGTGTCCTTTCTGCTGCAGCTCAGGGATGTGTGTCTATTCTGCTACAGCTCTCTCTCTCTATCATAGCTCAGGGATGTGTGTCCTTTCTGCTGCAGCTCAGGGATGTGTGTCCTTTCGGCTACAGCTCAGGGATGTGTGTCCTTTCTGCTGCAGCTCTCTCTCTATTACAGCTCAGGGATGTGTGTCTATTCTGCTACAGCTCTCTCTCTATCTCTCTATCATAGCTCTGGGATGTGTGTCCTTTCTGCTACACGTGTCTCTATCTGTATTACAGCTCTGGGATGTGTGTCCTTTCTGCTACAGCTGTGTCTCTATCTGTATCACAGCTCTGGGATGTGTGTCCTTTCTGCTACAGCTGTGTCTCTATCTGTATCACAGCTCTGGGATGTGTGTCCTTTCTGCTACAGCTGTGTCTCTATCTGTATCACAGCTCTGGGATGTCTGTCCTTTCTTTCCCTGTAACTTTCACCACTTTTAACAGTAGATATGGCTGCAGCTCAGGGATGCAAATTCCTGTTTTTGGTCATTTTATTTAAAACATAACATTTATTATTTATTTTAACAACAACAACAGCCCAAAAGAAATGTAAATATAAAAATGGTCATATAGTATAATGCAATAGAGTTTTGTGTTTGTTATTCCACTAACTCAATATATATTATTATTCTCTTTCAATTTTACGGAAATTAATTATGGTATCTGGGAGATCACTCAGGGATCTTCACTTCACATCCCTGTTGTGCTTAAATTCTCTAAGTACAAGCGCAAGCGCAGTAGAGATTTTAAATAGAAGGAATGAGTCTAAGGCTACTTTCACACGCGCGTTTTGGCTTTCCGTTTGTGAGATCCGTTCAGGGCTCTCACAAGCGGTCCAAAACGGATCAGTTTGCATTCTAATGCATTTTGAATGGAAAAGGATCCGTTTAGAATGCATCAGTTCAGTCTCCATTCCGCTTTGGAGCCGGACACCAAAACGCTACCTGCAGCATTTTGGTGTCCGTCCTGGCACACAATGTAAGTCAATGGGGACGGATCCGTTTTCTCTGACACAATCTGGCACACCACCTCACCATGTAACCAAGGTGGACAGATACATAAGGAAAAGAACAAACAATAGATGGCGCGCCGCAGACAGATTTTATTAAATAACAGTGCCTATATACTAAATTTGAATTATGTGCAATTATAAAATTATTCAGATCCAGGTGCTGGTTTCACAAGTGTAGAATATTATCTATGAGACAACCCATTCAAAAGGGTTGTCCACTATAAGACAAGCATGGCTGCTTTACTCCAAAAACAGAGCCCCTGAAGGGGATCTGCAGGATTAGAGAATCATTCACCCAAAACAGCGCCACCTCTACCCACAGGTTGCATGTGGTATTGCAGTTCAGCCCCATTCACTTCAATAGGGTGGAGCTGCAATACCAAAAATGACGCTGTTCTGGGGTGACTTATTCTCTATTCCGTAGAACTCTTTTAGGAGGGCGGGCAGAAAGTTGGAATTAATGTGGAAACGATATTAGTTAAAGGGGTTAAAGTGACAGGGGCGCAGTGGTAAACCATGGACAACGTAAGAAAATCTCACATCATTTCTTATTCAATGAGACGTCAGAACAGAAAAACGGGTCACTGGTTACCAATCCTGAGGAAATGATGCAGCGACATAGACCGGCACACATACGATTCTGGGCACGTCGCTGCGATTAGTCACCCCCTCCCCAGGACTTATAATCTGGAGTAGTGCGTACAATGTGGATATGGTTACATATCGCACCACAGCAGATCACCCGCTCCGGGACGACAAGTGCACTATTGCAAAATACAGCTGTTATCTGTCCGGAAATCCAAGCTGTGTGTGTCTGAATGTGAAGGGGGACAGACAATGTGGTCAGTGTGCTCGCTGTGTGCCGGCCTGATATGAGAAAACCCGGTATGAATCCCCCCCAGATGCTATTATTAGAAATGAGGTTTAAAGGGATATTACACAGTAACATTGTTTTCGCACCATTGAGTCCCTAGTGAATATCATTTGGCAAATGCACATGAAAAGTTAGTGCGTAAAAAGAGCTAAAAGTGAGATTAGGACTGGATTATAGCTCAAAAAAATCGCATCCTACGCCAGGCAACCCCCTGGTGTAATTTTACGCATAAAGGTGTAAACTACATTAAACTCACGCCACATATATTGCACAGCTCAAAAATTTGGTGCCAGCACAAACACCTGGCATCGCGGGTTACGCTAGGGAGGCTCGTCACCGTCCCCACCTGCCATTGTCGCGTCCCCCCGACACCGGATGTTTTCTTCCGGGCGAGGACCAGGATCGGCGACCCAGGTCAGTATATCCAGAGTGGGGTTCCGGCATATGGGGGGGGGGGGTTTTATAGGTTTGGACAACCCCTTTAAATGATAAATGACCCCCCCCCCCACCCCACGTGTGTATTGCATAGAAGAGGTCCATAAAGGGTTATTCTAGTGATTGAGTCCACTACAGCAATCCGAATTATGAAAGTGAGTGGCGGGTTACATAGGGATTCCACCGACTCGCTGTGTTAGTCACGTAGGTGGAGCGGTGTAAAGGTATTGCTGCCTATCCTATCTCAATGACCTTGGCAGATCTGTCAGGCATAGCTCAGCTTTCCGTCAGCCGGGGCAAAGGTTCAGTTTGCTGCCCTAGCCCTGAATCTAAATACACTGCCCAATGCAAATCGACTTGTTGCTGCCCTCCTGGCGCTCAGCTCCTTCGTTGTGCACCCCCCGTCCCCCCACTTATTCCCCCTAATCACAACCCTAACTGGTCAGCAGCAGGCCGACAGCAGTAATACCCTCACACAGTGCCATCTACTGGACCGATGCAGCGTGTAGCATGCCCCCTCTCTACCTGCCCCTGTTGGCTTTGAGGGGTGGTAAAATCCACGCACTTAAAGGGGCATTCCATAAATCAATCTCATTATCAGACTGCTCCTTGGAGGATTTCTTATAAAATGGTTCTCATTATGGAATTGCTGTTCATGCAGTTGTCTACTAGTCTATAGTCACCAAAGATCTGGGACTGGCCATAGAAGACTACAGTGACAATGCACAGACAACTGGGACGAAATATCCGGCAGTGAGCTGTGCTCGCAGCAGCCACCACATCAGGTCACCTGTTCTCTACAGACCCCAGCACAGAAGGGGCTGGGGATCATAAATCTGTCAGTTGCTCTACAGCACAAGTGTGATTCCCACATTCAGGAGAACTGGCTGACAAATCAAGCACAGCTTAATAACCATGTACATAAATATTATTTCCCACCAGCGCAATATACTGACATACACACTAATGTGGCCGAGAGACCCACGCTACTGGAAGCCCACCAAACCTACAAAACACATGAGCCTCATCTGTCAAATCAACCAATCACAGCACAGGTTTAATTTCTTAAACTGCGCTGGAAAAATGAAAGCTGATCTCTGATTGGTTGTTATGGGCAACAATGGCAGTTTTGAGGCCTAAAAAATAAAAAAGCCTTTGTTGCCCATAGCAACCAATCACAGCACAGATTTCATTTCTGATAGTGCTACTGACACATGAAAGCTGCGCTGTGATTGGTTGGTATGGGCAATCACAGTTTTCTTAAATCTCCCCCATATTCTTACCACCAGATTTTAATAAGAGGACATCTTTGCGATTTAATGATAGTGTCTTCTCACAAAATACCTATGACAACAATTTCTACCTCTGGTGGCTCGGTGTTATCATGGGGATTTTATGCAAATGATATCAATCGACATCAACGCCAACATAACTGGATGGGCAAAGAAATAGAAATAAAAATCAGATATTATATAGTACAGGACGATCTCTTTCTAACAAATGCAACCATCCCTGTAACTCGCATGCATTGCTCCAATTGCTCTGCTAGATTTCCTTCAAGCTGGCAGCTCAAGGGGAGTGTCCTTTCTGCTTCAGCTAAGGGGGCATGTCTATTCTACTGCACGCTGCACCTTTCTTCCCATAACAGCTCAGAAGGCAGATGAAGGATAAAACTGAGCATGTGCAGGTATCTCAGTGGCCAGACAAAGAAATAAGAAAAAGAAACAAACAGTAGGTGGCGCTATACAGATTATATAGATTAGAATATAGATATTATTGAATAACTGTAGAATATTTTTTGTGGGACAACCCCTTTAACATAGGCCATCAATACCAGATGGGCAGGGGTTGGACAATCTGTGCCCCTTTAACAGGGGCACCGCTCCTTCCACTACAGAGTGAGGATATGTCATCTATATAAAAAGTCCTAGAAAAAGAGGTGACCTCCTGGAGTAGTTGCAAATCTCCTGGAAACCCCAAAGACAGCCGTATAAATCTTTTTTGTAGGGTTGGGATGCTGCTTATCAGACTCAAATGCCTTATTTGCCAACAGTCCCAAATCCCTGTCCCTGATTTTCATAGACCGTTCCTGAGCCAAAAATGGGTGTGTCTTTTGTAAAATAAAACGTTCATAAATGGACAATCCCATACGGTTTGGGGCGTTTCTGGGGGCAGGGTCAACTTATCCTTAATTTACCAACTAGATTGTATGAAATGCACATTCTGGGGGCATCGACATTGTGTAAACCCTCGTATCCCCCAGAAAGCAGTCTACATTTTGAGCAGTCTCATCACTCTTTGCCCGGACTTCACAACTTGGCAAGCTGAAGAATTTTTATAATTCCGGTCGAATGTCCGGGCCGTAATGGCACACATTTACTTTATATTTATTTATTTGTGTTTCCTTGTGTGTTCACTTTCCACGTTTATCTGTCGCTAGGACCATTCAGGGTTGCGGAGCCCTAATGGGCTACCCCCTGAGGTCTGGGGGAGGGTATGCCATCTGCCTGCAAACCCCTTGTCTTCTTTCGCGGAGAAGCCAGACTTTGACTTTGGCTCTTGGCCAACACCTGGGGTGGCAGCCAGAGCAAGATGGACCTTCCTTGGCCTCGGCTGAGGATGGCCACTAGTCCCTGGCCCTTGGCAGGAGCCTTCTGGCCTGGAGGGTTGGGGATAGCTTTATAGGAGGGCCCTTCTCTTATGGAGGGAGCATGCAATAGACCACATTCTTGTGCACTTTTGTGTGGCACGCTGCACTTTTTTAGTTGCATGGGGTAAAGAAAGTCACGTTCTCTGGCTTTAAAAAAAAAAAAAAGAAGGCAGTCTATAAATGTTGGCCGGTATGTTTTTACACAACATTTATGGGAGTTCTGCTTTAAGTGAAAACACCTGTAACCACAGCCTATGGGGTGGGGGGTGGCGTGCCGTGATAGCTTTTTCAGTTATTTTAATTGCAAAGCCTGGGCGCTGCATATATTGCACAGAGCCGGACATGGTGATTGACATCCAAGGCTGCAGGCCCACAGACACACATACCTGGAATAGCAGAAATAACTTTACCTATGGGGGTATTATTGACTTTCCATCTTGACGATTTGCAATGTTATGCGCTTGAACATATATGCTGAATAGAATGACTCGCGGGATATAAAAAGTTGGGGGGGACAACCATAAAGTACCCCCACGAGCTGTCCTGAATGGCAATTCTTCTGCGGGCTGCAGCCTTACCCCTCCTGCTCCAGTATAACTGCATAAAATTGGATCATTTACCTTTTAGGACTTTGGGAAATCTGGGATCTCTTATGGTGGCCATATTGGTGGTCACACAACTTTCTCAACCAAAGTAAAAATTTTTAAATAATTCATTTAATTTAAAGGGGTTGAATCATGAAGAAAACTCCCGTTTGTATGTTCTTTTAGGACACTGGACATCAGACATAGAAGATGACACTTTGTACAATTGCCTCCCATTCTGACGAAGTCCAACCATGAACGTTCATCTGGAGGACCCCCATGCCACACTATATTCCCCCTGCAGCGGGAAATGTGGTTGGCCACGTCTTCTTCTGGCAAAATCAGCTGTTTGCCTGGGGTTCTAGGATCAAGATCTGGGACTGATCGCTTGGGGGCTACGTCCTGAAAATGTTTTCCTCCTCTTCTCCTGCGCGCCTCTGGTCTGCCTCCTTGTCGCTGGTTTCGCGCGGTTGGTCGGCACATGCGCAGTAGCTACAGTGATGCTGTGCCGACAATGGGCATTGCAGTGCGCATGACCCGGCCCAGCGAGGGAGAGCGCAGGCGCGGGATCTCTCTGGGAGAGAAGGAGGATGCAAGGGAAGAGAAGGGCGGGCAGAGGCAGAGGCTGGGCCGAGGATATGAGCAAAAGGGCAGCCGGTGCTCCAACGAAGTGAACGCCGCCCTGCGCTTTGCGAGCCCTCATTTGCATACGAATAAAAGTGTGTTTTGCCTCGTGTGAACTTCACAAGAACACAACAAAGGGGACCATTTGAATCATCTACAGTTATGCTACAGCGCTTTGTAAGCGGTCTATAATGTCAAAATTTGGTGACAGACTCCCTTTAAGGTGAAAGTGCTTTCTAATGTAAGCAAGATCAGATCTAACGTCGTTGCAAGTCAAAAACAACATTCATCTCTCCTAGATTTGCATCTGACAGCCCGCGTATCTCATTTCCCTGCCTATCTGGGTTCTGGCCATTTGCTGAGTGTTGTGGCACAGACCTGATCAATGCCGCACTATCTGTGAGAAAAGCACACAGGAAGTGAAGAAGCCTATTTATCATCAGATCACCCTGCTGGGAAGGACAAATCGTCCGCTGGGAACAGGCCTGAACTTAGACTGTGACCCGAGGTAGAAGAATTGGGCGTCCTTTGTTTCAGATCCATAATCATAAAGCCATTCAATTCCTATTCAATAATAATAATAATCATTAAACAATTCAATTATTGTATAACATTATTATTATTATAATTCATGGATCGGCTCCCATTGTACTAAATCCTCCTCCTTCCCCCTCCAAAGTAATTTCCTATAATTTCGGTCACCTACACAGATAACAGAAGCGCGAAAGCTACAAATCACAGCTATAACAGTGCCCATAAAGATCATATTGTTGTATAGAGTTAAATTTCCCGCTCCTTTTTCCTAAGGCTTAGCCAGTATGTCAGTCTTTACTGTAGCTCTGGTTATTCTATTCCTGAACCAGGATGAACAGTTCTTCCTAGATACGGGTGTTGCCTTGTGGGTGCACAAAAAATGGTCTGGCTATTGGAATCACAGAGGGGCCTTCCGCTGTGCATGCTTGGCTTGCGCAAAGGTGGAAATGGGATGGAAATGGGATTCCATTGGTAGCGGCTTATTAAAATGGTTTCCTTAGTGTTTAATACTGATGACTTATCCTCAGGATCGGTGGGGGTCTGACACCCGGAACAGCCACCAATCAGCTGTTTGAAAAGGCGGCAGAGCTGACCGACTTTCTTGCAGCTTACCAAGCACAGCGCAGTCCGTTGGATACTGTACTTGGTATTGAGCTGAATGGGACTGAGCTGCGTCTAGGCCACGCCACCAATGAATGTGACGTCCCTGGCCTAGGAGGTGGCTGTGGTGTTCACTGGAGAGCCACAGTTATTCAAACTGTTGACTACGTGGATACCGGGAGGCCTACCCCCACCCATAACCTATCCTGAGAATAAGTCATCAGTAGTAAACACTTGGGCGACCCCTTTAACAACAGTGATAGGACATGCTGAAATCCAATGTGTTCAATATTTCACTCCCCAATGTCTGCTCGTGGGGTCACGGTGCCCCCAAAATGTTGACAGTTTCTGCCGATTTATATCTAATGTGTATAGGCACCTTTAGATGGGTTCAGTAACCTCTCTCTCCCCAAGCCTTTGGCTGTTTAGTATATACACAGTATATGGATATATATTTATATCATACACAGTATATGGATATATATTTATATCATACACAGTATATGGATATATATTTATATTATACACAGTATATGGATCATGGATCTATATTTATATTATACACAGTATATCATATATATTTATATTATACACAGTATGTAGATATATATTTATATTATACACAGTATATGGATATATATTTATATTGTACACAGTATATGAATATATGTTTATATCATACACAGTATATGGATATATATTTATATTATACACAGTATGTAGATATATATTTATATTATACACAGTATATGATATATATTTATATTATACACAGTATGTAGATATATATTTATATTATACACAGTATATGGATATATATTTATATTATACACAGTATATGGATCTATATTTATATTATACACAGTATATGGATATATATTTATATCATACACAGTATATGGATATATATTTATATTATACACAGTATATGGATATATATTTATATCGTACACAGTATATGGATATATATTTATATTATACACAGTATATGGATATATATTTATATTATACACAGTATATGGATATATGTTTATATTAGGGCTGCACGATATGGGAATTTTGTGCGATTGCGATTAGGGCCGTAAAAATTGCGATAACGATATGCGATGCGATATTTTAAGGGAATTGTGCAGAGGTCTATCTGCTTGGATTTTCAAGGTAAGAGCGCACACAGATGACTGATAATGTGAAATGTAGTTATGCTGAACTCAAGAACTGAAATGCGCAGTGTTTTTCAAAATAAAATACATATTTGCATTACTGCAAAAGTACAAAATACAAAACTTGCCATTTTCTTAATAGCGCTGCACAGAACAGATAAATAAAATAGATAGAAGAACATGTGTTCATTAAAATAGCGACTTTCCACCAGCCCCTCCTCCCTCCCCGCACTGTAACTGATGTATCAGCATAGCGGCCGGAGATACAGTGTCAGTGTCACGTAGAAAGTCAACCATCGCTTTATAAGACGCACTACCATTCCCCCCCCCACTTTTGAGGGGGAAAAAGTGTGTCTTATAAAGCGAAAAATACGGTAACATAATTGCAGCATTTTTGGGTCAGCAAATTGCGATATGGCGATATGGCGATTAATTGCGATAACGATTGCTTTCGCGATATATTGTGCAGGCCTAGTTTATATTATACACAGTATATGAATATATAGTTATATCATACACAGTATATGGATATTTATATATATGTTGGCTGCTTCCTTTCAGGTTTTCAGCTTTAGTTTGCACAGTAAACATTGTCCTCACTTTTTATTGTTCTGTTCATTGGAAATAAACCCGACCTGTAAATAGATGATTTTGTGCCTTTACGTGTTTGCACCTATAAAGGACATGACATGTCACATTTATGGTGTTTTGTCTCATAACTTCTATATTTAGAGCAGATAGAGTCAGTATATAATATATAAAGAAACTAGGAATGACAAGTTATTAGGGGTCAGTGAGTGACTCGTAGGGGTCAATCTGGCTGAAAAGGGGGTTAATCAGGGGATCACGGCCGCTTGAGCTGAAATACGTTTAACTCCCTGCAGAGGGTTAACCCAAGTTGTGTCCAGACTCCAGGTGCCTCTTAGTCATAAGCTGGGTGACAACCAACATGGCCACCATTGCAGTTCAGTCCCAGCTTTCTCTGACTCCTGAAGGACAATGGCCATTGAGCGCTGTGAAAAGAGAGCTGTCCTGAGATGACTCTGTTGGCCTTTCAGCTTATAAGACCATGCAGCCCAGCTCATTTCATGACTATTCAACTCTAAAGGACTTTACATTTTCTTTGCTGTCACCCAACAGGGCGTCAAGACGAGACATTTCCTTCCTGGCTCGGTCTCACCTACAACCTGTTCTCACTTCAAGCCGCCCACACGACACGGTGTGAGGAGTGTCACACACAGCTGATTACAGACGGCATTGAGGTGTGCGGAGGACACAGACACTGCTCATACATCTAGGGGCAAAGAGCATGAAGATCATCTTGCAGATCTGTTAGGGCAGTGATCTGAAGCTCAAGGGTTCCTCACCCCCAAGTTTTGGTAAAGGTCCACCTAAAGGCTGTATTACACAGCCCGATCCTGCAGGCGATTGTCAGGAAGGAAGCGTTCCCTGCAGGCAATCACCTGCTGGCTACCGGAGAAGACCACTGCTATTACATGCAGCAATCCCCTCCACAGCCTAGGGAGGAGCAATCATTACGGCATCACTCGTCCGTATGCTGTCTTGTTATTTACCGGCATTAGATCGTAATTACACAGCATCATCTGCTGCTGGCAAATTGTGATCTTGCAGCATGCTCGTTCACATGATCCGGCGCAAATAGTGGCTGAAACCTGGCATTTATGCCAGATCACCGCTGGACCTCATTGCAGTCAATGGGGATCCAGTAGTAACATAGAGGATCTGGCAACGCTGGATCCTGTGAAATCAAGCAGGCTGCTCTGTGCCGGGACAGCCTGACGGATGTAACAGAGATGTGAACAAGGCCTAAGGCCTCTTGCACATGACCGTATGGTTTTGTAGTCCATGTTAAACGGATCAGTTTTTCCGTTTTTTTGTCTCAGTAGTGTTTCCACCTCCGTTCTGTTTTGCCGTTCATTTTTTTCTGTTTGTGATCTGTTTTTTGCGGATCGCAAACGGAAAAGGAAGCATGTCATATACAGTATACAGTAATTACATTGAAAAATTGGGCTGGACATAAAATTTTCAACAGAAGTTTCCGCAAAAACGGAACAGATACGGAAGACATACGGATGCATTTTTTTACAGCCTCATTGACTTGAATGGAGCCACGGAACGTGATTTGCGGGCAATAATAGGACAAGTTCTATCTTTTAGCGGAACAGAAAACGGAAACGGAATGCATACGGAGTACATTCCGGTTTTTCTGCGGACCCATTGAAATGAATAGTTCCTCATACGGACCGTATACAGAACGCAAAAACGTCCCGTAAATGTGTGCAAGAGGCCTAAGGCTCTGTTTACTCTTCCACTAGAGGCTTGGTCATATATGATGAGAAAAACTCCACAGCATGCAGCACTATTCTTCCAGTCAAAATGACCGCCACCATGGAGTAACCTGGGGAACCCATTGTTAGTCAGTAGGATCTGTCCGGCGTCGTTGGTGTCTGTCATATTACGCATCCTGCACTCCGTTATTTTGATTTTCTCTGCCGGCAATCACCTGCTGGCTACCGGAGAAGACCACTGCTATTACATCCAGCGATCCCCTCCACAGTCTAGGGAGGAGCAATCATTACGGCATTTTGTTTTTACGCTTCTATGACGGAAGAGCATAATAAAACCTTGGTGTGAACAGATCCTAACAACATCAATTTAGAAATAAAAATGACACTGAGGTCTATGTTCTCTACATTGCTGTGCAGCAGAATACAGTGTATTGTTTCCCGCTATCAGACAACTCATCGAGGAAAAGTAAAGCCTGTATTACACCTGCTGACTTTTCAGCAGATGATCGCTAACGAGTGTTCGCATGAATGCTTGATAGCGATCATCTTGCTTTGTAAGTCCCCTTGCAGACGAGCGTCAGCGGATTAGGTCCGGATGCGTTGCGGATGCGTTCAGTGAAAACTGCGTGATTTCGCAAGTAAGTACATTCAGTTGTTCAGTTTTTATAACGCGGGTGCAATGCGAGTTAATGCGTTTTGCACGCATGTGATAAAAAACTGACTGTTTACAAACAACATCCGTGAAAAACTCATCGCATCCACACTTGCTGGCGGATGTGATGCGATTTTCACGCAGCCCCATTCACTTCTATGGGGCCAGCGTTGCGTCAAAAACGCAGACTATAGAACATGCTGCGATTTTCACGCAACGTACAAGTGATGCGTGAAAACCAATGCTCATGTACACAGACCCATTGAAATGAATGGGTCCGGATTCCGTGCGGGCGCAATGCGTTCGCATCACGCATCGCACCCACGCAGAATACTCGCTCGTGTGAAAGGGGCTTAATGCTGCTGCCGATTGCCCAAAGAAAGAGCAAATGCTCGATCATCGGTCAATCCATATCTTTTGACATTTTGGTGTCTAATCACGATCTGCCGCCGGCAAACCACTAGACAGCATGGGGACGAGCGATCGCTCCTCCCCATACTGCAGAGGAGATCGATGCATGTAATAGCGGCGGTCTCCTCCGCTAGAGAGCAGGCGATTGCTGGGAAGGAACGCTTCCCTCCCGACAATCGTCTGCCACATCGGGCTGTGTTATAGGCAAAAATGCTCTTCTATGGGATCCAGAACAATGGCTGATCCCTACTTTATCTGTAGTTCTGAGAACCACCAGATACATCTATGGATCATCAGCCTCATGTTACACTTCTGCAGTCTAAACTGCTGACTTTAGGTTTGGTGCATCTTGAGGCACCTCCATCTGCAAAAGCTTTATTCAGTCTTCCCACTGTATGCCAATGATTCACGCCGTGTGGTCTCGTTAATAGAATTGTGCAGGTCTCTGCAGCCTTGAAGATACAGATAATTCTATCAAGGTCCTGCCATCTAGCGCACAGCACAGAGGCCATGACTTCCAGCTGTTCCTCATACTGTTACCCTACTGAGCTGAGCATAGAAGATTGGTGGCCTCTCCAAATAGCCTCTGGGGTGATGGGGATGATTATGCTAATTCAATTTACATATTAAAGAGATTTTTCATCAGAATGAAACAGGATTTGCTTAAGGTGTCATCTAATGAGTGATTGAGTCTCTACAAGAAGTAACTTCTCCCTGATTTGTTTTATTACGTTGACTGCAGTCTCACCTTGAGAGTCATGAAACAGGTCGTGAAAATATGAAAAGTAGGGGATGGGTAGGACCTTTGCAATACCCCAAAAGTGACCCAAATGCCCTGGCCAGAGAGTTGGTCCCACTTCCTTAGCCACTTTCTATAGAAATGAATGGGATTGTCGGGCACGGCAGAACTTTCACTTCCTGTTCCCTACAACCCAATTAATCTCTATGGGGAGTGGTGTGGCCAACTCTCCAATCATGAATGTTGACGGTCTCACGGGACCTCTAGTTACACTTTTATGATTAGGGTCAGTTGCCAGCAATTGCTTTGGTAAACACCATGCAGCAATGGGTTCTATATGGGGTTAGAATTAAAGCGGTCTTCCTAGTTGGGACATTGATGGCATATCTCTAGGACAGGGATCAGCAACCTTCGGCACTCCAGCTGTTCTGAAAACTACAACTCCCAGTATGCTCTATTCATTTCTGTGGGAGTTAGAAGAACAGACAAGTTTGTTTGCATGCTGGGAGTTGTAGTTACATAGCAGCTGGAGTGCCGAAGGTTGCTGATCACTGCTCTAAGATATGCCAGAATGGTTTGGGTCCCACCTCTGGGGCCTGTTCCAATTTCCAGAACAGGTCCCCAAAGGGTAGGTAGAGCAGTCGCGCATGTGCAGCTACCTTCCGTTCTGTCGTTTGGGAGTTCAGAAAATAGCAGATCGCTGGCTTGGCTATTTCCGGCAGTTACATAGCGGTGAATGGAGAGGTGGCGGTGCATGCTCGGTGCGTTTTCCATTTACGGCTATAGGACTTCCGAAAATAGCCAAGCATTAACTTTAATGAAGGGTAAAAATTGAGATTTGCTGAGAGTTTGCTGTAATTGATCCATCTTTTCTTTTGTACTACAACGAAAGTGTATATTTTGTATTTTATACTTTTCAATTGTGAAAAAAACTATTGAATCAGAAAATAGCTGAGCATGCTTGCTATCTCCGGAAGTCCCATAGCAGAATTTTAAGAGACTCCATTTTTGGAATTCCCATAGCAATTAATTCAGAGCATGCCGCTTCGTTTCAGGGGCCCTGTTCTAAAGACGGTGGGACCTGCACCTATCTGACAGTGATGGCATTTACCAGCAATATGGCATCAATGTCCCAAATGGGAATGCCCCTACAATAGGGTGACATGTAAAAATGTAGCATCTCACTGCTCCCAGGATGTTACCTAACTTGACAAGCCGCACATGCTCCGTTGCTTGCTACTGGATCGAGCTGACAGCTATAGGGACCCTTTATCACAGACGATTCCAGATAGGATGGTGGTCATGAGATGTCTCCCTCATAGACTCTAATGTTTCAGTTATTTCTTTTCAATCAGTTCACAGATTTTAGGATTTAAATACAGTAATAAGTACGAGCGCACAAACACAAAATAGGAACCTTTTCTGCCCAATGAAAACCCGAACTGCGTCATTGCATAAAACAATTTCACGGTAATTAGGAACCTAGTCGTTTACGGACTGGACGGGACCGTGAGAAAGTCTTGGATTAAATTAGGTGTCCGCTTTCCCCATTGACATTTTTTTGACTCTCCTGTTACCTCCGCCCAAGTAAATCCAGCAGAAGAGCCAGGGAGTGGAGCAGAGAAATATTTATAGAAGAGGTGGAGGAAATCAGAAGCAACGAGTTTAAGGGCTGAATGGAGGATCTGCCGCACCGCCCGACATTCTTCACTCATCACCCATAGAAACTCCCTTTAAAGGTGCAAGTTACAGTATATACAATGGAGACAACAGTGACAAGTCAGGCACCCCATCCCACCACCATTAATGGTTATGGCTTGACCCAATGGGCAAGTTATTGCACACTTAATGGTCTTGTAGAAGGCTTGCACAGTAAAATATCAATTTTTGCAGATGACACTAAACTGTGTAAAGTACTTAACACTGAAGAGGACAATATACTGCTACAGAGGGATCTGGATAGATAAGTGGCAGGTGAGATTTAACACTGACAAATGTAAAGTTATGCACATGGGAAGGAATAATGCAAGTCACCCGTACATACTAAATAATAAAACACTCGGTAACACTGACATGGAAAAGGATCTAGGAATTTTAATAAACAGCAAACTAAGCTGCAAAAAACAGTGTCAGGCAGCTGCTGCCAAGGCCAATAAGATAATGGGTTGCATCAAAAGGGGCATAAATGCCCGTGATGAGAACATAGTCCTACCACTTTACACATCACTAGTCAGACCACACATGGAGTACTGTGTACAGTTCTGGGTTCCTGTGAACAAGGCAGACATAGCAGAGCTGGAGAGGGTTCAGAGGAGGGCAACTAAAGTAATAACTGGAATGGGGCAACTACAGCACCCTGAAAGATTATCAAAATTAGGGTTATTCACTTTAGAAAAAAGACGACTGAGGGGAGATCTAATATCTATGTATAAATATATCAGGGGTCAGTACAGAGATCTGTCCCATCATCTATTTATCCCCAGGACTGTGACTGTGACGAGGGGACATCCTCTGCATCTGGAGGAAAGAAGGTTTCTACACAAACATAGAAGAGGATTCTTTACGGTAAGAGCAGTGAGACTATGGAACTCTCTGCCTGAGGAGGTAGTGATGGTGAGTACAATAAAGGAATTCAAGAGGGGCCTGGATGTATTTCTGGAGTGTAATAATATTTCAGGCTATAGCTACTAGAGAGGGGTCGTTGATCCAGGGAGTTATTCTGATGCCTGATTGGTGTCGGGAAGGAATGTTTTCCCCTTAGGAAAATTTTTTGCCTTCCTCTGGATCAACTAGCAGGATGACAGGCCGAACTGGATGGACAGATGTCTTGTTTCGGCCTGATGTACTATGTTACTATGTTACCTAGGGGGAAGCAAAGAAAGAAAATTCTTTTTTGACAATGAATCAAAGAGTTTGTTGATACTCACACAAGTTAAAGGTTTTTGGAAATTTGATATTGATGGCCTTTATCCTTAGGATAGGCTACTAATGGGATGTACTATCCTCAGGATAGGTCATCAATATTGGATCAATGAGGGTCCGATACTTGGCACCCCCACTGACCAGCTGTTTTGGGCAGCCGCAGTGCTGGAATATATACCGTGTATGGAACTGGAAGCAGAAGGCTCCATGCCGGGCTCCTGCAGCTCACCTTCCATTTCCTTTAATGTATGCCGGCACCGGAAACTACACAGTCTAAGGAGCCTTCTGCTTCCGTTCTGTAGACTGTATAGTTTCCCGTGCCGAAAAAACAACTGGTTGGTGAGGGTGCCAGATGTCAGATCCTCACCGTTCTGATATTGATGACCTAGCCTTAGGATAGTTCATCAATATCTGTAGCTTGGACAACCGCTTTAATAACAGATCAATAGGGGTCCGCTTGATCAGCTGACTGGAAAGACTGGCAAACATTACGCCCCCTTCATCATATACTAAGCACAGCGCCATGCATTTGGTAGAGGCTGTGGCTGGTATTGCAGCTGTTTAAGCACAGCCCCATTTACCTGGAGCCCATGAGCAGGCGTTACGTTGGTTTCCCCTGAACATCCAAGTTCTTTAAGTCCTGACAAGTCATGTTTGATCAGATTACTGTAATATATACATTTATGCACCTCCGTCCTATACCTGTTTTTCCTGAAAATAGCATTGCCCAACATTTAAATATTACCCTTCCTAAAATCCCAGGCTGCGCAAAAATGTCATAAATACTAGAGAAGTGACTCATTTCAGGTAATTGCATGTGCGCTGTGAGTCAATCCACCATAACCTTTAATAAGTGATGCCATTTTATTCTACAATGTGCGCAATTTAATGACTACGGACGGCGTGGACTAAATTTACTGCAGTGAACGTGAGTACGGTGTACAGACAGAGATACCAATATAAAAAAAATGAGCTAAGTGCGTGCCCAAGACAATTGTGTGAGTGCAATGAAAACGCAAAGTGAATGTCTAATCAAATACAACATTGGGAAAATGGATAGCGCGGGAAAAACACGGCTGCATTCTCCCAGAAACAGTGCCACACCCGTCCATAGGTTGTGTCTGGTATTGCAGTTCTACTCCATTGAAATGACTGTGGCTACGCTGCAATACCAAACACTACCTGTGGACAAGATGTGGCACTGTTTTTGGAATAAGGAAGCCATGTTTTTCTAATCCTGGACTACCCCTTTAAATGGTTTTTGGCAAGAAAAACACTTATTGTAAAGGATAAGTGACTGATTGAAGGGGGCTCCAGACATTCACAAGAACAGGGGGTTCAGTGATCCACCGTTATAATGTAGTGGCAGGATGAGCATGTCCACTCCCGCTCTGTTCAGGTTTGTGGGACTGTGGCTTGCTATCTCTGGAATTCCTGTAGGGCTAAATGGAGCAGCAGCGGACATGCACTAAGCGAACACGGGACCCTATTCTCGTGAACGGCAGAGGCCCCAGTGGTCAGGCCGTCACCGATCAGACACCTACTTCCTATCCTGTAGATGGGGGATAAGTGTTTCTCATGGGGAAAACCCCTTAAAATGCAAAAGTGGCTACATGCGGTGACATACACAGAGAATGGCGGGTCCCATAGCAGAATCATTATAGGGCGAGTATGTATTGTCCATGGACGCGCTGGATGTAAACAACCCTACTTTCAATAAACTTTATTTGCAAAACAAAAAAAAGTATAAAAATATGGTTTTTTTTAGACCATTGGTCCCCGACCTGTAGCTCTCAAGCTATTGCACAACAAGAGGACATGCTGAGAGTTGTAGTATTTAAACCAGGCCATTTACCAGAAGTAGTAATAGAACATACCTTCCTGGGCTTTATCTTGTCTTGAATATCGTACTGTCCAATTCCTTTGTAGCTAATTCCCAGCCACCAGGGGATTCCTTGCTTGTCCTGGAAAGAATGGCAAAAAATTGTCGAATATAAAAACTCTAAATCGTTTTTAGAAATTAATCAAATCCTGTCGTCATCTGTCCCTTTTGTCAATTGAAGTGGATTTTTTTAGGCTCTTTATATTCCCATCTGGCAGTTCTAGGAGGCTGCAAAAGATTTGACAAATTCATGAGAGGCCTGCGCCTCAACATAAATTTGTCCCATCCTCCAGCAGTACAGAGGGAATCAACACCAGTGCATAAAACGCTGGTCTTGATAAATGTCCCCCAAAATATATGAAATATACAGTAAATATTAAAACTAAAAAGTAAATATATGATTATAATATAGAACAAAATAAAATTAAAAACAAGATTCAAAAATGTACTAAACAGGCAGAAGAGTAGTCTAAATGCAAGTACAGGTCAGGACTGGCAGCAAACAAGCAAAGTCAGTAAACAAGCCGAGGTCATGGCAGGTAGCAAACAAGCATCATGAAATAAACAGGCCGGGGTCAGGGCAGGTGGCAGTCGAAAAGCCTAATGCATTAACAAGCCAATGTCAATACCGGAAACTCAGTAAGGGTACTTTCACACTTGCGTTGGTGCGGATCTCTCTGTTTATTTGCACAGGCGGATCCGCACCTATAATGCAAATGTTTGTATCTGTTCAGAACGGATCCGTTTGCATTAGTTTTAAAGAAAAATGACAAAGTCCAAAATGGATCCGTTTTGAATTACCGGTACATTGAAAATCAATGGGGAACGGATCCGTTTTCAAATGCACCATATTGTGTCATTGAAAACGGATCCATCCGCATTGACTTACATTGTAATTCAAAACGGATCTGTTAGGCTCCGCCTCTTCAGACGGACACCAAAATGCTGCATGCTACGTTTCGGTGTCCGCCTCCAGAACGGATTAGA
Organism: Bufotes viridis; assembly: GCA_033119425.1. NCBI lineage: Eukaryota > Metazoa > Chordata > Amphibia > Anura > Bufonidae > Bufotes > Bufotes viridis. Next base: position 19,383,391 of record CM065596.1, on the reverse strand, counting down.
GGCGGAACGGAGCCGAACTGATGCATTCTGAATGGATCCTTATCCATTCAGAATGCATTGGGGCTTAACTGATCCGTTTTGGACCGTTTGGGAGAGCCCTGAAACGGATCTCACAAACGGAATCCAAAACGCTAGTGTGAAAGTACCCTAAGTCAAAATAGCAGCTGTGCAATATGATTGTACTTCCACCATTACATATTTCTGCTGCAAAAGATTATCCCAAGATTCTCGTTCTCCATGATATGAAGGGCAAAAGTGTAACTGATAAAGTGTCCCTCATCCCTCACAATGGACTTCTGCTAATCTACCACGGCTTTCATGTTCCTCTCGCAATCACTTTGATGGCCATTGGTAGAACATAAGGCACACTGCAGACCCATGATATTACTGCTGGCCCTCTGTGACTTGGCATCTTGGTGGTCTCCTGGGCAATGCGTCAGTGGTCTGGACCTCATCTGCTGTTCTTTTCCCTGGTTTCCCAGGTGTTAGCTCTAGGCGGTGGTAGTTTTTTCAATCTAAGGTATCGGCGTAGGAGATTGGCTGCAGCGGCACACATGACCTGTGTCAAACAGACGTTTGTGAGCGGTGACCGCAAACCATCAATGGCGACGGGGGACCAAAGGAGCCAGTGGGAAGCAGGTGAATATACTTCATTCCGCAGGTGCAGCAGGGTGAGGGTATCTGACAGAAAGGCCCCCAAAGCTGGACAACCCCTTTATCTGTTGGGTCACACCGTTGTGTCCCTTGTATTGATGGGAAGGTACATGCTGCAATATTCTTACAATCAAACACAAGAGAACATGTGCAGCAAGTATGAAGACTAAACCTACAACATGTTCCCTGGATTAGGTAAAACAAATTAAAATAGGTCTACAAGAATCTAAAATAGCCCTGGGGATGCAGCTCAATGCCAAGCTGCAGCACACAAAGGAAATGAAAGCAATATAAAGACTTTCAGCATCTCATACAGCAGCCGAATAACTTAATAAAAGATCAAAACACTGGAACAGCATGGCCTGTACCATCATGGCCTACTAATAAAGCCTGTGAACAAGAAAATAACCATTTTATGGATGTGTTTATAGAGGAACGGTCACTGACCTTTACTTTGTAGTAATGAACACCATATGTAGGTAGCGCTTCCACTATTTTCATGTACCTGCAGGTGGGGGGGAAACAGAGAAAGAAGAAAAAATGTCACAAAGGGATGAACATAGTTAAATTTCATACCACGCTGGTCATCATGACAGGCGTTCGGTGCATCTACCGGCCAACACACCGCAGGCTTCTATATTGCAGAACTAAAACCGATTTATCACTGCATGAAGATACGTTAGGCTGTTGCCTAGTAAATGTGACCACCAGTGACCACCGTGAATGTCCAGAAGAGCTGGTGGGGGATATTGATGATGACCCCAGACGTTCCTCAGGGACGATGCCCACTGGTCCCCAAAGAAGAAGTAATGAATTTAAGGGGTTGTACCAGGTTTGAAAGTCATCTACAGGATAGGGGATACCTAACTGGGTGGTGGGGATCTGACCCATGTGCCCCCAACTGAGGCACTCAACCATCTCCTGCAGACCCATGGGGAATGACTAAGCAGAAGCTTATCCTCCATCCATGTGATAGGAGGGTGTAATTTTTTGGGTCTGACTTATGCAAATGGGGGTCCTTGAGTCTTCCGTCTGAAAGGAACTTGGCAACAGAGGATGTGCACTGAAGATTCATTGAAAGTCTATGGGACTGTCATAGCCTGAAAAGTCGGCTATCTCCAGCAGTCCCAAAGACTTTGACTAGAGTGGCAGCACCATGCTCCTTCCAAACAGAAGACGATACACTTGCTCCATTGAAGAAAAGGAATCGGGACCCCTGATGATCAGACACTTATGTCCTATGCTGTCAGTAGACAGAGTATTTTCACACATTACCCCATGTATGGATACCATACTTTGTTACACGCTGGGTATACAGAAAAACGGCAGTGCTTGTCACCATAGTTCCAGAGGTTTGCTCCACTACCCAGCCAATGTATGATAACAATGCCCAGCACCATGGTAGGGTATACATCATCTATATAGGGGGATCCCTATCCCTCCAGTAGTCAGAGCGGACGAGGACGACCCAGTGCGTCAAGGCAGTACACGCACGGGCACAATGTAATTTGGGTTAAAGCATTCATAGTGGTTCCTCTGGTGACCAGCTGACCATTAGGGGGCCAACAGCGCTACACCTGCAATATTATATATGTATATATATATACAGTATATATATGTATATGGTAGAGCTGCACATGAACGTCTTACCGCACTATGGCTTGTCCTCTAGTGACGCCTTTTAGCTTCTTGCAGTGTTCAATTACTCGATCCTCACTAGAAATAAAAAAGCAATTTCCGGCTATAATAAAGGTGAAGAATATAATAAAGATCACATGTTGAAATCACTGCTTTTTTAGCACATTACAGCACATAGCAATGCCTCAACTGTCACATTTTTTCACCTCATGTGAATCAGACCATAAATCCTGCATTGAGCAATGACGTTTAAAGGGGTTACCCACAAAGTTAATACTCCTTTTACTCCTTTTTACTCACTTATCTGCAGAACTTCCCTTTCTGTGGGAGGTCAGCGGCTCCTATGAGACAATCAAGCACCAGCATCTCCCAGGTTGCTCTAGTTAACTCTTTCCTCCCCTGTATAGAAAATAATCCCCCACGTAGCCCCAGAGATACATATGGTATGTAAGGCCCCTCACAATTCCCTTCTCCACCGTCTAGAGAGAGATAGAGCTCTACATTTCTATGAATTTAGAAGTAGGGGTGAATGAATGAAAGACGTCTGAGCCGCTTTACTATAAGATCACTACGCTTGCACTGAAAGCTATGAAGCTACTGAGCATGTCAGTCCACCTCTGAATGCAGGAGAAGGTGGACCTGAAGGATAAACAGCAGGGGGCGCCACCAGAGAGGAAAATGTAATGTACATAAAGAGCAAACAATATTTTTATTACGCGTTTCATTGGAAATGCCCTCTTCATTGTGCAGTTTTCCGTAGGATAACCGTTTCATGTAAGAAACTGTATGTAAAATATTAAAGATTGTTTTTTCCCCCCAGAAACAACATCTCTCCTGTCCTTGAGCTGTATTCGGTATTGCAGTGCAGTCCAATAGTGAATGAGTGGAGGGGGGGGGGGGATCTCATAATCTCCATAAAAGAAAAATTAGATAAAAAAATAACAACAATTTTTCTGGGAAAATTGCTTAGACAAACTTTCAGGCCCTGGAGGTTAACAAGAATGCTTCCATTCGCTGACAGCAAGCAGAGGTTATGAAAATTAGACAGTTTATTAGAAAGAAGCATTTTGTATTTTGTATTGATTAAAGGGAAGGTCTCACTATTCAAATGGCCAATTAGGGCTTATACAGTGTCGGACTGGGGTTCCTAGGGCCCAGCAGTAACATTTATTTTGGGGGCCCACCGTATGGATACATTCGATATGATAAATAATTGAATACGTTTTTTATATGAACATCGGCTGGTTGAGGTGCTGTACATTGAATACATGTATGTGGTGCAGTAAATCTCATGTGTTAAATGCCACTTGTGCAGGGGGTGGGAGACTAGGGGCCCACCTTGCTCAGGGGCCCACCGGCAGATTCACCTGTATCCCTGTGGGCCAGTCTGAGCCTGGGCTTATAGATGTCGTTGAGGGGGTCAGGGGGGTAGCTATAGGGGAAGCAGGAGAAGTGACTGCTTTGGGGCCCGAACTCAGAAGGGGCCCACCCAGGAGGAGGACAAAAAGATTTTATTGTCAGGGCCCCCTCAACAGTATTCTGCAATGACGTTATATATAGTGACACTGCAGGAAATGGACGGAGCGGCCGCCGGGCCTTGTGTGAGAGCGCGATCCTGACTAGCCACAGGATTCGGGGTTGCATGGGGGAAGACGTTTCTGTGGAGGACCCCATTCAAAAATTTGTTGTGGAGCCCAGTGCTTTCTAGTTATGTCACTGAGGGGGGCTACTAGGGAAGAACGGCTACTTATCTGCTCCAGCCTGTCTGTGCACTGACTGATTCGCCATTTAGTTGAATGGCCAACATGTAATATTATATACATTACAAATGTAGCACACAGACGACCGACCTGAAGCTCCTGGACCCAATACAAAATTCATAACATGACTCCGACCTACAAAGCGGCATTTATATTACTGGCGGTGGGGCCTTTGGACCTCCTTGGCGGCATGGGCCCTGGTGCATCTGCTACGTCTGCACCCAACATAACTAAGGCCATGGTAATATAAGACTGAATGATTATCTATGAAGGCAACACTCAATGATACACATCTACTCCAGTAATCTGATCCGCTACCATAGTAAATAGCTCCATGTGACGGAGTAGTATCCCGGCACAGTATGGGAAGAGTAGTACAACTGAAGGGAAGTACATACCAGTAGGTAAGTGACGGGTGTTCCTGTAGCGTCCTGGTGGGCAGAGCTGGCAGAATCTTCAGATCTTTTCTTGCATTTTCATCACTATAGAAAAACAAAGACAAGTAGAAAAACTACAGTTTGTTTTTCCTGGCAGGAGATGAATTACTAATGATCGAGGGCCTCGTTCATTCACACCACAGACTCAGATTTCAAGGTTCAGGTGACAAAGATACAATAAAATGAGGTTATGTGACGGACTGCAAACTAACACAGCAGCAGACAGCGAAAGAGTACAAAGCAAAAAGTTGAAAACAGAAAATCCTCCAACCACAAAAATAATCCCAAATTGTAAAAAATTGTCAAAATATAAAAATCATTAAGTCATGTTCAAACGTTCTTTACAAACTGGGCAATAACTAATATTAAAGTTGTCACCCAGCTTTCCTTGCATCCTGAATGACAAAACTGACTACTTATGCCCTCATCTACAGTATTAGGGGTGCATTACTACATAATTAGGGATCATGCATACGACCGTAGCCATAATTGCGGATCCACAAAACACGGATGCCGGCCATGTGCGTTTCACAAGTATAGGACATGTTCTATTTTTTTTGCGGGGCCGCTGAACAGACATACATTAAAGGCCTCATGCACATGGCCGTGGAACACGTCCGTGCGCGGACCGTGGTATCCCGGCCTGGAATCCAGCTGACAGTAGGAGCGCACGGCGTCATTGGTTGCTATGACGCCGTGCGCTTCATGCCGCCGCTGGACTACAGTAATACACTCGTACGGGTGTATTACTGTAGTCCAGCGGCGGCATGAAGAGCATGGCGTCATAGCAACCAATGACGCCGTGCGCTCCTGCTGTCAGCTGGATTCTAGGCCGGGATACCACGGTCCGCGCATGAGGCCAAAGTGACATGTAAAAAAATGTGGATCGGACTAGTTATTAACCATCTTTGCCCAAAAATTTCATTATCATCTGATTTGCCGCAACTGAAGTTGCTTTGATTATTCATGACTGAATAATACTGCCATACAGTGGCTGAATAATACCACAATATAATGACTGAATAATACTGCCATACAATAGCTAAATGATACTACTATACAGTGCCTAAATAACACCAAACTGTGATTTAATAATACCGCATATAACAGCTAAATTATACCACAACTAAAAATACTGCCATACAGTGAATGAATAATACTGCCAGACAGTGGCTAAATAATACCACCATATAATGACTGAATAAAACTGCTATGCAGTGGCTAAAAATTACTACAATATAATGACTGAATAATACTGCCATACAGTGCCTAAATACCACCAAACAGAGATTAAGTAATACCACAATGCCGTGACTAAATAATACCCCATATAATAACTAAATAATACCACCATATAATGACTGAATAATACTGTCATACAGTAGATAAATAATACTACTATACAGTGACTATATAATACCACCATACAGTGATTACATAATACCCCATATAATAACTAAATATTAACACCACTAAAAATACTGCCATACAGTAACTGAATAATAATGACATACAGTGACTTAATACTACTCCCTCCATGATAAAATCACGATAGTCAAGCTGAATAATACTGCTATACAGTGGTACACAGTACCCATATACAGTTCGTATGAGAATGCCCCCCATACATAACTGCTGGCAGCAAGGACACGCCACAAACTCAACATTAGAGAGTCTGCGGGGTTCAAAAAAATGGTCAGACCCACCTCACTATTATATCAGTAATTGTTTCACCCTAATCCTGATGACCACAAGAAGAGTAATATTACATATCCCAAGGACGGGGCACTGGTGACGTCGGTGACCACCAAGGCTGGATTATAGGGAGGGCACATTGGGATGTGGGGGCCACTACTGATTTCCAGAAATGAAGACCCCTATAAAGCTCTTAAACCTCCTTTGGCCCTGCTTAGAGATACTGATACTGAATGGAAATCTCTGGGCTGTACCCCTTAGGAGCCCTTTCATTCTGGAAATCGGTTTCGGATCAAAACCACAAACTTCATCAATGTGATTTATGGCACGATGATTCCAACCTTCCTCTATTATAGCTATTTATTCACCAAAAGAGGGAAAAATATGTTTTCTTAGTGAAGACTATCTGTAAATCCGTTCTTACAATGGAAATATTTAGAGCTGGAGGCGACACATCGGCCGTCCTTCTGTACGCAGCCCATCAGGGGGGATGAAGTGGTTTATTTGGGTAAAGCAAAATTTGATAGATCCTTTATAATAGTTTTTGTAATCAGTCCCTCCACTCTGGAATTTCAGGAATGTTACAGATCCCGCTCCCGCAGTGATATCGACTCTAATAAATCTCCGACCAGCACTAAACACAGTCTGACCCGAAGGTAAAACAAGTCAGAGAGAAATCCCAAACAGAGGGCGGGGAAAACGACTAGAAACAAAAAACGTAGCTTAAGAAAGTTTAGATATTATTTTAAAAAATTAAAAAAATATATATTTATAGAAAATGTGGGCTTTGGCTTGTAATAAATTTGTCAAGTATGATATTTTTATCAATTGCATTGCCCACTTATCAATAGCTTAAATTAATTACCGTAATTTCTATTCCCAATAAAAACAAAAAATAAAAATAAATTCATCAAATATGATTCCCAAACATACTAATTTGTGAATCCCAAGTCATGGCATATGTTATGTCACAGCCATCCTGTATAATAATGCGCCAAGAAATGCTCACTCTAATGTCCCCGTAAGCCAAATGAATGCAAATGCCACCCTTTTTGGGGTTTCGTTTGCAGGACGGTCCCTTAAAAATTGGAACTGCATTCTTTGTTACGTCTTCTTGACTTTGTATTTCATTGTAACTTTTGAATGTTTGTAATTTTGCAAAATTTAATTTGAAAACCGATAAAAATTATTCTGACTAAAATTGGAACTACTGCCAGTATGTGTCCTTTGTGACTTTGGCAGACACTTACCAGCAACCGTGGTGATATTTGGACCTCGCTGTGACATCACTGATAGGGCCACTGATTGGCTGACATGGTCGAAACAACGCGTCATAACTAGAATTGCATAACCAAAGGTCAAGGAACTGAGGGTGGCTGAGTACAACTTTTAACCTATATTTACTGTAGTTGACCTAAAGGGATTCTCCAGGCTACAGATATCCTCAGGATAGGTCATCAATATCAGATCGGTGGGGGTCTGACAACCAACACCCCCCCCCCAGATCAGCTGTTTTGTTGGAAAGTAACAGAGCGGAATCAGAAGACACCGCTGTAGTGAAGCTCAGCTCCCATCCACTTGAATAGGAGCTAGGGTTGCCACCAGTACGGGAATGACCCGGATAGTCCAGGTTTGTAACCCTGTGCCCGCATACAAGCCTTTCTCAGACCCGGGCACAGCGATCAGCTGTTAATGATGCGATGCTAGCGCAGGGCGGCGCTGACTGCAGACACGACCACCCTCCCTTCCGTCTTGTTCGGGTTTGGCTTGAAGAAAAGGTGGCAACCCTAATAGCAGCTGATCTGCAATACCTCGGCACGGCCACTGCACAGTGTATGGAGCTGTTTGCCTCCAGCTCAGAATACCGTATATTTTCCGGCTCTGCGGCTGCGCCAAACAGCAGATGAATGTCAGACCACCGATCTGATATCGATGATCTATCCTGAGCACCAGTCATCAATATCTGTAGCCCGGAGAAGCTTTTTAAAAATAGATGATGGGCCTGGAAAATCTAATTCAGGGCACACTGCAGTCAGGCAGGATGAAAATTCTCTTAGTCGGCCAGCATATACGTAAGGAAACGGAATTTTTTTCAATTGGAAACCTGGAAAAACTGCATCAAAATCCTCACAGAAGATGTAATGGCGGCCATATGGGTTGCTGCCACTCAACATCAGAAAGGGATATCGGATATTAATAACTTGACAGAAGAACATGAATTGCTGATTTTTGAGCGGTTTGCGTCACTTTTTTTTTTAAGTTCTCTGGCTGACGTATGTTGTTTTATGGCTGCCATATGACTCTATATAAGATCAGGAAGTCTCCAGAACCTGATTTACAGGGCTGCCGATGATGAAGGAGACTTATTTAGGAGGCTGAGACCCATCCTCTACTGTAACAACACAGATTCCTCCAGGAGACAGGGGCCTGTGTTTATTCTGCTCTGCGTCCTTATGGAAGTGACACATGTTCCAAGGGGGAGACAAGGAAGCCCATTGTAAAGCTGCCACCCCGTGCTATTTCTGACTCCAAACTTGTGTTTATTATGTTTGTCTTGTCCATACAGGAGCCTGGTAGTCACCAGAACAACAGTTCCCTGCTGGGAAGGCATGTGCTGACACCACAGAACGCCTCTAATGAAGAAGCATTTGTCACTTGGGCCACCATACTGGTTTCCGCACTTGATATGAGGTCAATCAATCACAGGATGCTACATAATGGGCAAAATCACATTTTAACACAACAGACACCAAAAGTATTGGATGCAATTTCCATCGACCCCTTGGAAAGAAAAAGGGAGCAGCAAGGTTGATTAGAGACCTTAAAAGGGTTCTCCAGTATTTTCATATTGATGACTTACCCTCAGAATAGGCCATCAATATCAGATCAACAGGGGTACTACATCCCACACCCCTGCCGATCAACTGTTACCTTGTAAATACACAGCTCCATCCATCATGCAGTGGACATTATTGGTAACTGCAGCATTGTTCCCACTGCAGAGAATGGGGGCAGTGCTGCAGTAACCAGCTCCATCCACTACACAACAGACAGCACCGCGCAGGATGGTGCTAACTTCCGACGCTGGAGTTACATAGTGACAGCTGATCATCGGAAGTGCAGGGTGTCGATGCAATTAAAGGGGGGCTTGCAACGTAGGCCCGAGCTTAAGTTAGTCCAGACAAACCCTGATGGGAAGTCTCATATATCTCAATCAATTTTTTATTTGGTATGTTATCATTTTCATACTGCATGTGGTGATGCAATGCCTTATACGTAGCAGCGGGTGATAGTTATTGCAACATTTGGTAGCACCCATGGGTTGTCACTTTTCTTCCTCCACACAAGAGTAGATGTGGGTGGGTGCAGGATGTTGGTAAATTTTGCACTTCTTATAGTATCATTGTTGTTTTAAAAAAGAACTTATGACTATAAAAACAGCAATTGATCATTGCTTCTTTGGACATAGTCAATAAAGCTTTCTTGCTTGGGCCAAGATGGTGTACACATGACAAAGGCTGGCGTCATTTGCTCGATAGCTATCTCTCGCGACTGACCCAATATATAAATTGTGAGGGTGAAGTAAGCTGGTGCCAGGCTCCTCTAGTACTGGCCCATCTCTCGAGAACAAAAGAACTGGGCATGTTGAAATCCAAGAGCCATATCCTTCTTTCCCTTGACATACGCCATGGGGGAAGAGTCGGCTAGACCATCCATTATTAGATGGTTGGCTGGTCTCCCCAAAATCAGCAGATTTGGCCTACAGACATCTAATGTGTATCGCTAGCTACAGAAGGTAGTGAAAAGTATTCTAGACTCTTTTCTAAGCATTCTCGTAGACCACTTGTTATCTTGGAGGACTCTTCCCATACCACTCTTCCCATACCATTCAGATATTCAAGATGATGTATGATCGAAGCTCAAGTAGAACTAGAACAACGCAAAGGTCTCTGTAAAAAGTAGAGGATAACCAAAGGAAAAATCTAAATGCAACCTTCCTCATGGCACTGGGTCAAACCACTACACCTCCATCCTTTCCAGTAGGATCAGGATATGATGAGAGTTGTTGTTTTGCAAAAAATGGAAAGCTCCAGGTTGGTGACCACTCGTATGATACATAAAACGTGGTCTTGTATTACTCTGCATAGCCTGACAGACACATCTGTACTTGTCTCACAACTAGGTATATACATATAAAGCCTTGTCTTAAAACAAAATACCGTATGTTCTCCAAGGAACTACTACTCTGTACACTGAAGCCATGTGGCAAAAATGGGACACGCTCAAACCTGAGGGTATGTAAATATTAGTACAGCACACAGAGACTACACCTCTCAAACAAACCCAAGGCTTATTCTAGTCCAGGCGGTGCAGGAATAGGAAAACCTTCCAAGCACTATCGTAATATGATGCGTGGTGTATTGGATCGAGTAAAGACTTTAGCTTATGAGCTTGTAATAAAATCATACAAACAGAAAATGAATAATGCATATGGTAGGTGCCACCTAATATATTCTCATACAGAGGACTACATTTGCAGGATATCCAACTTTCAATAGCTGCATAATCTATGCTGGATACCAAGTTTGGCCTCTTCTACATGAATCGGTCAGCCCAACACCAAAACCAATGATAGATCAAGTGAATAATACTAACTATCTTATGACAATGGCACCTGTCAAGGGGTTTGGGTAAATTAGGCAGAAGTTGGTTCTTGAATTTGATGTCTTGTAAGTAGGAAATAAGGGCAAGTGGAAGAATCTGGGTGACTTTAACGAGGACCAAATTGTCAGTTGGTTCAGAACATATCCAAAATTGCAGGTTTTGTGGTGTGTTCCTGGTATGTAGTGGTAAGTACCCACCTACAACAAGGTCATGGGCACCCAAGACTCACTGATGCATGTGGGAAGTGAAGTCTAGCCTGTATGGTCCAATTCCACAGAAGATACCTTCAGAGATCTTGTGGAGTCCATACCTTGACAGGTTAGAGTTGTTTTGGTGGCAATAGGAGGATCTTTACAATATCAGGCAGGTAGTTTATCTGGAATTATCGTTCGTACAAACACTCGTTTCCGACAATTGGCCCATGTAAATGAGGCACCCAACGAACGAACGAGCTTGTTTGTCAGGTGATCACCTCTTAGCCCGTTTTGTGGGCAGCTCAATTTCCTGTGTAATTGGGGATCTACTGCCAACAATACTCAAACCGAATGGTGGACAAATAATTGTAATAACGATCATTCATCCCCTCATTGACTTTGCATCGGTCTGTGTGAATAGGCCATTTAAACGAGCAAGCCGGAGTGATTACTCCACGTATATCATCAATCTGTGCTCATTTGGGACTGTGATTGCCCCTTGTAAAATGTCCCTTGGTCTGAAAAAGAATGAGGATGAGGCGATAGCGGTCTTGAAATGACAAGGTCTACTTCGCTGATACCATTCATTTGGGCTTGACTGCATCTTCTCTATGTTTGATGACCGGCCAGAAATAATGTCCGGTCCCATTCTTGTCCTGGGATTTACCACTATCCAAGCCAACATTATTCACGGTCAGCTTGATATCTAATGGAAACCATCACTACAGACTGTTATTGCTACGCTCCCATATTCTTCCTGTTCACACAATGGGTGGCTTAGTTACCTTAGACCAGCTCCTTTTTGTTGCTCCCGCCACTGTAGACATGGCCTGGCCTGTTATTACAGTAGCTCTTTTGATGGAGCTTTCATAATGTCTGAACCTCCCTTGTGCTTCGCACAGAGCCATAATGTGGCGCCACAGCCTCCGATTTTATACGGATGCATATGGAGGCTGTGGAATAAAAAGTGTGGTGGGCTTCATAACATGCCATATGATAGAGGTATTCTTCTCTGGTAGTACGGGGTGCAGGGGTGCACCACCAATGAGGCGAGGTGAGGCCATTGCCTCAGGCCAGCACCAGGTAGGGGCAAGGAGCGGAGGTGCAAAGGAAGGAGGATTATCTGTTTCGGCAGTATAGTATTGGGAAGCACAATGGGCACAGTATGTGGCGCTGCATTACTCTATATGTTTTATAGCGCTGTATGTAATGTTTTCCCAGTATGTCTTTAAAGGGGTTCTCCAGGAATTAAAAAATGAAAATACTTAAATATTATTTTATAATAAATATATTCACAAATACCTTTTATTACTTAGAATGGCTTGTTTTGTCTAGGGAGCAATCATTAGGAGAAATAAAATGGCCGCCGTCTGATCAGTACACACAAAACCTGTCCTAATCACACAGGAGGACAAGTTACTTCACCACAATGAGCCATAGAGCTCCCTCATCCTCCTCTATGCTGTGCCTGTCAGGAATCATGATCCTGAATACAGGTGAATCTCTGTGGGAATGGAGATGATGAGGAGACATGATAGGAGGGTGAGGTGTATGGCTAATGAGCAGCAGCACTTGTACAGTCTCCATTCCCACAGTCTGTCCTGTCCATCCTCTCTGTACTTCATGTCTCCTCATGAACTAAATTCCCCAGAGATTCAGCTAAAGTTCTCATCATCTGTATTCAGGATCTAAATCCCTGACAAGTAGAGCAGAGAGGAGGATGAGGCAGCTCTTTACCTCAGTGTTGTAAAGAAATGTGTCCTCATGTGTGATCAGGACAGGTTTTGTGTGAACTAATGGGACAGCGGCCATTTTGTTTCCCCTGATGATTGCTCCCCAGACAAAACGAGCCGTTATAAATAATGAAAGGTATTTGAGAATATATTTACAATAAAGTAATATTTAAATATTTTCATTTTCCTAATTCCCAGAGAACCCCTTTAACAGTGGGGCAGGAGGGAAGGGATTAGGTTAAGAAATTGGCATTGGGGGGTTAGGGCACTGTTTTAGTTTTCGCATCAGGCAGCGCAAAGGCTAGGTGCACCCCTGGGCATATGGCAGCACATACAGTAAGGTGTCTATGGGTCTCTGTATGGACCTACAGGGCTCTGTATTGTACCACACAGGATCCGATTGGATATGAAGCAACACAGGGCATTACAATGCTATATTTTTTTTTATTCTTATTATTTTATTAAAATGTATTTTATTTTAAGCTAAACATTCTAGGAATAAAGACTAAAAAACGCCATTAACGCAGGACACAGCCGGAGTCAAACCACTTAATGTTTCCTGCTCAGACTACAAGGCGCTAATAAATATGAACCATCCGAGGGCCATTCAGAGAGGATTACTGACTACAATGGACCAAATGTTCCAATATTTTCTGTTTCTTCTAATTTGGAATTAATCTTACATCAAAGACTTGAAGATCAGCAGCCCGGAGACCCCTGCAATTAGCGGACTCACAAAACAAATGAAATGCTTAAGATTCCTCATTAACTTTAACGTACGGCAGATTTTTGTTGTGTTTTTAATGTTAGATTTTACAGTTTCAATATAAAATAAAGCTTTATCGCTGTAAAATGAGAATTTCAACAATGCTCTAATATTCTGCATATTTCATTCCTCCACATTCAAGATCTCTGCTTGTTGTGAGTGAATGTAAACATTTTCTTTTTTTTTATGCAAACAAATCTCTGCCCTGTCTCTCTCTTGCTCTATATTCTCATCTAGTAGCGATACCTCCTCCATACTACAGCATGAGATGAAACGCGCTGGGACAAATTCACACGGTAGATTGGTTGGGGAACATTTCTCTGCCAATGTCCCGTTTATCTGGAAGGGGTTTTCAAAAATCCATGTGTTTGTCGCAGAAGCCGCCTCAGTCAGATATATGGAGCTGATATTTAGTCGCAGAAATGTTTGCCGTGTGTGAATATACCCTAACTGTGAGGAACAGCTTCATAGGAAAACATTATGGACCCATAGATTTCTATGGGTTGCTGTGTTGCTGCGGATTAGTATCATCCATATCTGACCTGTATTGTGTGCATGAGATCTAAGTAAGCCAATGTTCCCCAACTGGTGGCTCGCCAGCTGTGGAAGAACTACAATTCCCATCATGCCCTGATGCATGCTCGGCCTATGTTTAGCTTAAATAAGAATCTGAAGATGGCCTTACTTCACTTACTGGGGCTGTCTAGCTTTTGCAAAGCTAAAACTGTCATCAGCAGGCTAGCAAGGCATGATGGAAATTGTGGTTTTGCAACAGCTTGAGAGGCGCCAGTTATTATTATTATCTCCAGCTGTTGCAAAACTACAATTCCTATTGTAGCCTGCTGATGGGAGCTGTAGTTTTGCAACTGCTAGAGGGCCACAGGTTGGAGATCACTGTCGTAAGGCCATCTTCAGATTCTTTTTTAAGCTGTGTTTTGCTGAACATAGGCCGAGCATGCATGTGTATAGAGAGTTGGAACATTTGAAGCCTAAGAAAGCTGGATACAATAGTATGAACGATTTTCCAGGTGTATACAGAGACTTAGCTCACGGAAGACTGTCTACGTTGGATAAATCGTAGCCGATACTGGGATCTGTTTTTGCGATTTCAGCCTCCGGATGTGAACAAGAGTGACCCCTTGCCTAAGGCCTCTTTCACATATCATTCATACATATCAGACATACCATTCACTGACAGCAAGCAGAAGAGTATGATAAATTAATGGAAAGCTGCATGACGTTTCTTTGAATAAAACACAAATCCTTGCATCGAGACCTAGCACTTCACCTAGATCATTAGCAGCGTGCGCCCTATACAGACACTTAGAAGCCGCGCAGCAGGGTGTGTAGATTAAGTGGAGACGCACAATTACCAATTCAGGTCGCAATAGCTTCGGGCAAGACGAACTTTAAAAACAAGCACCCAACTCCACGTGATTTACCATCTTCTTCCTACATATTTTTTGACAGACAGAAGCTAATGATACAAAAACACAAGTGAGGCGGCAGAAATCCTGCGCAAGCGCATCATCACAGAGTCAGGCTCGGACACCAAATATAAGTGTTGGGAGACAGAGGATGTTTATTGCACTTGTGCAATTCTGGGTCTGCATCTGTCCTGACAGGTCGTGCCGCCCTAATGATATTAGAAGCTTCCTTCGTTTGGCAGCCTGGATGATTAAGGCTCGGGTGCTATTAGCTATGAGCTGCGCCATGTTCAGCTATTATAATTATACCTTACCCTTTTACACGGCGTATACTTATATAGTGCTGAAGGCAGAAGGAATGAGTGATTACTCCAACAAAATACGTCAATGTCCACTTTTAGCCCCACCTGAAAGTCCAAGATCATCTGCTGATAATTTTTTTATTTTTTTATTTTATGCACTTACGGTATATAGCGCTGACATATTCCGCAGCGCTTACAGACATTACCATCAAGCTGTCCCTAATGGGGCTCACAATCTAAGTTCCCTCTCGGTACGTCTTTGGAGTGTCTGAACTTGACCCTGAACCCGAACCCCATTGAAGTCAATGGGCCCCGAACTTCATTTTATTATTTTCCGTTATAACATAGTTATATCAGTAAATAATAGCATTCCTAATGCAAAACAATATGGCCATTTAGGGGTTAAACCCCCCCTCCCCCCTCATAATAAATTAGTACGCAGTTGCTGCTTAGCCCCCCCCTAGTAATAGCAGCAAATTGCACAAAATTTTAGGATTTTAGCACTACGGATTGGGATGAGCAAACCCAAACTGCAAAGTTCATGTTTGTTCCGAACTTTGCGATTTCGGTTTTGTGCCAAACTTTGCGAGTTCGGGTACCCGGACCCTTCCGCTGAAGTCCGTGTTCAGGTGATTTTATTATTTTCCGTTATAACATGGTTATATAGGAAAATAATAGCATTCTTAAGACAGAATGCAAAACAATATGGCCATTTAGGGGTTAAAAAACCAACTCA
Organism: Bufotes viridis; assembly: GCA_033119425.1. Lineage (NCBI taxonomy): Eukaryota > Metazoa > Chordata > Amphibia > Anura > Bufonidae > Bufotes > Bufotes viridis. The sequence goes on along the minus strand of CM065596.1, from coordinate 19,367,384 downwards.
CCTCATCCACTTGATCCCGCTTCTTCTATCTTCACTGAAGAGGACCTGCGAAAGCGTGATGACGTCACAACGTGGGGGAGCGCGGTGACGTCATCGTGTGCACATCGCAGGTCCTTTGGCAGGTCCTATTCAGTGAAGATAGAAGAAGCTGCTGCAGCGCGATCAAGTGGATGAGCTGAGATTTTTTTTTAACCACTAAATGGCCATATCGTTTTGCATCCTGTCTTAAGAATGCTATTATTTTCCGACATAACCATATTATAATGAAAATAATAAAATCCCCCGAAGACCGAACTCGATCCCGGACTTCAGTGGAAAAGTACAGGTTCGGGTCCGGGTACCCGAACTCGAACTTTGCAGTTCGGCTTCGCTCATCCCTATCCATAGTGTTAAAATCATAAAATTTGTGCTATTTGCAGCTATCACTAGGGGGAGCTAAGCAACTTACTGCGTACTAATTTATTATGAGGTTCCTCAGCTTCTACCATTGGCGGCAGCAGGTACCATCATTTTAATATTTAAAGGGTTTGTCTGAGAACAGAAAAAAACTGAGCTTCGTCTCTCTGCATTGGTGGTTGGAGTCCCTGGATGATTAGCCACTGCTCTCACATGACATCACCATAGATGATGTCATGCGATGAAGTCACCATCATGACACTAGTGGTGGAAACAGTCTTCCGGAACTGTATGGGGACAATTTGAAATGGAAAGAGAGGTCTGGACTGTTTTCGGATCGGACGCACTGATTTATGTGGCTCCTCTCCTGAAATGCACTGTTTGCTTCCTCCCAGATGACACTAAACCTACTGGATCACATTCAAGTAATCAATTAAGGCAGTTCCTGCCCGGTGCTCACATAGTCAACAATGTATTTAAAGAGTTACAGCCTGAGCTGAGAATACACAATGATTCATAAAGGCAAACACATCGCTGACAGACATGGAGGGAGCGGAACAGCCCCTGAGACCAGGACGAGCTGGACATCGGGACCTGGTGACTACTGCCCTGTAGGTTACAGAGATCTCCAGGAGCTTATCCGGAGGTTTTGAAGTGCGCTACCCTGACAGTAAACACTATCATACACATTAAGGATATGTTCGCATGTGGCGAACATGCTGTGGATTTTTTTACGCCATGGAATTCCAGACAGAAAAATCCACACACAGCGGCAAAAAGTGCGGAATGGAAATCTGCAATATACGGCGCTGATTTCCGCCATGGATTTCAGCCTTTGTAACAGAGAGGGTAAAGTCCGCTGCAAAATGGTAAAGAAACGCACAAGCAACGTGCGGATTTGTTTCCACTGTGGAAAATCTTCCTTATGTGTCCGTACCCATATACCGTATTCCTTGGGGGTTGTAGTACTTCTGCCCTGCTTAGAAGATATCCAAGAGATGTCAGAATAAAATATTTGCTGCATAGGACCACTTACAAGCGACAGTCCAGTTTTTCATGGGACTGTCCTGCAAACCGGACTGAATACAAGGTAGAGGTGGGGGGTCTTTAAAAAAGAGTCACTCACCCTTTGGAAATCCCAGCATTCTAGCCCTGCAGCTCTCATCATCACTAACCAGGAGTAATGACGTGCCGTCCCCATTGACGTGACCACTGCAGGTACTTAAAGGGGTTGTCCACCTCGGGGGCCTTTTAACCTGACGACCCAAGGCACCGGACCTGCGAAGGGAAGGATACCTATCAGCTTCCACGGAGGTCATGGTTGCCGCTGCAAACAATGACTGGCCTCGGCGGTGATGTATCTCCCATGAGTCACATCAATGGGTCACGTAGCCAGAACCCAGCAGCGGGGAGCAGGTAAGTATGCTTTTCTTCCCCAGGTCTGGCGACATAGGGGGGTTAGGCCAAAAGGTCCTCAAAACTGGACGACCCCTTTAATGGCCTCACGTGCAAGAATAGCAGATCAATGCAGAGGGTCAGCGGTCACGTGCAGTTTTTGCACACGTCCCGGCTGAGGCTAATGATCAGTTGCAGCGATCATGCTTTCCGGACCAGTGGAAACAGGTGCCGTGGCGCTGGAATGGCAGGACTCTGGGGGTCAAGAGGAAAGGAATATGACTGCAGGACCAGAGTATACTGTACAGGTTTTATTGTAGCCTGTAACATATAGGTCTGCATAAGAGCTGTATACACAAAACGGTAGCATATTTTTAATCCAGACTATTTGCAAAGTCACTATATTTTTCTTTTTATGTGCTCTTCAGTAATAATCATAAAAATAGTTGCCGAAATGTCACACACCCTTTAAAAGAAGAGTATAGACTCTAGATGAGAGCAGCAGTCCCTGGTCTGCACCATGTCTAGCTACTGTGAGCAAGAAGAGGCCTCCCTTTGTAGTAAAGGGGTTATCCCATGAATAATGTAAAAAATGAAACATGACAATCTCTTTCTAACAAAACTAGAACCAGCCCTGTACCTCACATGGGTCCAGAGATCTCCCCATTTATTGCTCTGCTAGATTTATATCAAGCTGGCAGCTCAGGGGGAGTGTCCTCTCTGCTGCAGCTAACGGTGTGTGTCCATACTCTCCCTATCACAACTCAGGAGGCAGTTGAAGGATGAAACTGAGCATGTGCGGCCATCTCAGTGTGCAGGACAAAGAAATAAGAAAAAGAACAAACAGCAGGTGGCGCTGTACAGATAGATTTTATTAAACAGCTCAGCGACTATACTAAATTTTTAATCACATGCAATTACAAGAGAATTCCGATCCAGGTGCTGGTTTGAGAACTGCAGAATATTTTTTGTGGGACAATCCCATTAACCAGGGTTTTTCTCGCCAGCACAAGCCTAAATTGGAAATGTCAGCTCTTTAAAGAAAACAACTCGCACCGCCTGCCCGCCTGGAACGCCCGTCCCGTTTCCATCTTTGTGGGATGTTTTCTTTTTAATGTTCTCCCAAATTAAACCGAGTTATTTCTGTCTTGATAACTGACTTCCTGCAGAATCAGAAATAGCTTGATGGAAACGTATCTCGTCTCTCACCCGCCCCCAGTGCCGCTATCTCTGCCTAATCCTAAAGCAGCAGCGCTTTGCAAGAGTAAAAGCCATCGACATCAGTAGCATGCTCTCACAAAGTAGATGCGCTATTCCGTAAACGCACTATTTCCTTTCTTCTATCCATAGAGCACAACTACAGAAGGAGCTTGTTTCCCTAGGACAGGGATCAGCAACCTCCTGCACTCCAGATGTTCTGAAACTACAACTCCCAGAGTGCTCCATTCACTTCTATTGGAGTTCTAATAACAGCCGAGCATGTTTGCATGCTGGGAGTTGTAGTTTCACAGCAGCAGCTGGAGTGCCGAAGGTTGATGATCCCTGCCCTAGGATGAGAAAAAACTATACACATCCTGATCCTCCTGGTTCATGGATAGAAATGCAGCGCTACCACAACTACTATAACACCTGCATAGGCACTGCAGTGAGTGACAAGAAGGCCCCCTTCACACGGGCGAGTTTTCCGCGCGGCTGCAATGCGTGATGTGAACGCATTGCACCCGCACTGAATCCGGCCATTCATTTCTATGGGGCTGTGCACATGAGCGGTGATTTTCACGCATCACTTGTGCGTTGCGTGAAAATCGCAGCATGCTCTATATTGTGCGTTTTTTATGCTACGCAGGTCCCATAGGCCCCTTTCACACAGTGCAAAGCGTTTTAATGCGTTTTGCACGCGCGTGGGAAAAATCGGCATGTTTGGTACCCACTACCCAGACCCAAACCTGGACTTCTTCACTGAAATTTGGGTTTGGGTTGAGTATTCTGTAGATTTTATTATGCAACATCTCATACATACAATTGGGGCATACATTTTTCAGCAATATGGCGTCATCTTATTTCTGGTCGCTAGACCTGGACTCAGGGGCGCAACTTCTGGGCCCTGATGCTAAATCTGGGCCCTTGACTATGATAATCACAGTAGTAGGGGGGACGCTAAAAATAAACTCGACTATGATAATCACAGTAGTAGGGGGGACGCTAAAAATAAACTCGACTATGATGCCTCATTTACCGCACTGGTCTCCTCATATGGGGCACAGGGTTCTTTTCACCCCCTACCCCCTTGGGCTCCAGGGCCGGGTGTGACTACAACCTCTGTATAAGGCCTCATGCACACGACCGTTGTTTGTTTCTGCGTCCGTTCCGTTTTTTTTCACGGATAGGATGCTTCCCCATTCATTTCAATGGGTCCGTCAAAAAATGCGGATGGTCAACCGTTTTCCTTCCGCTTCCGTGATCCGTGTTTTCATTCCGTCAAAAAAATAGTGCATGTCCTATTTTTTTCACGGTCGCGGACAAGGATAGGCATTTTTACAATGATCTGCCATAAAAATCGAATCCGTCAAAAAAAACGGTCCGTCATCCGTTTTTTTTGACGGACGCAAAATTTCAAGGAGGAGCGGACGCGAAGGCAGGCAACGGTCGTGTGCATGAGACCTAAGGCGCAGACTGAGCAGTCTCACCCTGGCCCTGGTGCCTAAGGGGCCCCCATACTTTCCAACCCTGCAGTTGGTAAATTATTGCCAAAAAAACCCACACTGGAAAAGCCCCCAAACCAGAAAGGACCACCTATTCATAGGTGAGGCTTATATTAAACAAACCCCTTTTTGGACCGGGACCGGGACAGCCTGAATTGGCCAGGAAAGTTCCTGCAAATTTAGGACTTTTGGCAACCAAGAGGCCCCCTCTGCCACATGGAATAACAGCAGGGCACATGGGAGGTGGGACCCTGTTACACATTACACATTGGGGCCCAGGTTCTCCCAGTTACGCTTCTGCTGTAACCCTCGGCCCAGACCCCCCATAATTGTTCTGAACTATAGCTTAGGTGACTATAGGACCCTATGGTACATTCACTTCAGCTGTACCAGAGAGAGGGCCATTAAAGAGCACTACTATTACAAGCTACCACCTAACACGATGACCCCTGGGCCGATTGTGTAAGCTGCAGGTGACAGATGCGTCCTTAGTCATACCGTCTAGTTTTTGTGTAGAGAGTGAATTAATGGGACAGGAATTCTCTCTGTCTGGGAAGGAATAATTGGAATCGTTTCAGTTTTCCTCGGTTTGGGTCATTAGGTTAATCCCCTTTCACCCTCAGTATCTGGTTAGTTAGTAATGCATCACTCTCCGCAATGAGTCATGGGCTGGACGAGGGGCAATGCGTAAGTGGACAGACGGATAGGCCGTGTGTAAAACATGGGACTGTGACACTTGGGTAATTAATTACTAGATAATGGGTAATTAATAACCAGATGATGAGGTCATTAATGACCAGATAATGGTTTTTCACTATAAGAATGGCATCTACCAAGCCCGGAGGTCAGGTGGTATCTGCGTCGCCACCAATTCATCCCAGTAAAAAGTTTAGATAGTCTCAACCCTGACAGCGAACCTTACATTCCAGACTAATTGTTCTCATTATCTCCAAGGACTTATTACTTGGAGGAGACATTATCTACGTACTAGGTGTTCTGCATTATCAGGGGGTTTTGCTCAGTATTGTGTTTTCTTAGGTTACTTCAAACTTGCGTTTCTATTTTCCGGTATTGATATCCGGCAGAGGATCTCAACACCGAAGAAAAACGATTCCATTTTGTCCCCATTCATTGTCAATGGGGACAAAACATAACTGAACAGACTGGAGTGCTCCAGAATGCATTCCGATCCATTTGGTGGCGTTCCCATCCCGGAGAGCAAGCTGCGGTTTTCTTTCTGTCATGGGATGCGGAGCAAGACGGATTCAGCATGAGCCACAATGCAAGTCAATGGGACGGATCCATTTTCTCAGACACAATAGAAAACAGATCCGTCCCCCATTGACTTTCAATGCTGCTCACAACGGATCTGTCTTGGCTATGTTAAAGATAATTCAACCGGATCCGTTCATAACGGATGCAGACGGTTGTATTATCAGTAACGGAAGCGTTTTTGCTGATCCCTCCCGGATCCAGTCATTAACTGATCATCGTGTCATGGAGCTGCCTTTCAAAACTAGGGTTCAATCACTAAGGCTTGTTTCATGTTTGGGCATTGCCGGAAGCTACATGAATTCCAGCAATGACGGATACAAACGTGACGTCCGTATCCCACGGACACCGCTAGGCTGAAAATTAATTTCCAAAGCATATGCCAGCAATGATCCGTAAAAACCAAAGACCGAACATCTGTGGCATCCATGTTGTGTCCGTGGTTTTCACAGACCCATAGACTATAATCTGCGTGATGGAACTGTAATCACGGACAAAATAGGGCACGCTTCCACGGTGTCAACACGGATCCAAGGACCATGGAAAACCACTGATGTGGATACGTGTCCTGTCTGTGGAGACCAGGGACAGCACACACCTGCGATTCACTGACGCGTGTAAGCGGCCTTAGGGCTCAAGTAACACAAACGTATTTTCTTTCTGTGTCCGTTTTTTTTGCAGACCGTATGTGGAACTATTCATTTCAATGAAAAAAAAAGGTATCCGCATTCCGTTTCAATATTTCCGTATTTCTATTCCGCAAAAAAATAGAACATGTCCTATTATTGTCCGCATTACGGACAAGGATAGGACTGTTCTATTAGGGGGAGCTGTTCCGTTCCACAAAATATGGAATGCACACGGACATCATCTGTATTTTTTGCGGATCCGTTTTTTGCGTGTACATTCGGCCTCGTTCATACTTCAGTGTTTTTTGTCTGTGATTTCCATCAGTGATTCTCAACAAAACCGGGTGTGGGTAAAAACCACAGAACAGGTGAAGATCTTTCCATTATGCCTCATCTCTGTGTAGGCCTCACTTCTGGTTTTGGCTTACAAATCACTGATGGAAATCACTGACCAAACACTGAAGAACAAGGTTTGAGTCAGAGAAATAAAATTTCCAGATACATTGACAGCCAAAGTGTCTTCTTCAGTGTGGGGACCACACGAAACATTTGTGAACCTCTGTAATTGTAAGGTGGGATAGTTGAAGGTTAGTGCAACCTTGAGGAGCATGGGACATGTGCCTGTTACAGGACCTGTAGGTTCTCCCCCCCGCCCCCCAGGTAATTTTACAGAAATGTAATCCTTCTCATCTTTCATTAAGCTTCTACAAGGTTTGAATACAGGTAGACAAGCGAGCTGACCCTCCCTCAGGCAGAGAAAAGCAGCTGCTCCTTCTGGCAAGAATAAGGGCCTGTTCACACATTTTTGGCACCCTTTTTTCACGCGTTTTCCGTGTGGAATCCGCACCTCTCAAACAGTTTGTTTTTCCAGCATACACCGTCTTGGAGAGGAATCCGCGCTGATTCTCCCATTGAAATGAATGGGAAGCCAAACAAATGCACCAAAAACTGCACCAAAGCTGTGCAGAAAATCAGTGCGTTTTCAAAATTCATCAAGTGAACATACCTTAAAGGGTTTCTGTCACCTGAAAAATGGGTATTGAGCTGGCTGACATTAGCGATGTGCTAATGTCAGCTGAACATAACTATATTAGTGCCGTCTCACTGCCTGCCGCTGTTACTGAGAAAATGAACTTTTGTAATATGCTAATTAGCCTCTAGGAGCAGGGGGTGTTGCCCCTGCTCCTAGAGGCTCCGTTCTCCCACCTCTGGCCAGGCCCTGCTTCACTAGATTGACAGGGCCAGGCATCCGTTCACCTCCTCCTGCCGGCCCTGTGCGCTGGGGAGATCTCGCGCCGTTCAGCGTTCAGCGCAGGCACAGTGAGGAAGCTGGCAGCCAGCGAGCGCCCTTCACTCACTGCGCCTGCGCTGTATACTGAACGGGACGAGATTTACACTGCAGACAGGGCCGGAGGTAGGACACCAACGCTGCCTGGCCCTGGCAATCTAGTGAAGCAGGGCGTTGCCAGAGGTGGCAGAACGGAGCCTCTAGGAGCAGGGGCAACTGCTCCTAGATGCTAATTAGCATATTGTAAAAGTTCGTTTTTCTCAATAACGGCGGCAGGCAGTGAGACGGCACTAATATAGTTATGTTCAGCTGACATTAGCACATCGCTAATGTCAGCCAGCTTAATACATATTTTTCAGGTGACAGAAACCCTTTGAAACTCTATTAAAAAGTAAAAATCAGTCTGTGTCTATATGGGTCCGTCTCCCTGACCCTCAACCACCCAATAGGTGGGTGCAGGGGCAGATTGGCCATAGACCCTACAGGGAAATTTCCCGGTTGGCAGAGGCCAGCTCTCAGCGGTAATTAACTCTGTGAGAATCAGATACTCATGTACTCAGCCAGCGACCGCAAATACCTTCCTGAATTCAACTGCTGTGGCCCGCTCCTCACGTCCTAAGCCCCCTGCTCTATAGACAACTGGAAGAGGAGGACAGAAGATGGCCGCTGTTGATGGCCATCACAGAGGGACAGCTTTTTGGACTATATATGGTGCTGCACTTGCGGTATATGATTCTGATGGGATGGTATTTTGCGCTATGGTATTGTTGACTGCGCCTACTTGTGTTGCCTCGCCTTCTGCTACAAAATGGGGCCACTTTTATTTTATTCTTCCAGGACCACCCCTGGGTGGGTGTCCTAAAAGTGAGACCCTTGCCAACCAGCTATTAACCCCTTTAAGGGTAAGCTTGTGGTTCTAGTTTCAGGGAAGGTTCTAGGGTCCTGTCTCACCTTCTTTATCGTGTCTCTGATCCAGGTGACATGCTGACTTGGCGTTTAGAGCACGTAATATAAAATCTAATCGTCGGTCCATTTTGTCCACTTTTCATTTTCTCAAAGCATAACTCCCGGATGAGAAATTGCCTATTATAAGCTTAGTGCTGATGTAAAGTGAGTGCCAAGTATCATCGCGACTGCCCCTCCTGCTGACACTACTCTTTTACGAGCTCAGCGCCTCCCAGTAAGGCATTCATGTGGTTTACTAATGTTGAGTTGTGGCCTGAGTCAGTGCCAGTATTTTAGGTATAAATGTCTAGGATGTAGACCCCGGTAGAAATAGTTCTGCTATCTATAAGACTTGGCTGGTGTCCAGGTGATACCAAAGCCATGTATCTGTGTAGTCACTCCCCGAAATGCGTCTAGAATCAAAAACAAGGAAAACAATGGCGAGGTTACATCATATGTTTAGGTATCTATAGTATATCTACTGACATCACCTTTTTTTAAGGTTTTCAACTTGTAAAAAATATAGGGTCTCACAGTTGTGTGAAGGATAAGGTCTTAAGTCTTCAGATATATAAATATATGAATGTTCCGATTCACCGACAGCAAGCAGATATCTTGAAGTTTATTCTATTACCAAGTTTAATGACTTTTCATTATATGATGGTCAGCTGTAATGCTGGCCACACACATGAGATAGCTGTCTGAGGAACATGTATTTGGCTGGTAGCCATTCCCCAATAAACATGTGTAAGTGGTGTTACCACTTCTGCACCTTGCTACTGTCTTTAATGGTCTAACAAAATGTCATCTTATGTATTTATTCCAGGTCCTCCACACTGTGCATTTCTAATGTTATGTAATAGTTTATTACATGTAATGTGCCTGGTTCACCAGCAGGTGGCAGTGAATATGGCAGAGCTACAGTAAGATAGAACTAACCCCCCTCTGGAGAGAGGTGGACGAGTCCTACTTCCTGCAGGAAGGGTGGGGACCAGTTCTAGTTATTCTAGCTTACCCCCTGCTAGGGGAATGTATGCAGGGCACGTCTCGGCTGGCCATGGAGGCCAAAGCTTAGAGCCTCAGGAGCCAGGAGGAAAGTTCCCTGGCCTAATCAATAGACAGACCATAAAGAAAGAAATGCAGCATACAAGAAGAAGCAAAGTTATACAGTCAGCCTGTCAGTACAGCAGAGCCAGAGAGAAACAGATGTAGCAGAGTCGAGTTTGCCTGCCAGTTTTAATGCTAAAACCTGCTGGGACCAAGACAAAGCCTGTAAACCGTTTTGGAGAATGTTTAAGCAAAGTAAAGCTTCTGTTCAACTACATACAAGGTCTGGACTCAATATTTCTCTCAAATCCCTCAATTATTCACCCTATTTATTGCTTTGGAGCCAAAGTCTGGGGTCCAGCAGTATCCAGGTAGGAGCACCGTGACACAATAAGAGATGTTTTAGGCCGCACTATACCACTCGGCATTCCTACACCTGGGTCGCCCGTCCTAGAGGGCCCTAGGGGAAGACGCTCGTTGCACATGTATGCTTAGCTCGAAACCTCTGACAGCGGCATATCTGTCAAAATCAAAAGTCTTGGGCATGCTGGAATCTCTCCTGACAGCAGATATTGGAAGGTCCCCTTATACACTAGACCAGGCATGCTCAACCTGCGGCCCTCCAGCTGTTGCAAAACTACAACTCCCAGCATGCCAAAAATCTGGTTGCTAGAGCCTAGGGACATGCAGCATGACAGCCTCATCATAGACCAGGGATGCCTAACTTGCAGCCTTCCAGCTGTTGCAAAACTACAACTCCCAGTATGCCTAAACATCCTACAACTATTAAGGCATGCTGGGAGTTGTAGTTTTGCAACAGCTGGAAGACCGCAGGTTAAGCATCCCTGTTATAGACTATGGATGGTAAGGACATGTATGATGAGCTCCTCTCTCCAAAATTTGATGTCCTGTTCTTCTCACGCAACATAAGTAGTCATCAAGGATGTCTGCTAGCTGCTTTCTCATCTCTCCACATTCAAACCACATACTCGGCCCGGGCTTATATGAGAATCGGGACAGGTAGCTACTGACCAAATGAACGTTTGACCATCAGTTATTGAAGGTCTATGGACAACTTTAGGGAGTGCATCCCTAGGAACCAGTCAGCTGTCCACCTGCAAGCTGGATCCATGCTGTGCTGAGAGCAGAGAGGGCGGAAAGCAGCTTGGCAGAAGCCATACAGCATGCATTAGTAATACAATTTTTCTAAACATTTTTTCTAAACATTTGAGTAAAGTATCTCATTTTTTCTTCTGTGTTAGGGCTCATGTACACGACCATTGCCCGGCCACAGCCTTATTAAACCCACATATTGTATCCACTTAAAATAGAAGATACAACCATATCGTACCTTTCCCAGGGGAGAGAAGAAAAGACTTTGCTGCCTGCACATTCTCACACCTCTCACTGGTGACTGCTGACCTTGACTGTCACTCAGGTTTTAAATGTTTTGTACGGCCAGGTTATTACATGTACAAAGCACAGAGCACACACCTCGGAGCGGTTTTGATGTGCCCTTCCGACTGATCTTAGACTTTGAAAGAATCTGTTGTTAAGCTATGGCTCTTTCCAGCTATATGGGCTCACTTGTGTTATAGGTACAGTAGCTGTTGCCATCTGAGCTTTGCTTAAGGCCATTACCCCATGGAAATCTTTTTTTTTTTTTACATATGTTACTTGTTACCTTGTTGCACTATATTTCAGGCTGCAATTTTCATTCCTTATCCATATCCCCAGATATTCAGTTTATAACCTGTGCCTAGTTTCATCTTGTGCTAGCTGCCCATCTTGGACGCTTTCCTCCCCCTCTGCACTCTGATCTGCTGTGTACAACTTCCTCCCCCTCCCTGCTGCTAGAGAAGAGAGGGGGAGAGCATAGACAGCTGTCAGAATCTGAAACAATGCTCTGATGGATTTACGTCATATTCAGCAGCACCACCAGCTAGGTGAAGGATTTAAACACGCTCTGCAGAAGCGAATCAGTATTTTTACCAAAGATTATTTAGAGAGTTGTTTCATTTAGCATTTAGGAAAAATTTAGGAAGCAAATAACAATAAAGAAAATAACAGCAAAGGGGACAGGAGTCAACAAACTGTGGCTTCCTTGGGAGCAAAATCCATGCCTCATTGCACCCTTCTCCAGGGAACACTATTTTGGTTGGGGCTTCATTACATATTTTGCCTCAGTCGGCTAACAGTTTATAAGCCTCTTGGTCTATGGGGGTCACTGTCTGTATTATGACCATATGCTGGAAATCTACAGTGTCTCGCCTCAAACAACTGTGCCCACACAAGCTTTTCTTCATAACTGCCCTAGATTTTGCAGTAGTCACCCAACCCTATATAATCAGGCTGGCACATCAGAACAATTGAGCAAAAGGCTGTAACTGTAATTATTTTTAGTGATTAGGAGGTGCCTGGGAACCAGCAGAAAGATGACAACAAGATTCATGCTATAGGTCAGTCGTCGGCAGCCTGCAGCTCAGGTGTGAAACTAAAAAAAGGCCCATGTAATATATGACCCCTGACCAGGACATTCAAGTTGAAAATATCTAGACACTTGGACATACTGTCCATGGTCATGTTCTATATTATCATGACTTAAAGGCCTTGTCACTGCTGAGGCCTATCAATGGCTGCAGCAGCCAATATGACCATAGATGGCAATGCCATCACTTCTGGTCCACCAGCAACTAGAAGCAGTGGCAACGGGAGCCTCAATACTGAAAGACAGGGGCTTTCAAAAGGTGAGATTCCTGGAGGTAAGTCATTTTTGGTGGGGGGGATCAGACATCCCATTAAAGGCAACCATTGTTTTATATTTCAAATGGAGACAAAATATAAAATAAAGCAGCTTTGCATACACTCTTGATAAAAAAAAACATTGTGCAGACCTATGTGTCTCCATGGTTACAGACTACAAATAAACCCAGTTTGCAGTCAGATCTGTAGCTATGTTGCTGCCTTCCATCTGTCCCCTCTTCTCTTGTCTGTAAATTAGGAAGAACGGTCAGAGGGAATGGGGTAAAGCTGATCATACACAATAGGCTCCTTTCATACAACCATATTTTTGGTCCGCATTTTTTGCGGCTTGGATAGGACCCATTCATTTCAAAGGAGCTGCAAAAAATGCTGTCCGCATCCATATGTCTGTCTTGCAGGCTCTGAAAAAAGATAAAACATGTTCTATTCTTGTCCGTTTTGCGGACAAGAATAGGCATTGTTACAATGGAGCTGCAAAACAATAAAAAACGGATGCAACACGGACATTTTCCATATTTTTTGTGGATCCACGTTTTGCAGACCGCAAAATAAATATAGTTCTGTGAAAGAACTTAGATAAATGTCAGCCGACCTCAATGACCATCTAATCTCCGACCTGACTCTCACCTAACAGCAGACGTGGACAGCATCAGACAAAATGTCTTGGGGCCCACCAAGTTATTCTGAGGGCCCTTCTGACGCTGGATGTTGAAATCCAACTGCCCGATTCTTGGTTTTCGGTGAAGATAAGCTGCTGTCAGTGGGGTCTGGCAGTGGATTTTTCCCCCTCTCCCTGTTTAGTAGACATGCACACTTGGCTGAGCTTAGTGTACATGTGTATGTGAGGGATTGGTTGTGACAGTGTTCAGTTGTCAGCTATCATTCCTAAACCCTGCTACTGTCTCTAATGGCTAACAAATAATGTCATCTGTGTATTTGATTCCAGGTCCTTTGATATTGTGCCTTAACAACATTGCTATGTAACTTTATGTATTGTTATTACATGTAATATACCTTGTTATTTAGCATTAGTTAGAATGGAACTTAACATTCCATTCTCCCCCTTTTGGGCAGACGTGGACTAGTCCTGCTTCCTATCAACGGAAGGGTTGTATGAAGCGATAGTAGTCTAGTGTGGATAGTGGAGCTGGAAAGACACCAGACATGGCGCAGTGAGGGGAATGGCTTCCCTCCTGAAGAAGGAGGCTCCCAAGGAAAGCAGCTCATAGAGCACCATGACTCCTTACAGTGTATTAAGAGGGGGTCAACAGCCAAAGGCACTCCACTCAAAGGTACCAGAACTGTCGTAAAGTCCATCTACCAGACCAAAGCCAGAGTCTAGCACAGCAGAGAAACATAGAGCAAGATATCCACGTTTGCCTGACAGTTTAACCCAAAACCTATTGGAGCCAAGAGAAAGACCACTTATTGTCTGGATGCAAGTTTATTCAAGTTTAACTTTATAAAGTTTGGACTCGGCTTATTCTCCACCTCCAGCATTACTCTCCCCTTTATTGCTGAGCCTAACCCTGGGGAGCAATGGTATACAGTTAGGAGCACCGTGACACACACAAAACCAATAAGGCCACATAACCACTCGACATTCCTAAAAACCTGGGACACGATCGGCCCTGTGGGGGAGCATGTTGCATATGACCAGCCTGAAGGTACCCACGCACCTCCAATAGCATTCATTCAGCCAAAAGATATCTCTCCCGGCTCCCCCATACACATACATACATGCTCAGCTCCAGGAGCACCCCATACACATTAGATTGCTGAAAACTGCAGATTCGGTTGACAATAATCTGATGTGTCCTGATGTGTGGCCTTAGCCCTGGACTGTAGGATCATACTACACATGAGACAAATAGTTCTGCATGGGAGCTGTATAGATTTAATTTTAGATGCATATAAATAACATAAAAGTGGTTGCAAAAGTATGCACGCCCTTCAAAAACATTGTGTTGTATGAGATTCAATTCATATTGGACGTTACTAAATACACTTGCGTGCAAACCCAGCCTTATTCACCAGTGCGTGCTCCTATGGACACAATGGAAGAGCCGTGAACACACAAGTAATGGATCAGGTGGGGCAGTCTCAAGTTCAAATGGTCACTGGTTATTATTAAACCCGGCCGGGGACATCGTGTGGGAAGGACTTCACATTTTATCAGCTCGCACTTTGGCAATAAAAAAAAAAAGGGAAAGAGGGATGAATCATTAACAGGCCCATGTGTGACCTTTCTGCTCCGTATTTGCTCAGTGAGTTGTTACTAATAGCTCCATGCACTTAGAGAATGGAAGATTTCTCCAAGGCTGTAAGTCTCTCTGTATGTTTGGCAGCTAGAAAGTGAACTAAAGAGTAAACAAAGCTAAAGAAAAAAAAAAAAATGTAACGTGAACCTATAATTCCTGTGCCTCGTGCCAGCCATTATGTAGCCGGCAGGGCCAACGCATGGGGAAGTCAATAAAAAAAAAATAATAAGTGAAAGGACAGCTTTACATGATGTGTATAGGCAAAAAATCTGGACATTTAATCACATACTTAAACTGACCATTCACATTAGATAAAGATAGATTTCAGCAGGTCCGGCCAACCACCTAATATTTTGGCGTTGTCCCAACTTCTCCCAGACAGTAGATGTTGGGAGAAATAAGGATTGGCCTGTTGGATTTCAACTGCTCGATACTTTCATTCTCGGGGAGATAAGTCACTGACAGAGGTGTCTGGCAGCAGCTTTCTCCTTGTTCTGGACACATGCAAGCTTAGCCTGAGCTGAGCGTGCATGTGTAAGGAGGAGTTGGGGAGATAATGGTCAGGCAACAGCTATCTAATGTGTATGGCCATGATGCCAGGCCGTGATGATCGGTGATATACAAGAACTACAAGAACTTATCATGATGCTGATGCAAAATGAAAGGGGGTTGAATGATCATCATTACGGTCATTCATCCTCCCTTACTATGCACGTTCTCCGTTTACATAGAACGATGTGCTGCCAACAAATAATAATTTTACACAGGATAATTAACTGATAGTAGAATTCATACAAACTTTTGTTTCAACAAGTGGTCTTAAGATACTTCAGTTTTAGCCCAAGATGAATAGGGTGGGGTTGGTGCTTCTTTTTAGGTAGACATGCATAATTGTTTACACAGATGAGGATGACCAACTTGATAAGTTAGGCTACTGAGCACCCCTTCTACCCAACCCAACAGATGACTCTGACACGAAATTGTCCTCAGTGAAAGGATGTTCATAGACCACCCTTCAACTCAACAGGGACCTCATAAGTAGGCCATCACATGAAACTCTCCATGACTAGAGGATACTCAAAGACGGTCCTCATACCCAACAAGATGATAGGTGCCCACCAGTGGACCATGTAACTGTCTCTGACCATGGTGTGCCCAACAACCACCCTTCCACCCAAAATCGATCACAAGACCATCCGTAGACCCTCACACAGAGCAAATTATTTAGTTTTGGCAGTAAATGGGTAAATACATTTCATGACTTTTGACCCACTCAGCAGGTCAAGGAAGGTGTTTATTGGCTTTTGACCCACCCCATACTTATACATAAATGTGTACATTTAACAAAATTGTTTTAGGATAAACAGACTTCTCACTTCCATTTGACATAACTGTGCTAAAAAAAAAACTACAAAAATGTCCACAAATGATCATCCAGCAGTCAAACCAGGGCCCCTCATAACCACAAGGCCTAAGTAAAGACTATAATGAAAAGGGAGGGAATTAATTAAACCCTGGGATGACAGACAGCTCTAGTGCCCTCGCTGTCTGAGTGAGCCGGCGTATTTTGGGCTGAAACCTAGGAGATGTTATCCAAACCTCTATTTTTGGATTGTCAGCACACTTTCTCTACCAGCCCCCCTCCCTGTCTGCAGACTATGCACTGCAGACATAACTTCAAGTGGCCTGGGGGGGAGTTGTAGACTTTGGCATGGCTGCCTACCATTCAGAAACCAACACTCAACATGAACGCACAAGAGACAAAAGACGGTGATTAATTACCTACTGTAGTCTCCCCGAGCCTCCTACAAATGGAAAAAAAAAAAAAAAGAAGAAGAAGT
The DNA here is from genome assembly GCA_033119425.1 of Bufotes viridis. Classification (NCBI taxonomy): domain Eukaryota; kingdom Metazoa; phylum Chordata; class Amphibia; order Anura; family Bufonidae; genus Bufotes; species Bufotes viridis. The sequence continues at coordinate 19,350,845 of CM065596.1, read as the reverse complement.
TAGGGTTGTCTCAGCTGAAAAACACCGCCCGGCATGCATTTACAACCTGTGACTCTTCAATGACCAGAGAATTACAACTCCCAGCCGGCAAGACGCGCCGACCACATACAGTTCCAAGACAAGTGAGAATTATTACTATAGTCAGCAGTATACGATAGTTCACACCTGCATTTTAGGCTATTTTCACATCTGCAGCAGAGTGATCTGGCCGCCAGTTCTGGCAGAAAATGCTGGGAATTGCCCAGAAAAAAACGCAGTGTGCAGCGGTTTCTGTCCGGCCAATTCTCTGCATTTTTGCCAGATTGCAGCTGGATCTCCGCCAGACCCCATTATGGTTATTAGGGCCGGAGGGCATTGCCGGATCCGCAGAACTCTGGCAGGCTGTTCTCTGCCGCAACTGGTGTCGCCCGTTGTGATAGTAGCCTTAGGCTCCTTTAGGAACTGGCCATGCACAAAGAGATAGCTGTCGGCTGTTTGGGCTTCACATCTTTTGCTGCCTGGATTCTCAGACGGTTCATTTTTAGTGTTGAGCGAACTTGTATTTTAAGTTCGGCGTCCAAAGTTCGGGTTCGAGTTATCGAAGCATCCCGTTATGGATTCCGCTACCACGGACCATAACGGCATTTGGAATCCATAAGAGGATTGTTCAATGAACCCGAACCTTGGACAACACTAAGGACCTGGGGTGACGTCACCGTCATGTGATCAGTGCAGGGGGCGTGGCTCAGTACTGGATTGGATAAGATGCGGTAGGCTACCACCTCTTATCCAATCCAGTACTGAGCCACGCCCCCTGCACTGATCACATGACGGTGACGTCACCCCAGGTCCTTAGTGTTGTCCAAGGTTCGGGTTCATTGAAGAATCCCCTTATGGAATCTAAATACCGTTATGGTCCGTGGTAGCTGAATCCATAACGGGATGCTTCAATTACCCGAACCCGAACTTTGGACGCCGAACTTAAAATACAAGTTCGCTCAACACTATTCATTTTATATTAGGCCATCTGTACAATTTTCTATTGAAAAGAATGAGGCAGTTGCCCCCTCTGAATGGTCATCCCAAAAATGCTAATCAAGACAACCAAGCTAGAGATACCCATCTGTAGACAAGCCAGTTCCTGGCTTATTGCCCTCGTTTATAGAGAATAGGGTACTGGTTGGCCGAAGGGGGTACTGGTTCCCAATGAGGAGACATAGCAGTGTATGGAGACTTATTTTTCAGGCAATGTTCCATGGGAAAAAGTATGCTAATTAGCTCATACCAGCCACACCAGAGACCTTCATCTGTAGACAGCACTGTTTCAGAGTTTTGGACCCTCATCAGAGCAGGAGAATGGTTGGTTTGATGGGATGGCTCTGTACTGATGAGCGGTAAGAATCCAGAATCTGCTCTCTACAGACGAATGTGTCTGGTTTGACTTGTGTGATTTAATTTGCATACATTTTCCAATGGGTATTGCCTGAAAAATAAGTCGCCATATACCGCTATGTCTCCTCAATAGGAACCAGAACCCCCTCTGGCCAACCAGTAACCTGTTCTGTCTAAATGAGGGCCACTAACCCAGAAACAGGCTTGTCTACAGATGGATATCTCTGGTCTTGATTAGCATTTTTGGATGACCATTCAGAGGGGGCAACTACCCCTGATTCTTTTTTTGTAACAAATTGTACAGATGGCCTAATTTAAAACAAAATAAAAAAATAAAAAATCACAGACATGTGACAAGTGAGCGCAGCCATGCAACTTAGGGCTCATGCACACGGCCGTTGCCCCTCTGTGGCCCGCACACGGTGGGTCCGCAATACACGGGGCACTGGCCGTGTGCATTCGGCATCACGGATGCGGACCCATTCACTTGAATGGGTCCGCAAATCTGGAGCTGCAGTGCGGATCGGAAGCACGGAACAGAACCCAACGGATACACTACGGAGTGCTTCCTGGGGTTCCATTCCGTGCCTCCACACCGCAAAGAGATAGAACTTGCTCTATTTTTTGTGGAACGGACGCATGCGGCTGGCCCACGTTCGGTGCCCGTGCATTGTGGACCGCAATTTGCGGTCCACGGCATGGGCACGGAGCTCTTACGTTTGTGTGAACAAGCCCTTACATTGAGGTCCACGCTGGCAATGAATTTTTTGTGATTGCTGTGTCTCAGCCGCATTACGCTGCGTATTGACAATCACTAGATGCGGCGTTGCAAAGCAACATTGCGATCTTCATGCCAAAGCTGCCAATTAGCCCCAGGGTTATTCAGCTGATTGAAATGGCTCCAACCCTTCAGACCCCAGCTAAATTTTCTTGGGGTTCATGGATATGCACCACTATTTTGTCCGGGGCAAGGTCATGTTTTACTGACTAGTTAAGTCATCTCAGGAAATTTACTGACGGTCACCAAGCCCAATCACCAGCCGGCAGCCACAGTGACCATGACATCAGGTCATACAATATTAATATGGACCATGAATGTTTCATCAGCTCCATGTATCGTAGGACGAGCGCTGGCCGAGGACGGACATTTGAGAAGAAAACTTGTTTGTCAACGTGATGTACACTTCAAAAAGTCAGGACTGGAAAATATGTCTGGGCAGGAGGAGGATCTTATCTTGGACCCGTTGCATCTCTCAAACACCCAGTGGGACATGAAATGAATGGGACCTTATCTCAAAGGAAGATGGAATACCATAGTTATGTCTGAACACGCAGATAACGAGAAATGGATCTTTATCTTCTTTCTGAACTTAGATTTGGCTGGAAAAATGTAGCCAAAGGTGGAATGTACCATGGACTAAGTGTTTCCCTTTAAATGAAAAAAAAAAAAACAGCCTATATAAAATCTTGAATCATCCATTTCTATACTGCCTCTCTCAGGGGCGTAGCTAAAGGCTCATGGTCCCTGGTGCAAGAGTTCAGCTTGGGCGCCTGGGCCCTGGCTTCTATCTTCCGTAAACAGCGCCACTCTTGTCCAAAGGCTGTGTATAGTACTGCAGATGAAACACACTGAGGTGAATGATCAGTAGTTGGGATGGGAAGAATAGCGCAGCATGTGGCGCTGTCAGACTCTGTTAGAAGGTAGTGTGAACACAGCTCAGTACTTTTAGGGGAGGTTCAAATGGATTTGAACATGTCAGCAGATTTGTCCCTATGACACTGGCTGACCTGTTACATGTGCACTTGGCAGCGGAAGGCATCTGTGTTGGTCCCATGTTCCTATGTGTCCGCATTGCTGAGAAAAATGATGTTTTATTATATGCTAATGAGCCTCTAGGAGCAACGGGGGCGTTGCCGTTACACCTAGAGGCTCTGCTCTCTCTGCAACTGCCACGTCCTCTCCTCTTTGATTGACAGGACTAGGTGTGATGACATTTCTACTACCTGGCCCTGTAAATCAAAGTGCAGAGCATCCTTCAGTTGCAGAGAGGGCAGAGCCTCTAGGTGTAATGGTAACGCCCCCGTTGCTCCTAAAGGATCATTTGCATATATTAAAACATCATTTTTCTCAGCAATGCGGGCACATAGGAACATGGGACCAACACAAATGCCTTCAGCTGTCAAGCGCACATGTAAAAGGTCAGCCATTTTTATGGGTACAAATCTGCCCCTTAAAAAATAGGCGCCTGGCAGCGGCATGTCGAGTGAAATAGCTGTGATTAGAGCTATAACGTGACACCCATAGAAGCCTACTGGACCATATGCCCCCCGTGTCATAAGGATTCTATAATACAAAGGTAATCCCTCCCATAAGCATTTCTTCTATGGGTGGGTATCTCCATATTATGGCACCCTACAGAGGCACCTTGCAGCAGCGCACAGTACGCAGCCACAGGGACTCTATGTACATCAGTGCCAATAACTACGCAACAGACCTTGGACCGTCCAATGACACCAAACCACCGCTATACAACATTAATGACCCATGTCCTGAAGGCTAAAAGTTGCTGGGACTTGCAGTTCCACAGCACGTAGATGCTGCAAGCATGACAAGTAACCTCTGCGTATACAGGATATTGGCAGGAAGACAGACATTGTCAAAATACCCCCAATTTTATACTTTTTTTGGGCCCATCAATGGGGTAACCCACCCCTGATGTGGTATCTGGCAGGTGCAGCAATCTATATATGAAATAACGCGGCCAACCGATGCCGCACTCGTGGCTTTCACTGCACAAAGCTGCTCGCGAGTTTCATGTGCCACGGTTATTCCACCTAAAGCTACTTTTACGCTAGCGGTTTTTGCGGATCTATTGTGTCAGAGAAAACGGATCCGTCCCCGTTGACTTACATTGTGTGCCAGGATCCATTTGGCTCCGCTTCGTCAGGCGGACAGCAAAATGGTGCAGGCAGCCTCCAGAGCGGAATGGAGACTAATCAGAGGCAAACTGATGCATTCTATGCGGATCCTTTTCCATTCAGAATGCATTAGGGCAAAACCGATCCGTTTTAGACCGCTTCTAAGAGCCCTGAACGGATCTCACAAACGGAAAACCAAAACGCACGTGTGAAAGTAGCCAGTGAACCGCGTGCATCCATTGCTTCACCCCCAACGACCTTGTTCTGCTGCACCTGTAGAACCTGAAACAGCGCAGCAAGCCAAGCAAAGTGCACAGGTTGGCACCGAAATGCTTCAAATGCCAGTCACTTTGGTTGCAGCAAACTTTTCGAGTGCATGCATCGCTTACCTGCAGAATGAGCGCAGCCAACTTGAAGACGGTTTCGCTGTCCACCTCGATCTGCCCCTGTTAAGACAAGAACAGAGTCAGCACTACGGGCGGTGGGTGATCACCATAGCGTTCATGCCTGTCACTGCCTCCGGGCTCTGCTACAACAACAGACTGTACCATTCCACAGCGCGGGGGGAGGCCAGCCCGCAGAGGATTACACACAAAAGTGTCAGCGAGTTTGCAGTCAAAGTTTGCAAACACAGTAAAGTGCAAAGTTTGGGTAGGGGCGCAGCATGCTACTGCACCTGCATCGAATATTTTTAAGGGTGCATTTAAAGGGTCCTACAAGGGCTGTGCATAATTTTGAGCGTTCGAGGTGCCCAGTTTTACCCGCTGCAGGGGAATGGTCTTGTCTGATGCCCAGAGATAAGGTTCCACTTCAAGGTTTAGTATTATGCACACAGACAAGTGCAGGGAGACACAAAGCCGGCTCTTGTTATTCCACCTCTCGTACAGAAAATGCCCGTACCCACCGGCGGACGAGCCGATCACGGATTTTATTTCATTGCTGCGTCGAAAGTTTGGCAAAGAGTAGAAGAGTAGTGTAAACCACCAAGTGCATGCAGAATGCAGAGATTATAATCAGCCCTGCCAGTAGGGGGCAGACTGGAGACACTTTATCAGAGAAGCCTGTCTGCAGCAGAGGTCAGCAGTCTGTTTTCGCTAGTGATTTATCCCTCGACCCTGATCCTATATTGCAACGTGCCCAAGTATTCTGCCCAGAAGTTCTACAGAAACCGTCAGCAGGATCAACCCCAATTAAACCAGGCATCCTGCGTGGTAGGGTTGATCCTGCTGATTAAAATGATACATGTCCCGTGAAAAAAATTGGTTGCAAAATGCCCAAGAAAAACAGACTTTTGCAAGCGAGGGCTTTATTGCACCGAGGGGCGTAGAAAGCTGAGTAGCTCAGGTGCACAAAGGGGATAGGCCTTGCCCCCAGTGCACTGAAGCCCTCTCATTTGCAAAAAAATATAAAAATGACTTCCTGGAGAACCCCTTTCAAACCTGTTATTCTAATGCTGGACTAGCCCTTTAAGGATATGACCAGATGTCATTTTAGAATGCATGACCAAGGTATTTAACGGCAAAGGGACCGTTGTGCCATGCACACCTCCTCGGACCCCTATTGCTGCGAATTGACAGTAGTCTGACAGTGAGGTGCCAGCACAAATTATCTCATATGTGAGATGAGTAATCTATACGTGTATATCTTATAACATCACATCAACTCCCCTTAGGGCACAGACACAGGTGACATCACCTCCACTTGTAGCATGCTGTCACGCGGGGTTAATGAGATATCTACAACTATTAGCCTAAATGCCAACCCAGCGATGAACAGAACTTTATTTATTGCCTTGATATGATGTCTATCATGATATATGTAATTGCATCTAGAATGTTGAATCATCGATCCTTGTGCTGGAAAACGGTTTCGTAATATTAACCCTCAGGTGAAAGGAACAGAGGGCAATGCTCTGATAGACACCCCTGCCTGTGCGCAAGCTTCATGGTAAGAAGAGGACACTAATAACAATGACCAAAATCACCCATAAATATCAGACCTTCAGTATTTAGTGGCTACATCTTCTGTGGTACAGTCAACATGGCCTCCATAAGGGTTGTCATTCAGATTTGTCAGAATTTAACTGCTCTGTCCCACCAGGACTATTACCAACAACACAGATATTACCATTACCCCCTTACTACCCTAGAACATAAGTGATATTACCAGTCTCCCCTCACTACTCTAGAACACCAGGAAAATCACCATTACCCCTTTACTACCCTAGAACACCATGGATATTACCATTACCCCCTTACTACCCTAGAACACCAGGAAAATCCCCATTACCAACTGACTACCCCAGAACACCATGGATATTACCATTACCCCCTTACTACCCTAGAACATCAGGGATATTATCATTACACCGTTACTACCCTAGAACACCAGGAAAATCACCATTACCAACTGACTACCTTAGAAGTCCATGGAAATTGCGATTACCCCCTTACTACCTTAGAACACCATGGATATTACCATTACCCCCTTACTACCCTAGAACACCAGGAAAATCACCATTACCAACTGACTACCTTAGAAGTCCATGGAAATCACGATTACCCCCTTACTACCCTAGAACACCATGGATATTACTATTACCCCCTTACTACCCTAGAACACCAGGAAATTCACCATTACCAACTGACTACCTTAGAAGTCCATGGAAATTACGATTACCCCCTTACTACCCTAGAACACCTGGGATATTACCTTTACCCCCTTACTACCCTAGAACACCAGGATTACTCCTAGTTACTTTAGACCACCATTAGTACTACCAATAAAATCCTAACCTAAAACACTGATATTAACCCATCCATAACCCTAGACGACCAGTGTTTTAAGCACTGTACTGTAAAAAAAGCGCACAGATTTTTAACCACGACTTGCTATGGTGTTTTGCAAGGCAAAAGTAGCACCCACCCTCCTTAATTTTGCCCTATGGTTTGCGACCATGCAACAAGCGCCATGTGCATGAACCCAGAAAGTGCTAGAGATGATGTGTCATTTGGCTTCCTCTTGCAGATGAAGCCTAAATCTCACTTTTCTGTACTTTCTTCCAAACTTTGCCTTCGTCATCTACCATTATGTGTCCCCTATGCACAACTCTGATGATCACACCCATCCCAATGCCCAGCCTCCTGAATGGAGCAGGGCTTGTCAATGAGCAATTCCCAGCCATTCACATAGATACAGCTATTATGATCATTATCCTTCCCATTGATTTTCACTGAAGACAAAGGAGGACCCATAAAGGGTTAAGAGGATATTACAGTCTGGTGTCAGCCTCTATTCTTCCTGACAACAGGAGTTCATGAGAAGTTTACCACACCCAGGGAACAATAGGGAATTATTACAGGGCGTGTTAATAAGGCTTTATGACCTAGAAGAAGAAGGAGAGCTGAGCGCCCGGCCTGTCTGTCCACATCGGACAAAGGATAAATCTACACAGTCGATGTGACTGCAGCTTCACAGCCTGGAGATTATACAGTTAATTGAATCTAATAAAACAGTTGTCCCACAAAAATATTCAACATTTTTCAATCCAGCACCTGGATCTAAATACTTTTGTAATTGCATGTAATTAAAAATTTAGTATAGCCACTGAGCTATTCAGTAAAATGTATCTGTATTGCGCCACCTGCTGTTTGCTCTTTTCTTTATTTCTCCATCCACCGCCGCCGTGGTCGCACATGCTCAGTGTCATCCTTTAACTTTAACATGCTGTATTTACTGTTAGAAGCTTTGACAGTTACTGGAAAAAGAGCTGCTGCAGAAAGGATACACTCCCTGTGAAAGGATATGCCTCGATAAGCTGTGATAGGGAAAAGAGCTGCTGCAGAAAGGATACACTCCCTGAGAAAGGATATGCCTCCATAAGCTGTGATAGGGAAAAGAGCTGCTGCAGAAAGGATACACTCCCTGAGAAAGGATATGCCTCCATAAGCTGTGATAGGGATAAGAGCTGCTGCAGAAAAGATACGAAACGCGCTGCTTGCGTTACCAATTCCCACGTTGAGATGTAACTTTACATGAAGCTAAATAAAGACTGAAGATTTTATTTTCATCTTAGTGTTGGACATCGTTTTCCTTTTTTTTTTCTGGATTGTTTACAGACTGGACCGGGTCCTTGCATGAGAGGCTACACGGGTAGTGGTGGCTTGATTCCTGATTTACACAGAAAGGATATGCCCCCTGAGCTGTGATAGGGTAAGAGCTTCTGCAGAAAGGGCACAACCCCATAAGCTGTGATAAGGAAAGAGTTGCAGCAGAAAGGACAACCTCCACTGAGAAAGGACACCCCCTACCCCCGGAGCAGTGTTAAGGAAAGAGATGAAGCAGAAAGGACACACTCCCCTGAGCTGCTAGGCTGACGATAATCTAGCAGAGCAATGTGGAGATCTCTGAATCCATGTTAGCTTTACTGCTCAAATGCATATAATATAAACAGAGAGAACTTTGAAAATAGTTATCGTAAAATAAAATAAAGAATAACTTACCGTTTTGTGTATACAGCTTCTCTGCAGACTTATGTGTCTCTAGGGTTATATACAATCCCTTGAATTCACGCTCTTTTCCTCTACTCTGTTCCCCCACTTCTTGCTCACATACATTTAGAAGTAGTGGCGTGCACAGAGGGCCCTACTAAAGTTCTGCACAGTAGCAAAAGAGAGGCGATCAGCCCGGGCTGGGCCCTCACCTCCAAGGGCCCCTTGCCACTGCACGGTCAGGTATATATATGCCACTGCTCTGTAGGTAAGCAAGAAGTACGCAACAGATGGTAGATAGCATGACCGCACGATCAGTTTGTAGTCTGTAACCATGGAGACACATTGGGCTGCATGGGAGCTGCAGACAGAAAACGGTGGAACATTTCTCATGAAGGTTATTTACGAATCTCCTTTATTTATCATTTTAGTATTTATTTAACCCAGCCTGGCCTGTAGCGCTGTTAGGAAGCGTTCTTCCTAATGAAATGATAATACGGATGTTGTGCCGGAGATAATCATTAGGATGACGCAATATTGATATTTTCAAGCATTACTTTCCCTTTAAGGATATTGAAAGATTTAAACAAGCAAGTTTTATGGCTTGTTAAAGGAGAGATCTGTATCAGCTAAATGGGAAAGTGCGCAATACTGAACGTAATAAAAGATGGGTGGTGCAAGTGCTGCGCCCCGGCCTCTATCAGCAATCACCGGGTCATAACTCCGGAGGGTCAATACCTCTGCCCTGACAGGTTGGGTGATAAAGAAGGAGCAGAGCAGTTAGCACTTTATGATGTCCTCACTCCACTTCTGTTTTTCCCTGTATTTGCTCTCGCTCTAGGCGTCGGTCCGTCCGTATATACCAGGGATGCTCAACCTGCTGTTGTAAAACTACAACTCCCACCATGCCCTCCTGTAGGCTATCTGGCCATGCTGGGAGGTGCAGCTTTGCAACAGCTGGAGGACTGAAGATTGGGCATCCCTGGTATATGGCCCCTTTCACATAAGCGAGTATTCCGCGCGGGTGCAATGCGTGATGCAAGCGCATAGCGCCCGCACGGAATCCGGACCCATTCATTCCAATGGGCCTGTGTACATGAGCGGTGGTTCTCACGCATTGCGTGAAAATTGCAGCATGTTCTATTTTCTGTGATTTTCAAAGAAGTGAATGGGGCTGCGTTTTTCACGGACGCTTGCTAAGAGATGTCGTTTGGAAACATTCAGTTTTTTATCACGCGTGTGCAAAACACATTTAATCGCATTGCACCTGCGCGATAAAATCTAAACAACTGAACGCGATCGCAAACAAAACTGAATGTACTTGCTTGCGAAATCGTGCCGTTTTCCCTGAACGCATCCGCAACACATCCGGACCTAATCCACTCACGCTCGTCTGCAGGAGGCCTATACCATTCACTTCAATGGGAGCAGGGCTGCAGTTACCAGCTCCGTCCACTACACCACGGATGGCGCTGCCTGGTTCTAGTGCTGGAGCTACAAGGTAAGAGCTGATTGTTGGGGGTGCAGCATGTCGGACCACCACAGATCAGATATGGATGGTCTGTCCTGAGGATAGGCCATCAATATCAAAATCCAGGGCAGCCTCTGAAGTAGTGTAGTAGCTCTCTTTCTATAGCAACTTAGAGGGTGTGTCCTTTCTGCAGCAGCCTTCTCCCTGAAACTGTCTCAGCTTATAACACCGGCTACGGCTGGTGGTTGTTGTAAGATGGAACTAAGCACGTCGTCCTTCGCTGCCTCTGTTTGCACTCCTGCCGTCATGACTGTCATCACGGGACGCTGCAGTCAGGTGTCAAACACGGTAACATCACGACAGGGGGCCGTGTCTGGCTTCCTCACATGACATGTCATCCCTGCGGACAACACGTCATCACCCTTGAACGTAATTAGAGAAGCGGCACCAATCTGAACAGCGCCAGCAGGGGAGCGACGAGACCCCCAAAGAATACTCCAAAGGGTGGCCATTCACATTAGATGGACGTTAGTTGAACCTGCAGATTTTGGCAGAAGTGATGACCATCTAATGGGTATGGGGGGCGCTGGAAGATGTCAGAGGAAAGAAAGGTTGGGCATGCAGATTTCAACATGCCTGATCTTTCTGCTCTCAAGGAAGATAAGAGGTGTCGCAGCAGCTTAGTCACCTCTCTCTGTCTGAGCTGTGTATGGGGAGGTGGGGAGGAATGGTTCTAGGCCAACAGCTATATAAGGTGTCTGTCCTCCTTAAGGCTTCAGTATTTTGCGGTCCGCGGAACGGAACAGCTGGCCCCTGGAACGTATATGGAACGTAAACGGGAAAAAAATACGTTAGTGTGCAAGAGGCCTAAAGGTGGAAATCCCCTTTAAGAAACTGCAGCACAAGTTTTGCAGGGTGTTATTGCTCTATAGGCACAGGACATTGCCTTCAGTTAGTAACTAAGGATCCTCCAATGATCTGGACTAATGCCTTTTTTATGAATTTATAGCCCCGATAAGCACGACCTGCAGTATATAAGTGTATCCGAGGAATCTTGGCCTCTAATTTCCTCCAGCAGTTGAATAGTTATAAAGAGGCGGCGAGATGAGACACCTGTAAGAGCTCAGGTATCAGCTGATCCCGCTCTGCGGAGTCTCCAGGACTGACCTTTACCTCCTACACTTTCTGCATCTTTTAAATGCTGCCATTCGGAGCTGACGTTGTCATTCACAGCGCAATCCATGCAGCCAGCGCTCAGGATTTATGCTTCGCCCAGGTGGCAAGATGCCAAAGCCATCACCTCCCTGTTTATGGAAAATTATAGAGCGTTACATAGCTGCATGGTTGAGGAGAAGGACAAGTCTATCAAACGCAACCTCTCAGATTCTTCAGGTCCTTAGCAAAATGAAATGCCTACCTGGGGGGTAACATTGCTGGACCATAAGACCTCATGTCATACGTACAGATTCTATAACACACACAGAGTCCCTACAGCTCCGTATTACTGCCATATCATGGGACTGTCCCCTAAGAGCAATGCCTATTCTTCGCTAGACGCAATGCATGACATGTGACTGCAGCATCAGGCCTCGTTCACATTTCTGTGTCACGTCCGGGACAAAAAAAAGCGTACGTTTTTCATCCATGAAGGATCCGTGTGTCTATTTTTACCATCCGTGTGTCATCCGTAATTCACCGAGGTTGCTCAGCTGAAAATTAATTTCCAAAGAATATCCAATTAGTCTTCAGTGAAAATCGAACGCAACAAGGATGTGTGCCAGTGATTTTCACGGACCAATGGACTTGAATGGACGTGCTTGGTCCGCATCACGGATCAAAGTAGTGCATGTCCCCGTGATTTTTTTACTGACCTGCGGTCACTAAAAAAAATACTGAAATGTGAACAGACACATTTAAATCAAGCGGACAGCACACGAAAGTGAAAAACGGAAATGTGAACGAGGCCTCAGACTACACGCAGGGCTTGTTTGTAGTCTGTTTACATGTGCAATGGGCCCGTACAAGGGGGGCAGGGCAGAGGATAGGAGTGGGGGTAGATATGCAGTGATGGGAGGGGTGCTCCCTTACTCGCAAAGCCCCCGGGGCACACCCCTGTTTGGGGCTTCTAGTGGTGTCTGGGGTGTTCCAGGTGCAAGGCAGGAGAACTGGGGCCCAGATCAATTTTCTGGACAAATGACCAGACTGGCTTGGATAAAGCAAAATATAGTCAGTCTCTTTTTACTGAGCAGATGATAGCCGCAGAGTACAAATAATAGGCACAGTCCTCCTATCACAAGGTAGGCTTTTCTATATACAAGCAACCTTCTCATCTTTCTCAATATCTCTGCAATGCCCATCTGCGGGGTACAGTCCTCCAACAGATAGCCAGTCCGTCTCAGTAGTGTGGTGGGTGCCTGAAGCAACATAACCCAAACCACATGCAGTAAAGTCTACAGCCATAAATGTGCGTTACCTATCACTGGCTTTCTTGTCCACGCACTGTTCCTTTTAATGGTCCTCAACCTTCCATAAATGTTCATTGCTTTTCTCCCTCAGAGAATGACTCTTAGCACGGTTGCTTTTCTGACAGCTTTTCACTCACAGGGACGGTGTTTTCCTGGATAAGGATTCTCCTTTCTCCTTGCTTTGGCTTCAGCTTGTCTGGCTTACACACCAGCAACTAAATGCACGTCCTCACTCTTGACCTTCTTGCCATCAACCCCCAGGAGTTTGGGACCAGCCCACCACACACCAACTGTCTCTAAAAGCTGCCAATTAACTACTCCCTTCCCATATACAGCCTTTTGGAAGACAAGTACATAAGACAGTCACATTAACCAACTCTTCTACTGATAGTTTGCATGCATTAACCCTTATCTCACAGCAATCATTTTGACAACTTTAGCAATGAGCCAAATTATTGTATGGCATTAACCCTTTTAGCAGTGAACCACATTACAGTATGGCATTAACCCTTATAGCAGTGAACCACGTTATAATATGCCATTAGCCCTTTTAGCAGTGAACCACTGGGTCACAGAACACAGAGATGCATAGGTCTGCATAAAAGCAGTGTACACAAATGTTGAAAATTGTTATTTCATTTTAAACTTTTTTTTAGATACATTGGAGCAATAAAACGATGTCCCTAGGCTCTGTAGATGTGGCTCTCTAGGCCAGCTGATTATGTGAGGTCTCACTGCTGATCCCCCACAATCTGGTAGCTGTATAGGGGGGTCAAGGAGCAGTCACAAGGGAGCTGGTCATGGCCAGTATATGGCCCTGATCGCCCCAATAAGATGCACATTCAGCTTAGTCAATTAGTCGGGGATGAGTAGCCGCAAGACACATTTGGCACCGCTTATCAGCTGCCGAATTTTACTTTTGCAGGTAATGGTTGCCTCTGTTCTCAATAATTCAATACATCCTTGTTTTAGGGATAGATTTAAAGGATGAAGAAGTCATTGGATATTGTCCAAAGTATAATTTTCTGTGACTTGTCCTCCATCATCATCCCCATTCTGGAATATTATAGATAGTGCAGGATAATCTCAGGATAAACATTGCCGGAACGTGTAGGAACACAATCTCATTCCTCTAGCGGCTGAGAGCTCTGTACAAAGCTGTCACTGTTTACAGGGCCCCGTCATTGGGCAGGCAGCATAAAATGCTATATAATATTAGCTGTCGTCTGCTGCACCTGGTAAATCTGTTTCTCGAAAAGCTGGGTGACAGCCGATATCACCTAAAATAAAGCTTTCAACAGGGTTGACACCTGACATTCACAAGCTCCGGATCTGCTGCTCCTGCATCATTCTATGCCATTCAAGACTCTAGGAATGCTGTGTTTTTTAAAAGGAACTGTGTGCACCCACATTAACAGTGCCAGCAGAGTGCACCCACATTAACAGTGCCAGCAGAGTGCACCCACATTAACAGTGCTAGCAGAGTGCACCCATATTAACAGTGCCAGCAGAGAGCACTCACATTAACAGTGCTAGCAAAGTGCACCCACATTAACAGTGCTAGCAGAGTGCACCCACATTAACAGTGCCAACAGAATGCACTCCTATTAATAGTGCCAGCATAGTGCACTCACATTAACAGTGCCAGCAGAGAGCACCCACATTAACAGTACCAGCAGGATACACCAGCATTAACAGTGCCAGCAGCGTGCATTCACATTAACAGTGACAGCAGACAGCACCCACATTAACAGTGCCAGCAGTGTGCACCCACATTAACAGTGTCAGCAGCATGCACCCACATTAGCAGTGGCAGCAGAGTGCACCCACATTAACAGTGCTAGCAGAGTGCACCCACATTAACAATGCCAGCAGCGTGCACCCACATTAACAGTGCCAGCAGAGTGCACTCACATTAACAGTGCCAGCAGAGTGCACCAACATTAACAGTGCCAGCAGAGTGCAGTCACATTAGCAGTGCCAGCAGCGCGCACCCACATTAACAGTGGCAGCAGAGTGCACTCACATGAACAGTGGCAGCAAAGTGCACTCACATTAACAGTGCCAGCAGAGTGCATCCACATTAACAGTGCCAGCAGAGTGCACCCACATTAGCAGTGCCAGCAGAGTGCACCCACATTAGCAGTGGCAGCAGAGTGCACAATGAAATGATAGAGTTTTATCTTCCGGGAGCTGCCACTAGGGGTAGCTCAATGCATACATATCTATACAGCTCCTGTCAACATCAATATAAATTAGTGCCCCCCAGAGGAGGCTGCCAGCAGCTTTCTAATGGAGACTTACCCGGTGGGCCAGGAGATGTCTCCTATTTCTGCAGACTCCATGAACATCCAGAAGAGCAGACATGTATGACATAGGGTGATGCCACTGCTTTTCTTTGCATTATCTTAAAGAGGACCTCTCCCCGCTCCTGACATGCCTGTTGTAATAGCTTCATGCATTCCCCATATAATAACAATTCTGGAGCATCTATTCTTACGGCTCTATGTTGAGCCATTCCATTATTATTTCTACTAGAAGTTATGAATAAATTGCTAGCAGTCTGCAGTAAGGGTACAGAGGGGAGGTAACCAGTTGGAGGTGTGTACCTGCACAGTGTGAAAATGGCAGCACTGATTGGATAGAGTGAGTCTGTGCAGGGAAACACCCCCAACGGGTTACCTCCCATCTGTACCCTCTGTACCCTTACTGCAGACTGCTAGCAATTCATTCATAACTTCTAGTAGTAATAATAAAGGAATGCACAACATAGAGCCATAAGAATAGATGCTCCAGAATTGTTATTACATGGGGAATGCATGAATCTATTAAAACAGGCATGTCAGGAGCGGGGACAGGTCCTCTTTAAATCACCAGTTTACATAGAATACCAATAAATATGTGTCAGTAATATCTGCACTTACAATACATTACCTTGAACACACAAGCTTTTGCATTGAGAAAAAACAATTCCACCGTCGTGATTTCCTTCAGAAATGTTATACTTTCAATGTAAAACCTGGAAGGAAGAATAAAGGGTTAAGTCGCTCAATAATTTTTTGCTTAAGTTCAACTTTTCAGTAAAAATAGATGTCAGTAAAGTCAAATCCTGTCTTTATCATGCTGTCAGGTGAGCTGAAATCTAATAAAAGTAATAATAATTCATACTGTATACCCCAAACATATTCTGCAGCGCTTCACAATCAGGGCGTTCACGTACAGAGCCATAAATAACTTAGCAACAATTAAAACAAGAGGAATGAGGGCCCTTCTCACAAGAGCTTACAATCTAATCTATGATGGGTTTCCGTCATCCAGAGTCTTAGCTTTTACACTTCAGTATCAGAGTTAGGGTGCTTTCACACTGGCGTTTTTGCTCTCCGTCCTAGAGTTCCGTCGTCGGGTCTCTATGCCGGAAAAATCCTGTTCAGGATCATCCCCATGCATTCTGAATGGAGAGAAATCCGTTCAGGATGCATCAGGATGTCTTCAGTTCAGGACCGGAACGTTTTTTGGACGCAGCAAATACCGCAGCATGCTGCGCTTTTTGTTCCGTCTAAAAATCCGGAACACTTGCCGCAAGGCCGGATCCGGAATTAATGCCCATCGAAAGGCATTAATCCGGATCCAGCCTTAAGCTAAACGTCGTCTCGGCGCATCGCCGGATCCGACGTTTAGCTTTTTCTCAATTGTTACCATGGCAGCCAGGACGCTAAAGTCCTGGTTGCCATGGTAAAATGTAGTGGGGAGCGGGGGAGCAGTATACTTACCATCCGTGCGGCTCCAGGGGCGCTCCAGAGTGACGTCAGGGCGCCCACACGCATGGATCACATGATCGCATGGATGACGTGATCCATGGGCATGGGCGCTCTGGCGTCATTCAGGAGCGCCCGGGAGCCGTACGGACTGTAAGTATACCGCTTCCCCGCTCCTACTATGGCAACCAGGACTTTAATAGCGTCCTGGCTGCCATAGTAACCTGAAAGCATTTCAAAGACTGATCAGGATCCTGATCAGTCTTCTAATGCTTCAGGCGACTTGCGTTCTGACGGATCCGGCGGGACGGAAGTGCCTGCCGGATCCTCAGAACGCAAGTGTGAAAGGACCCTTACATGTGCCATATGACTGTTCAGACACAGCATCAAGTATTGTTTACCCAACAATATTATTATTCTTAAATTTTAGGGTTACTTTTATTCATTTATATAGGACTAACATATTCCACAGTCCTTGTCCCTATCTAATTAACCTTTCTGTATATTTTCGATATGTGGTCGTGAACTAGAGTACTCAAAAAGCCAAGCAAAAACGGGGAGATTATACAGTCTCAAGGCTCATGTTGCCTTTGATTGGATTCAGACCCCGGCGCTGCAAGGCAACAATGCTGACAACTCAATAAGCTCAGCAGTGTCTATTTACCAACATTTGAATCCCAAATCACCTGGGAACGCCCACAAAACATTAAAAAAATCCCCTATAAATTAGCATAAACCCCACCCCTTTTGTAGTCTAGTTTGCAGCAGGACTGCTGGCATGTGTGATATTGCAGTGTTTTTTTGTTTTTTTTTGCCCTGTATTTGCAGATTTAGGGTACTTTCACACTTGCATTAGAGGATTCCGACTTGCCTGCCGGATCCAGAAATCCGTATGCAAACGGATAGCATTTGTATCCGGATGCGGATCCGTCTAACAAATGCATTGCAATACCGGATCCGTCTCTCCGGTGTCATCTGGAAAACCAGATCTGGTATTTATATTTTTCACAGAGATAAAGGTCTGTGCTTGCGCAGAACTGGAAACCGGATCCATTTTTCCGGAACACTTGGTACCGGATCCGGCATTAATAAATTTCAATGGAAATTAATGCCAGATCCGGAATTACCGTAAGAGGGACGGAACTGAAGACATCCTGATGCATCCTGAACGGATTGCTCTCCAATCAAAATGAATTAGGATCAAACTGAAGCGTTTTTTGCAGTATTGAGCCCCTGTGACGGAACTCAATACTGGAAAACTTTAACGCTAGTGTGAAAGTATCCTTAGACTACATTCACACGAACGCATTTTGTTTCCGTGTCCGTTCCATTTTTTTAGCGGATTGGATGAGGACCCATTCGATTCAATGGGTCCGCAAAAAATGCAGACAGCACATTGTGTGCTGTCCACATCCGTATGTCCGTCCAAAGCCCTGCAATAAAAGTAGAGCCTGTCCTATTCTTGTCCGTTTTGCGGATAAGTATAGGCATTGTCACAATGGATCCACACAAAAAAAAGGATGCAATACGGATGCCAAAAGGAAATCATCCGCATTTTTTGCGGATCAGTGTTTTGCGGTCAGCAAAACACATATGGTCATGTGAATGTAGCCTTAACCTCTGTTCTTATTTGGCACATACGTCTACTAATCTTGTCATATTGGGTTACTGGCCCTTTAAATATTTAAAGGGCCAATCCACGTGCTTTAGTTATGGTAGATGCAAACACTAAGTGAACATGTAGGAGTTCTATAACCCACTAGGTGTTTGTGTATCGTAAAACATTGGGCAATGCCGTCCTGGCAGTACCAGGTATCAACAGACGCTTCATCACTGAGTCGAAATCTCTCCAGAGTAAACATGAAATTCCACCAGACGAATCATTTTTCAGCATTGCTCAATGTGACAGTAAAGGGGTGTGCTCGACTCCGGATCTATCCATTATTCGCAGCCAAAATAATGAATGAGCAAACAATCACCCCACTTCGTACAGTGCACGTAAGAGAAAATACGGCAGTCTGTATTCTGCTGACGGATCACAGGGTCACTCCTAAGCCTAATACTAGAATTATTAGTTAAGCAAATATTTAATATATTCTGAACACAACATCCAAAAACTAGCTTCCCCTTCTGCTGATAAAACACCTATAAGTGTAAGCTCTTGGGCACAATGCAAAATCTGGAATCGCGCTGCACCATGTACTGTTTAGCACAGTGATGTCTTCTTATGTCTAGCCCCACCCCCACCCCCCGGGCACTATTTTCAGGGACTGTCCATAATTTTCAGAGACAATCTTGTCAAATTCGGGCCACTCCAGACCAAAAATGGGTGGGTTAGGGGCTTAAAGGGGTTGTCTAGACCAGTGTTTCCCAACCAGTGTGCCTCCAGCTGTTGCAAAACTACAACTCCCAGCATGCCCAGACAGCCTTTGGCTGTGTGGGCATGCTGGGAGTTGAAGTTTTGCAACAGCTGGAGGCACACTGGTTGGGAAACACTGGTCTAGACTACAGATATTGATGACCTATCCTCTACCCTGTTACGCCGGTGTAGTTCAAGTGAATGAGAGAGAAAGGTGTAAGGGAGACGGCGCGCAGGTAGTAAACACTGAAGACGATGCAGCGCATGCACAAGTACCATGGGCCCTTTAAACAGCTGATCGCTGGGCATCTTTGTTGTGGTTTAAAGAGGTATTTCCATTCTCTTAAGCCTCATTCACACGTCAGTGTTTCACGGACGCGTGCTGTACGTTTTCTCCACGGACATCACACGTCCCCAATTATTTTAATGTGTGCATTCAGGACATGGTTTTCAGCACGGAGGCATGCTCTATTTTGTCCCACCGATGCCATCCGTGTTGCATCCGTGTTTCAGATTCTTTGAAAATATTTTTTCAGCTGTTCAGTGTCAGTGAAACACGGATGGCACACGGACCCAACACGGACAGCTTCATGGATGCATCACTGACCAACTTCTCACAGATTTGAGCACGGACACGGACGTGTAAATGAGGCTTTAAAGTGATGGTATAGGATAAAAGATCATTTCATGATCAGTGCTGAGGCCTCTTCACAATCTTTTCCTCCAGAGCTGTGCTCCTGCCATCCACCGAATGGGGAAGGTGCTGCACAGCGTCATTCAAGTGAATGGGGCTGACTGCCATTCTCTGCACACATGCTGGTCGGAGGATCAGTGGTGGCCCTAGAGATCAGACCACCACCTGTCGCATAGTGATATGCCATCAATTTATTAGATGAGAATACCCCTTTAAGATAATGAATGCGCCCAGAGAGAATCCCCGATTCTGAGCAGTGATCTCCAACCAGTAAAAATGCTGGGAGTTGCAGTACTGCAATAGCAGGAGAGCCACTGATTTGGAAAATACTAGCGCAGATGTTTGTAGGCTTCCGTGTTTGTGCTCCTGTTATGTTTGCAGGGATCTTCCTCTCACCCCCCAGATCTTTCCTGTCCTGCCGGGTTCCCATGTTCCATCAATGATGCACAGGATACGGCTAAAGAAATGTCTGACTCTCCGATGGGAAATGGAAGTGGAAGTAATTGCATGAGATGAATTCAGACAAAGAAGAAACAATTGTGACGAGTCCTGTAAAAAATATTTATTTGAAACAGGAAATGCTAATTTTTGCAGGTTATAGACCTCTCAGACTGGTGGGACCCACGTTGATGATCATATTTACTTGACCCTGGCTAGTCTGCACACTGACAGTGATTGGCTGCAGTGGTCTCAAACCGGAGAAGGACCCGAGACAAGCCAAGATCAGGTAAATATGATCAACGCCGGTCCCGCCAGTCTGAGAGGTCTAGCAATTAGTGTACAACCCCTTTAATCTGAAAAAATTACCCTTTCCTGTTTAAAATAAATAATTTTACAGGACTAATCACCCTTTAAAGGGGTTGTCCAGGTTCAGAGGTGAACCCAGACATATCACCGTTTTCACCCAGGCGCCCCCCTCTGAGCATCAGAGCATTTCATGCTGTCCCTTGCCCTGAGATGTATCACGCAGGACAAGGGCTGTTTGTTTTTATATTTTTTACACTGCTAGGCAGAGGCTTCCGCCTAGCAGTGTGCCCGGTGATGTCTCCGGCACTGATAGGTGGGCTTTAGTGCTGCCCTAGCCATTTTACAGGCTAGGGCAGCACTAAAGCCCGCCCATTAGTGGCTGGGCATGTTTGACTCTCTGCATTCACTTCAATAGCCAAGACAGAGTGCTTGGCTATTTTCAGAAGTGCTATTGAAGTGAATGGAAATATATTTGCATGTGCGGCCACCTGGTTGGTGATTAGAGGGCCCCATTTTTTAGATAGGAGCAGGTCCCAGAGGTGGGACCTGCACCTATCAACATTTATGGCCTATCCTGTGGATACACGATAAATGTCATAGATGGGAATACCCCTTTTACTATATTAACCAAAGTGAAGTTAAGTTTGGCTACTTTCACACCAGCATTTTTTGCGGATCCGTCATGGATCTGCAAAAACGCTTCCGTTACAATAATACAACCGCATGCATCAGTCATGAACGGATCCGGCTGTATTATGTCTTCTATAGCCATGACGGATCTGGCATGAACACAATTGAAAATCAATGGGAGACGGATCAGTTTTCTATTGTGTCAGATTGTGTCAGAGGAAACGGATCCGGCCGCATTGACTGTACATTGTGTGCCAGGATGGATCTGTCTTGCTCCGCTTCGTCAGGCGGACAGCAAAAAGCTGCAGGCAGCCTCCAGGGCGGAATGGAGACTGAACGGAGGCAAACTGATGCATTCTGAGTGGATCCTTATCCATTAAGAATGCATTAGGGCAAAACTGATCCGTTTTGGACCACTTCTGAGAGCCCTGAACGGATCTCACAAACGGAAAGCCAAAACGCGAGTGTGAAAGTAGCCTTGCAAAGAACGTCCATCACTCCAGAAAGCAGGGCACATCCATGCACTACATGGGCCTTCCACTGACTTTAATAAGCAGCAGTAATGGTGGTGCTACACAGGAACTGAATAGCTGCTGCCACGTTCCCCCAGAGTATAGTTGATCACTGAAGGTTCCTGCAGTATCAGGGCTTTTTTTTTTTTTTTTTCTTACAAAGGGACTAAATAGGTTCAAAATACTGTGCTGATTAATTTCCGATGCTCTGATTACTGATAGAAAGCTTCAAATTCCGAATACAAATGTAGGTTTAAAATAAAACTTGCTGTTTCCCTGCAGCCACCACTAGAGGGAGCTCACTGCATACTGTTTATACACTGAACTCCACAATAACACAGTATGCAGTGAGCTCCTGAGCTCCCCCTAGTGGGGGTGGTTGCAGGCTGCTAGAATGTGTTCTAGGTCTATGTAGGGGATTTGTAGCTTTGGATAATACAAAGAGCTCCAATAAAGGAATATTAAAAAATAGCGCATAATTCTGGACATAAGAACAAGAAGATATAAGTATAGGTTCCACTACAGTATTGGAGCTTGCAGATAAAGGGGTCTGTTAATAGCAGTCTGTTTTTAACCGAGGTGGAAACGGAGACATGTTGCCTGTGCGGTCGTCACTGAGGTATATGGGTTTGGCTACATGCACACGACCGTTGCCTGCCTCCGCGTCTGCTCCTCCTTGAAATTTTGCGTCCGTCAAAAAAAAACGGATGACGGACCGTTTTTTTTGACGGATCCGATTTTTATGGCAGATCCATTGTAAAAATGCCTATCCTTGTCCGCAAACGTGAAAAAAATAGGACATGCACTATTTTTTTGACGGAATGAAAACACGGATCACGGATGCGGAACAAAAACGGTTGACCATCCGCATTTTTTGACGGACCCATTGAAATGAATGGGGAAGCATCCTATCCGTGAAAAAAAACAGAACGGACGCGGAAACAAACAACGGTCGTGTGCATGGGGCCTTTGTGGCAGCTTCCTTGCTCTATTAAATCCCTGTTCCCAACAGAAATGTTGCACCTCCAATAGTTACAATGTTATGAAATTCTAATATAAATGTTTCACTTTCACTGTCACATTGTTACTGAATTACGAAACAAAAAAAGAACATAAAAAACAACAAAAAACATGAAACTTCCACTTCCATCCAGTATATGAGTCACAATGAATATATGGTGCGATAAAAAGAAGGATGAATCATTTCTCCCGCTCACATCCGTCTAGCACTTGGCTTAACCCCGTTCCTCCAGCTCATGATAGATCAGCACACCCTGGGCATTGCCAGTCAGTGCCAGTGCGTACCCGTCCTGTAACATCTGGAGGACGCTCTGGTTCTTAGCCCAGTTTATTAGATATATGAGGACAGATGTGGCTCTCTAGCTGATAGGCTGTCCAGGACTTTGGGAAAGATTAGTGACAACCCCCGAGGATCTAAAGGTGGCCACCCACGTTAGGTGAATACTGGCTGAACTTACCAATTTCAGTGGCTGTGGCCGACAATATAATGAAAATGAATCATAAAAAAATGTTATGTGTCATATAAAGCCCTAAATAACTTGTTTTCAAATTTACACATTTTTGAGTTACGAAATGGGGGAGTCCTCAATGCTGATCCCTCCAGTCACCTACAGGCCAGAAGTGAGGACAGCTACAAATAATGTCTACTTCTGAGACAGCCTATTGATTTGAACAGATAATGTGTAATGCTTTACGTCCCCTCTGGGGGCGCTGCAAGGAAAATCATTCCCCCACAGATTAGGGTTGAGTGCTGAGGGATAAGCTGTAATAAGGACACTTTTAACGTAAAGAGGACCTGACCCCTCTCCTGACATGTCTGTTTTAGCATCTACTTGCATCCCATTCTGGAGCATCTATTCTTATAACTCTATGCTGTGCCATTCCTCATTAATTCCTGCTAGAAGTTCCGAATGAATTGCCAGCATTTTGCAATGAAGGATTTGATGGGTGTTACCAGTTGGGGGGTGTCCATGCACAGTCTGACACTATGTAATCAGTGCTGACAGTATCGGGGACAAACCTGTGCAGGGACAAACCCCCAACTGGTAACACCCAGCTGGACCTTCATTGCAGACTGCTAGCAATTCATTCATAACTTCCAGCAGGAATAATAAAGGAATGGCAAAAGCAGAGTCATCAGAATAGTAGATGCTAAGAGAGACATCTCAGAAGAGAGGACAGGTCCTTTTTAAAGGTACTGGTTAAGTAGACAGACAATCCCTTAAAAAAATGAATTTCTTAATTGAATTTTGATCATCGTTATTTGAGAGTGGGAATATTTGAGCGTATTCTTGAGGGATGTGATTTTTTTTTTTTTTTTTTTTAAACTCTAATTATTACAAGTCATAATGACAATATTTTATTTCTTTCGAGGCCTATTACATGTTATCTTCATTGAACATGCAGCTTTTCTTCCTAGGGGATACAATTAGGACAGCGAGCCTTGTGTTTGGCAGCTGCGGACGGCTCCCGGGGTTGGTGCTGCTGTGTCAGTGGCGGATGTGACAGCACTGAACTGGTGTTGTGTGGAGATAAGTGGTCTCCTCTGCTCTGCGGTCCAGTATTACAGATTATGAGCCAGTGTCATTACAGCGTAACCACTAATACCAGCATGGTGTAACCAGATAAGATTACCACTGTCCGCTGGACGTCACTGTGATGGGACCTGGGGGATATTTTACGGTAAAGCGTCTCATTATTATTCAGATGTGTAAGCTGCCGTCACGCCCTGTCTGTGATTGTAAATTACCCCCATGCTGTACTGGTTTTTATTGAATGACCGTAATGTAATTGCTTCTATAATAATATACCGCAATACAGTAACACAGTAACACAGTATATAAGACCGAAAAAAGACATTTGTCCATCCAGTTCGGCCTGTTTCCTACAAGTTGATCCAGAGGAAGGCAAAAACCCCTGTGAGGCAGAAGCCAATTTTCCTCACTTAAGGGGAAAAAAAAATTCCTTCCCGACTCCAATCTGGCAATCAGAATAACTCCCTGGATCAACGACCCCTCTCTAGTAGCTGTAGCCTGTAATATTATTACACTCCAGAAATAAATCCAGGCCCCTCTTGAATTCCTTTATTGTACTCACCATCACCACCTCCTCAGGCAGAGAGTTCCATAGTCTCACTGCTCTTACAGTGAAGAATCCTTTTCTATGTTTGTGTACAAACCTTCTTTCCTCCAGACGCAGAGGATGTCCCCTCGTCACAGTCACAGTCCTGGGAATAAATAGATGATGGGAGTGATCTCTGTACTGACCCCTGATATATTTATACATAGTTATTAGATCTCCCCTCAGTCGTCTTTTTTCTAAAGTGAATAACCCTAATTTTGATAACCTTTCAGGGTCCTGTAGATCCCTCATTCCAGTTATTACTTTAGTTGCCCTCCTCTGAACCCTCTCTAGCTCTGCTATGTCTGTCTTGTTCACAGGAGCCCAGAACTGTACACAGTACTCCATGTGTGGTCTAACCAGTGATTTGTAAAGTGGTAGGACTATGTTCTCATCACGGGCGTCTATGCCCCTTTTGATGCAACCCATTATCTTATTGGCCTTGGCAGTAGCTGCCTGACACTGGTTTTTGCAGCTTAATTTGCTGTTTATTAAAATTCCTAGGTCCTTTTCCATGTCAGTGTTACCGAGTGTTTTACCATTTAATATGTACGGATGACTTGCATTATTCCTTCCCATGTGCAGAACTTTACATTTGTCAGTGTTAAACCTCATCTGCCATTTTTCTGCCCAAGCCTCCAATCTATCCAGATCCCTCTGTAGCAGAAAACTAGGACAGTCTCAGTGTTAATTACTTTACACAGTTTAGTGTCATCTGCAAAAATAGATATTTTACTGTGCAGGCCTTCTACAAGATTATTAGTAAATATATTGAAGAGAATAGGGCCCAATACTGACCCCTGAGGTACCCCACTAGTGACAGTGACCCAATCTGAGTGTGTATCGTTAATAACCACCCTCTGTTTTCTATCACTGAGCAGGTTACTTACCCACATACAGACATTTTCTCCCAGTCCGAGCATCCTCATTTTATATACTAACCTTTTATGAGGTACGGTGTCAAATGCTTTGGAGAAGTCCAGATATACGACATCCATTGATTCGCCGCTGTCAAGTCTAGAACTTACCTCCTCATAGAAGCTGATTAAATTTGTTTGGCATGACCGATCCCTCATGAAGCCATGCTGATATGGCGTTATTTGCTTATTTTCATTGAGATCCTCCAAGATAGCATCTCTTAGAAACCCTTCAAACAGTTTACCAACAATAGATGTTAAACTTACCGGCCTATAATTTCCAGGCTCTGTTTTTGGACCCTTTTTGAATATTGGCACCACATTTGCTATGCGCCAATCCTGTGGAACATTCCCTGTTATTATAGAGTCCGTAAATATCAGAAATAATGGTCTGGCTATGACATCCCCCAATTCCCTTAGGATACAGGGCTGTATGCCATCCGGTCCTGGCGATTTGTCTATTTTAATCTTTTTAAGTCGCTGTTGTACTTCTTCCTGGGTCAGACAGGGCACTTTTAATGGGGGATTTACTTTTACATTCTGCATTTCATCTGACAGTTTATTTTCCTCAGTGAATACACTGGAGAAAAAAATATTTAATAGTTTTGCTTTATCCTCGTCGCTCTCTGCAACACCCCCCTCATTGCTATGTAGAGGGCCGACTCCTTCAGATTTATATTTTTTACTATTTATATAATTGAAGAACATTTTAGGGTTAGTTTTACTCTCTTTGGCAATTAATCTCTCGGTCTCTAGTTTGGCAAATTTTATTAGTTTTTTACATATTCTATTTTTTTCCTTATAGTTTATCAGTGCTTCCTGGCTCCCCTCCTGTTTTAGCGATTTATATGCTTTCTTTTTGTCATTTATTGCCTTCTTTACGGTTCCATTTATCCACATTGGTCTCTTATTGTTCCTTAGCCTTTTATTCCTATAAGGTATGTACCTCTCACAATTAGATGTTACAATGCTTTTAAAAATCTCCCATTTTATGGTTGTATTTTTATTTTTGAGAACTTTGTCCCAGTTAGTTAGGCCTATGGCCTCGCTTAGTTGGCTAAATTTTGCTTTTTTGAAGTCTGGTATTTTTGTTCCTCCCTTTAGAAACTCTCGTTTGAAGGATAATTGGAAGGTTATAACTTTATGGTCACTATTTCCCAGGTGTCCCCCGACCTGCACGTCTGTTGTTCTATCAGGTCTATTGGTTAATACTAAGTCCAGTATGGCCGTCCCTCTAGTGGGGTCCTGAACCAGTTGGGAAAGGAAATTGTCTTTGGCTATTGCCAAGAACCTGTTTCCTTTATGGGATGTACAGCTTTCAGTTTCCCAGTCTATATCTGGGTAGTTGAAGTCCCCCATGATAACCACCTCATTATGATTTGCCGCCTCGTCTATCTGTGCTGTGTTCCTGCCATATGGTCTATTATATGCATACATTGATATATATGCTGTTAAAGGGAACAGTTCTTGTTGGCCCCATTAAGGCTACAGCTGTCAGTACAGGATTAATAATGTAATTTATGTACACAGGGACTCCACCAGCAGAATAGTGAATGCAGCTCTGGAGTATAATACAGGATGTAACTCAGGATCAGTACAGAATAAGTAATGTATGCACACAGTGACTCCACCAGCAGAATAGTGAGTGCAGCTGTGGAGTATAATACAGGATGTAACTAAGGATCAGTACAGGATAAGTAATGTAATGTGAGCACACAGTGACTCCACCAGCAGAATAGTGAGTGCAGCTCTGGAGTATAATACAGGATGTAACTCAGGATCAGTACAGAATAAATAATGTAATGTATGTACACAGTGACTCCACCAGCAGAATAGTGAGTGCAGCTCTGGGGTAAAATACCGGATGTAACTCAGGATCAGTGCAGGATAAGTAATGTATGTACACAGTGACTCCACCAGCAGAATAGTGAGTGCAGCTCTGGGGTATAATACCGGATGTAACTCAGGATCAGTACAGGATAAGTAATGTAATGTACACAGTGACTGCACCAGCAGAATAGGGAGTGCAGCTCTGGAGTATAATACAGGATGTAACTCAGGATCAGTACAGGATAAATAATGTAATGTATGTACACAGTGACTCTACCAGTAGAATAGTGAGTGCAGCTCTGGAGTATAATACAGGATGTAACTCAGGATCAGTACAGGATAAATAATGTAATGTATGTACAGTGACTCCACCAGTAGAATAGTGAGTGCAGCTCTGGAGTATAATTCAGGATGTAACTCAGGATCAGTGAAGGATAAGTAATGTATGTACACAGTGACTCCACCAGCAGAATAGTGAGTGCAGCTCTGGGGTATAATACCGGATGTAACTCAGGATCAGTACAGGACAAGTAATGTATGTACACAGTGACCCCACCAGTAGAATAGTGAGTGCAGCTCTGGAGTATAATACAGGATGTAACTCAGGATCAGTACAGGATAAGTAATGTATGTACACAGTGACTCCACCAGCAGAATAGTGAGTGCAGCTCTGGGGTATAATACCGGATGTAACTCAGGATCAGTACAGGATAAGTAATGTATGTACACAGTGAATCCACCAGCAAAATAGTGAGTGCAGCTCTGGGGTATAATACCGGATGTAACTCAGGATCAGTACAGGATAAGTAATGTATGTACACAGTGATTCTACCAGTAGAATAGTGAGTGCAGCTCTGGAGTATAATACAGGATGTAACTCAGGATCAGTACAGGATAAGTAATGTAATGTATGTACACAGTGACTCTACCAGTAGAATAGTGAGTGCAGCTCTGGAGTATAATACAGGATGTAACTCAGGATCAGTACAGGATAAATAATGTAATGTATGTACACAGTGACTCCACCAGTAGAATAGTGAGTGCAGCTCTGGAGTATAATTCAGGATGTAACTCAGGATCAGTGAAGGATAAGTAATGTATGTACACAATGACTCCACCAGCAGAATAGTGAGTGCAGCTCTGGGGTATAATACCGGATGTAACTCAGGATCAGTACAGGACAAGTAATGTATGTACACAGTGACCCCACCAGCAGAATAGTGAGTGCAGCTCTGTGGTATAATACTGGACGTAACTCAGGATCAGTACAGGATAAGTAATGTATGTACACAGTGACTGCACCAACAGAATAGTGAGTGCAGCTCTGGAATATAATACAGGATGTAACTCAGGTTCAGTACAGGATAAGTAATGTAATGTATGTACACAGAGACTCCACCAGCTGAATAGTGAGTGCAGCTCTGGAGTATAATACAGGATGTAACTCAGAATCAGTACAGGATAAGTAATGTAATGTATGTACACAGTGACTGCACCAGCAGAATAGTGAGTGCAGCTCTGGAGTATAATACAGGATGGAACTCAGGATCAGTACAGGATAAGTAATGTAATGTAAGTACACAGTGATTGCACCAGCAGAATAGTGAGTGCAGCTCTGGAGTATAATACAGGATGGAACTCAGGATCAGTACAGAATAAGTAATGTAATGTATGTACACAGTGACTGCACCAGCAGAATAGTGAGTGCAGCTCTGGAGTATAATACAGGATGGAACTCAGGATCAGTACAGGATAAGTAATGTATGTACACAGTGACTCCACCAGCAGAATAGTGAGTGCAGCTCTGCAGTATAATACAGGATATAACTCAGGAACGGTACAGGATAAGTAATGTAATGTATGTACACAGTGACTCCACCAGCAGAATAGTGAGTGCAGCTGTGGAGTATAATACAGGATGTAACTCAGGATCAGTACAGGATAAGTAATGTAATGTACACAGTGACTGCACCAGCAGAATAGTGAGTGCAGCTCTGGAGTATAATACAGGATGGAACTCAGGATCAGTACAGGATAAGTAATGTATGTACACAGTGACTCCACCAGCAGAATAGTGAGTGCAGCTCTGCAGTATAATACAGGATGTAACTCAGGAACGGTACAGGATAAGTAATGTAATGTATGTACACAGTGACTCTACCAGCAGAATAGTGAGTGCAGCTGTGGAGTATTCCATTGGGTTCCAAGATCAAAAAGGAGGTCATTCCAATCCTAGATGAATATAAAGTACCGCTATATACGCAACTCATGAACATATAAGAGGAGGTTGACTTTAGGTTCCCGAAAGGTGATCATGGAGGATTTCAGTTCCAAAATTATGTTTAAGACAAAAATATATTTTTTTCCCCCAGATGTAAAAGCTCGGGGGTAAAATACGTATTCTGTAAAATGCTGACATACAACTACAGGATTGTCACAAACACAAAGAAAACATGTAATTTAGAAGGAACAATATCATCTCTCATCATCGTGTAATATAAAACATGTAAATGGAGTTTCTTTCATTCCTCTGGTGGAAAGTAAGAATTCTATTCTGCAATAAATGGGTTTTCTATTACATTGCAGCAGCCGTATGACATGTAAATACCCATATCACGGTATAAATACAACCTCCCCGCGGATGGCTGCGGAATGCAAAGCTGAACAAGAGACTATTACACACGGAGGCATCACAACAAACATAAGAGTAACTGCATCCAGAAATGCCTGTGGGCTGCCAGGGGTGCAATTACAGGGGGTGTAACTGGGAAGCCGTCACTAGCTTTGGGGCTGCGAAATCGAGGACAACCCCGTGAGTTACGGACTCATCACTACTAAACCGCAGCGGCGTAATGGAATGCCGATGGTTTAGCGGCCCCACAGCTAGTGACAAGTACCTTTAATTAAAGGGGTTCTCTAGAAGTTAAATATTGATGATCAGTCCTCAGAAAAGGTGATCAATATCTGATCAGTGGGGGAACAATACCCTGCACCCCCGCCAGTCAGCTATTGGAGGGTGCCACGGTACTCATCCTCCGCCCGTGACATCACGTCCATCAGTCACATGGCCATCTTGCAGCCGCAGCCCCATTTAAGGCTGCTTTCGCATCTACGTTGTGTTTTCCGGTTTTGAGATTCGGCACAGGCTCTCAAAACCGCAGCACAACGCTTCAGTTTTGTCCCCATTAATTGTCAATGGGGATAAAACTGAATTGATCATGCATTCCGTTCCGGTTTGTTGCGTTCTCATGTTGGACACAACATTGCTACAAGCAGCGTTTTTGTGTACAGCATGAGAAATTGAACATCGCCATGCCGGATTTTAATTTTTTTCGGAAACAAAAAAAAACGGATCTGGCCATAAAACCACTGTAAGTGAATGGGCACCGGATCTGTTATTTTGTTTCCGAAAAAAAAAATGGATCCAGCGAGGTGATGTTCAATTTCCCATGCCACACACAAAAACGTTGCTTGTGTCCGGCATGAGAACGCAACAAACCAGAACAGAATGCATGCTGGTGCACTCTATTCCGGTTTGCTCAGTTTTGTCCCCAATGCATTCTGTTCTGGTTTGGTGCGTTCTCATGCCGGACACAAAATCGTTACAACCAGCGTTTTTGTGTGTGGCATGGGAAATTGAACACGACTGTGCCGGATCCGTTTTTTTGGGAAACAAAAAAAAACCATCGGGAGCCCATTGACTTGGTTTTAGTGTCAGATCTGTTTTATTCATTTTCGATATAATACAACCGGATCCGTTCTTCTGAGCAGATACAGCCGTTTGTATTATTATAACGGAAGCGTTTTGCTGTGGTTTTTAGATCCCATGCCGGATCTCAAAATCGGACAGCAAAATCGCTGATGTGAAAGTGTGTAGGAAAGCGCTGCAATACTACGCACGACCACTAGTTTCCCTGCGGTTCTATACTGCACACGTCAAACTGCTGTACGTATATTAGGGGAGAATATGTCCATACAAAGGTCCAAACTGACAGAAGGCGGGGCCAGCAACACCATAGTGCAGAACAATATACCGCCCCAGCTGAACCAAATACCAGATTGCAGCACAAAATACTGTGAGCTGCTGAACAGCATTCAACTGTATCGCTGTCCTGAGGACACAGATACAGTTGAATTCAGGAGGAAACCTGCGGCTGCTGGCCAGGTGCATATGTAACACCCCAGAGTGGTGTTACCACCCCTGCACCCGGATTCTATCTGTGTCTGCTAACATTAATGTCATCTATGCATTTTATTCCAGGTCCTTCACACTGTGCATTTACAATAATGTTATATAATGTTCAAATGTAATGTGCCTGGTTCACCAGCTGGTGGCAGCAAATATGGCAGAGCTATCTTAGTTAGAATGGAACCTTCCATTCCATTCTAACCCATCACTGTGGAGAAGTGGGCCAGTCCTGCTTGCTACCAGAAGGAGGTGGGGCAGTTCTAGTTTGTTCTGGTTGAGACTCCATGTTGGAGCTGCCAGGATTCTAACCTACTTTTTGGCTGGACATAAGTCCGACTACAAGAGTGAAGTGCAGCATAAAGAGGAAACAAAGACACCAAGTGCGCTTGTCAGTACAGCAGAGTGAGAGAAGGATATAGCAGAGTTGAGTTTGCCTGCCAGATTAATGCTAAAGCCTGCTGGAACCAAGACAAAGCCTGAAACTGTTTGGAGAAACGTTTATTCAAGTAAAGCTGCCATTGAACTTCATCTCAAGGTCTGGACTCAAGTTATTTCTTCAAATCCCTCAATTATTTCCCCTATTTATTGCTTTGGAGCTAAAGCCTGGGGTCCAGCAGTATGCAGGTAGGAGCACCGTGACACGCATAAAGAGACATTTAGGCCACACTACACCACTCGGCATTTCCTACACCTGGGACGCGTAATAGGGAGGCTGCCCATTGCACATAGGGGAGAATCAGATCATAATGTACCTGGCTGGTGGCAGTGAGGAGGGCATGGGTGGCCCTCCTAGGGATCGGCCCACTGGGAAATTTCCTTGTAGCGTCTATGACCATTCCCTCCCTGATACCGGGGAAAATCAGGTTTGGCCCCCACATTGCAAATCACAATGGGGCAGGTATGAGCCGGGGATAATAGCTGCCAATCCTGATAACCCTATGTACAGCGCTAACTACACGACCACGCTGCGCATTTATTCCATTGCCACAATTACGCCTTTTGTTCGACATTATCCTGGACGTACAATGTGTTATTGTTGCATCTCCCTGAACGCCCTGCAGCGAGACATCCAAGAAGCCAGAGACATTTTTTTCCCCTCTGATTATGTTTTAAGCAGTGGAAATGTGTGAAGATGTGAGCAGAATACAGAACAGGCGTCCTCATTGTGTAGAGCTGGATGATGAAGGTGACCCGGGTGTCAATTTCATGTTCAGAAAAGGCTGCAGGGCGTCACGCAGGTCCGTTCATGCCACCCCACCTGGAGAGGACTCGCAGACAATAACTTCTCAATGCTGAAGCTATCCATGGTCCTACTGGTTCCGGAGCTAGGTCCACCTGGATCTGTCTGGTTACAAGGTCTACTGGGGTCCACCTGCATGCTACTGGTTTTGGAATAAGGCCTACCAGTATCTCCTCGCCATATCAGTCACACACGTGTCTGTACAGGATCCCGGAGGGTCTGAGAGCTGGGACGTAATGATCGTAGGGGCAGTCACCCCATTGAAGAACACTCAGGGTGTATCATATACTGGAGCAGCAACATATTCAGAAGCAGTGTACCCCCACTAATAATGGAAGTCGAATCTAAAGGAAATAGACTTAAAGAGGACCTGTCACCTTTCCTGACATGTCTGATTGTACTTCACACAAAATTACCATTGTGGAGTATCTACCGCTGCTCTATTATTCCCACTAGAATGGTGTTACCAGTTGGGGGTGTGTCTCTGCACAGTCTGATAATGTCCAGTCAGTGCTGCTTCTTTCAGACTGTACAGGGACACACCCCCTTTGACAGGGGGAATGCCTGACACCCAATTTACTAGTAGGATTAATAGTGGAACAGCACAGCATATAGTTATATGAAAGAAGACTCCAGAATTGTTTCATGGTGAATATGGGTAGTCAGGTAGTCACTATAACAGACTCGTCAGGAGAGATGACTGGTCCACCGGCTGCATACCTTCCTAGCCCATCATCCTCTAACTCTTAGGCTACATGCACACAACTGTTGTTTTTTGCTGTCCGCAAATCGGGATCTGCAAAAAAAACTGATGGTCCATCAGTTTTTTTGAGGAGGATTCCTTTGTTTTCACAGATCCCTTGTAATAAATGCCTATCCTCATCCGCAAATGAGAAAAAAGTAGGACATGCACTACTTTTTTTGCTGAAGGGAAACACGGACAACGGACACGGAACACAAATGGATGAACTGTCAGCATTTTTTTGCTGACCCATTGAAATGAATGGGTTCCTATCCTATCCGCAAGAAAAACTGAAACGGAAGCCGAGAAAAACAACTGTTGTATGCATGTAGCCTAAGTCCTCATGCACACGACTAAATGTGTTTTGCGGTCCGCAAACCGCGGATCCGCAAAACACGGAAGCTTCTCCGCGTTCCGTTCCGCAATTTGCGGAACGAAACGCGGCCCATTGTAGAAATGTCTATTCTTGTCCGCAAAACGGACAGGAATAGGTTTTCCCCATATTTTTTTTGCGGGTCCACGGAACGGAGCAACAGATTCATTGAAGTGAATGGGTCCGTATGTCTTTGGAGTGTGGTGGGAAAGCGGAGAGCCCGGAGGAGACCCACACAAAGAAGGGGAGAACATACAAACCCCATGCAAATGTTGTCCTTGGTAGGATCCTGAACCTAGGACCCCAGCACTGCAAGGCACCAGTGCTAACCACTGAGCCACCGTGCTAACTACTGAGCCACCGTCCTATAAATGTCTATGGTGAATTTAACAAACTGTTCAAGCAGGCAAATATGGCAGCTGTGCCCTTCCACTCTCTGCTTCTTGCAGCACTCGCTCCGGTCGACCAACTTTTTTTTCCCCTTAAGTTTCCAACAGAGTTTGTCGCATACTCAACCTGCAGTAAAACCAGTAATACCAGTAATACCAGTCTGCTAGTTTAAACAAGAGGCCCTTTCCTCTACATATTATATAATGGTAATGACTTATTTCTGGTCTCGCTGACTTTGTCCTGAGAAGTTATTGTGATAGAATGGGTGCAACATATTGGCGGAGGTCCAGATGAGTAAGTAGCCCGTCCGGCCATCCTTAGCCCACGCTTCCAGGGTTTAATAAGGCAGGGCGCAGGAAAACAATCGCTTATCTAATGCGATATGTATTTAAAATCAGCTGTGATACAAGCACTGCTGTCAAACACTAGCAAATATCAGGGAGGTGGATATTATGCCATCATTTTCTGTTACCGGCAGCGCCTATCTGCAGAATAGGGGTCTCCCGACCACCGTCCAGTAGCTGCTGTGAAGGGGGAGGTGGCTGGACATGTGTGACCCTCTCAATTCATTTCTATGGGAGCTCCAAAAATGTCAGAGCAAGCAACATTGAGGTAAAAGAAGAGAATTCATGTTAAAATGCCCTAAAAGGGAATCCAGAATTAAGGGGGTTTTCAGAGACTTTTATACTGATAACCTATTCTCAGGATAGGTCATCAGTATCTGATCAGTGAGGGTCCGTCACCCGGGACCCCTGACGATCAGCTGTTCGGGAAGGTACAGGCGCTGGCAGTAGCGCTGCGGCCTTCTCGCAGCTCACCAAGCACAGCGCCGTCTATTGTATAGTGGTTGTGCTTGGTATTGCAGCTCAGCCCCATTCACTTCAATGGAGCTGAGCTGCTCTTAGTCCATGCGACCAATGAACGTGACGTCACATGGCCTAGGCTAAGCTCGGAAAAGGCAGCGGCACTACTGTCAGCGCCAATGCAAACAGCTGATCGGCAGGGATCCCGGGTGTCGGACTCTCACCGATCAGATACTGATGACCTATCCAGAGGATAGGTCATCAGTATAAAAGTCTCGGAAAACCCCTTTAAAAGATTGGAGTCTCTCGATCAGGATCCTCACTTATTAATAACCACAAGGAGTGTTTCTCTGGAGGACCCAACATACATTACACAGCCACCCTACTGACTTCATTAGGAGCGGTGTAATGCTTCATTTCTCCTGTGGTGGCACTGCAGGAAAACTGAACACTTGCTGCTGAGTCCCCAACAGACTGATCCGACTGATTGCTGGGGGTCTCAGCGGTGCCACATCTTATCATCCAAAAAAAGGCCAGTTTTTATTCTATTTTGATATCTCATCCATCTTATGTCTTAAATAAGAACACAGATCCTCAAAGTCTCTATGGGAAGAAATCATTGCATTGAAGCCTTTTCTGCCCGCTCATCGGTCGCCAGTCACTAAGGAGCTTGTAGAAGAAAGCCTCGGTCCTCGGTGTCCAACATCGTGAAGAATAATAACAAGGTCTTTATTATCCCTCCTCTCCAGGAGAATTACTTCAATACAACGAGGCACCACATGCTGCTCCGCTGTAGATTGTATCGCTCTGGAGGAAACGTCACTTTCCATTCATTTATACCACACGTTCTAGGCATCACAGTAACAAGATCCGAAAGACGATTTATTAGAGGAACCTATACGCAAAGGACGCCATTATAGCAAAGGGTTCCATCTCTGGTCAGCATAAAGCTGACCTACGACTACTAAAGGTACCTCCTGATGAGGGTTGTTGCTCTGTCGTTAATTGCTTTTACACTGCTCGATAATTGTGCACTTTTTGCTCGATTTAACGATAATTTACACGATAATCGGCTCGTATAAAGGTACCTCTAGGAGCAGTCCCAGGACTTGGTCATCCTAGGTGACCTTTCAGGTACAAAGGATAAGCAAAAGGGTCTGTCTTTAAAGGGGATGTCTAGTAAGTGAATTCTGAGATAACGGTGTAATACTTCATTTCTCCTGTTGGGGCACTGTTGGGAAAGTGAACACTGTTGGGAAAGTAACAGGTTCTGCTGCTGATTGCAGATGATCACTGGGAGTCCCAGC
Source organism: Bufotes viridis (assembly GCA_033119425.1). Classification (NCBI taxonomy): domain Eukaryota; kingdom Metazoa; phylum Chordata; class Amphibia; order Anura; family Bufonidae; genus Bufotes; species Bufotes viridis. Next base: position 19,314,500 of record CM065596.1, on the reverse strand, counting down.
ATTAGAAACCCTGGGATCAGGTATTTTTTTTAAAGAAGACCTTGCATCTGATAAAAATTTTAAATCTGCTTACCTCCACCTATGAGCGCCACTCCCTTGAATAGTCCAGAGATTAGTGATTCGTTATTCTCATTACCCCCCCCCCCCCCTCCATTCTCAAATTATATATGTTTAGCCACGGGGGGAGTCACTTAAGCGCTGGGGAAAATAGAGCATTACACAGTTCCTAATGAAGTAATAACGGTGCCTCTGTATTGCATGGTGACGTCTGAGATGGGAATACCCCTTTAACATTGTCATCATTTTCAATTGACCATTGACTCAAGGGGGAGTAATATTCTCTGCTGTGATTCCCGCCACAGGTAAGCACCATAGGCTGAATAGATGAAATGCCCGGAGAACCCCTTTAAAACCATATTACCACCTTGCATATATTTATGGCATATTCACAAGCAAATGAATCAAGTCAAATGGTGATTGCAGCTTCTATCCAGTGCAACTGCATAAACCTTCTGACCCAGTTCACAGGGTGTTCATGGCTCATCGTGCTGACTAAGGCGGCATCATAGGACTACAGCACAATGGATAGCCGCTAACACCCACAGCAGACAACAAGAGAAAGGCACAGAGCTCCTCATCTCACCGGAGAGAATGGGGGTAGAGCGCACCCTGCTGGTGAATAACAGTCAAGAGAGAGAGAGAGAGAGAGAAAATGAGGGGAAAAATGAAAGAAAGAGAAAGAGAGGGGAACAAAAAGAGAAAGAGAGAGGGAAAAAATAAAAGAAAGAAATAAAAAGAGAGGGGGGGGGAGAGAAAGAAAGAAAGAGAGAGAGAGAGAGAAAAAAAAAAAGTAAGAAAGCGAACGAGAGAGAGAGGGGGAAAATGAAAGAAAAAGAAAGAGAGAGAGAGGGGAAAAATGAAAGAAAGAGAGAGAGGGGGGAAGGAAGAAAAAAAGAAAGAGGAAAAAAGAAAGAAAGAAAGAAAGAAAGAAGAAAAATGAAAGAAAGAAAGAGAGAGAGAGGGGAAGGAAGAAAGAAAGAAAGAAAGAGGAAAAATGAAAGAAAGAAAGAAAGAAAGAAAGAAAGAAAGAAAGAAAGAAAGAAAGAAGAAAAATAAAAGAAAGAAAGAAAGAAGAAAAATGAAAGAAAGAAAAAGAAAAAGAAAGAAAGAAAGAAAGAAAGAAAGGGCAAAAATGAATGAAAGAAAGAAAGATGGAAAAGGAAAGGAAAAGAAAGAAAGATAGAGGGGGGAAAGAAAGAAAGAAAGAGAGGGGGGGAAGAAAGAGAGAGAGAAAAAGAGAGGAAAAATGAAAGAAAGAAAGAGAGAGAGAGGGGAAGAAAGAAAGAAAGAAAGAAAGAAAGAAAGAAAGAAAGAAAGAAAGAAAGAAAGAAAGAAAGAAAGAAAGAAAGAGAAAGAAGAAAAATAGAAAGAAAGAAAGAAAGAAAGAAGAAAAATGAAAGAAAGAAAAAGAAAGAAAGGGCAAAAATGAATGAAAGAAAGAAGGAAAAGGAAAGGAAAAGAAAGAAAGATAGAGGGGGAAAGAAAGAAAGAAAGAAAGAAAGAAAGAGAGGGGTAAGAAAGAGAGAGAGAAAAAGAGAGGAAAAATGAAAGAAAGAGAGAGAGAAAGAGAGAGAAGGGAAGAAAGAAAGAAAGAAAGAAAGAAAGAAAGGTGAAAAATTAAAGAAAGAAAGAAAAAGAAAGAAAGAAAGAAAGGGGAAAAATGAATGAAAGAAAGAAAGGAAAAGAAAGAAAGATAGAGGAGGGAAAGAAAGAAAGAGAGGGGGGGAGAGGAAAGAAAGAGAGAGAGAAAAAGAGGGGGGAAATGAAAGAAAGACAAAGAGAGAGAGAGGGGGTAAAAATGAAAGAAAGAGAGAGAGAGAGGGGAAAAATGAAAGAAAGAGAGGGGAAGAAAGAAAGAAAGAAAAGAAAGAAAGAAGGAAAAATGAAAGAAAGAAAGAAAGACAAAGAGAGAGAGAGAGGGGGTAAAAATTAAAGAAAGAGAGAGAGAGAGAGGGGAAAAATGAAAGAAAGAGAGGGGAAGAAAGAAAGAAAGAAAGAAAGAAAGAAAAGAAAGAAAGAAGGAAAAATGAAAGAAAGAAAGAAAGAAAGAAAGAAAGAAAGAAAGAAAGGAAAAATAAATGAAAGAAAGAAAGAAGGAAAAAGAAAGGAAAAGAAAGAAAGATAGAGGGGGGTAAGAAAGAAAGAGAGAGAGAGAGAGAAAGAGGGGGGGAATGAAAGAAAGACAAAGAGAGAGAGAGGGGGTGGGGGTACAAATGAAAGAAAGAGAGAGAGAGGGGAAAAATGAAAGAAAAAGAGGGGAAGAAAGAAAGAAAGAAAAAAAGAAACAAACAAAAAGAAATGATAGATAATGTATAGACAGAAGGGGCGGTTCATACTGTATATATGGCTCTCATTCTGAGCACCATATTTTTCAATGTATTTACATGGGACAGCTGACATTAATATGTTGATAAATCTCCCCGTTACGCCTCAGATTCCCTTCACATAGCACATGAAAATTTGCTTCCTGCAGCCTCCAGTAGGGGGAGCTCAGGGCTTAGAAAATCATACAGTTACCATTGGACTCAATGGAAGCTGTAACATCTGCATGCACCGAGCTCTCCATCAAAAATAGAAACAAGAAGAAACATACCTTACAATAAAATACAGGGTGACGGGGCCAGATTTCTTTGGCAAGTCGTGGTCGAGCACTCTCTGATCTAACTGCAGCCAGGCGTACTGACCCCTGCAAGAGGAAAGCGGTGAAGGTCAGAATCTACAGATGTGGTCTCACACACCTGCCTAGATGTCAGCAGGTGACTAAATTACAACATGTGGCAGAACTTATACATGACTTCTAGTTAAAGGGGTGCTCCAACCCCTAAAAATAACCCCCCAGCATGCGCAGCCGCCCTCCATTCATTTCTAGGGGGCCGCTGAAAATAGGCAAGCGCTGGCTCAGAGAATCAGGTGCGCTCAGATTCTCTACTATGGGGAGAGCGCTTGGTGGTGGCTGGACCCGGGGAAATCCGGGGTCCTCCAGCCACCACCTTCCCGGCTCCGTTCTTGATATAGGTGCGGATCCCAAAGGTGGGACCCGCACCTATCGGACGATGGGGACACATCCTAGCAATATGCCCCCATTGCCTCAGATGGGAATATCCCTTTAAGAGCACGCCCCTAAAAGAGAAAGACTTTGAATGGAGCGACAACGCACATGCTCGACGACCGCAAATGGGACCTTCATGTTTGTGATCAGTGGGGGTCCTGCTGGAACCCCTAGCGCTCAGACATTTCTCACCTGTCCTGTGGATAGGTGATAAGTGTCGCTCTTAGGACAACCCTTTATAAATCTGCATGCAGTGAGCTCCCCCTAGTGGAGGAAGCATCTACGGCAGTGCTATGGCGATGCAGTTCAGTGCCACTCCTTCTCACTATGGTAGCTGCATGCCCCGTCTCTGTAGTCACTTGGAATAATGATATTACATAAGGCAATTGCTCATAATACAATTCCTTAATAAAATGAAGTGGTTCTGTTCAGTCCCTTTAAATATAATCCCTTTAATAACAGGCACCATAGCTCATGTCACGTCTCAGCCATTTCGACATCAGAAAAAATATGAGCTGTTTGTAGAAAGGGTCCCTCAAGCCCAGAAAATCGCTTCGAATTTATCAAGATTACAAATCTCTCCCCAAACAATAGCGCAGTGTAGTGTACATGACAGATTACACTTCACGGCACAAACCAGTCTATGGCGGGGGATTTCTGCTGCCAAGGCCAACACCATCAATGGCAGGAAATGGCGGGTATGATCTACGAGCAAGGCGGGTATGAGCCGCCCCCCCCCGGCCCCCATTCATTTCTATTCAATTATTCAGATCTGTAATTATGGGAAGGTTACTTTACATATGAACCGCGGCTAATAGATTCATCCCCTTCTATTCATAGATAACATCATGTCGGCCTCGTTAATAATGAATAACGGACCAGAAAATGTCATATGTAGCAGAGCTGGGAGCGCGGTATAAATCATTCTACAGACTAACGGTAATGAATAATTTCCTTAGAAGTTCATCGAGATTCTCGTTAATCAGATTTTTGATGTAATTTAATGTTTTCCGACTTAAAAGACTAATGAGTAAGTAAACGCTTCAACTGGGTATCACTGGGACCTGATAGGTGACGGATTAGGAAATGTTTGGAAATATTGCACAGTTATAGAAAAATATATCAAAGTCAGTGTCGGGCAGCCAAGGTTTTCTGGATTATCGGATTCTGGATAAACAGAAAGTACCGCAGGGGCTGTCGCTCAGCTTTCCCCAGATACCTGTGCAGATATATAGCAACATACCTCCCAATCGTCCTGAATCTGGCGGGACAGACCTGAATTTCGGTGGCGGTCCTGCAGTAACCGGACAGCGGATTTATGTCCCAATTTCAACTGTATCTGCATCCCGAGAACCCGGATACAGTTGAAGGCAATATGGAAGCAGTGAGGCATCATCTTCCTGCTCCACCATTCACATGCCGATGCTCTCCCAGCAGGAGCCATGATGATGTCACCGCATGCCGCCTGCTGCTTAGGAGGGCAGATTGTGCTCTGTTCATCGGGGGAACTGGACTAGGCGAGTATTTCTTTTTTAAATTTTATTCACACTAAGGGGCTTCAGTACTGTAAGGAGGGCACTAGGGGGCAGCACTACTATGAGGGGGTACTAAGGGGGCAACAATATTGTAAGGAGGGCACTAGGGGGCAGCACAACTATAAGGGGGGTACTAAGAGGGCAACATTATAGTAAGGAGGGCACTAGGGGCAGCACTAATGTAAGGGGGGCACTAAGGGGTCAGCACTACTGTAAGGGGGTTACTACCGGGCAACATTATTGTAAGGGGGCACTAAGGGGTAGTGTTTCAGTAAGGTGGGCACTAAGGGGCAGCATTATTGTAAGAAAGCAACACTACTGTTAGAAGGCACTAACGGGACAGCAATACTGTTAGGGGGCATAACTTCTGTGTGGGGACACTAAGCGAATATTTTACTGTGAAGAGGGAACTAAGGGGGCATCACTACAATGTGGAGGCAATAAAGGAAAAGAATAAGGGCACACATCTATTTTTTTTCACTGACACAGGAAAAAAGTGGCCTATTTTTACGGACTGTCCAGAATTATCTCAACGGTTGGCAACCCTGCCCATCCAGCCTCCTTAGTGCCTCCCCATGGTAAGGGCGGGTTCACATTGGCATTATTGAACTCCGTTATAGGTTCCGTTATAACAGAGTTATAACGGAATTCTAGGATTGAATGCAAAACGCCATTCCTGTCGACTGGAGTATTTTTCCATCATGTATAACGGAACCGTTTTTTTGTCCCCATAGAAAGGTATTAGGACGGAGCAAAAAGGAACGTCTGCTTCCGTTTTGCATTCTGTCCTAGAATTTCGTTATAACTATTATAACGAAATCTATAACGAAATTCCATAACGCCAATGCGAACCCGCCCTTACCATGGGGAGGCACTAAGGGGGCTGGATGGGCAGGGTTGCCAACCGTCCAGATATTTCTGGACAGTCCGTAAAAATAGGCCACTTTTTTCCTGTGTCAATGAAAAAAAATAGATGTGTCCGTGAATTTTTTGAGGCTGGTGGTAGTTGACTGGATTATTTTGGTGGTAATTATCAAAATTTTACAGCTCACAGTAAATGCTGGTGATGAGGTGTTATAGTATATATAGTATATTATCACTTATAATCTATGTCATTCATTATGGTTTTCGGGTTTGTACGTAAAAAATGTTGGTTGTCCGTGATTTTGTCCAGTAAAAAGAAAAATTCTGGTTGGCAACCCTGTGGGTGGGACTGGGCATGTATAGGCCGGCACTGGGCAGACTTAGAGACATGGCTTAGTGGGGAACACTTGGTGCAGTGTGTGCTGTGCTGCGGCTGTTGTCCCTCCATGGGCTTTTTAAAAGTTAAGCGGTTTATGCAGCAATTCAGGAGTGAGGAATATGTCTCTCCATAACCAGGCAGGGGAGCAGAGAGCGAATTGAGCTACTTACGTGTCGTCCATGAATGAAATCCCAAAATATTCCTTCTCCTTCAGATTGAAGTGTGAGCCCACCAGGTCCAGCAGCTCACGGGACAACAGCTTCGGCTGCAACAGCGAAATAAAAAAAAACGTATCAGGCATCAAAGAGATGTTTTCATATTTTAATGGGAAATTACCTCTTCTAATACACATACAAGAATATAATAAAATAGAGGGAGAGAGAGAGAGAGAGAGATGTGAGAGGGAGAGAGAGAGAGATGAGAGAGAGATGAGATAAGAGAGATGAGAGAGAGAGAGAGAGAGAGACAGAGAGAGAGAGAGATGAGAGAGAGATAGAGACAGAGAGAGAGAGACAGAGAGAGAGAGAGATGAGAGAGAGATAGAGACAGAGAGAGAGAGAGATGAGAGAGAGATAGAGACAGAGAGAGAGAGAGAGAGAGAGATAGAGACAGAGAGATGTGAGTGAGAGAGAGAGAGAGATGAGAGAGAGATAGAGACAGAGAGATGTGAGTGAGAGAGAGAGAGAGAGAGAGAGACAGACAGAGAAAGAGAGAGAGAGATGTGAGTGAGAGATGAGAGAGAGATAGAGACAGAGAGATGTGAGTGAGAGAGAGACAGAGAGATAGAGAGATGTGAGTGAGAGAGAGAGAGAGAGAGAGAGAGACACACAGAGACAGAGAGAGAGAGAGAGAGATGTGAGAGTGAGAGAGATGAGAGATAGATATGGGATGGATGGATAGAAATCAGAGATACATATGAGATAGATAGATAGATAGATAGATAGATAGATAGATAGATAGATAGATAGATACAGTAGAAACCAGAAGTTTACATTCACTATATAAAAAGACACATATACATGCTTGTCTCAATCCCTGACATGAAATCAGAATAAACCTTTCCTGTTTTTGGTCAATTAGGATTACCATAATTATTATTATTTGCCAAATGCCAGAATAATGAGAGAGAGAATGGTTTAAGGCATTTTTAATACTTTCTGCAAAGTAAAAAGTTTACATACATTTCATTATTTGGTACCATTGCCCTTAAGCTGTATGACTTGGGTCAAACGTTTTGGATATCCTTCCACAAGCGTCTCACAATAGTTGGTCGGAATTTGGGCCCAATCCTCCTGACAGAACTGGTGTAACTGAGCCATGGTTGTTGCTCGCCCCGGCCTTTTCAGCTTTTCCCATAAATTTTCAATAGGACTGAGATCGGGGCTTTGTGATGGCCGCTCCAAAACATTGACTTTGTTATCCTTAAGCCACTTTGTAACCAGTTTGGCGGTATGCTTCGGGTCATTGTCCATTTGCAAGACCCATTTCTACCTTTAACTTCCTGGCTGATGTCTTGAGATGTTGCTTCAGTATTTCCACATAATCTTCTTTCCTCGTGATGCCATCTATTTTGTGAAGCGCACTAGTCCCTCCTGCAGCAGAACAACCCCACAACATGATGCTGTCACCCCCGTGTCTCACAGTTGGGATGGTGTTTTTAGGCTTCCAAGCTTCTCCCTTTTTCCTCCAAATGCAACAATGGTCATTATGGCCAAAAAGTTAAATTTTAGTTTTGTCAGACCACATGACGTCTCCAAAAATGTAGGCTTGCAAACATTAATCTGTCTTTTGATACAGTACTGGTTTCACTGTGGGTATTGACTCAATCTCACCAGCTTCCGCCATCATCTTCACAAGGTCTTTTGCATTTGTTCTTGGGTTGATCTGCACATGTCGGACCAAAGCATGTTCATCTCTGGGACACAGAACCCGTCTCCATCCTGAGCGGTATGATGGACGGACATTCCCATCTTGTTTGTACTTGCGTATAATTGTTTGTACAGATGAACGAGGCACCTTCAGGTATCCTAAAATTGCACCCAAGGTTGAGCCAGACTCGTGCAAGTCCACAATTTTCCCATGATGCTACACAAAGAAGCCGTGTGCTTCACTTTACAGATATCCACAGGTCACCAAACCTAACAAAAGCTTCCAAACACATGACATCATCATATGGGCAGTCCAGAATTGTTTAAAGGTATAGTGATCTTAGTGTATCTTTGACATTGCAGAAAGTAATAAAAATGCCTTAAACCATTCTCTCACTCATTATTGTGGCATTTGGCAAAAAATTATAATTATGGTAATCCTAATTGACCAGGGAAGGTTTATTCTGAATTCATGTCAGATTTCGAGAAAAACATGCATATGTGTCTTTTTATATAGTGTATGTAAACTTCTGGTTTCAACTGTAGATAGATAGAAGATGGATATGTTTCCGCTTTAATGACTAGTAAACCATCAGCCACGGATCGGAGACATGGCTGACAGTCTTGCAGGCACCTGCTTGGCACCACTTTCTAGTCAGTCTCGGGGTCAGACGGTTTTGCAGAGCAGATGGTAATCTCAATCCTCGTCTTTCTATGAGGGCAGGCGGTCCATTATGCAAACAGTATTATGACACGCGACAACCGAGTTTTTGCCAATAACGCTTGATTCTACAAGTTTTATAATCTGACAGGCAGTCCTTTTACTTTTTCTAATTAAGACCGTCTGAGTGTGAAAGGAAGAAATAAAGTTGTGGGGATTAGTACCTGCACCAGTAGCTCCAACTTGCGGTCGTCCAACAGGTGCACCTTGCAGTGTCGGCCTTCTGCCATCTACAAAGAGTGAAAACCTTTCATTAATCATCCAGATCCATTCACCAAGCTCAGCAGTACAGTGGATCCATCAACAGCAGCATGTTGACAGTTTCCGGAAGCAATGGATGTTTATAAACTAAACTACACCATGTAAAATGATCTGAAAATAGAGAACACTGCAAAGAAACAAACAGTTAAAGCATATTACAAAGATGGTGGCAGTTATATTTCCTGTTACAGAGTAAAGCCTAATGCACATAACTGTGTCTGTTTTGCGGTCTGTAAACCACCGATCCGCACAATACGGATACCGTCCGTGTACTGTCCACATCCACATGCCCGTTCCGCAGATTATAGAACAATAGAGTCAATGGATCAGCAAAAACTGAGAATAGTACAAAGACGGTATCCGTATTTTGTGGATCCGTGGTTTGCAGACCACAGAACAGACACGGTTCTGTGTGCAAGGGAGCTTCATTTTAAAAGAGAATATAATACGCTGAAGGGTAAGCACCACTGACACTTGAAGGACTTTACACTACTGATCCTATTTTTAAAGGAAGCGTTTGCTATATTGTTACCTTGGGAAATTGCTAATAGTGCAATTTCTTAATACGGAAGTTTGGAGTCAAAAATTTTTTGGCCCCATTTCAAGAGCAGTTATGGCAACCGTTCTACCATAGGATTGTCTTTCCCCTGCCAACCTGGGCGCGTTCTCTTAAAGCGACCCATGGTAGCCACAGGGGCTGCCTCGGCTCTATGGTATGTATGCGGCCCTTAACCGTAGCCAAGTATACTTTTATAATAAGAAGCCAGTGTGTGCGTTCGATAAACAGAATTTCCACCAAAAATAAAAATATCCAGAAAGTAAAGTCCTACAGTCGTCCAAAGTTCTTTTCGTCTTGTATTTTTCTGGAAAACCTGTGTAAGAAGCACTGATTTTCTAAAGTCCCGAAAAGGCAATCAACTAGTCCAATGATCCAGCCCTCACCCCCACAACTAGTCAGACTATGGGCAACAACCCCTTTAGATATGTTTGAAAAAGGCTCGTGTCTGACCTGAAACGCGTCACATCCATGCTGATTTATGCGACAGTAAAATAATAAGCTTATCTATTCAGTGAGTGCTGGTCCCCTCTTCTATACTATCTATAGGACGCCGACCCTGGACACGTGCACCTTGCCATTTAAACAGATGGAGTGCCGACAGCTATCACCTTGAACACCTTTAGAGTAGTGGCCCAGATACAGTATCTCCGACACAAAGGATTTCTCACAGCAAGCCAGAAAGTGACGGCGATCTGTTCACTGTGCCCGGTTTTGAGATGAAGCTAGCGGCAAGACATCCCATCATACGGCAATGAGGGAGTCGGTGGATTATCTACATCATGTAAACTGAATATTTCCATCACCTGAAATCATATTTCTGATCTAGAACTCAGGTCCATCTCTGCATAACGGTCCCGAGGACTGTAAAACATTACGTGTCTGGACTGACTCCATCACAGATATGCAGAAAAAAAAAAACTTAAACTTAAGGAGATCCTTGGAATGGCCACTGGCACTGGGTATGTAGATTTTTGCAACCAATTATTGTACTACTGTAATGCGTTAAAGAGGTACTCCTATCTCAGACAATGACGGCATATCGCTAAGATACAGGCGCCCGAAGTGAAAGGGGTTTTCCGGGCTTTTACTATTAATGACCTATTGTCAGGATAGGCCCCCAATATCAGATCGGCTGCGTCCCCGCGGCTGGCACCGCCGCCGATCAGCTGTATGCGTGAATGGTGTGCGCAATGTGCACGTGCCGTTTCTCTTCCTGTCCGCTGCTACAGTCTATAGTTTACTCTTTGCCATAGATAGCAGCGGTGAACAGGCAGGGGTCTGACACCCGGCACCCCCGCTGATCTGATATTGATGACCTATCCTATCCAATAGTAAAAGCCTGGACAACCCCTTGAAGGGGTGTGTACCTCTCATTCATGGCATGCCCTACATTCATTGCTATGGGGGTGCTGAAAACAGCTGAATGGGCATGCGCGACTATTTGCGGAAGTCCCATAGCGGAGAATGAACAGTGCACCGTGCATGCTCTACTCACCACTATGGGATCTCTGAACATAGCCAAGCAATGGCCCAGCTATTTTTGGAACTTCAATAGCGGTGAACTGAAGGTGGCTGCGCACGTACGGCTGCACTCTCTCTGCTTCGGCCGCCCCGTTCTGGAGATAAGTGCAGGTCCCACCTCCTAGCGATATGCCATCGATGTCTGACCTGGGAATACCCCTTTAAAAATATTAATTATAAACTAAAGTAAATAGTCCTGATTAATAATTACTGACTGTTTTACGTATACAGCTCCTATGCAGATCTTTATGTTGCTATGGTTACAGACGGCAAACAAAACCTTTGTAGACTGATCCTGCAACCACGGGTTACTCTCTTCCTTAGAGACGTGGGGAGTAAAGGGAAGGGAGTAACACATGGCCGCAGGATCAGCCATAGCACCTTCAGTTAGGTCTGCATAGGAGCTGTATACACAAAACGGTAAGGGTACTTTAACACTTGCGTTGTTTGATTCCGGCAGGCAGTTCCGTTGCCTAAACTGTCTGCCTGATCAGGCAAACTGTATGCAAACGCATGTCAATTTTTCTGACTGATCAGGTATTTTTTTTTGAAAAATGCCGGATCAGTCAGAAAAATGCATTGCAATACCGGATCCGTTTTTCCGGTGTCATCCGGCAAAACAGATCCAGTATTTATTTTTCTCACATTTTTAAAGGTCTGCGCATTTGCAGACCGGAATGCCGGATCCGTCAATGCGGTAATTTTATTGACGGATCCGGCACTAATACATTCCTATGGAAATTAATGCCGTATCTGGCATTTTGGCATGTCCTCCGGAATTTTGGACAGAGATAATACCGCAGCATCCGGTATTGAGCCCCTAGGACGGAACTCAATGCCAGAAAAGAATAACGCTAGTGGGAAAGTACTTAGAGGTTTTAGAAAAGGCTTTTCATTTGTTTTTTATATTTTGGATACATTGAAACAATAAAAAATGTCACAAAGGTGAACATGCAGTAGTCTTCCAGATAAGTAATATGTTGAGGGGGTCATAGAAGGACCTTGCTCTGGGCAAAAGCAGAACACTCTAATTTTAAACTGGCAACTATTGCGTAAATTATTAAAAAAAATATACAATAAATAATGTTCTGACTATTGGTTTGTAACAAGAAAATGTAAGAAAAAAAAAATAGAGATGTAGAAAAGCAGCAACACTTTCCCTCAAGGTTTTGTTTCCTGGTCAACGAGATGGATTGTGGCAGACTGTAATTACTGCTGAGGGTCCTGATCAAAGGGTCTCCACTAGACCTACTAAATGTGTTCCCCGAGCGACAATAGTGGCGCCCAGTCTGTCACATGTCCAGTGATAAGCGGGAGACATAAGTCAACCAGAGGTTTTATAAATGGGACACCTAAGCATAGTGGAAATGCCGCTGTGTTGTGGCGGCATCAATGTTCCTATGAATACCATGACTTAGGCTACATGCACACGAACGTTATTTGTTTCCGTGTCCGTTCCGTTTTTTTTGTGGATAGGATGCGGACCCATTCATTTCAATGGACAATGCACACCGTGTGCTGTCCGCATCAGTATGTCCGTTCTGTGATGGCATACGTATGTCATCAGTTTTTTTTTGCAGAACGAAAACACATACAGTCATGTGCATGTAGCCTTATAGGGGGCTATTCCACTAACAGCACATATTCCGTATACATACGTAAGAGGATAAGTGTCTAATTGCAGGTGGTACACCAGTTAGGACCCCCAGTGATCACAAACACCAAGGCCCTGGAGCTCCCTATGAGAATGGAGCGGTGCGGCACGGGTGTGACCACTACTCCATTCACTTCTATGGCATGGGTCTGCCGAAGAAAACCTCAAGTAGTTCTCATCGGGCAGCCCAAGCCTCCATTTTCATGACTGCTCTGGATCCCAGCAGTTGGATCCCCGGCAATCTAATGGATAGGGATTAAAGGGGTTGTCCCACATAAAAATACTCGACGTTTTTTAAAATAGAATTGTATGTATTCAAAAATTTTGTATGGCCATAGTTATTCTATAAAATCTATATAGCTGCACTCAATGTTTGTTCTTTCGCTTGTTTCTCTGTCCACTTCACTGGGGTGGACGCACATGCTCAGTTCCATCCTTCAACTACCACTAGCCATATCGACTGTAAGAAGCCGTGACAGCTGCAGGGAGAGAGCTACAGCAGAAAGGACATGACCCCCCCCCCCAAGCTGTGATAGGGAGAAAGCTGCAACATTAAGGAGACACCCCCCTGACAAAGGACACACGCCCCCTAGGCTGCCAGCTTGAAATAAATCTAGCAGAGCATTGAATGGGGGGATCTTTGGATCCAGGTGAGATCCAGGTGAGCTTTGTTAGATCTCTGAATCCTTTTTTTTACATTAATCATGGGTTAAGCACTTTAAGTAAGAACATTGAAGCCATTTGGTGAAAAACGTGTCATTTCAGTGCCCGGACAGCATTTATATAATATGTATTTAAAGGGGCGTAATTATAAGGGGGTGCAAAGGTACAAGTCACACCCAAGACACAGAGTAGTTGGGGGCCCTGCAGAACATTTTATATTGGGGCCCGGGAGTTTTAAGTTACTCCCCTGGGTCTGTCCTATAGTGCGTCCTCACCATAGGGATCACAGAAGGACTCATTCAATATTGTACCACGTTCACACTTCAGCAGATAAAATCCATAAAAATCAAATCAAACGTAGAGCTAAAAACAGTACGAAGCCATAATGAGCACAATACAAGTGCACGGTGTGCATATAATTAGCCTGTAAATCAGTAAAGTGACAACACTTTACAGTGACCACAACACAAAAACCTCTCCAGAATAACAATAAAAAAGTAACCGACTGCTGAGTACTACACGGTATAAAAGCACAAATCAGAATCTTCCTTCCTTCTATTTTTAAACCGGATCCAGATAGTAACGATGCGCAGGCACCGGCATCTTAGCATGGGGTATAAAAAGACAACTTACCTTACAATTAGACCCCGCAAGTCAAAGAAAACACTGGTAAATTGTAGATCATGGCAGAAAACACAAGTGTAACAAACACATTCCTATAAATACTACACAGTGGAAGCGGGATTGCGGAGCGGCTCTGTCTCCTTCCGTTACCAAGCAATCTCGAGGAAATGACATCTGAGTTTTCTCGACTGATTACAGGTTTAGAAACAAAAGCCGTTTCATTTATAGTGAACAGAAATCTGGCTTTTCGGTATTTTTGGATTCTCATTAGATGATGAATATAGATGTCTCTCTATCATTTTCTCTATTTATATCGTTCTTAAAGGGGTATTCCAATTTTATCCAATAAAGCTCATTCTTTTAAGTCATTATGTAATATACTTTGTGTACCAATTGCTTATGAATTGCAAGATCTCTGCTTGCTGTAAACACATTTCTGACCTTTTCGCCAGGTTTCCCCTCCGTAGGCTCCATCCCTAAATGTCTAATTTCTATCTCTAATCTCTAAGGCCCCTTTCACACGGGCAAGTTTTCCGCGCGGTGCAATGCGTGAGGAGGACGCATTGCACCCGCACTGAATCCGGACCCATTCATTTCTATGGGGCTGTGCACATGTGCGGTGATTTTCACGCATCACTTCTGCGTTGCGTGAAAATCGCAGCATGCTCTATATTGTGCATTTTTCACGCAACGCAGGCCTTATAGAAGTGAATGGGGCTGCGGGAAAATCGCAAGCATTCGCAAGCAAGTGCGGATGCGTTGCGATTTTCCCGCATGGTTGCTTAGCAACGGGACCTGATCTTTATTATTTTCCCTTATAACATGGTTATAAGGGGAAATAATAGCATTCTTAATAAAGAATGCATACTAAAATGAAGTGGAAGGGGTTAAAAATTATAAAAGTTAACTTACCTTAGCCACTTGATCGCGTAGTTGCGATCTGTCCTCTCTTTTCCAGCATCAGCTAAGAACTAAAGGACCTGTGATGACGTCACATAACATGGTCCAATCACATGGTCCATCTTACCAGAGGACAGATCGCAACTACGCGGGATTGGTGGAAGGGGCCCTGGGTGACATGCGGGTGGCTGTGTATGACCTCCGGTGTCAGTATTCTTGATCCCCCTGCAGTATTATTTATCGGAGGGCACTCTGCTGTCAGTATTGTTTATCTCCTTGCAGTATTATTTATTGGGGGACACGCTGCTGGAAGTATTGTTTATCTCCTTGCAGTATTATTAATTGGGGGACACGCTGCTGGCAGTATTGTTGATCACCAAGGCCAGTGATACTAGTCGTGACGTCACTGCGCCTGCGGTAAACAGCGAGAAGGCCGAGGCGCTACTGCCAGTGTCGGACCCTGCCGAACAGTTTAAATAAACTGCAGAACCCCTTTAACTAATGCCAGTTTTCTCTCTCCCCCCCCCCCCATGTAATGCTCTCTCCTTTTCTTGTCATTCTCCCCCCCCCCATGTCATTCTCTTCCCCCTCTTGTCATTCTCTCTCCTTTTCTTGTCATTCTATTTCCCCCCTTTTCATTCCCCCCCCTCTTGTCATCCTCTTTCTCAATCTCCCCCCCCCCTCTTGTCATCCTCTTTCTCAATCTCCCCCCCCCCTCTTGTCATCCTCTTTCTCAATCCCCCCCCCTCTTGTCATCCTCTTTCTCAATCTCCCCCTCTTGTCATCCTCTTTCTCAATCTCCCCCTCTTGTCATCCTCTTTCTCAATCTCCCCCCTCTTGTCATCCTCTTTCTCAATCTCCCCTCTTGTCATCCTCTTTCTCAATCTCCCCTCTCCTCTTTGTCATCCTCTTTCTCAATCTCCCCCCTCTTGTCATCCTCTTTCTCAATCTCCCCCCTGTCATCCTCTCCCAACCTCGTAGCGTGGCCGAGCGCTGTATGCTTCACGGGTACAGGAGCTTTAGTTTCCTGTACCCGGGCGGACTTATAGGAAGCGCACACTGTGTGCGCACTTCATGTCAGTCCGGCCGGGTACAGGAGACAGATGCTCCTGTACCGCGGACCATACAGGGCTCGGCCACGCTGCAATGAGGGACTGACAGGAAGGAGCACTGAGCGCTTCCCTCCTGTCAGTCCCTCTCTTCATGCTGAGCCCGGGCGGTGCGCCCTCATGGACGCGACAGCCCGGGCAGTGCTGCAGCCGCCTGAGGCTCTCTATAGAGCGCTCGGGTGGCTGCAGCATGAAGGGGGCCGGCGCTCCTAGCAGCGCCCCTTCCCAAGGGGCGCTCTACGCGGCTGCCTAGTCAGCCTATAGGATGCACCGGCCCTGCACATAGGGATCTAACAGGTAGCAGAGTCCAGAAATACAGATACGAGTCAGGAACACAGGAACACTAGCGGAAATCAGCAACCTTTGCAGGACACAAGGACATTGACGCTGAGGCATCTGGGAAGGGGGCTGAGCCACTTATATATGCGCAGGAGGGCTAGGATAGGTCAGTGAGGTCACATGACCTAATCCATAAAGCCCAGGAAGTGATGCGCGTCGGCCCTTAAGGAAGTGCTGCAGCAAGCATGCTGTGGACGGGGCTGAGAGCAAACTGTGGAGCTGATCCCAGAACAACAGCAGCCACACAGACAGAGCCCAGGACTGCAGCGGTGAATGGGAAGCACCAGCCGCAGATCACCGCTGAACACGGCGCCTGGGACCGCGGCGGTAAGCAGGGGTACAGCAGCGCAGAGCAGCCGCTGTTACAGGCACAACTACTTGGTCTGTACAGATCACTTTACTGCAGTTATCCGCTTATCATTATAGGCAGGGTAGAATGACAGATAAGGGTGGGTTCACATCAGCGTTATGGATTCCGTTTTTGTTTTCCGTTATAACTTGGTTATAACGGAAAATAACGGAATCCATAAGACAGAATTCAAAACAGAAGCCTTTAAGAGGCATTCCGTTTTGAGCCGTCATAATAGTAGTCAGATAGAAATAGATAGATGAAAAGATATAGATAGATAGATAACACAGGATCTAACATTCACAGTAGGTGATATTACAGCTTATCTACTCCCTCCTATCCTCTTCACAGGTCACAGTCATACCTACAGAACTCTCCCATAGAAATCAGTGAGTCCGCTCCAGACCATTGTTCTACTGTCCATGGTGGCTGCTGTAAGGCAAATCTCTAAATGCTGTTACAAAACAGCTCAGGCAAGATGGCCGCCCCCCATAATCAAGTTCAGCAAATAAAAAATTTAAAAAAATCTGCAATCAGAAAATAAAAACAGATTAGAAAAAAATGATATGTGTCACTATCTGCTTTTAACTAGCAGAAACAAATGTGGTGACACATTCCCTTCAAAAGTAGAAAAGTATGACACCAAAACTGAAGCCTCATTTTTCAAAATTGGATCCGTAATATAGCGACAGATTCAGGACTGCTCTATGATCTATTTTAATGTAGATGGGAATTTTATAAGCCGGCTGAATAAAATAAAATGTTAATTGAGCGTAAATGATTTTGCTCTATAATTTCCATTTAACAGCAGCGGAAGAAACTCTTTGTTGTACGGAGGAAGAATAACCCTGATAGAACTGCCGAAAATTTCCTGTCATAGAAAGTTATAAATGAAGCCTAATAATCGCATTGGCAGAGCACGGCAGTAACTAATATAGCGCTAAAACAATGCGCTGCCATTACTGCCGTCTCTCGCACATCTTGGGTTCGGAGACGGGGACGAGGCTTAGTGTTGTTTGAATAGGATCTTCTGTTAACATTTGGCAAGACATCGAGCAGAGGAAATGAGCAGCGTGGGTTCAGATGGGCTCCTCGGTTGCTGCGACTCTATTAAAAATACACAAGTTAGGCTACTTTCACACGCGCGTTTCGGCTTTCCGTTTGTGAGATCCGTTAAGGGCTCTCAGAAGCCGGTCCAAAACGGATCAGTTTTGCCCTAATGCATTCTGAATGGAAAAGGATCCGCTCAGAATGCATCAGTTTGTCTTCGTTCAGTCACCATTCCGCTCTGGAGGATGCCTGCAGCGTTTTTCTGTCCGTCCTGGGATGCGGAGCGAGAAAACAGATCCGTCCCCATTGGCTTACATTGTGTTCGTTTTCTCTGACACAATCTGACACAATAAAAAACGGATCGGTCCCCATTTACTTTCAATGGAGTTCATGACGGATTCGTCTTGGCTATAGAAGACATAATACAACCGGATCCATTCATGACAGATGCAGATGGTTGTAATATTGTAACGGAAGCGTTTTTGCAGCTCTATGACGGATCCCCAAAAAACGCTAGTGTGAAAGTAGCCTTAGACGAAAGGAATCTAAATGGAAGCGTACGCAGGTTGTCCTTAAAATACACTTGGCCTGCATAAAGTAGATTACACGTCTTGAGACTCATGAAGCAGTAAAGTGAGGTTTACGGAAGTAGCGTCAGTCCATGTTTAACGAGATTTTACTGGTTAAAGGTTTTGTAACACAATATTTTCAGTGCTTTATTATGGCTAAAAAAGTAATAAAATTAAGCAAATTTGCAAAGAGGTATGATGAAAAATGTACCAACCGTATTAGGCATACAGCTCCTATGAAATGCTCTGTGTCACTATGGTAACAGACTACAAACAAAATTTGTGTAGTCTGATACTACAGTTAGACCCCCTCCCATCTATCTTCTGCTAGCAGGCAACTATTCAAAGAGCAAAAAGTAAAGAACAGATAGAAGGGTGTAAGGGGTTGGATTACACAAGGTTTTTTGTAGTCATTAAAGGGGTTTTCCAAGATTTTTTAATTGATGAGGATAGGCATGGTTCTCAGTCTGGTTAGGGGAGCGCTCTGGACTAAACTGATTGCCTTATAACTTAGATTGTGAGCCCCATTGGGGACAGCTTGAAGCTAAAGACTGTAAATCGCTGCAGAATATAGTAGCGCTATATAAGTGCGTAAAA
This sequence comes from Bufotes viridis, assembly GCA_033119425.1. NCBI lineage: Eukaryota > Metazoa > Chordata > Amphibia > Anura > Bufonidae > Bufotes > Bufotes viridis. Next base: position 19,295,829 of record CM065596.1, on the reverse strand, counting down.
TAAATAAAAATAAATAATACGTCATCAGTATCTGTTTGAGAAGGCACCATCGCAGAAGCTCCGTGGACTTCTCCCTGCTCACCAAGCACAGCGCCGTACATTGTATAGTGGCTGTACTTCGTATTGCAACTCAGCCCCATTCACTTCAATGGGGCTGCGCTGCGCCTAGGTCATGACCACGGGCGTAGGAAGCGGGGGACGGGGGTCGGATCCCCCAAGAAATAATGCGGGGGGGACGGGCATGCAAAAATCCCCCCCAGCTTTCGCAGGGCAATGTGTGCGGCGGTGGCAGGGCACAGGGAGATGAACGCTTCCATTGTGGAAGCGTTCATCTCCATAGTTATCTGTATCGCCGTCCCCAGGACAGCGATACAGATGGCTGTGCCATGGAGCAGGAGAGGAGAGGCGTCTCCTTCCCTGCTCCTCTGATAGGCTGCCGGCACTAGGCCAGCAGCCTATCAGATGTTGGTACAGGCGGCGCGATGGGGGCGGAGAAATGTGGGTGTGGCTTGAGGGTGGGCGGGGACACAGGGGCCCCATAAGTGCTGTCCCCCCCAGATTTTTGGGGCTTCCTACGCCCCTGGTCATGACCGATGGTCGTGACGTCACTGGCCTAGGCAAAGATGCGTGAAGGTCCACGGCACGACTGTGAGCTCCTGTGCCTTCTCAGACAGCTGTTCGGCAGGACCCTCAGCGATCAGATACCGATGACTTGTTATGATAGGTCATCACTTAAACCTCTTTTAACCATGGATACACATAGACCTGCATAGGGGCTGCATACACAAAAACAACTTCAAAATTGAAAATAGACCATGGTTTATATTGAAATATTTGGGGTATTTTTTCTTATCTCTGATGGTTTCTGTGAATGCAATTTTTTTTCTCTCCTGGGTGGGTAGACTCCTATCAGTATTATGTAAGTGCTGTGTGCCTTAAGCCAGTTAGATGTCTTCTCCACTACTTCACCGTCCCTCTACCTATTATGTTGTTTCACTGAAGATTGATTACAGAACTGCAGCTGCATCCCCCTCCTCTCCCTCTAATTTGTCTTCAATTTACCATTTTACACTAGATGAATTTGTTTGATGACTGAGTAAGTTTCTGAACTGAACTACAGACTGGCAGGATATTAGGAAAATGCCGCTTTCCTCTAATAAGATACATTACAAAGTTTCTTACGTTCACGTGTACTACTGATTTATGTGCAAAAATTGCCGATACCCATTGTTTTTTTTTTTGGCCGACGTTCATTTTCAACTTCCTTGCGCACAGGACTATATAACGGATCTGTGCACAATGCCAATGATTTCAGTGGGCGCTATGTAATGCTTTGTTCGGCCTGTGGTGGTGCTCCAGGGCAACTAAACACTTGGTACAGCTGATCGTCTGGGATCCAAGCAGCGGGACCTCCTGATCAGCTTTTCTTCAGTAGGCTCTTCTAATTAGGGCTCATGCAACAGGTGCCACCCATGCCATGCATTGGGGACTGCAAGGGGCACCATCCGTGTGGCCTGCACTGACGGATTCAGACCCATACAACTTGATTGGGTCCGCGATCTGTCCGCACCGCAAAAAAATAGAGCATGTTCTATTATTTTGCGGTGCGGAGGAACAGACTGAAATGCCACGGAAGTGCTCCGTAGTGCTTCTGTGGCCTTCTGCTCTGTATCTTCCAGATTGCGGACCCATTCAAGTGAATCCGTGATACGGTGCGCACACGGCCGCTGCCTGTATATTACGGACTCCTTGTTTGTGGGCTGCAATCCGGGCACGGCCAGAACACGTTTGTTTTTCCCAGAATTTTTTTCTGTGGTTCAATGAACATAAGACGTGGGGCTGCTTATCAAATAAGAAGAAACGCTACTAATCTCTATGACTGAGCGTACATTCCATTCCATCCGAATACGCAGGTTGAAAATGATCTATTAGACAGACTGCAGCACTGGAAATGCACGGACGGCCGCTTGATAAATTGTCTCATGTGATTTGCTGGAATGAGGGTTAAAGGGATCTCTGTAATAAGAGTCATTTATATTAATTACAGCCATGACTATGGCGCTCCACCATTTAACCCCCTAGACATTAAAGGTACAGTGTTATGTAAAGGAAGCTCAATCATTGAATAATAACACAGTCTGCAAAATACTCATGTATTGGGGATCATTTATCAAAAACCTTATTATAAATTAGGTGCATAGCCCGGCAGTCCTTGTGCCTAGACTGAAATCTTCTCCAGATTCTAGGTGGAGTAGATTTCAGTCGTCATTTACGCCAGTGAACTAATAGCAAATATGCGGGCGCCAACGGCCCCGTCCACACTTGGCCCCTTCTACACCACCACTCGCCCTTTTTGAAAGTTGTGAGGGCAGAGTAAATTTAGCTGGCGTGGCATTCAAAAAGTCACAAACCATGGGCTTATGACTTTTTTAAGCCAGTTTCTGGCATAGGGAGGTCATAATAGATGACCACCACTGTGTATATTAAAGGGGCTGTCTCACCTGAGACCATGGGTGGCATATCGCTAGGATATGCCACCAATGTCAAACAGGCTCCATCGCACCTCTGGGACCTGCCCCTATCTCCACAAAGGGCCTCCAAAAGAAAAGGAAAATGCACACGCGTGGTCACCGCTCCATTCACTTCTATGGGACTGCCAGAGATATTCAGGCCAGTGCTCGGCTATTTGCAGCAGTCCCACAGAGACGGAGGGTGGTCAAGCATGCGCAGCTGCTCTCCCCTCACTTCTGGGGTCCCCGAGGACTTAATAAGACAACCCCTTTAATTCAGTGGCAGTGAATGGTTTACATCTAGAGGCTAATCCAGTGTGTTTAAGTCTAGCTCACATAGCTAACAGGTGAGTTTATTAATGCTACCAGCCTAGTTTATGTGCTCAACTTGGTCCTGCTGAGGGTAGGCTCTGGACAGAATCAGTTTCCTTCCCCCTCTGGGAGCTGACAATATATCCTCTTCTTACCTCTCCTGCAGAGGTCAGCTATACTGCAGGAGAGGTAGGAAGGGACTATACAGCTATACATCAGCTATTCCCTTTGGCTGCCCTGCAGTGACCAGAGGATCACAATGCAAATACCTGGCTGTGAGGAGAGTAACTGAGGTTGCATGTCCACCAGAACTTAGCTCAGTAAATGGACATGCACATTGGTATACACTTTGAACACCAGGTGGCGCCATACTATGCAAGTAAATGTAACTCTTTACTGGATGGCTTTGGTAACAGCATGTAAAACGCAAATGTAGTACCGCAGAGTGGCATTACCACCTCCTTTGGGCCCCCCACCATCTTTATTGGGTGATCCTTTGTTATCCTGTGTCATCATTTATATTTATTGCCATGTCCTGCATAGTGTACATATCTATTTCCTTGCAAAGTACTGTTTAAGTGTAATGTGCCTGGTTCACCGGCAGAGCTAGTTTTAGCTAGAATGGAACCCTTCTTCCATTCTAGCCCCCTCTCTGAAGAGGGAGGAGTTAGTTAGGAGTCAGTTGATAGCAGCCCTTCCAAAGGGAAGGCTGTGTGTCGGCCAGCAGAGCACTGTCTGCTCTGCTGGGCCTGCAGGCCGTACCTGTGAAGTCTACATGGTTGCATGTCCCCTCCTGGGCTTGCATTGCCTAACCTCAAGCCAAGTAAGCTTGAAGCCAGGAAGAAGTCTCTAGGATTGAAGTAAGAGACAGACTGCAGACAGCTAGGTTCCAAGTCCAGCACAACAGGAAAAGATTCCTATTTAAGCCAGCCAGCATAGCGGAGCCGAGAAAGCTACAGTAAAGCAGAGCTGAGATTGTTGCAGAAGTGTTTGCCTGCCATTTATGCCAAAACCTGCTGATAACCAAGATAAAGTTGGAAGATTGTTCCTTGATGAAAGTTTATGCCAAGTAAAGCTGTGTTCAACATTAATACAAGTCTGGACTCAAGTTATTCTACAAATCCCTCCAGAGATATCCAGGTAGAAGCACCGTGACAAGTGCAAAAGCCACACATAAGGGACACTCTAGGCAACCCTTACACCACTCCGGCAATCCTACACCTGAGTACCAACATCACTATACTTAAAGGGGACTCCATGTCCTCATTGCTGAAATGCAATTGGCGTCAAGACAACTTGCTCTAACAGAGTGACATATATCGTAAAAACCTCTTAAAGGTTAAGGGATACCCCAGATGATGGCCCCTAAGGGCGTTGCACAAATATTGTTTACTTTTATGATTTATGCAATTAATATACTATTTAATAGTGGTACAAGCCCTTTCAAGGGTGTCTGTCAGCAGTTTTGACCATTCAAAACTGGTGGCAGAACTGGGGAGAGCAAAACGTAATTTTTGTTGAGCTTATATTAGCAAGAGCAGTGTGAATAGGAACTTCTTTTCTGCCAGATTCTGCTCTGCAAGTGCACTGAAGGAGGAGCTTCTCTGTGGTGTGTACTCTGCAGTGCACTGCTTCATAGCTCCTCCCCTCTGATAGCTGTAGTATCCAATCAGGAGACTCCTTCAGCAGTCACTCAGAGCAGAGGGGAAGGACTGTGGAGAGGTTCAATACAGAGAGCACTGTTTAGTGAAGCCCCGCCCTGGGCACTTGCAGGAGCAGAACCTGACAGAATAAAACTTCATATTCACACTACTCCTGATAATATAAGCTCCACAAATGGTATGTTTCTACTGTTCTTCAAGTCTGTACCTAGTGCTGGTTTGTATGGTTGAAACTTCTGACATAGTCCGGGCACTTCTGCCAATCAGCTTTTTGAGGAAGCTTGCAGACCTCTAGTGAGCGCTGTGGCCTGCTCCTCACAGATTACCAAGCACAGCGCCATCCATTGCATAGTGGCTGTGCTTGGTATTGCAGCTCAGACCCATTCACCTGAATGGGAGTGAGCTGAGCCTAGGCCATATGACCGTTGTATGGTGACATCACTAGCCTAGGAAGAGGCTGCAGCACTCACCGGAGCACCGTGACCTCTTCAAACCGCTGATCATGGGGGGTGCCAAGAGTAGTCGGACCTCCACCCATCAGATACTAATGACCTGTCTTGATGATAGGTCATCAATATCAAAATCCTGGAAAACCCTCAGAAAAATCATAACGTTCCCACATAAAGACGACAATTGGTTGACTGGTTCCTATCTAATTTTCTAAACTAACCTAAAATACTGTCATGTTACATAGATGCAATATAATATCCATACATTAGCTGAATCTACCTACACAATATATAATAAGCCATAAAACAGGACCTCACAGTGGAGCCTTTCTTGGAAAATAGAGGCCAGAGAACTAGGGGAGATTTATCAAAACCGATGTAAAAGGAAAACTTTTGGTTGCCAATAGCAATTCCACCTTTTTTATTTTTAAAGCGCTTTTGGAACATGAAAGGTGGAATCTGATTGGTTGCTTTGGGCAACTAAAAAAGTTTTCCTTTGCACCAGTTTGGCTAGATCTTCCTCTTTGTGTCTATGACTCACATAGAAATCTTTCCGTAATGTTGGTCATTTCTCTGAAGTATGAAATCATCAGGTCTAAAAGAGACTTTACACGTGTACCAACTATTTCCGCCACCGCAAGGGTTGTTACCGAGCTCTCTCAGGATCCTGACATACACATCCGCTAGGAATGCATCAGTACAGGACTGGGGGTTGTAGTATTAAGCTGGAAGACAACCTATTCTCATCTTCTATTTCAATTGAAGGGGCGTAGTCTCCTGATTAAAAAATTTATAAAAATCACCACTGTTGTAGGAAAGCTGGGTTACCAATACAGCCACCATTAACTACAACTACCCCATGTAATGTTATCCAGCTTTCCCAGAATTCAGAACGCCCAATCTCCATAATTACACAATAAAATGACCCCCGCTCCAATACAAAAGCATCACTGAAAAGCTGAATGCTGAGTGACAGCCACACTGAGAGCTGTAATATCGATATTAGGGTACTTTCACACTAGCGTTGGTGTGGATCCGTCTGTTTATTTGTACAGACGGATCCGCACCTCTAATGCAAACGTTTGTATCCGTTCAGAACGGATCCGTTTGCATTAGCTTTAAAGAAAAATGACAAAGTCCAAAACGGATCCGTTTTGACTTACATTGAAAGTCAATGGGGAACGGATCCGTTTTCAAATGCACCATATTGTGTCACTGACAACGGATCCGTCCCCATTGACTTACATTGTAAAAAAAAACTGATCCGTTAGGCTCCGCCTCTTCAGACGGACACCAAAATGCTGCATGCTGCGTTTTGGTGTCCGCCTCCAAAACAGAATAGAGGCGGAACGGAGCCGAACTGATGCATTCTGAACGGATCCTTATCCATTCAGAATGCATTGGGGCTGAACTGATCCGTTTTGGACCGTTTGTGAGAGCCCTTAAACGGATCTCACAAACGGAATCCAAAACGCTAGTGTGAAAGTACCCTTAGTTGTTACCCAGCTTTTCTACGTACAGACACAGGCGAACCATGGTTATATATAATTATAAAAAATTCTTAAAAAATAATATAACACCAGTAAATAGAAGCGGAGGCAAAGGGTTCTAAGTGCAAACCCTTATTTATTTTATTTATTTATTTTTATTTATTTATTCAATTCTATTCATCCATTTTATAGTTATTTCTGCTTCTGGGAAAGCTGGGTGACGGGCAGCACAGCTCTCAGGTGGTATTATCCATCAATATCAATCAGTACGGGCACTTTTCCCATAATTAAGAATCATTAAGCAGATTTGCTTTTCAGAACTCTAGGAAAGGTGGGTGACAACCCTTCTAAGAGCTTTTCTCTTCGACATATTGGTTTGTCATCCAGCTTTCCTAGAAACAGACATTCGCCAATGATGTAAACATATCATTATAAAGCTGGGTTACAACCGATAGGACTACCCCCACAGTCCCCATAGGGTGTCATTCAGCTTTCCCTTGCTCCAGAATGACTCTAGGCATGGGCGTAGCTATAGGGGGTGCAGAGGTAGCAGTCGCTACCGGGCCCAGGATCCTGAGGGGGTCCAAAGAACCTTGTGCCGCATAAGAAGACACACAAAGCACTGAGGAAAGGGGGCCCACGATGAACTCTTGCACCAGGGCCCATGAGCCGTTAGCTACGCTCCTGACTCTAGGCTACGCCACCAATACAGCCTGTTCTTCCATAATGAAGCATTACTAGGCAGTTTCGCTTTTCAGGACTCTTGGAAAGCTGGGTGACAACGCATCTGAGAGCTGCGATATAAAATACAATGGTTGTCACCCAAATCTCCTCGCAAAATGGAATTATTATTTAATTAATCAAAAAGGGGACAACTGAAATATTTAAGTGTTTATGAACTATTCCTTAAAGTAACAGTAAAGTACCACCTAAGGATGTGCATATGAATCTATAAAGGCTCTTTTTGTATAATTAAGCAGATTTGCTTTTCAGGACTCTAGGAAAGCTGGGTGACAACCCTTCTGAGAGCTGTACTATTCGATATATTAATTATAATCCACCTTTCTAGCAACAGACATAAGCAAATTATGATAACATATAATTATAAAGCTGGGTTACAACCAATATGACCACTTTTATAGCTCTGATAGGGGTGTTATCCAGCCTTCCCAGATTCCAGAATAATGCATTTGCACAGATACGAATCAATGCAACCCATTCTCCCCTAGTCAGGCTTAACCAAGCTTTGCTTTTCAGGACTCTTGAAAAGCTTTATGAACACCCATCTAAGAGCTTCAGTAATCCGATATACTGTTTAGCACCCAGCTTTCCTAGGAACAGATAAAATCAAACTATGGTTAGATAGAATTATAAAAAAAAGAGGCAGCAATGTTTCCTAAGATGTCAATGTCATCAGTAAATACAAATCCTGAAATCATCCTGTTTCTGGGAAAGCTGGGTTACAACCAATGTGGACGCCAGTACAGCTCGGTACATGGAGGTATCCTTCTTTTCTAGACTCCACAATGGCAGATTCTCCCAGCACAGCCACTCCTCCCCTCTTCAGGCATAACAAAGCAGATTTCCTAATTAAACCTGTTTTTGGGAAAGTTGGGTTGGGACCAACCTCTACATCTCTACATCTCCCACACCGGTTGTTACCCAGCCTTCCCAGACACCAGATGACAAATTCCTCTAGTGATGAATCAATACAGCCCCTTCTTCCATATTCAAGCATAACTAAGCAATTTTGCTTTTTAGGACTCTTGAAAAGCTGGGTGACAACCCAAAAGAGCTGCGATATGGAATGCATTGCTTAGCAAAATGGAATTATTATTCAAAAAGGGGATGACTCCAATAGTTATGTTTTTATGAACAATCCCTTTAAGTAACAGTAAAATATCACTCCTCCCAACTATCAGCATCTTATTCTCTGGACCTCAGCTCCTCAGGAAGGATGACTTCGAAGCTGTTAAGCAATCAACCGGCAAAAAAAGTGACTCTCCAAATTACAAATACCCCAAAGTAATTTCCAGCCCTACAAAACTTTTTGAAAATTTTTCTTTTACCTGATACACCTCCCTTAGGCCGCACCACGTCCTCAGCATCACCTGGCATGTCCGTGCCCTGTGCGTGTACCACCTCCTCAACGTCGACACGGTCAGATTCCACATAAAGCGACTCCCGTTGCACAGCATGTCCTCAACCCCACACATAAACACAGAGGCCATGGCTGCAGCGCTCTCATTCAGCAGAATGATCTCCGTCTAGTGCACGACTTGTTTTTGGCAGGGGACGAGAAAGCTAGCTTTATTCTGTGCACAGTGACAAAAAAAAAATGAGGGAAGAACGGAGCGAAAAGAAGCCAGGGTCAATTAAACAAACTCGTCTTTCACTCAGTTTCCTGGGCAGGATCCAACTTCTGCTTGAAGCCCGGCCAACGACTGCAACAGCTCGAGCCTTACTCAGAGCATCCAGGTTTACTCCTCAGCACTTAGAGCTGATCTACAACGGAACGTCGGATCATTAAATATAAGATGCTAAAAAAAGATTAAAGTTCTCGAAGCGTAAAATTTTACCAAAATTTTTCCACGATCTTCTGTTGTATCAACGGTGCCACGATGAGCACCGGCTTTGAGGCGTCATGTCTGGTGGTGTAGACTGAGACGATCCACCGGTGGTGGTAGACTCAACCTCGAAAAGCAACCAAGCAGGGTATTATCTGGGTTAGAGACTTGACGGCAAAGATTAGAGCTTGATCAAGGAAAAGCAATCTGTTCCGAGGATAAAAGTCACGTAATGGTATTAATGAAGAGATCCTTAGCGGAGACAGAGTAGAAGCACACAGGCTGTAAACACCGGCATAATAACCCCCAGGAGGATACATGAAAAGAAGACTCTGTAGTTATGGTGAGCGGGAGGCAACGTGCGGGCCCCTGAGGACCACGACAGTTCACGGTACTACTTACTGCGTTTGCATCTTTGCTGAAGGCTGGAAAGAAAGCGCAGGGAACAGTGGAAAAAAAAAGATATTTTAAGGTGTCTCCTGAGATGGTCGTTTCCTAAATCTCTTGAAAGAAGTGATGTAGATGTTATCTGTGCCCGCCGAAGGGGGTGATGCTAGAATAGAGGTAGCTTCATGAATATGCATTAGGTCAAACAGGGGCTAAAGGGGGAGGCGTATGTAATTTTCACCCAATTCGTAAGTTCATATTGTGGTGAGATGGTTGAGAAGATCTGCCTCCAACTTCTGCAATTCTTAAAGGAATTGTCCGGGATTTTTAATGCCTTCAGGACCTTGTGATTTTCTGTTTGTTTTTTTACTCTCTGCTTTACCGAAGCCATAACTTTTTTATTTTTCCACTCACAAAGCCGTACGAGGGCTTGCACCTTTTAATATTGCATACGATGTAGGGAGAAGTTGGAATCAAATTCCAAATAGGGTGGGGGTAAAAAACCACAATTCTGCCATAGTTTTATCGGTTCCGGTTTTACGGCGTTCCCTGCGCGGTAAAATTGACCTATAACCTTCATAATCCAGGTCAGAATGATTACAGCGATACCACTGCTCATATACCCTATAGAGGATGGTCTCTACCTTGCTGTCACTGAATGGAGATTTTGCATGATGATGACCACACAGGTAAATGACTGTAACAAGACCTGCAACATTGTGATCACCATATAGCCAGGGTGTCTTTATCCTCTAGAAATAAACAACAAAGGATTCAATTCAGGAACAGCAAGCAGAGATTTTGAAGATTGTAAGGAACTGATATCAGAAGTATATTATATCATTAGGGCATGTCGGCGTGGCGATTTCAGCTGCCATGCGACCAAAGATCACAGTATAGCAGAGCTGTCATAGTAATAAATGGGGTGGTATGTTTGCTGCGACATGCGAATCGCAAAAATTCCACACTGTTGCGGTCGCAGCAAATGTGCGAGTCGTGCTGCGACCCCATGCATTCCTATGGCAGTCCTGCTACACTGTAATACTTATATAAATATATAACAATTGTGCCCCCTACTGTTGGTTCCCTAGCAGCACAGTCAGTCTACAGGGCAGATATTTCTTACCAATGCAACCCACAGTTCTGTTCCTTGTTTCATGCTATAGGGGGTATTAGATGAATCAATACTCGTCCTAAAAATCATAATATCGTTCACTATACACCGACTTTGTAGTGTGTTATAGTTACTAGCGATTGTGAAAACGTTCGATTTTCGTTCAACCACATCTTGCAACTTGTCAAAAAATTATTATCCGTCGACATGAAGTCGTCACCTAATCGTCAAGACATCATAGTAGAGGAGTGGAATCGGAGTGGAGCCTCCAAGCGCTAAAATCTCTGTATGTAATAAATTCATTTACGCACGATTCTCAATCGCAATAACGATTACTTCTGCAGTCATTTACATTTACGAATGATAACTATTCGATCATCAATTGTCGTCGTTACCAAATCTACCTGTCTAATACGCCCTTTTATTATTATCACATGGACTGTGAGGTGGGGTGGCCAGACGTCCGGTTTTAGGCCGGGCAGTCTGGTTTTCTAGCTCCCTGTCCTCCGTCCGGTGCAGGGCCTGGACAGACACAGGGATGTCCACCCTTGCAGTAGCTCACGCTCAGACAGCAGCACTGCGCTGTCTGAGCGTGAGCTGCAGCAACTGACTGAGGCTTCTCAGTCAGACGTGGCTCCCTGTGTCTGACTAAGGGGGAGAGAAGCCCCCTGGCTGCCCCCAACTCAACTTCCATTCAGAAATTTCCTCCCTCTCCTCCCCCCGTTTTTTTCCCCGGCCGGCGATGGGGGGCATGGCTTCACATAGGTGGGTGTGGTTTACCGGTTTGGGGGCTTGGTCGGTGAGGTCCAGCTTTCTGATGTGAAGCCAGTGGCCACCCTACTCTGAGGGGACCCAAAGGTCCAGGTCTTCTGCCACATAAGACTCCAATATTATAAATTACATTTTTTACACTGGAGCCCAGCAGGTTACGCCTCATGGATGACTCCTATAACTAATATGTGAATTGTTCACGGCTCCTCCTTACACCTGCTCTGCTGATGTTACAGTATTTTCAAAGACGGTTTTTGCTGAGACGGTCATTCCCATAAACATGAAACATCTGTTTGCTGCCAAGTCAAGCATCAGGATGTCACAGCCCTATAACCAAACAGCGCAATCATCAGCTTTATCTAGAAAACGTTAGACCAGGGCTTCCCTATACTGGTCCTGTCCGGTTGGGGAAATATTCCAGGAAAGATGTCTAATATGTGATTTCAGATATTAAACCTTTATGTGTTGTGGTAATAAACATATGCGCCCCCCTTGATTCTTTTAAAACTGTGCTTTGGACAGAAACCTTACCCTCCTACCACTTCCCCTCAGATCTTATAAAGACCCTACATAATAAAGAAATATCTGTCAATCTGACAGAAAAGAGTAAAGAAATAGCAACATAGGGGCTGCCCTGCAAGTCTATTGGCACATAGACGGATAGATACAGTGTGCTAACTTCCATCACTCTTTACTGCCAGATTGTCTCTGCTGGGTCTTGACCGTAAGACCTGCCGTGTGGGAGGTAGAAACCTTAACAATTAAGCCACAGGCTTAACTGCTGTCAATAGAAGGAAACCTCAATAGTATTCTTCTCATGCATAATCTACCGGTATCTACGAATACATTTCTAACTATATATATTTCTTAAATGATAACATTCTGAACTGTCCTCTCACCTCTCCTCCTGCTCCCTCTTTGACCGGCTACAATCTGGATTCCGACTCCACCACTCGACTGAGACTGCCCTCACCGAAGTCACCAATGACCTACTAATGGCCAAAACCAAAAAACACTACTCTGTCCTCCTTCTCCTTGACCTGTCCTCTGCCTTCTCCGTTACTCTGTCCTCCTTCTCCTTGACCTGTCTTCTGCCTTCTCCATTACTCTGTCCTCCTTCTCCTTGACCTGTCCTCTGCCTTCTCCATTACTTTGTCCTCCTTCTCCTTGACCTGTCCTCTGCCTTCTCCATTACTCTGTCCTCCTTCTCCTTGACCTGTCCTCTGCCTTTAACACTGTCGACCACGCCCTTCTGTTACAAACTCTCTCATCTCTTGGCATCAAGGACCTGGCCCTCTCCTGGATTACATCATACCTCACAGACCGGACGTTTAGCGTCTCCCACTCTCACGCCACCTCCTCGTCTCATTCCCTCTCTGTTGGCGTCCCACAAGGCTCTGTCCTAGGACCCCTGCTCTTCTCTATCTACACCTTTGGCCTGGGACAGCTCATAGAGTCCCATGACTTTGAGTATCACTTTTATGCTGACGACACACAAATCTACCTCTCTGGTGCAGACATCACCACCTTACTACCCAGAATCCCACAATGCCTATCTTCCATATCCTCCTACCTCGCCTCTCGCTTTCTAAAACTTAACATGGATAAAACAGAATTAATCATCTTTCCCATGCTGCTCACCCCCCCCCCCCCCCAACAGACCTATCTATCACAATCAATGGCTGCACACTCTCCCCGGTCAACCGAGTGCGCTGCCTTAGAGTGACCTTGGATTCTGCCCTCTCCTTCCGACCGCACATCCAAGCCCTTTCCACCACCTGCCGCCTCCAACTCAGGAACATCTCCCGCATTCGCGCTTTCCTCAACTTTGAATCTGCGAAAATCGTTGTACATTCCCTCATCATCTCCCGCCTAGACTACTGCAACATTCTCCTCTGTGGCCTTCCATCTAGCTCTCTCGCACCCCTCCAATCTATCCTAAACTCTGCTGCCCGACCAATCCACCTCTCACCCCATTACTCCTCTGCCTCTTCCCTCTGCCAGTCACTGCACTGGCTCCCCATTGCCCAGCGAATTCAGTTCAAAATACTAACAAACACATACAAGGCGTCCCCAACCTGTCCCCTTCATACAGCTCTGAGCTACTTTCCCCATACATCCCCACACACAATCTTCGATCCTCACAGGACCTCCTTCTCTCCTCTTATCACCTCTTTCCACAATCCCCTCCAGGATTTCTCCCGTGCATCCCCCTACCTCTGGAACTCGCTACCCCAACATATCAGACTCTCACCTACAGTGGAATCCTTCAAAAGAGACCTGAAAACCCACCTCTTCAGACAAGCCTACAACCAGTGACCCTGCTGCCTCTATACCGCCACGACCAGCTTCACCGTCGCCTACTGTCTCCTTCCCCATACCATGTAGATTGTAAGCCCTCACGGGCAGGGCCCTCTCTCCTTCTCTACCAGTCTGTAACTCGTCTTGTTTACGCTTAGTGCAATTGCTTTTCTCTATGGTTGAGCCGAAACGTTGCATATCCACATGGGTGAATAAACATTTTTCATTTTTATTGATTTTGGAGTGCTGCCTTATTGCTATTTTGTATATAGGGAAATCGTCTAGTCCCCTCAGTCGTGCACCCATTGTGCTATATTTATTTTGGATTTAGTGGTGCCAGATTTTTGCTTTAGATAGATAGATAGAGATATTGGAAGGTTGGGGGGCAATTCTGACCTTCATGGCGGGGCCATATGATGCATGCCCCTGGATAAGTGTCGGCCTAGATTGACTAGGGCCCACCAGTAAAATTATTTTTGGGTCCACTGTAAAACTACATGCATATACTACTTGCACACACTACCCAGTTTTTTATATGACTATAGGCCATGTACTGTATAGCATCTCAGCCAGCCTATCTATATGCCAGTCTCCTGTGCTATGTGCCACTTGTGCAAAGGTGGGGGACTGAGGGCCCACCTTGCTCTAGGGCCCACCAGGAGATTCACCTGTTCCCCTGTGAACCAGTTCAAGCCTTCCCTGGATAGACAGACAGATGGATATGAGACAGACAGACAGATAGACAGACAGACAGAGAGGCAGATAGATATAAGATGGATTGATAGATAGATAGATAGATAGATAGATCGATAGAAAGATAGATGCAGGCAGAGAGGCAGGTAGGTGGACAGATATGTCCTAGATAGGTAGGTAGATAGATAAGAAAAGTATAAGAAAAACAGACAAAAGATAGATAGATAGATAGATAGATAGATAGATAGATAGATAGATAGATAGATAGATAGATAGATAGATAGCTATGAGATAGATAGATAGATAGATAGATAGATAGATAGATAGATAGATGGGACTGAACCGTTGCTGCTCATCGGGTGAATAAATCACTTTGTATGATGCAAGATTCTGGTGTACATCTTTCTGACGCACCCAACCATAATATTGCTTTCTGCAAAGTGAATTGTGTTTTAATTTGTGAAATATTGATTTGTCCTCATGTAAATAAATAATAAAACTTTTACACAACTGTGTATATACGATCTATACATAGATATAGAATTTCTTCTTTCAGTACAGCTTCCATCACATGCTCCCTGTAAATACAGAAGCCGCGGTTCGGTTCACTCTCAGTCTTTGCTGTTTTTGGCAATACCCTTTGGTTCTCGACCACACCCTGGCAAGAGTGACGTATAAATGTCAGCTAGACAGGATATTAAGTCACTTTTACTAGGATCCAGCTCCTTGTAAAGGCAAACACAACCCATTATATACTGCACAGAGACTCCGTCTGCAGCAAGACTGAGTCGGAAAGGAAGGTCCTCCTGATCCATATCAACAATTGTGTATATGCAATGGAGGAGCGGTGTACGGCTGGTGCTCCCTGCTCTGGTATCAATTATATCCCTTCAGTTTTTCTCTGCTAAGAAGCTTATAGAGCAAATCCTATTCACACCCTATCCTATTAAAATCCTATTTAATGGTATTGTACTGCTCTTTGTTGAGGATTTTTTGCAGAATCCACAATAAAAATCACGCTACACAGTGCAACCACTTTTCATTGTTCTAGTGCAGGGGTAGGCAACCTTTGACTCCCAGCTGTTTTGAAACTACAACTCCCAACATGCATAGTTGCTCTGTTCTTCTAAGAACTTACATAGAAATGAATGGAGCATGCTGGGAATTGTAGTTTCACAACATCTGGGAGCCGAAGGTTGCTGACCCCTGTCCTAGTGCATCTAAAATAGACAAAGAAATAACAGTCTTATTTAAATATAGGCTATTGTTTTTTTTGTCTACAGGCTCTATGCAAACCTATGTGTCTCTATGGTTACAGACCACAAGCGAACCCGATGTCGTCTGATCCTGTATTCTTATTGTCATCCCTATTTCCCACACTGCTTCCCAAGAAGTAGGGGAAAGAAGGAAAGGAGCCCGACTGCAGGATCAGACTACACAGGGTTTGTTTGTAGTCTGTTACTATGGAGACACAAAGGTCTGATTTGGAAGTATGCTAAATGCTAGAAGATTTTTTCTTTATTTAAGACTATTTACAAAGTTGCTTCCTTTAACATTTTAGATGCATTGGAACAATAATAAAAAGCATAGTCTAGGTGGTGAACTTTCCCCTTAAAATGTAGGTGATGCACTAAAATGTAATGGAAGAAATTCTTCTTATACTTTTCAACAGGGCTGCATGGGATTGTCAGGTTAATAGTAAACAATGTATTTGGCCTTCACGCTTCACGGATGAAAATTCCAATTTTGGGGTTCAGTGGTCCTTTAAGGCAGAGAAAAGGGTAAAGAACAGATAAATCACCATTAAATTGGTGAGATTGGACTATATACTGTATGCCAAGACAATAACTTCAGACGCTGGGAAAATAATTGCGTATTCTGCAGCGACAGTAAAATAGTTGATTACTCCCGTAGCCCTGAAGTAAGCAGTACATCAAGAAAAACCACTGCGTACTAGGATCAACCTGTGGAGCAAAGCATTACGGGAAGACTGGTGGAGTCACCATTTTGGGATACTGTATACAAACAAATATAATTCGACTTTTGTGTTCTTGTTTTCTTTATCTTTACACTCTTTAGTTTTTTGAAGTTCCCGTTCATTTACATTGAAGCTGACTCTATAGCGATGAATGCAAAAATTTTAGGGCCCCTTGGAAAAACTTAGTCTGTACCCCACTCCCAACTGAGAGCTGCACCAAATGTTATATTAAAGGGGTTGTCTCATCTCAACGGGGTCATATCGCTAGGATGTGCCCCCATTGTTTTATAGGTGTGGGTCCCACCGCTGGGACCTGCACCTATATCAAAATCGGAGCCCCGAAATTGGTGGAGGGCACACTGCGCATGCGCAGCCAACCCTGCGTTCATTTTCTATGGGGGCGCCTAAAATAGTCGAGCGCTGTCTCGGCTATTTCCGTCAGGCCCATAGAAGTGAATGCGGTGCGCTCCCATTCACTTCTATGGGGCGAGCTCTTGGTGGTGGCCGGACCGGAGCTGTTCGACATGAGCTCGGGAATCACGCTTCGTGTGCGTGATCCTCCGCTCTGGACTTGCAGGAGCGCACAACATTATTATGATTTATAATGCTATATGCCTCTGCTTGACAGTACTGCTACAGAATCGTAGTGACATAAAGCTGTTAGTACGTTGCTGTAGTAATAAGGTCAAGCAGAGGCACATTGCATTATAAATCACTGTAATGCCGTGACACTCCTGCAAGTCCAGAACGGAGGGTGACGCTCACACACCATGGAGAGTTATTTCCGCAAGAAACAGCCCTAAAACATATCATTATGGGCTGCATAAAGTCACCACCAGAGGGAGCTAGCGTTATAAATCTGTGTACACAGTAAACTCCCTCTAGTGGTGGCTGTAGGTAATTTCTATGACAGTATCATGGCAAGCAGAAGTTCAATGTCTGGCCCCCTACCACCAATTGTATACTCTGTCTCTATGCCAAGTACCTCGATGGTTAAGACCTGAATGGGTTTAAAGGGGATGACTCTATAACGATCTGTGATAAACAGCGCCCTGGCACCCGATTAGTACCACTTTTCAGAAATCTGCTCAGAACAACAGTTACTTCCCAGACTCTTGGTGACATCAGCAGGGGGTGACAAAGAGCAGAGAAGAACGCAAAGGTTAAACAGAATATGAGGCTTATGCATTATTCCGAGGCCTGATGGGGAGCACATCACTCACCAAAGCCTATTCTTCAGCAATGCTTCACTGTATAATTAAGGAATGTGTGATCTACCATATGCCATAATATTAACTGTGAGTAGAGTTGCCCTTTAAGTTGTCCTTCCTTCCTTGTACAGGTTACAGAGTGGAACATTGTGTTTCTGTCATTTAGAAAGACAGACACAGAATGCAAAGCAGATCCTGATCCGAAAGCAGAACCATCAGGGGGTTGTTATAGCACAAAATGAAGATGCAGAACATGCCATACCATTATTCCAGAGCCTATGAAAACATACATTCCCAAATATAATGTTATAAAATGTCATATCTACATATTCCACTCTCCCGTACAGCACTATGTCTGCTGCTTCTGTCACTTTGTATTATAAAA
Organism: Bufotes viridis; assembly: GCA_033119425.1. Taxonomy (NCBI): domain Eukaryota; kingdom Metazoa; phylum Chordata; class Amphibia; order Anura; family Bufonidae; genus Bufotes; species Bufotes viridis. The sequence goes on along the minus strand of CM065596.1, from coordinate 19,278,000 downwards.
TTGTCTCCACCCATCACTAGGGGGAGCTCAATGACTATGAATTTACACAGTTACCATTGATTTTAATGGAAGCTGTAACATTTTCACTGCGCTCCCCTTAGTGGCTGCTGCATGAAAGTGCATTGTGTTCATTGTGGGAACAGAACAAGGTGTGCAGCACTGGGCTTCCACTCTCCCCGGGCCCCACCGCAGTTGCGTGATCTGCCTTCACAATAGGCACGCCACTGCTTAAGGCTCTTTCACACTTGCGTTTTTGTTTTCCGGCATAGAGATCCGTCCTCGGGGCTCTATGCCGGAAAAATCCTGATCAGGATTATCCCAATGCATTCTGAATGGAGAGAAATCCGTTCAGGAGGCATCAGGATGTCTTCAGTTCAGGACCAGAACGTTTTTTGGCCGGAGAAAATACCGCAGCATGCTGCGCTTTTTGCTCCGCCCAAAAATCGTGAACACTTGCCGCAAGGCTGGATCCGGAATGAATGCCCATTGAAAGGCATTAATCCGGATCTGGCCCTAAGCTAAACGTCGTTTCGGCGCATCGCCAGATCCGACGTTTAGCTTTTTCTGAATGGTTACCATGGCAGCCAGGATGCTAAAGTCCTGGTTGCCATGGTAAAGTGCAGTGGGGAGCGGGGGAGCAGTATACTTACAGTCCGTGCGGCTCCCGGGGCGCTCCAGAGGATGCCAGGGCGCCCCACGCGCATGGATCACGTGATCCATGCGCATAGGGCGCTCTGACGTCATTACTATGGCAACCAGGACTTTAGTAGCGTCCTGGCTGCCATAGTAACACTGAAAGCATTTTGAAGACTGATCAGTCTTCAAATGCTTTCAGTTCACTTGCGTTGTTACGGATCCGGCCGGATCCTAACAACGCAAGTGTGAAAGAGGCCTTACATAACTCTGCACACGTTCAGGATTTATGTGCGGAGGATACGCACTGAAATCTGCAGGTGTTCGCAGGGAAATACGTGCAGACAATCCGCATCAATTGGTGCAGATTTGGTGTGGATTTTACTAATTTAATGGAGAAAATCCGGTCAGGAAAAATACATTAACATGCTGCAGATTTTAAAATCCGCACCGCAGGTCAAAATCCACCAGGAAAAAATCTGCATCGTGTACATGAGAATTTCAAATTCTCATAGAATACAATGTACGTCACCTACGGTCCTGATCGCGTGCATTTAGCCTTAGAGCTATACTAATACATATACCCATATAACATACTTTATATATATACTCATATAACCAACTACCATATATATACTACAACACATAATCAGGTAACATACATGATATTATACTATGTATACCCCATCCTATACATTATATATGTTCAACCCCTTTCACTACATATAGCCAGATAACATATATTACACGGTATATACCAGTATAAATAACATACATCATATTACATCTGCCTCTTCAGGTACATCAGCAAATCAGTTGATGCAACACAATCTCCAGCTCCAGAGGCTGAGACCTTATCCATTAAGCCATTGGGCCTTTGTATGTGATTATTACACACTGGTGTTCTTCATTTTTAACGCCTAGTCTATTCAGTCTAAGTTCCTTCCCCCTTCTGGTCTGAAATCCTTGTAAGACGATTACACAGTTAGGCTAGATTTTATCAGGGCCGGTGCAAGGTTTTTTGCCAACACAAGCGAACCTACAATTTTTAGACTCTATTACCACTGCTAACAACATAAGGTCATCTTGAGAAGCAGCAGGTTTTTAATTTGTTTTCCTTTAGGTGTTCAAGCAATCAAATAAGTTATGTTTTAACACCTAAAGGAAAAAAAAGAATTTTAAAAACTTGCTCCTTCTCTAGGTGACCTTATGCTTATAGTAGTGTTAATAGAGTCTCAAGGGTCTATAAAAGCAGTTACCCCATTTTTAAAGACCTTTGAGACTCTATTAACACTACTATCAACATAAGGTCGTCTACAGAAACAGCAGGCTTTAAAAAAATCCCTTTAGGTGTAAATTGCAATGAAATGAACCTCACCAGGGCACTGCTGTGGTCACAGGGAATGTTACAGGGCATGTTCACCTATAGTCCGCCCGACCCCCATATGGCAGGATGTACCCCACTATTATACAGGAGCCCATAGTCTGCCCGACCCCCACATGACAGGATGTACCCCACTATTATACCAGCACAGGGCATGTTCACTTATAGCCTGCCTGAACCCCACATGGCAGGATGTACCCCACCAGGGCACTGCTGTGGTCACCTCACCTGGGCACATGCTCTTTGCTCAGCACAGTCCTGCCATATATGCTGGGTAAACGTTAGAAGGAGGTCTGTGACGTCACTGGTCACATGATCCACTGTGAGAAGGCAGGCCAGCTCCAGAGAGAAGGGGGTGTGGAAAGATGGACCAATAGCAGGGAAGCTAGCTGATACTGGCCAATCAGCAGCCTCTTGCTCCTATCTGTTGCTTAAAGAGGACCTTTCACCGATTTAAAAACTAAAAACTAACTATACCTGTGGGCAGAGCGGCGCCCAGGGGTCCCCCTGCACTTACTTGTATGTCTGGGCGCCGCTCCGTTCGCCCGGTATAGGCTCCGGTGTCCGAGCTCCCTCTGTTGTATGGGGCGGGGACTTTGTATCAGGCGTGTCCCTTTCTGCAGAGCTGGCCAATCACAGCGCACAGCTCATAGCCTGTCTGTTTTAATAGGTTCAATAGGCGCACGCCGAGACATTTTACTGACCCCCCCTGTCATAACAAAAAAAGATATAAAAATGCTTCAGCTGCATGTGACAAGCTGAAAGGGTTAATACTAATGAACTATCCTGAGGAAAGGTCCCCAGTATCTGATCAGTGAGGGTCCAACTCCCGGGACCCCCGACAATCTGCTGTCTGAAGAGACCGGAGTGCTCACATAGCTTTCCTAGGCCAGTGATGTCAAGTTCCTTTTGGGCTGAGCTGTAATACCAAGTACTGCCACTATGCAAAGGGCGGCGCTGGTAAGCTGCAAGGGGCTTCTTCAAACAACTGATTGGTGGGGGTACTGGGTGCTGTTTCCCCCACGATCACATACTGATGACGTCAAGATAGGTCATCTGACCAGTATTAAACACTGTGACAACCCCTTTAAATAAAGCAATTGAAAAAACTAAAACTAAACAAACATAGCCACACAGAAAAAAATAGCAGTGATTTGTGGCAGTCGCTTGCTAAGAACTGGAACATCGTCTGGATTTCATAGATTAAATCATTTTATCAAAGCGCTAACAAAGCAAATCAGGAGCAGATGTACAATAACAATCTAGAGGCGTCAGGAAACCTTCATTGAAATGTATGATGATGATTCCTGCATCTCTCTAGCTACTGCTGCTTTAAGAATTTAACCAATTCATTGCAGGTTGCTGGGAGCTGAGTAATTTAATGCAGAGAAACCAGTAGCAAGTTCTAAGTATGAAGTAGATCAGAAGTTTCTAAATGTCCTGTCATGTGGGAACTTATAGTAAAATGTTTTGTGTCCTGGGGAACCCCTACTGGGGGGGGGGGGGGGGACACAAAAAAAGGAAGTGTATATGAAACGGCTCCAAGCGGGAGGATTAAATAGGATGGCTCTGCAGGGGCGGTACAATGATACACAGAAAAACCCCTCATGGATGGTCATAGGTAGGGATATGCTCAGATAACAAGTCCATCTGGGGGTTGTGCATCATCCATGGACTCTGAAAACACTGTCCACAACAAATATGCTACCCTAAATATGGGACATTCTATACCCAGCTTTTTTTTCAGCCAGACAAGCCCACAAATAAATTTGTATGCAAATTAGCATAAAGCCCGCCTCCTTGCAGTACCGTCCTACTTACATGTTCCCTTAAAGGGATTAGCCGCTTTATTTATATTAATGACCCAGGATAGGTAAACAATGAAGAGAAGGCAGCGTTTGTACGATTTTTCAAGCAGGGGCAAAAAAAATAATACAAATAAAAAATAGATGTCTACTCCACAAAAATGGCAGAAAACTAGCCACAAAATGCCATTACCAGAGCATGCTTCGATTTTTTTAAAAATGCCATGTAGCCAAAAACATCACAAGTGATGACAAATGTAAAAAAAAAAAAAAAATGCATGCCTTATAAATTCCCATAGACTTACGGCCAACATCTGGAGGTAACCTTTTTTGACAAAAAAATGACATGAAAAATGCAGCAAAAAAAAAAGTCAAAAATGACAAAAATGCAAAAAACTAAATGTATGAAACTAGCGTAGGAGAGTTACACTTAGACAGTGTTGGGGCTGGAGCCAGGAGCTGATCTAGTCCCATATGCATCTGAATGTGACGTCATTCATTACCAAGGGACCTGCTTAGCAACAACTGACAAGAGTCACGACTGATTCAAGTTCGGACAGTGCAGTCGCCATGCAACCCTGACCGAGTTCCATGAATGGTAAGTGCCATACTTTATCAGTGATTACTCACAAGGGTGCGGATTTGCTCATAGTGGTAGAAACCGGTACTGCAAGTCTATCAAAAATGGCCATAACATTTTTGGAAGTGTATATATATAATGGCAGCACGCAAAATGGTCGTGACTAGGGATGAGCAGAACTTTGCGAGTTCGGGTATTTGGACTCGAACCTGGACTTTTTCACTGGAATCCTGGTTCGGGTTCGGTGTTCGTGTGATTTTTCGTGTGATTTTATTATTTTCCATTATAACATGGTTATTTCGGAAAATAATAGCATTCTTAAGTCAGAATGCAAAAGAATATGGCCATTTAGGGGTTAAAAAAACTCACCTCATCCCCTAATTGCGCTGCAGCAGCAGCCAAAGGACCTGCGATGTGCACGATGATGTCACCGCACTTGGCAGGTCCTGCTGAGTGACAGATGATAGAAGAAGCTGCTGCAGTGCGATCTAGTGGATGAGGTGAGTTGTTTTTTTGTATTTTTTTTAACCCTTAAATGGCCATATTCTTTTGCATTCTGTCTTAAGAATGCTATTATTTTCCTATATAACTAGGTTATAACGGAAAATAATAAAGTGAAGTTTGCTTCCCATTGACTTCGATGTGGTTCGGGGTCAAGTTCGGGCACTGAACCCGAACTTTGACCTGAAGTTCGGCCAAACCTGGCGAACCCGAACCTCCACGGGTTCGCTTATCCATAGTCGCAACGTTTCAGCTCATCCATAGAGTCTTTCTCAAGCAAGTGTAAGGATCACAGTGTACAAATTTATAGGCAGAGTCACATGTGAACATGATTACAGCCAATAAAACGATAATCACATCAATGCATGATAATAGTACGAAAATAAAGTGCAAATATAGTGTAAAATCCATATTAAAATAATCGAACAGGACCATATGTGCATCCATAAGTGAATTCATATGGTGTAGGTCATTCATTCCCAGTGTACAACATATAGGAGGGCATTCATTAAACAGAAATATGCCTATATTAGGCTAGGAAGCTGTCTTACATTTAGAAGCAGCGATGGATCCGCTGAAGTTATGGAAGAGACCAGCGCCTCTTCACACCTTTGGCGGATCCATCTCCAGCGCAGGGGCTTGTTAAGACCGGCGTCTAAAACGCCGTTTTTAAAACTTCTGCCCCATAATGTCCATATTTCTTAATAATAGCAAGTAGAAATTAGCGAACTTTAAAAAAAAGTACGGCGTTCGGGTTGCGGTAAGTCGCGCATCCCGTTATGGATTCCACTATAGCGGCATATGGAATCCATAAGGGGCGGCTGCTACCAACCCGAACTGTTGAACAGCCGAAGGACCTGGGGTGACGTCACTGTCATGTGATCAGTGCAGGGGGCGTGGCTCAGTGGGGGATCAAATCCAGTGCTGAGCCACGCCCCCTGCACTGATCACATGACAGTGACGTCACCCCAGGTCCTTTGGCTGTTCAACAGTTCGGGTTGGTGGCAGCCGCCCCTTATGGATTCCATATGCGATTCTATAGTGGAATCCATAACGGGATGCGCGACTTACCGCAACCCGAACTCTGGACTTTTGTGAGAGCGTCCCACGTGCATCAGGACTGCTCCACACAGCAAGCAAAATAGAAATTCCTCGTACACCTCACCGTACGTTGGATCAAACCCATCTACTCAGACTTGAAAAAGGGGTCGCAAGAACCCCGAAACGCGTAGTCTTTGCCAATAAAGGGTTTATTCTTTTTGCTTGAGAGGACCCGGTTGTCATTGTGCGCCCTTCTGGTATACACGTCGCCTCGCTCTGGCACGTAATCTTCTGTCACTTCAGCAAATAGCATTTATCATGTAGAGGAAGTTAATACAAGGCACTTACTAATGTATCTTAATTGCCCATATTGCCTCTTTTGCTGGCTGGATTCATTTTTCCATCACATTATACACTGCTTGTTTCCATGGTTACAGACCACCCTGCAATCCATCAGTGGTGGCCGTGCTTGTACACTATAGGAAAAAGCTCCGGCCTCTCTGGCGGTCAGGACTGTGGGAGCGCACGTAGCCTACCGCCTTTTCTTATACTGTGCACGCACAACCACCACTGCTGGATTACAGGGTGGTCTTGACCATGGAAACAAGCAGTGCGTAATGGGAAGGAAAAATAAATCCAGCCAGCAATGTAAGCAATATGGAGAATCACAATACATTAGTCAGGGTCTTCTATTACCTTTCTCTACATGATAAATGGCATTTGCTGAAATGAAACGCCTTTAATCATTGCACAAAACTCACCTTCTCAAACTGCAGATATTTTACACTATATTAGTGATGAGCGGCAGGGGCAATATTCAAATTCACAATATTTTGCGAATATTTGGGCGAATATTCGCCATATATTCGAGAATTCGTGATCCTCAGTCTTTATTTTCTTGATTGCGAAAATTTGCATTACAAAAAAAAAAAATTCGCAATACGAAAATTCGCAATCAACACTACTCCTAAAATAAATTATATTGCAGCCTTCTCATTGGCCTACAAGCTAGAAGCAAGGAGGGATCATGTGTAATGTTTAAAAAAAATCTCGAATATTCGAAATTACGAATATATATCACTATATACTAAATATTTGCGAATTCTCGAAGTGCAAATATTCGCAATAAAAACTCGCAATTCGAATATTCGTGATCAACACTACACTATATTTGCACTTTATTTTTGTACCATTATCATGCCTTGATGTGATTATTGTTTTATTGGCTGTAATCATGTTTATATGTGACTCTGCCTATAAATTTGTACATTGTGTTCCTTAGGCTGGTTTCACATTAGCGGCAGGGGAGTCTGTCAGGCTGTTCCGGCGGGTGAACAGTCGTATCCGTCCTGCGGCTAGTTCACGTGTGCCCCCAAACTGCCTCTCGGTCCCCATTAACTATAATGGGAACGGGGGCGGAGTTCCGGTGGCAACACGGCAACGCACGGCGTACTTTTAGTCACACGGGGGGGGGGGGCACACGTGAACTAGCGGCAGGACGGATCCACCCGCCGGAACAGCCTTACGGACTCCCCTGCCGCGAGTGTGAAAGTAGCCTTACACTTGCTTGAGAAAGGCTCTATTGATGAGCTGAAACGTTGTGACCACAGGGGTGAATAAAGTGTTTTTCTATCCACTCAGCGTTTGTGAGAATGTTGCCATTTTTCTTATTATATTGTCCTGGATTTGTTGCCGGATCCATCGGCCTGCACCTCCATATTTATATTTGTCTTAGAAAAAAAGCATAGTCCACGGCACCACCTATAGTAATCTGTGTCTTTATTTCACCAAAGGCAACGTTTCGGTTTTCCCAATGAAACCGTCCTCAAGCCAGTGATATATATATATATTATCGAATTACACAAATTGTGACGTCCACTTTAAGCCCAACTGTAAGCAAAGGTCCGGCAGAGCCCTGCACTTGATCCAAGCTCTGTGCTCGCTTCCTCGCATTTACCTCCCATCCTTTTCCTGTCCGAGGACTTCCCTGAGCGACCCTGGCACACAACAGGTGTCGCTCTGCGGCAGGAAAGGGAAGCGGGGATAGATTTCCTCTAAAGGGTTATAGCTGTCTCAGGATCACTCCCAGGATGCCGCGGGTGCGCACAATCCAGACAGAAATTTGCATTAGACGGTGACATCAACAAAGCAACAGCAACACAGAGCCTGAACTACAACTCTCAACGTGTGCTGCACTTGGGCACCGATGGATGACATATTCAGCCACCGTACAGCAGATTGTATTTGCAGTGTATGGCGGAGGGGGCTCTGTATAGCATTGTTAGGGCTCGTGCACACGACCGTATGTATTTTGAGGATGACGTCCGTGTACATTCTGTATTTTGCGGAACGGAACAGCCGGCCCCTGATAGAACAGTCCTATCCATGTCCGTTATGCAGACAATAATAGGACATGTTCTATTTTTTCGCGGAACAAACATGCGGACATACGGAAACGGAATGCACACGGAGTAACATCTGTTTTTTTTGTGGACCTATTGAAATGAATAATTCCGCATACAGTCCGCAAAAAAATGGAACGGAAACGGAAAAAAACACGTTTGTGTGCATGAGCTCTTATTTCGATAACTATGTGGCACTGCTATATGGGCACCATCCTGTATGACGCTGAGGCTGGGATTTTAAAAGATCCTGCGGTATGGGATCTGGCCTCTCCACACTTGTGCCATTTCATCAATTTGGCCTGGAGGGGGCACCGTTTTAACTTTGCTATGGGGCCTCCCCAATTATCTGACCTTCTACACCTCATGTTATTTACACTCTTCTCTAGTAGATGGCCCATTGGGCCCCCTAAGGCACGAGGGCCCAGGAGCATTTGCAGCCTCCTCGCCAATAGTTTTGCCCCTCTTTCACAGTGTAGATCTCTTAATTAACCCCTTTGTTACCAGACATTGTCCAAGCTGCATATAACACTCTATCCTTTGATATATTTTACTTTATTTTCGGAATAGTTTACTATTTGTTCTGGTGCCAGTATCAAATTTCAAACATGTTTTCCTAAACAATTTAATAATTTATAAGAATTACCGGGAATTTCTACAGACATGGCCAAAGCAAAGAATTCAGATGAACCCTGTGTGCATCACGCGGGCTGAAGTCAGCGGAGGATCCTGCTGCAGAGGAGACACAGTCTGAATGCCTCATCCTAAAGCTGCATATATGCACTGTGTAGAATACAGCAATGGCATAATATGCAGCATTTAAAGGGGAACTCCAGAAATAATATCACTCTGGTTAGTGATGCCAAATTATCAGATATTCTGAATTACTGGATGTTCACAGAAAAGGGGCGGTTTCCCCTATTCATTATACATTACTGAATTCCTTACGGTCGCAGAGTAGGGTCCATGCATCCAGCATTGTTGCCTGCATGGACCCGTACTATGTGTCTCCAGGAGGCGCCATAGTAGACAGCTTGTAAAAAAGCATGCCGTAATTTTTATCTTGTAGAGCAGAGTACAGGCCAATAGCAGACTATGGGAGCCCGATCCATGCTGCTGGGGCCCCAGACTACCGCGGTGTGCATGAGCATAGTTGCCAACAGTTCCCAATTTGCAAGGACTGTCCCTGATTTTCAGAGACAGTCCTGGCAAATTTGTACTAACCCATGCAAAAAATGGGCAGGCTTTATGTAAGCCTGTCCATAGTTGGGTGGTCCTGGGGTATGTGATGACCCAGAGTGCCATTACCACCTCCTTTTGTACCCTTACTATCTGTATTGTGTTATCCTGTGTCATCTTTTATATTTAGTGCCATTTCCTGCAATGTGTATATTAATTTACTTGCAAATGTAATGTTTACATGTAATGTGTCTGGTCTACCAGCGGGTGGCAGCAAATCTGTGCAGAGATAGTTTCTCTGGCGAGAAACCTTATGGTTCCTCCCAGCCCTCTTTGGAGAGGGAGGAGTTATTTTAGTCAACGAGTCAGTGTCTAGTCCACCCTCCTTAGGGAGAGGTTGTGTCGGCTAGCAGAGCACTGCCTGCTCAGCTAGGTCCCACAGGCCTTACCTGTAAAGTCCTTTATGGTTGCTTGTCCCCCCCTGGGCTTGCTTTGCCTCCCAAGCTAACAGAGCTTGATGCCAGGACAAGAAGTTCCTAGGATTAAAGTAAGAGACAGACTACAGCTAACCTAAGTTCCAGCAGAAGAGGAAGAGCCAGACAAGCATAGCAGAGCTTAGAGAGCTACCGCATACCAGAGCTGAGATTTTCGCAGAAGTGTTTGCCTGCCACAGATAAGCCAATACCTGCTAATGACCAGGATAAAGTTTGGAAATTCTTTGGATTACCGTTTATGCCAAGTAAAGCTGTGTTCAACGATACTACAAAGTCTGGACTCCATTTATGCTACCTATTCATCACCCAAGTTCAACAAACCCCTCTTTGCACTTGCTTCGGACTACACCATGTCTGGGATCCAAGGATATCCAGGTAGGAGCACCGTGACACGGGTCTATAACATCTACAGAGACATTGTAGGTCACTCTACACCACTCTGGTATTCCTACCCTGGGTACCACCAATACCATCTACAAAGGGGACTCCAAGTCTTTGTTGCTTAACTGCAACTGGCATCACAACTACTTGAGTTATTAGAAGGACATATAATCGTAGATACCTCTTGAAGGGCAAGGGATTCCCCAGACGCTGGTGGTGGGCCGCTGCCGGTACACCCAAGGTAGGGCTTAAAAGCTATGTACACCTTCGGAGGCAATTTTTTTTAATGATTGCATTTTACTCATTTTTGGCTAAAAATCTTTTTTTCAATTGGCCTTCATTAAAAATATTGAGCCGCTCTGTAACAAAGGGTTAACTGTTTTTCTAGCTGTGTGAACCCTACTTTTACTTTGTGCCAGTCATCTAATGAACCTTATCTCTAAAGTACTAAGAGGTCCTAAACACTTATTTAAGCCACATTCTTATCAGTAATATAAGAACTGAGCTATAATGAGTGTTTAGGAGGTCAGAGATCAGAGATAAGGAGGCCGTCAGCTCCTGGTCTGATGGAAAAGACAAAAAATCCAAAGGGGGGTACTAGAGAATGTCAGCTGTACAGAAAAAAAATTACGGTATGCCATATCTTTAATAAGGACCAATTAAAAAAATATTTTTAGCTCAAAATGAGTTCAGCGCAATAATAAAAAAAAAACTGCCCACAAACATAGTAACATAGTATATAAGACCGAAAAAAGACATTTGTCCATCCAGTTCGGCCTGTTTCCTACAAGTTGATCCAGAGGAAGGCAAAAAACCCCTGTGAGGCAGAAGCCAATTTTCCCCACTTAAGGGGAAAAAATTCCTTCCCGACTCCAATCAGCCAATCGGAATAACTCCCTGGATCAACGACCCCTCTCTAGTAGCTGTAGCCTGTAATATTATTACATTCCAGAAATACATCCAGTTCCCTCCTGAATTCCTTTATTGTACTCACCATCACCACCTCCTCAGGCGGTAATTTTGATAACCTTTCAGGGTACTGTAGATCCCTCATTCCAGTTATTACTTTAGTTGCCCTCCTCTGAACCCTCTCTAGCTCTGCTATGTCTGCCTTGTTCACAGGAGCCCAGAACTGTACACAGTACTCCATGTGTGGTCTGACCAGTGATTTGTAAAGTGGTAGGACTATGTTCTCATCACGGGCATTATTATTATTATTATTTATTTTTAGAGCGCCATTCATTCCATAGCGCTGTACATATCATCTACAGTATTCCCCATTTTGATGCAACCCATTATCTTATTGGCCTTGGCAGTAGCTGCCTGACACTGGTTTTTGCAGCTTAATTTGCTGTTTATTAAAATTCCTAGATCCTTTTCCATGTCAGTGTTACTGAGTGTTTTACCATTTAATATGTACGGGTGACTTGCATTATTCCTTCCCATGTGCATAACTTTACATTTGTCAGTGTTAAACCTCATCTGCCATTTCTCTGCCCAAGCCTCCAATCTATCCAGATCCCTCTGTAGCAGAAAACTGTCCTCTTCAGTGTTAATTACTTTACACAGCCTTTAAGTGTCTTGAATTTACCAACTACAATGTTGGCAAGTATGCATGACGCCTAAGCGACTTTTTGGATTATAGGAATTTTACTGCATTATTTTCCTCCGAAGAACGGTGGTCCCTTTTTTTTCTGTGACATATATAGCTATAGAAGTGTTACTAACGCTTGTTCAATATAACGAGTGACCACTCTTGCCTCAACAGAGACATGGAGAAACATTGTAGTCACCCACTAGTTAAAACATCTGTTGCTAGGCAACACCTTCTAGCAAACTTTAAGCATAAAAAAAGAGCTAATCGTGTGTATACAGTGATAATGACCTGTCTGGTTTCAGGACCTTCTTTGCTAGTATTTTGTGTGTCTTTTCGCTGTATCTATTATTTATTATGCATAGAATAGTAATGTAACCTCCATATGGGGCACAGCGCCACCTGGCGTAAAAACTGATCAATTACACACAGTGATGTTTCATGTAAAGGATTAAAGGGGTCCTCTCACTTCAGCAAATGGAATTTATCATGTAGAGAAAGTTAATACAAGGCACTTAGGCTAGTTTCACACTAGCGGCAAGATGAATCCGACAGGTTGAACAGTTCCGGCGCAGCACGGCAGTGCGCGGCAAGAGGCCGCCGAACTAAAACTACGGCATGTCCGACATTTAGTCCGGCAGCCTCTTGGCGTGCATTGCCGTGCTGCGCAGGAACTTCGCCCTTGCCCCCATTATGGGGACAGAGCGGCAGTCTGGCGACACACTTGAACTAGCGGCAGGACGGATCCGACAGGCTGAACAGCGTGTTGGATCCATCCTGCCGCTAGTGTGAAAGTAGCCTTACTAATGTATTGTGATTCTCCATATTGCCTCCTTTGCTGACTGGATTAATTTTTCCATCACATTATACACTGCTCCAGGGGTGGACTGGGAACTTTAAGTGGCCCTGGAAAAAATACTAAAAGTGGCCCCGTTTTGTAGTTGGGTCAAACCGATGTAAGGCAGGGCCAACAATACCAATTGTGGCACATTATACCACCCCAACAGAGCCAAATGCCAGTCCATCACAAAATACATCCCCAAAAACCTCAGCTGGCTGGCCCATATAATTTCCCTGTAAGGTCTATGGCTAATCCGTTCCTGCACTGCTCGTATCTAGGGATTATGACCAGCCTGCAATCCAGCAGCGGTGGTCAGCCTATGTGCACTACCACAATCTCGACCACTAAAGTGTGCAAGCATGGTCACTGTGTAATGTATGTACACAGTGACTGCACCAGCAGAATAGTGAGTGCAGCTCTGGAGTATAATACAGGATGTAACTCAGGATCAGTACAGTATAAATAATGTAATGTATGTACACAGTGACTGCACCAGCAGAATAGTGAGTGCAGCTCTGGAGTATAATACAGGATGTAACTCAGGATCAGTACAGGATAAGTAATGTAATGTATGTACACAGTGACTCCACCAGCAGAATAGTGAGTGCAGCTCTGGAGTATAATACAGGATGTAACTCAGGATCAGTGCAGGATAAGTACTGTAATGTATGTACACAGTGACTCCACCAGCAGAATAGTGAGTGCAGCTCTGGAGTATAATACATGATGTAATTCTGGATCAGTACAGGATAAGTAATGTAATGTATGTACACAGTGACTGCACCAACAGAATAGTGAGTGCAGCTCTGGAGTATAATACAGGATGTAACTCAGGATCAGTACAGGATAAGTAATGTATGTACACAGTGACTGCACCAGCAGAATAGTGAGTTCAGCTCTGGAGTATAATACAGGATGTAACTCAGGATCAGTACAGGATAAGTAATGTAATGTATGTACACAGTGACTCCACCAGCAGAATAGTGAGTGCAGCTCTGGACTATAATACAGTATGCAACTCAGGATCAGTACAGAGGAGGAGAGGGTTCAGAGGAGGGCAACTAAAGTAATAACTGGAATGAGGGATCTACAGTACCCTGAAAGGTTATCAAAATTAGGGTTATTCACTTTAGAAAAAAGACGACTGAGGGGAGATCTAATAACTATGTATAAATATATCAGGGGTCAGTACAGAGATCTGTCCCATCATCTATTTATTCCCAGGACTGTGACTGTGACGAGGGGACATCCTCTGCGTCTGGAGGAAAGAAGGTTTCTACACAAACATAGAAGAGGATTCTTTACGGTAAGAGCAGTGAGACTATGGAACTCTCTGCCTTAGGAGGTGGTGATGGTGAGTACAATAAAGGAATTCAAGAGGGGCCTGGATTTATTTCTGGAGTGTAATAATATTACAGGCTACAGCTACTAGAGAGGGGTCGTTGATCCAGGGAGTTATTCCGATTGGCTGATTGGAGTCGGGAGGAATTTTTTATTCCCCTTAAGTGGGGAAAATTGGCTTCTGCCTCACAGGGGTTATTTCCCTTTCTCTGGATCCACTAGCGGGAAACAGGCCGAACTGGATGGACAAATGTCTTTTTTCGGCCTTATGTACTATGTTATAGGATAAGTAAGGTAATGTATGTACACAGTGACTCCATAAGCAGAATATTGAGTGCAGCTCTGGAGTATAAGTCAGTAATGTAGGGTTTTGCCATAATCAAAGCTTATCATCCATTCACAGGATCTGTGACCACTGGGACCTCCACCGATCATGCAAACACTCCATTCAACACTGTCCCTGTGCTCATTATCTTTGGCAGTCCCATAGACTCTGAATAGGATGTATGCTGAGCCGAGAGTGCCTGTGTATGGAGGGGGCCAATCAGTCATGTGTATGGATAACTTAAGACCTGAGAACTGTTGCATAAAGTGATTTATATTTGAATTGCAGTATTAAAGCTCTAGCCGCAGATATTATACTGTATATTTACTGTATTTGTGTGTATATTACATCGATATGTGCACACACTTTGTTGAGTTGCTTCTTGGCGGTTTGGCAGCCGTATCTTCACATCTGTTGGTAAATCCGGGGTCTGCTCTTGGAGACAGCTGGTCGACTGAGTTATGAGAGCTCCTGGGAGCCCCAGCACACAAGAGGCGTCCATCAGGAGATTATGAGACACTGATTTATTGATACAAGCATTTCATTTTCTGCTCAGCAAATCTCCCGGATTCAGATTCTGCAGAAAGCGCCGTGGATATAAAGCCCTCGACTGTCACTAAACCATGTCTAGTTCCGGTTCGCTTCTGTCCGTGGAGGGTGCATACATTATCCCCATCAAAATGAATAAGTGAAGTTAGTTTTGTTTCCAATTTACTATGAAAATGTATTTCTTAATCTACTTTTATCAACCCTGAGATTTTCAGGTACAGAGCATAGACATAAATTTAAAGGGGACCTGTCGTGAGTATGTTTAAAAAATATCAACTTTAAAGGGGTTGTCTGGGTTCAGAGCTGAATCCAGACATACCCATATTTTGACCCAAGAAGCCCCCCTGATGTTAGCATCGGAGCATGTCATCGCGCAGGGCAAGGGCACTTTTATTTACAATAACACACCGCCGGGCCGAGGCTTCCACCCAGCAGTGTGTTCGGTGACGTCACCGGCTCTGATGGGCGGGCTTTAGTGATGCCCTAGCCGTTTTACAGGATAGGGTAGCGCTAAAGCCCGCCCATCAGTGCCGGTGACATCATCGGGCTCACTGCTGGGCAGAAGCTGCTCCGATGCTCAAGTCAGGGGGGCTGTCTGGGTGAAAATGGGGATATGTCTGGGTTCAGCTCTGAGCCGGGACAACCCCTTTAATCACAGCTTCAGTCCTAGGCAAATGATGAGATATGTTGAGAAGTTAAGTCAAGCTCATCATGTCCCGATCCCGTCCCATGCGTCTTGACTGAATCCCCTGAGGACAGGGAATATCAGCTACATTGACGAGATCTTGCGCATGCGCCCCTGCATAACGGAAACGGGATGGATTTGTTATGCAGGCCATAGACTTCTATTATTCCGTCATAGAATTGCGTTATGGTCCGTGGTAACAGAATCCATAACGCAATTCTGCTTTTACCACCAATCGAAACGTGAACGAATTTCATAACTTGAAATCCGCTCATCTCTAGTTGTAATGTCAATGTAATGTCAAGAGACATTTAGGCCGTACTATACCACTCGGCATTCCTACCAAACCTGGGACGCGATCTAGAGGGCCCTGGGGGGAGGCGCCCGTTGCAAAGGCAGCACGCATGCTTGACAAAGGGAGTGGAAACCCGAAACGTATTGACTTGCTTGCTGTGCGCACTGAATCCTAAATGTAATCCAATATGCACTGGATTTTATGCTAAGTATGGACATTTATATGGAGAATGTATACTGGATGCACAGATTTCCTGATCAAATACTGCAAATAAGAAATATGCAATTTTGGTGCATTTTTTAAAATTCTCCCCAGGAGCATCAATCAAGAGTAATGGGGTGGGATTTGAGAGTGGCGAGCCTGACGTGACTTTCAGCGTCTCCACCTAGTTGACTTGTAACAGCCCACTTACAAATAGGGCAACAAGTGATCAAAATCTGCTTGGGATGCCTGAAGAGCAGAATGGTCATGTGTAACGGCCCAGAGTGGCATTACCACTTCTGCACCCTGCTACTATCTCTAACGGGCTAATATCATGTCATCTGTGTATTTATTGCAGGTCCTTCACAATGTGCATTCCTATGTTTGAAACTGTTATGTTCAAATGGAATGCACCTGGTTCACCAGTAGGTGGCAGTGCTACAGTTACAGAGAATGGAACCCTTCTTTCCATTCTAACTAGGGGACTCGTTTCTAGGAGCAGTGTAGCACACCCCCAGCTAGGGGAAGGGTGTGCAGCAGGCGCACGTCCTTGCTTGACATGCTCCAGCCAAGCAGAGCGAGCTAGCTAGAGCACGTTCAGCTCTGCTGGATATAGAGGCCACAGCTTGGAGCCTCAGAGGCCAGGAAGAAAGTTCCCTGGATTAAGCTAGAGTCACACTACAGAGAGAATTTGCAGCATCCAGCAGAAGCAGAGATTCTATTTAGGCCTGTCAGCACAGCAGAGCCAGAGAGTGACAGATGTAGCAGAGAGGAGTTTGCCTGCCACAGTTTTGTTCATGCTAAAGCCTGCTGGGAGCCAAGATAAAGTCTGTAAATCGTTTGGAGAAACGTTTATTGAAAGTAAAGCTGCTTTTCAACTTCATCACAAGGTCTGGAATCAATTTATTCTTCATCCCCAAGTTAACTTATCCCCTTTTTCTGCTGCAAAAGGCAACGCCTGGGGTCCAGGCAGGAGCACCGTGACACGTGCACAAAACATTAAGGGACATTATAGGCCACCCTATACCACTCGGCCATTCCTACACCTGGGTACCACCACCAACACCATTTCTTAAAGGGACTCTGTCTCGTTGTTGCTTCAGTGCAACTGGAGTCACAAATATTTCTTAAAGAGGGGCAACATTGTTGTGACAGGTTCCCTTTAAAATATAACTTGCTGGCCCCCTGCAGTTACCACCAGGGGGAGCTCAGGCGCCTACTGCATACAGGGTTATTATTCAATTTAATGTATAAACTGTATGCAGCAAGCTCCTAAACTCCACCTAGTGGTGACTGCCGGCAGCCAGCATGTTGCGGTTTAACGTCCGTCTGTGCAGAGGATTAGGAGCTCTGGATCAGAAGACTGCTGCATGATAGAAATACACTAAATATTAGATCACATCAAAGCACCACCAGTAAATATGAGACTTTAAATCGTCTTTATCTCTCAAACTATTATTCAATCATTTCTGAGTTTGTGGCAAAAAATTATGACAGCCAAGACTTTCATCTCCTGTAGTAGTTGTCACCCAGCCCCAGCCTTCCCATATTTTTCCACGGCTAATTCTCCACGGTGTGTGGTGAGGGTGGTGCGGGGTATACTTGCAAAATTAGCCATTCAGGAGGTTGGAAAAGCTGGGTGACAACCTCTTTGACAGATGATATGGCATGGGCCGGGTTAGTATTTACAAGGGAAACCTGTGATTTTAGGAAAGACCTGCTCTTCTAGTAACTGACCACATGGTGCAATAGAAGCTGACAACAGATGGCGCCTTGTTTAGAAGCCAGGCTCCTTTAAGAGCTCGACAATCAGACATCCAATGTGTTTGCTTCAATTCTTTTTGATCATTGCTGGGAAAACAAACACAAATCTGCCACCGTTGGCTCCTGGCTTTAAGAAAAACGGAAATTTGGCAATAGGAACCGCTACAGGCGCAAGCGTGGTGAACCCGATCTCCAATCTACCGACCCAGCTCTTGCGGCAGATTGGCCCTTGCTCTGCCAGCGAAACGTCTTCGGGGTATCTGGAAATGAACGAGCTGAAGTGCAGCCAGCGTAATCCTTTACACTTTACGTCTTATCACATTTTTGCTTGAAGTTGCATTCTCTGTTTTCAGCCCCTTAAAGGGATTGTCCTATCAGGACTCTCATCCTAATGCCCTGGTCGTAAAGCAGAGAATTAATGCAATAAATCACGTCTCCTGTGTTTCTCATTGATTTCAGTTTAAAACTTCAGAGGGCTTGAGAGTCTTGTATTATGAAAGGGAACTGTCCTGATCAGGGCCGGTTTTAGACAAAATGTGGCCCTGGGCAAAATCACAGCCGACAGCCCCGCCGATCAGCTGTTTGAGGAGACGGCGCGTGCTGTTCACTGCTGCTGTCCCATAGACATACAGCAGCAGAGCAGGAAGAGAGGAGGGGGACGGCACGTGCGCACAGCGCACGCCGTCTCCTCAAACAGCTGATCGTCGGGAGTGCCAGGTGTCAGACCCCCGCCGATCTAATATTGATTAACTATCCTAAGGACAGGTCATCAATATAAAAAAAAAGCTACCCCCAATACTGTGCCTGTTCTGCTCCCCCCCATGTCCACAAACACTATACTATACACCCAGACTGCCCTCATCAGTAATGGTGCCCCCAATAGTGATAATAGTTCCCAAGATAGCCCCTATTAGTAGCAATTATCAAACAATATTGCATCAAACAATAATAACGCTCCTACAGTACTCTAGTAGTAATAATATATCCATAATGCTCCCAGTGGCTCTAATGTCCCCCTGTAGTGCCCCCCACTAGTTCCAATATATAATGCTTTCCCCCATAGTGTCAATATATATATATAATGCTCCTCCATTCCTCCCCAGTAGCCCCACCTATATATAATGATCTCCTTCCCCCCCATCCCTGGTGCCCCCAGCAGTGTGGACATTTAGTATTAATAAAAAAAACTGCCTCCCTCCCGTCCCCCCGCCGCTGTCTGCGATGCAGACCACAGTTTTATCTGTGGCTTGTGCTGCGTCCTGATGCATGCAGTCCCAATGACATCACCGCTCCTGATCCGGGTCTCACGTGATGACGTCATCATGTGAGACCCACAACAGGAGGTTGCAGTGATGTCTTTGCGGCTTCTTGCTCTGTTCTAATGCCTCACAGGCTTGAGGCCTAGCAGCCTTAGGCTTGTGCAGTTGGACCGCACCCCCCCTCCCCCTTTATGGGGAGCAGTGGCACCCTAGGTGGATGACTATCCTCCCCTATCCATCGTTCCGGCCCTAAGGCCTCATGCACGCGGCCATTTCGTGCATTGGGGACCGCAATTGTGTCCGTGTGGCGGCCGGGACGGATCAAGATGCATTCAACTTGAATGGGTCTGTGATCCGTCCACACCGCAAAAAAATAGAACATGTGGAGGCACGGACAGAAACGCCACAGAAGCACTCCGTAGTGCTTCCATGGGGTTCTGTGCCTCCGTTAAGCACGGCAGGTACAGATTGCGGACCAATTCAAGTGAATGGGTCAACATCCGTGATGCACGGAGCACACGAGCGGTGCCAGCATATTGCGGACCCGCTGGGCAACGACTGTGTGCTTGAGGCCTAATTCAGAGCACATTACTGCAGGAGGTATAACAGAAGAGGACTATAACTCCCAACATGTCTAAGCCATGTTTTAATATCAGAGCACATTACAGGGGGAGGATGGGACTACAACTCCCAGCATGTCCAAGCCGTTGTAATATAAGAGTATATTATAAGAGGAGGCATACAACTCCCAGCATATCCAGGATAATAATGGCCTGGACATGCTGAGAGTTGTAGTCCTCTCCTGTTATAACTCCTCTTGTAATGTACTCTGATATTACATAACAAGCTGGACATGCTGGGAGTTGTAATCCTCTCCTCATACCTCCTCTTGTAATGTACTCTGATATTACATAACAGGAGGTATAAGAGGAGAGGGCTACAACTCCCAGCATTTTCCTGGCACTTACATTGAATCCATACTTCTTGCCATGCATCACTGGACTTCTTCTTTACTGCACTGCTGAGCTCCGCCTCTTGTTCTGGTCACATGATGGTGAGGTCATCGCAGGTCCTTCATCCCCTCTTCTCTGCTGAGCTCCGCCTCTTGTTCTGGTCACATGATGGTGAGGTCATCGCAGGTCCTTCATCCCCTCTTATCTGCTGAGCTCCGCCTCTTGTTCTGGTCACATGATGGTGAGGTCATCGCAGGTCCTTCATCCCCTCTTCTCTGCTGAGCTCCGCAGGTCCTGTCAGCACTGTCCTAACGATTTCTCTTATATGTGAGGGAGGGGACCTTACACTGCATTATAAAGTGCAGCTGTTTAGCTGTCCGCCTGTTTGCTTCCTCCGACGTTCAGCTTAACAGCAGCACTGAAGCCGGGGGCCCCTTAGGGCCCTTTCACACTTGCGTTTTTGTTTTCCGGCATAGAGTTCCGTCGTCAGAGCTCAATGCCGGAAAAGAACGCTTCAGTTACAGATAATACAACCGCATGAATCCGTTTGAACAGATCCGCTTGTATTAACTTTAACTATTTTTTAACATTGCCAAACGGATCCGTTTTGAACTCCATTGAAAGTCAATGGAGGACGGATCCGTTTTCTATTGTGCCAGAGAAAACATCCCTATTGACTTGCATTGGGGGTCATGATGGATCCGTTTTGCTCCGCAACCCAGGACAGATGCTGCGGTATTTTCTCCGTCCAAAAAACGTTTAGTGACTGAACTGAAGACATCCTGATGCATCCTGAACGGATTGCTCTC
This sequence comes from Bufotes viridis, assembly GCA_033119425.1. Taxonomy (NCBI): domain Eukaryota; kingdom Metazoa; phylum Chordata; class Amphibia; order Anura; family Bufonidae; genus Bufotes; species Bufotes viridis. Next base: position 19,256,984 of record CM065596.1, on the reverse strand, counting down.
CATTCAGAATGTATGAGGATAATACTGATCAGTATTTTTCCGGCATAGAGTCCCGGCGACGGAACTCTATGCCGGAAAACAAAAACGCAAGTGTGAAAGGGCCCTTAGACAATGGTGGCCCTGGGCAATTGCCCAGTTTGCCCTCCCCTAACGCCGGCCCTAGTCCTGATGACAATGACAAGCTGTCTGTCTGTCCTTACTCAGAGAAAGTCTGCTCCACCACAGACTCCTTGTGCTCCCCCGCTTTATAATCAGGCAGAGCAATCCTTAAAAGGGTTTTATACTGATAACCTATACTCAAGATAGGTCATCAGTATCTGATCGGTGGGGTCCGGCACCTGGGACCCCCGCAGATCAGCTGTGTCGGACCCGCACCGATTGGATACTGATGTCCTATCCAGAGGGACAATTCTGCACTTTATAAGCTCTTAAATAGAAATATACTCATCCAGCATCTATGGTGCCAGAACATAAAATTCTCAGGATTATCAAATAATTATAAAATATTTTCATATAATATATCATATTATCACACCATTTGCTGCTATAACATAAGTATTCATTCACCAGAGGAATTTGGGTTCGCTCTGCTCAGACTCGTGCTTCCAATCTCCTAAAGTTTCATATCACATTATAGTTTTGAGTTTGAAATAACAGCTGTATTATCCAGACTTTCTGGATTATCAAATGCCGGATTGAAGGAATTTTGCTGTTTATAAAAATTTTTGACTCTTCAATAATTTTCAACGAGTAAAATATTCAATCCCCCCCTCCAAAAAGTGAAACCATTATTACGACGATTCCAAAGTTTCTGACGGACTGTAGCAAAATGTAACTCATCCCGGACACATCTGTCTGGTGCCATATGTGATCTCTTTCTGTTCTGCGGGGATATTCCGCGATTCAATCAACCATCCCCACCACTGCATATGTCTATACCATATGCTGCGTATGTTTTATTAATATGTTCCGAGTCACCAGCGTTTCCCGGGATTTATGCGGGAGGAGGAGGAGTCGGGGGGGATTGGGAAGAAAACAAAACGCATTCAAACAACATCTTTATCATTGCAAATCTCTACAGAAATAGCAACCTCGCAGGATTTCCTGAGTAACAAACAATGCAATAAAAAAAAAAAAAGTTATGAAACGCGTTTCGCGTCAGAGGCCGATCGTGCAAAACGTGTTGGAAGGCCATTTAATATTTTACGCCTTCTGTTCTGCTTGGCAGTTGCATGACTTTTAAGCCCTGAACTAAAACTAATGAGATGAAATGTGCGCCTAAGCCCACGGGAAGCCATTGTTATGTGTGGAGACATCAGGCCCTTTGATTCTATGCTGAGTGACAGGTACCTGCTGTGCCGCGCCGACCGCCTGTGTCAGCCCTTTAATAGGTATAATGGTCTCTTGGATTAAAGGACAAATGAAAATAATACACTTGAGGGATACAAAAACGCATCCATCTGTCCTCGAGCGTATCTCAAACAATCACTCAGGATTCCTAAAGACGGAAACCCTCTGTTTCTTAAGAGATCTTGAAAGGCTTGGAATTCTGAACCACCGCCAGAGACTCGTCTCGCGCAAGATCAGGGAAGTTCACACTGAATGGAGTTTTAAGAGGGTGTATCGTGGAGCTCTTAATAAACGGCAAAAGATGATGGGTAGTTTGTTTAAAAGACGGCCGTCTTCCAAATGTGAACGTGTGATGCCACCTTGAAGAATAGTTCGCTGTTCAAATCCAAGAAAAATGTCGAGCAACTTTTCCAATACTTTAGTCATTTTGTGCCCATTTTGAACTATTTTGTGTTGTTTTATCCATGCTTTAAAAGATTGTACTGGTTGCCCTTTGAAACAGACCGCAGTTTAGCTCCGTCTCTATGTAGACATGTGACCTGACTCTGTCTCCAACTGTATAAGTGGGTAAGTAAAACTAAATAAATAAAAAAACATGGAGATTGCAGAGAGCTCCTAAGGGCTCTTTCACACTTGCATTCTGAGGATCCAGCGGGCACTTCCGTCCCGCCGGATCCGTCAGAACGCAAGTGGACTGACAGCATTTGAAGACTGATCAGTTTCCTGATCAGTCTTCAACATGCTTTCACTGTTACCATGGCAGCCAGGACGCTACTGGAGTCCTGGCTGCCATGGTACTCAGCAGCAGTGTACTTACCTGCGCTGCGGCCGCCGGGCGCTCCTTAATGACGTCACAGGTCTGGGCGGCGCATAGATCAATGCGCCGCCCGGACCTGTGATGTCATAATGGAGCGCCCGGCGGCCGCAGCGCAGGTAAGTACACCGCTGGGTTGTACTTGCCATGGCAGCCAGGACTCCTGTAGCGTCCTGGCTGCCATGGTAACCAATCAGAGCCACAGCTTACACTGGGGCGCCGATCGGAACGGCTGCTGCGCATGCGCAGCGCTAAACGTCGGATCCGGCGATGCGCCGAATCGACGTTTAGCTTAATGCCGGATCCGGAATAATGCTCTTCAATGGGCATTAATTCTGGATCCGGCCTTCCGGCTTTTTGGACGGAGACAAATCCGCAGCATGCTGCGCTTTTGTCAACGTCCAAAAAACGTTCACATACTGAGCGAAAGACATCCTGATGCATCCTGAACGGATTTCTCTCCATTCAGGATGCATTAGGATTATCCTGATCAGTATCTTTCCGTCCTAGAGCCCCGAGGACGGAACTCTAGGACGGAAAGAAACAATGCAAGTGTGAAAGAGGCCTAAAGTTGACATAGTGCTACGCGTTTCGAGAGTGAACCAGTCTCTTCATCAGGCCATACAGGTGTGCCTAATGGAGAGAGCGGTTCCCTCTTGAAACGCCTAGCACGTTAGCACTTCATTTTCTTTTAATAAGTTTGGCATCTTTAGGAGCGCTCTGGGATCTCCATCTTTCATTTATTTTTACTTACCCTGCTATACATCGGAAGTAGAGATGAGCGAATAATTGAAAAATTTGATTCACCTGCTTCGCTGAAATGTACAAACAAATTCGCTTCATGACGAATTACTTCATCACGTAAGTAGTGGGTGCAATGACAGGGAACGGCGATTGTGCCACCCCCGTCATTGTACCCCTCAGATGCTGCATTCAAAGCTGATCGCGGAATCTGATATAAAATAACAGTTCGTAAAATATGAACAAAACAAAAAAAATCATACTTGATCCATTTGCTCGCGACGGGCCGGCCGCTGCCACCTGGCTTGAAGATCTGGTGCGAAATCTCGTGTGCACCTTGGTGACGTCATCACGCCAGCGGGCGCGCTGATGTCATACAAGAGTTCGTGCAAGATTTTCCAGCAAGATGGCGGTGGCCGTCCAGTCACGAGCAAATGGTGGTAAGTAGGATTTTTTTAGTTTTTTTACACTATTTCAGGTTAAATCGATTAGAAACCACGAAGCACAAGAAAATTTGGCTTCACAGCGAATCAAATTTATCCTGAAAGTGGAATTCGATCCGCTCAACACCAACCGGTTTCCGTGGAGCGGAGCTGCAACCAGCTGACGTCTGGACCTGTGCAGATCTGTATGCTCTCAGGAGAGTTGTGCCGGCTTATGCACGACCCGATCCAGTAAGCTCTGCTAGTTTATGGGCAAGGGTGCACCACCAATGAGGCCAGGTGAGTCGATCATCTCAGGCAACCCTAGTAGGGGCAAGAGGGGGCAGCGGAAGGGGCATGGGCAGTGAGCACTTTTATTGTGGAAAATGGGTTAGGTTAAGAAATTGGCATGGGGGCAGGGGCGCCATTTTAGTTTTCACCTCAGGCAGCAGAAAGGCTAGGTGCACCCCTGCTTATGGGCAGGACATCCGTTTATGGGTATTCACACAAAGTAGCGCCCCGCTATTTTTCTCCAACTGTATAAGTGTCCTCTCGGCTCCTGCCATGCACCCCTCTCTGCTAACAGAAAAATCGAGTTCCCCTTTAACAGGAAGAGCTTGATATATATGAATTATTCCAGATTAAAGGATGAGGTGTTGCCCATAGCGACTCCTCACATCATTTTTCAGCAGTAAAAAGAGATCGCCCCTAGGCCACCTTACTTAATGTATACATTATGTTTCTTACCTGTCCTTATATCTCCTGACACTTAAAGGGGTGTCCCATGAAATTCTTTTTAAACCAGCACCTGGATCTGAATACTTTTGTCATTGCATGTAATTAATAATTTTGTATAACGACTGAGTTATTCAATAAAATATATGGTTATAGCGCCACCTGCTGCTTGTACTTTATCTTTTTTCTCTGTCCACATCACTGACGTGGTCGCACATGCTCAGTTCTACCCTTCAACTGCCTTGAGCAGGATGCAATGGACATTGTAAGTGAGCCGCACTGGGGACAGTCAGAACGGCACCGTCGATATGAGACGATGATATAAATAAATTGTACTGTTAAGATTGTAGACGACACTACAAGATTGCGGCTGAATAATGTTTGGATGCATGGGGCATTTTGGCCATATGATTATTCCTCAATCTGCAGCGTGAGCACATGGATGCTGGAGGATAAGGCTTCTTTCACACGGCCGTAGGTGTCCCATGCCCGTGCTACGGACCGCAAATTGCGGATCCGCAATACACGGGCACCATTCCGTGGCCATTCCGCATCACAGATACGGACCCATTCATTTTAATACGTCTGCAAATCCGAAGATGCGGAACAGAATGACGGAACGAAGCACTACGGAGTGCTTCCGTGGCGTTCCATCCCGTACTTCCGTTCTGCAAAAAGATAGAACATGTCCTATCTTTCTGCGGAACGGGGGCGGATCACGGACCCATTCAAGTGAATGGATCTGCGATCCGCTGCGGCTGCCCAACAGTCGGTGCCCGTGAATTGCGGGCCGCAATTTGCCGTCCGCGGCATGGGCACGGGACACCTACGGCCGTGTGAAAGAGGCCTAAATATAAGTGCAGACAAGCCTAATCAACAAAGACAAAGAAGTCACACTGGACTGTCTGTGGCTGACTGTGAACTGAAAGCCATTGTAGATTCCTGCATATAGTTAGCTACCAGTGGAGGTGAGTGATACTATCCATAAAAGTGCACAACCTCAGAGATTGGAAAAGGCAAAGGCATAGCTGAACACTGCAGAGAAGATGAGGCCGAAGCTAAGGGTTAGGAAGAAGCCTAGCCTGTGCGTCCTGATAGCTGCCAAGGACTATATAACAGTCAGGCCTGTGATCAAGACCAGCCAGCATCAGTGGGTTCAGCCGACATTAATCTGCATTTAGCTGCACTAATATGAGTCTATGGTAGTCTGAAATCCCTTTCCTGTTCTGATAACAGACTCAGCTACTGCTATGCGCCTCTTCCATACTTTACACTGCAGCTCTTCTTGTTCAGATTGTAGTTTTTGTTGCCCCTCTTTGAGGGAGAGAGTTGATCTTTACTCTAGCTTTATAAATTGCTCCATGGTATGTACTGTTAGATTGTCAGTGATGTCTCAGCTCAAACGGACTAAAATATTCATCTTCACACAAATGAAATCCATTATACAAACGATTTTTATAAAAATCTTGTCTTCAAGTTAGTTTTTTTAAAAATACAACACCCCAGAATTGTGAAAAGGAATGAAACAAACCCGACACAATCTCAGGATCCAGACTGAGAAGAAGCTATTTCTATCACGTTTCTCAACACGTTGTTCTTGGTGTGAACTGAGCTTTATCTACCATAAAGGTGCTACTCTGCTGGAGAGCTGCGTACCGTGTACAAATGAGCAACTGGCTCCTCAGCATGGATTACTAGAGGCTGTATGAGAACAGAAAAACACAACTCCCTTCTTCCAGAAACAGCGCCACTCTTGCCCGTGTCTGGTACTGCAGCTCAGTCCCATTAGATGTCATACAACCATAACCTCTCCTGTCCTGTCTGTTTTAGTAAATACTTGTGAATATCAATTCTACAGCATCTTTCTTTGCCATCCCTCTGTTATTCTTCCTGGCAATGTACAAATATATTGGATTTATCCTTCCCTTTATCAATGGGGCACATCTCCGAAGAGACACCGAAACTACAATCTCACACTGTGTGGTAAGATGCCCTATTATCAAAGAGAATGGTTGGAGATTTCAATTTAGTCATACATTTCCAGTAGTAATAACAGAGGGATGGCATTAGCTTGCTTCCCACAAAGTCTGACATTGTCAGCATTGATTGCCCAGTGTCAGAGTGTGTAGGGACACACCCCATGCTGAATGGCAGCACACAGTTGCTAATTTATTCTAAAATGATGGGGATTGCAAGCATTTGATAAAACAGAAATGGATACGTTATCTTTAATACAATTATATAATATACGCAAATCTGCAGAAATGGGCAAAAGTAATAATGTAATATTCCAAATTTTTTTTTTTTTACAAAGGGAAGTGTTGGGCTGAAGGAGTAATGCACTAGGACAGTGATGGGCAACGTGTGGCTCTCCAGCTGTTGCAGAACTACAACTCCCAGCATGCAAAGCCTGTCTATAGCTATCAGCCTACTGCAGGGCATGGTGGGAGTTGTAGTTTAGCAACAGCTGGAGAGCCGCACGTTGCCCATCACTGCACTAGGAGGAACAGGCTGCACTCCCTGATACAGAGGCGGCGGTCGAGCTGGGAAATGAAAACCACTATCTACTACCATGGATTCCCAAAAAGCGTAGGTGGGATGAATACTGCACATTCCAGAGGCGTGGTCCGGTGCGTACCTCTGAGGAGCGTCCCACATGTTAATCCATGAGGCTTCCAGCAACAGAAGCAGAATCTCTCACTAATGATAATATAAAAAACAACATGTAACATTTCGGGAAAATCAACAGTTCTGATCATCCTGAGCCTCCAGGTTCATGAATAGAATGCCAAAACTACAGTGAAGACTGACACACAGACAAAGATTCTGAATAGTGGGAGCAAATTCCAACATGAATTTGGGCACACTCATGGGCACTGTAATGTGTGCTATTAATGGGAGTCATCCGATGTCAGTGAGTGGAGCAACATTATATTTTCAGGATGTTTTTAAAGGGGGTGTCTGGGCACTACTGGGCGCCCCACAATCAATAGCACGTGGGGGGGCTGAATTCCATCTCACCAAATCGTCGATGGGTACAGTGGGGGTTTTGGGTCCCCCCATTCTAATAATTGTACAGGTCCCAGCAGAAGGGGCTCGCTCCCACAGATCTAACTTTTATCACCTCTCCTGCGTAAATGTTATTAATAAGTTTTGTTCATCCTGTGCGTCCTGGTTCATGAATAGAATGCAATAACTGCAGTCAAGACTGTCACAAGTAAAGATCGGGAACAGAATGAGCTAATTTTAACATCCATCTGTCCTGTAAATGATGTTAGGGCATCTATTTAGTCCTTGAGAACAGATCTAGGGGAGTCCTAATGCACTCATTAACCATGAACTGAAATCCAGATGTAGCAGAGTTCAATTTGTTATTGAACTGCCTCTTTGGTGCAGTGAGTTAATTAGCTCAAATAACTGAATAAGTTTACCTAATGTCCAGTGAAAACTCACCGAGGGCATATTATTAATGATATCACGGCACCCTGCACCGAATGACATACTCAGCTCTACTGCACCTGACAAACTGAGCACTGCTGCACCTGAACAATCAGGTCCTAAGTATGCAAATCATCTAAAAAAATCTCTTCTCACAGACCAAATTAGCGCAAGGCCAACACATGGCGACATGCTATTTTCATTTCTATAAATTTTATTTGTTAGATCGTGAATTGTGCGCGGTTGTGATTGAGCTTACCATACAGAAACCGTTGAGATGGCGTGGACCCCCGTTCCGATCGGCGTCTGGGTGATGTGGAAAGCTGACCTAGCTTATACTAGTGATGAGCGGCAAGGGCAATATTCTGATTTGCAATATTTCGCTAATATTTGCCATAAATTTGCGAATTCGCAAATTATTTTCTTGATTGCAAAAATCGGCACTGTAAGGGTCCATTCACACGTCCGCAATTCCGTTCCGTTACGGAATTGCGGACCCATTCATTTCAATGGGGACAGACGATGTCCCGCCCGGGTCCGCAATTGCAGACAAGAAAAGGCATTTTCTATATAGTGTCGGCGATGTGCGGTCCGCAAATTGCGGAACGCACATAGCCGATGTTCGTGTTTGCGGATCCGTGTATGCGCAAAACACACTGACGTGTGAATGGACCCTAATATTCACGTATTGCGCACGCAGTACAGGCGTGGGTCACTTTTACTACATTTTCCAAGCTGCTAGAAGTTTCCTGAGGCTGGAGAAAATGGTTGGCACGGCAGAACATTAGAGTGCTCCGATATGATCGCGATTGCACAAATCGGCACTAATGATGCTAATATTTTGGCGCAATACGTGCAACTTCACATATTAGCAGGTCTGACTACATATTAGTGATTGGTGCACTAAGTATTGTTGTGAACTTGTGACATCACAGCTCTATGTCTGTAGCATGTATGTATGGACAGCAGAACCTATTACACTACCTAACACCCTGCACTGGAACCTATCAGCTACACCATATCACTATGTAACCTACACCGACTATCTCCCACTAACTATCTGTATTATATATATGAGCTAACTAACTAACTAACTAACTAACTATCTAATGTAATGACACAGGAAAGCACAGAGCACAGCAATGACACTGCTGTCTCTCTCTCAGAACTGCAAAAAACAGCAGAAAATGGCTGCTGGGGAGGTTCTTATAGAGTAAAGGGTCGGCAACTTTCCTATTGGTTGTGCTAGGGATGCTGCTAAGCTCAGACAAAGACATTGCAGCCTTCTCATTGGCCCACAAGCAAAAAGCAGGGGGAAAAAAAAGCGAATATTCGAAAACACGAATATACAGCACTATATTCAAAATATTCGCGAATTCTCAAAGTGCCGATATTCGCAATAAATATTCACGACTCGAATATTCACGCCCAACACTAGTTTATACGTGTCACTTGCTCTATGTGTCGAGACTAGAAGTGGAGGGCAGCCAATCATCCGTGTGATCGAGCTCCTCAGTCCAGCAGCAGACATTTAATGGATAGCAGAGCGGTCACCGGGGACATGCTGCGCACAGCACTGCTACATATCACCGGGGGCTTCTTCATATTATTGTAACAGCATATTTTCCTATAGGCTGTTATATTGTCGACTGTGTATTATTATCAGGACATATGGATACTTTGAGGAGGGGGTATCCCATGCTATAAACCCCCCTCCATCATCCAGAACATAACATAGCGGGCCGGTCACTTCTCCTGAATTCTTCTATTCCCTATAAAATACATAATTCTGTCCCCCATAATATAAGAACTTTAGAGCATCTTTTCTTAGAATGCAACTTGTGTTGTTCCTCTGTTATTCACTCTGGAAATTTAAAAATTAATTGACAACTGGGTGTAATCATTCTTCTTGTCAAATGGGTGTGTCCCTATATAATCTTACACTGATTGGACAGTGTCGGTCTGTACAGTGACAGCCCCCCAGCTGGTAACACCCAGTTATCAATCTATTCCTTTAGTATTCATCCTGGAAATTTAGGAACACATTGAAATTCACCTTGTCTAACGGGTCTGTCTCTATACAGCAAGGATCACCAACCTCCAGCTGTTCTAAACTACAACTCCCAGAATCCTTCTTTCACTTCTATGGGAGTTACAAAAACAGCCAAGTAAGTGTGCATGCTGGGAGTTGTAGCTTCACAGCAGCTGGAGTGCCAAAGATTGCTGATCCCTGCTATACAGTCTGGCACTGTGAGCACAGATTCAAAAGCGTCATACTGAGTAGGGACAACCAGCTGTCAATTTATTCACACATTTCTTGGAGGAATAACAGAGGAACTGCACAGTGTAAAATTATAAGAAAGAACGCCTTGAGTACGCCTTGAGGGTGTATAAAATGGCCAGATCATGTTTGACTTGGCTGAAGGTGAGCGCCGTCTCAGTAGGCAATGATGAGTAGATGCCAGGTACATATGGCGCCACTTATCACTGGTGAAACGGTAGAATCAAGGCGGTAAAACAGAACACCTTGGTCTGCAAGGTCCCATCAAGTAGCCAGAGCGGGTACGAAAAGTGTCTCTCGCTCTGGAGGACCAGGCATGTTTGTGTCCTGCATGGACAGCCATATAATCTCAATAACTGCTGTGTAATACCTTATTCCCCCTGTGGGGGTGCTGTAGGGGAACTAAACACTTACCGCTCCGTACTTCCACAGATTACGGCTATCACTGGTGGTCAGTGCAACAGTGCAACTTATGTTTGACGGACCCTTCAAACAAAAAAAGCCCCATTAAAAGTAAAATATAAACGAAATAAACTTATGGCAATATAACTTAAAGTTTTCTACATTCACAGCAAATCTCGCAATTAAAAGCATAAAATATGAACCTCACTTGGGATGATAAATTAGTGGGATTCGGTTACTGGCACAATGCGCAGAACTCAATTAGCAGGCAGATTGGTGATTTCTACTCTCTACTACGCAGCAATAATATGAAAACACATTTGGCGTTCTAATAATCCAAAATAATGATCATGTAAATCGCTGCCGTCATTTGAGGGAAAAGACAGAGTTTTGTTAAAAGCAACATTTTTTTAAATCAAGTACATAAGTTCAATTACCATATTGTATGGAAAATAAATAGAAAAAAAGGACAATGCAGCAGCACTCTGCAGACACAAATAAAGTACAACAACGCCATAATTATAGAAAACATTTTGGTGCTTATGCTACACTTATAAATTAGAGATACTTGGCAAATACATTTTGTTTAAAATTATCTGTGCCCGTCTGCCAAACGTCAAGGCGATCTCTATCAGACGGGAACCTAACACTTAATACTACCTTTAATGTGCCAAGATGGCCACCATAAAATTCAGGGAGTGCAGGTTCCACATGCATGCTTGGTCCACTCTGATTTTTACCATTGTTGGTGCCATAACGGCCTCCATTAAATCCAGGACTGCAGGTACCAACATGCATGCTGAGCCCACTCTATACTTCTCCTGGTGCCAAATGGCTTACAATGAATACAATGGGAGCAGGCTACAGCTTTATACAGTATACTGTAAGTAAAATTTGCCAAAATGGCCACCATAAAATTCGGGGATGCAACCCTGGATTTAATAGAGGCCGTTATGGCACCAAAAATGGTAAAACGCAGAGTGGACCCAGGATGCATGTGGAACCTGCACTCCCTGAATTTTGTGGTGGCCATTTTGGCACATTACAGGAAGTATTTAGTGTTAGGTTCCCGTCTGATAGAGATCGCCTTGACGTTTGGCAGACCGGCCCAGATAATGTTGTACAAAATGTATTTGCCAGGTAGCTCTAATTTATAAGCGTTGCATAAGCACCAAAATGTTTTCTATAATTATGGCATTGTTATACTTTATTTGTGTATGCAGACTGCTGTTACATTGTCCTTTTTGTCTTTGTGTTTCTAGCCATGGCAGTGCACCTGCACATTGGGATGCGCTGACTGACCCCCTTTTTTTGCATGGAAAATAAATGCATTTAAATAACAACTGTAGTAATTTATGTCTGTCACCACTAGGTGGAGCAATACAGTAAGCTCCAAAGCTCCCTCTAGTGGCAGCTAAACGCAGCTTGAATTTAATCATTTAACTCTATGACTGCTCTGGGGATTTATCAGAAAAATAAACCTCAGACCTATCCTCAGGACTCTTGGCATCCTCGCTGATCAGCTGTCTAAAGAGACTGTGGCGATCACCAAGCCTTTAGGCCAGTGGTGTCATGTTTATCGGTCACATGCCATAAGCGCAACTCAGTCAAGCAGTTGATGGTTGGGGTGCCAGGTGTTGGACACCCTCAGACCAGGTATTAATGAGTTAATGACCCATCCTGAGGATAGGTCATCAGTATTAAACACCTAGAAAACCCCTTTAATCTGTGTAGAATTTAGGACCTATTTAGACAAAAAAAAAATTGACAGGTTTGAATGTTTTGAAAGGAACAGAGGAAAATTTGTGAAGGTTAAAGTCATCATCATCAGCAGTGGTCCTCAGATCTCGGCCAAGATGTTAGTGAAGAAAACCTTCAAAAAGACCCAGATTCTTTTCTAGATACGCCTGTATCACTACATATCAGACATTTTATACTTAATACCAACCAATATTCTTGGCAAGTGCCATGCAATTATTGTTGCTGTAGATCATTGGTCTCCAACCTGTGGCTCTTAAGCTGTCGTGTGACTACAACTCCCAACACACCCTGACAGCCTACACAACAGATGGAAAGGCACATGTTGGAGGTCACCATTGTTGATGGTCTAACTTTATCTCCTCCCTCCATCCTTGGTGTGGACTAGGTATCTAGATGGGTTGCCCTGTATCACCGTAAGACATTAAAATGGGCTCCCGTTCCTGATGCTCATGTCTGCCCCAAACACTTGGCTGGGTCCAACCATTGGTGCCTTCACTCCTTCATACCACATTATGATTTTCAGACCGGTGTTCTGGCAGATTTCTATACCTCGGCACAACGCTATACCGGAAGTTAAGCAACCACTAGAAAAGGACTTCATGTGCATGCGCGAAACCGCACACCGCGGCACACTTAGGGGTAGGTAGATTTTCCAAGCGCAAAATGTTCCATCAGATCTCCTTACCTCCATAGTGCGCGCGCGCATAAATCATCAAGAGCAGTTCATCCGTACCGCAGAGCTAAGTGCAGAATATTGAGGTCATCACATAGCAGAGCTGAGTGCGGGATATACTCAGCTCTGCTATGTGGTATCCCCTAATATACCGCACTCAGCTCTGCTATGTGGTGACCTCGATATTCTGCACTCAGCTCTGCGGTAAGGATGAACTGCTCCTAATGATTTGTGGGCGCGTGCACACTTAAGGGTAGGGAGATCTGATGGAACATATTGCGCTGGGAAAATCTACTTACCCCTAAGTGCGCACACGCAGTGTGCGGTTTTGCACATGCGCATGAAGTCCTTCTCTTGCACACACCCTCCTCCAGCTGATTCCTGTGCGGCTGCGTAACTTCCGGTATATTGTTCTGCCGAGGTATAGAAATCTGGCAGAACACCGGCCTCCTGCATATAGGGAAGGGGGTAAAGGTGTGGGTTCTCGCTACCCATTGAACAAAGGAATGGGGCCAACCTGATCTGGGTATTTTCCAGCACAGGCGGTACTTGCCAACTCTCCTGGAATGTCCGAGAGGCTTCATGAAAAAGGAAAACCTCTCTGCCCCGGAAGAGTTGGCCAATCTCCATGATGGCTCAGAAGCCTCCTGGGAATTAGCTTTGACTTTGTGTGGGGCCAGGACATGGTGTTATCAGATTAGGCTCTGGTGTGACATACCTTAAATGAGGTGTGATATAAAAAATAAAAATAAAGTTAGTCTATCCTCGAGGAGTCTTCTAAAATGTTGGCCTGAGTTGAAATTAGCAGAAGGCAAACCTTGGCAGATGCTGGGACCAAAGGATTATGGGTAAAGCTGCTTGACTTATCAAGCCAAGATTGGAGTAGACGGGAAAACACCTGAAGCCAGTCTTGGCCCCCGCTGTACGGTAATCACCCAATTATTTGTAATAAATACCCATAATCCCTTCCTCCTGACCTCAGATTACTCTCTTTAATCCAGGAATACGTAGCAAGACAGTGCTGTAAAGCTCCCTGATAAGCCGCAGCTCCCTCTGGACATTGAGCTGTAGGAGCTCCGACCCGTCATTCGAGACGACGTGCAATTAATGACATAGCGTTAAACTTCCACGGACTCGAAGAGCCGTCAAGGTCTGACCCGATTGCGCCTTTACAGGGACGCAAACTTTTCTTGCAAGATCATTGACAATGTGAAATTACTTGAGGTCATGGAAGCAAACAAGAAGAAAAATGAGAACGTTATGACTGAAATGGAATATTGATTTGTCTCAGACACTTGTAATTATGTAATGCTTCAGATGAAATACGACCCAAAGTCCACGGCCGGGACTCCTGCATCACGTGCCGACAGTCAATTGTTTTATATTGCATAAAACATGCTAATTGTTAGAATGTCTGCATTTCTTTAATTAGAAAGGAAATACTCTTCTGGACCCTGGAACATGTGTAGACCCTTCTATAAGGACCAAGTCATTTTGTCCTTTAGAACCAGAAGAAATTTTTTAAAGGACAACTTGTAATTTGTAGGTATCTAGTTTCAGAATACACATAAAGGGAACCTCCCCTGAGAAAGGACACATCCCCTGAGAAAGGACACATCCCCTGAGAAAGGACACATCCCCTGAGAAAGGATACCACCCCAGAAAGGACACAACTCCTGAGAAAGGATACCACCCCAGAAAGGACACATCCCCTGAGAAAGGATACCACCCCAGAAAGGACACATCCCCTGAGAAAGGATACCACCCCAGAAAGGACACAACTCCTAAGAAAGGATACCACCCCAGAAAAGACACAACTCCTAAGAAAGGATACCACCCCAGAAAGGACACAACTCCTGAGAAAGGATACCACCCCAGAAAGGACACAACTCCTGAGAAAGGATACCACTCCAGAAAAGACACAACTCCTGAGAAAGGATACCACCCCAGAAAGGACACATCCCCTGAGAAAGGATACCACCCCAGAAAGGACACAACTCCTGAGAAAGGATACCACTCCAGAAAAGACACAACTCCCGAGAAAGGATACCACTCCAGAAAAGACACAACTCCTGAGAAAGGATACCATCCCAGAAAGGACACAACTCCTGAGAAAGGATACCACCCCAGAAAAGACACAACTCCTGAGAAAGGATACCACCCCAGAAAGGACACATCCCCTGAGAAAGGATACCACCCCAGAAAGGACACAACTCCTGAGAAAGGATACCACCCCAGAAAGGACACAACTCCTGAGAAAGGATACCACCCCAGAAAAGACACAACTCCTGAGAAAGGATACCACCCCAGAAAGGACACAACTCCTGAGAAAGGATACCACCCCAGAAAAGACACAACTCCTGAGAAAGGATACCACCCCAGAAAGGACACAACTCCTGAGAAAGGATACCACTCCAGAAAAGACACAACTCCTGAGAAAGGATACCACCCCAGAAAGGACACAACTCCTGAGAAAGGATACCACCCCAGAAAGGACACAACTCCTGAGAAAGGATACCACTCCAGAAAAGACACAACTCCCGAGAAAGGATACCACTCCAGAAAAGACACAACTCCTGAGAAAGGATACCATCCCAGAAAGGACACAACTCCTGAGAAAGGATACCACTCCAGAAAAGACACAACTCCCGAGAAAGGATACCACTCCAGAAAGGACACAACTCCTGAGAAAGGATACCATCCCAGAAAGGACACAACTCCTGAGAAAGGATACCACCCCAGAAAGGACACAACTCCTGAGAAAGGATACCACCCCAGAAAGGACACATCCCCTGAGAAAGGATACCACCCCAGAAAAGACACAACTCCTGAGAAAGGATACCACCCCAGAAAAGACACAACTCCTGAGAAAGGATACCACCCCAGAAAGGACACAACTCCTGAGAAAGGATACCACCCCAGAAAGGACACATCCCCTGAGAAAGGATACCACCCCAGAAAAGACACAACTCCTGAGAAAGGATACCACTCCAGAAAGGACACAACTCCTGAGAAAGGATACCACCCCAGAAAGGACACATCCCCTGAGAAAGGATACCACCCCAGAAAGGACACAACTCCTGAAAAAGGACATGTCCCCAGAGCTACCAGCCTGAAGAAAATCTAGAAGAGCAATCGGATTCATTAATGGGCAGATCACGAGGTACAGGGCTGGATCTAGATTTGTTAAAAAGAGATTGTAATTTACATGGGCGTAGCTATAGGGGGTGCAGAGGTAGCAGTCACTACCGGGCCCAGGAGCCTAAGGGGGCCCAAAGACCCTTGTGCAGAATAGGAAGACACACAAAGCACTGAAGGAAGGGGGGCCCAAGCTGAACTCTTGCACCAGGGCCCATGAGCCGTTAGCTACGTCCCTGGTCATTTACCTTTATGATGTCCGATTTCTAATTTTTACACTAATCATGTCCCTACTCTTTTAAGATGACGCATATTAATGTTTTCTGGGGGTTACAAAAAAATAGCAATTTTATCATTGTTTTATTTCAATAGATGACTCACTGGGGGAGATTTATCCAGACGGGCACTTTCTGCGCTGGTCTTGATATCTCCTGTGTTGCCAGAGGAAGCGCCTAGACAGAAATCTACCACAGCTTTTTGCTCCCATACATTCTGGCTTCATTTGCACCAGAAAACTGGTGTAAATGAAGATAAATTTGCCGGGATGGCTGGCCACGCCCCCTTTGCACACTTGCCACGCTCCCTTTAAGGAAAGTGTCCAGAACAGCGTAAAAACGAGAGATGCGTCACATTTTTAAAAGTCACAAACACATAGGGGGAGATTTATCAAACTGGTGTAAAGTAGTAAATTCTACTTACACCAGTTCTACTTACACCAGTTCTACTTACACCACTTTGATAAATGTCCCCCATAGTTTGTAACTTTTTAATGCCACTTTACAGGCACAAGGAAGATGATAAATCTCCCCCATTATATTTATTCTAAAGTTAGTTGCAATTACTGGAATACCAAACGTGTGCATTTAATGTTGTAAAATTTTTTACTTAACAGCTGTTTTGTGAAAATTGTGTTTGTTCACTCATTTAACTTTTTTTTACATTTAATCCTTTAACTATAATGTGTACCTCAGGCATGTGGGATATTTGACCATAAACCCGCCAGAGTTTGGCTGTCTAAGGCCAAAAATGTAAACCCCACCTGGAAGTGGGTGTTTTTGGAGCAAGGCTGTGGGTGGGGCTAATTTACCAACATAAGCATAAGCCCCACCCATTTGGGAACCACAAAAAAAATTCAGGGACTGTCCAAGAAAACTAAGGACAGTTCCTTCCAATTCAGGACTTCTAGAAACTGTGCGAATAATCATTTGTCCTGGAACGACGATCCTTGTCAGGGGCAGGGCTGAAACTACCACATGTGAAGACCCTTAGGCCCACTCTGTCATATGAAACTATCAGCTCTGGAGATTATGATGCCAGGGTTGATGGGCAGAGAACAAAGAAAGCCTCCTCCCTTTGCTTTCTCTCTATAGGTGCCAAAGTGGAAAATCCTACAGGCACCAAAGCGATGCCCACTGGCACATTCAGGCAAAAACTGCCCTTATTGCCCATAGCAACCAATTACAGCACAGCTCTCATGTTTGCAGATTAGCTTGGGGGATGAAAGCTGAGCTCTGATTGGTTGCTATGGGCAACAAGACCACTGAGATAAATGAGGCCTACATAGTGTAAAAGCCTCTGATTCTTGGAGGAGTAAAGTAAATGGTGTTTATAGAGAAGCAGCTGAGAGATGTTATGCACTCAACGGGCCACAATCTTGTTAGTGAGGTCATTAGGGACAGATTTATAATGGCATCACAGAAATATAATGAAAATATGAGTCAGCCATCGATTCAGAAGCTTAGATATGTGATTTATCTGATTAAAGCCAGATTATCAGTTCACCTAATAACATTTGGTGCTGTGAGAAAAATGAGGAGTGACAGGTGGCGGGTCGAGTTATTACACATGAAATGTATAAAGAGATTTTATGGGCTAAAAGGGAGTGTCCAGGATTCTCTCAACATGGCCGCCTTCTTCGTAAAACAGCGTTACACCAGTACTTCGGTTGTTGCCTGGCATTGACGTGAATGGGTCTAGGGCTGGGTTCAAATCACATTTTTGTCTTACGTGTAACGTACACAAAAAACATATACTGTATGTTAAATGGATGCCTCTGAGTTCTGCATCGGGTGATGACACACTTAGGAGTTTTTCATCAGATCTCAGATAAGACTCCCAATCTCCCTCAGACCTCCAAATCGGACCCCAAACATCATTAGACCTCAGATCAGAGGCAACATCTTCATCAAACTCCCAAATCCGACCCCCAATCTTCATCAGATTCCCCATCCTCATCAGACCACAAATCAGACCCTCAATCTCACAGCTCAGACTTCAATCTTCATCAGACCTCAGATCATACTCCCAATCTATATCACAGGTCAGTTCAGACCCCCAGTCTTCATCAGATCCCCATTCCTCATCAGACCTCAGATCAGACATAAAATAACTAAATGAACTTCCCTCTCCTGCTCCGGACGGCGCCACCACTCCGGACATCCAGTGCGCTCTTCTTGTACTCACCGCTCCCTTGATCTGACATTGCACAGCATTAGGTCATAGGGCGCTACGTCCTGACACTGTAACCAGGGAGCAGTGAGTACAGCCAGCATTGGGAAAGCTGTATTCAATGATCCCCAGTCCTATTGTGAAGTAATGAGTGGTATGTTGTGGAGGCTCAGGATTCACTGGAGTCACAACTTAATATGTAAGGTTTTGAAAAGAGACCCCCTTAAAGGGGTTGACCATGATTTTGATATTCAAGGCCTATTCTTAGGACAAGCTAATAATATCAGATGTGAGGGGGGTCCGACACCCCGTTGTTGTAGCAACGTCAGAAGTAGCGGAGATAGCTGCAACGCTGCTCCCATACACTTCCATGTGGTGTTGGAACCCCATCGATCCAATCTGATATTGATAACCTGTCCTGAGCATAGGCCATCAATATCAAAATCATGGATGACTGCTTTAAAGTGGAATTCAAATTTTTGATTGTAATTTAGGTTTATAAAGACAGGGGGCAAAGTCAGGGTGGCTGGTACGGTGTGCGCCCGGTAGTGGTCACTGGCGTGGGTGTTTTTGCAGCCATAAGTGCCCACATATTACGCAGTGAAGGTACAAACATGGGTGTAGCTATAGGGGGTGCAGAAGTAGCAGTCGCTACCGGGCCCAGGAGCCTGAGGGGGCTCAAAGACCCTTGTGCCACATAGGAAGACACACAAAGCACTGAGGGAAGGGGGGCCCAAGCTCAACTCTTGCACCGGGGCTCATGTGTCGATAGCTACGCCCCTGAGTACAGACACATATGTATAGAAGGTAAGTTGGTAACTTTGTCACTAGTCACAGACTTCATGGTAAGGTGATCTCTCAGCTTACAGTTTTAGCTGAAGTTCTGTGCACTTATCGCTGTTGAGCAGCTATTTTAATCTTTCCTTGCGTGGCAGACATCTGAGAATGTACGCTCTCCGAAGCAGTAAAGGTGCTAATTAAATCTCACTGTGTTTTTGTCGTGTAAAACGTTGCAGCAGTCTGGACCCAAAAGATATTTATAATGCAGTAATTAAGGTTAGTCACGAAATGTGCAGAACAAAAAAAGGGCGAATGTGCCCTTGATGCCTGTATCTCCTTTTTTTCTCAAAAGTTTCCCTCCGAATTCCAGGTGAACACAGGATACCTTTAAATTTGGTCGCGTGTGAGATAAGGAAGTTAGTCTGTGGGCCCTATGGAGCACATGGACCTTGTACACTGCCACATAATATGTTTGCGCTACATTAGAAAAGGGATATACATAAAATAAAAAATAGAACACAGGAAAATAAAACATGGGCTGTGATTGGAGGATGGGAACCCCCTCCATAACCAAAGCAAAGATTGTCTCCTGCTCTGGAGGACTTAACGTGACCATGCATTACATGGTCGCCCATTCATTAGAACGCTGCAGGAGCTTCCCTGGCGATGACAGTCAAGAGTAAAACCCATAGAGATCAGTTGATGACAGGGTGGCATGATTCTCGAATCGAAAATTCCGGTTGTTTAATGTTATCCCCTATCAACAGGATAGGGGATAACTATTAGATTGGTGGGGGTCTTACCACTGGGACCCCATCAATCAGGAGAAAAGGGGCCGCGTACCCCTGCAGCGCCTCTAAAATGAACAGCGCGGCTAGACCCACATGCGCGTGGCTGCTCCATTTATACGGGAGTTCCGGATATAGGCAAGTACTATCTCTATTATTCCCATAGAAATAGCTACGAAAAACTGCCAGATTATGACGAAACCACAGGGGCGCACATCAACGACCAGATCTTCTCAAGCAAAGAAAACCCTTTATTAAATTGACTACGCGTTTCGGGGTTCATATAACCCCTTTTTCAAGTCTGAACTGATGTTTTTTTTTAAAGATCCTGAGAAGGGAACTGGCCATGTTATGTGCTGGTAAACATTGAAGCGCACGTACCTACCACCGTACATTTTAAAAAAAAAATAAAAAAAATCAGTTCAGACTTGAAAAAGGGGTCATATGAACCCCGAAACGTGTAGTCAATTTAATAAAGGGTTTTCTTTGCTTGAGAAGATCTGGTCGTTGATGTGCGCCGCTGTGGTTTCGTCATAATCTGGCGGTTTTTCGTAGCTATTTCTTGACCCAAGAAGTGGGGTGGCTCTCACTCAGGGCGACCAATATCGGCAGCACTGACCGGCCTTTCCCTGCTCTATATTTCCGGTAGCTCTCACCGTTATACCTAACAACAAGTGGAGTGTAACAAGGTTAGCATAATTCGGATATTCTTCTATTCGCACAACGGAAATCGTTTATAACATATTCACCCTATGAGCGCCTCTCTTCTCTCTATGCCACTTCCCATAGAAATGAATGGAGTGACTTTATGCTCTGTGGATGAAGGACTGCTTGTGATTTGTGGGGGTCCCAGTGGTAGGACTCCCACTGATCTAATAGTTATCCCCTGTGGATAACTTCAAACAACCGGATACCCCTTTAAGGCGTCCATACACAATTGACAAAAGTTGGCCTCTGGTGGCAGATGTAGTTGGAATGAAGGATCAGGCTATTGGATTTCAACATGCCCAATACTAATGTTCGGGGAGATAAGCTGCAGAAGTGTCTGGTAGCAGCTTACTACTTTCTCCCCATTCAGAACACGTGCATGCTCAGCCGAGCCCATATGTGCATGCATTGCTGAGAAAAATGATGTTTTTATATATGCAAATGAGCCTCTAGGAGCAATGGGGGCGTTGCCGTTACACCTAGAGGCTCAGCTCTCTCTGCAACTGCCACGCCCTCTGCACTTTGATTGACAGGACCAGGTGTGATGACCTTTTCACTGCTTGGCCATGTCAATCCTATGAACATGGGACAAATATGAACATGGGACCAACACAGATGGCTTCAGCTGCCAAGCGCACATTTTCATAGGTACAAATGTGATGACAGGTGGCCCATTAAAGAGGCGAACAGCGAACACCGCTTATAACTATTGTGTTGCTTTGCACAAATGTTTTCTATATGCTCCAGTAAAAAAAAAAAAAAAAACTCGTACACCAAAATAGTTACAGAAGGAAGCGCTTCCTGTATGTTGCCTTTGCTCACAATAACCTAAGTGCTGTCTCCTACTCTGTCATTACGCATAGGAAGAGCCTTTGTGCGGCTGCCAGCGAGTCTTAAATAAACATGTCTTTGCTCTTGCACAATTAACTTCCAGCCGCTAACTGGAGAGCAGAACGAAACCGCAGCGTCACATGTGAGAACACGGTTTTCTTTATTAGACGTGAATATTAGCTATTTCCATTCCCCCGTACCAGCGAACAGACGGAGGCTCGAATATAAGTCCCGCTGTTTACATTAACAGGTCTAGGAAGACAAATCTCTTGATTAATGCATGTAGACAATCATCATGAATAAGTCATTGCTCGCCCCCGACCTGGGAATACAAAACACTCCTTCATTTCCCAAAGCTTCCCCGTTGGGTGGGTCTACTGTATGACAATGTCGGCGCTTTATCCTGGGGAAGGCCAATGGAGCTTTCAGCACCTGCTCAGCAGAAAGCTTTTAGCACTGCATTGATTTGGACTCTTAAAATGAAGATAGACTAGAATAGGCTTCTGGGCAGTGCCCGCTACATGGCCGCCTTTCAAGTTAATACCTCACCCACTGGCCATTTTTGGACAAACAATAGCTACCACAAGCCTACAGTCTGTTTCTCACTTGTTTGATCTCATAAGAGCAAGGAGTGGCCTATTGTATGTGCTTATTGTTCCTTGGGACTGTAGTAGGAAAGTACTTCTAATTGCCAGAACTTCAACTTGCATCTCTCTCAGGAGACCCTTATACACATTAGATAGCCGTCCAACCCTGCAGAAATTTGCAGTTTCGGCAAATGATAATCTGAGGCTACTTTCCCATCTGCGCTTTTGCTGGATCTGTCATGGATCAGCATAAAATGCTTCCGTTAGGATAATACAACCGTCGGTCCTGATATCGCCGAATCCTGAGTCCAGTCATGGGCCATGACAGCCTTTACACAGCTATTGAGGATGTATGGGCAGGCTTCTTAATTGTTCAGGTGGGCATAGACCTAAAGATGTTCTTCCCTTGTCCTCAAAAGAATTTGGCTTCACCACCAGAGCTGACCTCTCTCTAACAGTCTAAGCAAATGGAACCATAGACCAACAGAAATTTCCATCAGTTAATAGCAATCTTATCATCATCATAGACATGTATATCCATCTGATTAGTACACAGAAACACAAGGAGGGGTCAGTCAGCACGTAGCTGTATGCAGGTGCACGTAGCTATGGCAAAATACACAAACACAGAAATGCAACAGCACTCTGCAACCAGCACTCTGCCCTGCCTCTATGCTAGAAGCTATCAGAGGACGTTAGTGTACATTTTGATCAAAAAGTAATAAGCCACTCGCCACGCCAAGGCCGCCTCTATGAGTGGTCCTAACGCTAATTCCTACCTGTTATGGGCCATGACAGCCACATAAAATCCAGGGGGTGCAGGCCCAGCATGCATGCTAGGATCCACCGTGCTTATTAACCCTTTTTGGTGCCATAACAGCCTCCATTAAATACAGGGATGCAGGTACCAACATGCATGCTGAGCCTACTGTGTACTCTTCCTGGAGCCAGATGGCTATTAGTACACAGTGGGCTCAGCATGCATGTTGGTACCTGCATCCCTGGATTTAATGGAGGCTGTTATGGCACCAAAAAGGGTTAATAAGCATGGTGGATCCTAGCATGCATGCTGGGCCCACACTCCCTGGATTTTATGTGGCTGTCATGGCCCATAACAGGTAGAATTTAGCGTTAGGACCACTCATAGAGGCGGCCTTGGCGTGGCGAGTGGCTTATTACTTTTTGATCAAAATTTACACTAACGTCCTCTGATAGCTTCTAGCATAGATGCAGGGCAGAGTGCTGGTTGCAGAGTGCTGTTGCATTTCTGTGTTTATCCATCTGATTAGTATTATTTTTTTAATCCTATGGTCACCATGAAGGGGCTTTTTGCCTGTACTCCTTCTCACACTGTAAGGTACCCCGGCTACTAGTAGACCAAGGTATCCAGCTGCTGGAACCACCCCTGTGCCACAGGTTATTACCAGAAAACTACTGATTCCAATCAGAAGTCATAATCCTCAAAAACCATTCTGGCTAAAAGACGGTGTTTCTGACCCTACTTTCCATCCACTCACCATGTCCTAATGGGGTATTTAAAATTTTGTAATTCAAACAATCACTGGCTATAAACATTAGATTTTTGTTGGTGCATCTACAAGCGAATGATGGGCTCCACCAGAAAGGTAATGTTTATTTGAGGCCTGGTAGACTCAAGGGCTGCCACTGGTGGAAACATGGATTTGGCAGGGTGAATTATTCCTCTCTGATCCTTTTCATTCCGCAGAGATAAGTGGTTTTTGGCTATCAGGTTAAGAAAGTGCATACCTGGATTGGTTTGTGCATATTTTTTTAATAAGGCCAAGCAGCTACTAGACCAGAGATAGGCAAACTTGGCCCTCTAGCTGTTGTAAAACTACAATTCCCACCATGGCCTGCTGTAGACACATAGCTGTAAGTAGTCTATGCATGCTGGGAGTTGTAGTTTTGCAACAGCTGGAGGGTCGAGTTTGCCCATCCCTGTACTAGACACATCTGGTACCTCTGGTCTACCTAAAAAGAGGACCATCAGGAAGGTGCAACAGAGAGCGTATTAGGCTTTACCAACAATTTACCAATTCGATAAAGGGTCTGACCTCCAGGACCACCATTGACCAACTCTGTTGTCTTCAAGGAGGTTACGAAAACATCCAAGTCAGAGCTCAATGGACGTAACAGCTATTCGCTTGTTAATAAGGCGCAGGGAAAATGCTTTGGCTTCCCTTCCATGGATTTGGCTAAAGGAAATTTCACATGATACAACTTTCTAATGTTTACAACATAGTATGCAACATATCTAGATAAATCAAATAGCATATTAGGGAATTACAATACGAGCAATTCTCTGCTGCCTGAGCTACTCCTTTCATGAGGAAGAAGAACGTTGCAAAGAAAGCATCTGAAAGCCAGCGGTTTTGATAGAACACAAGATCCGGAAGATCCAGCAGGTTGCTCTGTGCCGGAACAGCCTGCCGGATCTCCAAACGGAGATGTGAACAGGGACTAACAGAGCAAAGCAGTTCAGGGGAGCATAAATTCCCTGAAGCTACCTTTTTGACGCCATCAGCAGAATTTAGGGTCTGTTCATAGCAGCCTGTGACCTCTAGGGTTTCCACTTTGGTGAAAAACATTGCAAAAGGCTCTAAGCTCAAAGACTCCATGGTTCCCCTGCACCATTACTATAGTCCTGGTAACAGAAATACAGTACATTAGGCAATTGCTGACATTGCAGTTCCCGTATATTTTTCAAAGTGGCTTCAAGGTGGAAAGATTGGTCCATTCCTACAAAATTGCTGCTGCAACTAGTAGAAAATATGACCAATCTGATGGAGTACAAACTACTGCTCTATGGTATCAGCCAAGCCAGCAGAAAATAGTAAGCTATCCATTAAGATGCAGTAAATGGCCAGCACAGGCAGGGCAGAGCTAAACAGGCACTGCGCCTCAGACATGATACTACAAAACAATGCTTCCGCCAGCCAACATCACACATTGCACAATCTGAATACTTCAGACAGAAAAAACGTAGGGCACAAGGCTGCCTGAACCGTATGACGAGCTGCATCACCTATAGACGTTTAACCCATTGTAACCTGGGGTGACCTCATCTGTGCTGCAGTGCTCTATGACATCGAAACCTCACTCAATGCAATCACCAAATTAGCAAATCTATCACCAGATAGTAGAGTCTCTCCCGGAAAGCGAGGGAGTGCAGAGCCTGTGAGCGTGTACCCCACTGTCCGCAGACAGAACCCACTCGCAATCTCTAATTAAACCTACAAAGCCATCACTATGGAAAAAGGCAAAAATAACACAAAAAGAGCGTGAGTGCCAAAGACGACAAAGAAAAAAAACATGTGAAACCTCAAAGCATCCCATATATACCGGTATATCATAAGCTTTACATTATCTGACATCTGACAGTCCATTATAGATCATAAGTCAATTTTCCTGCTGATATCTATCTATCTATCTATCTATCTATCTAATATCTATGTGTTTATCTACCTAATATCTTTCTATCTTTTTATCATCTATCTATCTATCTATCTCATGTTATTCTTTGTATCTATCTATCTATCTATCTATCTATCTCATGTTATTCTTTGTATCTATCTATCTATCTATCTATCTATCTATCTATCTATCTCATGTTATTCTTTGTATCTATCTGCTTTCTCACTCCAGATCGGGCGATCTATCTCATATCTATGTATTTATCAATCTATCCCATCTATTTATCTTTCTTTCTACCTATATATCTATCTTAGCTTTCTGGCTTCATGTCTATCTAACATGTAAACTATATAACAATGAACATAAGTATATAAGCTTGATGCTAATGTCTGTAAAGCGCTGCAGAATATAGCAGTATATATATATAATATATAAGTGCATAAAATAAATAAATAAAGTAAATAATAAATAAATAATACAATGCAATGTAACACATCATTATGTATTGTACTTAGGGAAGGGTCAGCACTCTGTAGAGCATCTGAGTGTTTGTTACATTGTGTCTCTGGGTTAATTGATTCCAGTCCATTGACAGCAGTTTAGTGATGAGGCAGGACAGGCTTACAATACAGCACAGAGTTCTGCCCTGTCATATATAATGAGAGAGGATGCTGTACACAAGAAATGCCCAGGGGCTTACTGGTTTCTAGACAATGGGCATCCCTTGAGAGTCCCTCTGTGACCCTTGTGGCAGTCCCATGGTGCTGATAATACATGCATTGTCCTCAGCAGCCCCATCCATCAGGCATAATGTAACTAAAGCAGAGGGTGAGGGCAATCAACAAGCAGCACATGCGATCAATAGATGCAGAATTTCCACATGTAATCTGCTTGCTCACATGGTAATAGGATATTGTCCCTGAAAAATGGGACCCTACCTCTTTGTTGCTGAGCAGCTCCTCTATAGAGACTGGGGGTCCTTGCACTCACAGGCTCCCCTGGCTTGCAGCTACTCATGGGGTGCAGTCCAGGGTTGGGGTTAGGAGGTGCAGCTGCACAGGATGTATCCAGAGTACACTACACACACAACAGTGAATGCACCACGCCTCTGTATCCAGCACTGGCTTATTATTCCCTCAATTGCTTGTCTGTCTCCACTACACAAAGCCACACCAGCCTCTCCTCCCCTCCTCAGCTGCTGCATGGAGAGACAGATCTGCCTGTCACACCACTGACTGCAATACAATCCCTGCCTGCCTGCATGTCACAGCTCAGGGGATGCCCCTACTGCTGGTAGGCACAGCCTCCACCCCTCCCAAACAGAGAACCCCACATCATTGATCCTCCTGGTTATCGCTGCTGCAGGATCTATATATTTTAAGGGCAGGGATGGAAATCACCACTGCAATAGCCAAATGCTCAGGGAACAGCTATAGGTTTTGCAATGTGCATTTTGGACAGGATATTAAAATGATGCTATCACATATTAAACCACATAGATAGCGTAAGTGTGTATCACTGGTTTATAACAATAAAAATATCTGTGGAAATGGTGCACTATGGGGGTCATTTACTATCCAGAAATACGCCAGGGCATAGAAAATGGTCCAAACATATAAAGAAAAAGTCCAGCTCACCGATAATCCCACGCGCAAGGACAAGCCAGGCCAGTTTTGTGCAATAAGCTTCAACGAAAGGAACTTCCAGCACGTAGTAGGTTAAAACGTTGCATCGTCAAGGAAGCAAGAAAGCTGTCTTACATAAAAATCCGCTGTGGATGCGCCGAAGTTAGGGCTCATGCACACGATTTTCTTTCTGTGTCCGACCGTATACAGAACTATATATTTCAATGGGTCCAGAAAAAAAACAGAAGTTACTCCGTGTGCATTCCGTTTCCGTATGTCCATTCCGCAAAAAAAAATAGAACATGTCCTCTTATTGTCCGCATTACGGACAAGGATAGTTCTGTTCTATTAGGGCCAGCTGTTCCATTCCGCTAAATACGGAATGCACACGGACGTCATTAATGTTTTTTGCGGATCCGTTTTTTGCGGACCATAAAATACATACCTGAAATACAAAACTGAAAGTTTATTTTATCTCCATTTGCTGCGCAGTTGAATTCGGTCTATTTTTCACTGCTATCAGCCATTTGAGGCTAGTCAGAGGCTGGAAAATGTTCTTCAACGGCTGCCCCACGATAAGTCTATTCGTGTTGTATATTCTTCTTTAACAGCGCATTAAAGGGGTTTCTCAGATTTTGATATTGATGGATTATCATCAGAATAGGTCATCAATATCAGATCTATGTGAGTCCAACTCCCGAAACTTCCACCGATGAGCTAGAGCTGAGTGCTGTTGTCTGTTCCTAGGACCATGTGATGTCAAGTTAATCGGTTACATGACCTATGTGCAACTTAGTCCCATTCAAGTGAAGAGATACAATACCAAGCACAGCCTGTATCCAAAGGATGGCACTGTGCTCACTGAGCTGCAAGCAGGCGACAGCCACCAGACAGGCCGACAGGCTGCAACAGCTGATAGGCAGGGGTGCCGGGTGTCAGACCCCACCGATGTGATATTGGTGACCTATCCTGAGGGCAGATCATCAATATTAAAGGGCTTCTGTCACCCCCCAAAAGCCTTTTTTTTTTTTTGCCTCACTAAAAAGCTTATAGGGCGATTATTCTAAACATATTCTTGTTAACCGTTTTTGTAGGTTAATTTTGCTATAAAACGTTATTTTATAATATGCAAATTACCTTGCTACCAGCAAGTAGGGCGTTTACTTGCTGGTAGCCGCTGCATCCCGCTTGTAAAAAAACGCCCCTCCTGTGGTTGATTGACAGGGCCAGCTGGAGAAGGAGAGCGCTCGCTGGCCCTGTCTCCGTTTAAAATCTCGCGCCTGCGCCATACCGTTCTTCAGTCGGCGCAGGCGCACTGAGAGGAGTACTCTCGCTCGGCCGCTCCTTCCTTAGTGCGCCTGCGTTTTTTCTTCCGGGTGCAGCTGTGACGTCATTGGCGCACTGAGGAAGGAGCGGCTGAGCGAGAGTACTCCTCTCAGTGCGCCTGCGCCGACTGAAGAACGGTATGGCGCAGGCGCGAGATTTTAGACGGAGACAGGGCCAGCAGGAGGAGGAGAGCGCTCGCTGGCCCTGTCAATCAACCACAGGAGGGGCGTTTTTTTACAAGCGGGATGCAGCGGCTACCAGCAAGTAAACGCCCTACTTGCTGGTAGCAAGGTAATTTGCATATTATAAAATAACGTTTTATATCAAAATGAACCTACAAAAACGGTTAACAAAAATATGTTTAGAATAATCGCCCTATAAGCTTTTTAGTGAGGCAAAAAAAAAAAGGCTTTTGGGGGGTGACAGAAGCCCTTTAAACACCCAGAGAACCCTTTAAAAAAAGATGTCAAAAACTACAATAAGATCAGCTGTTTATCATAAATTTAATTCCTGAAATCCCCAAGACAATCTGGGGCAACTATGTAAACCATTTGTGCTGTGGTTAATATAGGGCATCTGGAGCAGGAATCCCCAATTTAAGAAGTCCATATGTCCTAATAGAGCATATGGGCATTTTTTTTTTTCCCCGTCATGCAACCCTTTTAATGTACGCCTATAATGATGAAGATGTAGGTCAAGCAGATGATGACCTCACAGGAGAGGCTTAACCTGGAAACCCTTATTCACTACCAGTCTCTACTGGATCGAATCTTTGTTGGTCTTGGTTTGTCGTTACAGATGCATCATCTTCATGCACCTCCATGCTGCTTCTCCCTTTGTCCTTCTCTCTTCTAGGGTTGGTCTTGGTTTTGTCTTAGACCCATTTCATCTTATATTGCTGGCGCCAAGCCTCAAAAGCTTTGGTATGAATGAGGAGGCTTTTCTTCCACTAATGGTTAAAGCCATGAGATACAAACAAAAAAATGCAACAGCACTCTGCAACTAGAACTCTGCCCAAGATACATGCTATAAGAGGACATAGTGTACTCATACACGCCTACAAACAGTGGAGACATTAGTTTACATTTTGATCAAAAGGCAGTAAGCCCACTCACCCCTTCACGGTTGTCTCCTAGAGTGGGTACTAACGCTAAATCTGACCTGCAATGGGCCAAGCCAGTCACATAAAATCCTCATAGCGCTGAATATTACCTGTTATGGGCCACGACAGCCACATAAAATCCAGGGAGTGTGGGTCCAGCATGCATGCTGGAACAAACCTTACTTATTAACCCCTTCTGGTGCTGTGACAGCCTCCATTAGATCCAGGGATGCAGGTACCAACATGCATGCTGAGCCCACTATGCACTCCTCCTGGAGCCAAAGGCTACTAGCAGGTAATGTGAGTACGCATTCAGCTATATACTCACTCTGATTAAAAACCAGCAGCTAGGGCAGAGAAACCAGTCAGGTGTGCACGGCTGAAGTGGAGGCTGCCACACCTCCACACATATTAATCAGAAACACAAGGGGGTTTCAGTCAGCACTCCCTGTATGCAGGTGCCCGTAGCCAATGGCAGGTATACATACAAACAAAAAATGCAACAGCACTCTGCAACTAGAACTCTGCCCAAGATACATGCTATAAGAGGACATAGTGTACTCATACACGCCTACAAACAGTGGAGACATTAGTTTACATTTTGATCAAAGGCAGTAAGCCCACTCACCCCTTCACGGTTGTCTCCTAGAGTGGGTACTAACGCTAAATCTGACCTGCAATGGGCCAAGCCAGTCACATAAAATCCTCATAGCGCTGAATATTACCTGTTATGGGCCACGACAGCCACATAAAATCCAGGGAGTGTGGGTCCAGTGTGGGTGAGTGGGCTTACTGCCTTTTGATCAAAATGTAAACTAATGTCTCCACTGTTTGTAGGCGTGTATGAGTACACTATGTCCTCTTATAGCATGTATCTTGGGCAGAGTTCTAGTTGCAGAGTGCTGTTGCATTTTTTTGTTTGTATGTATACCTGCCATTGGCTACGGGCACCTGCATACAGGGAGTGCTGACTGAAACCCCCCCTTGTGTTTCTGATTAATATGTGTGGAGGTGTGGCAGCCTCCACTTCAGCCGTGCACACCTGACTGGTTTCTCTGCCCTAGCTGCTGGTTTTAATCAGAGTGAGTATATAGCTGAATGCGTACTCACATTACCTGCTAGTAGCCTTTGGCTCCAGGAGGAGTGCATAGTGGGCTCAGCATGCATGTTGGTACCTGCATCCCTGGATCTAATGGAGGCTGTCACAGCACCAGAAGGGTTAATGAAGTAGGTTTGTTCCAGCATGCATGCTGGACCCACACTCCCTGGATTTTATGTGGCTGTCGTGCTCATAACAGGTAATATTCAGCGCTTGAGGATTTTATGTGACTGGCTTGGCCCATTGCAGGTCAGATTTAGCGTTAGTACCCACTCTAGGAGACAACCGTGAAGGGGTGAGTGGGCTTACTGCCTTTTGATCAAAATGTAAACTAATGTCTCCACTGTTTGTAGGCGTGTATGAGTACACTATGTCCTCTTATAGCATGTATCTTGGGCAGAGTTCTAGTTGCAGAGTGCTGTTGCATTTTTTTGTTTGTATGTATACCTGCCATTGGCTACGTGCACCTGCATACAGGGAGTGCTGACTGAAACCCCCCCTTGTGTTTCTAAAGCCATGAGATAGACTTCAGTGGGGGCCTAGAATTAAGATTTGCTTTTCCTCACTTTAAGGTCTACTTTTTGATAGGCATCTACTGTTTGGCCATGGATTCTTTAGTCATACTGTGCATTCTAATTGTTGCTGGACCATCAAATATTCACAGGAGCCCAGAAGTCCGTTCACTGTGCTAATTAGGCAAGACCCAGAGGTTGAGAACCAAATATTGATGACCTAACCTTTGGTTATAGTCAACAGCCTTTGGTTATATTCCACAAGAGAGTTTGACCATGAGGTTGACCATGTACTTTAGATTGAAGTTGATGCCTGTTTCTTCATTCCAACTAGAGATGGACAGAGGAGTATGGGCAGTGTCTTATTCCCCTCTCCCTACTCATGATAGGCATGATTATTTATGATGTTAGAAGGTTAGAAATTTCGAAGAGGTCTTCAACCAAGTGCTATCCCATGTGAATGCTTGGCTTTATGCACAGTTTAGGACATCTATGTCCACCTTTAGTTCTATGTGTGGAAGGGCCCTTACATAAATCGGGAGTGTAGTCTACTTGGCAAACATTTAGTTAGGTGGAATTTGGAAAAAGCCTCAGTCCCAAACTCCAAGTCCAAGGAAATCATGATAGTTGCTTCACCCACCATCTATCACAACTTCTCCTAAGCCCTGCACTTCTGGTGGTTTGTGACTTAGGACCATTCATATGAAATCTAGGCTGTTGGCAGGAATGATGATTATTTATGACGCTGTGTAGATATTCTGTACAATCTATAATTCAGCGATCTATGGGTACAATTCTGTACACTGACTCAGCAAAACTCAGAACAACAGTCACTTAATCATTTATAAGACTCATCTCAGGGCTGCTATTTGGTGAACGTGTCCAAGTTGCTGATATCATATATTTATTCAGCACGGTATATGTAAAGGGATTGTCTCATCATAGACAATGGTGGCACATTGCATAGAAGAGTCAAAACCTCTGGTCAAGATTCAGCTGTGTACTTACATCTAAAAGAAGCAGGTCACACCTTTCAAGACAGTCAAGTACGTGTTTTGGATAAGGAGGCCGATTGGTACAAACGAGGTGTGAAGGAGGCCATCTACGTAAAAATGGAGAAGCCAAGCTTGAATAGAGGCGGGGGGGTTAGACATCTATTGTCTGCCACTTACAATGCTGTCATGACACCTTTTTCTGGGAGGTCATTATCACCTACTGACTCCAATTAGGACTCTGGAATCAACACCTTTGACCCCATGCTGGGTATAATGACCAAATTACCAGATGTTGATTCAGTTACATATTTATTCCCAGAGAATTCTTGTACAAGTCACTCAGAATTGAGAAAGCTCGTTGGAAGAACGAGTGAAACATTTTCAAGAAATCTACAGCAAGTCCAGTTGCCTTGATTTATTATTTACAGATATTGGGTGTAATTACATCTGCTCACCGCTGCAGATGTGTCGGCCAGCAGGTAAACAATGAAGAGGAGGCAGCGCTGGCACGGCACGCGCCTTCTCTTCAAAAAGCTGATCGGCGGGGGTGCCGGCTGTCGGACCCCTGTCAATCTGATATTGACAGGGCCGGCGCATCCTATAAGCGGACTAGGCAGCCGCGTAGCGCGCCCTTTGGGAAGGGGCGCTGCTAGGAGCGCTGGTGTTCCGTTAAATTGCCCTACTCGTAAAATTTCCCTACCCACGTGATTTCCGGTTCCGGTATGCGGGTGAGGGAGGAGTTGTGTCTGGCCACTCGCTTACTGATTGGCTGAGTAGGATTTGGCGCTGGAGAGCACCGCTAACTGTGAACGCGCATAAGGTAGGGAAAATTTACGGCCAATTGCGCATGCGCCACGGGTATTGAAAAGTTACAGCCCAGTGCGCAGGCGCAAACGCTTGCTGGATCTAGTCTAGTGGCTAGGGCAGGGAAAACTTAGTGCGCATGCGCCTAGATTAGTAAAAACTTACAGCCCAGTGCGCACTCGCGGCAGACGATTGCTGGATTTTGTCTACTCTAGCCTCATCTGCGCTATTTCCTGGCTCATCTCTTACAGTGCTAAATTGGAAGACCTGGGCTAATATTAATCTACAGTTACCACCACCCTTTTTCAATACCCGTGGCGCATGCGCAATTGGCCGTAAATTTTTCCTACTTATGCGCGTTCACAGTTAGCGGCGCTCTCCTGCGCCGAATCCTACTCAGCCTATCGGGAAGCAAATGGCCTGACACAACTCCTCCCTCACTCGCATACCGGAACCGGAAGTCACGTGGGTAGGGAAATTTTACGAGTCGGGCAATTTAACGGAACACCGGCCCCGCCTCATGCTGCAGCCGCCCGAACGCTCTATATTGAGCCTCAGGCGGCTGCAGCACTGCCCGGGCTGGCGCGTCCATGAGGGTGCACCGCCCGGGCGCAGCATGAAGAGAGAGACTGACAGGAGGGAAGTGCTCAGCGCTCCCTCCTGTCAGTCCCTCATTGTAGCGTGGCCGAGCCCTGTATGGTCCGCGGGTACAGGAGCATCTGTCTCCTGTACCCGGCCGGACTGACGTGAAGTGCGCACACAGTGTATATAATAGTACATTATATATATTGTTATATAAATTGATATATAATAGGTTGTATAGTCCGCTCGGGTACAGGAAACAAAAGCGCCTGTACCGGTGGACCATACAGGCCACGCTACACCTGAGGTAGGGGGGAGGGGATTGGGAAAGAGAATTACATGGGGGGGGGGGGAGAGAATGACAAGAGGGGGAAGAGAATGACATTGGTGGGGGGGAGAGAATGACATGGGGGGGGGAGAATTACAAGAAAGGGAGAGAGAATGACATGGGGGGGGGAAGGAAGGACAAGAGGGGGAAGAGAATGACATAGGGGGGGGGGGGATGACAAAGAAGGACAAAGAGAATGACATGGGAAGGAACAGAATGACAAGAGGGGGGAGAGAGAGAACTGGCGTTAGTTAAAGCGGTTCTTCACTTTATTTAGATCATCAGCATCTGATCGGCAGGGGTCCGACACCCGGGACCCTCACCGATCAGCTGTTTGAGAAGGCAGCGGCGCTGGCAGTAGCACCTCGGCCTTCTCGCTGTTTACCGCAGGCGCAGTGACGTTACGACTAGTATCACTGGCCTTGCCGGGGTTAAGCTCTGTTGACTTGAATGAAGCTTAGCCCAGCCCAGGCCAATGATACTAATCGTGACGTCACTGCGAGAAGGCTGAGGCGCTACTGCCAGCCTTCTCAAACAGCTGATAGGCGGAGGTCCCGGGTGCCGGACCCCTGCCGATCAGTTTAAATAAACTGCAGAACCCCTTTAATATGGCAGATCATATGGGGGGGCATTGTGATGTCACATGGGGGGGGGGGGTGGCAAACTTTTCTTTTGCCTAGGGCGGCAAAAATCCTTTCACCGGCCCTGGATATTGATGACCAATCCTAAGGATAGGGAATCAATAAATATAACTTGGACAACCCCTTTAAGTTCCCAATCTGCCCCTGTCCACCCAGAATTGAGAAACTGAGGGTGCAACCCCACAGTGTGGCCGGGCACCGTGTAATATCTATGTAACAGGTGTCTTATGGCATTGAATTGTATGTGATGTATACTCTGCCATTCTAAATAACACTGAATTTCTACAGGACGGCATGATGTATACATACAAGACGACTGCATGACAATGAAATATTGGTTCAATTTGCAATGTCTCAGGGAAGTTGTGTCATCAGAAGGACAATATTCCTTTTTCTTCCTTGCTTGCAAAATGATTTACTAGAGCAGAATGTGTGTTGTGTGTGTTCCTTGAGCCCTTAAAAAAACAGATCTTATGAGCCAGGGGTACCGGAGTCCCTATACGATCCTTCCAGCACCTAGGGTGACCACATTTCCTAACTGCCATTCAGGGACACTTACTTTCACAAGATCATCATGCGGTCGCGGTCCCGCTACTCGGCCGCGCAGCAAGGCAGGAGAGGAGCCACACACACACAGGACAGTACTATGCGATGCCGATCTGATTCAGCGATCACATAGTATAAAGAAG
Organism: Bufotes viridis; assembly: GCA_033119425.1. Classification (NCBI taxonomy): domain Eukaryota; kingdom Metazoa; phylum Chordata; class Amphibia; order Anura; family Bufonidae; genus Bufotes; species Bufotes viridis. Next base: position 19,221,949 of record CM065596.1, on the reverse strand, counting down.
TGACTGTCACCAGGGCAGGTTCTAGGTGAAGTGGGGCCCTGGGGCGAAAAACAATAAGTAACAATAAGTAACAGACTTCAGGCTGCGTCCCGTCCTGCCTCCAGCGCTGCTACTGTACGGCAGCGGCTCAGTCAGGGCTTGAGTCAGCCGGCGCGATGACGTAATCACAGCCTATCAGAGGAAGGGGAAGGGACACACCTCTCTCTCCCCTGCCCTGTGCGGCTGTGCGCAGGCAGTAATGGCGGCTCAGTGATCATTCCGGGACACTGCATTGTCCCGGAATGAGGGTGACCGGACCCGGGACAGTCTCTCCAAATGCGGGACTGTCCCGGGCGATCCGGGACACGTGGTCACACTACCAACACCCCCTTATCCTGAGATTAAATATTTTAAAAGATGCCTGGGGCTGAACCATGTTATAGAAGCTTGGGCCTGATAAAAAGACTGAGGGGGACATTTTTTATACTGAAATACGCCTTAGGGCTCGTTCACATCAGAAGATGATTTTTGAGCGGAGACAAAAGTTGTGCATGCAGGACTTTTGTCTCCACTTCAAAATCATCTTCTGAGCGGACACCTAACGGACCCCATTATAGTCTATGGGGTCTTTAGGCTACGTTCAGCTCAGTTAGGGCTCAGTTATGTGCCGAATCTGTCCTTTCCGTTCTCCTGCTCGGAACGAAAAGACTGAACGGTGATGTGAATAAAGCCTAAATTAGGCGTATTTCAGGCGCAGATGGTTAGTTGAATACCTATCTGCGACGTTTGCCCCGCCCACGCCATGCCTGAAATTTTAGACCTGCCGTGAGCAGGGCAAAGTCGCAGATAGCGGCCCAACTAACCATTGTGCCGCTATCTGCGAGCAGGCTTGTCTCATTTACCATTTTCTATGCCTGTTTTCCGTGTAGAAAATAGTCTAAATGTAAACCAGCAAGTAAGCGGTCTTACATTTAGAACTGGCGATGGATGCGCCGAAGTTATGGAGAGGCCGACGCCTCTTCATAACTTCCGCGGATCCACCACCAGTTTTGGGCCCGACTAAAACGCCGATCTTAATAAATGTGCCCCTGGATGTCCCATTATGAGGTGCAGTCAGGTCAGTTCAAGCGTTACATCTGACTATGCAAAACCAAGGTTAAAGAAGATAGCATGACAATTATACTATAGCTTATTTGCACAATAATGATAGCCAACGATCAGGCTGTGGAGTTTCCTCACATGAACTCTGTCTGCATAAGAGATAATGAAGTACTGTGAAAGAGTATTAGCACCCTTCCCGATACCTCCCATGTGTCCCACTGATCTATAAACCCAGCATGATATGTTAGACAGTGAGAACTTTTGTAAGGAAATAACAAATCTCAAAATCCCTTTACCGGGTTGTCACCTTTTGGCTCTTCCTTCTGCAGCGAGTCCCTGGGGAATTGGTGCAGAGGATGGGAGGATAAGGCCCCTTTCACACGAGCGAGTATTCCGCGCAGGTGCAATGCGTGATGCGAATGCATTGCACCCGCACTGAATCCGGACCCATTCATTTCAATGGGTCCCTCAAAATGAGCGTTGTTTTTCACGCATCACTTGTGCTTTACATGGAAAACGCAGCATGTTCTGCGTTTTTCACGCAACGCTGGCCCCATAGAAGTGAATGGGGCTGCGTGAAAATCGCAAGCATCCGTAAGCAAGTGCGGGTGCGGTGCGTTTTTCACTAATGGTTGCTAGGAGTGTTGTTTGTAAACCTTCATTTTTGAAAAACGCATTAAATCGCATTGTACCCTGGCAGGAACTCGGACCAGCCCACTTCGACCAAGAGAGGAGGAACAGGGTGGTTAGTACTGTTCCTGCCAACCAATCCATAGAATGCACGGCATAAGTAAAAAACATAATACAATACATATAAAACAACTGATGATACCTCAAGGCCTGGGGCACTGCACTTCCGCTTTAGATTGATCTCCTGTTGATTAGCTGCAGAATAGATATCAAATGTCTAGTGTTCCACAATGAACAACGGCCTTCATTATTGAGAGCCTGTTACCTCTCGACTTAATCTATAGGCCGAAATAGATTGTGGAGGGTCCCCTGATCGTGCAAAACATAGGGGTTCCAAAAGTGAGACACTGGTATCCAATGAAATGGAAGTCTATTGCTAGAGAAATTGCTTATCGGCAATTGCTTCGTATTAATGGCCCTTATGGTGGCAGACGTGCAGGCAGAGTTGAAAGCGGCGGTGAACAATGGGCTTCTGGGCAGACTGTTCTCTATAGACAGGATATGTAGGGGGCCTCTGCAGACGTGTCCCACTTATCATGCTTATACAGAAGAGAATGCCCAATCGATCCTACAGGATGCAAACAAACAATAGGACCAGCAGACGCAACCCCCGGGAATAGTGTTAAGAACGGACTGTACACAAAATGCATGTTAGTATTCGGCACAACTAAGAGGAGAAAAGCATTAGCCAAAATGGCTTAGGGGATCATACAACGAAAAAGGTTGAAATATCATAGTCATTGTACAGATCATAAAAAATGAAGCATAGTCACCATTTACATGCTGTAAAAAAACAATCCCTTCAAGAGTTCCGCCATTTATTTTCATAGTATGGTGCCATCTGGTGTATTGCACTGTTCACGTCCACATAAAGAGCTGAGTGCTGGTGGACACACGTGCTCAGTCCCCCTCCCCACAGCCCGGACTGTGCATAGTGAGTCAGTATTAGTGACCCTGTGTTCACCGCAAGACAGCCAAAAGAAAAAGCTTACTGTCATGCTTGTCCGGAAGGAGCAGAGCCTCTGCCGCATGCGGCAGTATAGTTGAGAAGACAGCTTCTACATGGAGGTAATAGCTGCCAGAGGGGGAAGGAGCCTGACCCCCAACAGCTCAGATTAGCAAGAAAATATATTTTTATTGCTATAAAAACAGCAAATTAGTTTGGAAAAATTATGGTCAGTATTTCGAGACATATAAAAATGATCCACGGCATAATTTTTAACTGGTATCAGACTGTAAAATTAACCCTGATCCTGTCTAATAGAGTGGGGTCCTGATTGATGTGTACCCCCCTTTATCTCCATATTGCTTAAAATAACATATAGAAATGGTAACGAAAGAGGAAACAAACAAAGGCATTTCTTATCAGTACAATGCCCTACTTACTCATGGGCCTACTGTTCTTATGTGCCAGGGTGACCTAGCTTGATTTTGCTATACCAGCCTATAGCTATGCCATTGTACCTGCCCTCCAGTGAAATGCATACTGAGTCTGTATTATGGTGGAGCGGGCAATCTGTGTGTCGCTGTATGATGCCATTGTGCAGGGCTGCATTGGCAATACATAGCTTCAATCCCGTAAAAAATCTGATCAGTTATATCCTAATGCATTCTGAATGGAGAGAAATCCGTTCAGGATGCATCAGGATGTCTTCAGTTCAGTCACTGTACGGTTTTTGGACGAAGAAAATACCGCAGCATGCTGCAGTTTTGTCTCGGTCCAAAGCTCCGGAACACTTGCCGGAATGCCGGATTCGGCATTAATTTCCATTGAAATATATTAGTGCCGGCATTAAAATTACCCCATTGACGGATCCAGTCTTCCGGTCTGCGCATGCACAGACCTTTAAAAATGTGAAAAAAATAAATACCGGATCCGTTTTTCTGGATGACAACCGGAGAGACGGATCCGGTATTGCAATGCATTTGTGAGACGAATCCGTATCCAGATCCGTCTACAAATGCTGTCTGTTTGCATACAGATTGCCGGCGACGGAACTGCCTGCTGGAATCCAGCAAGGCAAGTGTGAAAGTACCCTTAGGAAATCAAAGGTACATAGGTAGATGTCAGTCTACAGATGCCACATCATAGTCAGAGCACTGCGAGATTTCCAGCTCCCTATTGGAAATAGGGAATTTGAACCCTTTGTTTCACTGAGACTTTGGCGGTCCGGACATTGAGATTACATGATACCCCTTTAAATTAGTTTTCTGGGATTTTCATATAGATGGCTGACTCCCGGCACCCCTTCTGATCAGCTGTATGAAGAGGTCGCGATGATCTGTGAGCACTTAGGCCATATGACGTTGCATTCATCAGTCACATCATGGCCTAGGCACAGCTCAGTGAATGGGGCTATGCTGCGATACCAAGCACAGCCACTATCCAATGGATGGCGCTGTGCTTGGTAAGCTGTGAGGAGCTCCGACTTCCTCAAACAGCTAATCGGCGTGGTCGTCAGGAGTCAGATCACCGCCGATCTCATATTGATGACCTTTTCTGAGGATTAGCCATGAATATGGAAATCCAGCAGAACCCCTTTAAAGCATATTCCTAATGCAGCTTGGAAAACAGTGTCCTACATGATGTAAAGCTTTATCTGCAAGTGGTTCCAGCTGGTACCAGCTCATACACAAAGGGAGTGGAAACATAATCATCACAAATTAGTATTCTGCTTATTGTAGAAATTCGCAGCTGCGGGTCGGCGTCTTGTTAGATATCGGCCTTGTCTCATTCAATCAGCTCTCCTCTCTACCATAACCATCGGCCATACTTCATCTACACAATAGGGTTTCATATGCACGCTCTTCCATAATCTTCCAGAGCAATTATATAAATCTGCTTTCAGTTCTTGCAGCTTTTCTAGAAGTAAGGTGCTTGGAACGAGAAGGAGCAAGATATGCAAGACTCTTATAAGGAGCCTCCAGCCATGACCTGCCCCTGAGTACAGACTGATATTCTCATAGTAAGAAGGCATCATTTATAAGGGCTGATAAGCAGATTTCTGGGCTCAAGAACACTCAATCTATTGTCTTGTCATCATTATGCATTATAAGAGTTATTACTGCACTAGGCGAGAAGAATACAGTATATATGAATCCACATTGTTCTCTGAAACGCCGTGGACATACTGCAGATGTTTGTCACCATATCTAAGCTACAGAAACATAACTACAGGGGGTAGAGAGGTCCTAGCTGTTCCTTGGAGCATGAGAAGACCCAGTTCCCCCTGCCCCTATATGAAGAGAACAATAAATGATGCGTCATAGTTGGGGCTCTGTTTCAAATTTGCCATTGGGGCCCAGGAGCTTTAAAGGGGTTATCCAGTATCTACAGTAGCCCCCCATGTGCCAGGTCCCTCTGTGGGAATATACTTACTCCGCTCCCCGCTCCCTGCACCGCTCCTGGTCCCCGCACCACCGCTGCTGCTGCTTCTACCTGTATACGGATGAAAACATCCGGTGTCTTTTAGCAGCCAATGGCAGGCGGGGAAGGGCACGAGCCTTCCTAGCACCGCAGGTGAACCTATGGAGGCTCGTCCCCCCCCCCCACCTGCTCCTCCCCCCCCCCCGCAATGTTTTCATCCGTGTGCAGGAAGAAGCAGCAGCGGCGGTGCGGGGACCAGGAGCGGCACAGGGAGCGGGGTAAGTATATTCCCACGGAGGGGCCCGGCACATGGGGGGCTGTTGTAGATACTGGATAACCCCTTTAAGTTGCTCCTCTGCTAAGCTGCAGTGCTTACACCTAGAGATTGAATACGTTTTTGGTCAATTGGGCAAGGGGTTTTGTAGTACCCCAGAGGGGGCACTACTATTCTTACACCTAGTTACTGTGTCTAATGGCTAGCAAAGAATGTTATCTGTGTATTTAATTCCAGGTCATGTGATACTGTGACTTATTAATATTGCTATGTAGCCGGTATGTATTGTATTTCATGCGCTGTGTCTGGTTGTCTGGCAGGTGGCAGTGTATCTGGCAGAGAGCACTGTTAGATAGAATCGAACTTACCATTCCATTCTCCCCCTTATGGGCGGAATTGGCCAGTCCTGTTTCCTACCAAGGGAGGGGTTGGAGGAAGCTTTAGGAGAGCCGAGAGTGGGGAAGTTGGGAAGTGGAGAGTTGGAGCGAGAGAGTGAAGCAGTGTGGTGAGGGAGCATTCTTCCCTCACTGCTGCAGGGGCTTTGGGAAAGTAGCTCAGAGAGCAGCCCACTCCTGATATATAAAAGGACTTTGTAGCTACTTACAGCAGTGGGACCCGCACCTATAAGATAATGGGGGCACATCTCAGCGATATGCCCCCATTGTCTGTATTGAGACAACCCCTTTAAAGGATAATTCACAAATAACCTTACTGATGATACATCCTGTGCATACAATGATAAAGCAATGATTATAATAATGCAAATTATAGCATTCATGCACACGTTCTGTATACCTGGAGAATGGGCCCTCAGAATCATTTCCTTTGGTGGGCCCAAGACAGCCTGTTCTAAAACTGATTTTGAGCCAAAACCATCACAATTACTGATAGAAATCACTGACAAAAACACTGGTTACAGTCCTTTGTTGGCACACAACTTAATGGTTGCAATCCGAACAGCCTCCAAGAGCAACTCACAGTAAGAGAATATGCTGGGACACTGTAGGTCAGAACCTACAGACCTTGAGTAGAATATTCCAGGATTTCCCTCAGCCCACGTCCATATTTTTCTAATCTGTCTTCTACGGATTCCATGCAACACCACAATCCCCCATCAGGAAAATTCAGGTGTCCACCTGCTGAGTGACAACACATACATTACACAATCAGCAGCAAACTGCCAAAGGACCTGCACTCATGGAGGTTGTTGCCCAGCTTTCCCAGAAACAGATGTGATTAATAAACACTCTTACAATATTGAGGCCTCAAACGACTGAATCAGAAATTTGCGCCTGAGTTTAGTTTATGGTTTTCTTCCCTTATCATTTCCTCCTGACTTCAGACCTTCCATCCTCTTCCTTGCTTTCTTCCTTTGCTTATTGTGAACATAGGAAGCAGGGATTTAGGGATTATTTCATGGTGCAAATGCAGCCGCTTCCTCTTCAGCGTGATTTCTTGCCCCCTCATGCCGCTGATTATTCAGACCTGTGACTGCTTATCTCTGTGCCCAGCTCCTGAACACTGCCTCACTCACCCTGAATACTATATTTCAGCCATACAGTGTCATCAGTCTTCTCCTCTTGGCCTAAAATTGATTTTACAAAGCTGGAGTCAAATGGTAAATTCACAGTCTAACATAAATTTACCGAATGCCAGGTGAATGAATTTATAGTACAATTTATGGTACAATTTTCAGCATGATTTTGGCACACAAAGTGGATGTCATTTTTTTTATCAACTTTTTGTTTTTAGGTTAAAAATTTCGTAAAATATCTTCAGTTTTCTGATGCAGAGCTCCAAATTCCTTGTATGGACATATATTGCAGCTGCCTCATCCACCACTAGAGCTGATTTTATGCTGTACATGACCAGACCCCTCATACAGAGAATAATTACCTGTTTTCCGACACCTGTGTCCTTCCGGATATTTGAACGGCCGTCGCCGCAACCTCCTGGCGTGCAGATCACAACATCTGTTGAAGGGAGAGTGCAGCAAACAGCAGGCTGCAACGGTGACCTGCCCTCTTGTGTCACGTGTGACGTAAGAGGAGCACATCACTGGTGCGGCCTGCTATTGGCTGCGCACGAATCACCCTAGCTGTCCTAGCTGTCTTACATTTAGACCATTTTCTACATCTAAAACAGGAGTAGAAAATGGTAAATGAGACGGGCCATCCCCAATCACGCCCCCTTTTTTAGACCTGGCGTGAGCGGGGAGAAGTCGTAGATTGCAGCGCAAAGGACCTTATGATTGGTGGGGGCCCCAGCAGTAGAACCCTCACCTATAATGCCAAACAACCTGAAAACCCTTTAAGACAATTTCTGAAACTTTTTAAAAAGTTGCAGTTGATAGATCTGGCTTAAATCAGCACAACAGGCTAATCCTGTCTACTCCAAAACTGGAGTTAGTGGTGTGAAAATGCAAAATGTTGCAAAACGTAACAGTAAAATATAAATTACTAAACTGTGTAAAGTATTTAACACGGAAGAGGACAGTACATTACATATATATTACAGAGGATGATATATTGTATATATACTACAACGGACAGTATACTGTATTTAAATATATATTGTGGGGAGTCGCTCTGGTAGACAGCGGTGCGGGTGCAGTTTAGAGGCAAAACAAGGAGTCCAGATTGTGCAACAAACAGTGTTTTATTCACACTTGCACACAAAATGAAAAACAGTCTCTTGGTGACAGTTCACACACAACGGAAATAACGTAGCCAAACAAAAACAGTCCAACACAGGTTCAGTCACCTGGGAGGTGTAGGTGCAGGTTTGCACCACGCTGTCGGCCCAGCCGCAGGAGAATCCAGCTTCAGGTAGCCAGGAACACAACACCTCCTTACTGAGCTCTTCCCTCCAGGACAGAGAACTCCCAGCCCTGTTAGCAGCTCCAGGATAATCACACTCCCCAGACACAGCTGCTGGCTGCGTTTTATATCCAGCCCAAAACATGGACTGGACCGTGGGAGCAGCCACCCACCCTACTCTTTAGCTGCTCCCAGTAAGAGCCGGCCCGGATCGGCTTTGCAGCCATGCTATTTAACAAAGTCAAACAGCACTAGCTGCTGCAGACAAAAACCCGGCTCTCACCTCACCGAGGCCAGCAACCTCGGTGACACGTACCTGCCATCACATATGACACCTTGCACCTTACCACATACCCCCTTTGTTCAACCCTGAGGGGTGAACACACGTGAGGCAGTGGACGCGGGACAGGGCATCTGCGTTGCCCTGCAAGCGGCCTGCCCTGTGTTCCACGGAAAACTTGAAATTTTGAAGAGATAGGAACCACCTGGTGACCCGAGCATTCCTCTCCTTGGCCTGACTCATCCATTTGAGGGGGAATGGTCGGTCACCAGACGGAACCTCCTCCCTAACAGGTAGTAGCGGAGAGATTCGAGTGCCCACTTGATAGCCAGGCACTCCCTCTCCACTATACTATACCTGGACTCGGCGGGACTGAGCTTACGGCTCAGGAAGACAACGGGATGTTCTTCCTCGTTGACCTCCTGCGACAGTACCGCACCGAGGCCTACCTCCGAGGCGTCGGTCTGTACGACAAACTCCTTGTTGAAGTCGGGTGTCACCAAAACCGGGGACCCACACAGGGCCGACTTCAACGCGGAGAAAGCCTCCTCCGCCTTCTCACTCCAGCTAACCCTCCCAGACTTTCGCCCCTTCAACAGGTCTGTCAATGGCGCTGCTATTGTGGCAAAGTGGGGCACAAACCTCATGTAGTAACCTACAATCCCCAGGAACGACTTTACCTGCCTGGTGGTGACCGGTCGGGGCCAGTTACGAATGGCCTCTACCTTAGTTACCTGAGGTTTGATGACTCCCCGCCCAATTACATATCCCAGATATTTTGTCTCCTCTAACCCTATGCAGCACTTCTTTGGGTTAGCGGTCAGTCCGGCTTTCCTCAGGGCATCCACTACCGCCTGCACCTTGGGTAAATGGCTTTCCCAGTCGGTGCTGTGGATGACTACATCATCCAAGTAGGCCGAGGCGCACCGACGATGTGGTCGCAGCACTATGTCCATTAACCTTTGGAAAGTGGCGGGGCGCCATGCAGGCCAAAGGGTAACACCTTGTAGTGATACAGGCCCTGCGGGGTAACAAATGCGGTTTTTCCTTAGCCGACTCCGTTAAGGGTACCTGCCAGTACCCTTTAGTGAGGTCCAGCACAGAAAAATAACGGGCTTGTCCTAAACTTTCAACCAGCTCGTCTACTCGGGGCATGGGATACGCGTCAAACTTGGATACTTCATTTAACTTGCGAAAGTCGTTGCAGAACCGCAACGTCCCATCCGGCTTGGGTATTAGGACTATGGGACTGGCCCACTCACTCTTCGACTCCTCAATGACCTCGAGCTTCAACATTAACTGTACTTCCTCCGCGATGGCCCGTCGCCGAGCCTCGGGTACCCGGTATGGTTTTAACCGGATCTTGGCCTGAGGCTCAGTGACGATGTCATGTTGGATGAGAGACGTGCGGCCAGGGAGGTCCGAGAACACATCCGTGTTCCGACTGATGAACTCCCTGACTTCCTGAACTTGTTTGGAAGACAGGCTGTCTGCAATTTTTACCGTGGTTACTGCTTCACAGGCCTCGAACTGTGGGGCTGGACCCTTTTCACCTAGAAGCCCTGGCCGGGGGCTGTGGTCGTCGGCTGTGTCCCTATCTTTCCACGGCTTAAGTAAATTCACGTGGTACACCTGCTCCGGCTTGCGCCGCCCTGGCTGGTGTACTTTGTAATTTACTTCCCTACCTTCTCGATCACCTCATAGGGGCCCTGCCACCTAGCTAGGAATTTGCTGTCAAGGGTGGGTACCAGAACCAAAACCCGATCTCCCGGATTGAAGTCCCGTACCCGAGCCTGACGATTGTACACCCTACTCTGGGCTTGTTGCGCTGCCTCCATATGCTCCCGGACCAAGGGCAACACCCTTTCCATCCGGTCCTGCATTTGGGCGACATACTCAATGACACTTTTGTGGGGGACAGGCTGTTGTTCCCACGCTTCCTTGGCGATATCCAACAGGCCCCGAGGGTGTCTGCCATAAAGCAGTTCGAAGGGCGAGAACCCAGTAGAGGCCTGGGGCACCTCTCGCACTGCGAACATGAGATAGGGCAGAAGCAGATCCCAGTCCTTCCCATCTCTAGACACCACCCTCTTTAACATATTTTTTAGAGTTTGGTTAAACCTCTCCACAAGACCGTCTGTTTGCGGATGGTAAACGGACGTCCGTAACTGCTTTATACGCAACAATTTACACAGTTCCCTCATTACTTTGGACATAAAAGGGGTCCCTTGGTCTGTCAGAACCTCTTTTGGCAGGCCCACACGGGAAAACATCTCCATTAACTCTTTGGCAATGAGCTTAGCTGAGGTATGTCGCAGAGGCACCGCCTCCCGGATACCGAGTGGCATAGTCGAGAACTACCAGAATGTGTTGGTGGCCCCTGGCAGACTTTGGTACAGGCCCAATTAAATCCATCGCGATTCGCTCAAACGGTACTTCAATAATTGGCAGAGGTACCAGGGGACTACGGAAATGTGGCTGGGGGCTAGTTATCTGACAGGTCGGACAGGACTTACAATAATTCTCTACCTCCTTGAACACACTGGGCCAATAAAATCGCTGCAGTATGCGGTCCTGGGTTTTCTGCCACCCCAGGTGTCCCCCAAGAACATGTTGGTGGGCAAGCTCCATGACAAGCTTGCGATATGCTGTGGGCACCACCAACTGTTCAACAGGTTCGCCTCGGATTTGGTTCACCCGATACAACATATCCTGCAGAACAATAAACCGTGGGAACATTAATTCAGCCCCTGGTTTCTGGGGTTTCCCATCAATTTCCAGCACATTCTCCCAGGCCCTGGTTAGGGTTTGGTCCCGGTGTTGTGCGGTCCCAAAATTTTCCCCGGAGACATTGAGGTCTGCCAACTCAGGTCCCGGTGGCAAGTCCTCCGTGTCTCCCCACCATTACACTCAGTGGGGTTGTCTCCCCTCTACCGCTGGAGCAGTGGTCACCCCTACCGCCGGCCCTTCAGACTCGGGCTCCCAGGGTTCTGGCCTTCCAGCGGTATCAGGCCACTCTACTAGGGTCACCCCTGTCTCGGGTCCCTCAGATACCTTTATTGCCGGCCACAGCGCCGGAAAACCGGGAAGTCCCTCCCAAGTATTAGTTCGTGTGGGAGTTTAGTAGCGACAGCCACCTCGTGGGTCCACCTACCAGCCGCTGTGGACAAAGTCACTAGTGCAGTGGGATAGTCTTTCAGGTCTCCGTGGATGCACAGGACCCCGACTTTACGGCCAGTATACTCCGCAGGCCGTACAAGTGCAGCCCTTACCAGGGAGACTAAACTCCCGGAGTCCAGCAGAGCCACCGCCAGAGAGTCTCCCACCTCTACCTGACACAGGTGGTTATGGTCCTGCACCTCACGGGTGCCAGTTGCGCACAGCTTCCGTGCATACAGGGAGTGACGACCCCGTAGTTCATATCCATCGGCTCATCCCGATGCGGACAGTCGGCCCTGATGTGGCCTGGCTCCTGACACCTCCAGCATACCACGGGAGGCGGACTCGCAGGGGGTATATTCCGGGCAGGCCGCTCTGTCGCCGGACGTCGGAACTGGGGCAGAGGCCTCCGGGGTTTGACTGACCCCTTCCCGCAAGAGTCCCCTGCAGGTTTCTGGTGGCCTCGTAGCGCTCCACCAGGTCGACCATCTCCAGGGCATTGGTGGGCGATACCTGGCCGATCCAGTGCTGGAGGGGATAAGGCAGGGCCCTCCAAAAGATGTCCGCCAACAGTCGATCCAGCATGGCAGTGGGACTTAGTAGATCGGGCTGCAGCCACTTTTGCAGCCTGTGCAGCAGATCGTAGAACTGCGGCCTAGCGGGTTCAGTCGTTTTAAAGTCCCACTGGTGGACTCTTTGGGCGCGGACCAGCACGTTCACGCCCAGTCTGGCTAGGACCTCTCCTTTCACAGTGTCATAATCTGCCGCTTGGTCATCCGACAAGTCGAAAAACACCTGCTGGGGTCCGGAAGCCAGGAACGGAGCGACCACCTCAGCCCACTGGTCACGGGGTAACTTTTCCCTCACGGCGACCTTCTCAAAAACCGCCAGGTACGTCTCAACGTCGTCTGCGGGGGTCATTTTTGGGATCGCCGCACGGACCGCTTTCCGGGCATCTTGGACGTGGTGGGACGCTCCTGCCGCCTGTAACGCCATCACATGTTGTAGCAGTAGTTGGTTGGTCTCCCGCTGCTGCACGTTAGCCTCTATGAGAGCCTTCACAGCAGCCTCCATGTTGCCAGAAACTCCTGCTTGCAGCTTTGCTGGCTTAATATATTCCATACACTTTAGAAAAACAAAACTTCGGCGTTCACGCCAGCCTCACTGCGCATGCCCGCATCCGACACCAAATGTGGGGAGTCGCTCTGGTAGACAGCGGTGCGGGTGCAGTTTAGAGGCAAAACAAGGAGTCCAGATTGTGCAACAAACAGTGTTTTATTCACACTTGCACACAAAATGAAAAACAGTCTCTTGGTGACAGTTCACACACAACGGAAATAACGTAGCCAAACAAAAACAGTCCAACACAGGTTCAGTCACCTGGGAGGTGTAGGTGCAGGTTCGCACCACGCTGTCGGCCCAGCCGCAGGAGAATCCAGCTTCAGGTAGCCAGGAACACAACACCTCCTTACTGAGCTCTTCCCTCCAGGACAGAGAACTCCCAGCCCTGTTAGCAGCTCCAGGATAATCACACTCCCCAGACACAGCTGCTGGCTGCGTTTTATATCCAGCCCAAAACATGGACTGGACCGTGGGGAGCAGCCACCCACCCTACTCTTTAGCTGCTCCCAGTAAGAGCCGGCCCGGATCGGCTTTGCAGCCATGCTATTTAACAAAGTCAAACAGCACTAGCTGCTGCAGACAAAAACCCGGCTCTCACCTCACCGAGGCCAGCAACCTCGGTGACACGTACCTGCCATCACATATGACACCTTGCACCTTACCACAATATATATATATATATATATACACTACAGAGGACAGTATACTGTATATAAATATATATATTACAGTGGATGATATATTTTATATATACTACAGAGGACAGTATACTGTATATATACTACAGAGGACAGTATACTGTATATATATATATATATATATATATATATATATATACTACAGAGAACAGTATACTGAATATATATACTACAGAGGGCAGTATCCTGAGTATATGTACTACAGAGGGCAGTAACCTGTATATATACTACAGAGAGCAGTATACTGAATAGATATACTACAGAGTACAGTATACTGTATATATACTACAAAGGACAGTATACTGCTACAGAGGGATCTGAATAGATTGGAGGCTTGGGCAGAGAAGTGGTAGATGAGGTTTAACACTGACAAATGTAAGGTTATGCATATGGAAAGGAATAATGCAAGTCACCCTTACATACTAAATGGCATATTTCCCAAGTTTAGTAAATTGTAAGAAGGGACAACATGTGCGGCGTGCATATTTTTTTCATTCTAGGCCACGCCTCTAACTCTGCCCAAAGCATAAATATACCCACCGAGCCCCCTTAATGCACCCACATAGATAAATATACCCGCCCAGCCCTCTTAATGCACCCTCACAGTAGTAGTGCCCATTAGTGGCGTAGTGTGGTGGTAGGGGGTCGAGGGTGCGTTGCCCTGGGTGCGAAATTGCAGGGGGCACCAGACAGTTCAATGAGGGCCATGGTAGCCTATGGCTCCCATCCCCTCTGTTCTGCCTCATAGGCCTGAAGCCTATGAGGCAGTAAAATTGTGCAAGAGATTGTGATATCACTGTGACCTCCTGCATCGGGTTTCTCAAGATGATGTGATGAAGCAGCACAGGAGGGCATAGTGATGTAGTGATGTAATTATATATACTAATAATACATAGTGGACTATTATATATACTAATAATACAGAGGGGGGCATTATATATACTAATAATACAGAGGGGGCCATTATATATACTAATAATACAGAGGGGCCCATTATATATACTAACAATACGGAGGGGGGCATCATATATACTAATAATACAGAGGAAACTATTATCTATACTAATAATACAGAGGGGGCCAATCTATAAACTAATAATACAGAGGGGGGCATAATATATACTATTAATACACAGGGGGGCATTATATATACTAATAATACAGAGGGGGGCATTATATATACTATTAATACAGAGGGGACAATTATATATTCTAATAATATAGCTGGGGCCTCATATACAGTATATACTATCCATACAGAGGGCATTATACATATGGGCCCTAAGGGGGATGTGGGGTATATTTTATCTAGTGGCACTACAGGGGGTATTATGATACAGAGTACACTATAGAGGGTCATTATAGCAGTGGGTCTTTATAAATACTGGGGCTACTACAAGTGTCTTTATAAATACTTGAACCACTATAGGAGGCAATATAACTACTGCAGACACTATTATTACTATTATTACTACTGTGGGCCCTTATAGGGGTGCCTCATAAAGAGTAGTTACTGCTGGGGGCACTATAAGATGCTTTAATTCTACTAGGGGCCCTATGGGGGCATTATTAATATTGGAGGTGCTGTGGGGGCATTATTATTGAGCACAATATTAAGGACATTCCCACACTGGCCCACACTGCTGCTGCTCGGCCCCAGACTTCAGGTCAAACTGTGTTCTGAATTCTAGGGCCTCCCACTCATCTACTACATTATTTGTACTCAGAGAGTTATCACTGTGTTATCTGTGGTGTTACATAGGACTGCTGGTGGCATCCAAAAGCGTGTCCACAGGTTGGGGGGTTGGGGGGGAGGTGCAATACTTAGGTTACCCCGGGTTCTGGCAACCCTGTCGCGGGTATAAAGCGCAAAAATGCTTTATATACAAAAAAAAAACAAAAGAAAGGATCAAAGGGAAAAATACCAAAGTTATTGATCCTATTGAGGAGAGGGCGACATAATAACCTCTCAGCTCGTTTGCGAGAACCTTAATTATTTTGTGCAACTAGAAAGGAAACAAGGTACCATCATCTATGCAAAAATATATGTGAGTTTATTATACATAAGTGCTAGATACAAAACCAATGATACAACCTATACAAAGATAGATAATGCAATATAATACCACTACCTTCAAACAATACTGAATATCGCCAATCAATGCAATGATATGCAACAATCCAAATTAAAGAAAAATACCCCTTTCTATCACCTTTTAACCAATTGAGGTATATGGCGGCACTATAAATTTTACCAGCTCGGTATCAGGCTAGGGAATAACAAAGTTCCCAAGGACTAGGTATCAATGTCTGATGCTCCATTACCAATATGCATCTTTGCTAAGGGAATGATCAGACTTGATCAGGAGCCTTATCAATTACAGATCCACAATTGGGGATCTTTGACTATATACCGGGCTAAGTAACTTATCAATACCGCAAGCAATAAGCAAGATATACGTTACCAAGGGTCAAAAGGTGAGTAGGGCTCCGGAGGGACGGTCAGCTCTCTAGAGGGTTCCCGGGATCTCGGATCAAATCCACGTGTCTGTTTAATCCTTTGATTGTAGTTTTTTCTTTTTCTCTCTGGACCCCCTCTCATACCGTCTATGATTAATATTCACAGACTTATCAAAAGCATACACCCTTTTAGATAACGGTCTTCCAACCAAACCAGAGGGTGTGCACATATGGTAATGATACTATGAGATCATACATTACCCAAAATATTTTGTGGTGAACGTGTTATGTTACCTGCCGATACCTAGGCGGCAATGTTGTATAAGCTATAAATGTGAAGCTTTTAAGAGTTAACTTTATAAAATGTGACTCCATGTTATTTGTTAAACATGCAGCACCTGGGACATACGTCAGAAGGGATGTGTACCCCCTACACTTGAAGCAATTAAAAACCCAGATTCCCATAAACTAGTCCGATTGTTTTCATAAAACAAATGTGTGGGTTTTGGGTCTCACGGATGCTTCGACTATGAAAACAGCACAACTTCTCTGAGTAACTCCTCATTATAGGAATCCAATTTAGAATATTTTCTTTTATACTCCCAGGAGTATACGCTTCTAGTGATACACACACAGGATACATACATATATATATATATGCTAATACACAATGATAATGTGTAATGTGTAAGCAATATATGTGTAGCAATATAAAACAATACGTATGTGATATATCGATTGACTTATGTGAAAAACTAAATATAATCAACACATAAAATAATAGGATTATATGTTTGCTTTGTTAGTAACCCTCATTATAGAGGCATGCCAGGAAGCATCCCCCATCCCGGTGCAGAGCCTAGGACAAGGTGACATTACTCCCTTAGATAGGCACACATCTGCCAGGCTGAACCTTGAAACATGTAATGTTTTTCTGTAACGAACAAACTTTAGCTTAGCCTGTCTCTTAAAGGCAATGAGCTTCCATCTTGACTACAATAAATGGATATCAATATATATATATATATATACCTATGAAAAGGCATGACAAATTCCCCCTTCATTACAGCCTAAACCAACACAGTCAATTGGATTAGGTTGGAATGTCCAAGAGGGCTTTTCATACGGATCCTTCAAGGATCATAAGTCTGACAAATGTTTCTTTTGATTTTCCATCTCTGCATGGATACTTAACAAGTTCCTTTTCAGCGAACCAATCTCAAGTTCCAATGTCTTAATAGAGATGGAATTGGCAATTGTTACACCGGTGGCAACAACAGCACCCACAACGCCAAAGATGATGGCGGCTACAATCGCAGAAATGAACCTCTTTGGCCTTTGATTTGTAGAAAACTATTCCCTGGTCAGGGTCTTTCTCGCCTGTTCCAGGATCTGTGTAATCCGTTCTTGGGAATAACCGATGTGTGCTTGATACCATGACTGAATCTCCGGCGTCAGGATTTCGGATACGTTGAACTGTCTTTCAACGAAGGTGCGTGGATCCAGACTGATGTAGATCTTCTGGGACAGGACCCTCTTGTTCGTCAAGATGAACCCCGCAGTATCCTGCAGCATAATCCCGGATGAAGGGCCTGGTACAGCAATCGGCTCAACGTGGAACTCCTTCCCCAAGATCAGAATGGCGTAGACAACAGCGATAACTCTCGACGTCATCTTGCCTACAAAATATTGTATGACAAATATAAATATACACATTTTCCACTTTTTATTCTGCAAGAAAAGAGTTTATCTTACCATATACCTCAATTGATATTGGTCCTTTTGTTGAACAGAACAAGTTCTCATTCAGAAGTGAGTTAAGAGATAGTTAGTTACAGAGGAAACACACATGAGGATTGGTTAGTACACTTGTTTGTTTATACAATACCCATCCTGGGTTTCCGTCTTTAGCTGGAACCTCAATATCTCTTCACCTCTCTTCATCCAACTCCTTCTATTTCACGAAGTCGTGAGCTAGGATGACAAACTCGTAATTGATTAATATGCACCCATTTCTCCACAAACTCATCCCCCTTAGGAATTTTGATTTTGTAGACCACAGGTGACAATTTGTCAATGACGACGTATGGTCCTTTCCAAGAAGGCAAAAATTTCCTTTCCTTCACCTGATCCCGGGCAAAATTATACAGATAGACCTGATCGGAAATTTGATATTCCTTCTGAGTCGTCCTTAGATCGTAGTAAGTTTTAGTGCCCACTGCTGCTTTTCCATGTTCCTTTGGGCAAGCGCAAAAGCGTGTTGAAGATGCTTGCGTAAGTTTTCCATATATTGATGAGAAGTTGAAGCGTTTATCAAGTTGTAGTCCGTTGTCCGGTAGAGTAAATGCTGGGGTAGCACCATCTTCCTGCCCGTAAGCATTTCAAAGGGAGAAAGTCTGGTTGCTGTGCTCGGGGTGGCCCGGATGGCCATCAGGACCAAAGGCAGTTTGACATCCCAGTCCTTACCGGATTCGTTGACAAACTTCTTTAAAATATTGACAATGGTCTGGTTGTAGCGCTCCACTCCACCACTAGAGGCTGGCCGGTAAGCTATATGAAGTTTCCTCTTTACTCCCAGTATCTCCCACATCTTTGACATGACCTCACTAGTGAAATGACTCCCACGATCGGACTCGATGCGTTGGGGAAGACCAAACCTGGAAAATACGTGGTTAATGAGTAGAGAGGCACATACACTTGAGCTGCATGATTTGCAAGGCAGACATTCCACCCATTTTGTAAATAGACAAGTTACGGTTAGCATGTATCTATTGCCTTTTGATGAAGTTGTTACTGGTCCGATGAAGTCGATCTGGATGTCAGACCATGGCATGGACATCCCCCTTTTCATAAGCGGTGCCCGGTGAGTGGGTGCTTGCGGTTGAAATTGAGGGCAGATTAGACATCCTTGACAATATGTGCGAACATCTTGTAACATATGTGGCCAATAAGCATAGTCCCGTAATAATTCGTACGTTAACTTTTCACCCCGGTGGCCAGCTGTTGGGGCATCGTGAGCATGTTGTAACATTAAACCTCGGTATGCTGCTGGCACTACCCATTGTGTGATACCGTTCTTCGAGGTCCTTATCAACAATCCATCCTGTAACGAGAATTGGGACTTACCCTTCATCAAAATTCGCAACTCTTCTTTACCTGCACAGTCTTTCACGGTTATGGGACAATTCTGTGGATCCTCAATGTGTTTGTAAAGACGCCAATAACCGGATCCCCCTTTTGGCTCGCGATGAGATCCTCACTAGGGGTATCTTGACTCCATTGAGCCACATTGGCCTCATTTTCCTTCCGTGCTTGTCTCCTTGTTGTTGCATCCACTTGGATGGTCCCCATGAGGTCATCAACATCAAAGACTTCTCCATCTAGGGCAGCTCTCTTGGCGAGGGAATCTGCTAGATCATTTCCTTCTTTATCCACCCCTGGATGTTTTGAGTGACCTCTTACCTTTTTCCAGTAAATGGTAAGACCGTGGGCGGTGACCATTTCGTCGATCCTGCAAAACATTTTACCATGTTTAACTGGCTTGTTGTTGCTCCTTACCATGTTAGACCTTTTCCATCCTGGTAAATACTCCACAAAGCTGTTGCGAATATATTCCGAATCCGTGATTATGACAAACTCCCTAACATCATTTTCAATAGCCATTTGTACAGCTCTGTACACAGCGGTGAGCTCCGCGACCTGGCTACTTTTGGAGCCAATTTTGTATCCCACGGACAAATCATGGAAGATATTGTTCCACGCAATCCCGATACCTGCAACCAATGTGCGTTCAGTTCCTGAATCTGTATGGAAAGAACAACCGTCAATATAGACACACGGTAATGATTGGCAATACTCCTCTTCGTAAGATTTATATGGAGATGAAACTTGCTCCTCTAGGAAATCATTTTCCGGTATCTCACCTCTATGTTCCACATTAGTACAATCGTGGAGTTCAGCTAGTCCTTGAGCGACTGGATTCTTATTGTTTTGTTTGTACCTGATTTCCAGTGGCCATCCCATTAAGGACATTGTCCAGGCGGTTATCCTGCTGTTTGACAGATTTCCATCCTTGATTCTGTCACTTTGCAAATACTGCAGTGGTTGATGTGCAGTTTCCACAATGATCTTTTCGCCTTGGATAAAGCTCCTGAAATATTGCAAAGCCCACACTGTTGACAGCAATGCTTTTCACAATCATTGAACTTTACCTCAACCGGTGACAAGGATTTGCTGGCATAGGCGATGACCTTGTTTAGGTGTTCCCGTTTCTGGAAGAGAACTGCACTCACGCTTTTGTCTGTGAAGCCAGTTTCAATGAAGAAAGGTTTCCCACCTTCAGGGTAAGCAAGGCACGGAGCTTGAGTAAGTCTGGTTTTGAGTTCGATCACAGCTTGTTCATGACGCTCACTCCATTCCCATTTCACTCCTTTCTTCAGCAACTGTAAAAGAGGTTTCGTAATTTCGGCATAATTATCTATGAACTTACGTGAATAATTCATCATACCCAAGAAGGATCTCAACTCCTTGGGATTTGCAGGTGACTTTGTATTGATCACTGCCTCCACTTTCTTCTTCTGTGGGTTGATCCCATCAGCGGTGACTTCGTGACCTAAAAAGTTAACCTTGGTACGACACCATTGAGCCTTCTGCAAGGAAAGTTTGACACCAGCTTTTCTCAGCTGGGTTAGCACATGTCTCAGTTCTGCAATGTGTTCCTCAAAGGTTGTGCTTTTAATCAGGATGTCATCCACATAAGATAAGGTACCCCGTTCAGCGGCATCAGGCATCGCCTTATGCATGAACACAGCGAACTCGTGACCTGCATTAATGTACCCGAAAGGTAATCGGGTCCATGCAAACTGTTGTTTTCCAAATGTGAAGGCCAGTTTGTATTGATCCCTCTCGTCCACCTTAATTGTCCAATATCCTTGCGCACAGTCCAGAGCAGTGAAAATTTTTGATCCCTGTATTTGCGCCAAACACTGGTCAATATATGAGTACGGGCCATCCGGACATGTATACGCGTTTGTTCAACTGCCTAAGGTCCGAACAGAGACGAAATTGACCATTGGGTTTGAGAATCCCAATTATAGGATGATTGAACGAACTATGTACCGGGCGGATGATGCCCCGCCTTTCCAAGTTCTTGACGATTTCCGATAGTGACTCGTAAGCCGCCAGCGGAAGTCGGTACTGTTTTACATACACAGGGGTGCATTGGGATCTGTTTGGATTCTTGCCACATGTAGGTTGGTTTCGCCACAGTCATAAGAATCCTTAGCAAACATGTCCTGGAATTCTGCGAAAAGCCCCTTCAATTGTAGACGCTGCGACTCACCAGCGCATGCGTCGGCGATGGAGATTTGCTCTTCCACCCGTTCCTGAAATTCCGGGAAAATCTCAGGCTGACTTAACTCATAAGCTTCCTCAAGCTCACTAGTTAAATCACTTTGGGCATCACGTACCTTCTTTTCTCCTTGTTGACATGACTCGTACTCTTTTCACTGATCTCCTGGTTGAAAACCAATGATGTTTCCTCGATATGGCATGTACCTTCTTTGGAGCTGAAAGGATAAACAGAGTGGACATTAAACAACCCTTCCGGTGTTGAGGTAAAGCACTGTTCCACTACCTGTTCTTCCGTTAGGTACTCCTCAGGAATAAGTCCAATGACATCATTTTGGAATCCAAAAGTGTAATACTCTGAATCCATAGCCAGACCGATTATGGTGTCCTTTTGCAAGGATATGCTATGGGAGGCCATATTGTGGATTACCATGTGCAATGGATCCTGATGGATGTTTATCACAGGAGTGGGCCTTACCCTCAGGCCAAGTTGCTGCATCCGGTTGGACAGACATATTAGGGCATCCGCATTCTTCAAATTTTGTCCCCTTTTCACTTGAATGGGAAGAAGAAATGGTTTGCATCCCTCAGGGATTTTAACCTCATCAGCAACCATGATACTTACAGCATAGGGCATCTGTTGCCCCCATCTCAAGAGCCTGCTCATCATCCTGGAACTCTTCCGGGTTTCCAGGTAGCCTGGACCATAGGGTGTTGTTGACCAGATCAATCTGCACAGCAAATCGGTGTAGAAGGTCGTTACCTAAATACATCTGGTACCGTGGTTCATTCAGCACGAAAAACAAGTGTTCTGTAGTTTTATCTCCTATGGAAATAGACAAAAGACATCTTGCAACCACATTATGACTCTGAGAATCTCCGTCCAGATCATGAACCCATTGGTCCTGTGGCGAGGACACTTTTATCACTTTTGGGTTGGCGACCTGTTTCAAAAGGCTTAGGCTTATATAACTGGCTTCGGATTTCAGATCCAATTTGGCGTACTTCACTCGGGCTATGTTGTTCACCTGTGTGGGAATCAACAAACTGTCATTGACCTTCTCAATCCGTACCAGGGCTTGAGTATGCTTGGTCAGGTCCGCGATTTCTTCACTTCCCCCTTTAAGAGAAATGGTTAATGCATCTCCATCCAAGGTTACCTTTTCAATCCTGTCCTTCTGGATGGTGATGGTGTGAGCGGTACCATTGACAGCTTCCTCGAGTTTACCATTCTTCAGGATCGTAACATCAGGTGTTTGATTGTTCCTAAAATGAACTTCAACAGAATTAAGCCTTTCCTCGATTACATGACAACTACGTTGGGGTTGCGCATTGCAAGAGTACTCATAGGCAATAGGTGCCTTCACCTGAGTCCAAACTGCTTCATTGATGAAGTCTACAATGGAACTCAACCTTTTCAGGAGGTCGATTCCAATGATCAGCCGATCATTGGGTAGGTCCACAACCAATGTGGGATGTTTAAATGTCTTTTGCCAATCCTGAATGTTAACCATGATGTACCTCTTACCTGCAAAGTGTCTCCACCTACACTTATCAAAGAGCCATCAAACGACTTTAATCTTGGCTTCTTCGCTGTCGTATCCAGCACCTGTTGGAAATAACTGTGTGACATTATGGTGGCTTCTGACCGGTATCAATCAAACCCCTGATTGGTCCGATAAGCTCATCTTGTAAGTAAGCATCAACGAAATATCGTCCTTCAATCTGAAATAAATCACATAAGAAATTAGGATGATCACTCATATGATTCTTTCTGAGGGTTTGACCTTTCTGCAGCGTTGTGACCTTTGAAGAATTCTTCACATTCCTCCTGCACGGGGAAAGAGCAGAGACAGCCCCCACCCTCGGGGACGCTGAATCACTTCACAGCTTACAGACGGCAGCTCAAGGCTGGATGCCGGTATCACAGGATCACTCCCTGAAGCAGATGCATCATTGCAGGGATCAACAGGATTAGACTGCAAAATAGACAACATGTTATACATCCCCTCCCGGCCCCACTTTTAGGGTCAGGAGCACTGCAAGGCAGGATACGGTTAGTAATCACATTTGAGTTTTCCACAACCATTTCAGTAACCTTGCATTGGCCTGAGCTCTGACCCTGCCCTGCCTGCTTTACGGGGCAGAGCTGGGACCCGGGGCCTTCCCTAAAAAAACTCAGGTTGTTTTCCTGGGGAAACCTGGGACAACTTACTCACAGCGTCACTTAGCTTGGCCACTTGATCTGCCAGCTGATCAAGCCGACTGCTTGGTTTCTGTTTGTTTTGGTCTTTTGGTGCGCCCTGATTATTGGCGGGTGACCTACTCCTAGGGGAGTAGAGGGTGCAGATTTAGATTCCCTCTGTTGTCTGGGCCTGTGATTCCAGCGCCTGTATCCTTGGGGACTCCTATTGTAATATGGACGGTAGTTAGACCTTGCAGCACCAGGGTTATCCCCTCTGATCCTTTGGAGTTACGGGGCTCTGACTGTTTGGGTCCTACCTGCTGTTGCTGGGATTGAGGAACAGGTCCTGTAGACTGAGGGAATTTACGTGGCTGCGTTTCAAATCCCAGGTTGGGGTTTACCTTAACCTCTGCCACACTCTGCCCTGGGGACCTTTTTGATCTCTTCTCACCTGTAGCATGACATTCACTGATATTATACAGTGCGGTGGCAGCCGTCACCAGCCTGTCTAAGGGAGCTTCAAGATCCAGATCTCTGGCTAAGCTGAGTTTGATCTGGGTCGGCATAGCATCATAGAACAGCTGTTTAAACTCTTCAGATTCCCAATTTGGGGACCTATATGCTAATCCATAGGCATTTTTAAGGATGGAGAGGAATTCTCGGGGGCTTTGATTGGGCCTGCATGTGAGACTATAAATGTCACGTTTTGCGGCAGTAATGGTTCGGTATGGCCCAAATTCCAATTTAACCTCATGAGCGACATCTTGCCAGCTCTGAATCCCTCTGTCCCTAAAGGAAATAAAGTAGTGGCGATATCTATCTTCAAATGCCCATGGCAGGAATCTGATCCTGTCAGCATCAGAGTACAATTTTAAAGAATCCATAGTGGATTCATACAGTTCTAAGTGATTTGCAATTTGCGATGAACCCTTTTTAGAAAATTTAGGCACAGTGGCATTTAGAAATTTTATGATACTTGAGGAGCTCTGATCCTTTTCTGAACACTGAGGATTTTTCCTCTAGAGACCACCTTGGTATATGATGGTCGCCTGGGACCTCTGTCCCTCCTGGGGGCAGACTCATACCTGCTCGGCAGGGAGTAAGTCACATGCCTCTCCACATCACTGTCAGTATCACATACACTGCGATCGCTTCCATCAGACACACTTGGCACAGGTGATTTAACCCTAATGTCTCTCTTCAGGGGAATATGTGGAGACACAGTTCTAGGGGCTTCCGTGTTGCTGGCGCCTAGTAAGGCTGTTACAGTCTGGAAGGCCCTACTTAACTGGGTTAATGCCTCCTGTGTGATCATGCCATCACTTACAGGTGGCTTGGGGTCTTGGATGGAGTCTGCTTTAAGAGCATGTGATGACATGTCTATATGCTGGGGCATAAGAAATGGGGGTCAGAAGATCCCACAGCATTAGGCGGATCCCTTTCAGCATCGACTACATTATGGGCTGATTCGCCTGTTTGCTGAATTTTTGAATACCGGAGATGTAACTCTTCTAAATCGCGTTTTGCTTTTTGATACGCATCATGACTGTGATCAAGGTTGTATTTTAAGTCCTTGATCGTGTCCTCTGCAGACTTTAGTTCTACTTCTAGCTGGATTATATGAGACTTTGTTCCCGTTATGGTCTCATGTCTCTTTTCTGAGAGAGAACTGACAGCCAATAGTGCATATAAAACAGGTGGCAATGCATACAATAGGTATTGGTCCCTTTTGGAATTATCGGTTGCGAGATCCATATATGTCAGGTATCTTTCAACCATGCCACCTAACTTCCACACATCACTACGTTCTTCCATAGCTCTCATTTGCATCTCATTAATCCACTCACTCATTTCCTTGTCCACTTTAAACCGGGAATAAATATATTTTATAATCTTTTGGATTAACTGCTCCGGGTAAGATGAACTATCTGCTGCAGCATGGCCATCACCCGCATCACTGCCTGCTGTACTCATGTTTCTTGATCAATAATCAATACACAGATAATAGCAACAATCTGGCTAGCCAAGGAAATGTGGAAACTTTCACTATTTGCACAAATAATCAAAAAGTTAACTCGACATCTCGGTGGAAACCTCCATTATGTCGCGGGTATAAAGCGCAAAAATGCTTTATATACAAAAAAAAAACAAAAGAAAGGATCAAAGGGAAAAATACCAAAGTTATTGATCCTATTGAGGAGAGGGCGACATAATAACCTCTCAGCTCGTTTGCGAGAACCTTAATTATTTTGTGCAACTAGAAAGGAAACAAGGTACCATCATCTATGCAAAAATATATGTGAGTTTATTATACATAAGTGCTAGATACAAAACCAATGATACAACCTATACAATGATAGATAATGCAATATAATACCACTACCTTCAAACAATACTGAATATCGCCAATCAATGCAATGATATGCAACAATCCAAATTAAAGAAAAATACCCCTTTCTATCACCTTTTAACCAATTGAGGTATATGGCGGCACTATAAATTTTACCAGCTCGGTATCAGGCTAGGGAATAACAAAGTTCCCAAGGACTAGGTATCAATGTCTGATGCTCCATTACCAATATGCATCTTTGCTAAGGGAATGATCAGACTTGATCAGGAGCCTTATCAATTACAGATCCACAATTGGGGATCTTTGACTATATACCGGGCTAAGTAACTTATCAATACCGCAAGCAATAAGCAAGATATACGTTACCAAGGGTCAAAAGGTGAGTAGGGCTCCGGAGGGACGGTCAGCTCTCTAGAGGGTTCCCGGGATCTCGGATCAAATCCACGTGTCTGTTTAATCCTTTGATTGTAGTTTTTTCTTTTCTCCTCGACCCCCTCTCATACCGTCTATGATTAATATTCACAGACTTATCAAAAGCATACACCCTTTTAGATAACGGTCTTCCAACCAAACCAGAGGGTGTGCACATATGGTAATGATACTATGAGATCATACATTACCCAAAATATTTTGTGGTGAACGTGTTATGTTACCTGCCGATACCTAGGCGGCAATGTTGTATAAGCTATAAATGTGAAGCTTTTAAGAGTTAACTTTATAAAATGTGACTCCATGTTATTTGTTAAACATGCAGCACCTGGGACATACGTCAGAAGGGATGTGTACCCCCTACACTTGAAGCAATTAAAACCCAGATTCCCATAAACTAGTCCGATTGTCTTCATAAAACAAATGTGTGGGTTTTGGGTCTCACGGATGCTTCGACTATGAAAACAGCACAACTTCTCTGAGTAACTCCTCATTATAGGAATCCAATTTAGAATATTTTCTTTTATACTCCCAGGAGTATACGCTTCTAGTGATACACACACAGGATACATACATATATATATATATGCTAATACACAATGATAATGTGTAATGTGTAAGCAATATATGTGTAGCAATACAAAACAATACGTATGTGATATATCGATTGACTTATGTGAAAAACTAAATATAATCAACACATAAAATAATAGGATTATATGTTTGCTTTGTTAGTAACCCTCATTATAGAGGCATGCCAGGAAGCATCCCCCATCCCGGTGCAGAGCCTAGGACAGTGATGGGCAACGTGCGGCTCTCCAGCTGTTGCTAAACTACAACTCCCACCATACCCTGCAGTAGGCTGATAGCTATAGACAGGCTTTGCATGCTGGGAGTTGTAGTTCTGCAACAGCTGGAGAGCCGCACGTTGCCCATCACTGGCCTAGGACAAGGTGACATTACTCCCTTAGATAGGCATACATCTGCCAGGCTGAACCTTGAAACATGTAATGTTTTTCTGTAACGAACAAACTTAGCCTGTCTCTTAAAGGCAATGAGCTTCCATCTTGACTACAATAAATGGATATCAATATATATATATATACCTATGAAAAGGCATGACAACCCACAATATGCCACTGATGCCCACACTGTACCCCCTTCACTGTAGTGTCCAGATATGTGCACCTTTACAGTTTCTATGCCCAGATATGCCCCCTCACAGTAGTTATGCTCAGATGTGTGCCCCTTCACAATAGTTATGCCCAGATGTGCCCCCTCACAGTAGTTCTGCCAAGATATGTGCCTTCTCAGAGTAGTTATGTCCACTTGTGCCCCCTTAAAATAGTTATGCCAAGATATGTTCACCCTTCACAGTAGATATGCCAAGATGTGGCTCCTCAGAGTAGTTATGCCCAGCTGTGCCCCCTTCATAGTAGTTATGTCCAATTGTGCTCCCTCAGAGTAGTTATGCCCATGTATGCCCCCTTCACAGGAAGTAAAAAAACAAACAAACTGTGAATATGCACCTGGTTCTCTGATGATCTCAGCTCAGATGCTGGCGCTCCCTGGCAGCATCACGATGCTGTCACACATCGCACTGCTGTGTAGGGGGAGCCGAGGCTGATTCCTGATGTGTGACCACCTCGTGCTGCTGGGGAGTGCCGGAAGCTGAGAAGAATGGGAGAGGATGGCTCCCTGCTTCACCATTACAATCAGCTGACAGAGGGACATACCTTGGCTGTTCCAGGACATAGGGACAGCCACTGAAATCCTGGACTGTTCCGCCGGATCTGGTACGGTTGGGAGGCATGCTAAATGGTAAAACACTGGGTAACACTGACATGGAAAAGGACTTAGGACTTTTAGTTGCCAGTAAACTTAACTGTAGAAACCAGTGTCAGGCAGCTGCTGCCAAGGCCAGTAAGATAATGGGTTGCATCAAAAGAGACATAGATGCCCGTGATGAGAACATAGTCCTGCCACTTTACAAATCACTGGTCAGACCACACATGGAGGACTGCAGAGGCGGACTGAGAACCCTCAGGGCCCCCGGGCAAAATAAATCAAGGGCCCCCTTCCAGGCCCCACCCATGCCCTACCTCCAGCCACGCCCATGTTATACCTCCAGCCACACCTATATCCCGCCTCCACTACCTGGTCACACCGCCATCGTCAGTCCGCCCTGGAGGACTCTGTACAGTTCTGGGCAGGGGTGCACCTAGCCTTTCTGCTGCCTGATGCAAAAACTGAAATGATGCCTCAACCCCCCAATGCAAATTTCTTAATCTTACCCCTTCCCTCCAGCCCCACTGTTAAAGACATACTTGGAAAACATTACATATAGAGCTACAAAACATACAGGGTAACACAGCGCCACCTACTGTGCCCACTGTGCTTCCCAATACTATACTGAAGAAACAGATAATCCCCCTTCTGCTGCCCCCCTCTTGCCCCTACCCAGTGGCGTACACACAATCCATGGGGCCCCGGTGCAAAAGTGATCCATGGGGCCCCCTCCCCATCGTGGTCCCCCACCCCCAACCTGCCTCCACCCCCTGTACGCTAATAACATCCTCTATTGTGCTCCAGGCAGTAATCCCTGTATAGTGTCCCCAAAAATAATAGAATTGCCCCTACAGTGCTTCCTCAATAGCAACGCCCCATGCTGCCTCCATATAGTAATTTCCCCACACTGCCCCCATAGTAATTTGCCCCCACAAACACAGTTATTTCCCCACACTGCCCCCATACACTAATTTCCCACACTGACCCCATATATGTAATGTCCCCCACACTGTAGTTTCCCCACATTGCCCCATATAGTCCCCACATTTGCCCCCATAATTATTTGCCCCCACATGTCCCCCCACACCGTAGTTTCCTCAACACTGCCCCCCACACCGTGGTTTCCCCCACACTTTAGTTTCCCCCACGCTGCCCCTCACACTGTAGTTTCCCGTCATCCGTGTGTCATCCGCGTTCCGCATCCATTTTTTTTGCGGATCCCTTGGCAGGCACTTGGCAAAATTGTCAGCCTGTCTTTTGGTAAAATCTTTTGGGTCATGTCCGCTAAAAAAAACGGATGACACACGGAAAAACAACGGAAGGCAAAAATGGACATGGATCACTAAACAACGGAACCCCTTTTTGCGGACAGCATAAAAAAACTGTCGACTCGTGTGCATGAGGCCTTTAAAGAAGTCTCAGCAAATAAAGGTTGTGATTTGCCTAATGAAATGTTGCACTTGCACATCGGTTTTCAAAATTTCTGCTTGCCGTCATTCAACAGGAACCTTGATTGTTTACTCCCAGGGGACACATCTGCGATGCACATACTGTAATGAACCGTGCACCTGTGCCATCACATCAGCGGGAGAGAGATTTGCATTAATTGGAAGTAAGCAATGAATGACAGAAAGCAGAGATGTTGAAAACTTTGAGGAATTGCTACAGAAAGTATATTGGAAACTTGTATAACGTTGCATAATACAAATAATATGATTTTTTTTGGTGCTAACATCAGAATACCTCGCGCATTTTCCTTCAAGGATGCAGCTTCTTGGGCTAATCTTCTTCATAAATAAATCAGAAATGATAGAGAGAGAAGACAGTGGATAAAATACGGCAGGACGGACGAGTGCGGGTCTCCGGAGGCCGCCTTCTAGGTCATTGTATAATTGCTTCATTCACTTTAGCTCTGTTAAAACTAATGAGTTATGTTCAGAGAATAAACAGAAAAGACAGAGGTGGAGGATGCGCCATGTAATCTGCGAGACGTCTGTTTATTGAGGTGATGTGTATGATCTAGGGAAGAGCGAACCCGTGGAAGTTCGGGTTCGGACGAATTTCAGGTCAAAGTTCAGGTTCGGGACCCGAACGTGACCCCGAAGTCAATGGGAACCCGAACTTCACTTTGTTATTTTCTGTTATAACATGGTTTTATGGGAAAATAATAGCATTCTTCAGACAGAATGCAAAAAAATTTGTCTATTTACAGGTTAAAAAACACAAAACCAACTCACCTGTTCCATTTGATCGGGCTGCAGCAGTCTCTTCTATCTTGAATCAGTAGGACCTGCCAAAGGACCTGCTATGTGCGGGATGACGGACCTGCCAAAGGACCTGCGATGTGCGGGATGAAGTCACTGCACTCTACCACGTGGTTTGCAAAGTGATGTCATCCCACACACCGCAGGTCTATTTGGCAGGTCCTACTGAATGAAGATAGAAGAGACTGCTGCAGCACAATCAAGTGGATGAGGTGAGTTTTTTTTTTAACCTGTAAATGGCCAAATTCTTTTGCATTCTGTCTTAAGAATGCAATTATTTTCCGATATAACCAGGTTATAACAGAAAATAATAAAATCACCCAAACACCGAACCCGGACTTTAGTAAAAAAAAGTTTGAGTTCGGGTCCGGGTACCCAAACTCGCAAAGTTCAGTACGAACCCGAACTTTGGGTTCATCCCTGGAGACCTTTTCTACAGACCCCCCAGTTACTCGCTGGGTTCCAGCTCCATTGATGCCGTGCAGGCTCTGTAAGTCCAAGTCACATCAATATCAGGTTTGGCCACTGCAGCCAATGCAGCCACTGCAGCCAACGTGACTGGTGGTTATGTGTCACCCATGTGTCATGTCAGTGGGTCACATGATGCATGGTGGACTTATCGCTGCTTCGGCCGGTCATTTAAAAGGACCCTTAGAGAAGGGAGACTTATGTTATTAACCTAAGTACGCTCTGTTCAAATTACATCAAAGTATACCCTCAAGACTATCACTAGACACTGTGCTGCAGACCATCATGATCAGAGTATTAGTACCCCCTGCAGGCAAGGTACTCCCTGGGGTACACATATGCAGCAAGGCCCGGAGGAACAGATCAGGGGATGGTAGTGGTAGTGGCTCTAGCTGTATCAGATAATTACAGTGGAAATCTTCACAATGATTCTCCCTAGGGCCCGGCTATTGTTAGGAGGGCACACCCTGTCTTTCTTGGGGGTACACCCTTATGCTGGGGCTTTTGCCTGATGGTTGTTGGGGTACCCTTGGTGTTAATGGTTTGTATGTGGGCAAGGCAGGAGATGTAGGTGCTGTGGCTGGCGAATGATGCTGGAGTCAGTAACCAGGCCAGTTGTAAAAAATGATGTAAACTATAGAAGGCTTTTGGCTTCATTTAAAGTCTAACAATGCTAGGGGTTGTAGTTTTGGAGTTGGGGACCATTGCTTAAGTATAGGAGGCCTGGGTATTCCCATGCTTTTCATTTTTATCCCTTATCCATTATGAATATTTATCATTAGTGAGATAAATCTTATCTGACGCTTACTGTGGAGCTGTGTAAATATAGTTTCTCCATAAAAATATTTGTCTTACATTATACGACCGTTAATAAAGTTTACAATTCTCATTTATCAAAGCCGTTATGTGTAGAAGCATTATAGAGAACTGCTCGGGAAATAGAGTGCATAAAAATGGGAGAAAATATGATTTAATTTTTTGTTTGCTAAATTGCATTATCAATAAACGATTACAAATATTTTGGAAGATTTTTTTTATTATTCCTTAAACGGGTTCTCTGGATTAGAAAACCTTTTTTGAAATATGCTATTAGGACATTTTTAGTTTCAGGACCCTCAGCTAATATCTGGAGTAGAGAACAGCTGCATAAAAGCATTTCTCACCCTGGAGGACTCGGCATCTCCCGCATTACACAGACAGTCCAATCATTTTAATGGGAACCGTGTAATGCCTCAATTCCTCCATGGGGGGTGGTGTAGAGAAATGAAGCACTTGTGCCAGGTTCCTCTACAGATTATAGCTAACATTGGAGGGAACCTGCCAGTCGACCCTTCTGCTAAAAATAGATTGTTTTGTATAATAAAGGAGCGACATACAATCAGACTCTGACTGGCCCACAGGGGAATAGGCGAATCCCCTGATGGGCCCCTGAGCAAGGTGAGCCCCTAGTTCCCCACCCTCTACACAAATTGCTCATGGCACTACATATTGAAAAGCAGCGTACACGATCTCCACCAGCCTATGTTCACATTAAAAACCAGGTAGATTATTTAACAAAATACCTAGTTTATTAATATAGATGCATCAGGTGGCTGAGATTACTTCTAGGCACAGAGGCTGGACGGCCGGTATTCTCTTTCCCCCAAGACTTGCCCTCTAAAAGTTACTGCAGGGGTCCCCATAATAATCTTGTAGCATCTTGAAAAATGTAACATAGTAGGCACACTCAAATCTGGATAAAGTTCTCAGAGTCACAAATGTATTATAAAGTAAGTTGTTTACTAAACAATAAGATAACAAAATACACTAATATCATAGCAGGGCCCTTGCTATTATACAATACGTTGTATCCTATAAATAATAATAATATAAAAGAGACATACCGTATTTTTCGCTTTATAAGACGCACCTGATGAAAAGATGCACTGTTATGGGGGGATATGTGGATGATGCACTGTTATGCTATGTGACTATACCTCCCCTCTTCCTTAAGAAGCATCCTGGTCCTGCAGTACATGGATGCATTCTTAAGGATCAGAGGGGTTATTGTCAAATTTAATATAAACACATACCAATAAACAACAATTATGGTTAAGTCCCTCAACAGTGTTTATATTAAATGAGACTATAACCCCCCTTATCCTTAAGAATACATGCATGTACTGCAGTACATGGGTGCATGCATTTCTATGGATGAGTGGGGTTATAGTTATATTTAATACCTATTTAATGTCCAGGTCTGCCCCTTCATACCCTGCTGTCACTGACCCAGGTGGAGATGGTCCAGGGGATAGCACAGCAGCCAGTAACACTCCCTCCCTTCTTCCTTCCTAATAGCAGTGGTGCGTGAAGACTGGCAAGAGTAAGCTGATTTGTGCATCTGGCGGAGCAGCAGTTCCCGCCGGCGATCACCACCAATCGGCAGTGCAGGGGGGAAGGAGAATAGCTATCCTCTCTCTTCCTCTGGAATGGACCCCGGCTGCAAATCAAGAAGGTGTGGGCTGGCGGCATTCAGATTCACTGATTGCTTCACTTCCTCTGCTGCCCGCTCGGCACTATAGCATACCTCACTGGAGCACCCGCCTGACCCGCGCTACAGCTTGCTACTGTTCGCCCCACACATCTTCTGCAATGCGCCGGCCACTAAGATTTCAGCACCTTTGCTTTAAAAGGGGG
This sequence comes from Bufotes viridis, assembly GCA_033119425.1. Classification (NCBI taxonomy): domain Eukaryota; kingdom Metazoa; phylum Chordata; class Amphibia; order Anura; family Bufonidae; genus Bufotes; species Bufotes viridis. The sequence goes on along the minus strand of CM065596.1, from coordinate 19,188,491 downwards.
GAATGAGTGCGTCTTATAAAGCAAAAAATACGGTAAGTCATGTGATCCTTTATAGTAAGTTTGTTGTCATAATAGATATAGAAAGAGGTTAATCCGATATTGGTAGTAGATCAATAATTAGTTGTTAGTGAGTCAGTCCGAATGTATAACTCTGTTTCATATATATCAGTCACTGGCCAGTAGATATATTGTGGGTACACAACAATGTCTACCAGTTTTTTATTGTTTACCCAAGATACATAAATATCTAATGAATACACCCGGAAGGCCGATCATTTTTGGAATTGGGTCCCTTACCTCAAACCTGTCCCAAGACATTGATAAAATGCTCCAACCTATGGTCAGACCCACACTGGATTATGGATGGATGTTAATTCATTATACACAATCATTGAACATCAACAGAGATTTACAGCCACACAACAAACCCCTCAAGATAATGGACTAATATCAATTGAACAGATCAATTTAATTGTGGACAGCATTAGTTTTATACTTTATCACAACTATTTATTTTATGATCAAGAGAGGGACCGCTATGGGTATAAGATTCGCCCCCAGCTATGCTAACATCTTTATGGCCCACTGGGAATGACAAACCATTGGACCTCAGGTGTTGTCACATCGACAATATATTTTTCATTTGGAAAAAGGCTGATGATGCTCTAGAAAAAATTCAGATGGAAATTAAAACGCATGTTTATGATTTAACATTTACCCCGCACATAAGTAAAACTCAAGTAGAATTCTTGGATCTCTTGATTTTTGTCAAGGAATCTAAGATCATATGCAGCACTTAAAAAATAGTTGTCCGAAATAGCTATACAGTATCTGCTACTCAAGCTGCCATCTTCCAAGATAGTTAATGAGTATTCCTACGGGTCAGTTCCATTGCTTAAAACGTAATTGTACTGAAAACACACAGTTTAAAAAGCAGGCTCAATCATTGGTTCAACTATTCAGTGTTAAAGATTACAGGCTCAATGGACAGGCTCATCTTTTTCAAAATTGAAAAAGAAAAATCAGAGGAGCACACTGTCCGGTTAATTCTGCCTTTTAATTTGCAATACAGAATAATAGAAAATATAATAAAAACAACATTGGCATAATTTATGTAATGACAAAATTATAGGTCCCTTATTAACTGAAATCCCACAAATCACCTACACTAAAGTATCTAATCTGGGCCAATAGATAGCGCCTTCTATAAAAAATATAGAGAAGGAGGGGAATACTATCTCAAATTGAATAGGCCTGAAAGGTTTTTTCTGGTGTGGGATTTGTGGGAATTGTAAGGACACCAGTTAAAAAAAAAACTGCGTCAGTCACATTGACTCAAAATATGTACAAATGGGAGATAAAGGAAGCACTGACATGTTCCTCTACGAATGTTGTTTATATTATTGAGTGTCCATGAAAGAAACAATATGTAGGACGTACAAAACGTTCGTTGAAGAAAAAGAGTAGCTGAACATATCTGCAACATTGGGACAGGTTATGAGAGACACTCCTTATCCAAACATTTTGAGAGACCTCATGCCAGCGATCCATCAGGTCTCTCATTTGTAGCATTAAAACAGATTAAACGTTGGAGAGGAGAGAATCAGTTGATGAGAAGGTCTCGAGCAGAATCCAAAATAATGTATGAGTTTATTACAATCAGCTCAGGAGATCTAAATGAGGAACTTGAATTATTAGTTTTTTTATAGTGTCAAGTGTGGGGGTGCCCTCCAGTGATGCAACAACGGAGTCAGGCTGTATTTCCAGCACTCTTTTGTCTCTTTGTCTCTATACTTGGTATAGAGATTGATTACAGAGATTTATACCAATGATTTATAATAAGTAATATATAATAGCATTATTTACATTAGAGATACCATTTTGGATGTATTTATATTGATTTTTACTGATTTTCAAACTTAGAATGCAAATTTGAAGATCAGTTTATCGATTGAGGATATTTTTGACTGATAGGTTGTGATAGAAGCAATAGATAGACTAGAAAGACAAAAAAACAACAACATAAAAATGCATGCAAATCGCATTGTCAAATATAATAGCAAATGTAAGTGTTATTGACAGATATTACCATAGAACACAATCTTTTAATGAAAATATGAGTTTTTTGTACATTTAAGTATATTTTTGGGGTATTAGACTTATTTATATTATACTCATATTGTAATCCTTGTCATGCTTTGATTAATTCTAGAAGAATTCCATGCCAACTGTGGTGATCCTTGTAAATATGCAGCTGTCTGACAAAATGGTTACTGCCACTGAGGAAGAAGTTTGTTAACTTCGAAACGTGTCTGGTGTAGTAACCACAATTTTACCACCATCATCCCCAAATACCAGTCTGAGTCATCCAGTAATCGCACGATGCAATCAGCGAGGATCCGCTAGCCATGCACGGTATTTATAACAAGCTGACTACGCTGACCAAAGCAGCTATACCACGTGGGACACTCTGAGATCAAGCGGCCAGACTACGTGAGTGTGTCGGTGAGCTAGACACTCCAATCCACTCTGGCCCCATGGATTACTGGATGGTTATACAGTACTCCTCGGGTCATTTGTTTCAATGTTACTGGGTGAACTCAATACCAACATCTTTGTCTTTCCTAGGCACGTATCCTCCATCTTGATTTTTAGAGTAAAGCATTCAATCGTTAAATTGTTTTCCGATTAAATCCATTTATTTTTATTTTTGAACAGGTCCATTTTCACCAGATCTTTGAACGCAGGTGTGAAAGTAGCCTTAGTATCGTCAGCGAAAACTGATATTTTACTGTTCAGCCCCTCTACAAGATCATTAAGAAATATATTGAAGAGATGAGGGCCCAAAACTGACCCCTGTAGTACCCCACTAGGGATGGTGATCCCTCCAATACCCCCTGTGGTACCCCTGTAGTGACAGCAACCCAATCTGAGTATGTACCATTAATAAGAGCCAGTCCATATCAAAGAAAAAAACTTTAATAACTTTGGCAGGAATAATGTTAGGTCACATTTAAGCGCAGATTTCGATTTATCATCAAATTCTCTGTCAGATATATATGTCACATGCACTACTTCTCATTTGAAAGCATCAACTTGGTTCCCAGTTGGCGCTTTCAAAATGGGCACTAAGTTGGACGCCGCTCCTCACAGATTCCCCCAATTTCCCTTAGCAACATGCCACACACAAAATGACATTCCAAAACACAATTTTCAATTTATTCAGGTGTCTCCATACTTTTGGACCACCCTGTAGATCAGTTTGACAATCCCTTATGCTGATACAGCATTATTTGCTTATTATTATTGAGGTATTCCAAGATAGCATCTTTTAGAAAACATTTAAACATTTTATCCACGACAGATGTTAAACTTACCGGCCTATGCTGTAGTTTCCATGCTCTGATTTTGATGCCTTTTTGAATATTGGCACCACATCTGCTAAGCGGCAATCCTGGGTAACACTGTCAGTACAGAGTCTGTAAATATTAGAAAAAAAGGTCTGTCTTTAACATTACTTAATGCCATGTATGTCATCTGGACCTGGTGATTTGTATATTTTAATCTTTTTAAGATGCCTCTTCACTTCTTCATGGGTCAGACATACCACATTTGTTGGGGAGTATACTTTTACATTCTGCATTTCATCTGACATTTAATTTTCCTCAGTAAATATAGTGGTGAAAAATATTAATTTGCTTTCTTATCGCTCTCTGTAAGTCCTCTATAATCTTTAAAGGGCCAACACTTTCAGGTTCAAGCTTTTTACTATTTATATATTTGAAAAATATTTTAGGATTAGTTTTACTCTCTTTGGCAACAAGTTCCATCTTGGCTGCCTTTATCTGTTTTTTCAATGTTCAATTTGTTTTTTATAGGTTCTTCCTGCTTTAGTAACTAGTAAGTGCTTTTTTTGTTACTTATTGCCCCCTTTTACATTTTTATTCAACCACATTGGTTTTTTCTCCTATTCCTGGCCCTTTTATTCCAATAAGGGATACCTTTAAAAAAAATATCTGATTTTGTGGCTGTATTTTTATTTTTGAGGGCATTGTCCCTGTTAGTGAGGTTAATGGTCTCTCTATGCTGGTCAGATTTTTCTTTCCTGAAATTTAGTGTTTTTGTGCCTCCCTCCAACAAAACTCCCTATTGAATTGGAAGTTAATTATATTATGATCACTATTTCCCAGGTGTCCCCCAACCTGCACATATATGGTTCTGTCCGGTCTATTAGTTAATACTAGGTCCAGTATGGCCGCCCCTGTAGTCAGATCCTGTACCAGTTGGTAAAGGTAATTGTCTTTGGTTATTGCCAAGAACCTGTTTCCTTTATTAGATGTACAGGTTTCAGTTTCTCAGTCCATATCTGGGTAGCTGTACTCCCCCAAAATAACAACCTGATTGTGATTGCCTCATCTATATTTTCGGTGGACTCTGGTATATTAGGTTGCTTTTAACAAACTCCAATTAGCATTTTATCATTGTTTTCCCTCTATATATTTATACCCACAGTAAATCCTCATGTTCATATCTCTCACTTATATCTTCCCGGAGTATGAGCTTTACTCAGGACTTTACATCAAGGCAGACCCCTTCCCCGCTCCGGTTTTTACGATCCTTTCTAAACAGACAGTAACCCTGTACGTTTACGGCCCAGTCATAGCTATCATCCAGCCATGTCTCAGTTTTTCCCACTGTCAGAGCTATCATCCAGCCATGTCTCAGTTTTTCCCACTGTCATAGTCCTCCATTCCCCCACAGTTCTACATTCAAGATCTCTTGGTATGTCAAGCCTCAAGAACTTTCTTGGTGATGGGACCATCCACTAAGAGGGGTTCCCAATCCACTGCTGTTCTTTTATTTTTATTATGCATTTATACTTTAAGAACTATTTATGTGTATTGATCCATTGTATCTAAAATACAAATAAAGTAAAATTCTTGATTTCTAAAAAAAAATGTTATGTGGAAACAACTCCTATGCAGAGTTATGTATTTTTATTGGTATGGATTACAATTAAATCCTGTATACATTCTTAGACCCATCTTTTATGGTCTGTAGGTTAGCAAGAATTGAGTGCAGAGGGAGTAAAGTAATATGTGACTACAGGACCTGACTACACACAGGGTTTGTTTGTAGTCTGTTACCATGGAGACAAATGGAAATCCCCTACCCTTGCATAATAATGCAGTTAAAGGGGTTCTGCAGTTTGTTACCACTGATGATCTATCCTCATCACATGCTGATGATCTATCCTGAGGATAGATCATCAGTGGTAACAAACTGCAGAACCCCTTTAACACTTCTATAGAGCCTTATCGCTGAATTCTGGAGAAAATTGCAGATTTGAATTGATTTTATTGGTTATACTTGACAGTTTATTTTTTTTATGTCGTCTTCCATCCTATTGTTTCCCAGAGATACTTTATAAGAGGCCGGTAAAATTCAGAGGATGAAGTCAAAGCTGTTGTGTATGTAGAGTGCTCTTGTGAATGAACCTGGCCGAGTCCAGGATATTTATATCTGAATTTCTGTGGTTTGCTTTTACGTTTCCGCATTTCCTCTGGAAAACAAAATACGGAAGAGCTCCATGTAAACAGTCCAGAACAAGAGGTCAGAAGGCGGGAAGTTTTCTGCTATGAGCTTGTTAAACCAATCTAGTAATTCTTGTTCCCATGACTGTAAATGAAAAAGAAATAAAATCTTTAGCATTTAATCTTGCTTAAAAAAAAATTATCTCTCTGTCTCTCTCTTTCTCTCTCTCTCTCTCTCTCTCTCTCTATAAATATATATATATATATACACATTATATTAACAGTTGGCTTTATTGGTTTTTATGTAGCTGCATGTTCATGCAAATTCGCAGACCTATGGAAAACATGTTCTTACCACAGTGCCCCCATATCAGCAGCATCCACAGTGCCCCCACGTAGGCATCAGCCAAAGTGTCCCCATATCATCATCAGCCACAGTGCCCCAATATCTTTAATATCCACAGTAGTCCCATATTGGCATCCGCCACACTGTCCCAAATCAGCAGCATCCACAGTGCCCCCATATCTGCATCAGCCACAGTGCGCCCATATCTGCATCAGCCACAGTGCCCCCATATCTGCATCAGCCACAGTGCGCCCACATCAGCATAAGCCACAGTCCTCCAATATCATAAGCCACAGTGCCCCATATCAGCAGCATCTACAGTGCCACATTTCAGCACCGGCCACAGTGCCCCCATATCAGCATCCACAGTGCCACATAGCATTATCCACAGTGCCCCATATCAGCAGCATCTACAGTGCCACATTTCAGCATTGGCCACAGTGCCCCCGTATCAGCATCCACAGTGCCACATAGCATCATCCACAGTCCCCCAATATCATAAGCCACAGTGCCCCATATCAGCAGTATCTACAGCGCCACATTTCAGCATCGGCCACAGTGTCCCCGTAACAGCATCCACAGTGCCACATAGCATCATCCACAGTGCCCCAATATCATTAGTTTCCACAGTGGCCTCATATCAGTATCATCCATAGTGCCCCATATCAGCAGGATCTATAATGTCCTCCAAGTGTATATCCATGGAAAGTCCGCTTAATGGATACAGTCTGATGATGACTCTTCTGCTTTCCGCATAGACTAATGTTCTCCAATTCTTCCTCCTGTAGTAAATAATCCCATCATGAAGTACCTGATGAAAGTCTTTCTAATTCCATAATCACCCTGGCTATGACATGTGCTTCTCAGTACCGGAGTTCTGCATGTATCAACCAAGAGACTCCCTGAAGAATAATACAACTTAATTCCCCTCCATATCTTCATCGCCTTATAGGCCTGGGAGAACTACATCATATTGTCCTGTCAGCTTTACCCCGCGGCTGTAAGAATAATGTGCCCAGTGTTCTGGTGACAAATCCTTGTCTTGTGGAAGTCGATTTTCAGTCACAATTAAAGGGGAGGAACCAGGAGAATGCATCACACTGCCGTTCTGTAGACGCTGCACCTTGGAATATTACGATAAAATGCACATTATCCTGTGTCTGTCACCCAAAATGGAAACGTGGTTGTTCGAGGCCCTGAAAAAAATTGGGGATGTGGCTGGATGCCGAGAGGAACAGGAGCTCTATGCCAGTGGTCACAAGTGGCTCAAAGTTGACATAGCTAACCAGGTGCCAGCCTGATAAAACTCACTGCCTTCTTTCTGCTCTAACAAAGCAATAGCTGATCTTAGGGAGACCAGCTACAAAAATACCGTGGAGCCTCACTTAAGAGTCTCAAACACAGCAATCCAAAGTGCAAAGCTCCCTGGGAAACATAAAATGCAAAAAGATTGTGGAGCCCCAGTTATGGGTCTACAACACAGTGAAAGCCAGATATCCCTCAAAGGAAGGAAAAACAAGCAAAGGGGTGTCTCCATTACAGAGATCACCAAAACCACCATATTAAGTGGCCCCTATGTCAAAATCCCGCTCTTTTACAAGCTTTAAGGATGTGACGGGGAAGACCTATGCAAGTTATCCATCCACAGACAGCTGTTTCGGGGTGTTGCCCCTCATCAGTGTGGAGTAGGATTCTGGCTAACCGGGAGCGATGCTTTGGTGACTACTCAAACAAAGCAATAGCTGATCTTAGGGAGACCAGCTACAAAAATACCGTGGAGCCTCACTTAAGAGTCTCAAACACAGCAATCCAAAGTGCAAAGCTCCCTGGGAAACATAAAATGCAAAAAGATTGTGGAGCCCCAGTTATGGGTCTACAACACAGTGAAAGCCAGATATCCCTCAAAGGAAGGAAAAACAAGCAAAACAAGCTTTGTTTGAGTAGTCACCAAAGCATCGCTCCCGGTTAGCCAGAATCCTACTCCACACTGATGAGGGGCAACACCCCGAAACAGCTGTCTGTGGATGGATAACTTGCTTAGGTCTTCCCCGTCACATCCTTAAAGCTTGTAAAAGAGCGGGATTTTGACATAGGGGCCACTTAATATGGTGGTTTTGGTGATCTCTGTAATGGAGACACCCCTTTGCTTGTTTTTCCTTCCTTTGAGGGATATCTGGCTTTCACTGTGTTGTAGACCCATAACTGGGGCTCCACAATCTTTTTGCATTTTATGTTTCCCAGGAGCTTTGCACTTTGGATTGCTGTGTTTGAGACTCTTAACTGAGGCTCCACGGTATTTTTGTAGCTGGTCTCCCTAAGATCAGCTATTGCTTTGTTTGAGTAGTCACCAAAGCATCGCTCCCGGTTAGCCAGAATCCTACTCCACACTGATGAGGGGCAACACCCCGAAACAGCTGTCTGTGGATGGATAACTTGCTTAGGTCTTCCCCGTCACATCCTTAAAGCTTGTAAAAGAGCGGGATCTTGACATAGGGGCCACTTAATATGGTGGTTTTGGTGATCTCTGTAATGGAGACACCCCTTTGCTTGTTTTTCCTTCCTTTGAGGGATATCTGGCTTTCACTGTGTTGTAGACCCATAACTGGGGCTCCACAATCTTTTTGCATTTTTCTTTCTGCTCTGGCAGCCTCACAAGATGGCATGATTTCCGCCAGTCAGAAGGTGCGTCTCCTTGTTCTCTAACGCATTTGCGTTATGGAATTCCATTAGGTTCCGTTATATGAGGCATTCCATTTTGCTCCGTCCTAATACATGCAGTATCAATAGGGACAAATAACGGTTCTGTTCTGTTCTGGTTCCGTTATACATGACTGAAGAAATAGTCCTGTCGACACAATGGTCCCATTTGGTTCTGTTATACATGACGGAAAAATAGTCCTGTCAACAGGACTATTTTTTTCTGTCATGTATAACAGAACCAAACTGAGACGTTATTTGTCCCCACAGACCTGTATTAGGACGGAGCAAAACGGAATGCTTCTTAAAGGGTTCAGTTTTGTATTCCGTCCTAAGATTCTGTTATATTCCTTTATACCTCTGTTATAACAGGACCTATAACGGAATTCCATAACGCAACTGCAAAGCCGCTAAGCCATATGAGCCATATGAGCACATTCTCGGGCAAGAACTTACCGAACATATGCTCCGGCCCTCTCTCTCAAGCCTCTCCTGCCGATCCATCTGTTTGGTAGGGTGGGGAAACAAGTGGCCCTCACAGAACCCTGTGTTTCTTAATCTGACCTGAAGGCATGTTCCAAGAGTTGGGAGACTCCACACACCAGGATATTAGAGAGGCTGCGTCTACACTCTGATTTAGTGGCAATAGGAGAGCACAAAGCATTTAGAGGAAAAGACGTTGGAATTTGTGGGAGCCCATAATAGTCTGGTTGATGATCATAGGTAGGCTTGAGCGAATCGAGCTTCGGATCATAGTTTCGAAGTTGATTGTCAATGCGGTTTCCGTACAGCATTACAATGCTCCGTGGAGGCAAACTTTGTATCGTCCAAAATTGCACAAGACTTTGGTGAATATTTAAAAACATTTTACAATAGGAATATGAAGTGGGCTTCAGTACCGAGGTACCAGCCAGTACCAAAGCCGACCCTGGATTCACATTTTAAAATTACGCAGATAGGACTACCGCACTAATTGACCAGAGTCTCACCCAACTTTGGGCAAGATGAAGTTTGCCTACACAGAGACAATTTTAATGCTGTACGAAAACAGTATTATAAACTAAGTTTTTTTTTAAAAATCGACTTTAAAAAATCCGAAGCTCGATTCGCTCAAGCCTACTCAACCTGTCAACCTGAAACTTGCTGATCTGGAAGATCATTCCAGGAGGAATAATCTGGAATAGAAATGTACCTAAGAATAAACCAGACTCTTAATTGAAAGAATATCTCATGGATCTAAGGGTAGCTTATCTTCCTGACACACCAGAGACGGTTCTCATCATGGATAGGGCTCATAGTCCCCAAGCCAAAATCCCTTCCTATAAGCGTGCCAAGGGATGTCATAGCAAGACATCTAGAGGAAGCCATCAGGAAAGCTGTTATGAATCCACAAAATGTCCCTGAACTATTCAAGCAAGTTGCTCTTTTCGTTGATTTGTCCCCTGCAACACTGGACAGAAGAAAATAATTTATATGTTTCACAAGATCACTCCGTCATAATAATAATAATATACCACATAAGTGGGGTTATCCCATAAAAAATGTATTGTGCACAAAAATGGCTCAACTTTTCCTCTCCAAGGGAAGCTGAGGAGGCCATATCAAGATGGTCCCTTGAATCGCCACCAGAGGGGGACAAAGCACAAATCTCTTCCGAGGAAGAAGCCAGCAGCCCTAATGTATGAATGGGAGAAAGTGGGTACAGACAAAACCTGAACTTTAACTCTAAAACATAACCTGAACTTTAAGTCTAAAACAAAACCTGAACTTTAACTCTAAAACATAACCTGAACTTTAACTCTAAAACAAAACCTGAACTTTAGCTAATGATAGCATTTTTTCTCTTTACATTGGTGTGTGACTGAGGCACAGTGCACCCTTGCTAAGTACCTCACCTCAATCCAAAAGTTTACTCCACTGTCCTGTGACTTATCTTAGGACACTTTTATTTTTTATCTTAATTTTTTTTTACCATCATGGTTCCCTGTTGAACCGTTATTTCTGATGTTGCTATTTCTAGGCAAAGACATCACTCCAGGGCCTCTCCGTAGGATCTCGTCATCATGGCACAACTTCTAAGGAAAGGAACGCTGGACTAACTACTAAAAGTAGTGTTGAGCGAATCGAAGTGGACTTCGGTCCGAATTTCAGGAAAAATATAATTCGCTACAAAGCCGAATTTTCTCGTGCTTCGTGGTAATTAATCAATTTTCCCTGAAATGGCGGTAAAAATAAAAAATCATACTCACCTCATCCATTTGAACATGAAGAGGTCGCAGCTGCCATATTGCTTGAAGATCCCACGCGAAATCTCGTGTTCGGTGACATATGACATCACCACGCAAGACGATCTGATGACGTCATCATCGTGAGAAGTGACGTTACTATTACTGTCTTCATCGGTCATTCAAATGACGTCTCCTCTGCTCTTGATGAGACATTTCTACCTTGTGTCTTATTGTCATCCAATATTTTGTTTTATTTCACAGTGCCAAGAATCGGTGGTCTTCACATGGTCTTCAAGGTGACTTCTGGATGCAGATTCCAATATGGAGATAACGTGATGAAAATCACTGGCGATTATAATCATCACTGACTCCTGGAGGTTGTTACAAGGGTCTGTAGAAATGATCTATGGAAATCTCAGGCTGATAACATGTATTGTCTATTTCAGGACGGAGCTGGCCTCACTTTCATCCAGTAAAAGTTTATGATCACCCAGTCTGAACCATCAAAGAAGCGACATATCATCTTCCATAGAATATCCAGAGAATACGTGTATTCCGAACGCCGTGATTAGTGTATATTGGGTAAGTTATCAGATTTTATATAAGTATCCAGTTTGACACAGAGGTCTCTGTTCTGTCCCTCTATCTTCTTCAGAAATAGGCATGGTGGGTGACTGTATGGGATTCTTCTCCCCGACAGTGTACCCAGTTATGAATTATTTCCAGGTGAGTAGGTGATGTGTGAAAGTCATATTTGGTCTCATTTTACTTGGAAGCAGATTTGATTGTAGATTTAATAGAAGTCTATGGGGAAGCAGAGAAACCTCAACCAAAAACCCTCCTATTACTCTTATAAAAACTCATCTAAAGCCACCACCGAATTAGAAATCTGCAAAAATGACCTGTTTTCAGCTAGTAATCTGCTACAGATTTCTCTGCTGCTGGCTTTGCCGTGTGTACATACCCTCAGTGTGGAGAACTGAGGAGATATTAGAAAAGGAACAAACAGCAGGTGGCGCGCTACAAAAAGATTTCATTGAATAAGTCGGTGGTTAGAATATATTTTTATTTTCATGAAAAAACAGAAGTATTCAGATCCAGCTGCTGGGTTTGAAAACTTTAGAATATTTTTTGTGGGACGACCCCTTTAAGGACAATAGAAGAAACTAAATTTATCTTCAGAAATCCTATCAGGAACTTGGACACATTCACCAAATATCAGCCTTCAGATGAGTCTTATTCGGCGCCGACCGCTGCTAATTTCTTTGAGGCAGCAGGCTCCACCTCCATCACACATTCAGCCCACTCCAATCACCTGCAGATTAAAACCTGGACACTTGCGGAGTGCGGACAGAAACCTCCAGTGATCCGGCGTGACGTCACTTGCACGGCGCCGCAGCCCGCCACTAGGTCGCCGGCTGAATTTAATTCAGAGGAGATAAGCGCAAGCAGGTAGGCGGCGTGGCGCAGTGTGCTGAGGTAACTGGCCAATACTGTCATGTCACGTTTCACTACTTACTGTACAGTTGGACCCACTCATGATGTGATAGATTAGGGGTATAGGGAGGATGAGCCTGAGCCATAGATTACAACAAGTGGAGTGGAGGTTTATGGAACTGTGATTGTATTATATACTACTAGCAGGAGACACTTTATAGTATATTAACAGTCAAAAAAGTTCTTGTAGGGCTGCGCTTTCACAGTGAACACTTGTCAGGGAACTTCAAGAAGCCACGCTGCTGTATGGTCACGGCTGGCTCTGATTACAAAGCTTCCGTTCACCCGGCACCAAACCCGCGGTGTATTCCACTCGCCTCCTTAAGGCTGGGGACACACCTAGGCGTTTCTGAATCGCGCGTATGACGCGCGTTTTACGCACGTTTTTGGATGCGCGCTTTTTGTAACTAAGAAACGCGCGTCATACGCGCGATTCAGTGATTCTCCCCTATGGCAACATTGTCCATAGGCGCGTTAAAACGCCCAAAAGAAGCTCATGTACTTGTTTGGGCGTTGGGCGTTTTACAGCGCGTTCAAACGCGCTGTAAAACGCCCAAATGTGAACCATGCCCATAGGGATGCATGGCTTTTCACATGTTGAGCGTTTTTCAGCGCGTTTGAACGCGCTGAAAAACGCTCAGGTGTGTTCCCAGGGTAACAGAATAGAACCATGGACATAGTGTAATACCGCCTGTGTAGCATATATGGCACTTTGTACAGGCACATCAAGTTTCTCCAATGATTGCGCTTTATTTTCAAACGCTCCAGTTGTAGTCTCAATCGCACTCTGCTCTATTCCTTAATGGAGTAGAAAGCCCCGGACATAGTGTAATACCGCCAGTATTATTTAAAAATTGTTTGCTTTATTGCACTTACAGGACATCCACTTTAAAACAGACACATCAAGTCTATAAAAGCTTGTATCCTATGCGAGATGTTCGCGATATCACCCGACCTAGGTTTCGCTTTTAGCTTCTTCAGGGGTATCTAGTTTGTGTGTGTCTCCGTAATTTAAAACCGGGAGGTTATCAATTTTAAATTACGGAGAGACACACAAACTAGATACCCCTGAAGAAGCTAAAAGCGAAACCTAAGTCGGGTGATATCGCGAACATCTCGCATAGGATACAAGCTTTTATAGACTTGATGTGTCTGTTTTAAAGTGGATGTCCTGTAAGTGCAATAAAGCAAACAATTTTTAAGTAATACTGGCGGTATTACACTATGTCCGGGGCTTTCTACTCCATTAAGGAATAGAGCAGAGTGCGATTGAGACTACAACTGGAGCGTTTGAAAATAAAGCGCAATCATTGGAGAAACTTGATGTGCCTGTACAAAGTCTACATTTTGTAAGTACAATAGAAACTTGCCTTATATGCTACACAGGCGGTATTACACTATGTCCAAGGTTCTATTCTGTTAAGGAGGCGAGTGGAATACACCGCGGGTTTGGTGCCGGGTGAACGGAAGCTTTGTAAGGCCTAAATGAGTTTATTTATACACCACACACAAATAGTAAGTTGCTGCTGTGTTTTGAGAACTGCGGCGCTGTCTAATAAATTCATAATACCTCTTTTTTAGGACTTCCGACAATTTTATCGGAATCTCAAGTGAGAGAAGTCTCCAATTCACCGATAGAACAGGGCCTAATGAATATGGAAAATGTATACAAGGAAAAGGAGAATCCAATGGTGCTGAAGGCAAAAGAGGAAGTGATAAGAAAATGACACATTATTTTACCCCCCTGTCCAAAAAAGTAGACGAAGTGGGTGGGGGTGTCAACAGTAATTCTGAGTAGAGAATATATATCTGAGTAGAGAATATTTTGAGGAATAAGGATTATTATAGATTATTTGAAAATGATCCCCCGCCTTCGTTTAAAAAGAAATTTCCAAACTTGACACTTAGGAAGGAAGAAAAGGATTATATATTAATGGAATTTCCAACAACTACTTATTTTTATTTTTTACCTAAATTGCAGAAAAATCCAGAAAGACCGCCGGGTCATCCTTTAATGGCAGGCATAGACTCTCTAACGAGTCATCTCTCGGAGTATATACACCATCATCTCCAGGTTTGTGACAGCATTGACGCCATACTTGCACGACTTAGGATATTTACTAACATTATTAAAAGAAATAGATTGGCTAAAATTTATGGTATGGGTGGCTCTTGATGTTACAGCCTTATATTCGAACATTCCTCAGGATTGCGGAGTGGAGGTGCTTGGTGGATTTTTTAAGACAGGACCCAATAATGCAGCAATTTATATTGGATAGTTTAAAATGTATTTATATCATGTATATATATCAAGAAGACTTAGGGAGAAAAAATAGAACCTATTATAAAGGAACGACGAAAACAACAAAAAAATGACTGTATATATATATATATATATATATATATATATAAAATTCTCTATCTATCTTTATCGATAAATGAAGGAATTCCACGGCACATCCAGAAAGTAAAATCAAAATGGTAGCTTTATTCACCAGACTGCGACGTTTCGATCCGCTTGCTGGGACCTTTTTCAGGCAGTGACAAATATACTGGTGCAATGTGCATATTTATACAGATTCACACAATCAATCATCAATAAATCAAATTAATCTCATAAAGTACAAAAAGTAAAAAAATATTCCATGTTCACACCCTATTTCCATAAAATGCTATGTAAATCCTTAAGTACATAGTCAAGTGACAATAGTGCATATATTTAAAACTTTTTCATAACTATCACATTCATTAATTCATATATTTGTGAATAATTGGCCTAATTATAATATAACTCACACATGTGATTATATAGATTCAAATACCTTAGTGCCGATGCAGATAATAAAAACAATGTCTAAGAAAGCCATGGAGAATGCGGGGATATGGTCCTCATGGACACCGGCGTGTCAATTTGCGCAATGCTCATGTCCAAACTATTGTAACTTCCTGTTCTCCACATCACGTGATCGCACAAGCGATCACGTGATCGGGAATCTAAGTCACATGATCGCACTCATAATCTCGCATACAGAAGTTAGTGAGGACCTATTCAATTTTGGCATGTGTGATGATGATGTCACAGAAGCTAGTAAGCTAGTAAGGACCAATCAGATTCAGGCACTGATGACATCACAGAAGCTAGTGACATCACCAAGTTCCGAGCCTATGACAAGCACTGTCTGACATTAGCTTGGCCAGATTATCTGTGGATACAGTAAAGAAAAACGTTTGCTTGAGCTGAGAAAATCTAGTACTTTGTGTCATGGAGATTGGAGGTTTGGCATTCTTGCCTATCCTCTTCACCATATGGACGCTATTAGGCCTCTGCGCCACAGTCACCATCACTGTTGTCTTACGCCATGCAGAATATATGTACATCAGGTAAGAGGGGATGGGGCGAGGTGTGCGGTGTAATTGTTACTGTCTTGTTATCGGTGTCATTCCGGGGATGTTATTATTACATTATTATCACTATTATTATTACTGGATTATTAATTGATTATTGTTATTCCATTCATATTGATAATATCACATTGACCATAAGACTATGTGTGACAAACCGAACCTCGCAGCCCTGCCTGACGTCACTACTACGTCGGGATCGCGCTGTACTGTCTCCTCACTTTCGCCAATACGTGATGTTCTGCACCCCCCTTCAAGTACGTGAGGTCAGCTTGACACAGTTTTACACAGACGCCCCCTGTCCACATGGGCACAGGGAGGCACAGGGAGTGAGAGAGGGTGGTCCACAAGACCTCCGGCTTGGCACAACACTCGCTCACAACCCTGACGGGCTGAGAGAGCCCTTTCACTGCCCTAGTGAAATAGAGCCCTACCACCAGTAGACTGCCACCAGTAGACTGCCACCAGTTCCTTCTTAGTTATAAGCCCGGTCGGTTAACGGGGTTATATTGGGCCAGAAATCAGCCCAGGTAGCATGCAACGTTAAACCGAGACATGACATATGGGTTCGGGAATCGAGATAAAAGGTACAACCCAAGATTAAATTGCATATTTAATCGCCTTAAGGGCACACTAGATAACAACACTATGTCAGAGAGTGGTCAGAGATGCAGGTGGAAGCATAATCAGGAGTAGCAGATAACGCGAAAGTCATTTACCGGATAGATGTGTAGGCCTTGGTGCTGCAGTCACATGGGAAGCAGTGATGCCAGCGGAGTTTCCTGATCTCTTCTAACACAATACATGGAGTGACCTCCCTTCAGAAGAAAGACAATGGCTACCGCTCCCACCCCCTGGGAGGGTCCTACTCCCCCTCCCATTGGGTATTGTAGCTAAAACTCCCAAAACCCAATATGGGTCATAACTCCTCACCAGGAGGTCATAGGGAGGCGGTTCTGGTGCCAATGGATCCAGTCGGGTCCCTGGTACATTTGGAAACGCAGCATTGCTACTTGGCTTCTACTATGCATATCTCCCCTTCCCTGGGTCCTAAAAGCGAGGTAGGTCCAGGGGAACATTGGACAAATCTCTACAATCTCAAGGATGTAGCCGGTATATGGCTAAGACGTACGGTAATTTCATAAATCCTTATGACCTCACGGTTCCAGACTGGGGTGGTTTTCTTCGATGCCGTAGACCAGCTCAGGCGCCCCTGCAGGGGGTCGTGCTGTCAGAGAAGCTTACTTCCATCCGGCTGCTGGAGGTGTGAAATGTTATCACTTTGAGGCTTGGAGGCTGGGCCACATGTGGAGCCTATTTGGTATCTCAGATGCCCAACACACTCGACAGCAAATTGTCAGGCATATCTCTTATATCTCCCCATATTCCTCACACTATAGAACATTTATCATTGTGTCCATTGTTTTAGTGTCTTAAAGGCAATGTGATATTCTCTATATGGCCATAATAATAATAGTGATGATTATAATAATATATTTATTAATAGGTTATACCCAATTCCTCTACTTCTCCACAGGGGTGAAATCAACTGGGTGTACTGGGGAAGTAATGGATATATAGTGGGGAAGGTAAAAGTACATAAAGTCTCCTCTGCTCTTGATGAGACGTTTTTGCCTCTTGTCTCCCATTGACATCCAATATTTTGCATTATTTTACAGTAACACTGGAGAAAATTTCCCAGAATCGATGGTCTTCACCATCATCTTCATGGTTTCTTCAATTCTAGGTAAGTGGATGCAGCATCCTATATGGAGATAACATGATAAATAGCTCAACAACTCCAGAGCTGTAATCACCAGGGGCGTAACTATCATAGCGACAGACCATGCGACTGCTATGGGGCCCAGGGCAAGAGGGGGCCCAGCCTTAGTTTGGATCATCTCCTTTTCTACTGGGGGTGAAAACTTGGTCAGGACTCTACCCTCTAAAGGAACAACTTTTAGAAAATTAAGCAGTGCAAAATTGGCCCAAGGGTCACTGAAAGCGGTTTAGGCAAAAAAACCTTCTGTCCTGTGTGGGGGGCCTGGTTTGACCCTTGCTATGGGGCCCTTACTTCTCTATGTACTCCACTATTCATCGCTGGAGATTATAATCATCACTGAGTCCTGGAGGTTATTACAAGGGTCTGTAGAAAGGACCTATAGAAATCTCCTGCTGATAACATGCATTGTCTATTTCAGGAGCTGGCATCACTTCAGTTCAGTACAGTTTCATGATCCTCCAGTCTCAACCATCAGAGAAGCAATATATCACCAACCAGAAAATCCTATACGCCATGGGATGGATAGTGTGTATTGCGACCGCCGTGACTGGTGTATGTTCGGTGAGTTATCAGGTTTTATCCAGTAGGACAATTAGTTATAGAGGGTCAATGCCCGGGGCCACTGATGTCTATGTATATATACCGTGTTTCTCCCAAAAATAAGACATACCCATAAAATAAGCCGTAGCAGGATTTCTAAGTATTTGCTCAATTTAAGCCATACCTCGAAAATAAGACATAGTGACAGGCGTGGCTAAGCGTACTGGCGCGGAGCAGTAAAGAAGACGGACAGCCCTTCTCATCTGCCCCATCGTAACAGCTGCTATCTCGGAGGTGACCGGAGAGGTGCGGGCAGCCCCATCAACAAGGTCGGCTCCCCCTGTCAGGTCCCGGTCCTTTGTGTGTACTGCAAGCTGAGGCATAGAGGGAGACATAGAAAGGGAAAGTAAAAGTCTCCCCAGTGAAGTGAGGGGCAGGGGCTCTACTCTAGGTATTGTGTGTCCTCAGGGGGAAGAATAAAGCTGTGGCTGCCGTTTTACTCAGCACTGTGGGTCTCTCTCCCCCAGCACCAACCAGCAGCAGTCTGTGGGTCTCTCTCACCCCGAACAAACACCAAGACGACTTAGGGTACTTTCACACTTGCGTGTGGTGCGGATCCGTCATGGATCTGCACAAATGCATCCATTCAGATACTACAACCGCATGCACCTGTTCAGAACGGATCCGTTTGTATTATCTTTAACATGGCCAAGACGGATCCGTCTTGAGCATCATTAAAAGTGAAGGGGGACGGATCAGTTTTCTATTGTGCCAGATTGTGTCAGTGAAAACGGATCCGCCCCATTGACTTGCATTGTGGGTCATGATGGTTCGGTCTTGCTCCGCATCCCAGGACAATAAGGAAACAGCAGCATGCTGCAGTTTGCTCTCCGGTATGAGAACGGAATGGAATGTAGGCTCAGTTTCGTCAGATGGACACCAAAACGCTGCAAGCAGCAGAATGGAGGCGGAACTGAGCCAAACTGATGCATTCTGAGTGGATCCTTCTCCATTCAGAATGCATTAAGGGCAAAACTGATCCGTTTTGGACCGCTTTTGAGATCCCTGAACAGATCTCACAAACGGAAAGCCAAAACACCAGTGAGAAAGTAGCCTTAACTGTATTTGAATAAATACAGATTGTTGTACCATACTTAATAGAAAATAAGACATCCCCTGAAAATAAGCCATAGTGTGTCTTCCTGAGGAGAAATAAATATAAGACAGTGTCTTATTTTCGGGTAAACACGATATCTATATACTGTGCTTGGACCATCTTAGCCTTTGTATAATCCACCTGCGTCCTCTGCTGTTCTCTATTCTCAGATCTTCTTGATGACCTCATTGATGACATATATCTCTGTTTATGTTCTAGATGAAGATCAGTCCCATAGTTCACAGTATCGGCGCAGGATCGGCATTTTTCTTTCTTGCAATTTATAACCTTTGTCAGTCTTTCTGCCTATACCATAGATCATTCAGCAGTCGTCGCATGTGCCACATTAGACTTTCTTCAACCTTGGTGACCATTGTGGCACTGCTGATCTGTATCCTTTTATAGTGTTGAGCGAATTTTTTAGCGCGAATATCGGCACTTCCAAAATTCGCGAATATTTCAAATATAGTGATATATATTCGTAAAAACGAATATATATATATTTTTCTATCTGAACCCATTACCTAGTATACCTACCTGCTTCTTGCTTGTGGGTCAATGTGAGAAGACTGCAATATTGTAGTCTGTAATGAATTAGAATATTCTTCATTATTTTTATTTTTTTTCTCTTATGCGAAAAATCAGCAATGTAATATTCGCGTAATGTGAATATTCTAACACCCGAATATATAGCACTATAGAATATAGCTTAAGCTTAAGTTGGTTTTGGGCCAATGACTGTTCACATTAAATTGGAAAAAATGACGAATATTCTAAAAAACGAATATATAGCACTATAGTCTATAGCAGTGTTTCCCAACTAGTGTGCCTCCAGCTGTTGCAAAACTACAACTCCCAGCATGCCTGCACAGCCAAAGGCTGTCCGGGCATGCTGGGAGTTGTAGTTTTGCAACAGCTGGAGGCACACTGGTTGGGAAACACTGGTCTATAGTGCTATATATTCATGTTTTAGAATATTCGCATTACGCGGATATTACATTGGCGTTTTTTCGCATAAGAGAAAATAATTTTTATTCGTAATCAATAGAATAATCTCGAATACGAATATTCACGAATATTCGTGAAATATCGTGAATTCGAATATTGCGCCTGCCGCTCATCACTATCCTTTTATACCTGACTGGTACATTATCATGTTGTGAGCTGGATACACTGGAGATTATCAGCTGTCTGAGACTCCATTGTAGAGCAGATCAGACATGACAGTAAACACTATAATAATACACTTCTGTTACTTCTCCCTAACACGTTCTTCCAGTAGCTGTAGGTGGTAGCATCTTCTTATACCAGCTCTCTACCGGTCGCAGAAACAAGGTGATTTCATGTCACCAGTCACCATCTTGTGTGACCACATGTGGTCTATGTAATAGAGGAACTCTTGGAGGCAGGGGCGTAACTATAAGTGACTGGGCCCCACAGCAAATTTTTGTATGGGGCCCCCCGCGGTTCGCAGCCAGTGGGGGAACAGATAAGGGCCAGGGCCCAGGGTGCAGACAGGAGCCAGGGAGGTGCAGACAGGGGCCAGGGGGGCACAGAAAGGGCCAGGGTGGCGCACACTGGGGCCAAGGGGGCAGAGACAAGGGCCAGGGAGGCACAAACAGGCGCCAGGGTGAGCCCAGATAAGGGCCAGGGCCCAGAGGTGCAGACAGGGGCAGGGGAGAAGCAGACAGAGGCCAGAGGGGCACAGAAAAAGCCATGTTGGCGCACACAAGGACCAAGGGGGCAGAGACAAGGACCAGGGAGGCACAGCCAGGGGTGGGCACAGATAAGGGCCAGAGGGGCACACGCAGGGGCCAAGGGGCAGAGACAAGGGCCAGGGAGGCTCAGCCAGGGGTGGGCACAGATAAGGGGCAGGGGGCACACGCAGGGGCCAAGGGGAGCAGAGACAAGGGCCAGGGAGGCGCAGCCAGGGGTGGGCACAGATAAGGGCCAGGGGGCACACGCAGGGGCCAAGGGGAGCAGAGACAAGGGCCAGGGAGGCGCAGCCAGGGTGGGCACAGATAAGGGCCAGGGGGCACACGCAGGGGCCAAGGGGAGCAGAGACAAAGGCCAGGGAGGCGCAGCCAGGGGCACAGACAAAGGCTGGGGGCACAGATAAGGGCCAGAGGGGTGCAGACAGGGGCACAGACAAATGCTGGGGGTGGGGGCACAGAAAAGGACCAGGGAGTGCAGACAGGGGCCACAGAGGCACAGATAAGGGCCACGGGGAGCACAGATAAGGGCCAGGGGGTGCAGATAGGGGCCATGAGCAGAGCTAGCTGGTGGGTGGGTCCATGGGGGGGCGTTTCTGGCCAGGCAAACTTTGCTAGAAAATCAAATCATCTCTGAACTCTCAAATGACTGTGTGAGAGTCAGGAGAGGTGAATAGAGCAGCGGCAGCACGAGCTGACAGGGGCACACAGGCAGCGCAGAGAGCACACACACATCATCACATTCTTTACATACCTGAAGCTCGGCACAGTGAGTGATGTGCGGGTGCTGCTCTGCTGCTCATCTCTTGCCTGTGTCTCAGGTCAGCAGTTGGACTGACTCGGGGGGCGGGGCTAAGTAAGGCTCCGATGATGGACAGGTCGGCACTGCAAGGGGCCCAGGCTGGCCTGAGAAACTTTATTCATTATTAACTCCTTGGTGCTATGCTGCCAGGCGCCGGGCCCCTTGTCAGCCCGGGCCCCGAAGCAGCCGCTTCCCCTGCTTCCCCTGTAGTTACGCCACTGCTTGGAGGACATGTCATCCTCTCATCTCACTCCACTGGTGAGTATGGCCGGGTGCTAACATCCTCCATTCTGTCCCTCTGTCTTCTTCAGATCTTCTATATAATAAGCATGGTAGCCGAGTGGACGGGATTTTTTGGCCTGATAATATATCCGCTCATGTACTACACAGATTTCCAGGTGAGTAGATGACGTGTGAAGGTCTCATGAAGATGAGAATATATTGTAGAGAGCCATTTTATGATAAATGTTCTTTCGTCTTTTTTTCTCAGCGTCTGTCATTAATCTTGTCCAGAGAAGGCGTCTTCATCATTCTCAGGGAAAAGACCTAGGACCCTAAAACCCCCAATGAAATTTAACAACCGGGGCGGAGCGTCCGAAAGACAACGAAATCCATCTTTAATCCATAATAAAACACAGATATCTCAAATCTGTGGTGGTAACCAGTGTGGGTCCCACTTAGGTTTGTCACCCGGCCTGGATTTTGGTGGCCCTGCCAGTGCCGGTAATTTTTTTCCTCCGGCTATATTAGTTGCCAGTATTTTCCTACAAGGACTGTTACTAATGAGCGCTTCCATTTTTTTATTAAAAAAATAAGCACTCACCTCGATTTGCTCATGCTGCGGATTGGAGGACAGGACCTGCGAGACACCATCACGCAGGAGCACTGGTCCTGTCCTGAGCTTCCAGTCAGCAGTGAGCGTTCACAGCAGCGCGAGCAAATGGAGGAGGTGAGTGGTTTTTTTTATACTGTTTTTTTTGTTGGCAGAAGCAGAGAAGGGGGCACTAATGGGGATCATCACATGTATAAATGCAGCGACCCCTGGGGAGCCGATATAGAGAAAAGGAGTGGTAGGGGCCTTGATGATGTTTTGTGTCACGGTGTACTCCCTGAGTAGGTCGGTGCAGGGGAATTATAGTACCGAAGAAGGAGGCCAGAGTTAGGGTACTTTCACACTAGCGTTAAACTTTTCCTGCATAGAGTTCCATCCTCGGGGCTCAATACCAGAAAAAAACGCTTCAGTTTTATCCTAATGCATCCTGAATGGATTTTTCTCCATTCAGAATGCATCAGGATGTCTTCAGTTCAGTCACTGTCAGGCGTTTTGGCCGGAGATAATACCGCAGCATGCTGTGGTATTATCTCCGTCCAAAATTCCGAAACACATGCCGGAATGCCGGATCCGACATTAATATCCATTGCAATGCATTAGTGCCGGATCCTGCATTAAAAATACCGCAATTACAGATCTGGCATTCCGGTCTGCACATACGCAGACTTTTAAAGATGTGGAAAAAATAAATACCGGATCCGTTTGGCCACATGACACCGAAAAAACTGATCTTGTATTGCAATGCATTTTTCTGACTGATCAGGCATTTTTCAGAACTGATCAGTCTGAAAAATGCCTGATCAGTTAGAAAACATTGACATGTGTTTGCATACAGTTTGCCTCATCAGGCAGGCAGTTCAGGCAACGGAACTGCCTGCCGGAATCAAACAACGCAAGTGTGAAAGTACCCACCTAACAAAGACTTTTATTAAAGGGGTTCTCTCACTTCAGCAAATGTCATTTATCATGTAGACAAAGTTAATACAAGGCACTTACTAATGTATTTTGACTCTCCATATTGCTTCCTTTGCTGGCCGGATTCATTTTTCCTTCCCATTATACACTTCTTGTTTCCATCGTTAGGACCACACTGAAATCCAGCATCGGTGGTCGTGCTTGTGCATTATAGGAAAAAGCACCAGCTTATGTGAGCTCCCACCAGAGGTTGGCACTTTTTCCTATAGTGTGCAAGCACGACCACCGCTGATGGATTGCAGGGTGGTCATAACTAGAGATGACCGGATTATTGAAAAGTTTGATTTGGCTGCTTCGCCGAATTTTACAAAAAAATTTGCTTTGTGACAATAGCGCCGCCATTGTAACCCTCAGATGCCGCGTCCATACATGATCGTGGCATCTGAGTGTAAAAACAGTGTAAAATTAACATTAAAGGTTTTTTTTTAACAAACTTACCGCCTCCATTTGCTCGTGACGGGCCGGCCTTTGCCATCTCGCTTGAGGATCTGGCGCGAAATCTCGCGCAGCGAGAAATGACATCATCATGCCAGCCGCGGCGTGGTGACGTCATCCGCGAACTTCAATCAACTCGAATTTATCCTGAAATTTCGGATCGAATTCCACTTCGTGGGATTCAATTCTCTCATCTCTAGTCATAACCATGGAAACGAGCAATGTATAATGTGAACGGAAAAATGAATCCAACCATGAACAGGAAGCAATATGGAGAATCACAATACATTAGGATGTGCCTTGTATTAACTTTCTCTACATGATAAATTCTATTTGCTGAAGTGACACAACTCCTTTAAGTTTAATGTAGAACTTGAAATACATACAGTAACAGTAACAGCAGGCTTTTGGCAAGGAATCTGGAGGCAGGATGGTTGTTGTAATTCTGCACTTAGGTGATCCTGGCCTAGTGGTTGTTTGGTGATGGGTGGCCTGGCTGTAGTCCCTCACCTTACAGCAGTGTCTGTAGATCTAGACGCAGCAGTTCTCTGTACTGTCTGGAATCTTAAGGCTGTCCTGGAAGCACGGATACAAGGAACTCAGGTACATTACATTCTCTTCCTTGGGTGCTTCTCCTTGAACATTGCTCCTCTGTCTGTTGCCGTGCGCTATTAGGTACGACATCGACCAGGGAGTCCCTTTCAGATGGTTGAGGGTTAAAAGTTTGTCGTGACACCAGTTGCATTTCAGCAACGAGGGACTAGGTCCCCCTAAGTAGATGGTGGAACCCAGTGTAGGAATGCCAGAGTAGTGTAAGGGTTGCCTATAGTGTCCCTTAGGTGTGGCTTTTGCACGTGTCACAGTGCTCCTACCTGGATGTCCTGGAACCCCAGGCGTAGTCGTCCGCAACGTCGCAATTAAAATGGATAGGTGATGAAGATGATGAGGAAAGAACTTGAGTCCAGACTTTTATTGAAGTTGATAACAGCTTTACTTGAATAAACTTTCATCAGCAAACAATCTTTCAACTTTGTCTTGGTCATCAGCAGGTTTTGGCATTAATATGGCAGGCAAACACATTCAGCTCTGCTATGACAGGATTAAATAGGAACTTTTCCTCTTCTGCTGTAACTTAGCTTTCTGTAGTCTGACTCTGTCTTTATCATTGTCTGTACCTTTAGCTTTATCTTTCTCTTTCTCCAGGGAATCTTTCCTCCTGGCTCTGAAGCTCTTTACTCTTCTCTTTGGCCTAGCAGAGCAGATAGTGCTCTGCTGGCTGGCACACAGCCTTCCCCTAGGAAGAGATAGACTTGACTGACTAACTCCTCCCTCTCTAGAGAGGGCTGGAATGGATAGAAGGTTCCACCCCAGGAAAACTAGCTCTGCCAAGATTGCCGCCATCTGCTGGTGAACCAGGCACATTACACTTTAACAGTCATTTGAAAGGAAATATAAGTATACATTATGCAGGATATGACAATAAATACTCAGGATGACACAGGATCAACCATTATGGATAGTAGGGGGCACAAAAAGGTGGTAATGCCACTCTGGGGTGTTACACTGTCAGGCAAGATGGGCCCAAACCCAAGAAAGGAAGTAGAAAGGGCACAACTTTGATGAAAGGGAGTCCATTACGGCCTAACACACAGGATGGTGGCAAAATATAGGGCTCAATAACGAAAATAAACAGGGACCAGTCCCAAACATAGATCCTCGATCTGTCTCAATTTCTACTTGTAAAGCCTCATTCACACGTCAGTGTTTCACGGACGTGTGCTGTACGTGTTCTGCACTTGAATGTGTGTGTTCAGACATCAGTGTTTCATCACGGTCCGTGGTTCCATTTTTTTTTAGCACGGATGCATGTCCTATCTTAAGCCGTGTTCCCGGATCTCTCTCGCCCATTATATTCAATGAGTCCATGAAAACCACGGATCCCTCACGAATGCAGTAGCAGGTGGAGCTAGTTCCTGCTGTTTTTCTCTGCAAGTCCTGCCTGCACGGTAAAGTTTAGGGGCTCCAATTTTGAGCCTATCTTATTATTTTATAAGAAGAAAAAATTATATTCATTGGCCATGCGTCCTTTAAATGGGGAGCAATTAATAACCATAGTGCAGGCCCGCCCAGAATTGTGGGACAACCGCATTGAGGGCTACCACAACAGGCCCTTAAGGCCTTATTCACACGTCCGCAATGTTTGTCCACACCCGTTCCGCAAATTTGCGGAACGGGTGCGGACCCATTCATTTTGAATGGGGACGTGATGGATGCGGAGAGCACACACTGTGCTCTCCGCATCCGCATTTGCGGAGCGCGCCGCCGATCTTCTGGACGGCGGCTCCGCAAAAAAGTAGAGCATGTCCTATTCTTGCCCGCAATTGCGGACAAGTATAGGCATCTCTATAGGGCTGGTGGCAAGGTGTTTTGCGGATCCGCAAACTTGCGGATCCGCAAAACACTACGGACGTGTGAATAAGGCCTAATAGATGCGTCTTGGGAAGCTGTGACAGCCAAGCTCCTGACGTCTGATTGGGCATCAAGTTCACCTTCGGAGCGGATCACCCTAGGTAGATTTGTTTAGGCACCTTTATTTATAGCATGTGTGTGTTTATTGGACTTTTATAATACACTAAGGCCCCTTTTCGACAAGCAAGTGTCAGCCTCAGCGCAGCTCCCGTCCTGACCTCCCAGCACTGATTTCTGATGCTACATAACCATTACAGTTCTGGAATGTATTAGATGACACTGACATAATGCTGTCAGTGTTATCCAATACATTCCAGAACTGTAAATCAATATAATGCTATGCAACCCCGGCAGTGCTGAAAGTTCAGGACGGGTGCTGCACTGCGAGTCCACAGCGTGACACTTCCTCGTCTGAAAGCAGCCTAACAGCATATAGTTCTTTTTTTAGGGTCATAGTTTAGACATGATGTGTCTGTCTTTTTTGCTGCTTGCTCTCTACTACCTTGTATGGCCAGACCAGGAACAATGTGTCTATAGGAATGTTCTAAGGTTTGAATATTTTTTTAACTAAGATACAGATGTTTGTTCACTGCATTAGTGTATTTAAAGAAATGGTGTCAAGCTTTTAAACTACATTTGCACCTTTATCTTTCATAATGAGCATTTTTAAAATTGACTTTTTCTTGTGTATAGAAATGTATACTCTCTTCCATTGGCTTTTGAAGTGGTAGGCATGTAGACATTGCTGAATACACATATCTCCTCTGCTAGATTCATTTTATTTTGTCTAAGGCTACATTCATACTAGCGTTTTTGCTGGATTCGGCAAGGTTCAGCAAAAACGCTTCTTTTACTGATAATACAACCATCTGCATCCGTTTGGAACGGATTCGGTTGTATTATCTTTAACATAGCCAAGACGGATCCGTCATGAACTCCATTGAAAGTCAGTGGGGGAAGGATCCATTTTCTATTGTGTCAGATTATGTCAGAGAAAACGTATCTGTCCCCGTTGACTTGCATTGTGGGTCATTACGGATCCGTAGGCTGCGGTTTGCGCTCGGGTATGAGAACGGAGTGGAATGCATTTTCGAGCACTCTGTTTTGTCCCCATTGACAATGAACGTTTTTTCCTGGTATTGAAACCCTATGACGGATCTCAATACCGGAAAATATTAACGCTAGTGTGAAAGTAGCCTTAGCATGTACAAGTGGAGTATTTCATAAATTAAACCAATTTTCTACTCCTAAATGCTTATGTGACTGAGCAAGAGTTTATGTCGTCCTCTGCTCTGTACCCCCGGCACACCCCTTTCTTTATATGATCATTTTTTAATGTAGCCAGTGCAGTTATCACATGAGTACTGGACAGAGATTCCAAGGCACACAAGCTCATAGAAATATTACATAGTGGTACTAATGTGCCTGTGTGTGTGCTGTTACTTTTCATAGGGTAATCATCATGTGTATTTTATTTGTCACATAGAGGATGCAGTAAAAACACGCTGGCGTACGTGTAGGGACACTTTCCGGCATGAGACACGGGCCCCAAGGAGAAACCCTACGTTTATTTGCAGCAACTACGTTTCCTATGTGATGTGATGGAGCTGAACACGTAGGGTTTTTTCTCTTGTGGAAGGATTTCCTGTTCTTTTTTTAATGTTAAAAGGGTTCTGCAGTTTGTTACCACTGATGATCTATCCCCAGGATAGATCATCAGCATGTGATCGGCCGGGGTCCGACACCCGGGACCCCCGCCGATCAGTTGTTTGAGAAGGCCGCGGTGCTGCAGGAGCGCCGCGGCCTTCTCACTGTTTACTGCTGCTTCAGTGAACAGAGCTTAGCCTCGCCCACGCCACTTGGATACAAGTCGTGACGTCACTGGGCGGGGCGCTAGCAGCAGTAAACAGTGAGAAGGCCGCGGCACTCCTGCAGCGCCGCGGCCTTCTCAAACAGCTGATCGGCGGGGGTCCCGGGTGTCGGACCCCGGCCGATCACATGCTGATGTTCTAGATCATCAGTGGTAACAAACTGCAGAACCCCTTTAATGTAATTTCTCATTATCTTCAGCACATGTCTCAAACTCCGGCTCTCCCGCTGTTACCAAACTACAAGTCCCAGCATGTTGTGATCACACGAAAAAGACCCTTTCAACGAAAGTATGCACAAACGGATCCGTTCGTGCAATTTGTACATTCTTGAAGGAGAAGGTAGATCGGCCGCACAGCCTAAATCGATGGAACTGTTCTGGGCAGGAAAGCCATGCTTGCGGTCGGTCAAATGTGACTTCCATGGAATTCGGGAACCCCTGCTCGGATCTGGGTGATTTTTGCATATTGTTTGCCCAGATCAGTGTCGCAGTGGGGATATGTCACCAGTTCACGTGACCCACGGGTGACATATCACCCTAATTACACAGAACATGACTGTAGGAAAAAGTTTGGAATATACTTTACAAAGTCACATGGATCACACTCTCCGGAAACCGGTCGCATGATGCTCCTGTTCTAAAAACTCAGCTTCTGATGATGTCACGTCCCTTATGAGCCTGAGCTATGGACGGGGTCAGAATTATTCCTCTCTCTGGTGCATACTCAGATGAGGTAGATTACAAAGTTTCCACTTGTACCAGGAGAGGATTAGTTCCAGCTTTGTCCACAGCGGAAGTGATGTCGAGTCCATAGCCCAGGCGGGAATACTGGTAAAGGACGTGACATCAGTGGAAGTAGGATTTTCTGAAGAGGAGCGTCACATGATTGGGCTTCTGCAAAACAGAACCAAGCAACATCTGAAGGTAGATATTTCACAAACTTTCTCTTTACATGTAATTAAGGCGGCTTTGCTCATTGAGTCTCACAAAAGCTCTTCAATAAAAAAATGAATACGTCGACGACCTTTTTTTTTTTTAAAAAAAAATCATTTTATTTCAAAAAAAGGTTTCATTTTTACATGTTCCTGCAGTGTATTGTGATTTGCTATGCTACTGATCCCAGGGATTGACTAACTCCAAAAAAATATTAAATTTTTCTCATCTTGATATCCCCGATACCCTCATCACCCGAGATGAAAGCTGATAAAATGTGCCAATCACCAGATGCCAGAAACATAAGGGGGTGAAGGACGGAGAATGGAACCATGCTGACGGGAAATGAGGTTTACGCTGAACTGATCTGAGACACTTTGCAATCTTCAAGGAAAGCGCAAATCTTACTGAATTCTGCAATATATTTTAGTAAATAAAATAAAAAATATATAAAAATAATCTACAGACTTCACATGTAGCCCATGGGAAGGGATTATCAAAGGGAAACCCATCACTTGGTAAGTCAATATATAGAGACCATAATAATGGTCAAAAGTGTACCCACTAAAAAGCCTCCTGAGGGGCTGAACAAATAGCCACATACTGTAAATCTCCTGCTCTTCCCTGCCATTCTGTTTGCATGTCTACATGTGCAACGGCCTAATTACCAGCGTCTGGGGTATCCCTTACCCTTTAAGAGGTTTTTACGATATATGTGCCTCTGTTAGAGCAAGTTGTCGTGACGCTAGTTGCATGGAAGCAACGAGGACAAGGAGTTGCCGTTGAGTATAGTGGTGTTGGTACCCAGGTGTAGGATTGCAAGAGTAGTGTAGGGGTTGCCTATAGTGGGTATGGCTTTAGCACTTGTCACAGTGCTCCCAGACGTGGTCGGACGAAGTAGTGCAAAAGGGGTAGTTGAACTTGGGTGATGAGTAAGTAGAATAAACGGAGTCCAGACTTGTATTAATGTTGAACACAGCTTTACTCCTTTTCATCAAGGAACAATCTTCCAACTTTATCTTAGTTATCAGCAGGTTTTGGCATGAAAATGGCAGGCAAACACACTCGGCTTTGCTACATTTGTACTCTCTCAGCTCTGCCATGTTTGCTGGATTAAATAGGAACCTTTTCCTCTTCTGCTGTACTTGAAACTTAGCTGTCTGTAGTCTGTCTCTTCTGTAATCCTCGGAACTTCTTCCTGGCTTCAAGTTTACTTGGCTTGGCTTTTAGGCAATCAAGCCCAGGAGGGAACATGCGACCATATAGAACTCACAGGCAGGGCCTGTCCAGGAGGGACAAGGCCTGCTGATTCCCCTTACAGGGGGTAAGCTACTCTGACCTTCACTAGCTGGCTCCTCCCTCTCTAGAGAGGGGAATAGAAAGGAAGAAGAGTTCCATTCTATTTAACACAGCTCTGCCTAAAGTGCCGCCATCTGCTGGTAAACCAGGCACATTACACTTGACCAGTAATTTGCAAGGAAATAGATAGATAAACTATGCAAGATATGGTAATATATAAGCACGAGATGACACAGGATCGGCCATTACAGATAGTGGGGGTCCAAAAGAGGTGGCAATGCCACTCTTGGGTATTACACAAGTGTCTACAAGAGTCTACATGCTGCAAGGATACCAGGGTGAACTTGCTGATGGTTTCAAGAAACAAAAAATGCTTGGTAAGATAGGCAGCAGAGCCATTCGAGACCATGCAATGTCACTTTAAAAGGCTCCAGCTTGATAGCTCCACTTGCTAATCTTTCTTGCATTCTCTGTGGCCCCTTTCACCCTCTGGGAGTAGGGGAGCTTAGTCTGGAATAGGACAGCAATAGGTACCCTAGTATGTACGTGTAGCTGATTTACTGTATATGTTGAAAAATGTTAATTTTACTAAATAAGGAAATGGCTACAACAGAGCGTCACCCTCAATAGGGAGGTTATCATGTCAGGTT
This sequence comes from Bufotes viridis, assembly GCA_033119425.1. Lineage (NCBI taxonomy): Eukaryota > Metazoa > Chordata > Amphibia > Anura > Bufonidae > Bufotes > Bufotes viridis. The sequence continues at coordinate 19,157,331 of CM065596.1, read as the reverse complement.
ATTGATAGGGGCTTGGGATGGTGACATTTTTATGTGCCTTGGGAAGTCAATGCTATCCCTTGCCTGATATGTTTGGCAAAAAATGCTTCATCTGTCAATGATCCCCAGACAAAGCATTTTTTACCTCTATGATTTGTGTTTCATGCCATTATATGTTTGTCCACCAGGTGTCCCCACAGTCCTCATTCCATTTGAGAAGGACTGTGGGATGAATTTTAAAATATATGTATATTTTTATTCTATTTATTAATGAAATATTAAAAGTTATTTGGAGTTGTATTGTTATTTATTTTATTTTTTTGCAGGACATATTACTGTATATCTAGACAGATACGTGACAAAGAAAGTTTGCGCAGGGGCGCAGATCTCATGAGGCCCCATAGCAAAATGACTTAGTATGGGCCCCCTCCAGTGAGATTTCTGACAAGTTCACAATTTTGTTAAGTGAAGACATTTTTTCATAAAAATGTTTTTGCTCTGTCCCACACGTCTATTTAGTAAAAAGTGGAGGTGCTTCATAAATACGCTGAAAATTCTGAATGCCATATTGCTTAATGCATTCACAGTGTACAACTGGCATAAATCTTCCCCAGGCATATAGCTGTAAATCACTGCTTCCTCTCACATACCTTAAAACTGTCTGCTTACAGCCACCACTAGAGGGAGTTCCGTGCACACACATTTATTGCACTCAATGGAAGCTGTAGAATCTCCATGCACTGAGCTCCCTCTACTGGCGGCTGAAGGAAAATGCCATGAATTTATAATGGAAACAGGAGAACCAGTTCAGTGCTTCAGAGCTCCACTCCGACTCCTTGGTGGTATGCTACTGGCTGGGTGACGATCCCAGTGGGAGATCTTAAAAAGTAATAATTTGCAACGTTCGCATGCAGCCAGCTCTGCAGACAATAGATAGTATTGCATACAATCCAATAACAGAGCTATGTAGCATGAAGAGGTAGAGTGGGCCCTGGTACTGAAGGAGCCCAATGACCCTAGTCTTTAGGTCCTTATAACCTCTGTCTGGAGTCAAAGGACTGTAAGGTGATGGAGTGACCAGCTAATGTTCATTGCTGCAGATGGATATCTGGCTTAACTATTTTCCCTTGCTATGTTCCATGGCGTCTGACTCTTCAAAAGTCAAACGTGGTCTCATAGTGAGCTGCTTTCAATAGAGGGCAACTCTTTTTCTCTGGGAAATACCTGTTTACATATTAAAGGGGTTGGCCCATCTCACACATTGGTGTCAGATAGGTGTTGGTCCCACCTCTGGGACCTTAACTTATCTCTAGAACAGGGCCCCCAAGGTGAATGGGGGTTCACCGCGGAACCATGGCCTCCCTCCATTCTCTGTTATGTGAGTGCCAAAAATAGCCAAGTGCTGGCTTGACTATTTTTGGAGCTCCCATAGAAGTGAATAGATTGCATGTGGCCCATGAGCTTTGGCTGGCCCAGTTCTAGAAATAAGTTTGGGTCCCAGAGGTGGGACCTACACCTATCTGGCACTAATGTGTGACATGGACCAGCCCCTTTAAGTTGTATGGTAATTAAGTAGAGCAATGACATAGCAGAGCTGGAAAGGGTTCAGAGGTGGGCAACTAAAGTAATAACTGGAATGGGGCAACCACAGTACCCTGAAAGATTATCAAAATTAGGGTTATTCACTTTAGAAAAAAGACGACTGAGGGGAGATCTAATAACTATGTATAAATATATCAGGGGTCAGTACAGAGATTTCTCCCATCATCTATTTATCCCCAGGACTGTTACTGTGACGAGGGAACATCCTCTGCGTCTGGAGGAAAGAAGGTTTCTACACAAACATAGAAGAGGATTCTTCACGGTAAGAGCAGTGAGACTATGGAGCTCTCTGCCTGAGGAGGTGGTGATGGTGAGTACAATAAAGGAATTCAGGAGGGGTCTGGATGTATTTCTGGAGTGTAATAATATTACAGGCTATAGCTACTAGAGAGGGGTCGTTGATCCAGGGAGTTATTCTGATGCCTGATTGGAGTCGGAAGGAATTTTTCCCCCTAAAGTGAGGAAAATTGGCTTCTGCCTCACAGGTTTTTTTGCCTTCCTCTGGTCAACTAGCAGGATGACAGGCTGAACTGGATGGACGGATGTCTTTTTTCAGCCTCAGCCTTATAAGCTATGTTAATGGTGGTGATACCAGGACAAAGATCACAATATATCCTAACGAGAGGCCAAAATAAACTAAAGCGTCATAATCACAAGATATAATGAGAGGGGAATCACTGCGCACATCAGCTGCTTCCCTCACATAAGGGACTGAAGCCACAAGCACGTCGCCTCCTGAAATCTATTCTAATCTCATTGCACAACAGACAAGGCGAGTTCTGCTTTCTAAGACTCCCGGACACACGCTCAGCTATGCGGTCAGAATTCCTCATCTTGCTTTATTTATACAAGACATTTTTTCCCAAAACAGCGCCACCCTGGCCCATAGGGTGTGTCTGGTATTGCAGCTTATGCTATTCAGCAGAATATGACTGAACTGCCATGTCAGACGCAGCCTATAGACAAGAGTGGCGCTGTTTGTGGAAAAATGGCAGACTTCTTGATAATTCCAGAAAATCCCTTTAAAACATCGTATTATCCCTTTAAATATATCTAATTTTTTCCAACTATTTAATGCTCCAATTTTATTAGTTTTTTATCCCAGAGTACTACAAGTAACTGTATGACTTAGATGTAAGTTATATGCTGATTGACCTGTTCTTCTAGGATTTACTATGGACACTTTGGGGTCCTTGTTAACCCTTTCACATGTTTTTATGCAGTTAGTTATTGTAATGCACTTTTCTTAAAATATTTAAATATATCTAGAGATCAACTAAGGCCGGTGTTCTGCCAGATCTCTATAGATTGCCGAAAGTCTATAGCGGAATTCACGTGGTGCACTGCGCAAGCACACAAGCGCGCTTCCACGAATCATCCCTGCAGCCTCCACTGAAGTACTTCGCCCACCGCACGTGCGCACAAGAGACATCTTAAAGTGACAGTCATCTCCAATAAAATACAGCATCTACATTAATTTGTACCCTCGCGGGCTCGCTGCGCTCGGCATTTAGTCAAACTAACTCTATGCCGCCATTGATAGTAAAGAAGGAAATGGATGGTAAAGAAATTCTTTACCATCCATTTCACTTCTTACTATCAATGGCGGCATAGAGTTGAATTTTACTAAACTGCCGAGCGCAGCGGGCGAGCCCGTGCGTGGCGAGCGAGGCGAGCCCGCGAGGCCACAAATTAATGTAGATTAATGAGCGCTGGGGGGAGGGTGGAGCTGTATTTTAATGGAGATTACTGTCACTTTAAGAAGTCTCTATACCCTTAAGAGTGCGCACGCGCGGTGCGCAAACTACTGCAATGGAGCCAGCACGAATGATTCGCGGAAGTATGCTTGTGCGCTTGCGCAGCGCACCACGTGACTTCCGCTATAGACTTTCGGCAATCTATACAGATCTGGCAGAACACCGGGTTCACATCACCATTATAAATTCCGTTATTGTTTTTCCGTTCTAACATGGTTATAATGGAAAATAACGGAATCCATAAGACAGAAGTCAAAACGGAAGCCTTTATAAGGCATTCCGTTTTGCTTTCCATCATAATAGAAGTCTATGGGCAATCATAACGGATCCGTCTGGTTTCCGTTATGCAGAACGGACAAAAAGTCCCGTCGACGGTTCCTTTATGATTCCCATAGACTTCTATAATGACGGATCAAAACGGAATGGCTTTTAAAGTTTGACTTCCGTCTTATGGATTCCGTTATTTTCCGTTATAACCATGTTATAACCGAAAACAATAACGGAATCCATAACGGTGATGTGAACAAGCCCTAATTGAGACTCATATATTTATTTGCACCATTTGTATATAGTGCATTAATTACCCTGGTGCACAGGTGACTGGTAAAAATGCTTTATCTGTGCTATGCTGACCCCTGGTGGTGAAAAAGGAATATGCTGGTTTACAAAGTGGACGCTGGATCAAATGTATTTCTTTGCTGTAATATTTTATAAAATGTATTCTTGTGCTTTCATTATAACATAGAATATCTGCTTACGAAAAAATCATTATAAAAGGGCAAAGATATAAACCTGAGATATTTTCAGCCAGTAGAGATCTCACCCCTACATAGTATAACCATAATGTTTGATAGAAACGAGTCACACTGACTGAGATTCATTGAAGTCAGTAGAGAAGCTATTGGTCTGAAATATAAAAAAAATAAAGAACATTTTATTTTTAAAAAAATTCTTTTTTTTTGCATATTTATGGACACATTGTACTAATTGTGTCACGAGGCATATATTTCTGAGGACATCTTGTCTGCTTCTCTCTTCAGAGTTCTAGTTGATCTCAGCCTGGAAGATAACTACTGTGGGGTTTGGCTTTCTTGAATACACTTTTCCAAGCCACACCCCCTTGGTCCTTCCTTCTCATTTGCATAATACTACTCATGGTCCTCAAATAGCTAGGGCACGTGACTGGCTGCCGCTGCTCCTGACCTTAACCCTGTGGAAATGCTGTGACATAACCTGAAAAGGTCTGTGTTATCAGGGCAGGGATGAGCGAACTCTTTGGAAATTGTTCCTTGTCCAATTTGTTGAATTTTTCAAAAAGTTCAATTTGTATCGGTTCTACACTAATCAAAAGTGCTCTAATTGGCCTGATAATTGGTATATGAGACTCTGAGGTCTGCTAGGACTAGAATTTTTTTATATTTAGTCTCCCTTTTTACATTTTTTATGAATATTTGCTTTTTCTCTCCCCCATCAGAGTTACGTAGCTATGGATGAACGCACGTTTGATGGCGTCGGAATATGTGTTCTGCTTTTTCATATTCAAAGCTTTCAAAAATTGTCCCTTATCTGGAGCAGACAGTGTTTAAACACACGGTGTTAAGGGAAAAACGGTGGCTTGTTGGGACCAAGCATCTAAAAATGATGCCTCAATGGCAGTAGAGGCCTGCACCTGTTTATACACACACAGAAGAAATAGTGGTTTGTTCTGAACAATCATCCAAAAATTACGCATTAACAGGTTAATGCCTGCACATATTTATACACGGCACACGCTAAACTGCAACACTATTACCACAACTAAGTGGTGCTCCAGCAACTGCACTGCCAGCAAATTGATCTGGTGAGAATTCAGCTTGCTCACAACTGGATTTCTGAGAGCATAAAATTGTTTTCTGGGCACAGATTCCATTATCGATAACTGACGACAGAGCAGAAAAGGAGGAGTCTGTGCAGGAGTACAAGTAACTGATGAGCACAATGACAGGGACCCAACCTGTCTGCCACAAAAAAAATTAGAGAAGGAGGACAGACTTGGTCCGACTGATGGCCATTTCTATTTCCCCACTGGATCTGGTAATGCAGCCAATAGTAATACTATAGAACAGAATTAAAATTTGGGTGAACGTGGGGACGTGCACCACATTTACTACAACTAAGTGGTATGGCAGCAACTGCAACATCAGCAACTTGTCTGGAAGGAGTTCAGCTTAAACACAGGCTAATTGCTGGTCACAAATAGTTTTCTTATGGCCACACTTTCTCTTATGGATGTCTTTCAATAGAGTGGAGGACAACGAGGAGTCTGAGTGGTAGAAGATGCAGCTGATGATGGCAGGAACAAAGTATTGCTTGGGATGTGGCCTGGCTGCTACAAAAAGACCAGGAGAAGAAGGACAGACGTGCTTTAATGGGGATGCCGGCCAGTTCTATTTTCCCCCAAGATACGGTAATGCCGCCTCATGTGCTGCATATGTGAATTGCTCGCAAAGAGCTGGAGGCAGCCAAGTTTGGGCTAGGCATCACCAGTTCTCTAGGTGACCACAATATACGCAGATCTTTTGAAGGTTTCGGCTGTACATTGCCCCTGCAATTTGTTGCCAATAAGGCCACCACCCTTCTCCTCTAATGGTCCCTTCTCGATTCCCTGCTCTGTATTTGCCCAGAGTGCTACTGTCGCTACAACTGCCTCTACCACCACCACCATGGATACAAGGGCCACTACTACTACCACCACCACCAACACAGTTATGCATAGGTTCCTGTCCAATCTACCTGAACCACATCTTCAACACAGTCCAAATATGTGGAGTTTTGTTGCTCCGCACTATGATGAGGCAGTGATGACAGAGAGGACACCAATAAAAGGCTTTTCTGGGGCTGCAAAGAAAAGTAGCAGGAGGAATGCTATGACCCCTGGCTCCAAGGCATAGTGTGAGACTCAGAAGGGACCACCTCATCACCTTGCTTTAACTAAGATGTCAAATTGCGCATCACCATTGTATACTGTATATCTTACTTGCAGCTACCTGAAATCGTGGAAGTAAAAAGGGGTATAAAGGGGTTACACTTATCAGACCATCAACAATTAGACCACATTGTTAGTTATCAATAGTGTTGAGCGCGAATATTCGAATAGCGCATTTTTATTGCGAATATCGCAAATTCGATAATTCGCGAATATACTGCTATATATTTGCAATTTCGAATATTCGTTTTTTTTTTTTGTTAGATGTTAATCCTTGCTCATCTGGTTGTCTTCCCACTTCCCAAAAGCTGTTCTTACCTGTCCGGAGGATTCCTGGCTCCCTGCCCGCTCCAGTCAATGCCCGTTGCTGCTTCTGCCGACTCCCTGTGTGCATGGGAACGCCTCCATGCTAAAATGTACTGTTGGATGTGAGAATCACGATCTCACAAATTTGACTAAGTTGTAATCGCAATGCGATTAATATAACCTGAATTATTCGCATTGCGATATTCGTTATATTCTAGCAATACAACCATTAGCTTTAAGTTGAATTCGCAATGCGAGCAATACAGGTTATATTAATCGCATTGCAAATTCAACTTAGAGCTGAGTTGCTAATGGTTGTGTTGCTAGATATAACGAAGATTGAGAATATAGTGCTATATTCGTGATATTCGTCGTCTTCGTTATATTCTAGCAATACAACCATTAGGAATTTAGCTCTAAGATCAATTCGCAATGCGAGTATATGTTCGCTTCGCGAATGAAACTTTGAGCTGGGATCCTAATGGTCGTTGCTAGAATATAACGAAGATTGAGAATATAGCGCTATATTCGTGATATTCGCTATATTCTAGCAATACAGCCATTAGGAACCCAGCTCTAAGTTGAATTCGCAATGCGAGTAATACAGGTTATATAAATCGCATGGCGAATTCAACTTAGAGCTGAGTTCTTAATGGTTGTATTGCCAGAATATAACAAAGATTGAGAATATAGTGCTATATTCGTGATATTCGTCAATTATAGCAATACAAGTTAGTTACAACCATTAGGAACTCAGCTCTAAGTTTAATTCGCGATGCGAATATAAATTCGCGTAACATTCGCAATATATAGAATAATGACGAATATTCTATTTCGGCGAATATATGACGAATATTCAATCAAATATTCACGAAATCGAATATGCCACCTCCCACTCATCACTAGTTATCAATACAGAAATTCAGGTAAATCCAAAGGGTTCACTTACTGCTTCAGGAAACTATAGAGAAACATGAGGATCAGGATCTGATTCTGTGGGAGAAACCAATCATGATGGAAAGATTTATGGTACTGGTTGTTGGCAGGGTTGGTGCAGATAGCAAATAAGGTCATCAGGCATCGTGTTTTCAGGAACCTCATATTGTTTTTGTGAGAACTATCCTCAAGGTCTGTGACCTTTTCTCACAGCTTTTGACTTCCTCTTCCAAGGCATTGGAGATAGGGGAAGCTTCTCGAGAGGTCTATTGGAGAGGTCTCCTAAGCTGATCTATCAGATATGCTGGTTCAATGCTGCTGCCAGTGTGGCAAGGTGGGAAGGGGGACAATGCTGCTGTCAGTGATGCTGCCGGGTAGATATTTTTGCCTCGCTATGGTATTTTTTTTTTGCGCAGGTGATTTGTTATGTTCTGCTTCACTGTTTTATGTGTTTGGTGTTGCTGGGAAGGTACATTGTATTGCACTTTGGTATTTGGTGCTACTGGAGAGGTAATTTGTGCTGCGCTGTCACATTTATTTGGTGCTGATGGGGAGGCATTTTCTGCTGCACAAAACTCTATTTAGGTGGAATATTAGTCATGTGGTAAACTAAAAACACTTAGAACATTTTAAAAAAGTGGTTTCTATCTTTCTTTCAGAGACAGTGTCCATGAGCTGTATTGGGTATTGCAACTTGTCACTGGTGCAGTGAATGGGGCTAAGCTGCCATGCCACACATAACATGTGGATAGATGTGGCGCTGTTTTTGGAAGAAAGCAAAGACGTTGAACTGCTTAGGTGAAAAAAAACATTTATGTCCACCAGATGGCACAGCAGTGCCTCGGTTAATCATCCAGGATATCCATGGAAGGCAGGTACTGTAGTAATTGTGCTGCTTAGTTCTCACACCCAAACATTTATGACCCATAAACCTTGAGAGCATGCACACAGGAGTTTATAAAGTCTTCACACACCCTGTCTGGGATTTTTATCTCCTGTCTGTAATAGAATATTAAAAGGAAATCTTTGCCCCAGGGGAAGGAAAGCTGAGCTACAACTACAGTGGTTAGTGCTGTAGTTATACAAATGTTCTATGCAGTTTGTGGCCAATGACCTAACGGGTTGTCAAGTGACAACCATGGTTTGGCCCAAAAATGTTGTCAAAATAGTGGACTTTTAGATCATACAAAATGTATTTATCACTAGATGGCGACATTGAGCACAGATTAAAAAGCTCTTGCTGGGTGAAAAGATATATGATATTTGTGATCTATTCTGAGGCATGATGGGAGAGACATTACAAATTTAAGTAAATTAAGAATATTAACTGAATCATTGACATTACTATTAATTATCATAGGCATAGACGTGCAAACGATCGGCACTCAGCAGTGTTACAACACCTCTTGGCACAAACACGACCACAGTTGAAAAGAAGCTCCACAATCTCGGCCAGGGGGCCATCTCTTGAGCCTCTCTGTGACCCTTCTCATTCTTCTCAGAGACTTGACGAAGGAGGTCTAAACTCCTGAACGCGTTGTCATAAGAGCGTGTTAAGGAAGAAATTTTTTTTAGTATCCAACCATGTTCGTGTTTGCGCCAAGAGGTCCCGTTCTTGAGATAGGTGCAGGTCCCAGAGGTTTGACCCAAACATATCTGACATTGGTGGCATATCCTGACGATATACCACCAATGTCTCAGATGAGAAGACCCCTTTAACCTAAAAACAACAAGTCTCTAGACTGAGTCAGATTTTGACCTGAAGGACCTTGCTAGAAGGACCCCCTAATTATAATCTGAACACAGGGTGCCATGCTGCTTGTACCTGCAGGGACTAGCTGTAATCTATAGAAGAACCCTGCAGCACGTCTTCAGTTTGCACTTTCGCTGCAGCATCCCCGCAGGACAGATGAAGCATTACACAGTGACAATTTAAATAAATTGGGTGTCACTGTAGTGCATAGACACGTTGGGTCCTCCAGAGCAATAGAAACGTTTTTGTAGCCACTATAGTTAATTTATGAAATGTGCTGAACAGTGGACACCACTAACCTGTTTTTAAAGCGAAACAAAACCCCTTTCAATGTTATAAACACGCAACAGAAATTAGATCAGCAAATTCTCATTTGTCGGGTGAGTGCCTCCTTCATACCCCACCAAAAATTGATGTTTCTCAACAGCACATTGTCCTCTATAAGGGTCCATTCACACGTCCGTGTGTGTTTTGCGGATTCACGGATCCGCGGATCCGCAAAACATGGACATCGGCGACACTCTCATAGAAAATGCTTTTTCTTGTCCGCAATTGCGGACAAGAATAGGACATGTTCTATTTTTTTCGGGAACGCGATTGCGGACCTGGAAGTGCGGACCCGGCCGGGACATCGTCTGTCCCCATTGAAATTAATGGGTCCGCAATTCCGTTCCGCAAATGCGGAACAGAATTGCGGACGTGTGAATGGACCCTAAATGAGAGATGCTGTCAACAATGTGCAAAGTGAATAGGGGATGAATGATCGTAAGAACAATCCATGGTGTAGCTATAGGGGAAGTGGCTGCTTTGGGGCCCGAACTCAGATGAGGAGGATTACCTGCTAAGAGAAATGTTTTAATATCTGCAACTGAGCCTCTAGGAGCAACGGGGGCATTTCTGATACACCTAGAGGCTCTGCTCTCTCTGCAACTTTTGCACCCTCTGCACTTTGATTGACAAGGCCAGATAGTGAAAGCATCATCACATCTGGTCCTGTCAATCAAAGTACTGAGGTTGCGGCAGTTGCAGAGAGAGCAGAGCCTCTAGGTGTAACGGAAACACCCACATCATTTTTCTCAGCAATGCGGGCACATATGAACATGGGACCAACACAGATGCCTTCAGCTGCCGAGCGCACATGTAACAGGTCAGCCGGTGTCATAGGGACAAATCTACTGACAGAGGGCCTTTAAACGAGCACTTATTGACTTGTATCTCATCAATTGCTTTTCGCTCTTGGTCCGCCTCAGCCCGTCTACCAGGACTGTGTCTATCTTTTCTCCCTGTGCAGTGCAACAGAATGCAGTTTATTGTTTCCTATTATCAGTCATATCAGAACAGGGTAAAGCTGAATATAGCGCTATCAAGTCCAGGAAAATCCTTGCCCCAAACGACCACATAATATCCCCTGAGTTAAATCAGGTTGGCAGCTTGTTTGATTTTAAAGGGGTTATCCCCCCGTAATGTTATCCCTTATTCACTGGATGGGGGATAAGTATTTGTTTGGCAGGGGTGCAATTGCTGGGACGTCCACCGATCATAAAAAATGAGGTGCGTGGTGGTCGCACATGTGCGCTGCCTCTCCATTCAACCCTATGGGAGAAAGCTGATTGCTGTGCTAACGCGGTGCTCCCCAACTCCAGTCCTCCGGGCCCACCAATCGGCCATGATTTCAGAATATCCTACAGAATGAATACCTGTTCTAAGTCCTGATGCACTGACACTGATTATATCACCTGCTTAATACTAAACCTCCCCGGCAGGTGGGCCCAGAGGACTGGAGATCAGTGACTCCGGTGCTCCATTCACTGCGGGCACTACGACACCTCATTACTGTGATCAGTGGGGGTTTCCAGAGGTCAGATGACCACTGATCGCATACTTATCCCCTGGTTAGGGGGAAACTTTTTATAGTTGGACAGCTCCTTTAAAAAAAAAAAAAAAATTGTAAATACATGAAATCCTAGTATCACATATGTCAAAAAAACAATCATATAAAAATAAAGATAGTTATGGCGTCTTAATCATTTCTTTCTTCCATTAGACCAGTCGTCTTCGGTCATCACATGACCTGACGTCAAACGGGGAAGTTTCAGCATCGTGTCAAACCCATGATTTCTGCATTATGTAATTGTTGTTTATACTTATTATCAAGAAAGCGCCGAAGACAGTGGGAGTCATTGTTCCTTTCCTGCTGCAAAGCCGGCCGTTGCCAAAACACTTCAAATAATTTAGCTCTTAAAGCAGATGTCTGCTGATAAGATAATATCCCGTAAAAATAGGATGATTCGATGCATCACTTTCCATGTTATTTTATTTTTGCCCGTATTACTGTTGGACGGAGTAAAAAACATCTGTGTTTATGTCGACATCCAGGATCTGTTCACACTAGCATCATGGCTTCCATTCAGGGGTTGTCTGGTTTAGGGAAATCCTATTCAAACACCTTATTTTGGAAATACGGGTTAGGGCTCATGCACGTGAACGTGTTTTTGGTACGCTTCGGATCCACATTTTTTGGGAGTCGGATGTGGACTGATTCACTTCAATGGGGCTACAAAGGATGTGGACAGCACCGTACCTGTATGTCTATTCCACAGCCCCGCAAAAAAATAGGACATGTCCTATACTTGTCCGTTTTAATATTAGAGGCCGGCCAAAGTGCAGAATGCAAATGGCCAGCATCCGTGTTATGCGGATCTGCAAATTGCGGACCGCAAAAACGTCATTGACTGTGTGCATCAGCCCTTAAGGGGTGTTCCCATTATATAAAGTTATCGCCTATCGACATGGATACTTGTGTCGCTGATCCCGGCCAGCTCGCTCCCCAGCACCGCCTGGAGGTACCCTGGTCTCTGTGCAGCCATCAGGCTTTCCACTGCGCGTCCTGTGCAGCCTCAGCCTGCGCTTGCCAATCTCCTTCGGTCACTGCGGCAGTGACCATGGGAGATCACCGAGAGCAGGCTGAGAGGCTGCGCTGCACAGGACGCGCAGTGGAAAGCCTGTCTGACATCGATGAGCTGAGTGGTGGGCGGGCCGGGGAGGTAAGGGACGGGCCACGGGAGAAAGAGGGGGAGGAGCATTGGGCCCCAGGGCCGGCAGTACAATAAAAAAAAAGGCTCGGAACTGACCGGGCCCCCCCAGGGTCCGGGCCCCTTACTGGGGTATGGGATGTACCCCCCTGATGGCGGCCCTGGCAGTTAATATGGAGATCTCTGGACTCATGTGAGGTACAGGACCGGTTATAGTTTGGTGAGAACTGTATTGTCAGGTTCTATATGATGTCTGATTTTAGTTTTTTATATTATTCATGGCATAACCCCTTTAATGGACCTCCAGTCAAAACATGTCAGCAATGTACAAGAGGGGATGTGTTTTTAATGGGTTTACATAAATACATTGGATCCTATTTCTTCTATCTCTGGATTACACAAGCAGCACTTGACCTCATTTGGAAATGTGTAATACTTCATTTCCCCTGTGGGAGCGCTGCAGAAAAGTTAGAGAGGACCTCTCCCCGCTCCTGACATGCTTATTTTAATTGATATATGCGTTCCCCATGTAATAACAATTCTAGAGCATCTATTCTTATAGCTCTATGTTGGGCCATTCCTTTATTATTTCAACTAGAAGTTATGAGTGAATTGCTAGAAGTCTGCAGTAAGGGTACAGAGGGGAGGTAACCAGTTGGGGGGGGGGGGGGTGTCCCTGCGCAGACTGACTCTATCCAACCAGTGCAAGTACACACTCCCAACTGGTTACCTTTCCTCTGTACCTGCAGACTCCTAGCAATTCATTCATAAATTCTAGCAGGAGTAATAAAGGAATGATACACAATAGAGCCATAAGAATAAATGCTTCAGAATTGTTATTACATGGGGAATGCATGAAGCTTTTAAAACAGGCATGTCAGGAAAGGGGAGAGGTCCTCTTTAAGGACCTACAGCCAGGTACCTCACAGATTACAGCTGACTGCAGGGGTCCAAGCAGCAGGACCGCATGTATACAAGTTATTTTAGGAGGCTCTTATAGCAAAGGAGATTGTCCCCAGCTAAGAGCAGGGCTGTACCAGCTCTTTGAGACCCATGAACACAATTGCAAAAAAAATAAAAAATAAATTTAATAAAATGTCATGCTACAGTGTTTAATACAGCTCGTCCGCACATGTAGCATGTTATGTTAATTGACAGATAGATAGATAATAGATAAATAGATAGATAGTGTTGAGCGAATCGAAGCATCTGAAGTGGAATTCCTAACTAATCCAAATTTCCTTGCGTTTTGTGGTAACGACTCAGTTTTCTCCAAAAATGGTGGCTACACATGTTACAAAGTGAAAGGAGGAAGCGCTGGAACGTGCCGTGCAGACAGCCAATCCACAGCTAGCCAGCCCCTGTGATATCACAGCCCTTTAAAAGCCTAATCCCGCGTGATCTCCACCATTTCACTGTGAGCTGAGCATATGGATGGACGTGACAAGCACTAGGGACACTGTTGCTAAAAGCTTTTATTTTGGAATATTGGATAGGGAGACTGCAGGGACAGTGCAGGGGAAGTGTAGGGAGATCGTAAGGAGAGTTTTTATACGCTATAGGGAGAGCATAGGGAGACTGCAGGGACTGTAATCTGAAGCTGGAGGGATCCATAGGAGACAGCCCACATTGCATCGATCACTGTGTAGGGCACAGAGCTATCTAACTAAACAGTGTCCACCTTGTTTAATAGATAAGCAATTTTATTAGATCTTGATTCTCAAATTGTGGTGAATACGCTGTCTAATTTTACAGCTATTGGGGTTTCCACCTGCCTGTCACAGTAACTGTTTCACTACCAGAAAGGACTAGCTCTCCCTGCAGGCTGAGATATAGCAGACTTAACGTGCTTCATGACAAATAATTTTGTAACAAAGCTAATTTTTTTTAAATTGAGCAAAGCGTCCGAATTGAATTTTGGAAAACTTTGCTCGTCTCTACAGATAGATAATTGGATAGACAAACGATACATCGATTTATAATTAGATAGACGGATAAATGTTGTTTTTCATTTCCTTATTTTCCTTTTTTTTTTTTTCTCCAGTATGAAATGTGTTAAATCTGTGACTCATAAGCAAATATTAATAATGTGATCGTTTTTCTTCTCCCCATAAGTTGTGACAACAACACAATTCCTGACAACCTCAGGTTCTCCCCGGAGCGCACATTAAATAATCATTTATTCTGCGATTGTGAATCTCATTTAAATTCTATGGTAAAAAATGCTGGAGTCATGTTTCCCATCAGGCTTTGTTAAGATGCACAAAATTGATATTCTTCCCCCTGTGCGTAGAGCCAGAGGGAACTTACAGCTGATCGCTGGGGGGGGGGCACAGGATCTGGATCATTTCAGCTTTTTCTCTATACATAAAAATGAAAGGGTTTTTCCATTTCAGACATGGAGGTCTTTCATTGTGGTCTTAGACTTCTTAATATTGCCCAGTGCGGAGCTTACCAGGCAGAGTCCTAATGAATCTTTTAGAGCTACCTAGCATGTCCGACAGTTTATGATGAGAAGACGACATTCAGAGGATTACGCAGACAGTCTTCAAATAATGGCTTGTCGCGGCTCGTTCTATCGCCGGAAGGCATGCAACATCGCTAAACAGATGTATGACATGATCCTCACATATGATACTTTACACATTATATAATTGACTGATAATTAAATGTCAACACCAGACATAACAGGACACCTACACCGCCTGCCAATGCGGCACAATAACCAGGCTCCATCATTCGCTGCTGAGACCCCGCCTCATGCCTTCAGGTGGTCCGCCTTTACAATACCTTCCAATATCTAGTCATATACACCACAACATAACTGTTTCTGAAGTTTCATCTGACACGCAGTATCTCAGTGGATTGCTGTGGCGCCATGTATATAGCAGGGCCATGTGTAACGTGCCTGCATGGCGGCACATACAGTCACCATGGGCGTAGCTATAGGGGGTGCAGAGGTAGCAGTCGCTACCGGGCCCAGGACCCTGAGGGGGCCCAAAGACCCTTGTGCCGCATAAGAAGACACACAAAGCACTGAGGGAAGGGGGCCCAAGCTGAACTCTTGCACTAGGGCCCATGAGCCGTTAGCTACGCCCCTGACAGTCACCACCGAACCGCCTGCCCATGTATGGTGCCTCCATAAGTCTTCGCTTTATGGTGATATTTTTGCCTAGAAACAAGACTATAATATATCATACAGATAACCCCCCCGTGAAACCCGAGGCAACTAAAGAGTACCATGCTCCATTTATAACACTAGTGGGATGTCATGATGTTCTTAGACCCCTTCAGGCACCAGACTACCGCTACCTCTACATCGCTAAATAGTGCAGGGCAAAGGCATTTTCCGAAGTTCCGGTGATGAACTGGGCTCTCCATGGGGCTGGCAGGAAGCCCGGTGACGTCACAGGCACTGATGGGCGGGCTTTTGCGCTGCCCCAGCCAGTAAAAGAGCTAGGGCAGCGCTAAAGCACGCCCATTAGAGCTGGTGACGTCACCGAACAAACTGGTTACTACTGGTTATTTACTGGCTATTATAAACAAAAGATCCCTTGTCCTGCGAGATCTAGCACAGGGTAAAGGAGAGCATCTGAGCATTAACTGCTCCGATGCTCAAGTCAGGGGGCTATCAGGGTGGAAATGGACAACTACTCTCTGAACCCGGACAACTACTTTAAATTTACCATATTATGGCTTCAAACAACTTATAAGAGCCATAACATGATGTTGGCATGAGCCTAAGCCCAAAAGTGACTGAATCCATCCTAGGAATCCTTTACATAACTCATCAAAATGGGGCACCAAGGCAGAGAAAGACTTCCTACCGTCATAATCACCACTGGATTTTTTCAAAACGGGGGGCACCACCAGTCATATGTGGTAAGAGTCATAGGGTTTGGGTGGGGGGGCGTAGCAAGAAGTGAGTGCAGATCCGGGAGTTGCAACTAGGCCTCCAGCGTCAATGAGCACCTCTAGGGTTGGACAGTGACGAACAGCATGGGCGGGGCTGAAAAATATAATTTTGCCCATAGTGATTCTTTATTATATTTTATACTAGATGAAGTTTAATAAAAATGTCCTCAAAAAGATGAAGTCCCAAAGCTATTGTAGCGATTAGGGGAGTTGAGAGCACACAGAACTCTGGGAAATGATTAAAAATTGTATCACCGATCCTCCTCTGCAGCTTTCCACTTCCTGGCCGAGCCTCGACACACAGGAAATGGCAGGAGATACCCACTGAGATCATCACTGGCTGTAGCAGTGACCTGCCTCCTCCAATGATTGGCTGACCAGGCACCTCCTGCCATTTCTTGTGTCGAGCTGGGACCAATAAGTAAAGGGCAGCGACATGCAGAGCAACGACCAAGCGGCAGTGGCAGGGGATCGGTAAGTTTTAATATGGCTTATTTTTACATTTGTTTACAATTTTTATCCCACTGTGAGTCATATGTACAAAAGTTAATATTACTTTAAGTAATACCTCATCCATTTGCTCGCAACAGGCCGGCCGCCGCCATCTTGATTAAAGATCTGACGCTAAATCTCGCGCGGCCTTTGATGACGTCATCATGTCGGCCGGCGTGGTGACGTCATACATCACCGCAAACGGGATTTCGTGCCAGTGGCCGGCCGGTCGTAAGCAAATGAATGAGTTAAGTATGATTCTTTTTTATTTTTACACCATTTCAGGGAAAATCGATTCGCTACCGTGCAGTATGAGGAAATTCAGCTTCGTGGCAAATCGAACTTTCCCTGAATTTCGGATTGAAGTCCACTTTGTGAACTACGATTCGCTCAACACTACGCCAAACCTTTTTTGTTGCAAGTAGGGATGAGCGAATATACTTTGTATGAAACAACCGATGTCGATTTGTATAAAACTTTGTTCTAATACTGTACGGAGCAGGAGCTCCGTATAGTATTAAAACAAAGTGTTATGCGAATTGACTTCGGATGTTTCATCCGAAGTCCATTCCCTCATCCCTACTTGTAAGCTTTATTTCTAACAATTTACTGATATAGTAATAATATTGGTGGGCCTGGCTAGTCAAATTACGGGGACTTTAAATGTCTCCCGCAGCCTACTGAGATCCACAGGGAGCTGAATCCATAATTACACTATTAGGGATTTTCTATTTATTATAGGCAATTTGATAATATTCATCTTAGTGTATTCAATAGTGGAGCTACACTGTAACCTATACGCAGTTAGGCCCAGTATACCGTATGATTGCATGGATGTTAATGAGGGGTTCACTGCAGGATATGGGTCCACAATGTTCTCTTTCAGTAGAGTGCAGCCGCATGTCACGCTTCTTTACATATCGTCAGGCCACTCTTTGAACGACTGCTGTTTTCTGCAGACCTGAAGCGGAGCGCCTGAAAGATAGCTTGCATTCTGCCACGTAATTAGCACAAAATTGAAGCTTCTTGGGCTAGGTTAAAGTATAATACTCATTTCCAAAAAATGTCTTCTGCATGTCCTTCAATGCCGCGATCTTCTGGCTTTGGCTCAAACGAACTGCATCAAATACTGCAATGTGAATTGCCCGCTGGTGGGATGAATCCGTTATTGTTTTCTGTTTTGACATGGTTATAACGGAAAAACAGAATCCATAAGACGGAAATGAAAATAGAAGCTATTAAGAGGCATTCCGTTTTGATACGTCATAATTAGAGATGAGCGAATCAAAGTTGATGAAGTGGAATTCGATCCGACTTTCAGGAAAAATTTGATTCGCACCGAAGCAGAATTTCCTCACACTTCGTGGTAACGAATCGTATTTTTTCCTAAAATGGCTACTGCATGTGGGAACACATGGAGCAAGGAACTCTGGGAACAAGGGATTACCCACAATGCCATGCATGCAGCCAATCAGCAGCCAGCCCTGTGATGTCACAGCCCTATAATTAGCGGCAGCCATCTTAGATTCTGCCATTTACCAGCGTACTTAGTGCAGGGAGAGACTCAGCAGGCGCTAGGGACAGTGATAGAAAAGACTGGATTGTGGTGAAAAAACGATTTATAAGTGCAGGGAAAGGATAGGAATCGGGAGGAATCGTTCCACAGTATTGAAGCACAACAGGGTTCAGTAGGGGAGGTTACAGTCTGGGTAATAGGCACAATCCTATTACACCTTGCTGCACTGACTGGGGATCCAAATTGCCATTATACAGCTCATTCTGTCATTCTAGCAAACCGTTCTTGTTATTGGGGAGCAAGTGCTGTTTGATACAGGCATTAACAGGGTTTATTACAAGGAAATATTTCTACAGTACGTCTTATTTGCCTTTGTGCGGTACAGTGATATATTCAAAAGCCCAGTTTGCCGTGTATTAGTGGCGAAATAAAAATATATTCACTGTTCATCGTTGCACTTATCTGTTGAAAAGCCTTTTGTGTTGTGGAAAAGTGGAAAAAAATTAGGGCTACACTGTAATTGTGCCACTCTGTGGCCTCCTCAGGCTGTTCCCACCCTCCCCACTTCATGACTGGGCCACTATTTTGCCTTTTGGTTTGGCTAACATCGTCATTTATTTGACCCTTCTTCTGATCTGTCAGAAGGAAGGA
This sequence comes from Bufotes viridis, assembly GCA_033119425.1. Classification (NCBI taxonomy): domain Eukaryota; kingdom Metazoa; phylum Chordata; class Amphibia; order Anura; family Bufonidae; genus Bufotes; species Bufotes viridis. The sequence goes on along the minus strand of CM065596.1, from coordinate 19,138,427 downwards.
ACAAAATGAGACGTACAACGGATCCTGTCTGTGTAGCAGCTGTAAGGCCTGTATGGTCACATCAGAATTGGCTTGTGATTTGGTAGCCAAAAGCAGGAGCAGGACCCACATCTTAAAATATCTTGCCTCCGCTTCGTCGGCTCCGTGTCTCGATCCTATCCTTCACTATGGCTCGCATACTAAAGGACTTGCTTGCTCCTCCTCCCGACCTCCCCTGCCCTTTGCGTACGCCGCGCGCCGTGACATCACGTGGAAGCACTGCAACGCTAGGGTGAGCCGAGCTCCAGTCTCCTTCCCTAACTGCAGAGCGGTACCCACTTCCAGCCCTGAGCCCAGCTGCCCAGAGCACTGATCCTGAGCCTGCTGGAGTCTTCAGAACTGGAAGTATTTACAGTCATTCACTGTAAGCGATATTATACATATTACTTGTTTTATGTGAGTAAGGGTGCTGGGTGGTTGGAGAAGGGGGGGGAGGGGGATGGAGAAGGGAGGGAGGGGTGGATACTATATATTTGTTCTTTCTGTTTACATTCTTAAAGTTTACCACTCTACGAGGCGTGTGGATTTTTTTTTTTGTGTGTGTGTGTTGTGGTGGAGGGTGTGATTGCAGGCTAGGGTGTGGGAAGGCGGGATCCAGGGGGCCCAAGTAAATTCTTGCCCAGGGTCCAATCATTATTAAAGGCGGCCCTGCTGCTGGCTCTCCACTCTGTCGGGGGGCTCTACTTGTATAAGCGTTTAATAGAACAGGTTCTGTAGACATCTATTAACCCAACAAGATTATTCCCAATCAATAATAGATTTAATATCAAATAACATGATATCCCAATTTAATAATATTGGAGTCAAAAATGAACTAGAATGTTGTGCAAAAAAAATACATTTTTATTATTCAAATTGGAAAACACGATTGGTACAGACGTTTAAAATCAAGTAAAAACAATACACACAATGCGATACACCACAAATGGTATCAACCATCAAAGAAAGTACAACTGATGGGACCTGGTATGGAACATATAACAAATAAGTAACAATGTGTGAATAGCACTGAAATGGGGATCAAACGTAATATAAGAACCCAAGCTCTCTATATCAAACCCAGATTACACACATGGTGTATAAAAAATGTGTATCCCCAAAGTGATTAACCCTCAGTTCACACTTGCGCGTTTTACAGCGCGTTCGAACGCGCTGTAAAATGCTCAACAGGAGAAAACTCATGTTTCCCTATGGGCATGGTTTTCACCTGAGCGTTTTACAGCGCGTTTGAACGCGCTGTAAAACGCCCTATGCTCAAAGAAGCTCTTGAGCTTCTTTGGGGCGTTTTGTCGCGCGTTTGCACCCATAGACTTCAACGGGAACGTGCGTAAAACGCGCGTTTAACACGCGTTAAAGTGTAGATATGCCTTTTTCAATTGGTCTCCAGAGTCACGAACGCGCATATGATGCGCGTTTCCTATTTGCAAAAACGCGCTGTAATACGGGCGACAAAAACGCGCGTAAAACGCGCGTCTCAGAAACGCTCATGTGTGAACCCAGGATAAGTGTTAGAGTCTTGGGATTGAAAAGAAAACAACAAGGCTCTAAAGGTATTCACACAACAATAATAACATAATAAATGTACCAACCAGAAATATATCTCAGGGGTGTCACCAAGATCGCGCCCCGACGCGCGTTTCGCCGTCAGCTTTCTCAAGGGGCGTTTTGATACCTTTACCCTGGGTTCAGACCTGAGCGTTCTAGAAACGCACGTTTTATGCGCGTATTACAGCGAGTTTTTGCAAATAGGAAACGCGCGTCATACGCGCGTTCTTGTGATTGACTACTGTGGTGTCAATCACAATACGAGCGACAAACGCCCCAAAAAAAAGCTCAAGTACTTGTTTATGCGTAGGGCGTTTTACAGCGCGTTCGAACACACTGTAAAACGCGAAAATGTGAACCAGTCCCATAGGGAAGCATTGGTTTGCATGTGTTGAGCGTTTTACAGCGCGTTCGAACGCGCTGTAAAACGCGCAAGTGTGAACTTAGGGTAAGAGCCTTGTTGTTTTCTTTTCAATCCCAGACTCTAACATTTAATCACTTTGAGGATACACATTTTTTATGCACCATGTGTGTAATCTGGGTTTGATATAGAGAGCTTGGGTTCTTATATTACGTTTGATCCCCAATTCAGTGCTATTCACACATTGTTACTTATTTGTTATATGTTCCATACCAGGTCCCATCAGTTGTACTTACTTTGATGGTTGACACCATTTGTGGTGTATCGCATTGTGTGTATTGTTTTGACTTGATTTTAAACGTCTGTAGACATCTATGTCTATGATATGAATCAATTGACAACGGTGTAAAAGGAGTGCGCTTCTTCTTGGCACTAACATCGACCTGTAAGGCTGAGTTCACACTTGAGTTATTTGGTTCATTTTGGCCCCGTGACTGCCCAAATAAGTGAAGTGTGCAGTGATTCTAGAGCGATGCCTGTCATCTACATGTCATACGGACTCACAGTATTAGGCTATTTTCACACTAGCGACAGGACGGATCCGACAGGCTGCACAACCTGTCGGATCCGTCCTGCCGCTAGTTCAAGTGTGTCGCCGGACTGCCGCTCCGTCCCTTTTGACTATAATGGGGGTGGGGGCATAGTTCCGGCGCAGCTCGGCAGCGCACGGCGAGAGGCTGCCGGACTAAAACTCTGACATGTCCGACATTTAGTCGGCAGCCTCTTGCCGTGCACTGCCGTGCTGCGCCGGAACTCTGCCCCCCCCCCATTTTAGTCAATGGGGACGGAGCGGCAGTCTGGCGAACACTTGAACTAGCGTCAGGACGGATTCGACAGGCTGAACAGCCTGTCGGATCCGTCCTGCCGCTAGTGTGAAAATAGCCTTGTTTCACTCTCAGAGCAGACTCCCTGCAAGACACAGTGTTCTACACCACTATAAAGGCTCTCTGAAGCCAGGAAATAGCCATTTAACGCGATTCACCGTGAATAAATTCAGACCGGTGAATCGTATTTTTGAAAAATTCGCTCATCTCCAGCCATAATAGAAGTCTATGGGTAAGCATAACAGATCCGTTATTCTCCCATAGATTTCTATTATGAGGGAATGCAAAATGGAATGCCTCTAAAGGTTTCACTGTTGCATTCTGTCTTAAGAATGCCATTATTTTCTGATATAACCAAATAATAAAGTGAAGTTCGGGTCCCCATTGACTTCATTGGGGTTCGGGGTCAGGTTTGGGTCCCGAACACAAACTTTCACCTGGCCGAACCCGGCGAACCCAAACTTTGCCTATCCCTACTCTTCACTTCAGGGTCCTCGCTCAACATGCTGGAAATGCCAGGAAAAACTTTAATGGGGTATTCCGGTTATAACAAGTTATCCCCTATACGCAGATCAGATCAATGGGGGTCCTACCGCTAGGACGCACACCGATCATGAGGGCCCTGTACACTGTGGAGCCCCCCTGAAATAGACTAACCGGCTGGTCAGGGGGGGCGGTCTGAGACCCCAACGATCTGATAGTTATCCCCTATGTAACCTGTGGATAGAGGATAACTTGTTATAACCGGAATAACCCTTTAAGGGTGACCTACCTCAACCATAGATCAGTTTAGCCACATTTACTCAATGTCGAGCCAAGTCTAGGAAGTGGAGAGCATCGGGGACCGAAGCAGAATAGGAACGGCAGCAGTAGTGGATGGGTTAATATTCATAGAAAAGGGCATATTGGGCATATGAACAGAAGTTGTGGTCAACAATCCCTTTAATTGGAACAATTTCTGACTCTTTCTGCTTTGTCTCCTACTTTTTGGGTGGGTGGGTGAAATTCAACATTATATTGCTGCTCTGTCCTAGATTATCAGACTCTCCGGATGAACAGATGGTGGATTAAAGGAATGTCTCGGGTACTGGCAGAGGAGTTTCACGGTACCCTCGGAGTGGAGAAATCTTGACAAATGTAAATGGAGCATTTCTCATAACTGAGAGCTATTAAAGGAATTATGTAGGATCAGACTACGCCGAGTCTGTAGTCTGTTACCGTGGAAACATATAGGTTTCCATTGAAAATGTAGCCAGAGAACAGCGGAAGATTCTTTTCTGAAGACTATTTGCGAAGTTGTGTCATTTTCAGATGCATTGGATTCTTCACATGGGAAGCTTTGACTCTTTCCTAGTTTCAGATAGGTCACATATATCATGGCGCACGTCAGCCCAAAGGAGATCTACGTTTCCAGTAGGACTGCGGGGGAGCTGGGTCATGCCAATGTCATACATGACCAAATTCAGCCAGTAACTTATTGGATCTTTCACTTGTTTTTAACCTCGGTAACTATATAATAATGGATATAAGTAACGATGTTGTGTCAATGATACCAGCGATAACTGATAATCTAACTCATAAGAACATGAACTCAATTTTCTCCTTATACGATTGTCCTGTAGAGGAACTGAGAACTCCGATGATCAGTGTCACATGATTTAAGGACAAACATCTGCTGTAAGGAAGCCTATACGTCTGCTCATGCTGCGTGCCGAAAGAGGAAACCCAGATCATCGATTTAAAGGGACATGACACAAAACTGCCATTTAGGGCTCTTTCACACTTGCGTTTTTGTTTTCCGGCATAGAGTTCCGTCGTCGGGTCTCTAAGCCGAAAAAATCATGACTAGGATTATCCCAATGCATTCTGAATGGTGAGAAATCCGTTCAGGATGCATCAGGATGTCTTCAGTTCAGGACCGGAACGTTTTTTGGTCGGAGAGAATACCGCAGCATGCTGCGCTTTTTGCTCCGGCCAAAAATCCTGAACACTTGCCGCAAGGCCGGATCCGGAATTAATGCCCATTGAAAGGCATTAATCCGGATCCGGCCTTAAACTAAACGTCGTTTCGGCGCATCGCTGGATCCGACGTTTAGCTTTTTCTCAATGGTTACCATGGCAGCCAGGACGCTAAAGTCCCGGCTGCCATGGTAAAGTGTAGTGGGGAGCGGGGGAGCAGTATACTTACAGTCTGTGCGGCTCCCGGGCGCTCCAGAGTGACGTCAGGGCGCCCCACACGCATGGATCATGTGATCCATGCGCATGGGGCGCTCTGACGTCATTCTGGAGTGCCCTGGGAGCCGCACGGGTGGTAAGTATACTGCTCCCCTGCTCCCCACTACTACTATGGCAACCAGGACTTTAATAGCGTCCTGGCTGCCATAGTAACACTGAAAGCATTTTGAAGACTGATCAGGATCCTGATCAGTCTTCAAATGCTTTCAGGTCACCTGCGTTGTTACGGATCCGGCGTGCATTTCCAGTGACGGAAGTGCACGCCGGATCCTAACAACGCAAGTGTGAAAGAGGCCTTACTCTGAAATATGGAGCTTTAATGATGCTGTCATCTAAATCAACGCTCATTGGTAAATTTATTCTACATTTTATATTATGCCACTAGGGGCGCTGTATCATTCGTCCTAGTAAGTCACACACTAGTAACTTGTAATTGTTGTTCATGGGCTTACATGCTTGTTATTGGTGTCAACAGAGTATTTTGGTGCCTCACACCCAAAAACCTACATAAGTATTGTTGCTGTCATTCATAGCTCCAAAATACATCTCCACTTTTTGACCATAATGTTGTGTTTCTAGGTCCATACAAAATATAACTTTGTAACAGTTGGAGCTCCATTCTACTGGTACAGATATAGCATTGAGAGATGAAATTCTGTCTGCCTGCAGCCACCACTAGAGGGAGCTGACTGCAATGTATAAACGTTTCCAGGACCTAAATATTGATAAGCTGTCCTCGGGGCCGAGAGGAATTATTAGGGCAGAGAATGGCTACAAAGAATTCGTTCAATACATAACAAGACCACTAATTTCAATAGACACCTGTAGAGGCGCTGCAGGAAAAAATAAAATTAGTTCCTATTGCCAGAACACTCTGACTCAAATTGATATTGGGAATCCTACTGACAAAAGACGATTGCAAAAAAGAGAACAACTCTCAATGATATAGTCCATAGAATAATTCTTGGCTTCCGTGAGAAGGGGAAAGGTCGTTGGGTGAACGAGGAATTTGGCATTTCATGGACGAGTGAGAACAGATCCGATTTACACCCATTAAACACAATTTAAAATTTTCCGCTCCCACCCCGTTCATGCCTACCTGGCAACGCGGAGCAATGCGTTGTGGGCCCATCAGCCATCTATAGAGTTAAATATTGGAGGGTGTACATTTGCCTTTCGAAAAATACAATGTAAACAGATAACAGCTGCGATGTGAGGAACAAATGGCTCGTTATGACTCAGCAAAATGCAGAAAATACTGGGGAAAAAAATCTGTGAAAAGAGTACTTTGCTGGTTTCTCAATTTCAGTGACAGAAAGTGGATATAAACAATTATAAACCGGTAAACAGAGCCGAACGGTGCAATTTTTTTTATGGCTCTTTTGTGTTTTCTCAAATATTGCCATTTTTTCTTGTTTCTAATATTGGAAAAGTAAACAAGCAAAAATATTTTTTCTGCAATTATAATTTTGTAGGGGTTTTCTGGACACGACTGTAGGAGAAAGTTGGTCAAATATTTACCAATTCTGAAGTTATAAGAATTTACAACAACACTAAACAGATACATTGGACTCCTCCATATATAGATGTACAAAAATACTTAGAATATAATATTAATAAATTACATCAAGTAAAACAGGTTTAATGAGCAGCAGATATACAATTTAGCCTACATGCACACGACAGTTGTTTTTTGCTGTCCGCAAATCGCGGATCTGTCTTCTTTTTTTTTCACATCCACATCTGTTCCGTGTGTCTGCAAATTTTGTAGGTTGTGTTTCCCTGTGTCTTCCGTTTTTTTTTGCGGATCCGCAAAAAAAACCGGAAGGCTTGAACCAGTCTTTTAAAGTACCGGTACAAGTGCCCTGGTTTCCAAGCAACCCTCTGCAAAACAAACGGATGCGGATGACAAACGGATGGCTTCCGTTGGTCATCCACATTTTTTGCAGACCCATTGACTTCTATGGGTCCGCAAACCGTTTTTTGCGGACAAGAATAGGACATGCCATATTTTTTTTTGCGGATGTGAAATGCGGACAACGGACACGGACAGGCAACGGAAGAGGCATCCGCACTTTTAACGGATCCATAGAAATGAATGGGAAACCATCGGATCCGCAAAAAAAAATGAACGGAGGCCGCAAAAAACCACTGCCGTGTGCATGTAGGCTTAGGAGGGGACTGATGGCTGCAGGGTCGACAACAGCATACAACTATTAGCACAAAATATACAAAAAATGTACAAAAAAAAAAAACGCAGAGCTGAGGCATTAAGAATAAGACATCGAACATGTGTTCTAAAAATATCCCATAGAAAGCCCACTATTGCAGCTGCGTTGTACACGTAGAAAGAAACTAGGTGAACACCAATTTCTGTGCGTCCACCCTGCCGCCAGGGTGGACGCACAGCAATTGGTCTTCTAATAAAGTATTTTTGTACATCTACTGTATATATGGAGCATTCTGAAGTTGTGTGGACCGGCTGCTTGGGAAACTGGTCACATGACCCTTCTTTTCTAAAAATCCAGGTTCCGATGACATCACGTTCTTTACCAGGTTTCCTGCCGGGGCTCTGGACGTCGCTGAGGCTGTGGATGGGGCTAGAAGTTACTATTCCTCTTCCTGACGCATATGCAAACTCTGAATCCACCTTATCTGCACATGGGCCAGGAGAAGGAATAGTTCTGGCCCCGTCCACTGCAAAACTGATGTCTTATTTATAGCCCAGGCCAGAAACCTGGTAAAGCACATGGCTTCAGGAGGAGCTGGATTTTCAGAAGAACATTATCACATGACCGGGCTCCTGATCCACGCAACTTTCAAACAATAGGGCCATGATTTATCATACCTTCACTCCAGAATTCTTGCATCAAAAAGTCCCAAAATAGGGCATTTGCGACTTTTCACACTCATTTGCGCATAATTTTGCGACTTTTTTACATGTGTACACCACTCACTCCAGTTTTGTAAAAATGGGCGTGGTTTGCCATGTTAATGAGTTTCACTACAGATTTATCATTGGGACTTTTCAGAAAAGTCGCAAAAAAGTCCCGATTTCACTCCAGTGAGGACCATGCTTATCTTATGTGACTTTTTAATAGAACATGTGACTTTTTTGTAAAGGCGTGCGACTGTTGTAAAGCTGTTTACTGAAGGATGAACTGCTGCCAAAGGACCATTAATAAATCTGACTATCCTAAAGTGGCTTTGGACTTATGTGAAATTGGAGTAAGATGGAAGTGTAATGTGATAAATCTGGCCCTAAGTATTTTACAAGTTTTCTGTAACAGGGGTGTTCTGTGTAATTATGGGGGTAATGCAGGACCCACTGGAACCCAGAAAGCCCCATGGGAGTATTCCATGTTTCAGCACATAAATGTTATCTTTTATGTTATATGTGCACTTTCTGTATTTTTATATTGCGGAATGTATAATGTGTGCATTTACAGACGATTCATATTTTTCATATATTTGTTCAGATAACTATATTTTTTGCTGTTATGTTTTTGGTATATGAAAAACACCAATAAACTTTGATTACACATAAGTTTTATTCTTTGAGTAAAATTATAAAATTTTCTGGTATACTTTCTGAGCTAGGCCTCATGCACACGGCGGTTATGCAAATTGCGGTCCCCAATGCACGGGCAACATCTGTGCGGCGGCCGGGACGGATCAAAACCCATTCAACTTGAATGGGTTCGTGATCCATTTGCACCGCACCGCTCTGACGTGCTTCCGTGGGATTCCGATCCGTGCTTCCGTTTCGCACCGCATCTCGGGTTTGCGGACCCATTCAAGTGATAGGTCGGTCATCATTATCTGACCAGTGGAGGTCTGACGTCCTGCACCACCACCGATTGGCTGTTCCTTGCCGCCTCTGGAACGAGCACTTTGCAGCTTTTGTAGCAGATTCATGGTGGATGTAGATGCAGAATTGTAGCAAATTCCACTATGGAAAATCCTCCCAGTGTGGCTGTACGCTTACGGTCACGCTGCAGATTATTTTGTACCTTCTGACCTGCCATTTTGTCGGTATTTTAGGTTCCTTATCCCTATTCCTATAGGCACAGTAGACGGGTACCTATAGATAACAGTATTCCAGAGTGAACTGTGCCCGTCCACATGCTCTGATCCAGGGGCGTAGCTAACGGCTCATGGGCCCTGGTGCAAGAGTTCAGCTTGGGCCCCCCTTCCCTCAGTGCTTTGTGTGTCTTCTTAGGCCGCACAAGGGTTTTTGGGCCCCCTCAGGCTCCTGGGCCCGGTAGCGACTACTACCTCTGCACCCCCTATAGCTACGCTCCTGCTCTGATCTCAGAGGATGGAAACTCAGTTGTTTCCAAAGAGCTTCTGTCCCCATTCTTCCTATCAACTAAACATAAATCAATCTATTAGGATGATGTCCAAAAAGCACTCACTCCACTCCAATCCCGAGTACAGAGGGTTCTTGTAGCAGGGAGAGGCATAATATACAGTTGTATACCCTCAAAAGAAATTGGCAGCACCTCCTACTGTCTATATACTGGATTTTTACCCATTGAACTTTTGCAATTTTTTATATTATATCCACAAACTTAGGCTACATTCACACGACCGTAGTGTATTACGGATCCGCAAATTGCGGATCCGCAATACACCCAGCCGCACCCCCCATAGAAATGCCTATTCTTGTCCGCAGGCTGCGGACAAGAATAGGACATGTTCTATCTTTTGCGGAGCCGCGGACCGGAAGTTCGGGGCCGCGCTCCGCAAATGCGGAAGCGGAGAGCACCTAGTGTGCTCTCCGCACCTCGTCCGGCCCCGTAGACAGTGAATGGGTCCGCACCTGCTCCGCAGAATTGCGGAACGGACGCTGACACATTCACGGTCGTGTGAATGTAGCCTTAGAGAGGACCTTTCACTGGTCCACAGTTTATCAGTTAAAGCTATGTACATTGAGAGCGGCACCCAGGGATCTCCCTGCACTTACTATTATCCCTGGGTGCCGCTCCGTTCGTCCTCTGTAGCCCCGGTACTGGCGCTTCTGCTGTAATTTTGCCTGGGGCGGAGACTTCTTCTTCTGCCTGGGTGTCTTCTTCCCAGGGCTGGAGCGCTAGCAATCGCAGCGCTCAGCTCATATCCTGCAACCTCCCAGGATATGAGCTGAGCGCTGCGATTGGCCAGCGCTCCAGCCCTGGGAGAAGAAGACACCCAGGGGAGAAGAAGAAGTCTCCGCCCCAGGCAAAATTACAGCAGCAGGAGCGCCAGTACCGGGGGCTACAGAGGACGAACGGAGCGGCACCCAGGGATACAAGTAAGTGCAGGGAGATCCCTGGGTGCCGCTCTCAATGTACATAGCTTTAACTGATAAACTGTGGACCAGTGAAAGGTCCTCTTTAAAGAGAGTCTGTCACCTAATCTAAGCCTTTAAACCGCTCAGATCAGGTTATAGACTCCTGTGCCCTCATTACAACGGTACCTTTATTTGTTCTGTCCCTCGCCGAGATCTTCAAAAAAAAGAAGTTTTAAACTTATGCTAATGAGGCAAGTCCCCGGGGGTGACGTTACTGTGGAAAGTGCCCAGGCCCCTCGGCGATGTGCCCAAAAAACCACAGCTCTTTCACCCCTCTGGCCCGCCCTTGTTTCCTATTATTACCTGTTTCTTTCCCTCCCAGATATCGCGCCTGCGCAGCTCCACACTTGTCCTGCACCTGCGCGCTGCTGTGTCCATTATGGGCAGAGGAACAGGTAGTCGGACTGCGCATTGCACATTTTGAAAACCATGTATCATTTTCTTTTAATTCACACCTACTTGATATTTTGTGTTGATGTTTCACATAAAATCACAAAAAATACATTTTAGGCCTCTTTCACACTTGCGTTCTGAGGAACCGGCAGGCACTTCTGTCCCGCCGGATCCGTCAGAACACAAGTCGCCTGAAAGCATTAGAAGACTGATCAGGATCCTGATCAGTCTTCGAAATGCTTTGAGGTTACTATGGCAGCGATCACGTGATCCATGCGCGTGGGGCGCCCTGACGTCACTCTGGAGCGCCCCGGGAGCCGCACGGATGGTAAGTATACTGCTCCCCCGCTCCCCACTACACTTTACCACAGCAACCAGGACTTTAGCGTCCTGGCTGTCATGGTAACCATTGAGAAAAAGCAAATCATTCCGGATCCGGCCTTGCGGCAAGTGTTCAGGATTTTTGGCCGGAGCAAAAAGCGCAGCATGCTGCGGTATTTTCTCCGGCCAAAAAACGTTCTGGTCCTGAACTGAAGACATCCTGATGCATCCTGGACGGATTTCTATCCATTCAGAATGCATGGGGATGATCCTGATCAGGATTTTTCCGGCATAGAGACCCGACGACGGATCTCTATGCTGGAAAACAAAAGCGCAAGTGTGAAAGGACCCTGAGTTTGTGGGTGTAACAAGAAAAAATGTGGAAACGTTCAAAGGGTATGAATACTTTTTAAAACTTAACCTTTAATATACGAAAAGGATAAAATAATAACCCCAAAATGACTATTGGCAGACGACCGGGTTACAGGTCAAGAGAAGCCATCGTGGCAGATGGGCAACTCTTGCCTGAAAGATATGTCGACTGGAAACCCAAAAATGGGCAAAAAATGACCAAGTGCAAGGGGATAAGGTCACCCAATGTTCCTTGAACGGGTGTCGGGCTGGTACGGTCTCCTGTGATGGGAGGAGAAGGACTTGCCCTAGATACCCCTACTTGGCCTGTATATCCCTATGCCTAAAACAGCGTCCAAACCCCGCAAGGGGTGGCGCTGTTACCGGAACCTTGTCCTGTTAAATACACCCTGGATGGCCCTCAATGATAAGGGGTCGGGAGACAATTAAAGGAACAAGGTGTGTTATACAATGTGTGGTCTCCACATGCTCCTCACAAAACTGTGTCCAATACGTAGTCCCTACGCGTTTCATCAAACGTAACTGGACAGGCCTCAGACTCATCAGGGGACGGGGCCCAAAGCATGGAAACCAAAGTTCCTAAGAGAACCTAGGAGAAAACACATAACCCAATGTCCGGATTTAGCATAATCAAAAATATTTATCCGGATCGCAACAGGTGGAGGAAGGTCAGTCACTTACTTTGAGCGTACATAAGCGGCGTACATTTACTTTCTTCTCATTATACACGCTGGTTGTTTTGCCACCCTGTGTAATGAGGAACCACAAACGTCCTTGGATGCTTTCTTTCCTAGTACCTTCAGAACCTGCCTCTATTGCCCTATACATTTTGTGTGTCCTGTGTTTTACACCTGTCTAGCCTGTGGTGGGTTCACTGCCACAAGCCCCTGTCCTGGGAGAATAGCAGAGTATGGGTATACCACCCACCTGCCTCCCCAAATACTATTTATTCACCGCTGGTGTATCAATAGCAGTATGCTATCATAGCACTGTGGTCTCTGGTAGGCCAACACTATCGAGCGGCACGCAATCACGTATGCCCTCGTTGCTTGGTTACCGGTGTACACAGCGCCCGGCCCCGTATGATAGCGACGTAGTATAGTGCGCATGCGCGCGGCTCTGAGATGGCGTCATCACGCCGAATGACGTCATCCCGGCCGCGACAGACGCCCGCGTCCACATGCTTTAAAAGATGCAGACCAATACACAGTATGTCTGACTACCGGCGCAGCGTGGGGAGAACAATCCCTGACGGGTGAAAACCAGCCCGTCCGATTCGGCCATACGCCGCTTATGTACGCTCAAAGTAAGTGACTGACCTTCCTCCACCTGTTGCGATCCGGATAAATATTTTTGATTATGCTAAATCTGGACATTGGGTTATGTGTTTTCTCCTAGGTTCTCTTAGGAACTTTGGTTTCCATGCTTTGGGCCCCGTCCCCTGATGAGTCTGAGGCCTGTCCAGTTACGTTTGATGAAACGCGTAGGGACTACGTATTGGACACAGTTTTGTGAGGAGCATGTGGAGACCACACATTGTATAACACACCTTGTTCCTTTAATTGTCTCCCGACCCCTTATCATTGAGGGCCATCCAGGGTGTATTTAACAGGACAAGGTTCGGTAACAGCGCCACCCCTTGCGGGGTTTGGACGCTGTTTTAGGCATAGGGATATACAGGCCAAGTAGGGGTATCTAGGGCAAGTCCTTCTCCTCCCATCACAGGAGACCGTACCAGCCCGACACCCGTTCAAGGAACATTGGGTGACCTTATCCCCTTGCACTTGGTCATTTTTTGCCCATTTTTGGGTTTCCAGTCGACATATCTTTCAGGCAAGAGTTGCCCATCTGCCACGATGGCTTCTCTTGACCTGTAACCCGGTCGTCTGCCAATAGTCATTTTGGGGTTATTATTTTATCCTTTTCGTATATTAAAGGTTAAGTTTTAGATTGCCTTCCCCCCTTTTTTCATTTTCTTGCTTACATTTTCAGGGAGCATCAAATTGGGCCATCATTTAGGTTCCAGTTGTCTATACTAGCTTTCATTTGTATGAATACTTTTTCAAGACACTGTGTATGTATGATATACACACACATATACAGTGGATATAAAAAAAAAGTCTACACACCCCTGTTAAAGGTCAGGTTTCTGTGTGCTGTCCGCGTCCTTTGCTCCGTTCCGTAGCCCCGCAAAAAAAATAATAAAGCATGTCCTATTCCTGTCCGTTTTGCAGACAAGAATAGGCATTTCTACAATGGGCCGCGTTCCGTTCCGCAAATTGTGGAGCGGAACAGCTTCCTTAGTTTGTGGATCCGCGATTTGCGGATTGCAAAACACCTACGGTCGTGTGCATGAGGCCTAACAATGAGATCCCTCTGATGCTTTGGAAGCTCTCTGTGGACCATGGCTTTTGCTGTGCGGTGTGAGTAAGAAAATTTCAGGAAAGACCAACCAGAGCAGCTGAACTTTATTTGGGGTTAATCAGAGGCGCTGTAAATGATGGCCGGGTGTACGCTGACTCCTATTTAACAGGATTCTAAATGTGATTGCTTAATTCGGAACATAGCTACATCCCCAGTTATAAGAGGGTGTGCACACTTATGCAACCACATGATTTTAGTTTTTTTTTCTTTTCTTCCCTCTACCTAAAAGATTTCAGTTTGTTTTTCAATTGAGTGGTACAGTTTATGGGTCCATTCACACGTCCGCAATTCCGTTCCGCATTTTGCGGAACGGAATTGCGGACCCATTAATTTCAGTGGGGACAGACGATGTCCTGGCCGGGTCCACAATTGCGGATCCGCACTTCCGGGTCCGCAATCGCGTTCCCGAAAAAAATAGAACATGTCATATTCTTGTCCGCAATTGCGGACAAGAAAAAGCATTTTCTATGTAGTGCCGGTGATGTGTGGTCCGCAAATTGCGTAACGCACATCGCCGATGTCCGTGTTGGATCCGCAAAACACACACGGACGTGTGAATGGACCCTAAGGCCTAATTCACACGTCCGTAGTGTGTTGCTGATCCGCAACACACCTTACCACCAGCCCTATAAAGATGCCTATACTTGTCCGTAATTGCGGGTAAGAATAGGACATGCTCTATATTATTGCGGAGCCACGGACCGGAAGATTGGCAGCGCGCTCCGCAAATGCAGATGCGGAGAGCACAGTGTGTGCTCTCCGCATCCATCACGTCCCTATTCAAAATTAATGGGTCCGCACCCGTTCCGCAGATTTGCGGAACGGATGCGGACGAACATTGCGGACGTGTGAATAGGGCCTTAGGCTCCATTCAGATGTCCGTATGTGTTTGCGGATCCACGGATCCGCAAAACATGGACACCAGCAATGTGCTTTCCGCATTTTGCGGATCCGCACATTGCCAGAACTGTATAGAAAATGCCTTTTCTTGTCTGCAATTGCGGACAAGAATAGGACATGTTCTATTTTTTTGCTGAACGGAAGTGCTGACCCGGAAGTGCGGATCCGCAATTACGGATCCGGGCGGGACATAGCGTGTCCCCATAGGAATGCGGAACGGAATTGCGGACGTGTGAATGGTGCCTTAGGCCTCATGCACAGGAATGTTTTTTTTGCGGGTGTACGGGCCGTTTTTATGAGTTACGTATACGGTCCGTATACGGAACTATTCATTTCAATGGGTCCGCAAAAAAAACGGAAGTGTCTTCGTATGCCTTCTGTTTCTGTATTTCCGTTTTTCTGTTCCGTGCAAAGATAGAACATGTCCTATTATTGCCCGCAAATCATGGTCCGTGGCTCCATTCAAGTCAATGAGTCCGCAAAAAAAACGGAACACATACGGAAATGCATCCATATGTCTTCCGTATCCGTTCCGTTTTTGCGGACCCATCTATTGAAAATTTTAAGCCCAGCCCAATTTTTTCTATGTAATTACTGTATACTGTATATGCCATACGGAAAAACGGAACTGAAACGGAAACACGACGGAAACACAACGGATCACAAAAACGGAACAACGGATCCGCAAAACCATACGGTCGTGTGCAATAAGCCTTAGGCCCCATTCACATGTCCGCAATTCTGTTCCACAAAAAAAATAGAACATGTCCTATTCTTGTCCGCAATTGCAAATTGCGGATCTGCAAAAAAAAAAAAACGGATAACGTTCCTTATGGCATCCGTTTTTTTTTGCGGATCCATTGTAATAATGCCTATCCTTGTTTGAAAACTAGAAAAAAATAGGACATGCTCTATTTTTTTGCGGAACGGAAAAACGGACATACGGAAACGGAATGCACACGGAGTACCTTCTGTTTTTTTTGCGGACCCATTGAAATGAATGGTCCTGCATATGGTCCGCAAAAAAAATGGAACAGACACGGAAAGAAATTACGTTCGTGTGCATTAGGCCTAAAGGTGGAAAACGTTCTGAAATTATTTATCTTTGTCTCATTTTTTTATAGCAAAGAAACTTGACATTTTAATAGGGGTGTGTAGACTTTTTATCCCCTGTACATATGCACATATATACACACACATATATATATATAAAAACATATATACACATATATATACATACACACATATATACACACACATATATATATATAAAAACATATATACACATATATATACATACACACATATATATACACACACACATACACACATATATACACATATTTACACACACATATATATATACATATTTACACACACACATATATACACATATTTACACACACATATATATACACATATTTACACACACACACACATATATACACACATGTTTACACACACACATATATATACACACATATTTACACACACACATATATATATACACATATTTACACACACATATATATACACATATTTACACACATACACATATTAGTCAGTTAGGTAGGGTAGATGCATTATTATACGTATAATGGAATAAAAAAGGACATATAGAGAGAGAAAAGAAGGACATTAGTTACAAAGACTTTACACGAAGTTTATAGAAAGTTCTGACCAGTAACCAGTATTTTCCCCGCACTATATGTAAATCTGCCGCTAGATGGCAGCACTGAGGCCATATCCGGCAGCCCAGTGTGTCAGAGTGTGTACAGTTCAGGCAGGGACTCAGCTCAGGGCTGTCACTACTAAAGACACAGGGAGAGGCAGCAGCCTGCACTCTGCTGTTCTGCACTCAGCCCTCCTGACAGCTGGAGACATGCAGTCTGAATCAGGGATTGTACCTGACTTTGAGGTGGGAGAAGACTTCCAAGAAGAGCCCAAGACGTACTACGAGCTGAAAAGTCAGCCCCTAAATTACAGGTCAGTGCCATCTGCTGGAACTGGGTCTTGTTCACAGCCCTGGGGTTGGCTGCTTCCCTTATATCGTCCCATGGTGTTTATTGCCACCTTGTATCAGAGTTTCTTTATTTGGTAAACATTGCATCTTGGAATTTTGTATTGCAACATTGTATCAGTATAGCTGCACTTTCCATGTGACATGGATTCCATATTAGGCATGGGAGAGTAAAGCATTTAACCCAGTGGAGTCTGGATTGTTCTGCAGGACCTTAGTTCTCTGCTGGTCCACAGTGTGGGCTGAATTGTATTTTGGAGGCGGTGGTCCTGAATATGAATGACTGCCACAACACAGAATGTTCTGCTGTGTATAGGGATAATGGGTGCTGCCCAGTGCTGGCCCCTGTCATACAATAAGGGGTTGTATGGAGAATGTATTTCTTTGTTGGGGAATTTTAAAAAAAAGTTGCAAATTCATAGCTGTGTAATGTCTATTGAACCTCTGCTGCTGCAGAACCTCTTGGATAGCAGAGTTAGCAGTCAGCTACTCTGCAGCGTTTAAAGGGACATGCCCATTTTCCTCGCCATGCATCTGGACCTGACCAGAAAGTTCACCTTTGCCAATGCGGGCCAGCTATGACCAATGGTAACCTTTTATTTCTATTTACCACCGGCGAGTGCGGAATCTATGAATAAATGACTACAAATGGATTTTGATGACCTTTTTAATGGATTGGCAGTTAGCTTCAGAAGTTTATATTCTGCACCACGTTTATCCCATGATTACTTTTCATATGGGTAAACGCCACGGGGAAAGGTCGTTACGTAATATGTGGAGCTGTCAATGGGATTAGTTTGTGGGGTTTGTTTATGGAAAACAGTCATTAAATGCTTTTTTTTTTTTTAATAGTAGTTTTGCTGGTGCTGGTCTGATTTCATAAGTATTGGCGCCCCCACCAACGTAATTGATGTGCACATTCCAATACATCTGCAATTACTGGAGGCAGCCATATTGTGGGCAGTGCCAACCTTCATCAAATTTTAGCCAATTGATGTAAGAAAAGACTGAGGTTGGGGGGGGTGTAACTGGCTGGTCTGACAGCTGCTAGGTCTAATAAATGCACCGATGTAGCAGAGCTGATTTTGTCATGTCATTCGTAAAACCTCAGGTACCACATCTGTCATGATAGGCTCGGTTCTGCCACCTCTGCAGGTGAACTGGCGCGATTCAGCCTGCAATGCCCATAGGCCTGTGGCATCTGCCAGTTAACTACAGAACAATAGGGATCTATATATCTAGAACATGTTCCAAACCTTTGTTGTGCCATTGTATCCTTTCTGTGACCTCAGTGCTGGGTGGACTGAGGTGTTGACCTCCTGGTTGACTTTTTTTCAATTGTTCTGGATTATCTGCTGGAAACAGTGATTGAAACTGCTACAAAAACACAGAGAAGTAAGAAAAAGTATCAATAGCAAACCCCATTGTATGTACCGTAGCTATTTCCAGGTTGAATTTCCTTACACCACAACATGTAGTTGTGCAGGGTTTACTATAATCTCACAGGATTACAGCGAAGCAGCCTATGTGTCTCATAGGTTCCTCGTCATTTTCAACATCTCTGCTTCCTGTCACTGCATAGGAATATTCTTATTTTTGGCTGATTTGCTACTATTGTGGGAAAGCTCGGTGCATACGGTGAATGCATCCATGGCTCTGCCTTTACCTACTTTAACTGTGTGGAAGTGTACTGTAGTTTACAGCAATTTTTTACCAACAAAAAAAAAAGTTTCTTGTCTATAGAATCCTATGATGTATGCCACATTATGATATAGATTGAGGCTTTACATTCAGTGCATACATTGTGCGAATGCAATGTGAACATAGCCTAGGCCAGTGGTGGGCAAACTTATTAGTCAACTGAGCCAAATATCAACAAAACAGCGATTACATATTTTTCTGAGAGCCAAATTTTTTAACATAAACTATATAGGAAGGTACATTGTTATTAACTTAATAAGGGTATTCCTAACCATCTGAACATACCTTTCTCAATCCTCGACACTACATCTTTCACTCCACAACGTTTCACCCTATAAGACGCACGTAGGTTTTAGAGGAGGACAATATGAAAAAAAATATTTTTCATTACACCTCAGGTCAAACCACTAATCAGACCCCCAATGTTAATAAGACCTCCCTCAGATCAGACGTCAGCTCAGACCCCAAAGTAAATGATCCCCAATCAGACCTCAGATAAGAGCCTCGTGCCTCTCATCATCCCCATTATCATCCATGATACCTCTCATCATCCATAATGCCTCTCAAATCTCCCATTATGATTCTCATCAGACCCTTTATTACCCATGATGCCTCTCATTATCCATGATACCTCTCATATCCCCATTATGATTCTCATCCCCCCATTACCTCAGATCAGCTGCAAGTTTCATAAAATAAAAAAGCACTTACCTCTCCTGCTCCTGGATGCCGCTGCTCCTCACCACCCTCGCTCTGTGTTCCTCCTGCTGTCGGCTGTGCTGTGAACTTGCGTGCACAGCGTGACGTCACAGAGCGCCTCACACTGTGCGCAGCCCTGCACAGCCTACAGCCAAGGACCACGAAGCGGTGAGTACAGAGCCTTCACCGCTTCCTGGTCCTCCCCCTCCTGCCGATTTTTGCCACGGGCAACGAAAATGCGATTGCACTGTACATGTGAGCCCGCACCTGGAAGAGCCACATTCAAGGGGCTAAAGAGCCACATGTGGCTCTAGAGCCGCAGTTTGTTGACCACTGGCCTAGGCGATTTTCTGACTTCAGGATGATACAGTTTACTTGCACTGATACATTGTAGCAAATTACAATTTCATTTACACCACAGATGTCTACACTGGATACAGTTCTTGCACTGGCGTAACTTCCGCCATGGGGGGTCTGATAATTCTGAGGTCTAACGAATTTATGGGTCTTCTTAACTGGTAAAGTTTGTATATGTGTATGTGGGAGGGGGTAAGGGGAAGAAGGGAGCATTCGAAAGCTTGCTATGGGGTCCAGCCTTTTCTAAATTGTAGTACACTCACATATATAACACATGTAAATCAACGGGTGATCGCACATAATTATGGGAGTTTCTGCAGCGTATCTGCACGGTACGTTTTCCGGTGCAAAAATATTGTGCCTTTTTGTAACGAATATACTTAATTATTGCTACTTATGTTGCTGTTTTAATTTGCTTACACTAGGTCAGTGATCAGCAACCTTTGGCACTCAAAATAGTCAGGCTCGGACTGGCCCACCGGGGAGCCGGGGAAATCCTCGGTGGGCCCCCAAACCAGCAAGTGAGCTTCCTTGCTTAGAAGCTGTCTGCGATAAGCTCCGCCCCCTGTACACAGTAGTATGCATGCTGACTGCGGTTCATGATTCATGGGAACTGACAAGTTTTGTGTAATCAACACTCCTGGTCAGTAAGGCTGATTTTCATAAAATAGCGCTAAAAAACACGGCATTTTGCAGCGATTTTGTGTGAATTAGATCATGTGGAAACAGCCTTAGACCTCTTGCACACGAACGTATTTTCTTTCCGTGTCCGTTCCATTTTTTTGGCAGACCGTATGCAGAACCATTCATTTCAATGGGTCCGCAAAAAAAAACGGAAGGTGTTTCGTGTGCATTCTGTTTCCATATTTCAGTTCCGTTAAAAGATAGAACTTGTCCTATTATTGTTCGCATAGCAGACATGGATAGGACTGTTCTATTAGGCCCCAGCTGTTCAGTTTCGCAAAATACGAAATGCACACGGACGTCATGCGTATTTTTTGTTTTGCTAAGTATTTTTTTGTGGAACAGTTTTTTTGCGGACTGAAAAATACCTACGATCGTGTGCAAGAGGCCTTACTGTGACCAGGAGTACTGATTGGACTAAAACCTGTCAGTTATGTATTGTAATTGGTTTAAAAGAGTGCCTGCATGTATGACAGTGTGTGGATGACAGAGTGCCTGCATGTATGACAGTGTGTGGATGATAGAGTGCCTGCATGTATGACAGTGTGTGGATGATAGAGTGCATGTATGTATGGCAGTGTGTGGATTAAAGAGTGACGGCCTGTGGAGAAGTGTGCGTGTAACAGAATTCTGTTGCTGTATCTATGCACAGAGCTTGGTTCATTTACCTTATCTACACTGAATAAAAATATAAAAGCAACACTTTCGGTTTTGCTCCCATTTTGCATGAGCTGAACTCAAAGATCTGAAACATTTTCTGCATAACACAAAAGACCCATTACTCTCAAATATTGTTCACAAATCTGTCTAAATCTGTGTTAGTGAGCACTTCTCCTTTGCCGAGATAATCCATCCCACCTCACAGGTGTGGCATATCAAGGTGCTGATTAGACAGCATGAATATTGCA
Organism: Bufotes viridis; assembly: GCA_033119425.1. Classification (NCBI taxonomy): domain Eukaryota; kingdom Metazoa; phylum Chordata; class Amphibia; order Anura; family Bufonidae; genus Bufotes; species Bufotes viridis. The sequence continues at coordinate 19,117,252 of CM065596.1, read as the reverse complement.
CAGGTGTGCCTTAGGCTGCTCCACAATAAAAGGCCACTCTGAAATGTGCAGTTTGATCACACAGCACAATGCTACAGATGTCGCAACGTTAGAGGGAGCGTGCAATTGGCATGCTGACTGCAGGAATGTCTACCAAAGCTGTTGCCCGTGTAATGAATGTTCATTTCTTTACCATAAGCCATCTCCAAAGGCATTTCAGAGAATTTGGCAGTACATCTAACCAGCCTCACAACCGCAGACCACGTGTAACCACATCAGCCCAGGACCTCCCCTGGGTCCTGGGCTGGTGTGGTTACACGTTTTCTGCAGTTGTAAGGCCGTGTACTGCCAAATTCTCTGAAACACTGTTGGAAACGGCTTATGGTAGAGAAATGAACATTCATTGCACGGGCAAAACTCTGGTAGACATTCCTGCAGTCAGCATACCAATTGCACACTCCCTCAAACGTTGCGACATCTGTGGCATTGTGCTGTGTGATCAAACTGCACATTTCAGAGTGGCCTTTTGTTGTGGGCAGTCTAAGGCACACCTGTTTAACATTCATGCTGTCTAATCAGCACCTTGATATGCCACACCTGTGAGGTGGGATGGATTATCTCGGCAAAGGAGAAGTGCTCACTAACACAGATTTAGGCCTCATGCACACGACCGTTGTTGTGGTCTGCTTCCGAGCTGCCGTGTGCTGTCCGCATCCGTTGCTCCGTTTCGTGCCCCCGCAAAAAAAATAGAGCATGTCCTATTCTTGTCCGTTTTGCAGACAAGAATAGGCATTTCTACAATGGGCCGCAAATTGCGGAACGGAATGCGGAGCAGCTTCCGTGTTTTTTGCGGATCTGCGGGTTGCGGACCGCAAAACACCAACGGTCGTGTACATGAGGCCTTAGACAGATTTGTGAACAATATTGGAGAGCAATGGGTCTTTTGTGTATGTAGAAAATGTTTCAGATCTTTGAGTTCAGCTCATGCAAATTTGGGAGCAAAACCGAAAGTGTTGCGTTCATATTTTTGTTCAGTGTAAGTACTGGGCTTGGTTCTGTTATGGTATCTAAGTACTGAGCTTGAAGGGGGTGCCTAAGTTCAAATTTTTGAGGCCAAACTACAGGGATGCTGTTAAAATAAAAATGAAAAAACAAACACTCACCATCCTGATCACTATTTGATCCAGCACCAATGCCCTGTTCTCTCCGTCGGGCTGCAGCTGGGACATAATGTTTTGGCTGCCGCGGTAAAATACCTGCGTACCGCACCTGACTGCTGTAACTAATCACTGGCCTCAGTGGTGTACAGCCCTAAGGCCAGTGATTAGCTGCAGCAGTCATGTGCGCTATTACACTGCAGCTTCCTATAGAAAGGATTATTTAAAAGGATGTTGATGCAAATCCGAAAACCCACTTAAGTGTCAATATTTGTATGAAACTATAGCGTGGGCCCCTAGAGTCACTTCTATTGGTGGGCCCTTGGCACCCTAGTCCGACGCTGCTGGTAGTTATAGTTCCACAGCAGCTGGAGTGCTTATCCCTGCACTAGGTGTTTGTGGCCCCCCGTCTTATTTTGCTATGCTGCCCTATGAATTATAGTTACGCCTCTGCTCTTTAGTATTATATTATCTTCCTGTCCAGCCACAAGGAAGGGAGGTGACATAATACAGTCATCGCTACCGTTCACATTCTTAAAGATTACATACTGTAACCGTCAAACGTCAGACCAAAAAAAAACTTGATGACCAACTTTGGGAAACTAACAACACAACTGATATTCCTGCATGCTCATGTCTGTAGCCTTAAAGGGGTATTCCCATAAGGCTAGGTTCACATGACGACATTTGTCGCGCGACAAATAGGGCACAACTTCACTGCAACATTTGTCGCGCAACAATTTTTATAATGGGAGTCTATGGTGTCGCACTGCGACATGCTGCGACGCGACAGTCGCAGAAAAACCCATCTTGAATGAGTGAGGTAATTATGATTTTTAAAAATTTTTGTACCACCATTTCAGGGAACATGATTCGTTACCACGAGGCACGAGGTAATTCCGACTTCGATTCGCTCAGCACTAGTTTCTACTGCACCAATGGGAAACTCTTTCTGCACTGTGGGACCAAATTCAATTTTCCAATATAATTCTAAAGCTCATTATATCTTATGGGGGGGGGGGGGGTGTCCATTTTTTATTTAATATATAAAGCTAATTAAAATGAGCATTGTGCATGCTACCCATCTGGTTGGTATTGTACATGTAGCACCATTCACCTCAAACTTCTTTATTCATGAATAGAATGCCAGTGCTACAGTTAAGACTTACACACAATAGTAAGACATATTCAACAGGGACCCATTCAGATTTATACACTATTCAGACCCCTATAATAATTCAAACCCCAGACCAGACCACTTCAGTAATTTTTAGACCCCAGACCAGACCCCTACAGTAATTTCAGACCCCTACAGTAATTTCAGACCCCAGACCAGAACCCTACAGCAGACCCCTACAGAAATTTTAGACTCCAGACCAGACCCCTTCAGTAATTTCAGACCCCAGACCAGACCCCTACAGTAATTTCAGACCCCAGACCAGACCCCTTCAGTAATTTCAGACCCCAGACCAGACTCCCACAGTAATTTCAGACCCTAGACCAGACCCCCACAGTAATTTCAGACCCCAGACCAGACCCCCACAGTAATTTCAGACCCCAGACCAGACCCCTACAGTAATTTCAGACCCCAGACCAGACCCCTACAGTAATTTCAGACCCCAGACCAGACCCCTACAATAATTTTCAGACCCCAGACCAGACCCCTACAGTAATTTTATACCCCAGAAGAGATCCCCTAAATATTTTCAGACTCCTTATATTTATATTAGACCACAGATTAAACACCTAAATTGATGCCAGACCACAGGCCAAATCCCTAAGTAAGGCCCCTTTCACACGAGCGAGTATTCCGCGCGGGTGCAATGTGTGATGCGAATGCATTGCCCCCGCACGGAACCCGGACCCGTTCATAAAAACTGAACGCTATTGCAAACAATACTGAATTCACTTGCTTGAGAAATTGAGCAGTTTTCACTGAATGCATCCGGACCTAATCCGCTCACGCTCGTCTGCAAGGGGCCTAAATGTCAGACACTAGGTCAGACCCCCTTAAATTTATGCAGACTCCCTTTTTTCATGTCAGACTGCAGAACAGACCTCCTATATATTTTCAGACTGAAAGGGGTTATTCAGGAATTTATTATTGACGGCCTATCGTTAGGACTCCGGGGCTGTTTGAAGAGACCGCTGCAGTCTTTTCATAGCTTACCAAGCCCAGCGCCATACATTGTATAGTGGCTGTGCTTGGTATTGCAGCTCAATCCCATTCACTTAAAGGGCTTCTGTCACCCCCCAAAAGCCTTTTTTTTTTTTTGCCTCACTAAAAAGCTTATAGGGCGATTATTCTAAACATATTCTTGTTAACCGTTTTTGTAGGATAATTCTGCTATAAAACGTTATTTTATAATATGCAAATTACCTTGCTACCAGCAAGTAGGGCGTTTACTTGCTGGTAGCCGCTGCATCACGCTTGTAAAAAAACGCCCCTCCTGTGGTTGATTGACAGGGCCAGCGAGCGCTCTCCTCCTCCTGCTGGCCCTGTCTCCGTTTAAAATCTCGCGCCTGCGCCATACCGTTCTTCAGTCGGCGCAGGCGCACTGAGAGGAGTACTCTCGCTCGGCCGCTCCTTCCTCAGTGCGCCTGTGTCTTTTCTTCCGGGTGCAGCTGTGACGTCATTGGCGCACTGAGGAAGGAGCGGCTGAGCGAGAGTACTCCTCTCAGTGCGCCTGCGCCGACTGAAGAACGGTATGGCGCAGGCGCGAGATTTTAAACGGAGACAGGGCCAGCAGGAGGAGGAGAGCGCTCGCTGGCCCTGTCAATCAACCACAGGAGGGGCGTTTTTTTACAAGCGTGATGCAGCGGCTACCAGCAAGTAAACGCCCTACTTGCTGGTAGCAAGCTAATTTGCATATTATAAAATAACGTTTTATAGCAGAATTATCCTACAAAAAACGGTTAACAAGAATATGTTTAGAATAATCGCCCTATAAGCTTTTTAGTGAGGCAAAAAAAAAAAAGGCTTTTGGGGGGTGACAGAAGCCCTTTAAATGGGACTGAGCTGCACCTAGGCCACGTGACCAATATACAGATGTCACTGGCCTAGGAAGAGGCCTAACCTCTCCTGGAGTGCTGCGGCCTCTTATAACAGCTGATCGGCAGGTGTTCCGGGATTTGGACCTACGCTAATATGATATTGATGACCTGTTTTGAAGATAGGTCATCAATATAAAATTCACAAATAACCCCTTTAAAATAAAGCCTTAGACCAAACAAAAATTAATTTCAGACCTCAGACCAGACCCCTAAATAAATATTAGACCCCAGACCCCCTTCTATATCAATTTTAGACCCTAGATCAGACTATATTGATATTAGAACGAAGACCAAACCCCTAGATTAATCAGACTCCTAAGTATATTTATACTTCAGACTCTCCATATTATTGTTAGACACCAGACCAGATCCTTACTTAAAGGGGTTCTCCCATGACTAATGTAAAAAATAAAAATCCAATATCACATAGCACGTGACAATCTAGCAAAGCTAGAACCAGCCCTGTACCTCACATGGATCCATAGATCTCCCCATTCATTGCTCTGATAGATTTATATCAAGCTGACAGCTCAAGGGGAGTGTCTTTTCTTCTGAAGCTCAGGGGGCGTGTCCATGCTCTCCCTTTCACAGCTCAGGGGGCGTGACCATGCTCTCCCTATCACAGCTAAGGGGGCGTGTCACAGCTCTCTCTATCACAGCTCAGGAGGCAGTTAAAGGATGAAACTGAGCATGTGCGGCCATCTCAGTGAGCAGGACAAAGAAATAAGGAAAAACAAACAGCAGGTGGCGCTGTACAGATACATTTTATTGAATAACTCAGTGGCTATGCTACATTATTAATTACATGCAATTACAAAAGTATTCAGATCCAGGTGCTGGTTTCAAAACTGTAGAATATTTTTGTGGGACAACCCCTGTAACATTCTGGATATAAGGAGAAGAAATAAGGTCAACCAAAAGACGCCAAGAACAGACTTGGGTGACAATCCACTGGATCCAAGGGACTAGGGCTCTAAAGCAATGGATGCTGTGGAGAAGGTCACAAAAACCATAGACAGGACCTGGCACAGGGGTGAGGGTTCTGCCAGTAGAGCATATGATGGCCCCAGGGATCAGTCCCTTAATAGTAAGGGTCCAAACGACTACCTTTTTTCTGTGCCCACCTTATTAGCCATCATGGCCTGGAAAGCTGCCCCTGTCCTGGTGCTCTCGTGTATAATACATGCATCCCATAGACTTTGTGCAGCTGCTTTTTCTGTTTTGGTTATTTCTTTTTCTTTTTACTCATGCAAATTTTCGCAGCCCCTAAAACACTCATCCCTGAAAGCGAATGATTTATATCCCCGGTCTTCTTGTAGCTGCAGATTTTCGGTGCACCCTGCCACATTGCTCCTATAAATAGGTTTGCAGAGTGTCCATTTTTTCACCTTCCCGTGCAGGGCTCCATCCGAGGACATTGATTGTGGGAGGGGGAAGTGAGGGCTTTGCCGTGGGGATGGGACTATCTGCGTACAGTTCTGACTGGTAATCCAGATGTGTCCACCGGCCCCGCTATTGCAACACTCAGCCATTCCATCTGTTTCTGCTTTCTGATTTCTTTGTATGTCTGTGTGCAAAGTTCGTTCTAGGAATGACCATCCACGAGCGCTGTTCAGATAAAGCAAAAATCACAGAATTGGACCGTAGTGCGAAAGTGGCTAAGTGATAAATATTAACTATTCTATCTATCTATCTATCTATCTATCTATCTATCTATCTATCTATCTATCTCTCATATCTAAAGACCCCCTTTTGAACACTACCATGTCAAACAGTTTTCTAACTTTCCACCCTCTCTATATTTAATGACTAAGGGCTCATGCACACAAACGTATTTTCTTTCTGCTTACGTTCCGTATACAGACCATATGCAGAACTATTAATTTAAATGGATCCGCAAAAAAAAAACGGAAGGTACTCCGTATGCCTTCCGTTTCCGCATTATGTCCTATTATTGTCCACATAATGGACAAGGATAGTCCTGTTCTATCAGGGACCAAACTGTTCTGTTCCGCAAAAAACGGAATGCACACGGACGTCATCTGTATTGTTTGCGGATTTCCATTTTTTTGTGGACCCATTGAAGGAAATGGTTCCGCATATGGGCTTAAAAAAACCCGGAATGGACTCGTGTGCATGAGTCCGTACAGTGACAATCAAAACTCTCCTGTATACGTCAATCAGAGTCAGAATCCTCCCTGTTAGCGCTAGTGATGCTGCCACCTGCTGTCTCCTACAAGATGGCGAGGGACATAACTAATGACTGCGCCATATCCCGAGTCCCCTCTGCTCTGCAGTCCCTGGGACTTAACAGTACAGGGGACAGGATTTGAAATCTGAGGCTCTTGTCGAATCCTGGTCCCTTGAGGAGCGTGCACCAGTCCACGAAGATCTAACATGTTTTTTCCCCTCCATAACGTGACTCTAATGAAGCTGATTGCATTGCGCCTCTAACTGGTTTTCACGCTCTGCTGAATGCTCGGCCTTGTCCCAGTGCTGCCATTTATGGGTTTTACCCCGTCCCGGTTCTGCAGTGCGCCTTGAGTTAATGTTAACAGTCGTGGAGCGATGGAAATATCCTTTATTTAGAATTCATCACATGGTTCCAGTTACGAGGAGCACAATGAAAGAGGAAATGGGCCTAAGGAGAAAGGCGCAGGGTCCTCACGTCTTCGAGCGTCCTGCATTGCCGCCAGATGGTAAGTCACCTGCCGTACACATGGTCGTCTACGTAGAGCGCTCATGGCCCCTAATAGCTGTATTCTCCGCAAACGGGGAACCTAGAACAGCTCTGATGTCATCAAATTACCTTTTTCATATTCATAGAACTATTTACTTAGTTTCTACTTTGTAAAAAATGGAAACTGTCAACAAACAGGCGAACCGCTGATGACTTGAATATGATTTTACCTTTGCTCCAATTCTTGTTTTTATAAATTCCCAAGTTGATAACGACGAACAGAATAACTAACACAGGGCTTTATACACTGAAATAGAGAGAATAAGCAAAACGGATCCATCAGTAGTTACCTACTGATGGTTTCCAGGGACGAAAAGGGTCAGATTTAAAATATATATATTTATATATCTGACACAGATTTATATCTGGGTAGGTAACTACTGATGGATCCGTTATATATTATATTTTTTTATAATATATAATATATATATATAAATCTTTTTTTAACGTTGTTGATTATGTATGTATTATTTAAAGGAGTTGACCAGCGCCACACCTGCTCACTGGTTGCTTGTGGGATTGCAGCTCAGCCACTAAGTGAATACAACCAGGTGGCCGAAAATAAGGTGGTAATTCCAGTACACGAACCAGGCGCCGGCAGCATTAGCAAATCCAATCCAAAAGTTTCTCAGCATGCGGACTCCATCTTTTTTGATAATATTGGAATGGTTTTAATCCAACTTGTATGCAACTTTTGGATTGGATTGCACTTCAATGGATCTGAGCTGCAATTCCAGATACAACCTATGGGCAGGTGGGGTGCTGTTGCTGAAAGGGTGCAGACATGTTTCTCTAATGCTGCACAACCCCTTTAAGTGGAGTTATAATGCTGTTAATTGAGGTTTATCCTTCCATCTCTTCTTGCTCATAACTGACAGGCTCTTCCTCGGTAGCCATAACTGATCAGGCAGCTCGCCAGTGTAAACTTCAGCAGCTGTTTCCATGAGTCACAGACCTAGACATAATCTACGGTATCTCTATCTTGGCATCTTTAGATCTTAGACAACACCAGACGCAGTCATTATTTCACATTGGATAGCAACCACAGCAAAACTATGGAGATAAAACATGTGATAATAGATGCTAGAAGGGTGCACCCCTGCTGGTTGTATGGCTGCATGGTCGAGCATGCCTGCCCCATACAGGTCTATAGAAGAAACAGAATCAGCTAAGCATGCTCACTCGACTGTAGTGAACATGCTCAGGCGGCTCTAGTAAACATGCTCGCCAGCTGTGGTGAGCATGCTCACTCGGCTGTGGTGAGCATGCTCACTCGGCTGTGGTGAGCATGCTCACTCGGCTGTGGTGAGCATGCTCACTCGGCTGTGGTGAGCATGCTCACTCGGCTGTGGTGAGCATGCTCACTGGCTGTGGTGAGCATGCTCACTCGGCTGTGGTGAGCATGCTCACTCGGCTGTGGTGAGCATGCTCACTCGGCTGTGGTGAGCATGCTCACTCGGCTGTGGTGAGCATGCTCACTCGGCTGTGGTGAGCATGCTCACTCGGCTGTGGTGAGCATGCTCACTCGGCTGTGGTGAGCATGCTCACTCGGCTGTGCTGAGCATGCCCACTCGGCTGTGGTGAGCATGCCCACTCGGCTGTGGTGAGCATGCCCACTCGGCTGTGGTGAGCATGCCCACTCGGCTGTGGTGAGCATGCCCACTCGGCTGTGGTGAGCATGCCCACTCGGCTGTGGTGAGCATGCCCACTCGGCTGTGGTGAGCATGCCCACTCGGCTGTGGTGAGCATGCCCACTCGGCTGTGGTGAGCATGCCCACTCGGCTGTGGTGAGCATGCCCACTCGGCTGTGGTGAGCATGCTCACTCGGCTGTGGTGAGCATGCTCACTTGGCTGTGGTGAGCATGCTCACTCGGCTGTGGTGAGCATGCTCAGCGGGCTGTGGTGAGCATGCTCAGCGGGCTGTAGTGAGCAGGCTTAGCCATCGCTCCCTACAACTCATCCGCACTGTGGTCATTCCAGCAATTATACATCCTCTCATACCTACCTGTCCATGGCTTGTGTTGGTTATTGCAGTTGTGGTGCTGTTTTTGGAAGTAAGCAGGCATGTTTTTTCTAATCGTGGACAACCATCGACTGATTACACGTCCTTTAGGTCGGATTTAGATGATCATATAAAAAATCGCCCATGTTGTACATTAAAATTCTGACGATTTGCAGCTGCACATTGAAGTTCGTGTATGACATGACTATAGTCAGTTGTTTTAATGGTCTCCAGGTCAGTTTTCCGCGAGACACAGATCACTGCATGTGCAGCATGCCCCTGAAGAGCTGGTGTAGAGGATGTGAGTGATACTGGCCCTGATGAGGTGTTGTGTCACAGTGTACTCCCTCAGGTCATGGCTCCCTGGGGATTTGTAGCAATAGAAAGTTGGTTTGAAGAATCAGGCCAGAAGTAAAAGTATAACAGTCTCCCTTTACATAGTACAAACTATAACTTGTGGCACATCGAGCAATATTAAGTACAAAGTGCAGGCTCGGTCACCAGATGATGAGGTATGGTGGCTGGTTTTGGTGGCAATTAAATGACACTTTCAAGCAATGTGGGGATAGGTGCCCACTGTGTGATACAGGCCTGATGCTAGACTGGCCTGGAAATGGTCTAGGTGGTGGTCTGAGCTGTAGCCCCTCACTTGAAGCAGGGTTTTTAAAACTGTGGTTTTTGCTGAACACTCCGGCAATCTTTCTGTAGTAAGGGTCCTACAGGAGAACTGGTTCCAGCCCCTTGCAGTAGGAGCTCGGGCATGTGCATCTTATGTCATTCAGTATCTCTCAGGAACTTCCCCTCCTAGGAGGAAGCAGGACTAGAGTTGAGTGGACACCTGGAAGTTCGGGTTCGCCGAGTTCGGCCAAACTTCCCCGCAAAGTCCGGGTTCGGGACCCGAACTTGACCCCGAACGACATTGAAGTCAATAGGGACCCGAACTTTGGGGCACTAAAATGGCTCTAAAAGAGTCATGGAAAGGCATGAGGGCTGCAAAAGGCAGCAAAATGTGGGTAAGAGCATGGCAAGTGCCTGCAAACAAATGTGGATAGGGAAATCATTCAAAAATCTTAAATTAAATATGCGTGTTAATTGAATCGCGTTAGGGCGGTAAGCAACTTTCCTATTGGGTTGACTCGTTAGAATTGTCGAATATGTAGAATATAGCGCTATTGGCTGCCCTGCAGCCTTTCAACAAGCTCCATTAAATCGCCGAACACCGAACCCGAACTTTTACAGAAATGTTCGGGTTCGTGTCCGGGTACCAAAAAACCTAAATTTCGGTACGAACCCGAACTTTACAGTTCCAGTTCGCTCAACCCTAAGCAGGACCTACTCCTACCAAGAGGGAAGAAATAGGGTTGTTAGCCCTGTTCCTGCCAACCATATCCCATCAGCTGGAGTACACTGCAGAAACGTGGCATAACATTACAATATGTTACAGAATTGCAAATTCCATGTGCACACGGATGGAAAATACATCTGTGTGAATCAGGCCTTAGCACAGTTTTCAACTGTCCCAAATCTGTAGCGGCTGTTCCAGATTTTCTGAGACAGTCCTGGCAAATCCAGGCTGTTCTGGGCAGAAAATGGGCAGGGCAATCAGAAACCATGCCCATAAGTGGGCAGTTCTGACCATTCGGAGGGCTTTCCCAGGGACGGGGCTTAGGTGCCCGAATTTACCAACGAAAGCTTTGGTAAGTAATGCCTTACGTTGGTTTCACATGCGGCACTTTATGAAATTCACTAAATATAATGGGGGAGGCTTATAAAAGTAAAAGTAGAAGTTCCAGTGTTGCCCATAGCAACCAAACAACATAGTAACATAATATCATAGGGGCACAGTTATTAAGACCGGCGTTTTAGACGCCGGTCATAATAAACCCCTGAGCTGGGGTTGGATCTGCCGGAGTTATGAAGAGGCACCGGCCTCTCCATAACTTCCGCGGATCCACCGCCGCTTCTAAATGTAACACAGCTTCCTTGCCGTCTTACATTTAGACCATTTTCTAGCCTAAAACAGCGGTAGAGAATGGTAAATGAGACGGGCCTGCCCCCTTCCCACCACCCACACCATGCCCACGATTTTAGACCTGGTGTGAGCGGCGAAAAGTCGCAGTTTGCGGTCTAAAGGACCTTTGTGCCGCAATCTGCGCCAGAAATACGCCTAATTTTGGTGTATTTCTGTTTAATAAATTACATCCATCCACCCGCTTCAGCCTGTTCTGCTCCACTGGGGTTTGGTTTGTAGCGGGGGGCTTTTTCTGCAGTTTTTTTATACATAGGCTTCTCTACAGGACAAAAAAAACAAACCCCGGTGTAAAAATGCAAAAAAAAGGAAATGGGAAAAAAAACCTCTTATGGTAAGGAATAAAGGAAGTCACGCCCCCGCGTCATACCTGTCGTCACCACTCACAAAGCCGGTTACACAGGTGAGGAAATATTACATAACTCACCTGCGGATGTGAATGGCGGTGTAAAGATATCGTATGACCCTTTGGCCTCTCCGCGTGCATTACATCATTTTACAGTATCTGTAATCTTATCAGCCAGGTGGAAATACGTATCGTGTCACCTGATGAGCAGCTAAAGGGAAGACTGACGTTTTATTTTCCATCCGTAACCTTTACCATGACGCGCCCTTCACATTCTTCTATTACATCATCCCGGGTTTACAGTCGCTCAGAGTAGAAATATCTGAATATTAGGCAATTGCTTAGACAGCAATTCCACAATGCGCTCCATGAGGGCGATCGGCTACAGAATAAAATCCCATAAGCATTGCTCAATTCACTCGCCACATAAAGGCGATTTTATAACAACTTGTTCCGTTTTTCTGCTCACCTTTAGGGCTCATTCAGATGGCCGTATGAATGAGTCCGCATCTGTTCTGCGATTTTGCGGATCGGGTGCGGACCCATTCATTTCAATGAGGACAGCACACCGTGAGCTGTCCGCATCCGTGGTTCCGTTCCGCGGACAAGAATAGGTATTTTCTATTATGGTTGGGGCCATGTGCGGTCGGCAAATTGCGGAATGCACACGGCCGGTATCCGTGTTTTGCAGGATCCGCAAAGCACTATGGCCGTCTCAATGGGCCCTAAAGGGGTTGTCCAGATTAGAAAAAAACACCACCCCCACCGGTCCACATGTGTCTGGTATTGTAATGGAGGTCCCTGGTAATACCACACAACTAGCGGACAGGAGTGCTTTGGTTTCTGCAGGAAAGCAGCCATATTTTTCCAGTCCTGGACAATCCCTTTAAGGCCTCATGCACACGACAGTATTTTTTTGCGGTCCGCAAAACGGGGTTCCGTTGTTCCGTGATCCGTGTCCGTTATTGCTTCCATTGTGTTTCCGTGTGTCTTCCGTTTTTTTAGTGGACATGACCCAAAAGAAATTACCAAAGGACAGGCTGACAATTTGCCAAATGCCTGCCAAGGGATCCGCAAAAAAATGCAGACGCGGAACGCGAATGACACACGGATGGCCATCCGCATTTTTTCAGGGTCCCATTGACTTGAATAGGTCCGCAAACCGTTTTTCGCGGACAAGAATAGGACAAGTTCTATTTTTTTGAGAGACAGTAATCACGGATGCGGAGGACAAACGGTGCATTTGACGAGTTTTCCACGGACCCATTGAAAACCAAAACGTCTCAACGGACACGGAATCAAACAACGGTCGTGTGCATGAGGCCTAAGACTCCCCTGAACACATCAATTTACACTGTAGTTTTTTACGCTATTGAAACCGTATATTTTCCCAAACTGTAGCACTTCATTCGCAAACAGTTTTGTCTTTTTTTGGGCAAAAAGAAAAATCATCCCAAAAAACTTGATTTTGCCCATATAAAGTGTTTGTGATGTTGCGTTCATCGGTCACATGACCTAGGCGCTGCTTAGCTCCATAGAAGTGAATGCCTGGTGAGCTGGTGGACTGAGAGAAGGCTGCGGAGCTACTGTGAGCTCGGGTACCTTCTCAGACAGCTGATTGGTGGGGGTCCCCCACCAATCACATACTGATGACCTATCTTCGAGATCAGTGGGGGTGCTGCCGATCAGATGTTGGAAGAGGCCGCGGTGCTCCGGTCATATATTGCTCGGTCACATGGCCTATGTGCAGCTCCCATTCAAGTGAATAGTTCTGGGCTGCAGTACCAAGCACAGCCACTATACAATGGACGGCGCTGTTCTGGATAATCTGTTAGGAGACTGCCGCACTAACCAAAGCGCCGCGACCTCATCAAACAGCTGATCTTGTCAGGACCGGCCGCGCTGATGGCTGACCTGCGACTCTGTTAATTTCGTAGGGGGGCTCCGAGTGATCGGCTGTGGATAGAGGATAACCTTTAACGGCCGGAGTACCCCTTTAATACCATCCCAGCATACATTACCTATAGGTATTTATTTGTTAAAAAAAAAAAATTGAATTGAAAAAGTTCTTGGAAAAGCTGGGCTAGTATGGCTACTATTTCCGCACCCTCAGAGGTTGTCACCCAGCTTTCTCACTATTCTGAAGGGTCAGTCTCTGAAGAGCGCCCTTATTATTACCTAGCAGGACGTGATTCATGAAGTGATTAAGTGAATGGTGGCAGTGAGAAGAGTCTGCACGACGTTAGTACCAGGCAGTGCGGGGAATAATGTGCAGACAGCGAGAGCCTGTTGGACGACACGAAAAGCCAAATATGCTTAGCGGTCTATTAGAACGCCATAAATTATCATCTCCGTCCGCCACGGGCGTGATTTATCTCTTAATTGCTATTCATCGAGGCTGAGCCGATTGGACACTTCCTACGTTTCGTGGGAATCTATGAAAAATCTGAAAAAATATTTCGTCCAAAGAATTCCAGTTTCCTCCTATAATTGTGCTCTCGAGATGGGGGAGATTTAGTTGCCCCTTATAGGGCGGGTTCGCATTCGCGATATGTCATTCCGTTATAGGTTATAACGTATATATAACAGAATATAGTGGAATTCTAGGACGGAATGCAAAACGGAAACATTCCGTTTTGCTCCGTCCTAATACAGGTCTATGGGGACAAATAACGGTTCTGTTTGTTTCCGTTATACATGACGGAAAAAATAGTCCTGTCGACAGGAACCGTTGTGTCCCCATAAACTGAGCAAAACGGAATGCCAAGGCTTCCGTTTTGTATTCCGTTCTAGAATTCCATTATATTCCCGGAGTGATGACGGAACCGGTAACGGAATTCATTAGCGCCAATGCGAACCCGCCCTTACCTGTATTGACCCTGGTCGGATTTGGTTGGCGGTAGATACTGTTCCTTTAAGTACAGCCCCCACAGTTTTGGCTTTTCCCTTTCGATATGTTGATTCATCGCCTGTTGTTTGTTTCAGAAGACAGGAGCGCACATGGCGAGCATCTTTCATTTAGGGATGTTTGTAGCAGCTTTTTTACATTTTTTTGGGGGGGACTGTGAAATATGTTCCTCGGTGTTGTCTTCAGTTTCTAAATAAAGATGGGAAAGACAAAAAACACCAGTCATTTCTAGACTTGTACCCGCTGCCAAATAAACAAATTAAAGGGGTATTCCCCTCTTACCCACTGATAGCTTATGTGCCATCAATATCAGATAGATGCAGGTCCTACCTATGGGACACGCTCCCATCTCTAGAACGGGGCCCTCTAAGTGAATCAGAAGGCACCGTGCAAGTGCGGCCACTCTCCATTCACTGCAATAGGAGTTCAGAAAATAGCTGAGCATGCGATCCATTGTTTCTGGCAGTCTCATAGCGGGGAATGAAGAGATGGCGGTGCATGCGCAGCGTGCTCTCCTTCACTTCTATGGGACTTTCGAAGATAGCTGAGCGCAGTTGCTTGGCTATTTACAGAACTCCAATAGAAGTGAATGTAGTGCGTTTTGGGGGTATGCCTGAGGAAATGGGCAGGGGTTATATAAGGGGGCTGGGTTTGGGGGGTATGCCTGAGGAAATGGTCAGGGGTTATATAAGGGGGCTGGGTTTGGGGGGTATGCCTGAGGAAATGGACAGGGGTTATATAAGGGGGTGGGTTTGGGGGTATGCCTGAGGAAATGGACAGGGGCTATATAGGGAGGTGAGTTTGGGGGGTATGCCTAAGGAAATGGACAGGGGTTATATAAGGGGGGTGGGTTTGGGGGTATGCCTGAGGAAATGGACAGGGGCCATATAGGAGCTGGGTTTGGGGGTATGCCTAAGGAAATGGACAAGGGTTATATAAGGGGGGTGGGTTTGGGGGTATGCCTGAGGAAATGGTCAGGGGTTATATAAGGGGGGTGGGTTTGGTGGTATGCCTGAGGAAATGGTCAGGGGTTATATAAGGGGGTGGGTTTGGGGGGTATGCCTGAGGAAATGGACAGGGGTTATATAAGTGGGGTGGGTTTGGGGGGTATGCCTAAGGAAATGGTCAGGGGTTATATAAGGGGGTGGGTTTGGGGGGTATGCCTAAGGAAATGGACGGGGGGTGGGTTTGGGGGGTATGCCTGAGGAAATGGTCAGGGGTTATATAAGGGGGGTGGGTTTGGGGGTATGCCTGAGGAAATGGACAGGGATTATATAAGGTGGGTGGGTTTTGGGGGTATGCCTGAGGAAATGGACAGGGGTTATATAAGGGGGGTGGGTTTGGGGGGTATGCCTGAGGAAATGGCTTTTAGGGCCAATTCTTAATATATAAAGCAGTCGGAGTGTAACTTAAAATTCAGGTTGCTTTCAGTCACCACTAGAGGGAGCTCAGGAGCTCTGCTATTATCGAGTTTAATGTGTATGCAGTGAGCCTCAAAGCTCCCTCTAGTGGTGACAGCAGGGAGTCAGAACTTTTAATGGCCTAACTTTATGCCTATGCAGGGAAACTGGAGCTCTGTATCAGGAAAATGGTGATCTGACAGCTAATCGGCACAGAATCTTGGATTTAAACACCAAAATGTTTTTCAAGTGTGGACATCTACTTCAAATGAGCAACACAATGTATAACTTGGTTGCCGGAAGGGGCAATTTAATCTGCCCACGGGCCCCCACTGTGTATATGATGTCCTGGCACAGACATTGGCGGCTAAATCTGTAATCAGCTGGAATATCGTTATTATGTGTGGGACGCGGGGGGAGACCCATAGGAGCATGTAGTGTAGGATACTGGAAGCCATTCATCATATGTAAAGTATGTCAGGAGGAACAATGGATGTTTCTGTGCTTCCCCACAGATTACTGATGTCTGATGGAGAGCTCGGGGAGCGCAGGAACCGCATGGCGACTGTATCTCTCGTCATAGAAAAGGTCCGTGTCCTGATGAGGTTAGCGACGAGGAATGCCCTTCCTTTACAAAGGGAGAGGTTAAGCCTACATGCACACAGCAGTGGTTTTTTGAGGCCTCCGTTCTGTTTTTTTTTTGCGGATACGATTGTTTCCCATTCATTTCTATGGATCCGTTAAAAATGCGGATGCCTCTTCCATTGCCTGTCCGTGTCCGCATTTCATGTCCGCAAAAAAAATATGGCATGTCCTATTCTTGTCCACAAAAAACGTTTTGCGGACCCGTAGAAGTCAATGGGTCCGCAAAAAATGCGGATGACCAACGGAAGCCATCTTTTGCGGATGGTTGCTTGGAAACCAGGGCACTTGTACAGGTACTTTAAGAAACTGGTTCAAGCCCACGGAAACACAACCTACAAAATTTGCAGACACACGGAACGGATGTGGATGTGAAAAAAAAGGAAGACGGATCCGCGACTTGCGGACAGCAAAAAACAACTGTCGTGTGCATGTAGCCTTAATCTGCTCTCATCCTCTGAGTAAAGTTTCTGGGGGCTGATTTTTGTCACCCGCAGCGGTCACAGTTTCTGAAAATTTGTTCTCGTGTCCCCACATCAGTTGTGTCCCGGCTGACGGCAAACTAGTGCTCGGCGCGGAGGAGGGGAGAAGAGACTGTGAAACTTGAGTCTTTACGATTTTTTGCAGTGGTTGGTTCCCCGGTAGATATGAGATATGAGCTGCGACCACAGGGACCCGAGGCGCCCCATATCGAGTCTTCCCACCAAGTCCTCAACTCCTGAATAACCACCTTTTGACAGGTCCCTAAACTGCTGCAAGGTTTTTGGTGTCGTTGAGACAATGCGTGCGGTATGAGAAGAGATAAAGATAAGTAAAAAACAAAAACAACAACAAAAAATATATATAATTACAATTAGTAATGAGCGAATTGAAGTTCACAAAGTGGCTATTGATACGAACTTGATTCGCCGCAAAGCCGAATTTCCTCGAGCTTCGTGGTAACGAATCGATTTCCCCCCGAAATGGTGTAAAAAGACAAAACAAGGCAAAAATCATACTTGCCTCATCCATTTGCCCGCGACGGGCCAAGTGCCACCATCATGACTAAAGATCTCGCACGAAATCCTGTGTGACGTCACCACGCCGGCCCGATGTGATGATGTCATCATGGGCTGCGCAAGATTTCATGCCAGATCTTCAATCAAGATGGTGGCGGCCGGCCCGTCACGAGCAAAGGGATGAGGTAAATACGAAGTCGTTTATTTTTTATTTTATTTTACACTGTGTTTATTAGTTTTAGATGCCTCAATCAGCAATGAACGCGGCATCTGAGGGGTACAGTGACGGGCGGTGACGCAATCGCCGCTCCCTGTCATTGCACCCGCTACTTAAAAAGAAATGCGCTTTATTTTTTGTAAAATTCGGATATCATATAATTTAATGCGAAAAAAGGGAAAATAAATATGATAAAATAAAATATTAAAAGGACAGCCAAGGCACTCGTATAGATCATACGAGTGTATTACTGTACAGCGGCACAAAGCGCACAGCGTCATAGCAACCAATGACGCCGTGTGCTTGTGCACTCAGCAGGACGGCTTTTCACAGACGGTGGTCCGCGAAGCTCCACCTAAATTGTGCCCGTTAACATGGCGCAGTTGCTGTTTAGTACTAATAAAATGAATCCATCTAATCAGAAGGAGTAGAAAAACATGGCTTTTTTTTCCCAAAAACAGCGCCACCCTTGCCCACAGGTTGTGTGTGGTATTGCAGCTCATCTTCATTCACTTCAATGGAACTGAGCTGCAACACCAGCCACAACCTGTGGACAGACCTGGCGCCGTTGCTGTTTTGCTAATCCCAGACAATAAATGCTCCTCCACCTGTCTATTTTCCTGTTAAACTGGAATAACCAGTTACAGTATAATAAGAAAACAGCGCCATCTAGTGGCCAATTCATATTGCTTTACAAGACCACATAACAGTGCCACTCTTGTTCGCAGGCTGAGTCTGGTATTGCAACTCTGTGCCGTCCACTTGAATGGGTCTAAGCTGCAATACCTGGCACAACCTATGAACAGGGGCGGCGCTGTTTTTTGGGGAAAAAATATGTTGGAGGGCTTCAGAATCAAGGGAATGGATTATTTATGGTAAGTAGAGTAGAGTAATGCTTCGAAAAGAGATTTGGATCCTATTTTTAGAGAATTTTTCGACAATTTGTAAAAAGATCACGAATAATCTGCGGTCGTTTTCCGTGACAAGTTGCCAGAAGTATGCGGCACTGCGCTGTCACAGCCGCCTCCCCGCACAGAATGAATCGTGGTTCTGTTAGAACAACAGTATAATGGGCTCAGCAGTTGCACGTTTCCCTTGTGTATTGTTCCTTCCTTCATTATGTGTATTTAGAGAATGCCATGCAAAGAAAACCGCTGACTGTATTAATGCTCTGGAATGGGAATCATCTGTGCAATTTTGGAGAATTTAATCGCAGCATCTCTCTGCCTCGCTCTCCGCACGGTCAGTACCAGAGCTTCTTTTCCAGCCGGGCAGAACACTGGTTGGCTATTGTGTGGGCAGCACAATGTAAGCCAGGCACCACACACTGCCCGCTGTCTCTTTGTGTTGGAGATCCTGTTCACATGGCGGCCTGAACGGCGTAAACGGCTCTCCGTGACCTAACTCCCAACAGTTAACACATTGCCAATATAATGTAGCTACACGCAGGGCAGAATGGACCATTTGGGCATCAGGGCAATGCCTGAGGGCCTATGGCCAGAGATGGTACATAGTCTCTCAACCTGGGACCCAGAGCACTATACGGCTGCTTATTGTTCACATTCATATGGCTTTATTAGCATAGTAAAAAAATGTTACAGCGGGGAAACCATCAGCAAGTAGGATGGCTGCTATTTTATTACAAATTATTAATGTGTATATATATATATATATATATAATATCTCTCACTCCATATATTTTTTTTTATTATTGCGCATGTAAATATTGAAATATATAAAATATATAATATAAAATATATATATATATATATATATATACATTAATAATTTAATTATTAATGTGTATATATATATATATATCTCTCACTCCATATATATATATTTTTTATTATTATTATTACGCATGTAAATATTGAAATATGTATAATATATATACATATATAGAATATATAGTATATATTTGATATTTTTGCACATTCAAGGGAATAGGCGTCTTACCCAGCAATATATGTAGAAAAATGAACAGCACTCCACAGAAGTATAAAGTAAAAAAGCGGTGTTCCTTTATTCACCCGTCAGGTGCGACGTTTCGGCTCCAAACACTGAGCTTTTCTCAAGCTTGAGAAAAGCTCAGTGTTTGGAGCCGAAACGTCGCACCTGATGGGTGAATAAAGGAACACCGCTTTTTTACTTTATACTTCTGTGGAGTGCTGTTCATTTTTCTACATATATATATAAAACATTTTATTTTTATTATTATTATTACTCATGTAAATATTGAAATTGAAATCAACCCAGCTTACTGACTCCAGAATACCCGCCACTCGTTAAAACAAACATTCTTATAGTCTAATTACCATATGGGTAAGGATTGCTTACATTGCGTACGGATATGTTAATGAAATGGGTTCCATGTTTTACCTAGACATATAAAGGAGTTTGTGTAGATATTAATGAGCCAATCAGCCAATGAGCACATTGGATACACCATAAGGTGCAAGTAAAAAAAAAACAAAGCTATTGCCACCTAGTGTTCATTAGTAGTACTGCACAATTATTTTCTGCACCTTCACCGTAGCTTGTTTTATTCTCTTGGTGAATAAAGGTGTCAACACGATGGATTATAATAATGAAGTCAGTGTTGGATAGGATCATCATGAGTAGTCTTGTAGATCCGAAGTCGATTCGCTCAAAAACTTCGATTTTAATGCCGTCTCAGTAAGCATTAAAATGTGTAGGCTGCGCGTAGGCAAAACTCGTACCTACCGAAGTCTCGCAATACTTCGGTGAATTAATTCAGTATTCCAATCTGCGGTTTTAAAAATATTTAAAAATAGGAATCTGAAGTTGGGTTTGGTACTGGATTCCTAATTTAAAAGGTTTTTAAAGCCACAGGTAGGAATACCGAATTAATTCGCCAACGTCTCAAGCGGCTTCGGGCGATATGAAATTTGCCTATGTGCAGCCCATACATTTGTAATGCTGTATGGAGACAGGATTGAAATTGACGTTTTTGAACTCATCAACTTCGGATCTATGATTCGCTCAAGACTAATCCGGAGTAAATCAGGCAAAATGGGCTTCATGTCGTACTTAAAGGGGTTGTCCGATGAAAAATCTACATTTTTCCAAACCAGCCCCTGGATCTGAATACTGTATGTAATTGCACATAATTAAAAATGTATTATAAATACTGAGTTATTTAATAAAAATCTATCAGTAGTGCGCATCTGTTTGTTTCTTTTATTATTTCTCTGTCCAACTGAGTAACATCGTGAGGTGGTCGCACATGCTCGGTTCCATACTTCAACTTTCACCAGCCATATCTACTGTTAGAAGCTGTAACTGTTATAGGGAGAGAGCTGCAGCAGAAAGGGCACACCCCCTGAGATGTGATCGGAAGAGAGCAGAAGCAGAAAGGACACACTCCCTGAGATGTGATCGGTAGAGAGCTGCAGCAGAAATGGCAGGCCCCTGAGATGTAATAGTGAGACAGCTGCAGCAGAAATGACACACCCCTAAACTGTGATAAGAAGAGACCTGCAGCTGAAGGGACACATCCTCTTAGATATGATAGAGAGAAAGCTGAAGCAGAATGGACATGACCCCTGAGATGAGATAGGGAGAGAGAGGCAGCAGAAATTACGCGGCTCCTGAGAAAAGGCACGCCCCCATGAGTTGCCATCCTGAAATACCAGCAGATCAATTGAAGCAGTGACTGTGGAGATCTCTGGATCCATGGGAGGTACAGGGCTGGCTCTAGCTTTGTTAGGCCTCTTTCACACGACCGTATGGCTTTTTCAGTGTTTTGAGGGCCGTTTTTATCGGATCCGTTTTTCCGTTTTTTGTTTCCGTTTCGGTTCTGTTTTTCTGTTCCGTTTTTCCGTATGGCATATACAGTATACAGTAATTACATAGGACTGGGCTTAAAATTTTCAATAGATGGTTTCACAAGAAAACGGAACGGATACGGAAGACATACGGATGCATTTCCGTATGCGTTCCTTTTTTTTGCAGACCCATTGACTCGAATGGAGCCACGGATCGTGATTTGCGGGCAATAATAGGACATGTTCTATATTTGCACGGAACAGAAAAAATGAAAATACGGAAACGGAGTGCACATGGAAAGACTTCCGTTTGTTTGTGGGACCATTGAAATGAATGGTTACGTATACGGAACGCAAAAAAACGGTCTGTACACTCGCAAAAAAAACTTTGTGTGAAAGAGGCCTTAGGCCTCATGCACACGACCGTTGTTTTGGTCCGTGTCTGAGCCGCATATTTTGCGGTTTGGCCGCGGACCCATTCATTTCAATGGGGCCGCAAAAGATGCGGGCAGCACTCCGTGTGCTGTCCGCATCCGTTGCTCCGTTCCGTGGCCCCACAAATAAAAGAGCATGTCCTATTCTTGTACGTTTTGTGGACAAGAATAGGCATTTCTACAATGGGCCGCGTTCTGTTACGGAACGGAATGCTGAGCAGCATCCGTGTTTTGCGGATCCGTGTTTTGTGGACTGCAAAACACATACGGTCGTGTGCATGAGGCCTTAGAAGGAGATTGTCATGTACTATATAAAATGTCTAAATTCCTTTTTTTTTTTACAATAAGCGATGGGTAACCCCATATTTCAAGGGATCAGCAATGTGAAGCGTCAGTTGACAGTGTTTGTTAATGTGTCCGGTGGGCTGTTCACAGTGGAGCATCTGTTACTTTGTAGACACAGAACTTCTGCTGACTGATTTCAATAAAAACTGTGTAATGCCTATTTTCCCCTGTGGGGGTGCTGCAGGGAAACTGAACACTTACCACCCCACTCCCAAGCAAATTACAGCGGATGCCTAAGGCCGAGTGCACACTTCAGTTATTTGGTCAGTTATTTCCATCAGTGATTGTGACATAAAACCAGGTGCAGGTCAAAAACATAGAACAGGTGCAGATCTTTCCCTTGGGCCTTGTTCACATTCATTTTTCACCGATGTGTGCTGACCACATTTTCCACGGACAGCACACGCACCCATTGATATGAATGTGTCTGTTCACATTTCCGTGTGTTTTTTTACTGACCGTAGGTCAGTAAAAAAAACACAGGGACATGCACTACTTTGATCCGCAATGCGGACCAAGCACGCCCATCGAAGTCTTATCGGTCCGTGAAAATCAATGACACAACAAGGATGGCCTCCGAGTTGGGTCTGTGTCGCGTCCGTTTTTCACTGAAGATGAATAGGAGATTCTTTGGAAATTAATTTTCAGCTGAGCAACTTCCGTGAAATACGGATGACACACGGGATGGTAAAAACGGACACACAGACCAACCACGGATCCTTCACGGATGAAACACGTACGCTTTTTTTCACGGATGTGACACTGACATGGAAATGTGATACCATATCTCTGTGTGGGCTCCTCCGCTACTGGTTTTGGCTCACAATAACTGATGTAAATAACTGAAGTGTGAACTCGGCCTCAGGGATGGTCAGATATGGGCAGCTCCGCAAACCGGAGGGTACAATAATGTGTCTGTATCTGACTCTGGCTGATAACAGATGGCACAAGCATGTGCAGCACAGCAGATAGCTCTGTATCTTTATGAGTATGGATAACATTTGCAAGGATCAGTTTGTTTGTTTGTTTGCTTTTTTCTGTAACTTTATGTAACTTTTTGTTATAAATTATTTCTCTTAAAAATACGAATTTGCAAAATTCTTGGATGGCTCCTGATGTACATTCCGGAGGACACACCCAAACTGTAGGATAGTAGAGGCCGCAGGTCACTTATCCCATCGAGTTCCTCTGCTTTCATAACTTCGGGTCAGTTCTAAAAGAATTTGGAGCGATTACAGCAATGTGGAGAGGAATTTTTAAAGCAATTTTATCAGTTAAGATCATATGGCGTAGGCCTACCTCTGGGAAATAGAAGGGGACGTATATTAGGGTTAGGCCCCATGCACACGACCGTTGTTTGTTTCCGCGTCCGTTCCGTTTTTTTTCACGGATAGGATGCTTCCCCATTCATTTCAATGGGTCCGTCAAAAAATGCGGATGGTCAACCGTTTTTGTTCCACATCCGTGATCCATGTTTTCATTCCGTCCAAAAAATAGTGCATGTCCTATTTTTTTCACGTTTGCGGACAAGGATAGGCATTTTTACAATGGATCTGCCATAAAAATCGGATCCGTCAAAAAAAACGGTCCGTCATCCGTTTTTTTTGACGGACGCAAAATTTCAAGGAGAAGCGGACGCGGAGGCAGGCAACGGTCGTGTGCATGTAGCCTTATAGTCACATTGGTATATGGTACATCTATAAGGGCTCATGCTCACGACCGTATGTATTTTCCGTTTACGTTCGGGTTTTTTGCGTTCCGTATACGGAACCATTCATTTCAATGGAAGGTACTCCATATGCCTTGCGTTCTTCCGTTCCGTTCAAAGATAGAACATGTCCTATTATTGTCCACATAATGGACAAGGATAATACTGTCCTGTCAGGCGCAAAAAAACGGAATGCACACGGACGTCAGCTGTTTTTTTTGTGGACTGCAAAACACTGAAAAAGCCATACGGTCGTGTTCCTGAGCCTTGACTGAAAGCAAGAGCTTTATAAACAAGTGAGGCGGCGCAGCTATAGGGGGTGCAGAGGTAGCAGTCACTACCGGGCCCAGGAGCCTGAGGGGCCCCAAGACCCTAGTGCGGCATAAGAAGACACTGGTATTATAGAAAGTGCATGCAGGTCAGGTTACATCTCTGGCTGGAGGGAAGGGGTAAGGTGAAGAATTTGGCATGGGGTGGGGGGGTTGCCGTTTCAATTTTTGCCTGAGGCAGCACGAAGGCTATGTGTTCACTGTTTACAAACATTACTGTACATTACGGATCGCATACGGAAACCATACAGAGATTTTTTGCGGAACTACGGAACGGAAACACACACACAAAAAAAAAACAACGGATCCGTGACAAACAGACCACAAAACACAGCATACATACGGACGTGTGCAAGAGGCCTCCGGTGTATATTGAGGAATTGCCCTGTATGCAGTTGTCGGGTTATCGTTCCCAATGTCTGGTGTAGATTGAGGAATTGCCCTTTAGTCTCTGAAGCCTCTGAACATAGTACCATGCCTGCCTTGTGTCTGGTGGAATCGCTGACCTCTCTATCCTAGTGATTGTAAACTTGCCCTGCAATAACCTCTTCCCCTTTGGCTCGAAACGTCTTCCATATATAGGGCAAAGCATGACAGAATTAGGTTTTTGCTTTGATATTTTACAATAAAGAAGTGCTATGGGATTAGAGGAAAATGCAGTATTATGGGGGAGGGGGTATGAAAACTTTTTCAATCATTTTTTATTTATTTTTTTTGATCCGATTCATCTCAAATGAGAAGTGAAGCAGATTTGCAAATAGTATTAATTATCTCCTGCCGTTTTGTGTCCACAGTTCCCCTGCAGACTTAGGGTACTTTGCATCTGGGACATGTCTGATCTGTGGCTCTCGGACGGACAAAAACCGGAAAGCGGCAGGATATAGTTGATGGGGATCCAGCAATGATCTGTAAAATCCGACAATGCCAGATCCTGTCTGCTGGAGCAGCCTACCGGATCAGCTGCCGCAGACGCGAACGTGCCGTTAACGGCTCTAGACTACAAATAAGGCCTCATGCACAAGACCGTGGTTTGGGTCAGCATTTTTGCGGGTCTGATGTGGACCCATTCACTTCAATAGGGCTGCAAAAGATGCGGACAGCACTCCGTGGCCCCGCAAAAAAAAAAGAAAAAACATAGAACAAGTCCTATTCTTACCCATACCACAGACAAGGACAGGACTGCTCTATTGAGGGCTGGATGATCCGTTCCGCAAAATGCAGAATGCACACAGCCGGTATCCGTAATTTGCGGACTGCAAAACGGACACCGTCGTGTGCATGAGGCCCTAATCAATCCCTTCCATCTGACCCTGAGATTAACATTTGACCCCAGGGTCAGACTGCACCAGAGATTGTTTGTAGTCTGTTACCATGGAGACATTTATGTCTATCTAGGAACTGTATACAAAACAACGTTTAGTTGCAGAGTTGCGGAACTTTTTTTTTTAGATGCGCTGGATCAAGAAAAAATGGTTGCAAAAGTATACATACCCTGTAGTTTTTGTGTTATTGGGTGCAGAGACGCTCAGTTTGTCTTTGCCATCTTTGGGTGCCTCTGTCTAGTAACAAGGTAACAGGGTGCACTTGGGGTAAGACCCACGTGTACCCATCTCAGCCATCTTGCCTCTGTCCATGACACGTTTGCACGCCGCACAGAAGAACCATTTCTCTAATTTCATTATCAGTGCCTGGAAAACGAAGACTTTATCTGCGTTCTTCAGCGTGTGGCTGCGGTGACAGAGAGCGCTGATGCCGATCTCCGGCTGAATACTGGAGGATGCTGATAATTTATATCTCACTAAAGGAACGGAATTTGCCCAGCAAGCCTCTGTCAGGGACGGCACAGCAGCTTCTGCTCAATGCCAGGCTGGCTCCTAAGCTGGTAAAGGTTTTCTGTGCCATGAGTTTCAATGTAACATCGACGATCAATCTCAGACTAAATTTTCATCTGTGAGCAACCGTCATGATAAGAATCAAGTGTTTTGGCTCCAGAATATGTAAGGCGGGTTTAAAGAGGTCGTGTAGTGCAAAGGTATCGAAGACCTATCCTTCGGGTGGGTCATCAGTATCAGATCGGTGTGGGTCCGACTCCTGGCACCCCCGCCGCTCAGCTGTTTGAAGAGTTAACGGCACTTGTGTGAGCGCTCCTTTGCATCGGTGATGCAGTGGAATGACAGCTGCTCTTCCCATTGACTTGAATGGGATGAGCAGTTGCAATTCTTAAGCGCTGCCTCTACGAGTTTGGAAATGGCGGCAGCGCTCGCACAAGTTTTGCTACCTCTTCATACAGCTGATCGGTGAAGGTGCCGGTAGTCGGACCCCCTCCAGTCTGATATTGATGACCTACACTGGAACTGGGTCGTCAATACCTTTGCACTACACAGTCTCTTTAAAGGGGTTGTCTCATGAAAAATTTTAAATAATTAAATATTAAGTATAGCCACAAGTTATATCTGTATAGCGCCGCCTGCTGTTTATTCTTTTCCTTATATTTCCCACTACCTCAATAACTTCGTCGAGGTGGTCGCACATGCTCCGTTCTATCATTTAACTGCCACCAGTCGTATCTACTGGTAGAAGCTGTGACAGTTGCAGGGAGAGAGCTGCATCAGAAAGGACACGTCCCTCAAACCGTGATAGGGTGAGAGCTGCAGGAGAATAGACATGCCCCTTGAGCTGTAATAAGGAGAGAGCTGCAGCAGAAGGGACACGCCCTATGAGCTGTGACAGGGAGAGAGTTGCAGAAGAAAGAACACAACCCCTTAGCTGCGGCAGAATGGACACACTCCCTAAGCCAGTGTTTCCCAACCAGTGTGCCTCCAGCTGTTGCAAAACTACAACTCACCGCATGCCCACACAGCCAAAGGCTGTGCGGGCATGCTGGGAGTTGTAGTTTTGCAACAGCTGGAGGCACACTGGTTGGGAAACACTGCCCTTAGCTATGATACGGAGAGAGCTGCATCAGACTGGAAACACCGCCTAAGCTATGACAGGTAGAGAGCTGCAGCAGAAATGACATGCCCTCTGAGAAAGGACATACCACACCTTAGCTGCAGCAGAAAGGACCCCCCCCCACCCTGATATGTCAGCCAGAGCAATTCAAGCAATGATTGGGGAGATTTCTGGACCCATGTGAGGTACAGGGCTGATTCTAGCTGTTAGAAAGAGATTGTCATGTCCTATATTTTTTTCCCACTACTCATAGGATAACCCATTTAAAGGGAACCTCTCACCAGTTTAGGGGTCACTAAACCACCAGCATACCATTATGTAGCAGGCGTTTAGGGTCTTAATCCTGCTCATAGCAAACCCACCCGTCATTACAAAGAATAGTAAATGAAAATCCAACTTATTGGAAGAAGAGTCCCTTCACTGTGCATGTACTGCTCGTCGGGCACATGCGCTGTAAAGTGAGGTGAGCGGGTGTTTGTAATTAATTTATGCAGTTGCATTTAGAAAAAAAAATAGATAGAAACAGCGCCACACTTCCTCTTGGGCTGTCTCTAGTATTGCAGCGCATTGATTGGTATAAAGCGTTTCTCCATTGAATATGATAGGAATAAAGCTTATTTTGGGATGTCATAAAATCTGAGGAAATCTGGTGGCAAGTGTTGAGTTGTCCTGCAGTGCCTCCACAGGCCGAAAGGAGCACTACACCAAGGCCCATTAAAATCAATAAACTATTTGTGTAACGGTTCCTCCAGAGTGCTTTGTAGCCACTGTCCACTCCAGTCCCGATCAGTGGGCCCCCCAATAAGGGCTCATGCACAAACGGATTTTCTTCCCGTTTCTGTTCCGTTTTTTTGTGGACCGTATGCAGAACCATTCATTTTAGTGGGTCCGTGATAAAAACCGAAGTTACTCCGTGTGCATTACGTTTCCGTATGTCCGTATTTCCGTTCCGTAAAAAAAATAGAACATGTCCTATTATTGCCCACATTACGGACAAGGATAGGACTGTTCTAATAAGGGCCAGCTGTTCCGTTCTGCAAAATACGCAATGCACACGGACCTCATCCCCATTTTTTGTGGATCTGTTTTTGCGGACCACAAAATACAATCGGTCGTGTGCACGAGCCCTAACTCAGAATTTTCTAATAAGACAGATCTACACTTAAATTATATTTTATTATAAAGGGATTTTCCAACAGTATAAGCAACCCCCATGATGCCCGGGCCCTTTATATGGAACATACTTACCCGGTCCCCGTCACCCGCGTCCATCCAGATCCCTGCACGGCCACCGCTGCATATCTCCTTTGCGTGGATCAAAACATCCGGCGCCGGGGTGGGGGTTTGAGGCAGCCAATAGCGGGCCACGATGGTGACCTGCTTCCCCAACATCACGGGTGACGTCACCCATGATGCAAGGGGACTGGTCACCGTTGCGGCCTACTATTGGCTACACCAAATTCAGTGTTTTGATCCGCACGACGGGGAGGTGCAGGGACCGGAGGGACCCGGGTGAGTATAGTATGTGGGAGGGGCCTGGGCATTGTGCGGATAACCCCTTTAAATAAAAAACATCATAAAATAGTATAAAAATAATAAGATCTGTTAACAGCAGCTTGCCTGCTTGTTGATGGTTTCCACACAACAATCGTGAATACTTTCATAATACCTAAAAAGTTACATTCACAAACAGTAATGAATAGATATCGTACAGATGTCGGATTTGATATTTCTCGACTATTTAGTAACTGTTAAGTGAATAAAAAGCGCGTCACTTGAGACGCGGCCACTTGACCCCGCCTGAACCAATGTTCCTGCTCGGCCGTCTATTAGCACACACTTAAGCTTTTTGCTTTTAGAACTTGTAAATGGATGAGAAGCTTTTTTTCTTTTTCGCGTTGGTAAAATACATGAGGAGAACAGATCTTTATCTCGGCCGGGACACTAGATTACAGTCACTTTCAGAAAACAAAATCAACGTTTATCTCCAGAACAAGAAATCTTTTGTTTGATTAGAACAAAGATACAGTGAACGTATAGAGCGGCCGCGGCCGGCAATAGGTAGCGGAATGCAGAAAGTATAGCGCCGGAGCTATGGGCACAATACATTCCCTGGGAAATTTTTGGGTAATTACAAATTCCAACAAGCTCTGTAATTTTCAGAGGTTCTCGGAGGTAACTTTCAGATTCTGGGCCCCGAATCTCCCACCTACTGTGTGCCACTTCTGGTATTGGTGTTCTCCTAAGGCCATGGGTGTCAGAAAAAAATGACCAGGATAGCAAACATAGGAGTAAGCAGGGGCGATGGAGAGAGGTGTGGGGCCCATCCTGTTACTGGGGGGGCCCATAGTTCTCTTCATTATTCATTCTTGCATTATTCATGTGTTGTGACATCACTGCATTTTCCCTGTACATATTAATGCCTGTGTGTGACATATTTATATGTATTTTTCCCATTCTGTGATGTCACAGTGTACATAGCGATCTAATTGTGTGCAATGTTCCTGTCCTGTGACCTCACTGTGTTTATTATCCCTGTACTGTGACATCACTGTGTTTATTATCCCTGTACTGTGACATCACTGTGTTTATTATCTCTGTACTGTGACATCACTGTGTTTATTATCCCTGTACTGTGACATCACTGTGTTTATTATCCCTGTACTGTGACATCACTGTGTTTATTATCCTGTACTGTGACATCACTGTGTTTATTATCCTGTACTGTGACATCACTGTGTGTATTATCCCTGTACTGTGACATCACTGTGTTTATTATCTCTGTACTGTGACATCACTGTGTTTATTATCCCTGTACTGTGACATCACTGTGTTTATTATCTCTGTACTGTGACATCACTGTGTTTATTATCCCTGTACTGTGACATCACTGTGTTTATTATCCCTGTACTGTGACATCACTGTGTTTATTATCCTGTACTGTGACATCACTGTGTTTATTATCTCTGTACTGTGACATCACTGTGTGTATTATCTCTGTACTGTGACATCACTGTGTGTATTATCTCTGTACTGTGACATCACTGTGTTTATTATCCCTGTACTGTGACATCACTATGTTTATTATCCCTGTACTGTGACATCACTGTGTGTATTATCTCTGTACTGTGACATCACTGTGTTTATTATCCCTGTACTGTGACATCACTGTGTTTATTATCCCTGTACTGTGACATCACTGTGTTTATTATCCTGTATTGTGACATCACTGTGTTTATTATCCCTGTACTGTGACATCACTGTGTTTATTATCTCTGTACTGTGACATCACTGTGTTTATTATCTCTGTACTGTGACATCACTTTGTTTATTATCCCTGTACTGTGACATCACTGTGTTTATTTTCCCTGTACTGTGGCATCACTGTGTTTATTATCTCTGTACTGTGACATCACTGTGTTTATTATCCCTGTACTGTGACATCACTGTGTTTATTATCCCTGTACTGTGGCATCACTGTGTTTATTATCTCTGTACTGTGACATCACTGTGTTTATTATCCCTGTACTGTGGCATCACTGTGTTTATTATCCCTTTACTGTGACATCACTGTGCGTATTATCCCTGTACTGTGACATCACTGTGTGTATTATCTCTGTACTGTGACATCACTGTGTTTATTATCCCTGTACTGTGACATCACTGTGTGTATTATCTCTGTACTGTGACATCACTGTGTTTATTATCCCTGTACTGTGACATCACTGTGCGTATTATCCCTGTACTGTGACATCACTGTGTTTATTATCCCTGTACTGTGACATCACTGTGTTTATTATCCCTGTACTGTGACATCACTGTGTTTATTATCCCTGTACTGTGACATCGCTGTGTTTATTATCTCTGTACTGTGACATGACTGTGTTTATTATACCTGTGCTGTGACATCACTGTGTTTATTATCTCTGTAGTGTGACATCACTGTGTTTATTATCTCTGTACTGTGACATCACTGTGTTTATTCTCCTTGTACTGTGACATCACTGTGTTTATTATCTCTGTACTGTGACCTCACTGTGTTTATTATTCCTGTTCTGTGACATCACTGTGTTTATTATCCCTGTACTGTGACATCACTGTGTTTATTATCCCTGTACTGTGACATCACTGTGTGTATTATCTCTGTACTGTGACATTACTCTGTTTATTATCTCTGTACTGTGACATCACTGTGTTTATTATCTCTGTACTGTGACATTACTGTGTTTATTATCTCTGTACTGTGACATCACTGTGTTTATTATCCCTGTACTGTTACATCACTGTGTTTATTATCTCTGTACTGTGACATCACTGTGTTTATTATCCCTGTACTGTGACATCACTGTGTTTATTATCTCTGTACTGTGACATCACTGTGTTTATTATCCTGTACTGTGACATCACTGTGTGTATTATCCATGTACTGTGACATCACTATGTTTATTATCTCTGTACTGTGACATCACTGTGTTTATTATCCTGTACTGTGACATCACTGTGTTTATTATCCCTGTACTGTGACATCACTGTGTTTATTATCCCTGTACTGTGACATCACTATTTGCATTTTTCTTGTGTATAACCAAAACCAAAAATAATTTTTGCTATGGGGCCCCATGGTTGCTTGTTGTAGCCCTTCATGCAGCATGACTGCGACCTCTGCATCCATTTCTCCTCATGTGAAATATAATACTGTTTATGTTGCTTTTGTGCTATATTGACTTCAAAAGGGAGAAGCGTGAAAAAAAGCATGACCATGATCATAGATAGTACTATAGCGGTGATAGCGAACCTACCATCAAGACCTGACACCGAACCGTCTCCTCTGCTTCCTGTGACACACTCATAAGGTCCACCTGCCGCCACCTCAGGGGCAAGCTTAGTGCATACAGATGTGTACAGCTCCAACTCAGGTTGTATGAATCCATGTGCAGTGAGCTCCCCCTTGTGGTGGGCTGGATATTTAAGATATTAACATTTAGCTCAGTGCATAGAGATCTGGGCAACTCTAACGCAAGTTGCATGAATCCATAAGCAGCTAGCTCCCCCTTGTGGCTAGTCGTTTCATGGGATTTCTGAAATATTCTATATAAAAGGTAAATTATGACATTGCAGTAAGTTAAATTTATTTATATTTATTACTATATTTGGATGGGGCTCTTACGGGTATGGGGTCCATTTAGAAGGTCTTATGATTTCGGTGTTCGCCCCTGCACAGAGCCAATTCTACAATTTCGTAGAAATAAATGTAAAGTTTCACAGAGACCAGATAGAGGGGCGATCTCTCTCTCTCGCGGTTTTATTCTAACATTTTTATTTTTCACTTATGGTTTCTGTTCCTTTAAGTCACCTGTCATTAGGAGCTGCACACGTCGGTTTCATTGGTGGCCAAATAATTAAATTCTCACCAGTCGCAGGGTGACTTGTCACTGCAGAAACCTTGCAGGCACAGGCTATTTTTTCTTTTTGCTGCAAAAGC
The DNA here is from genome assembly GCA_033119425.1 of Bufotes viridis. Classification (NCBI taxonomy): domain Eukaryota; kingdom Metazoa; phylum Chordata; class Amphibia; order Anura; family Bufonidae; genus Bufotes; species Bufotes viridis. Next base: position 19,084,739 of record CM065596.1, on the reverse strand, counting down.
ATTTCCATTTTTCCCCCCTGTATTTCCTTGAGTGCGCACACATGCTGCATTTTATTACCGTTTGCTTTGCTAAATTTTAGCATTTTTTGCAACTTCGTCCCACATATTGCTGAGGCTTGCTCTACGTGTTATCTGTTAGTGTTTAATATTACAAAGATGAGCCATTAGGCTTCCAGTATATACCGCACCACTGTAGTAGCATCTCCGCTGGCTTCTTATAATGATGCATAGATAAACAAAGGACATGTTATAGAATATGCTGGGGGGAGGCGGCACGTTTGCTAAGCATAGACTTTTAAGCAGGGCCGGTATCGGCTTCAGGCAAAACTGTGGAAATTCCAGGACACGGTGGCGTTGGGGGACATGGGGGGAGGTGGACACGGAGATGTGAGAGAAGAGTAATGACGCATGAAGCAGATGAAAATACATAGATGTAGAGATCTAAAAGAGAGGATAAATACGACATGTCTAGATATATCCATAGAAAGATAGATAATGATGGAGAGATAGACATTAGATAGATATTAGATAGATAGATAGATAGATAGATAATTTGATCTATTGATAGATAGATAGATAGTGTTGAGCTGAAAAGTTCAGTTTGGGGGTAAATATTTTGGAGTGCTGCCTCCTTTGTTACCTGTGTATTTAGAGCTATAACCTAGTCTTGTAGGGGTTGCACCCACATCCATCTGATTTGATAAGTGCTGCTGTATTGTTTGCATTTCATGATTATCTATCTATCTATCTATCTATCTATCTATCTATCTATCCATCTATCTATATATCTATCTATTTATCTATCTATCTGTCTTGTCACCCCTTCGCTTGTTAAAGGCCTCATTGTGTGGCCTGGTTTGTTACAGATAGATAGATATGAGAAAGATAGATGGATGGCAGCAGTCTTAAAATATGAAAAATGTGCAAAAAGACAACCTTTGAGCCATTGAGCAGCAAAGTTGCAGCCTTTTTTTCAAGCTTTTTCTTTAACTTCTGGGAGTGCTGCCATTTATTGTTTTGTATTTATTAAGGGCGTTGGAGTTAAGTGCCTATTAACTAGCAGCCGATGCCTCTTTATGGAATGGTGCTGCTGTTTTTTCTTTAGATAGATAGATAGATAGATAGATATGAATAGAGATAGATGGATAGATAGATAGATATGAGATAGATATGAATAGATAGATAGATAGATAGATATGAATAGAGATAGATAGATAGATAGATAGATATGAATAGAGATAGATAGATAGATAGATAGATATGAGAGAGATATATAGATAGATAGATATGAATAGAGATAGATAGATAGATAGATAGATATGAGAGAGAGAGATAGATAGATAGATATGAATAGAGATAGATAAATAGAAAACAATTTTGCAGCACCACAGAAAACAGCAATGCAGTGCCAGCGGCTGTAGGGTCGATCCAATGTCCCAATACTCATACAAAAAAGGAAGGGTCCACGGCACCTCCAGTGACAAGTGTCTTTTATTTACACCAATGCGACGTTTTTCAAGCAGTGACTTGCCACTGGAGGTGCCGTGGACCCTTCCTTTTTAGATAGATAGATATGAATAGAGATAGATAGATATGAATAGAGATAAATAGATATGGATAGAGATAGATAGGAGATAGATAGATAGATAGATTTGAGATAGGTAGATAGATATAGATAGGAGATAGATATGAGATAGATAGATAGATAGATATGAGATAGATAGATAAGAGATAGATAGATAGATAGATATGAGATAGATAGATAGATAGATATGAGATAGATATGAATAGAGATAAATAGATAGATAGATATGAATAGAGATAGATAGATAGATAGATAGATATGAGATGGATAGATAGATAGACAGATAGATAGGAGATAGATATGAATAGAGAATCTAATCGTCTGATCCTGTGCGGAGGTTCCAGTCCGGTGGCAGAAGGAATCGCCGGGCTATAAGACTTTCTCTCCGTTTTGCTCTGTTTTGATAGAGTTCATTGAGATATCAGAAGTCTGGAAACCGTTTGTTTGAGGAGCAGATGGGACGTGAGCAGCCGTCCCCTGGATTCCTGGTGACAGCAGTCTTCAATAGGTGCTAATTATATCTTTCCCTGCTGTGTATTGTCTCGATGTGTCTATGTGCATATGTTTATATATAGATATACGCGGCGCCGGTTGAAGGTGAAATGTGATACGTCTAAAGTGAATTATTTTAGGACAGGTGTGAAGTGGAATAAAAGATGACGGGATAAAAAAAAATGCTGGGAAAATTATATGAAAAAAAAACATAATTCACGCTCGGATTTAACGATCACACATTATTGCTGCAGGTATATAGATTTTTTATGACAATGAGAAAAATATTGGTGCAAAAAAATTCAAGATAAAAATTTACACAAACTTGCAAATACTGTTTTGGGTATGCAGCACCAAGGCATAGCCATGTATCTCCATGGTGACAGACTACGCACAAACCCTGTCTATGTGTATGTGTTATCAACATATGGAGTAGACTCCGGCACTCCAGCTGTGGTGAAACTACGACTCCCAGCATGCTCTATTCCTGTCTATGGAGTCCTGGGAACATCCAAGCAAGTGTTCATCTTGGGAGTCGTAGTTTTACCACAGCTGGAGTGCCGGAGGTTAGCCATCACAGGAATAGGAGTATCACCACTGTATCAGAGTGTTGGTAGTTCGTAACCATGGAGATGCATAGGTCTGCATAGGAGCTGTATACAGAATCAAGCTACATTATTTTTCATGAGGGATTTCTAACCATGAGTCGACCAGTTAATCTGTATTGCGGTATCCTAACTCTCCCTGCACGACAGACGTCGAGGAAGATAGAGATTGGGCAGTTGGATTTCAACACGCCCTATCTTTTTGTTGTCGCGTAGATAAGCAGTAGCTTTCTTCAGTCTCCCCATTCAGGACACATGCATGCTCAGCCGAGCCAAGTGAGCGGGTGGATGGGGAGTCGGCAGAGAGAACTGTTGGCCAAACGAGCATTCGGCCAAAAGCTAATGTAAGGATCGGTCTAAGGCCTCTTTCACACAAACGTGTGTGCCCCGTGCCCGTATTGCGGACCGCATTTGCGGATCCGCAACACACGGGCACCGTTCCGTGGCCATTCGGCATCGCGGATGCAGACCCATTTACTTCAATGGGTCCGCAAGTCCGGAGATGCGGAACGGAATCACGGAACGGAACACTACGGAAGCACTACGGAGTGCTTCCATGGGGTTACGTTCCGTACTTCTGTCCCGCGAAAAAAGATAGAACATGTCTTATCTTTTTGCGGAACTGGCGGATCACGGACCCTTCGAAGTGAATGGGTCCGCGAGCCGGTGCACCACTGTCGTGCCTGTGCATCGGGCACGGGGCGCACACGTTCGTGTGAAAAAGAGGCCTAAATAAGACTTTTGGGGTGGGGTCTGCTGGGTGTTAACTATTCACATTCCTGTGCTCCAGTGGTTAGCAGCGATGCCGCACTGGTGTCCGGGGATCAAATCCCGCTAAGGATGCCGTCTGCATGGAGCCTTCATGTTCTGCAGAGTATGCTGGTGATTTATATATGTTTTGAGAAAATTAATAATTGAAACGCAGTAACAAGCTCATACATGTGCGCGCTGCGCCTCTGATTCTACGGCTCAGACATAATAATGGCCATTGTTCATTAGAAAACTCTACCTACTCATAATTCCAGCTGAGTAGGTCGCCGCAGACGCCGGGGAATGGGAACATTCTGATTAAACTGGTAGCTACATTTTCAGATCTCAGAAAAAAAGCAGTGCCACACCTGTCCACAGGTTGTGCGCGGTATTGCGGCTAAGCCCCATTCTCTTTAATAGAGCTGACCGGCAATACTTGTCAGGGTGCTGCTGTTTTTCTGACCCTTTTTAAAGAGTCCATATTGATTGTTACCCAGCATCCTTCGCAGCAGATGTAAATGGTTGAATAGAATTATTAAAGGGGTTCTCCGAGCTTTTCATATTCATCGACTATGCTAAGGACAGGTCATCGATATGAGATCGCCAGCGGTTCAACTCCCGGTACCCCCGTCGATGAGCTGTTTGAGAAAACCACATCGTTTGCTGGAGCTCTGCCTCCTCCAGCTGACCATGCGCAGCGCCGTCCATTGTATAGTGGCAGTGCTTGGTATTGCAGCTCAGCCCCATTCAATTGAATAGACTGAGCCGCGCCTCGGACCCCCACCGATCAGTAATCAGTGATCTCTCCTGAGGAAACGCCATCAATATCAAAATCCCAGAGAACCCCTTTAACAGTTTATGTCTGCTCGAGCGTTCTGAAAGGTGTTTTTCGAGACAAATTTGCGGAACGAACGCGGACCCGTTCATTTCCGTGGGGCCGCAAAATATGCGGCTGGCGCACTGTGTGCTGTTCGCATTCGTACTTACGTTCCGAGGCCCTGCAAACAAGATAGAGCATGTCCTATTCTTGTCCGCCATGGACATTTCTATCATAGGACTGGCCTTGTGCGTTTTGCGGATGGTATCCTTTTTTTTGCGGACCACAAAACACATACGGTCGTGTGAATGTAACTTTAGATTGAGCGTGGGGGTCAGCTGTTTGAGAAGGCACCGATCCTCGCAGTAGCGCTGTGGCCTTCTCTCAGCTCACCAAGCACAGCGCCGTACATTGTATAGTGGCCGTGCTCGGTATTGCGGTCATTCCCATTCACTTCTATGGGGCTGACCTGCGCCTAGGCCATGTGACCGATAAACATGACATCACTGGCCTAGGGAAAGCTGGAGAAGGCCGCGGCGCTACTGCGAGCGCTGGTGCCTTCTCAAACAGCTGATGGTCGGGGGTCCCGGGTGTAAGACCCCCACCGATCAGATACTGATGGCCTGATCTAAATCCCTTTAAAGGATAAATCCACCTTTGCAACAGTTTTCTATAGCTCCAAATGCAGCTAACATTCAGAACACACGCATGCCCTGCTGAGCCGAGCATGCCTGTCTGTAGGGCAGGGGTGCACCTAGCCTTTCTGCTGCCTGAGGCGAAAAACTTAAACTTTTTCTCACGTATCTCTGGTTCCGAGAGCCTCCAGGAACATATGCATGTAGATTTGGGATTTTTAATTCATCCTTATCACATGCGTTGCCTGATAAATCTGGATATTTGCTAGTACGCGATTTCCGTGGTGGTCGGCGAGGACTGTAATCAGCTCGGCGGAGGCATACTGCTGTGTGACTGACAAAGCCAGATGGTCAGAGTGGTAACCACAGCTATCTCTGACTAAGACTCCTGTAAGCACATTACTGACCACTGAGTCATCTCGAGGGTTAAACGCGAGGCGCGTATTTTCATTAATCCTGCTCCGCTCGTTTGTTGTCATTTTCATTTCATGCCCTGAAGCTATATTGTTACTTCTTGTTAATTCTCATTATGATATGAGCAGGTTGGGAGGTATACCGATGCCTCGAGCCTCGCTGTTTGCAGTTCTCATCTATACCTTCCTTAATAACAGTCGATCCATATGCAGGTTTTTTTTTTTGTTTTATTCCCCGTACCTGTAACATGTTGTTAAATTTGCACTCCAAGAGCAAACATTTACGACAATCTATGGAGATGTTTGTTGCGCCCGGGGCATCTGAGCATGGGATTCATAATGTCTTGTAAATATAACCATGCAAATAAAAGCCAAATATTCAGTCTGGGAAAGGCTGCGTTGCGTGTAAAAGTCTTTTATTAGGTGGGAAAAAAATATAAACGAATATAAACTGCTGAAAAATTCACACAGACGACTGCGGCATGCTGGTACCAGGATACAGTATTGTACAATGTAGAGATATTGAGAATACCGGGGAGTAGCTAGGGGGCGCTAGAGGGGCTGTGGTGACAAAAGCCCACTTCGCCCTGGCCAGGACTAGAGCTGCGAACAGAGGCTGGCCATACCTTTCGGATGAACGCTCTCCCAACCCCATGATACAAATGCACACTTTAGTTGGCTGAGCATGCATGTGTGGGAAGAAGGAAGAAAGCATTGAAAGAAAAAAGGATGAGAATGTTGAAATCCAACATAACTGATCCTACTTTCCCCAACTATTGCCATCAGGGGAGATTTTGGTGGCCCCCATACACATTAGATGATTGGCCAATCCCATGGAAATGAGCAGGTTTAGATGACATTAAAGGGGTTATCCGATGATTAATGTAAAAAAATAGAATCGGACATCATATAGTACATGCCAATCATGGATCCAGAGATCTCCCCATTCATTGCTCCAATCATTCTGCTAGATTTATTTCAAGCTGGCGGCTCAGGGGCGTGTCCTTTCTCAGGGGGGGCATGTCCTTTCTGCTGCAGCTGGTGGCAGTTGAAGGATGGAACTGAGCATGTGAGCAGAGAAATTAGAAAAAGAGCTCAGTGGTCTCTCAGATTAGACATAGACAGTCATTGATGGGTAAGCCTGTTGATTGTAGCAGACAGATACACTTTTTGCATTCATACTCGGCAGCTATGCTACCTTAGACAGCTGTTATCTTGTAGTATCACCCCCTTGCTTCCCATACATACAACGAACAGTAGACTCAACTTATCAGCTATTCGAGTGGGCTGGGAGGCCATCCTGATTCATCTATGTAGTAAGAGAGGGGAGATTGGGTGTGGATACTCAGAATTTAGTTTGTCTCTGGCTTCCTGTGAAAACTGCACAATAATCTGGAATCTTGTATCTATAAAACCAATTAGGCCTCATGTACACGACCGTTGTTTGATTCCGTGTCCGTTGCTCCGTTTTTCGTGATTTTCTGCGGACCCATTGGTTTTCAATGGGTCCGTGGAAACCTCAGCAAATGCACCGTTTGTCCTCCGCGTCCGTGGTCCGTGATTCCAGTCCGTCAAAAAAATATAACCTGTCCTATTCTTGTCCGTGAAAAACGGTTCACGGACCCATTCAAGTCAATGGGTCCGTGAAAAATGCGGATGGCCATCCGTGTGTCATCCGTGTTCCGTGTCCGTTTTTTTTGCGGATCCCTTGGCAGGCACTTGGGAAACATTGTCAGCCTGTCTTTTGGTAAAATCTTTTGGGTCATGTCCGCTAAAAAAACGGAAGACACACGGAAACACAACGGAAGGCAAAAACGGACACGGATCACTGAACAACGGAACCCCTTTTTGCGGACAGCAAAAAAAAACGGTCGTGTGCATGAGGCCTTATGCAAACAGTTAGATTAAAGAACTGACTAAAGCTAGTGTTACACCAGCAGATACAGCGGGCGATTGACTGACCTAACTAACTAACTAAATAACTTACTAACTAAATAAATATTTAAAAGGCTAAATAAATAAACAACTAAATATATAAACAACTTAATTAAAAAATTAACTAAATTTGGGTTTTTGTCTGGCCAAAACTTCAGACTAGTACCTCGGAACCGAAGCCGAGTTCGATTTCAAGTTTCCACTTTAAAAATCAATTACCGAAGTTATTCAACGAAGTTACCTGCGACTTTGTGAATAACATACTTCGGCTCATCGGAGCCCATACATTCTAATACTGTACAGAGACAAATCTCCATACAGTGTTATTCTGAAGTTTTGAAGCATCCGAAACTCGCTTCACTCAGCACTGCCTGGCGCTCATGCCGGAAACTGGTTGAATCCCTGCCTGATCCCATTATAGTCAATAGGCTCCGGCGGTGCAAGGCCCTATCCTGCTATGCCGCATCCTCTGCCGGAGCAGCCTGCTGGATAGCTTTACAGCAAGTGGGAAACTAACCTAACTAAGCTAAATAAAATAAATAAGAAACTAAATAACTACTTGCATTCCCTTTGTAATGACAATTCTTGACATCTTTTCCTATATCCCTCTGTTGTGCCATTCCTTTATTATGCCTACTAGTCGTTTATAAATGGATTGCCAGCAGTCTGCAAAAAATGTCCATCTGGGTGTTACCAGTTGGGGGGTGTCCCTGCACAGTCTGACACTATCCGATCGGTCCTGCGAGCGTCTGAATGCGCTGAGGCACACCCCCAATTGGTAACAGTCAGTTTGCCTTTTATTCAAGAAGAACAGGCATGTCCAAACTCTGGCCCTCCAGGTGTTGCAGAACTACAACTCCCATCATGCCCTTCTGTAGGTTGATAGCTGTAGGTTTTTCAGGAATGATGGGAGTTGTAGTTTTGCAACATCTGGAGGGCCGGAGTTTGGACATGCCTGTTCTAGAAGGAATAAGCACAGCACATCGTATCGGTTATAATAAGAGATTCTCCAGAATTATTATTACATGGGGGGATGAAATTATTTAGTAAAAGAGACATCAGGTGACAAGTCCTCTTTAAGGGTACTTTTACACTAGCGTTATTTTTTCCGTTATTGAAATCCGTTAAAGGGTCTCAGTACCGGAAAAAAAATGCATCAGTTTTGTCCCAGTGCATTGTGAATGCAAAGCAATCCGTTAAGTATGCATCAGAATGTTTTCCATTCTGTCCCTTGTACGGTATTTTTCCGGGCAAAATCCAACACCACCGCACTTGCCGGATCCGGCATTAATTCCCATTGAAATGTATTAATGCTGGATCCGGTACCAAGTGTTCCGGAAATTGCCGCATCGCCAGGTCTGGTTTTCCGGTCTGCGCATGCGCAGTTTTTTCTAGCTTTAAAAAAAATTAAATACTGGATCCGTTATTCCGGATGATGCACAAAAGATGGATCCGGTATTTCAATGGAAAAGTCTAACAGATCCGGATCAGGAAAAAAAAGATATCCGTTTGCACACGGATTTCCGGAACCGTCAGGCAATTACGGCAACGGAACTGCCTGCCGGATTCTTCTAACGCTAGTTTGAAAGTACACTAAGGTGGCCATACACGTTAGGCCAAACCAGCCAATTTCATGCTGCCATCTAATGGGCTGATGTTAGGAGAGATAAGGATTGGCCATGTTGTATTTCAACTGCCTGATCCTTTTTTTCTCAGGCGATGAGATGCCTGTGGCTTCCCTCCCTGTCCCCATTTAGTACATATACATATGTATAGGAGGATTGGGAGAGATGGGAGCTGTCACCCGATCAGATTCCCCTCTATGACATCTCAACGTGCCCAAACAGTCCATTGTAATATATCCTTGGGGGGCCGGTAGTATTGGGACCGGTGGCCATTCCTTCTTAGAGAGCTCTCCAAACATTTCTGGTTCAATAAATACTTGCATGAAATAACAATTCTGGAGCATATTTCCTTAGAGCTCTGCATTGTGCCATCCCTCTGTTACTCCTCCTGGAAATGTATGTTGACCAATCACTGTTATCATTTAGGGTTATATCTCTAAAACTGTCATACTGTCCAATCAGCGGTGACGGTATCAGATTGTGTAAGGACCATTTTGACCAGGACAATGGTAACACCCAGTTACTAATTTGTTCATGCATTTTCAGGAGGAATTAAAGAGGACTAGCACAGCGCAGAGTTGTAAAAAAATGGGCAAATGTGATGTTCTGAAATAACTCACATCATAGCACACACTCCCAATGGGATGGATTTTTTTTTGGAGCTCCTTGTTATTGCTGCACACTGCTTTACTTGCACACATTTTCAGACTTTTCCTCGGTGACTTGTCCATTATGCAGAAGCCAAAGGTTAACATGACCCTTTGTTCTAACAATGGAAACCAGAAATCAGTAACGACGGTATTGTTGTGTGTGTTGTGTGGCCAGCTGGCTGCCATGAAGCCTCTATGGGTTCTAGAAAATTAACAAAACAATAATTCGCCAGAACATTCAATACGTTAGAAATTTTAATAAAATCTTTAAGATTAATTCCCTCTGCAGCCTAATTCTCAAGATGCTGGCGTTCATTCCCACCACTAGGTGGTGCACTCTGTATTCACTTGTTACACAGATCCACAGGTCCTGAATCAGCAGGAGCAGGTGACCTGAGCTGACACTCCTTTCCCTGATATTGGAAGGAGCAGCTCATGCTGAGGGTAGGAATTGTGATGTGGACCCTCCGGGATGGGACATCTAAGGCTACTTTCACACTAGCGTTAATATTTTCCAGGATTGAGATCCGTCATAGGGTCTCCATACCGGAAAAAAACGCTTCTGTTTTGTCCCCATTCATTGTCGATGGGGACAAAACGTAACTCAACAGAACGGAGTGCTCTAAAATGCATTCCGTTCCGTTCTCATACCGGATAGGAAACCGCAGCGTGCTTCCGTCCTGGGATTCCGGGGAAAAAAGTTTTCTCTGGCACAATAGAAAACGGATCCGTCCCCTATTGACTTTCAATGGAGTTCATGACGGATGCAGATGGTTGTATTATCCGTAACAGGAGCGTTTTTGATAATGCCTGTCAGATCCAGCAAAAAACGCTAAGTGTTTTGTTATGAGTAGTATGAGTTCAGTCCAGGCTGCTTAGCCGTTCAGTATGGGCCCAGGCTGCTTAGTGTTTCAGTATGGGTCCAGGCTGCTTAGTGTTTCAGTATGGGTCCAGGCTGCTTAGTGTTTCAGTATGGGTCCAGGCTGCTTAGTGTTTCAGTATGGGTCCAGGCTGCTTAGTGTTTCAGTATGGGCCCAGGCTGCTTAGTGTTTCAGTATGGGTCCAGGCTGCTTAGTATTTCAGTATAGGTCCAGGCTGCTTAGTGTTTCAGCATAGGTCCCGGTTGCTTAGTGTTTTCTTATGAGTAGTATGAGTTCAGTCCAAGCTGCTTAGTGCTTGAGTATGGGCCCAGGCTGCTTAGTGTTTCAGTATGGGCCCAGGCTGCTTAGTGTTTCAGTATGGGCCCAGGCTGCTTAGCGTTTCAGTATGGGCCCAGGCTGCTTAGCGTTTCAGTATGGGTCCAGGCTGCTTAGTGTTTCAGTATGGGTCCAGGCTGCTTAGTGTTTCAGTATGGGTCCAGACTGCTTAGTGTTTCAGTATAGGTCCAGGCTGCTTAGTATTTCAGTATAGGTCCGGGCTGCTTAGTGTTTCAGTATGGGTCCAGGCTGCTTAGTGTTTCAGTATAAGTCCAGGCTGCTTAGTGTTTCAGTATGGGTCCTGGCTGCTTAGTGTTTCAGTATAGGTCCTGGCTGCTTAGTGTTTCAGTATGGGCCCAGGCTGCTTAGTGCTTCAGTATAGGTCCTGGCTGCTTAGTGCTTCAGTATAGGTCCTGGCTGCTTAGTGTTTCAGTATAGGTCCTGGCTGCTTAGTGTTTCAGTATGGGCCCAGGCTGCTTAGTGCTTCAGTATAGGTCCTGGCTGCTTAGTGTTTCAATATAGGTCCTCCAGCAGTCCGTGCACCTACATTTAAATCTACGCCACCTAGAAGCTGGCGTAGGTTTTAGTCATGTTTTGCAAAAAAAGCAGATAAATGTTCTGGACCCGCTGACCCCCCCTCCCCCTCCTCCTCCTCTCAAGAAAGTGTCGAGGGCAGCGCAGAAATGCCACTTGTGCCTGAATGTAGGTGCAATGGTGTTTAAACCATGAGGTTTGGGACATTCTCATGCCAGGGGTTAAGGATAAATATTGGATTAAATGAAGTCTCCCTTTATTACTTATTTTAATTTATTTCACCAAATTTCCTGATGAAATATAAATAATAAACTATCAATTTTTGTTATCACTACAAATATTGTCAGGTGTTAAGAAAAGTGGTGAAATAAATGTGAATAAATAATGGGGGGGGGGGGGGATCGGTTCCTTTCTTGAGCTGAAATATTTTAGGTCATTGCCAAGATCTCGATCCGTTCTCTTGGCTCCGATAATCTCTGCACTTTTTCTGTTTATTACACTGTCTTAAGCGCAGTTTTTTTTTGTTTTGTTTTTTGACCTCTTGCACATATATTTATTTCTAAGGCAATAGAAAACTATATCCATAAGGGGATTCCGGAAGATTGACTCATTTTTATTTTGGGGAAAATGCATTTTTTAAGATTTGTTTGATCTCAGTTTCCTGCACGTTGACTTTTTGTGAAACTCATTAGAACTAGCGCAAATGACAAACGGAGCATTTGCCCGTGGCGCCCAGTCCGATTTCCGGACCACGTAATGATCAGAGCTGCTCAAACGTTCCCCTCTACCAGTTATGGAGATCTTCCTTTAGTCACCGCAGTAAGCTATGGCGCCAGCATCCAGAATCCACAAATACGCCTTAGCAGGGAGAGAGGAATCGGCAACATTTCGACTCATGGTTACAGTCTCACATCTAAGGCTGCTTTCACACTTGCATTGTATTCCGGTATTGAGATCCGGCAGAGGAATGTACCGGAATTAAACGGATCCCTGTTGATTTTGCACATCAGGAGGCATCCGTTCCGTTAGGATGCAGTTGTGTGAAATCAAAACGAAAAAAAAAAAAACGGATCCGTCACTAAATACGTTGAAAGTTAATGGGTGACGTTTTTTTTTTTGGCTCCTAAACGGAAACCTTTTTTTTCCGGTATTGAGATCCCCTGCCTCTTACACTGGGGTCCAAAACGCGTAGACATTTTATACTGATACACTGGGGTCCAAAACGCGTAGATATTTTATACTGATACACTGGGGTCCAAAACGCGTAGACATTTTATACTGTATTGGATGTCCGGATTTTATGTCAAATGAATAAAAAACTCTTTTTTTGGAAGCTGGACTCTACAACTTTTTTTGCTATTTTCACATGTCAGTTGTCCGTGCCTCCCAAACAAAAAACGCAGGTGAGCGCTGCAATACCTACGGCTTTCAGCAATTAAGTTCCTCTGCCGGATCTCAATACCGGAAAACAACAACGCAAGTGCGAAAGTAGCCTTACGTGAAGGCTATGTCTGATTTTATAGAGAAATCGAGGAGAGTGGAGCACGCTGCTGATGCGATTATGGTCTCATTTCATGTTCGCTCCCTGTATACTTCAGTAGAACCTGCTGGGGGATTACGAGGGTTGAGGAAGCGCTGGCCGGCTCTGTATACGCACCTGAAAGAAAATCATTTATTTTGTCCCTTTTGGAATTTATTTTGCACAATTATTTTTTATTTAAGTATCATTTTTATCTGCAGCGCTGCAGAACTACCATGGCTTCAAATGTCGCGCCGACGTATGCAAATCTCTATATGGCGGCAGTTGAACGTAAATCTGTTTATAGCTGGTCCTTTTCGGGGCCTTAGATGTCCTATATTTGTTATCTTAAGGGCGTTTTTGAGGAACTGGAGCTTTTTTGTGAAAACATGACTGGAACATACCTGGAGTTGAGATTTACTGCTGTGAGCTCCAGACAAGGATTAGGCCACTTTCACATCAGTGTTTTCTTTTCCGCTATTGAGAACCGTCATAGGGTCTCAATACCGGAGGAAAACGCTTCAGTTTTGTCCCCATTCATTGTCAATGGGGATAAAACTGAACTAAAGGGAACGGAGTGCGCCAGAATGCTTTCTGTTCTGTTTGGTTGCATTCTCATCGCGGAGAGAAAAACGCTGCAAGCAGCGTTTTTGAGTGCGTCCTGGGATGCGGAGCAAGACGCATCTGGCATGAAAAACAATGTAAGTCTATGGTGCTGGATCCGTTTTCTCGGACACATAGTGTTAGTGCCGGATCCGTCATGGCTATTTTAAAGATAATACAACTGGATCCGTTCAGAACGGAAGCAGCCGGTTGTATTATCACGACAGAAGCGTTTTTGCTGATCTATGACGGATTCAGCAAAAACGTAAGTGTGAAAGTAGCGTTACCCTTCCTTGATGCTGTAGTTTAGGGAAAGGGAAGGGAAAATATATACTGAAGTGCTTTCTAAAGCTGGGATCGTTCCGGCAGAGAAACAGACTGCCGGAGTTCACTGTATTTGACATAGCCGGAAACCACCGTGCACTGCCGGATCCTTATTCACTATAATGGGATCCGCCGCTAATCCGGACGCTCTCTGTCATATATGCCAAATTTAGGCCGGACAAAAAATATTGCATGTACGCCGGATACAGTGACCGGATTACAGTGGTGTGAACCCGGCCTTAGCCCAATGGTTGCAATTTGAGGACCGCAAAAAACTGATCCACAAAAAATACAGATGACGTCCGTTCGCATTCTGCATTTTGCGGAACGGAACTGCCCCTAATAGAACAGTCCTATCCTTATCCGTAATGCGGACAATAATAGGACATGTTCTATTCTTTTGCGGAACAGACATATGGAAACAGAATGCATACAGAGTAACTTCTGTCTTTTTGGCGGACCCATTGAAAATAAATGGTTCCACATACAGTCCGCCAAAAAATAAAATGGAAAGAAATTACGTTCGTGTGCATGAGCTCTTAATGCTAATGTTGATGGTTCCTCAAACAAGGTTATCCAAGATGTGTTTTAGGTTGGGTTCGCATTCGCTTTATGGAATTCTGTTATAGGTTCCGGTATGACTGCACTGTTTGACTGGAAACATTTTTTCAAGGCGCCTGGTGCTATCTAGCTTTTTATTTTTTGGGTTCTTCCTTTAATTTCGTACATTGGGGGTCATTTACTAGCATTTTGACCTCTGTTTTTGTCATAAAAAAAAGTCGGCAGTCCCCTTCTTGTGACAATTTAAACGCCTGTGCGACAATATTTTGTCACACTGTCGTTTTTTACATCGTCCTCGCCACTTGGGAATGACGGGGGTGTGATGGGGCCGGGACATCGGCCCACACAACTTTACTAACATTTACGCCCTGGAAACGGTTATAAATGTTGGCAACAAACTACTCCAGTCAGGGGCATAGACTGCCGACAGTGCGGCTAATTTATCACAAGTCGCGTGCCTCTTAATAATTTGAGAGCATCCTTCCACAGCGCAGGAGGGGGGAATCAAAGACTGGTCTTTGTAAATGACCCCCACTGTGTCTCACTGCGATCTAGCGACTTTCCATCAGTGGGTTTGTCCAGACTTGGGGCTCATGCACATGAACGTATTTTCTTTCTATGTTCGTTCCGTTTTTTTGGGGCACCGTATGCGGAAGCATTTATTTCAATGGGTCTACAAAAAAAAAAAGAAAATTACTACGTGTGCATTCAGTTGCTGTATGTCCATTCCAGAAAAAGAATTGAGCATGTCCTATTATTGTCTGCATTACGGAGAAGGATAGGACTATTCTACTAGGGGCCAGCTGTTCAGTTCCGAAAAATACAGAATGTACACTGACGTCATCAATATATTTTGCGGATCCGTTTTTTGCAGACCGCGAGCTACATACGGTCATGTGCATGAGCATTTAGGCCTCTTTCACACGAGGGTTACTGATTAGGTCCGGATGCGTTCAGGGTGCGTTCAGTAAAACTCACACCATTTTGCAAGCAAGTCTATGGGGCAAGGGCTGCGCAAAAAACGCAGAATATAGAACATGCTGCGATTTTCACGCAATGCAGAAGTGATGCGTGAAAAACAACGCTTGTGTACACAGACCCGTTGAAATGAATGGGTCCGGATTCAGTGCGGGTGCTAAGCGTTCACGTCATGCATTGCACCCGCACGAAAAACTTGCTCGTGTGAAAGGGGCCTTAGAAACACATGGCTCCTTTCTTCCAAACTTGTCCACAGGCTGCATGTAGTATTGCCTCTCGGCCCCACTGACTTTAATGGCGCTAATGCGCAGCCCCTAGACAGGTGTGGCGCTGTTTTTGGAAAAAAAGCAGCCATGTTTTTCAAGTCTCTGACTCGTAATGATGTGCCGTTTCTGGCCCTACAGCCGCCATCATCCTTCAATCAGATCCCACGTTTGGTTCACGCCAACTCCTCGATGACTTCAAACGGAGCTGAAGCCATATTTCCTCAAATGTATTGGAAGTCACGCTGCTCGACTCGTTGACCTTTCGTTTGTGATTTAGTAATCGGCAAGACTTCCTGTATTTCTGCTCTTTTAAGGTCTGCTTAAAGTGATAGCGTTCCTTTTTTCTATTTTCTGCAGAACTATTTCTTCAAAAAATGTAATTTGGTTTCTTAATCTTTTATTTTTAGAGTACGTTCACACGTCATGAGAAGTGCATAGCGGTATAACTCTGATACAGTGAGTTTTTAGCCCGTTAATGACAAGACATTTTTTTTGTGATTTGGCGCACAAGATGGTTTAATGATCCTAACTTTTTTATTGGTTGGACTTTCAAAAAAAAAAAAGTTTTTTTTAATGAATATTTTTGCCTGATTTTTTTTTTCTCTTTTACAGGTTTATTTTGCGAAAACTGCAAAAAAATCTTTTCGTTTTCAAATTGTAGATTTTTTTCATATGCAAACTGACACCAAAATAAGTTATTAAAATGGGTTCCCTATTTTGTGTCAGTTGTTTTGACATATATGTTATGTGTACTGTTGTATAGATTTGCGTGAATGGGGTGACGATGGCAGTTTTGTTTGGCGTGGACATTTTCATTTTTTTAATCTTTTTTTTTTTTATTTGTATTTTATTATATTTTTTAAATATATTTTTGGGACAAAATTTGTCCCTCCGGAGGTCATTAAAGGATAGGAGATATTTTGCACTTTTCCTCTGTAACTGGGGCATCCAAAAGAGCCCCGGTTAGGGCTCATGCACACGACTGTATGTATTTTGCAGTCCACAAAACACGGATCTGCAAAAAAAAAACAACAACTGATGACATCCTTGTGATGTCCGTGTTACATCCGTATATTTTGTGGATCCATTGTAACAATGCATGTCCTTGTCTACAAAACGGAGAATAGGATATGTTCTATTTTTTTGCGGAACGGACTTGCGGACGTATGGATACGGAATGCACATGTAGTCATTTCCGTTTTTTTGCTGCCCCGATGAACAGTACCGCATACAGGCTGCAAAATAAACAGAACGGACAGAGAAAGAAAACACGTTCATGTGCATGAGCACTTACAGAGGAAAACAGCCCCTTGGGGGCATTATACACAGGCACAGGCAGTGCTGTTCAGGGTCTGCTAAGTCCAAGCAGCTTTGCTCTGCTCCCGAGGCACCCAGCAATCACATGATCACTAGGTCCAATGGAGAGAACAGCATAGCGCTCTTTGAGCTCTATTCACTGAGCACAGGAGACACCAGAAGAAGTAATAAACCACTTTTGTCTTCTACTTGGGGTCCCGAGGTGTCACTAACACCCGGGGACCCGACTTGTTCCTGCTCGAGTGCAGAAGCTTAAATCCCGTTCCGTACATGTACAGAGCTCCGGATTAAAACCCAGGACCAGGCGCTGGTTGTAAGGGCGTTAAAAAGAGATTATGTATAAGGCTAGGTTAGTATTTTCCATTTTTCTGTTTCTGTGCAGGACCGGAAAACAAATAATCATGCCTCCTGAAACTTAATAATGCTTTAATAATTACATTCATTTCAATAATCCTTTCATTATCATGGCTACTCCTCAGGTTAGGCCATCAATATCTGATGGGGGAGGGGGTAATAGTCTGCACCCCAGTGATCAGCTTTTCTGTTCGGGTGCAGGAACTCGGCAGAAACTACAGCCCCATCCCATCGTAGAAATACTACCAGTCCTATCTACTACACACAATGGAGTGCTGCAGTAACCAGCCCTATCCGCTACACACAATGGAGCGCTGCAGTAACTAGCACTATCCGCTACACACAATGGAGCGCTGCAGTAACCAGCCCTATCAGCTACACACAATGGAGCGCTGCAGTAACCAGCCCTATCTGCTACACAACATGGAGCGCTGCAGTAACCAGCCCTATCTGCTACACAACATGGAGCGCTGCAGTAACCAGCCCTATCTGCTACACACAATGGAGCGCTGCAGTAACCAGCCCTATCTGCTACACACAATGGAGAGCTGCAGTAACCAGCCCTATCTGCTACACACACTGGAGCGCTGCAGTAACTAGCACTATCTGCTACACACAATGGAGAGCTGCAGTAACTAGCACTATCCGCTACACACAATGGAGCGCTGCAGTAACCAGCCTTATCCGCTACACACAATGGAGTGCTGCAGTAACCAGTCCTATCCGCTACACACAATGGAGCGCTGCAGTAACCAGTCCTATCTACTACACACAATGGAGCGCTGCAGTAACCAGTCCTATCTACTACACACAATGGAGCGCTGCAGTAACCAGCCTTATCCGCTACACACAATGGAGCGCTGCAGTAACCAGCACTATCCGCTACATACGATGGGCAAATCTTGCTCTGCGTCAGAGCCAAAGGCCAAAGTGGTTACACCTCTCACCCCATAAAATATTTCCAAAAATAACAGATACTGGGAGGGCACATTTTAAAATGCTGGAATCAATGTTATCAGTAAGTGCTGCTAAAGTTCAGATATTTCCCACATGATGAAATAATGCTGCATTAAGGCGACACATTACGGTGTATAAAGGTTGTAAACATGAACTGCGAGGCGCAATCTGAGTTCTGCAGAATTCTGCAAAATACATACAAGTAGGGAACAAGATTATATTTAGAAACACGTCAATTTCTTATATGAATATTTCTTCTTTGACCCAATACCCCACCTACATATCTTCCGTTAAAGGGATAATTGTTCTTTTGTACCTTCCCTTTTCTTTTTTTTCCACCATTGTTTTAAAATTCCCATTAATATTTAGCTAGGACATATCTCACGGATTGGTGGGGGGTGGTGCTGGGACCCCCACAATCATTTGAATAGAGGTATACTGCAGTCAGGAGAAGTGCAGTGCAGGAAAATTACAGTTTTTAAATCAGCACCTGGATGTGAATACTTTTGTAATTGCATGAAATTAAAAATTTTGCATAACCCCTGAAATATTCAATAAAATGTATCTGTATAGCGCCACCTGCTGTTTGCTCTTTTTCTGTTTTCTTTGTCCTGCTCACTAAGAAGGCCGCACATGCTCAGTTAAATCCTTTAACTGCCGCTGTGATAGGGAGAGAGCTGCAGCAGAAAAAACATACCTCCTGTGCTGCAGCAGAAAGGAATTGCCCCCTGAGCTGCCAAGTTGATATAAATTTAGCAGAGCAATTGGAGCAGTGAATGTGGATCCATGTGAGGTAAGGGGCTGGTTATAGCTTTATTAGAAATAAATTATCATCTGCTATATAATGGGATGATATGATGATGTCATTTTTATTAATTTTTCATTAATCATAGGATAACCCTTTAACCCCTTCTTTCTGGGGATTATGGGGTTCCTGACAGTGAGACCCCATTAAGTGTGCATGTGTTCTTAATTGGGAGAGGTCAATAAGCTGCTGCCATACATCTCTGCCTA
The DNA here is from genome assembly GCA_033119425.1 of Bufotes viridis. NCBI lineage: Eukaryota > Metazoa > Chordata > Amphibia > Anura > Bufonidae > Bufotes > Bufotes viridis. Next base: position 19,065,609 of record CM065596.1, on the reverse strand, counting down.
ACCCTTCTTTCCCCTGACATGTGCCGTCATGGAAGAGTTGGGATACCGCCATATACATTACATAGTTGGACAGCTGCACCAAAATTGGCGGGTTCAGCAAACGTCCTTTTAATGGGGTTGTCTGAAAATTTGAAATTAAAGGGGTTCTCTGGGCTTTTCATATTGATGACCTATCCTCAAGAGAGTTCATCAATATCAGATTGGCGGGGTTCCACACCCGGCACCCCCGCCAATCAGCTGGATGAGGAGACGGCGCACGCAGTGCACATGTGCCGTCTCCCGTCTCTCTTCCTGCTCCGCTGCTGCTTTGCCATAGACATAGATGCATAATCAGGAAGAGAGACGGGAGGCGGCACGTGTGCACTGCGAGCTCCGTCTCCTCGTACAGCTGATCGACAGGGGTGCGGGGTGTCGGACCCCCGACAATCTGATATTGATGAATAGTGTTGAGTGAACTTGTTTTTTAAGTTCTGTGTCTAAAGTTTTGGTTCGGGTTATCGAAGAATCCCGTTACGGGTTCCAAATTCCGTTATGGTACGTGGTAGCGGAATCCATAACGGGATTCTTCGATAACTCGAACCCGAACTTTGGATGCAGAACTTAAAACACAAGTTCGCTCAGCACTATTGATGAGCTATCCTGAGGATAGGTCATCAATAGTAAAAACCCGAGAACTCCCTTAATGGCCTGCCTTACCTATCCTCAGGATATGTCATTAATATCAGATGGGTGGGGTCCAAGTCCCTGCACCCCTGATCAGGTGGATGTGGCACTCCATGAGCGCTTAGGCCTTTTCCTAGACCAGTGACTGCACCGTACATCGGTCACAAGGCCTAAGTGCAGCTCAGGCCCATTAAAGTGAATGGACATGGGCTGCAATACCAGACACAGCCTCTTACCAATGGACGGCGCTTCAGTGAGGGCCACAGCCCATTCAAACAGCTGCTCGGCAGGGGTGCTGGGAGTCAGACCCCCGCCCACCTAATATATTGATGACCTATCCTAAGGGTAGGCCGTCATCAATATGAAAATCCCAGATAACCTCTTGGGACCCTAAAACACCAGGTGCGTCCTATATGTAAAGCGGTTGTCTGAATACAGAAGAACAGCGCCACTCTTGTCAGTGGATTCTGCCTGGAATTGCAGCTCACTAGGATGAGCTGCAATACCAGACCTAACCTATGAACAAGGGTGGCGCTGTTTTTGGAAAAAGGTACCCCTTTTTTTTTTTATATCAGACATCTACATTTAGTGCATGTGTTTTTTTCCAGCTGATATATTTGGAGTTGTAGTCTACTGGTCTATAGCATTAGGGAAACAGGATGATTTGGTCTTCCTTTCTGTTAGCGATCCTCGTATAATGCAGGCAGGTCTTCTTGTCATCTGTCAGTTAATGTATGCATGAAAATGGGCAGGATTTCTGGACAGGTTGAGCAGGATCGCAGGGTGTCAGGCATTACTCACTTATTCAGATTTGCCGGTGGGCTTTAAATTCTCTGCCTGTGGATTGAGACCAGGATGCTGATGTGACACTGCAGGACGTGGGAGTTTGTGCAGAGTCAGTTTCTGGAAGCTGGCGGTGGTCAGGGAGACTTTTTGTCCGGGCGGCTGGAGGGTTTTCTGTGGGGTTGACTGGAACATGAATGTACTGTGCTTACTGAGCCAGCAGATGAAGTACGACCTGGGAACAAGGTAAGCGGAGGGGCTCCCACATCCCGGGCTCTCGTCATTGACTGTTTGTAGCAAATGTTTGGTTTATCATAAACATAGAATTTATCTTAATCAGTTATGATTCGTATGATGTGGATAATAATAAAAATAAATAAAAATAGTAATAATAATAATAATAATAATCATAATGTATTAATTGTGTATAACTGAAATAAAACATAGTCAATACTGTACATAGTCATACTTTTACTACATATATGTAATAATACTAATATCTGTAATATACCGTAATATTTGGTTGTAATATATTTGTAATTTTAGATATAGATGCATAGATAGATAGATAGATAGATAGATGATAGATATGGGATAGATATATATATATAGATAGATAGATAGATATAGATAGATAGATAGATAGATAGATAGATAGATAGATAATAGATATGGGATAGATAGCAATAGATAAATAGATAGATAGACTGATAGATAGAATTAGATAGACAGAATTAGATAGATAGATAGATAGATAGATAGATAGATAGATAGATAGACAAATAGAAGAATATATATATATATATAGATTGGATTCAATAGATCTATCTATCTATCTATCTATCTATCTAATTTGTCTCTGGAATTGTTGCCCAAGGCTTCTTTCACACTAGTGGCACGGACCTGTCGGATTCGTCCTGCCGCTAGTGAACGTCTGCCCCCAGACTACCGCTCCGCCCCATTGACTATAATGGGGGCAGGGGGAGGCACGGCCGTGCACGGCAAGAGGCTGCCGGAATATAACTACGACGTTCACCCGACGGAACAGCCTGCCGGAGGTCCGTGCCGCTAGTGTGAAACTAGCCTAAACTGTGGAGGTTCTCCCTATCTGTTAAGATTTGGCTACTTATTAAATTAAAATTAAGAATATGTGTTATATATCAGTGAGTATAATAAATATATAAGGAAATGCTTGTCTTAGAGCCGTAAAACACAAAAATTGGAGATTTCCCGAGGACGAGCTGTGTGGATGTTCCAGCCACGGCTACTGTATATAGTGCGGACGTATAAGGTGACAGGCCGGTCTGATATCTAGACTGTCCCCATCTCTGGGAGGAATGCAATATATAGAAAATGTCCTTGCAGATGTATGTTCCAGGATGTATGTGTTTGTGTAAGGAGGTCGTCTTAACCTTGAGACACATAATGAGGAAGTAACTTAAGGTAAATATAATTCTTTCCTACCAAGCCATAAAATATCTTTCTAGAAAGCCTCCATCACTCAGACTGGGTCACTGACTACACCTCCCAGAATGCAATGGTTTCACCCGGTTGGACAGATTCTTTGTGGGGCTGATCAGCCATCACTGCCATACCTGCGGTGACCCTGGTGGCAAGTGTTCAAATTTCTCTGCAGCGCCCCTGCAGGGAAAATTAGGTATTAGACAGTTCCCAAGAAAATCAATGCTCTGTAATTCAGAAACAGGCTGGGTCCTCCAGTGCTATAGAGGCTTATTGTAGATACCCTGACTAATAGATCTTATGGTTAATATAAGACAATATCATATCTCTTTCTAAAAAAGCTAGAACCAGCCCTGTACCTCACATGAATCTAGAGATCTCCCCATTCATTGCTCTAATTGTTTATTTATGCTGGCAGCTCAGGGGGCATGTCCTTCCTACTGCAGCTGGTGGTAGTTGAAGGATGGATCTGAGCATGTGCTTGCATCTCAATGAGCAGGACAGAGAAATTAGAAAAAGGGCAAACAGCAGGTGGCGCTATACAGATAGATTTCAGTGGCTATGCAAAATATTTAATTACACGCAATTACAGAAGTATTCAGATGCATGTTCCGGTTTGAAAAATGTAGAATATTTTTTGTGGGACAACCCCTTTAAGCAGGCCAACATGATAGAGATAACGCCCACCAGCAGATCACAACCCCACTAATGAAGAGGTTTCTTAATCTCCATAACTATTTCTCAAATCATTCCTGCTTATGAAGGGTGAAATTCGCCTTATACATATATATGTTAGGATTTGCTGATAATTGAATTTCCTGATATAATGGCCTCATGCACACGACCGTTGTTTGATTCCGTGTCCGTTGCTCCGTTTTTCGTGATTTTCTGCGGACCCATTGGTTTTCAATGGGTCCGTGGAAACCTCGGCAAATGCACCGTTTGTCCTCCGCGTCCGTGGTCCGTGATTCCAGTCCGTCAAAAAAATATAACCTGTCCTATTCTTGTCCGTGAAAAACGGTTCACGGACCCATTCAAGTCAATGGGTCCGTGAAAAATGCGGATGGCCATCCGTGTGTCATCCGCGTTCCGTGTCCGTTTTTTTTGCGGATCCCTTGGCAGGCACTTGGGAAACATTGTCAGCCTGTCTTTTGGTAAAATCTTTTGGGTCATGTCCGCTAAAAAAACGGAAGACACACAGAAACACAACGGAAGCAAAAACGGACACGGATCACGGAACAACGGAACCCAGTTTTGCGGACAGCATAAAAAAACGGTCGTGTGCATGTAGCCAATGTTGCAGTTTTTCACAGATTCTTTTTTTCACTTTTTCACTTTTACAGTGATTATTATAGCAAAAGCCTTTGAACCTTGACGCGTTTGTTGGTCCGGAGTTGACGTCTTTGTATGGAGCTGTCGCTAGTGTTTGTTAATGCCCCGTACATACTGTCTTTGTTTCCATAGGGTTCAGCATTTGTTTTGTGCTGTGTTGCTGCAGTTGCACTTACTCAGTGACTTTTCTTCTGCTTTATAAAGTCTTTGTGGTTCAGCTTTACAATTCTAATAAGCTGTACGTACATTTTTTTAAAGCAAAAATCTAAATTTCCCCCACATTGAGGCTCTGTTCCTTTAGTAGATGTGACGTAATTACCTAATAGTCTTCTTTATCTCAATGGTAGTTTAGTTCCTTGTAGCTTCATCTTTAAAGATTGTCAGTGTCAGAATAGATAATCGGTGGGAGATTGTGCTCTGCTAGAATGAACCAGGCCCAAGAGATCTGCGGATTTCCTGGTCTGTGGTCAGAAATCTCTCATTCATTGTAGTAAGACTGTAATGTGCTGGCTCCTTAGGGGCGGTGTCATCTCTGATTGGTTCAGCATTGTCTTTGAATTTTAGAAGTTACAGCTCAACAGCTCTTTTAGGAATGCCAGGCTCTTGATTTCTATGTTAGGCTGCCCATTGGAAATAGAGGGCCCAGTCCATTGGTTGATCCCATCCCCTTGGCTTCTGGAATGTAAGAACCTGTGCTAGGGTGGCCCAAAGGTTTATGAAAACAGAATGGAAGGAGGAACCTACGCCAGGCTCTTATGTCCTAGGTGGCAAAACCCAGCATCATTGTGAGCGGCCCATTATGATCTTTGCTATGGGACCCTCTTTTTTTCGTCTGTGAACACCACTTCCTAGAGTAAGGGTTTGTGCACACAAACGTGTGCACCCAGTGCCCGTGCTGCGGACCGCAATGCTTGGGACTCGGCCGTGTGCCTGCCATTTGCAGATGCGGACCCATCCACAATCGGCAAGATTAAGTCCACACCGCAAAAAAATAGAACATGTTCTATTTTCTGCGGTGCAGAGACACTGACCGAAATCAGACTGAAGCACTCCGAGGGCTTCTGCTCCATGCCTCCACGCTATATCTTGCAGACCTATTCAAGTTTGTGGGCCGCAATACGGGGAGGGGCCGCTCACATTCGTGTGCATGAGCCCTAATAGAGGCATTGTCATGAGATCTGTTGGTTTCCAGGTCTGTGGTCAGAGGTCTGTCCTGTACTATAGTAGGACTGTAATGTACCGGCTCCTGGGGGGCGGTGTCATCACTGATTGGTTCTTCTATCCTAGGTGGCAAAACCCAGCACTGTAGTGAGGAGCCCATTATGCACTTTGCTGTGGGACCTTCTTTTTCTATATGAACACCACTGCATGTTCACCTACAGCTGTGATATCTGACCTCCGGCCAGGGGAGCACCCAGACCCCCCCCCCCCCCCCTTGCCAATTTCTTAACCTAACCCCTTTGCTATAATGAAAGCGCTCATTGCCCATGGCCCTTCCGCTGCCCCCCTCTTGCCTCACCAGGCCTCATTGGTGGTGCACCCCTACCTCCAGCACTCCAGCTGTGGTGAAACTACAACTCCCAAGATATAAACTTGCTTGGCTGTTCTCAGAACGCCATAGAAATGAATGGAGCATTCTGGGAGTAGTAGTTTCACCACAGCTGGAGTACCGGAGGTTAGCCATCACTGACCTAGAGTAATAGAGACATTTATCATGAGACACCTTAAAGAACATCCCTCACTTCAATGATTTTTTAGTCCCTGCTGAAAGGTTGGTACATGAGCCCCCCCATCGTCTGCGTGACTGGTAGCCCCGGCAGTGACATTTGTGGAGCGCTGCAGTTGAGGAAATGAAGCTGCTGACTAACCAGCTTGTTTTTTTATTTCTCTCATTGGTGATTGTGCAAACATAACCTTTCCACCCCTCAAATTCCCCCCCCCCCTTTTCCCCTCCCCCGGGCTAAATTTGGTACCTACTTTATATATAGAAGGGCTACCTTTCCCCGTACCTCTTTCTTATAAGTGTCAGTTTGCAGATGAGATGATACCTCTTCATGAGAAGCTGTGGAGCGCTGGGACTTGTGTTCCGTTGGATAATCGCCTCCCCGGGCAGCGAGCTCTCACCCGTTATGCCTATTATTGCAGGTGATAGAACTTGCATTACTTTGGTTAGGATCCTGTCTATTATTATCCCCTGAGCTTCCAGTGTTACTAAAAGTATTCTCGCTCCTGGCAAGTTCTCTCCTTGACTAATGTATGGGAGAAAGTGCTTACTCTCCGTTTTTTTTTTTTTTTTTTGTTCTTTCGCATTGTGCTCATTTGCATAACTGTACCCAGAGTGCCTCGGGGCTGGTTGGTTTAGCCTTCGTCATGTCGTCTTAGGCAGGTGTGTTTGCAAATGAAGTGGACTTAACTTAAGTAGATATGCCTTGGGTTGTTGGAAGAGGAGGCCGGTCACCAGGGCAGTTATATTTTCTAGCTATCACAAATTGCAATCCCCAATGCACGGGCAACATCCATGCGGATTCTGCAGACGGATCCAGAGGTCATTGATCCGTCTGCACTGCAAAAAAGTAGTGCATGCACTACTTTTTTTGCAGTGCGGAGGCACGGAGAGAAACCCCACAGAAGCACTATGGAGCGTCTCCGTTCCGCACCGGACCTTCCGGATTGCTGACCCATCCCTGATGCAGCCCCAAAACAGCTGGCACACGGTCGTGTGCATGAGCCCTAATGAAGTGGACTTAACTTAAAGGGGTTGTCCTATCTCAGACAATGGGGTCATAACGTTAGGATATGCCCCCATTGTCTTATAGGTGCAGGTCCCACCGCTGGAACCCGCACCTATATCGAGAACAGAGCCCCAAAAGTGAAGGAGGGCTCAGCTATTTCCGTCGGCCCCATAGAAATGAATGGGAGCACGGGCCGCGCATGCGCGGTACGCTCCCATTCACTTCTATGGGAGCAGCGCTTGGTGCTGGACAGACCCCGGGAAATCTGGGGTCCTCCAGCCACAGCTCTCCCCGCTCCTTTCTTGATATAGGTGTGGGACCCGCACCTATCAGACAATGGGGGCATATCCTAGCGATATGCCCCCATTGTCTGAGATGGGAATACCCCTTTAAAGGGATTAGCCTTAGGGAGTTGGAACAGGAGGCCACTCACCAGCGGGGTCACATATTCTAGCTATCACAGAATACTGGAGTAGACTAAGCAGTCTGGTTTTGTGAGCGTGCCCCCTTTCTGCCATACTTGGTGCATAGCGGTGGAACGGAAGCTACCTATACAGGGGATTTTTCTACCTCTCACTCACGTATTCAATTTTATTCCTGAAACAGCGCCCCTCTTCTCCATAGGCAGTGCCTGGTATTGCAGCTCACAGGACCTGGGCTCACCTGCCACTCCATATACAGTTTGTGCCTACTTACCGATTTTTGAATGTTGGAGTATTTCACTCACGCCTGTTCCAACTTGGAGTACCCCTCAAACCGCCTATTAAAGGGGTTCTCCAAGATTTAGAAAATTATGGGCTATCCTCAAGATAGATTATCATGATCATATCAGCAGGGGTTCCACTCCCGGGATCCCTGCCGCCTCTTCCTGGGCCAGTGATGTCATCAGTTCTGGTGCAGTTCAGTGCCATTCAAGGGAAAGGGGCTCAGCTGAAATACCAGGCACAGCCACTATCCAATGGATGGCGCCTTGCTTGGTAAGGCGCTTAACAGAGCCCCTGGCCTCTTCAAAGAGCTGATTGGTGCATCGCGACACCCGAGTATAGGTCATCGATATCTAAATCTTGGAAAACCCCTTTAAATCCCCTGCTGTCAGTACTTTTAGGGAATAACATGGTCTTTTGGCTTGTTGGCGCCCTAGGCAAAGAGCTCCGGGGACACATGCCCCAGTTATTCTCCCCTCCCTTGACGCTACCTCATGTTATAGAAATCTCTGTATGCCCCTGCATTATAATACAGCAGCATGCATGCCCCTATTGCACCATATTCTGGATTTGTGCCATATGGATCCTGAATACGGACTTATCTGGTGTCTCCTGTAAAGTGAACGCAAGCATCTGAATGTTACTCCCGGGATAAAAATAATTTGACTGAACGGGCGGATTTTGCAATCGTCTTGGATATTATAGTCATGCCTGGCTTATTTTATCTGTGACGGAAGCCAAACAGCTGATAACATCGAGAAGGAGGGCAACAGCATTGAATTCAAAGATAGCAAGAACCAAACTGATGGGGGAACGCCCCTGAATGTGGCCGTATCTGAGAAGACGCATGTGGATGCTTGTGATCTGCATCACTATAATGTACTTAGGGTCAGCCCTGGACCTCTGCTATCTATTCACTTATGGCTTCACTCACTTGTATCTGTGTCTGGGAAAGCTGGGTAAAGCCTCCGGCACTCCAGCTGTTGTGGAACAACAACTCCCAGCATGCATGCTGGCTCTGCTCTTCTAAGAACGCATTCATAGAAATGAATGGAGCATGCTGGGAATTGTAGTTTCACAACAGCTGGAGTGCCGAAGGTTGCTGACGCCTGTCCTATATGTTCTTCCAGGTCCCATAGCATAGAAGACATAGATACTGTGCCATTTGGGACTATGGGAAAGTTGGATGACTACCTCAGTAGGATGGGAATGTGTTTTCGCGCAGATATAATTAAGAAGGATGATTAGCAAAATATGGGAGGAGAGCAAGCCAGCACTGCAGTGTAAAGCATGGAGGAGAAAGAGAGCGTAAGGGGATATAGAGGATTACCTTGAGACACTTTAACCAAAGGGTAAGCAACATTCTGTCTACCTGTTGCCACCACCAGGGGGAGCTTAAGAACTTACTGTGCACTGTTTCCTAGAACTGCATGCAGTAAGCTCCTAAGCTCCCCCTAGTGGTCGATACAGGAGCTGTTTCATTAGGTAGAGTTACCTTTCAGGACTATGGGAAAGTTGGATGACTACCTCAGTAGGATGGGAATGGGTTTTCGCGCAGATATAATAAAGAAGGATGATTAACAAAATAATGGAGGAGAGCAAGCCAGCTGATTCTTCAACCTAAAGAGCGGCACTGCAATGTAAAGCATGGAGGACAAAGTAGGATGGGTAATGGGCTATTGCGCTGATATAATTAAGAAGAATGATAATATTGGAGGAGAGCAAGCCAGCTGATTCTTTATCCTAAAGAGCAGCGCTGCACTGTAAAGCATGAAGGAGAAAGAGAGTATAAAGGGGTATATAGGATTACCTTAAGGCACTTTAACAGGTAAGCCACATTCTGGCTATCTTCTGCCACCATTAGGGGGAGCCTAAGAGCTTACTGCATACTATTTCCTAGAACTGCATGCAGTAAGCTCCTAAGCTCCCCCTAGTGGTCGATGCAGGAGCTGTTTCATTAGGTAGATTTAACTTTCAGAACTATGGGAAAGTTGGATGACTACCTCATTGTGATGGTTAATGGGTAGAATGATTAACACAATGATGGAGGAGAGCAAGCCAGCTAATTATCCATCCTAAAGAGCAGCACTGCAATGTAAAGCATGGAGGACAAAGAGGGATTGAGGAGATATAACGGATTACCTGGAGGAGCTTTAATTAACAGGTAAACAACATTCTTAAGAGCTTACTGCATGCTGTTTATACACTGACCTTCTATAATAGAGCTGTATGCAGTAAGCTCCTAGGCTCCCCCTAGTGGTGACCACAGGCAGCTAAAATATGGGATTTGGAGCTCTGTGTTAAAAAAACCCCTCTATAATAAAAGATATGGTAAGAATGAATCGGCACAGAGTTTTGGTTCATGCGGTTGGTGAGAAGTACACAGCTATCATCATAGCGCCACACCTAGGTAAAAAAAAAATGAATGATTCCCATGACTAAATATGAATTTTAAGACTGTGGCTGCAAAAGCTCCCACCCCTGACCTAATTAACCTCTGAGAAATTTTTAGACATCGCTGTACAGACATTTACACCCAAAAAGACAGCATTCTCTTGCAGGAAAGAAAAGAATCATCATTTTCCCCAAATAGTGATTCACTGGAGATGCTGTAAAGCCGCAGAAGAAACCACGTGACAGAAATCAACAATGGAATCTAACGCTTCGCTTACGAGCAGCATGCTAAATCGGTCCACCAAGGACTGTGGTTAAAATTCTCGCTCTCTGCACATTTTTCTCAACCGATAAAATGTTTGCGGTCGGATGACGGTTCGCAGGTATGACTGCACTACACACGTTCCTCCACTAGAGGGGGCGCTGCCACATGTCTTCACTACACAGCCAGGCTGCTACAGAACTTGTGCTACTGCTAAAATGGGGCCCTATATCCTGAGCAGCTGAGTTGATTAAAGAAGCACTCCGGCAATTTTTGATTTTTACTTCTATTTGTAAAAGGTAAAGGTTAAAGGGTGGTCCAGGTGATTCTGTAACCAGGAGCTTTATTAACAAATTATCAGCTCGTTCATTATATCATGTGACCCTCAGGCATCCGAATCCTACGTTGTCTTCTGTGTGGATCAGAAGCATTTGCTGGCAATAAGTGGGAGGGGCTGACAGCATAGAGAATGAGAAGGGTGGGGTTGATGCTTATTTAGATTATTTAAGTAGATGCTTTGTGGCTCTTTTCTTTGTGTTTTAGGGGCAGGGCTTAAAAGTCGCCGATTTTGTTGGCCATGGAAGCATTACCTTCAATCGATCCATGGACATGTCTAAGACATGTTCTATCCATGGGCTTTCTTCATCCGTTATGTCCGTTCCACAAAGGATAGAACGTGTCTTGTACTTGTCCCCAAAATGCGGATGTCAGATCCATTAAAGTCAGTGGGTCCGCAAAAAAAATGTGGAGGGCACACGGACCGGTTCCGTATTTTGCAGATCTGCTTACGATCGTGTGCATGAGGCCTAAAGGACTAACCGATCCATGCTTTCCTCAATCCTATTGATTTCTGCTCATTTCTCCTCTGGGGGGCGCACTTGCTGCCAGGTTCTCGCAGTTTATTACAGCCCATCACTGGAGATCTTCATAATTTTGAGGTATTCATAAATCCCACCGACAAATGTACCAAAATGGCAGAAAAAGCGCAAAACCACCAGAAAAGATCATTGCAGTGATTGATCTGTATCTCTGGACAGAACTGCCATTCAGAAGTCTGGAAAAGATGTGTGGCAGCCCCGATAGAGGCTATAAGGCCTTGTGCATGAAGCTTGTATGGATACACAGGGAGGGGGCTTATTACCACTTTGCAAAAAAGTCGGTGGGGCGTGACCTTCTGCTGCCCCTCAGAATTATTATAAGTTATAGCACAAATCTAGGTCAGGTGCCAGAGGTGTGCCCTCTTAAAGGGGTTGTCCCATCTCAGACAATGACGGCATATCGCTAGGATATGCCCCCATTGTCTGATAGGTGGAGGTCCCACCGCTGGGACCCGCACCTATATCGAACACGGAGACCCGAAAGTGAAGGAGGGCGCACTGTGCATGCGCAGCCGCCCTCCATTCATTTTCTATGAGGCTGGCAAATGTAGCTGAGCGCTGGCTCGGCTATTTCCGTCCATAGAAATGAATGGGAGCATGGGCCGCGCATGCGCGGTGCGCTCCCATTCACTTCTGTGGGAGGGGCGGTGAGCAGCGCTTGGTGGTGGACGGACCCCGGGAAATCTGGGGTCCTCCAGCCACAGCTCTCCCTGCTACGTTCTCGATATAGCTGCGGGACCCGCACCTAAAAGACAATGGGGGCATATCCTAGCGATGTTCCCCACATTGTCTGAGATGGGACAACCCCTTTAATACAATGGGCGCAAATTATTCTATGCTTTTTTTTTTTTTTTTAAATAAAAAGCGACTTATGAAATGCTAGTCTTCCAGCTTTCCCGGACACAGAAGATTCTGAGATAGAGCATGTGATCATGGGCGCTCTGTGTTCTCGCCATTACCCTGTAAATCTCTGTCCTCTATTTCCCGGGAATTATCCCTACTTTGAATCTAGAAATGAAACGCGGACCTGGACGATGTTATCGAGGGAGGGGCGAGTGCGGCGGATCTATCCTTAGCACCACTTCTTTAATGGGATCTAAGAATAGTCGGAGGTTCTGATCCAAGTCTTTGGAATGTGGCCGCCTGTTACGTCCTGTCCTATAGTATAAATAAGCAGCTGGGGACGTCGGAAAGGTTAGAACAAGCGGGCCGGGCAGAACCGCAGCTGCGAGGGGATTAGCCGGAATCTCTGGGCGATTTCTGCTTATAGACGGGGTCTTGCTTCCAGTTTGTATACTGTTGGCACTGGAAGCTGCCCAGTCCTGCAGAATGCCCTGGCGCTGGGAGCTGTTTACATGAGTCGGGAGCTGGCACCGCACCAACAATACCTAAAATACCTCCGAACGGAGCGAGCGAGCGTCCAACCACGGAGGATACGGCTAACAATAGACAGAGATTATTGGTTATTTTTAGAGGTGTGTAAAGGATCGGCACAATCCGCCGAGGGACGCCGCTTCTGGACGGACTCTGTACGCTCTGATTGTTCTTTTTATGTATCCTATCAGGACCGTCTGTTCTCCGACGTCCATTCATCTTCTCCTCCATAGAAAAGGACATCAAAGCCGTGAAACCAAAAAAATAGAAACAAAGAATATACATTTTATTTTTAGAATTTTATTTTAAGCAATAGTGCCACCCTTGTCCATGGGCTGCGATTGGTATTGCAGCTCAGACTCTTGCATTTGACCGCATTTAAGGCCTCTTTCACACGACCGTATGGTTTTTTGGTCCGCAAAAAAAACGGATGACATCCATGTGCATTCCGTTTTTTGCGGAATGGAACATTTGGCCCCTAATAGAACAGTACTATCCTTGTCCATGATGCGAACAAGAATAGGACAAGTTCTTTTTTCAACGGAAATACGGAAAAGGAATGCATATGGAGTACCTTCCGTTTTTTTGCAGACCCATTAAAATGATTGGTTCCGTATATGGAACGCAAAAAATAGCCCGTAACACTCGCAAAAAAAACCCCCCAATGCCCGGATCCCTCATACACATTAAACTTACCCACTCCCCGACACCCGCTTCACTTTGTATCCCCGCACGGCCGCCGCTGCATCTCCCCGTCACGCGGATCAAAACATCTGGCGACGTGGGAACAGCCAAAAGCAGGCTGCGATGGGGACGAGCCTCCCTAGCATCACCCTTCACGGGAGATGTAGCGGCGGCTGTGCAGAGGTCTGGAGTGACGCTGGTGTCGGGGAGCAGGTATAATGTATCCGAGGGGCCCCAGGCTTGGGGGTGGGGGAGTCATTATAGGGGTAACCCCCTTGGATCATCCTATTGTCCTTGCCAGGGTACTCCAAGTCCTCTGATTTTGGGAAGGATGTTCTCATTTCAATGAGTCGGCCAAAAAAAACGGAGGTTACTCCGTGTGCATTCCGCAAAAGAAAAAAATAGAACATGTCCTATTATTATCTTCATTACGGACAAGGACAGGACTGTTCTGTTAGGGGCCAGCTGTATTTTTTGCGGATCCGTTTTTTGCAGATCGCAAAATACATACAGTCGTGTGCAAGAGGCCTTAGAGGGATTTTGCTGCATTTTAGTTCTTTTCTCCCAATAGTCTGGAATACTCGCTGGTACAGATATTCTTAAGGCTACATGCACACGACCGTATGTTTGGTCCGCGTCCGAGCCGCATATTTTGCGGCTTGGGCGCAGACCCATTCACTTCAATGCGGCTGCAAAAGAAATAGAGCATGTCCTATTCTTGTCCGTTTTGCAGACAAGAATAGGCATTTCTACAATAGGCCGCGTTCCGTTCCGCAAATTGCGGAAGGCACACGGGGCGGCCTCCGTGTTTTTTCCGGATCCGCAAAACAGACACGGTCATGTGCATGTAGCCTAATCCTAATAACAGGCAGGTAACATGTCCACCGGGGGGCCCGGCGTCTGGTCCCTGGGGCCAAGTACCATTATGGAGTACCCCCTTTTTTATGGAATTGATAAAAAGTTAACTTTTTGTAGCACGGTGGTGGGCAGTCAAGAGCTGTGTGTCGGGGGAAGTTGAACAGAGCCCCCTAGATTCTCCGTAATGGCTTGAAAACCCTGATAAATTGGTTTGTTTTATTGCCCCCACCCCCGAAAACAAAAAAAAAAAAATCTAAATAGTCCATTGAGAGTCTGCTGTATGTCAGTTTGGTGCAAGATCTGCCTCAGTTTCGCACCGCGCCGCACCCAATTTGCAATTATCCATTCTGTTTCTGGCTTTGCTTCTTAGGCCTCTTGCACACGACCGTATGGCTTTTTCAGTATTTTGCGGATGTGCAAAAAATACGGATGACGTCCGTGTGCATTCCGTTGTTTGCGGAACGGAACAGCTGGCCCCTGATAGAACAGTCCTATCCTTGTCCGTTATGCGGACAATAATAGGACATGTTCTATCTTTCAACGGAACGGAAATACGGAAACGGTAAGCATACCGAGTACCTTCCTTGTTTTTGCAGATCCATTGAAATGAATGGTTCGGTATACGGTCTGTATTAGGAACGCAAAAAACGGAACATAAACGGAAAAAAATAACTTTTGTGTGCATGAGCCCTTACTGTCGCGCTGCCGCAGTGAAGGCGCTTCTCTCTATTTGCAGCCATTGCACAAGTGAAAATCAATCTGGACCAAATTAGGATTTACCGGGAATTTTAGTTCTTGTCTTTCTGGACGCCAGTGCAGGAGTCTGCCAACGGGGGGCGCCACATGACTCAATAATAGCCCCTGTTCATGTGGATTTCTATAACCTGACAGAATTGGTCAGTGGTAGTAGATTTTTAAGCGTTACCCCAGGTCTGCACAATGATCTGGTTGGTGAACCCAAGGGCCCATGGTGAAGCTGATCACACAAAGCACAGAACAGGAAGTGTTGTCATAGGGACCCAGCGAAAAACAATGTGGCTTAAAGGGGTTCTCTGGGTGTTTTATACTGATGACCTGTCCTTAAAATAGGTCATCAGTATGTGATTGTTGGGGGTCCGACACCGGGGACCTCCGCAGATCAGCTGTTCGAAGAAGCCGTGGCCTCCTCGCAGCTTTCCAAGTACAGCGCCATCCATTCTATAGTGGCTGTGCTTGGTATTACAGCTCAGAATGGACTGAGCCGCGCCTAGGCCATTTGACCGATGAATGTGACATCCTGACCGTAGCTCCTAGATTATCGGCAGGGCTGCCAGGAGTCGACCCCCCCAATGACTGATGACTTATTCTAGGGATAGGTCATTGACCATCCCAGCGATGCATGATGATGCAGGATTAGATTTACATGCAGTCCTGTGGAAAGCCTCTAATGCTACATTGCGATATTATGATGGGTTGGCCGGAATGACAGAATGCATCTTTGCCGAATATAACAAACGCAGCTCTGCTACATCTGTATGGGAGATGTACAGTGAGACGACAAACGGAAGGATGTCACGGCGATTTGTGCCGAATAACAACCTCAGCTCTGCTACATCTGTACGGGAGATGTACAGTGAGATGACAAATGGAATGGTGTCATGGCAGTGTGTGCCGAAAACCAACCTTAGCTCTGCTACATATGTACGGGAGATGTGCAGTGAGACAACAAACAAAAGGATGTTACGGCGATGTGTGCCGAAAAACAACCTCAGCTCTGCTACATCTGTATGGGAGTTGTACAGTGAGACAACAAACAAAAGGATGTCATGGAGATGTGTGCCGAATAACAACCTCAGCTCTGCTACATCTTTATGGGAGATGTACAGTGAGACGACAAACAGAAGGATGTCACGGCGATGTGTGCCGAATAACAACCTCAGCTCTGCTACATCTTTATGGGAGATGTACAGTGAGACGACAAACAGAAGGATGTCACGGCGATGTGTGCCGAATAACAACCTCAGCTCTGCTACATCTGTATGGGAGATGTACAGTGAGATGACAAATGGAAGGATGTCACAGCGAGGTGTGCCGAATAAGGGTACTTTCACACTAGTGTCATAGTTTTCCGTCTTTGATCGTTTTTTGGACTCAGATAAAAGCGCAGCATGTTGTATTTTTATCTCCGTCCAAAAATGCGGAAACACATGACGGATCCCCTATTAATTTCCATTGAAATGTATTAAGGGCGGATCCAACATTGAAAATTGACGCACTAACGGATCCGTTCTTCCACTCTGCGGATCCGTTTTTACGGCTGACCACAGAAAGACGGATCCGTTATTTCAATACAATTGTCAAATGGATCTGCAAACGGATCCGTTTGCAAATGAAATCCGTTTTCAAACATTTTAACGGATCCGTCGGGCAGCTCCGTTGACGGAACTGCCTGGCGGAATCCTTCAACGCAAGTGTGAAAGTGCCCTAACAACCTCGGCACTGCTACATCTCTAACAGTCGTCATGGCTGACGTATACCCCGAAGACACCCCCAGATGCTGTATATTCAAAGCAGTGGCTCCGGCACCAAGGGTCCGTGACTATCCTCCGCCCCCCAATACAATTTTTCAGGCAGTGTTTTTTAGCGGGCGCTTGTAAATGATTGCCTGGAAGGAATGTGAATGAAATTTTCGTTGCTGGCGACATCCACCATTTACAAATCGCGCTGATCAGTCGTCTGGATGGCGTTCAGAGAGAATAATGATTAACTTTAATCACATTGTCCGGAACAGATTGTATCTCTCTGACGGTGGTCGCCCCTAGCAACCAGATGACATTCAACTTGAAATGTTTCAAAGTTATAAAATGTAGCCCGGCGGCTAGTGTTGGTTGCCGCGTCCCTGCGCGAGCTTGGTCTCCTGGACGTCTTGTGTTCATTGTAATGAGTTTTTACTTGACGTTCTGACACATGACAAATACCTATGATGCTCTTTGTGCTTCACTTCCTCATCATTTTTTCAATACCTCAGCTTGCTGTATGTGTATGGAAACAGAGGCTGAAAACAACGCGTCAGAAACCTCTCTTGTAACAAGTCAACTGGATATGATGGGAGCCTCCCCATAGCGAAAGAAAACATAAAATGGACCCAGCCTGAGAGC
This sequence comes from Bufotes viridis, assembly GCA_033119425.1. Taxonomy (NCBI): domain Eukaryota; kingdom Metazoa; phylum Chordata; class Amphibia; order Anura; family Bufonidae; genus Bufotes; species Bufotes viridis. The sequence goes on along the minus strand of CM065596.1, from coordinate 19,048,347 downwards.
TTTTCTAAATGAATGTAGCCTTAACGTCCACAATGCTGTGCTGATGAGAGCCGGAGAGCACTGTTTTTCTGATACATAATAGGGTCCATGATATAATTCTCTCTGCATGCAGCCACCACTAGGGGGAGCTCAATGTATAGACATTCATATGGCTTCTGTTAAAATCAGTAAAAGCTGTATGAATCTGTAGGCGGTGGGCTCCCCCTAGTGGCAGCTGCAGGTAATGACTTTGTCAGTGCAAGCTGGTGAAGAAGTAGAGAGACATGTCCCTCTCAGAGTGTGCCTGTCTTACTAAACAGTCACTTGCGGATATTAGATTGCTGCTCAGCTGATAGCCCAGCTCTAGAAGCTGTTCTGTGGAGCCCGGCGGTGTCTGAAGAGCCCGTTATAGAGCAGAAGGGGCTGAGATAAGAGACTGATAGAACTTGTAATTTATTCATTTCAATTCCTGCTTGTTCTGAGTGTAGGAGTCCAGGGGGCGGTCCTAACCTCTACCGTCAGCTATCTCTGTATGCACATTAGACAGGGAAGGCTGTCAATCAGCGATTACAACCGCCCACTGGACTCTATCTATCTATCTATCTAATATCTATCTATATAATATCTAACTATCTGTCAATTATCTATCTATCTATCTATCTATCTATCTATCTATCTATCTGTCTGTCAATTATTTATCTATCTGTCAATTATCTATCTATCTATCTATCTATCTCATATCTATCTATCTATCTATCTATCTATCTATCTATCTATCTATCTATCTCAATCTATCTATCTATCTATCTATCTCATATCCTTTAATGCAGGAAATGTAATTATCCTGGGTGGCTCATCATCACCGAGCCAACTATACCCTCCTCTCTGCTGTGGCGAGACAGCTGTCTACAGGTGGGGGTCTCTGGCTGGCATTAAGTTCTGTCCTAGGGACTGAATACCGGAAGAAAACTGATCAGTTTTAGGCCTCATGCACACGACCATATGTGTTTTGTGGTCCGCAAACCGCGGATCCGCAAAACACGGAAGCTGCTCCGCGTTCCGTTCGGCAATTTGCTTAACGGAACGCAGCCCATTGTAGAAATGCCTTTTCTTGTCCGTAAAACGGACAAGACTAGGACATGCTCTATTTTTTATGCGGGGCTACGGAACAGAGCAACGGATGCGGACAGCGCACAGATTGCTGTCCACATCTTTTGCGGCCCCATTTAAGTTAATGGGTCCGCGCCCAAGTCGCAAAACATGCAGCTCGGACGCGGACCAAAACAACAGTCGTGTGCATGAGGCCTTATCCTAATGCATTCTGAATGGAGAGAAATCCGTTCAGGGTGCATCAGGATGTCTTCAGTTCAGTCACTGTACGGTATTTGGCCGGGGATAATACCGCAGCTCAGTCCAAAATTCCCGGAACACTTGCCGGAATGCCGAATCCAGCATTAATTTACATTGAAATGTATTAAAAATACCGCATTGACAGATCCGTTCTTCCGGTCTGCGCATTAAAAATGTAAAAATAAATAAATAACGGATCAGTTTTTCCGGATGACAACCGGAGAGACGGATCCGTTATTGCAATGCATTTGTAAGACCGATCCGCATCGGGATCCGTCTACAAATGTAGTCCGTTCGCATACAGATTGCCTCACAATGCAAGTGTGAAAGTAGCCTTAGAGATCTCTAAGTGAAAAATGCCTAAAAAAACACATGCTGCATTGTGGCGAAAATGCCCCAAACCCAAGAAACACACAAGCACAATGCAGAAAATGCGGTATGAGAATTTTCATCATTCACAATAGACTTTAAAGTAACATCTGGAAGCATAAAAAAGTGGAAAAAAAGGGTGCCAGAGCGCAAATAAACGACATTCTGATTCCATTTACATGCAGCCCTTAGAAAACACGTGGTGATATAACGCTACTTTCACACTTGCGCCGTTGCCAGAACTGCCTGCCGGATCCTGCAATCTGTATGCAAAAGGAGAGCATTTGTAGACGGATCCGTCTCATAAATGCATTGCAATACCAGATCCGCTTTCCGGCTGTCATCCGGAAAAACGGATCCAGTATTTATTTTTTTCACATTTGCGCAGACCGGAAGACCCGATCCGTCAATGCGGTAATTTTAATCCGGCACTAATACATTTCAATGGAAATAATGCCAGATCCGGCATTCTGGCAACTGTTCCGAAATTTTGGACGACTGAGACAAAACTGCAGCATGCTGCGGTATTTTCTCCGTCCAAAAAAAACGTTCCGGTCCTGAAGTGAAGACATCCTGATGCATCCTGAACGTATTTCTCTCCATTCAGAATGCATTAGGATAAGGCCTCATGCACACGAACGTATTTTCTTTCCATGTCCGTTCCATTTTTTTTGCGGACCATATGCAGAACCATTCATTTCAATGGGTCTGCAAAAAAAACGGAAGGTACTCCGTGTGCATTCTGTTTCCGTATGTCCGTTTTTCCGTTCCGCAAAAAAATAGAGCATGTCCTATTTTTTTCTAGTTTGCGGACAAGGATAGGCATTATTGCAATGGATCTGCAAAAATAACAGATCCGCAAAAAATTGGATGTCATACGGAACGTCATCCGTTTTTTTTGCGGACCGCAAAACACATACGGTCGTGTGCATGAGGCCTAAGGCTACATGCACACGACAGTTGTTTTTTGCTGTCCGCAAATCGCGGATCCGTCTTCCTTTTTTTTTTCAAATCCACATCTGTTCCGCGTGTCCGCAAATTTTGTAGGTTGTGTTACCGTGTGTCTTCCGTTTTTTTTGTGGAAGGCTTTAACTAGTTTCTTAAAGTACCCGTACAAGTGCCCTGGTTTCCAAGCAACCATCCGCAAAAAAAACGGATGCAGATGACAAACGGATGGCTTCCGTTGGTCATCCGCAATTTTTGCGGACCCATTGACTTCTATGGGTCCGCAAACCGTTTTTTGCGGACAAGAATAGGACATGCCATATTTTTTTTGCGGACGTGAAATGCGGACGTGAAATGCGGACGCGGACAGGCAACGGAAGAGGCATAGAAATGAATGGGAAACTTTCGGATCCGCAAAAAAACGGAACGGAGGCCGCAAAAAACCACTGCTGTGTGCATGTAGGCTAAAACTGATCAGTTTTCTTCCGGTATAGAGCCCCGACGACGGAACTCAATACCGCAAAGTTTAACGCAAGTGTGAAAGTAGCCATATTGTGATTGTGAGTTGTCCCTAATGACAAACTCAGCTCTGCACATCTATACATACATTGGCACATTTCTGCTACTGGCTGATACATTGTAACAAGGCTCTTCCTCCTAGCAGTACTTTTGCTTTCAGTGTCCCCCCTTCCATAGGCTGGGCATACCCCCGCTGCCCTTGGTACTCGGCAGGGCACAAGGTTGTCCTCTGCCCCAGGTAGGTGCTGGATTAAACAGGTCTATAAGGGCAGGCAGACAGCAGGGCACCGGTCAGGCACACAGCTTTTTCTGGATTGGAGTTGCCAAGGTGTAATCGGGCACCTCCCACAGTGACACACACGCTCAGCCACAACTTCATTTGACTTTCACTGGCCTCCAAGGGCTCGCAGAACACCTATAAGGGGGAGAAATAACTAAGCCAGGGGCATGGAGACACTGGGGGTACAGATGTACCAGCCATGCTTCTACGGGTAAGTGACCATGACCCCTTTTTCATATATTTTATGCTTTCGGAGTGCTGTGCCCGGGCATGCTTGTGTTTATTATAGCCCTGTATCTGGAGACTGGCAGCCGCAGTGTGATGTGCGCCGGGTGGGTTAACCGTTTCTCTTCACCACAGCAGGGCACAGCGGGCACCATCCGCACTGTGTATCTGCCGTCGTACGGTGGATATTACATTGGTTAACCCTTCATTAGCCGGCATTTTGAATGAATTCAGCAGCTCCCTACAGCACAACTGCAAGGGAGGTAGCAGAGCTGATTTTGTCATTGACTCCTTGGGGATGCCTTTGCATACGTTTTGCATCTGCGTCCAATGCCCATTTTTTGCGGATGCACACGGAACCGTTCATTTCTATGGGTCAGTTCCTGCAAATTCTAGAACATGTCCTATTCTCGTCTGCCTCATGAGAATAGTCCTTTCTAATGATGGGAGTGATTGATGGGGACTGCCCACGGGATGGATCCGTCATTTTGCGTCGTTTGCGGACTGCGATACGACGCATTCGTGTGCATGAGACCTAATGGAGATGACGCGGTCCAGCGTGGACCTATAGACCACGCACAGTGCTATCAACCAAACAACCAGCTCAGCTCTGCTACATCCGTGCAGCAAGGTGTATGGTGAGGACTAGCGGTCACTGTATTGGTTAACCCTTTTCTGGGCCAGAAACATACGCACCAGGGTAGTAGGGTGGATGGATGAGTTAACCGTTTCCTTGCTGCACAGTGGCGATGGCATGGTACAGCGGGCACCATCTAAGCAGTGAATCTGCCCACAGCTGTGGCCAATAAAGTTAACTCTTTCTTGACCAGAATGTTGGATGAGTTAACCATGAGCTATACTGCATAGCATGGTGATAACGCACAGGTTAACCCTTGCTTTTCTAGAGATGAGCGCTGTAGGTAATACATGGATACCGTAGCTTTGGTGCAGTGCATTCTGGGGGGAAAGGGATATAGCCGTGGTGGAGTCGCATGGATATTCCTGTCACATGGATGATGTGTTTGTGTTTCCGGAGATGTCAGAGTAATAAAGTTCATTGTGTAAGTTAACCCTTGAAATACCTAGACATACCTAGAGAAGGGCAGGTGATGGTTGTATTTCCCTTCCTATGACCCTGAGCATCTGTTCTTCTAAATAGGTTTATATTTATCACCTATCTAATTAGTTATCTACCTACTTACCTCATTATCTATCTATCTATCTATCTATCCATCTATCTATTTATCATCTATCTATCTATTTATTATCTATCTATCTACCATTATCTATCTATCTATCTATTTATCTATCTATCCATCTATCTATTTATCATCTATCTATCTATTTATCATCTATCTATCTATCTATTTATCTATCTATCTATCTATCTATCCATCTATCTATCTATCTCCTATATCTACCCTATCTATCTATCTATCTATCTATTTATCTATCTATCTATCTATCTATCATTTTCATCCCATATAGTTGATACTCTTCGTTCAAACTCCTTACTGTGGTTGTACAGGTCGGAAGGATTTGGGGGGTGCTTAGGACCCCTGTTCTAGTGATCAGTGAGGGTCCCAGCGATGGGGTCCCAATCAGTCATACATTTCTGACCTATTCTGAGGGTAGATAATAAATGTATACAAGATTCGCTTTCGCTCTCGGCCGCCCCATTGTTTTCTATTTAAAGGAATAGGTCGCAGTCAGTTGCGATATGTTGCTTGTACTGTGTATATTTTGGGAAGACATCCTGTTCTGATGTTGTCCAGGTCAAGCGCATGGTTACATTGTAGCTGCAGCTGAGAGTAGATCACGTATGACATTGATCTGTGGAGTTAAAAATATATTTGCAAATATATCTATCCTTTATCTATCTATCTATCTGTCTGTCTGTCTGTCTATCTATCAATATATATATATATATATATATATATATATCTCATTATTAATTATGTATCTATCTAATATCTATCTAACTTTTTCTATATCTATTGTCTATCTATCTATCTATCTATCTATCTATCTCATCTTTAATTATGTATCTATCTATTATCTATCTATCTATCTATCTATCTATTATGTCACAGGTGAATGGTGAATACATGAGTATAGGTATAAACTACATTACTGCTATACTTACCACATGAGAAGTAGAAGCTCTTTCTTCATGTATTTTTGATCACGACTATGTCGGGCCCATCTACCAGCGGCAAGGTAGCTTCTACCAGACGGGACCTACTCTAACACATGCCTCTCCTGGGCTTTTGGCCTACAAATTTCATGGCAAAGTAGGATCCAGCTTTAAGATACTCTGATTAAAACCACCCAGAAGATGGGGGAGTGCAAAGTTCAGAGGGGGCGTCACTGCCCCACATATACGACACATAAGTATATAGCAAGAAGGACTGGGCACTCTCAGGATATCGGAACCATATGGAAATTTATTAAACACATATTAAAATATAACACTCCTATGAAACGTGTAGCAAATGGCGCAATAAATACCTAACCCACAGGGCATAAACTGATGGCTGTATAATAAATAAAATGGCAGCATAGAATGAAGTAAAATATACGTATCAATTGGCACAATAGACACTTGACCCAAAGTATAAAGACTAATGGCTAAAAATGGAGCAGTAATCACTTCAATAGCAACATGTACATAAACTAGTGAAATCCAAGTCAATATCACAGCCTATTGGACTGGCATCGAGTCCCAATAAGAAACAGTCACGGAAATCGATATTGATAGTAATAGCACTATCTTGGTGATAACTATATGGGATAGATTAATGGATAAGATACTGAACGGAATTATGTCCCATCGTAGTGAAATATTGTGTGGACCAACAATTTGTAGCGGCGTCCCGCTATATTCGAGAACCAGCCGGGTCCCTCTGAAATACTCTCCACAGTAAGTTGTAAGAAAAATCTGTCGGCAAAATTTCGAACAGTCTCACCGTATTCCTCTTTCGCACCACAAAAATCGCTCTGGAAAGTGGTCTTATGGATGTAGCCTCGGGTCTTGCGTAGTAATTTTCAAACTGCCATTCGTGCGGCGGACGATTTTTCTGTGCGGATTCGGCAAGGTGTTCCAACTTCTTAAGTGGTCACAAAATCGGGGGTCCTGTCTTGGCTAGACGCGTTTCGGGGTATCAAGTAACCCCTTCCTCAGTAGCCAAAAATTATATACCTCCAAAATATATATATCTGGGATCAGTAACTTTTGGCCCTCCAGCTGTTGCAAAACTACAACTCCCAGCATGCTCCTTTCACTTCTGTAGGAGTTCAGAGCACAGCCAAGCCTGTGTGCATGATGGGAGATGTAGTTTCACAACACCTGGAGTGCCCGAGGTTGCTGATCCCTGATATATATAAAAAAGGGCACGGGTGCTACCTTAGCTGCAACACAATGCGTAGAACTACAAGTAGCAGCACTCTGCTTAATGCACAAAGGCACAGGTGAACAGTGAATATATGAAGGTGTAAACTGCGTTACTGCAATACTTACTATACGAAAAGTAGAAGCTTTGCCCTGAAATTTGTAGGCCAAAAGCCCAGGAGAGGCATGACTGTCAGAGTAGGTCCTGTCTGATAGAAGCCAACTTGTCGCTGGTAAATGGGCTGAAATATTCTTGATCAAAAATATTTGCAAAGACCTTCTACTTCTTTTCTTTATATATATATATATGTATGTATTGAAGGTGCTGGTTTAATTCTTGTTTGTGCTATCTATCTATCTATCTATCTATCTATCTATCTATTTATCTATCTCATATCTATCTATCTATCTCATATCTATTTATCTATCTCATATCTATCTATCTATCTATCTATCTATCTATCTTCCTTTCTATCTACCATCTATATTATCTTTCTATATACAATGATGTGTGCAGGAGTACACACAGATCTCATTGGGCCCCACAACAAAACTTAATATGGGCCCCTGCCCCTCCCAGTTTCCGAGTATGAATGCGTCAGTCACTCCCAGGCGCTGCAGAATGCAAAGTGCAATGTCCCAAATTTCTGACTAATTGAAACCTAAAAAGGTTTCAATTAGTCAGAAATTTGGGACATTGCACTTTGCATTCTGCAGCGCCTGGGAGTGACTGACGCATTCATACTCGAATGAAGTGGAAGAAATTTTAATAGAATACAAAGTGTAATTTAAAAAAAATTCCTTTGGCCTCAACCACTTTTATGTCGGAAAAAGTGGGACAGGAGCTTCAAAATGATGGCGCTCATTCTCAGCCCCATATTTCTCAATGTATTTACAGCAGACAACTGGCAAGAATACACCGATGTATCGCCTGCTTCCTTTCCATTAGAAAGCTGTCTGCCTGCAGCCACCTCTAGGGGGAGCTCAGTGCATAGGAATTTTGGAAGCTGTAGTCATTCCTTAGCATTGACTTCCCCCTAGTGGCGGCTGCTTGATAATGCATCGTTACTCTCGGGAAAGAGAAAAAGTTCGGTGCCGGACCCCCTTCCCTCCGGACCCCATAGCAGTTGTGTGGTCAGCCTACATTGTAGTTACACCTCTGGGTGTGTGTGGTATCTATCGGACCTGGGGTTGTGTGTTATCTTTATAAACAAGCTTCATCATTTTGGTGCACGACAAAATGAAAAATGTCTATCTGCAGGAGAGCTGGTGCCGATTTTGGGTGTAACGTGTGCCAGTTTTCACGGGTGGTAGGAAAAGACTCAAAGTTGCAAATATTGGAGAACAAGCTTAATCTACGGCCCTCTATGTCTGGATTTTTACAGCTCAAGCGCTGAGTATCTGATGTTTGGGTATTAAGACACTGATGCATACAGAGTTGTGATATGGGATATTCAGCAGGTGCTTTGAGATCGCGATGATGTCACAAGCCGCCAGTTACGATGATGTCACTCTGCATTGGGGTCCATAGAAACTATGGCACTGTGTTGCTTCCATGGTGCATTATTTAGCAGGGGTCTTTGCAACTTTTTTATTTATTTATTTTTACGATAACACAGGCAGAAGTTGCTACAATGTTCCGATTTTTCCCCGACTCACGGGTGATGCACTATTGTCCTGGCATCTTGTCTGGACGTGTATTGTATGTGCATATACAGGAGTTATTCCCAGCCGCCTGCGGGGATCAGCTGGCAGTGACGCTGTGTAAGGGGGCACGTGCTCCTGCGAGCGCACAGACACTTGTCACACATGTCACACTTCTAGGTCTACAAGTTGGAAGCCAGTTTATCTCAGTTCATTGCTAACTGCGTGCTTCTGTTTGGCACAGCGAACTTGCACACCCCTCACACGCCCCCCTGGCATGTGACACACATACCTTCCACATGTGACACACACCTTCATGTGACGTGTGACAGACACGCCTCTGCACATACGACAGGCAGTGCTGTAATAGTATTGTTCCCTTTTTGTACCGACGGCGCTATAATAGGAAATTTCCTGACTTCTCATTTAACTCTTTGGGGCTGCATTAGACATCGTCGTAGGTTTCATAGTAAAGTCAATGCAGCGGGTTTGTCTGCAGCCCTGTTTAAAATTTAAATTAACACATTATGTTTGGTCAATGGACAAACTGAAACTTAGCTCTGCTACATCTGTACATGACAACCCAAATAAGTTCTGGTTGACATCTTGAAGGATTAGCAGCAGTTCATATCAGCAATGTTTTTAAGGAATATGGTAAATTATTCAGATACTGCTTTGGGTTAAAGTTGTCACCTGCTTTAGAAAACCCACTGACAAATAAAGGGGATCCCTTTCAGGACATCCATCAGGGAGAGAGCATATCTGTGTGGAGGTCACACCGGTGATGGTCTGGCTGGTCCATTGATTTTAATGGGCATCATGCAATAGAGAGCCGCACTCACTATTCTGCTGGTGGAGTCACTGTGTACATTACATTACATTACTTATCCTGTACTGATCCTGAGTTACATCCTGTATTATACTCCAGAGCTGCACTCACTATTCTGCTGGTGGAGTCACTGTGTACATACATTACTTATCCTGTACTGATCCTGAGTTACATCCTGTATTATACTCCAGAGCTGCACTCACTATTCTGCTGGTGGAGTCACTGTGTACATACATTACTTATCCTGTACTGATCCTGAGTTACATCCTGTATTATACTCCAGAGCCGCACTCACTATTCTGCTGGTGCAGTCACTGTGTACATACATTACATTACTTATCCTGTACTGATCCTGAGTTACATCCTGTATTATACTCCAGAGCTGCACTCACTATTCTGCTGGTGCAGTCACTGTGTACATACATAACATTACCTATCCTGTACTGATCCTGAGTTACATCCTGTATTATACTCCAGAGCTGCACTCACTATTCTGCTGGTGCAGTCACTGTGTACATACATTACATTACTTATCCTGTACTGATGCAGAGTTACATCCTGTATTATACTCCAGAGCTGCACTCACTATTCTGCTGGTGGAGTAACTGTGTACATACATAACATTACTTATCCTGTACTTATCCTGAATTACATCCTGTATTATACTCCAGAGCTGTATTCACAATTCTGTTTTATACTATAGTGTCTGCAAGCCAGTTACTTAAAGAGTTGAACATTGACTTATAGGCTAGCTACCTTTTATTTGGTGGCAGCAGAGGCAGAGCTTACTAAGAGCTCATTTGCATCCCTTTCTTCCCAAAATTCCAGAGGTGCATGTGTGGCACTCTCCATAAGGATTTAGCTTGGTGACATACCCCTAACAGCTTATCTGAGTTCCTTTAATTCAGTGGGGTAGCTTGTTTCCCCTGTGGTAGATTACAGATTGCACTACTAAAAGGCAAGCACTGAAAAAGTAAATGCTGGGAGATTTCAGCTCTGAAGCCCACAGAATGGTACTCTTGACTATAATGCAGTTTTCTGTGCAGCAAGGTAAATTATTGTGTTAGACAGATAAGGCCCAATGAGGTGAAAGAGAAGGGAGATATCAAGTCTGCCGCTGCTCAAGCCCCCTCCTCTACTGTAGTGAGGAACACAGCTGACTATCCAGCAGAGCACGGTGCGTATGGTCCGCACACCCTGGATAACATGCGATTATTGGACAAAAGTAGTAGCTTTATTCAAAAGCAGTAATGACTCACAATTTCCACATGAATGCTCCTAGTTTGGTCTGATCTGCTGCACTGACAACAAGCTCAGCTCTGCTACATCTATATAGCGCTTTTCTTTATTTGCCTCGTGATTCATTAAATATTATGTGTGGATGGGGTTATTTTTACACAACATGGGCAAAACAAAATGATATCACCGAGGTCACGGGATTGATGTTCAGCTCTTTGATTTGTGCAATTGTTGACGTCAAATCTCCTTTATCAGCATCTGGATGGAAATAATAGAGGAAAGTTGTGAAACGCGTTCTGTCAGGGTGAAGGATGGATTGCAGCAGGTGTCCTTTCTGTGTCTGCATATTAAGCTGTTCAGGACCCTCACTTGTCATTAGGGACCATCATGTCCACGCATTACACAGACAGTCCGGCAATTTAAAGGGAATGTGTCAGGAGAAAATGACTTACTGTGAAAATAACATTTTGTATGTGAAATATATATTTCTAAGCTTTAAAAAAAAATAATTCCAGGCCATTATTTATATTATAAAAATCCCAATAACCTACAGTTTTCACTCTGATCACTGGGCATCATAGTATTGTTCTGTGGAGATGCCTTTTCAGCAGTCATCTCCTCGTCATCACAGACAGGATTACAATGAAAGGTAACTCCTAGTCCCACCGTTAACAATAGGTGATGTCACAACTGTCCCCTCCCCTCCCTGCGCAATGGCTAGGGATGAGCGAATGGATTAATCTCATCGGCAGCCTCATGGACCATAGGAAACTGTAGGCTGGAGATCTCATTTGACTTGATTTGAGTGTTGTGGGCATGCTCTGTGACCTATGCAGAGGTCATCGTTAAGGATGAATGAATCAACTTGTCTCGTCGGCAAGAGTTTTTCACTTGTGAGGAGCTATCTCCTCAGGGCAAGAAGCACGCGCTTGCAGCTTGATTGACAGGGCCAGACGTCTTGCATGGCCCTGACAGTCTTGAGCCTGCGCCGGTGTTCTGAGTAGCAACGCAAGCGCAGAGGCTCCGCTTCTGCTTCCAGGGCAACAACTATTCAGGAAGTGAAGTGTAGCGGTGCATGCGCAGTTGCTGCTCCAGTAGCGGAAACTGAGCCTCTGCGCTTGCGCAGGTAGTTGAAGCAGTGGCACAGGTGTGCGATTGGCAGGTCTGGACTAGGCAGGCAGGTAAAGGCCCCTCACGGGTGAAGAGCTCTTTCTGATGAGACAAATCGATTCGGTCATCCCTAACAATGACCTCTGCATAGGTCACAGAGCATGCCCACAACACTCAAATCAAGTCAGATGAGATCCCCAGCCTACAGTTTCCTATGGTCCATGTGGCCGCTGTAAAGGAAATCTTTAAATGCTGTTAATAGCAGCTCATTCAAGATGGCCGTCCCTCCCAGAATCATGTACAGAAAATAGAATTAAAAAGTTGACTATAAGATAAATAAAAACAGATACAAAAGAATACATTTCACTATCTGGTAATATCTAGAAAAGATAGAAAGGTGATACTTTTAAAAATAATCTGTGTAATACTCAATATCTCCTGTAGGGGCGCTGTAGAGAAATTCCACACTTGCTGCTGAGTTCCTTCAGCAGGCTAGAAGGGATTACCGTTTCTGAAGAAGAGAACCCTTTAAATAAAATATGCCCCCATTGTCTCAGATGGGAAAACCAGTATCTCCAGTTGTCTGTAGAAATAAATGAATGCCCACTGAGGTCCGTAGAGAGATCTATGAATGAACAAAGCCTCATTTTGGGGGTTCATGATGCCAGAAAACAGGCATTCCCTATGACCAGTGCAAGAAGGGGTATCCAACTTGTGCAGGTACAGTACTTTTAAAGGAACAGTTACAAAAAAAAAAGTAAATGTAACGTTGCCACCAAGCGTTCATGCAGATCAACCTGTATAGTTGTATTAAGTTCTGCTTCGTGCAGGAGAAGATAGTATTAATGATTTACTAAGAGATCATGAACACGCTCCGTCAGGTCTGGAAATGTAAAAAGTTTGTCCCGCATTGCATCATGGGAGATAAATGATAATGGAAAATTACTTTAAGCCAGGCAAGCTCAACCTGCGGCTCTCTAGCTGTTGTAAAACCACAACTCCCACAATGCCCTGCTGTAGGCTGATAACCTGTAGGCTGTTCGGGCATGCTGGGAGTTGTAGTTTTGCAACAGCTGGAGGGCCGCAGGTTGAGCATGCCTGCTTTAAGCCTTCATGCATAATTATGTGCCTGTTCCTTTAAATCTTGGGGTCAATTCCTCTAGTCACACCATACCTGCTCTGTTGGCATAGTTATTGATGGATGCCACCTACTGGTCTGGCATGGTGGCGCAGATCATGGTGTAGCGCAAGGATGCTCAACCTGCGGCTCTTCAGCTCTTGTAAAACTACAACTTCCACAATGCCCTTCTGTAGAATGATGGGAGTTGTAGTTTTGCAACAGCTGGAGGGCCGCAGGTTGAGAATGCCTTGTGTAGCGTATCAATGTGTGTTCAAGCTCTTTCCTTAGAGAGCCAGTAACATGCAGCAACTTTTTGAGGTCTCTATGCATGGCAAACCGTGGACCAAAAAAATGTATCATTAGGAATCTGGACTCCGGAGTTGCCCTTTAAAAGGTATGGTCATCTTTTGAAGGACTTTCTTAACAAAATTGCATACATTTTGGGAGTGGGCTTTTATTAAAAATGGTGTGGCATTTGGCTTCTGCTGCTTCTATGTATCACAATGTATAACAAGCTGCAGAGCGCCGTTTAGAGCTCCTTCACATGGCGTCGTTTGCCACTGGAATTTTGGTGCAGATTTGATGCCAAAATTCCAGCAGCGGAGGGTTGGTGTCTGCCTCCCATTGTGTTTTTTTTAAATGGGAGTCCACAATGGCATTTGTACAGCCGGTGGTTTAAAACCGCGCCCTGTCCCTTTTTGGTGCATTTTCAGACAGACCCCACTGTAAGTCACGGTCTGCTCGCGGTTTAGCGCTATTTAAAATGCGGCATTGTAAATAAAAAACTGCTGCGGAATAAACATCTGCCAGAGAGCAGCACATCTGGCGGCTCAGTCTCCTCACCTTCTCTCTCTCCTCTCCTGAATGATCTTCTAAGTTAATTTTTTTCCCCCTATAAGGCCCCATTCACACGTCCGCGGTGTGTTGCGGAGCCGCGAATTGCGGATTTGCAACACACCATGCCGGCACTCCCCATAGAGATGCCTATTCTTGTCAAGAATAGGACATGCTCTATCTTTTGCGGAGCCGCGGCCGGATGTTTCGGGCCCGAAACCCGGAAGTTCGGGGTCGCGGCTCCACAAATGCTGATGCGAAGAGCACATTGTGTGCTCTCCGCATCACGCCCGGCCCCATTCACAATTAATGGGTCCGCATCTATTCCGCAGAATTGCGGAATAGATGTGGACTAAAATGCGGACGTGTGAATAGGGCCTTAATCAGCTTCAAAGATCGTTCAGGAGAAGAGAGAGAATGAATGAAGACAGAACCATCAAACAAGCGGTTTCACTGTGAATTCCCTTCTGCGGCTTGCTGTGAATTGTGATACATAGAAGCTGCAGAAACCAAATGGACCGACATTTTTAAGAAAACCCTATTGAAAAATTAGCTTTTCCTTTGAAATTACAAGCATTGAAGAAATCAATGCCCTAACAAAATGTACAATCTTTAACTCTACTGCTATAATTTGTGACAATTATTATTTTTGTAAATATTTCCATATAGATTACTGCAAATAGATAAGTTCCATCATTTTTGTTGCTCTGCTCTTAAAGGGGTTTTGCACCTTTGGGGGAGGGGGAGTTTGGCAACCAACAGCCTACAATTGCAGCAGCATCAAAACGGAGCTGGGCGGAGAAGCCGCGAAGAGAAGGAGCCAGAGCTGGGAAGCAGGTAAGTATGCTTCCCTTCTCAGGTCCGAGGGTTTACCAACCCCCAAAGATGCACAACCCCTTTAAGGTTCACAGTTAAAGAATTGCTTCTTTGAGGCTCCAGTAGGCGGAGGAGTTCCCCTTTAAATACTGCTCAGTTAAAGTGACTTTTAATCTGGGAATATAATGCCGGTGACACAAGTCTTCTAACCGATATGACAGAACCAAATGATTGAGTCTAAGGCTGTGTCCTTGGCAGGAGAATATTTAACGCGGTGCCAAGTATTTTTTTTTCCATTTAAAGCTGTGCCAGCCAGTAGGATTGCTAAATGGAATGCCTTTACGTCCCACCATCAATGATTAAATCCAGGAATGTAGCAGAGCGGACTCTAGAAAACCAACTGCAGTCTCCAGGTCTGATGGAATATTAGTTCATCATATATATATACAATTTGATTATAAAAAAAAGGCTACTTGCTAGATAAAATGTAAAAAATCTGCTATAATTAATATTGTGAATGCAGTATGTATTGTAGTACGATCTGTCATAAACGGCAAGAAAAAAAATAGTAGGAAATTAATGTAAAAGTAATATGCCTATGACACTGACCGCCCATAGATTAGACTGTCGTTCATTGTTTCTCCTGTAGGGGCGCTGTAGTAAAGCTGAACACTGATCGCTGGGGGTTCTAACAGATCAGTTTGTCCTTTGGGGGCCCTTTTGACCAAAGTAGGACAACGCCATTAACCCATGCACTTTCTTGTAGGACATCTGTCAGCAGTTTTGTACCTATGACACCGGCTGACCTGTTACATGTGCGCTTGGCAGCTGAAGACATCTGTGTTGGTCCCATGTTCATATGTGCCCGGATTGCTGAGAAAAATAATGTTTTAATATATGCAAATGAGCCTCTGGGAGCAACGGGGGCGTTGACATGACACCTAGAAGCTCTGCTCTCTTTGCCCTCTGTTTTTTGAGTGACAGGACCAGGCAGGTGTGATGACATTTTCACTGCCTGGCCCTGTCAATCAAAGTGGAGAGTTGCACAAAGAGCAGAGCCTCTAGATGTAACGGTAACGCCCCCGTTGCTCCTAGAGCCTAATTTGCATATAGTAAAAGATCATTTTTCTCAGCAATGCGGACACATAGGAACATGGGACCAACACAGATGCCTTCAGCTGCCAAGAGCACATTTAACAGGTCAGCCAGTGTCATAGGGACAAAACTGCTGACAGACGCTCGATAAGAAAATGCATGGGGTAATGGCGTTGTCCTACTTTGGTCAAAAGGGCCCCCAAAGGACAAGCTGATCTGTTAGAACCCCCAGCGATCAGCTGTAATCTGGTTAGGAGGTGTTCAGCTTTACTACAGCGCCCCTACAGGAGAAACAATGAATGACAGTCTAATCTATGGGCGGTCAGTGTCATGCGCAGACATGCTGAGTGACAGGGGCGCTGTGCAGTCACCCTCCATTCTAGATGAGGGTTTTCCTCTTATTAAAGGGATTCTGTCACGGCATTTGACCCTATAGAGCTGCGGACATGCACGGCTAGATCGCCGCTAGCATGTCCGCAATATAGCAGTAGAATAGCTCTGGGTGCTTTCATTTTCTTTAAAAAATGATTTTATTGATATGCAAATTAACCCGGGAAGGTGCCCAAGGGGCGGTACTAACCTTCCTGGTGCCCAGCCACGCCCCCATGTGAAGGAGCCCAGCACCGCCTGCGTCCGCCGAATCTCCTCCTTGCTTCAGTGAGATCGCTGTAAATCTCGCGATGCGCAGGATTGCCCTTGTGCAGTTGCAACATAGTGTTCCTTCCCTGCGCTGGCATCAGCCTCAGGGAAGGAACTGCACATGCGGGATCTCGCGCATTGCGAGATTTACGGCGATCTCACTGAAGCAAGGAGGAGATTCTGCGGATGCAGGCGGTGGTGGGCCCCCTTCACATGGGGGCATGGTTGGGCACCAGGAAGGTTAGTGCAGCCCCTTGGGCTCCTTCCCAAGTGAATTTACACATCAATAAAATCATTTTTTAAACAAAATAAAAGCACACAGAACTATGGGACAGGTGTATTGCGGACATGCTAGCGGCCATCTAGCCGTGCATGTCCGCAGCTCTATAGGGTCAAATGCCATGACCGAATCCCTTTAATTCTGAATTTCCTCATATAGTATTTGAGTTTTCTTAACCAGACAGGCCCTTTAAGAATGAGTTCCTAGGTATTTCATTCCACAGGTATTTCAGATTTATATACTTGCATATGTATTTGACCTCTGAATATTGCTGGGCAGTACATTCTATGTCCCTTTGACCTCTAAGTCACTTCTTCTGCCAGTATTGGCTTTATATAGGGCCATAAATAATGAGCGAGCGGAGAGGACAGCGTGTCCTAAAGCCATCGTGTCCGTCACCGTAGCCTATGCTGGAACCACAATCGACACTCTCCAAGGAAAGTAAAAATAATCTGTGACACCATAAAGTTACGTGATCGAGACCATTTAGGTAAGGGTTGCAAATAACGGTAGATTTCTATCCCTCCACTAGGTGGCAGTGCAGTCACACACTCTATAGTCACTTTTTTCAGAGGGGAACATTGACTAAGTTGTGATATCTAGGGGCTGAAATATCCGAAAAATCACAGTTTGTTCAATTTCAGCTCATGTGACACTTTTCTTTTCAGGACAGGGACATTTGGAGACTTTGATGATTATGTCAATATTTGCTGCCCCAGTCATCAAACGCGGCAAATTTGCTATAGAAATTTCCACCACTGCTCATTTATCTGAATAGGGCTTGTAGAAATCCGTAGGCTTGTCGCTAAAACTTCCCGTTTCTTTGAATGGCAGAAATTTGTGTGGGAATATGGAACACAGACCCGTTATCTAGCTTTACCAGCTGCATATACTTCACTGTGGTCATCCAGTAATCCAGAACATTTCATAATCTGGCATTGACCCGGTTCTGTTATCGACAGCCATTGAAGTCTAAAAA
This sequence comes from Bufotes viridis, assembly GCA_033119425.1. NCBI lineage: Eukaryota > Metazoa > Chordata > Amphibia > Anura > Bufonidae > Bufotes > Bufotes viridis. Next base: position 19,030,704 of record CM065596.1, on the reverse strand, counting down.
CCAGAACTTGCTATGTTTAAAAAAAAAAAAAAAAACACTTACAGTTAGAAAATGTAAAAAATCATCCAGATGACCCCAAAGAATTAACTGGCGTCATCTGAACGAAAACTGGGAATGCTGACCCCAAATTCCTCCTCATTATATGTTTGGTATCAATGTAGGCTTTGCTGTGCCTAGACATTATATAGATTAAAGGGGGATTCCACCTATGATTCCTAAATCAAAGTGACTGGAGTACTCAGTGGTCTAACTATGGGGGATTGATGGCACCTTGTCCCCATGCCTGTGGGGGTCTAAAGGCCCATTTTCTGCATAAAATTAAAGCAGTACTATACATGGCCACTGGGGGCACTGTTACAGTTCTCACATTGGGTCCCAGAAGCTCTTTGATTGCTCTGTAGAGAGCTTCCTAAACTAAGTGGCCGGGGCAGTCACTGGTATAGCTATAGGGACTGCAGAGTTTATAGCTCCTTGTCCCGATGCTTGTGGAGGTCTAAAGGCCCATTATCTGCATAAAAGCACAGCAGGACTATACATGGCCACTAGGGGGCACTGTTACAGGTCTCACATTGGGTCCCAGAAGGTCTTTGATTGCTCTGTAGAGTGCTTCCTAAATTAAAGTGGGTGGGGTACTCAGTGGTATGGCTATAGAACAGGGATGCCCAACCTGCGGCCCTCCAGCTGTAGCACAACTACAATTCCCAACACTCCCTGATATCTGTAGGCTGTCCAGGCATGCTGGGAGTTGTAGTTTTGCAACAGCTGAAGGGCTGCAGGTTGGGCACCCCTGCTATAGAGGATGCAGAGTTTATAGCACCTTGCCCCAATGCCTGAAGGCGCAGCAGTACTATACATGGCCACTGGGGGCACTGTTACAATTCTCATGGGCTCTTTGGATGATGTGAAGAGGGCATTGGAGTTGGAAACCTTATTTTTTTTCCTAAGGCTTCACCATTTTTACCAGTTAAATCATAAGTAGATCTCCCAGAACATAGTGGCCCAACCATTTGAACCTACAGACACAATGTACTGCATTCCAATTTTGCACATACTTCAACATTTGCCTAATTTATGCGGTTTATATGCATCCGACAACGCCATGAACAAACATAGGTGATGTATAAACATATCCACCCAGAAACTCAATCTACCGTTTATTTGACTATGACCAATAGAGAAGACAAGGACTGCGTGAATATTCAGCATAGTGTCTACACAAACCTGTCCAACTCCCCCCCCCCCCCACCCGGTCCAAGAATAACGGAAAGCTGCCTCTGGCCACAACAGATGCCGATAGTAAAATCCGGTTCGTCCCCAGAGAGATGTTTTCCGTGCAGAAGTAAAGGCTCTCATTCATCTTCTGATAGTTAATGACATCTTATGGAGTCGTGAGACTCATAACTGCCGAGACCCCAATTTTGCAAGAAAATGGGGGTCTCTTGATGAAATTACAACAGTCCTACCCAGCCAAGAAGGCTTGGAGCGTGCGAGTTACTGTCCAAGCTAACTCCGTAGACTTTGGTGATGGACCACCTCTATCATGTGTAGCTATCAGGTGGAATCTGTGTCCGTAAGGTGGGGCGGAGGCCCCTCACTCCAGAAGATGATGGATGAAAACCACGATGGGCAGCCGATACATCGACGACTTTTCTCCCAAGTGTTACCTGTGCTTCTAGAACTCTTCTTATCAGACATCAAATAGTACATAACTATACTTTTCTAACTTTATCTGACATGGATCGAGAGATCTCATCATTCATTGGCCCAATTGTTCTACTAGATTATCTTCAGCCTGGCAGCTCACTGGGGTGTGTCCTGTCCGCTGCAGCTCTCTTCCTGTAACTGCCACAACTTGTAACAGAAGATATGGCTGGTGACAGTTGAAGATATAAACTGAGACTGTTCGACCAGCTCAGCGAGGCGGACGAGAAACAAGGAAAAGAACAAACAGCAGGTGGCGCTATAAGCTACGTTTTATTGCATAACTCACTGGCTATACAATTTTTTTAATAACATGCAATTACAAAAGTATTCAGAGCCAGGTGCTGGTAAGAAAAATGTAGAATATATTTTGTGACACAACCCCTTTTACAACGGTTTTCCAGGATTTTTATATTAAAGACCTGCCCTCAGGATAGGCCATCAGTATCAGATTGGTGGGGGTCCAACACGTCCATTGGGTAGTGGATAGGAGCAGCCCTGCAGTAACCAGCCCGTCCACTAGACGGCGCCTATTCCCAGCTGATTGGCAGGGCGGTGGGGTGTCGGAGCCCTGTTAATCTGATGTCCATTTTGCTCTGGAGATTTTCTCAAGGTATAATAATTTTTGAAATTTTCGGATTTTCAATGAAAATAAAGTTCTTTTTGGGCCTCCAGCTGCATTTATTTCTATTGGAACCAGGGTAGGAGGAGAAGCAAGCTGCTGCCTCTGTCACTGATGTCACCACTGAATTACACTTTCCTGGATTCGTTATTTATAAGGTTAACCTATTTTAATGTAAAGTTACGTTTCTGAAAAGTGGGTGGTGCCTTTATAAATCTTCCTTAGTCAAAATAGAAGCAACGAAAACGTTTTCGTAGACATGACGTTCGCTATTACCCATTTGGAAGCGAATGGCGTTACGCCCGACCTCTAGGAGCTTCTCAGGCCAGCTTCGCCCATTCTACGGAGATGTATTATCCTCACCGCGACAAAACAGCTTTTGTGCTGCCGATCGTTCTCCTCAAAGGAGCCCTATGTCATCACCAGCGGTTCTGAGAACTGCCAGAATAAGGTCATTCTGCTCGTCGGTTTTTAGTGCGATCAGCAATATTCAGACAAATCCTGATTTTACCGAAGCGACATATTCATGTCTAGTCCGAGAACAATCTTTTTATTGTGATAATGATGTTGAAAAATCTGTGCTGCGGGCCCTTCTCCTGACATCTTGACTAGAGGGGCTCCTGTTTCAAGAGCACATCCGGTCAGAGAATCAGAGGAGGAGCTCCAGGTTATCTGAAAGACCCATTTTAGATACAGGCCGGAGAACCCCTTTACGCTACGTTCACACCTGAGCGTTTTACAGCGCATTCCTACGCGCTGTAAAACGCTCAACAGGCGAAAACCCGTTTCCCTATGGGCATGGTTCTCACCTGAGCGTTTTACAGCACATACGAACGCGCTGTAAAACTCCCTACGCCCAAAGAAGTACAGGAGCTTCTTTGGGGCGTTTTGTCGCGCGTATTGTGATTGACGCCAGAGTGGTCAATCACACGAACGCGCGTACAACACGCGTTTCCTATTTCCTAAAACGCGCGTATCAAATACACTCAAGTGTGAACCCAGCGTTAAAGCTAGTCATACTTTTTAGATAACTGTTGGCCAATCCAGCTATGCTCAAATCTGCCAGTGCCGAACTTATCATGGAGGCAGACCTCAGCCCTGCTATGGGGCCCCAAAGAATGGCCTGTGTTCCTCCTTCTGATCCGTGATTTAAAATAGCTGCATTTTCCTTCCTCTGCACTACAGTGAGTTCAGTGAATAGACATTTTAACAGCTTCCATTGAGTTCAGTGGTAACTGTATAACACCCCAGAGCTCCCTCTAGTGGTGGCTGCAGCTAGCCAGTTTTTAGTTTTTTTTTTATAGTACATTGCCTGAAGGGAAGCAGAAGATTTGGAGCTGTATGTTGGAGATTTTTCTGTGTATTGTCTGCTGTAAATACAATGAGAAATATGGTATTCAGAAAGTGTGCCTTTCCATGTTTTCCAACCTAAAATTTGGGTAAACTGGGCAAAAGCAAGCATTTTTTATTTTTTTGGATTAGAGGGCATCTCTCAGCTTTGTATCTATGACACCGGCTGACCTGTTGCATGTGCGCTTGGCAGCTGAAGGCATCTGTGTTAGGCCTCATGCACAAGACCGTAGCTGTTTTGCGGTCCGCAATCCGCGGATCTGCAAAACACGGTAGCTGTTCCACGTTCTTGCGTAACGGAACGCGGCCCATTGTAGAAATGCCTATTCTTGTCCGCAAAACGGTGAAGAATAGGACATGCTCTATTTTTTTTGCGGGGCCACGGAACGGAGCAAAGGACGCGGACAGCACACGGAGTGCTGTCTGTATCTTTTGCGGCCCCATTAAAGTGAATGGGTCCGCGCCCGAGCCGCAAAATATGCGGCTCGGACGCGGACCCAAAATACGTTTGTGTGCATGAGGCCTTAGTCCCATGTTTTACTATATGCAAATGAGCCTCTAGGAGCAACGGGGGCGTTGCCATTACACCTGGAGGCTCTGCTCTCTCTGCAACTGCTGCGCCCTCTGCACTTCAGAAGAAGTCAGGGCCAGTTGTGATGATGTTTTCACTGCCCGGTCCTATCAATCAAAGTGCAGAGGGCGCGGCAGTTTGTCATCTGGGCAACAGTCATGCCCGCGTCATGATACAGTGGCAAATTATGACTATCTTCCCCCCATCCCTTACTTACTCTTGCCGTTTCTTCCAGTAATGCACTAGAACGATGCAATCAGCTTCCAGACACCTCTTGTAACTGATTTGACATATCTTTCCAAAGGGAAAACAAATCAAAGGATTGTAGCGCAGTCTTACACACTTGGTTAAACTGTGACGGATCCATGGGCGACAGCCCCCTCCCACATAAGAGCCTGCATTATATCTGGAGTGGTTTCAGCGCTGCACTAATCTCATATTCCCTGCTAATATTCTTGAGAAATTGATGTCATATTCCCAGGTCTGCTGTCATGTTAACTGTGGCTTCGTGCTTGTAGGTTATGTATGACGGAGGATTAACTTAAGGGCACTTTAACACTTGCGTTATTCTTTTCCGGCATAGAGTTTCGTCCTAAGGGCTGTATACCGGAAAAGAACCGATCAGTTTTATCCCCATGCATTCTGAATAGAGAGAACTCCGTTCAGGATGCATCAGGATGTCTTCAGTTCCGTCTTTTTGCCATTTCAGGACGGAGATAATACCGCAGCATGCTGCGGTATTATCTCCGTACAAAAGTCCGGAACACTTGCCAGAATGCCGGAATTTTTTCCCATTGGAATGCATTAGTGCCAGATCCGGCATTCAAAATACCGCAATGCTGGAACCGTCCATGCGCAGACCGGTAAAAATGTGAAGAAAATATATAACTGATCCGTCTCTCCGCATGACAAGCGGAGAGACGGATCCGTTCTTGCAATGCATTTGTAAGACGGATCCGTAGCCGGATTCGTCTTCAAATGCTTTCCGTTTGCATGCAGATTGACGGATCCGGCAGGCAGTTCTGGCGATGAAACTGCTTGCCGGATCACTCTGCCGCAAGCGTGAAAGTACCCTAAGTAGGAAGAAGAGGGTGGTTAACGGTAGGCCGAACTTCAGAATAATGTACTTGCAAATAGTTTTTGTTGCATAATGTTATTTAATATGTTAAAGGGGTTTTCCGAGACTCTACTCCCGATGACCGATCCTTTATGATCAGTGGGGGTCTGACGCACGGAACCCTCGCTGAACTGGCAATATGGCAGTAGTGCCACGGCCTACTCTCAGCTTTTCCTCGGCCATTGACGTCACGTTCATCGGTCACATAACCTAGGCGCAGCTTAGCACCATTGACGTGAAAGAGACTGAGCTGCGATAGGTGAGGAGGGAGGGACGACGCTGTACTGGGTGAGGAGGAAGAAGGCTCAAAGGAGCGCCGGTGGTCTTCTCAAACAGCTGATCTCCGGCGGTCCCCCACTGATCAGATACAGATGACCTATCCAGTACGCCTTGTAGTGTTTCAGCATATCTCTGTATGGACCAGTCAGGGTTAATGATCCTGACTCTACCCCTATAGGAAGTTAGGTGTTGGACTTAGGTCTGCCCATAGCTCTGTCAGTAGAGTTGTTAGCTAGAGGAGGAAGTGAGAGGAAACTACATATGTTCATTCCTCAGAGAACTAGGCCTTCATCCCAGAGAATCACTATCTCCGAGAGACCCACGGAGAGAAAACCATCTCTGTCAATGTAAGTCAATGGTGCCGGATCCGGTTTTTTTATAGTGAAAAAAACGGATCCAGCACTCATTGACTTACATTGATTTTCATAACGGATCTGCTTTGTTCAGTTTAGATTTAATACAACCGGATCCGAAACTGATGCATCCAGATATATCCATTCTTTCAGTAATTTTATGCTGTAAAAGTAGTAAAACATAAAAAAACTTTGGTATCACCATAACCGTATCAACCCACGGAATAAAATTATATCATATTTACCGCAAGAGGAACCCCACAAAAAATAAAAATAAAAAACACTGACACAATTGCCACTTCACCTCCACAAAAAATGCTATAAAAAGTGATCAAAAAGACATATGTACCCCAAAATGATACCAATAAAAACTACAGCCCCTCCCACAAAAAACAAGCCCTCATACAGCTAGATTGGTGAATAAATAAAAATGTTATGACCCCTAAAAACAGTTTCAGCAAATTACATGTTAGAAAATCCTGATGTCACTTCTTCCCTTCTGAATGCTGCCGCGCCCCCAAACAGCTGTTGCCGTATTCAGGAAAAGATGCATAACTAATTATGGGGTGCATTTTCTCCTATTAGCCTTTGTGAAAATAATTTTTTTTTTGCTAAAGCAACATTACATTGGAAATAAAAGTTAATTTTTCATTTTCACAGCCATGCGTTCCAGCAAAATTTGCCCTCCGTTATCAATATGGCGCTCCTTTTCTTCTGCGCCCTGCCATGCACCCATACTGCAGGTTTCGACCACATATGGGATGTTTCTTTCTGTAAAGTGCAGAATCTGGGTAATAAATATTGAGGTTTGTTTGGCTGTTAACCCTTGCTGGGTTACAGGAAAACTTTATTAAAATTGAAAATCTGCACAAAAAAAAGAAATGTTAAAATCTCCCCTCCATGTTGCTTTAATTCTTACAGTACACCTAAAGGGTTAAAAAAGTTTGTAAAATCAGTTTTGAATAACCCAAGGGGTGTAGTTTCTAAAATGGGGTCATTTATGGGTTTGTTTCTACTATGTAAGCCCCACAAAGTGACTTCATAACTGAACTGCTCCTTAAAAAAAGGGGTTTTGGCAATTTTTAATTGGAGCGGATGTTAAGCGGAGAAATTCAAATTTTCAAAATAGCGAATTTTTTCACATTTTCTGCAAATGTGGGGATTTATTTATGCATAAAGATAAAATGTATCAACTCAAATTCACCACTAACATGAAGTAGGATGTGTCACGAGAAAGCAGTCTCAGAATGGCTTGTGTCAGTAAAAACATTCCAGCGGTATTACCCCTAGTGTTGAGCGAACTTGTTTTTTAAGTTCTGCATTCAAACTTTGGGTTCGGGTTATCGAAGAATCCCGTTATGGATTCCAAATTTCGTTATGGTCCGTGGTAGCGGAATCCATAACGGGATACTTCGATAACCCGAACTCGAACTTTGGACGCAGAACTTAAAAAACACATGTCAGATTTGAAAAATGGGGCTCCGACATTTGGTCCAAACTGACTGTCACTTGAAGGGGTTAAATGTATCAGAGCAATAGAAAAATGATTGCAGAAGTCTAAATACCCTAGAGAAGAGCACAGGGATCTCAGAATCTCGCCTTCTGCACCTTCAGACGGTAGGATAATATGGAATATGTCGTTAATTAACCTCCCCACCATTCACTTACGTTATAAAACAAGTGTCTCGCTACCTGCAGCTTATCTGAATTCTTCCTTTTTCATTGTTAATTGCTGTTTTTGTTTTTTTTTCTTCTGCAAGTATCACAGTCAATGACTTGTCTGGAGCAGCTAATTAGTGCGATTACTCCACCGCTGCATTAGCCTCTGAACAAAGGTTTCTGTCCTGGTTTATCAAAAGGATCAGACACTTTGGGAATGTTGTGACCTGACAGGCCTTTAATAGCAAGACAATCTCTACCTTGGAAAATCGGCTTTTGGGGCCGACCGATTGATTGTTTGATCTTACCTTCAAACGGCAGCGCACCCCCTTCCCCTTCAGCGCGTTATGGGAACACAGAGGTTAACGTGCGCGATGGAGCCGTTAAGGGTAACCGACTATGGACTATGTATTTAAGAGGCGCTTGATGCCGTCTATTATATCCTGATTTTCGTACACGCTCTCGGCTCCTAATTAGCGAGCGAATGTGACGATTGATGTGGAATTGTTTGGGAAATATCAGGATTCTGCTTTGCAGTGAGAAGTCTGACACTGTGTTAGCAAAGCTGTTAAGGATCTCGGAGGTTTTTCTAAATATACTATGGCAAGAACATCAGCAGGAAGTATAGAAGAAGTGTACTGACTTCCTGCCATCACCATCTGTGGAGAGACGACCTTATTTATGTCACCTTAAAGGGCTCGCTAATTGTACTCAGAGCCAGCCTTAGTAGAGTGCACTGTGCACCATGTGCTGAAGGGGGCGCCACTAATGGCCTGGCACCTGAGGCTTGTGATCACCACAAACCTTAAAGGCCCTGTACACCTTTGGAGGCAATTTTTTTTTTATTACTCATTTTGAGCTAAAAATCATTTTTTCGTTTGGTCTTTATTAAAAATTTGGAGCCCTCTTCTCTGTACGTGGCTGAGATTCTCTAGTAGCAGGATTTGAATTTTCACTATGTTCCATCAGGCAGCTCAGCTGACGGCTCCTTGTCCCTGACCTTATAAACACTCATAGCTCAGTTCTTATCTTACTGATGAGGCCTGTTTCACACAAATGTTTTTTTTGCGAGTGTACGGGCCGTTTCTTGCATTCCGTATATGGTCCATATACAGAACCATTCATTTCAATGGGACCGCAAAAAAAGCAAAAAACGGAAGGTCCTCCGTATGCCTTCCGTTTACGTATTTCCGTTCCGTTCAAACATAGAACATGTCCTATTATTGCCCGCATCACGGACAAGGATAATACTGTTATATTAGGGGCCAGATGTTCCGTTCCATAAAAAATGTAATGCACACAGATGTCATCTGTTTTTTTTTGTGGATCCGTTTTTTGCGTACCGCAAAACCACACGTTCATATGCAGTAGGCCTAAGAAGGTGGCTTAAATAAGTGTTTATGACCTCTTAGTAATTTAGAGATATAAGGTTTATTAGATGACCGGCACAAAGTGAGAGTAGTATTCACACAGCTAGACAAAGAGTTAAACTTTGTGACAGAAGGGCTCAATATTTTTTAATAACGACCAATTGAAAAAAAAAGTATTTTTAGCCCAAACTGAGTAAAAGGCACTCATAAAAAAAAAAATGCCCCCAAAAGTGTATATAGCCTATAATATTAAAGGTATATTGCGGTACGTAAAAGTTATCTATCAGCTCAGATCGGTGTGGCCATTGATTTGTATGGGTGTTCTGGAGATTGCTGAGTGGAGCGCTCCACTATCTCTGGAACTCCCATAGAAATGAATGGAGTGGCTGCTTGCATGTGCGAGCTGCCTCTCCGGTTATTTCAGGGGAGTAGCAGGGGGCCTATAGGGGGTACAGGGCCTACGTTCTCATGATTGATAGGGGTCTCAGCAGTAGAACCCCCACTGATCTGATATTTATTAACAACTGATAACTTTTCCTACCGGAATACCCCTTTAAATGTATAGCAGTATTATGTAAACATTGTATTACATTGTTATGATAAGGAGCTGTTAGTGGAGCGCTGTATTGAAGTAGATGTACTTTGGCACTGTGTGGCACTACTACTAAAGCACTCTACAGTATATTACTTTTGCACTCTTTGGTGGGGGTGAAAATTAGAGATGAGCGAATTTCCTATTTCGAAATTCGTTCGCGCTTTATTTACTGGTAAAAGGGGAATTGCGTTATGGATTCTGTTACCACGGACCGTAACGCAATTCTATGACGGAATCTATACCAGAATGCCTTTAGAGGATTTCCGTTATTCATTCCGTCATAATAGAAGTCTATGGGCTGCAAAACGGATCCGTCCGGTTTCCGCTATGCAGGGGAGTCCTTTTGAGGCATTCCGTTATTCATTCCGTCATAATAGAAGTCTATGGGCTGCAAAACGGATCCATCCGGATCCGTCCGACTTCTATTATGATGGAATGAATAATGGAATGCCTCTAAAGGCATTCTGTTATAGATTCCGTGATAGAATTGCGTTATGGTCCGTGGTAACAGAATCCATAACGCAATTCACCTTTTACCAGTAAACGAAGAGTGAACGAATTTCAAAATAGGAAATTCGCTCATCTCTAATTTTCACCACCAAAGTGCAAAAGTAATATACTGTAGAGTGCTTTAGTAGTAGTGCCACACAGTGCCAAAGTACATCTACTGAAATTCGCTCATCTCTAGTGAAAATGTATAGAATTATTATTTAGGCTGCTGAATTAAAGTGTTATTTGGCTAACGTCGTCTGTGCACTGTATGTATTGCCCACTGTATGCCCATACACCACATGGCGGAGGCACCAGCATTGGGCACCATGCAATGGAAGATCATGTTACATAGACATATTAGACACATCACGTAGGTGCATTACATGTACGTATTAGTGGGGCATTCGCCCAACTGTTCCCATTCTCTGTAAATTATGTTTATTTTTAAGATTTTTCTCCTGATAAATCTGACATGTTTTCTAGTAAGGCATCGCCTGTGTGTATGTTAGTGCTAGTGCATAACTAAACAGTTAAAGAAACGCTATCAGCCAAACACAATTCTAAGCCCCTGGATCTAAATACTTATGTAATTGCATATAATAAAAAGTTCTGTATAGCCAGGGAGTATATTTAGTAAAATGTATCTGTATATCGCCACCTGCTGGTTTTCTTTATTAAAAAAATTTTTTTAGGCTACTTTCACATCAGCATTTTGGTATTCCGGTTTTGAGATGCAGCAGGGGAAACCAGACCAAAACGGTTCTGTTTAGGGCCAATGTATTGTGAATGGGGAAAGCTCTGTTCACGATGCGTGAGAATGCATTCCGTTCCGGCAGCATTCCCTTTTGTGACCGGACACAAAACCGCTACAAGCTGCAGTCCGGTCATCGAAACAGAACAAACCAGACCCGTCACTAAAAACAATGTAAGTCAATGGTGCCAAATCCTAAAAAAAACAAAAAAACGGATCCGTCACCCATTGACTTATATTGTTTTTAGTGACAGATCCGGTTTGTTTTTAGTGACTGTATCCTAATGTAACCGTTTTGGTCCTCTGCTGGAACTCAAAACCAGAAACCAAAGCACAGATGTGAAAGTAGCCTTATTTCTCTTAGTTCCCTCCTTTAACTGCTTCCTCTGCTGTGATAGAGAGAAAGCTGCAGCAGAAAGGACACAACCCCAGAGCTGCAACAAAAAGGACACCCCCTCCTGAGCTGCAGCATAAAGGAAGTGTCTCCTGAACTACAGCAGAAAGAACACACCCCCTGAACTGCCAGCTTGAAATAAACGTAGCCGAACAACGGAAGCTCTGGGACTGTATTAAGTATGAGCGCCGTGGGCAAAGAATATAGGGGGTCATTTATTAAGACCGAGTTTTAATAACTCCTTGCGCTCGTGGTGGATCTGCCGAGGTGCTGTCTTCCGTATAATTTTGGCGCATCCACCACTGGTCTAAATGTAAGACAGATTCCTAGCTGGCTTGAATGTAGACCCTTTTCTACGTCTAAAACCCTATCCCATGCCACGCCTCCATTTTCAGACCTGGCGTGAGCGGGGAAAAGTCGCAGATTGAGGCGCAAATAACCTCTGAGACAGATATACGCCAGAAAACGGACTTATATCTCATACTAAATAACCCCCATAATTCTTTGTCACTTCCGAATTTTTGAATGGATCGAAAAACTCCACGAGCCTGAAGGGACTGACTGCACATGGGATGCCGATGGTTCCACATGCACTCCATGAGCCGCCATATGGTTCCTTCATCTAGTCATGACTGTGAGACGGCACGCTATGGTGCCTTTTCTCCCGTATTTAGTGCGGCAGCCACGTCAAGGCTTGCATAGTATTGTATGTCTCCGTTTTTTTTTGTTAAAAACCTCGTACTAGCCTTTTCTTGGTCCTTATTGTGCTGCCAGATTGTACGCAGGGCGGTATTTGGGTGTATAAAGGCCAGTGCAGACTTCTTCGCCCATGCTTTGTGCACAGCGGTAATATTCCCATCTAATTAGGAGTCTATCTCTTGCCTTTTCACAGCAGCTCAGCAGAGCATCCAGGAGCGTCCAAGCCTCCACTAAGCTCCTCCAATATGACATCACGGATTTTGCTACGCCAGCAGCTCATGCGTGAGCAGATGCAGGAGCAGGAACGTCGTGAACAGCAACAGAAGCAGCAGGCGGCTCAGTTCATGCAGCAGAGAGTGGCAGCCAGTCACACACCAGCCATCAACGTCAGCGTGTCCACCAGCCTGCCATCTGCTGCCCAGGTACCAATGGAGGTTCTCAAGGTACGTGCCACCCAGCCATCCTGTCTTACTATGCGGAACTGTAGCTAACCTGTCATAATCATGTTGTGCATGCACCGTCAAATGACAACTCAGCTCTGCTACATCTGCAAAGAGTCTAATGCGTCTTCGGGAAGTTTCAGAGAGTTTGGAATCCTGCAGAGCATCCTCCTCGGTGTGCAGAGCATCTCATTACTAGCAGGGTTCCCGACTAGCATTTCATTATTAAAGCCTATATGTAGCAGTGCTGAGTTTGTTAAGCGTAGCAAAAGTTGTAAGCGACCTGGTGTGGCAGTGCTGAATTTGCCAGATGGAGCAGGTGTTTTTTGTTTTTTTTTTGCAAATAGCAGAACCCAATTTAATCTGTAGTTTAATGTAGCAGGACTTGGTTTAACTGATGTAGAGGAGCTGAGTTTGTTAGATGTAACGCTTGGCGTTAATTTACCCAATTTAGCCGTGTCAGGTGGATGTTATCAAATGTCGTAGAAATGAGTCTGATGCTGCAAGGCTGAGATTGTCATACAACCTCAGACAAGGTGTCACCTGTGCTTTAACGCTGCCCATAGCCATCGGATAGGTACTGTCTCGGCAGAGGCGGCTGATTTCGGCAGGACATAAGAAGCCCATCCAAACCTGCAGCGAGGCTGATCATTTGGCCATCCGTCACATGCACATGGCCGCTTTTACATAGAACTGCCTCGTAGAGTCAAAAGATCGATTCAGCTCTGCTACATCTGTAACAGCTTCCTATAGGATCATTGTCTGTGCGGGAACATTGGGGCCACCTGCCGTGAGGATAACGGTTTTACCACAGTAGTTATTTGATGTGCAGAACTGAGAACGCTGCCCCCTGCAGGGCTAATAATGGCGTTCTGTGTGTTGCACCGTACAGTGCCGTGCACACCGCTGGAGTGATGGGTTCACAGGCTTTATGGACTTGCTGTTCAATAGGAACTACAAATCCCAGAAAGCACTGTCAATCACAGTACAGCAGTAAGGCTCCGTTCACACCTCATTATTGCCTTCTGGATACACATCGGGAGGATTTCCAGTGTAAGGCCCCTTTCACACGAGCGAGTATTCCGCGCGGGTGCAATGCATGATGCGAACGCATTGCGCCCGCACGGAATCCGGACCCATTCATTTTAATGGGGCTGTGTACATAAGTGATCACCTTTGCGTTGCGTGAAAATCGCAGCATGTTCTATATTCTGCGATTTTCACGCAACGCTGGCCCAATAGAAGTGAATGGGGCTGCGTGAAAATCGCATCAGCAAATAAGTACGGATGCGATGCCATTTTGACGGATGGTTGGCTAAGAGATGTTGTTTGTAAACATTACATTTTTTATCACGCACGTACAGAACGCAATAAATGGCATTGCACCCGCGCGATAAAAATCGAACAACTGAACGCGATCGCAAACAAAACTGAATGGACTTTCTTGTGAAATCGCACAGTTTTCACTGAACACATCTGCAAGGCATCCGGACCTAATCCGCTCGCGCTCGTCTGAAAGGGGCCTAAGGCTGCGACATATTCTACAGTCTAGACAGACAGGACCCCGGAATATGTTTTCACCTGGACGTTTCTATATGGAGTAGCGTAGTTTAATATAATACTTCTAACAGTGAAAAAAAGGTAAGTCGTCACCTATTGGCCATGGGCATACCAAGAGTAGTAAGTATATCGTCAGCATTTACAATCCTGCAGACTTCAGAGCCCATATTTTACAGCATTTCCTGCGCCTGCTTGTTCAGTGTCTGCACAGAACTCGCATTTGCGTTTGGGATTTGTCTTCTTTACAGCAGGTGGTCCAATGTATAAAAACAGTTCACCTTGCATTTAAGGCTACATGCACACGACTGTTGTTTTTTGCTGTCCGCAAATCGCGGATGCGTCTTCCTTTTTTTTACAACATCCGTTTCGTGTGTCCGCAAATTTTGTAGGTTTCGTTTCCGTGTCTTCCGCAAAAAAAACGGCAGGCTTGAACCAGTTTCTTAAAGTACCTGTACAAGTGCCCTGGTTTCCAAGCAACCATCCGCAAAAAAAAAAACGGATGCGGATGACAAACGGATGGCTCTCATTGGTCATCTGCATTTTTTGCGGACCCAATGACTTCTATGGGTCCGCAAACCGTTTTTTAGGCTAAGGGTGTGTCGGTGACTAGTGTTGAGCGAATCAGAGAAAATTCGATTCACCGTGAAGACGAATTTCCTTGTGCTTTGTGGTAGCGAATCGATATTCCCTGAATGGCGGTAAACATTTAAAAAAAAATCATACTTACCTCATCCATTTGAGCGCAAAGAGCCGGCCACCGCCATCTTGATTGAAGATCTTACATAAAATCCCGTGTGCGGCGGGTGATATAATGACTTCATCACGGACCGCGCGAGATTTCGCTCTAGATCTTCAATCAAGATGGCGACGGCCGGCTCTTTGCGATCCAATGGATGAGTTAAGTATGATTTTATTTATTTTTTATATTACACTGTATTATTACAGATGCCACGAGGGCAGCGCAATTGCCGCTCCCTGTCATTGCACCCACTACTTACAAAGAAATGCGAAGTTTTGTCACAAAGCACGTTTTTTTGTAAAATTCGGCGAAGCAGCCGAATCGCATTTTTCAATACTTCGTTCATCACTATCTGTGACACTTAGTGAAACCCAGCAGAATGGTGAATACAGCTCCGGAGTTTATAGGCTGCAGTTTAGGATTATTATGTATTTACAAAGTGACTCAACCTTTTATAGAGATTAAATTAACATATTTCCACTAATACGATGTTAAAAGTGAATATACCTTTAAATATCGTCCGTGAAGAGCTTACCCTCCAAATGGATTTTCTTGCTATTTTTCGTGTCCTTACAACACAGAGACTTTTCAAACAATTATTCGCATCTCATGATTTTTGCCTGCCTGAGCGCTCGCTTCTTGCAGTCTCTGAGGATAACTTTATTAGGAATTATGATTAATATCCTCTCGGTCTCGAAACCATGAGGCCTGGATAAAGACAATTTATCCTACATCTCTCTTTTTGGCCTCTATTTACAAAATTAACCTTAAAGGGGTTGTCTCATCTGAGACATTGACGGTACATCACTAGAATATGCCACCCATGTCAGATAGGTGCCAGTTCCACCTCTGGGACCTCCAAAGTTAGCGCGTATGCGCAGACGCCCTCCATTCTTCTCCATGGGAGTGACAAAAAAGCCAAACGTTGGCTCCAGCAGCCCCATAGTAGTGAACGGATTGGTGGCCGTGCTTGCGGGGCGCACTCTTTATTCATTTCTATGGGACTTCCGAAAATAGCTCAGCATGCTCACTCGGCTGTTTTCAGAACTCCCATAGAAATGAATGAAAAGCATGCTGCACCTTTAATTTTGGGGCTCGTTCTGGAGATAGGTGCAGGTCCCAGAGGTGGGACCCGCACCTATCTGACATTGGTGGCATATTCTAGTGATCTACCACCAATGTCTCAGATGAGACAATCCTGTGAAAGAGGTTCTTTGGCTACAGACACTGATGACATATCCTCCGGACCCCCACCCTCAACGATCAGCTGTTACGGGCAGCCGCAAAACTATACTGTGAACAGGAGCTGAGCTGCAGTACCCCTGCGCCGGAAACTATGCCGTGTATGGTGCTTTCTGCCTTCGTTCGAAACAGCTCATCAATTGAGGTCCCGATTGTCGGACCCCCACGATTCTGATATTGACGACCTATGGTGAAGATAGGGCATCAGTACCTGTAGGCCGGAGAACCACTTTAAGTTTGCCTTTTTTAGGTGTGTTGTTTATTTAAGGAGTTTTATCAGCCATTTCGGGCTGGAAAGAAGTCAACTGTAGTGATGGGATGATCGGCGAGAAGTCTGAAATGCTCCCTACCCTCATGATCACGTCTGTTATGAAAGCTCCATCAATGTACATAGGTGGTACCGGTGTAAATGGCTGTTTCTGTAAGATTCTAGAAGGTGCCTGGAGGTGTAGTGGCCCTTTAATTCCGTGTTTGTCCGGCTTGTAGCTTTGCAGATCGTCATTGTAATAATCCCTTCTTTTTGCGACTCCGATGAGCGGTTGGCTACAGAAGATTTCATTCCTTGTTAGAGGAGAATCGGCAGGAGCTTGTTAGTATCTGGGCACCACGGGGACTTCAAGCTTCCTAATTACTGGAAAATTCTCCATGCTTAAGAATAGATTTAATTTCACACATTGAGATTTAGACCAAAGAAAGTAAAAGGCAACACAATGCATCTTTATCAGGGAGAAACGAGATCAGGCTCCTTCTCTGGAGACAAAGGCGGATTATTTAGGACTGGCGGAAGTAAATAAAAACACTTGTATGACACAGAAACGGCTGATTGTTCCTATCCTTTACGTCTAAGAAAATATAAAAATAAGAATTTACGGTCAATTTTATAAGAATTTAAAAAACAGATGACATGAGATATGAATACCTTTCACCAATAAGAAACTACGGTATGTCATTAGTGATCCTAAGGGATCTGCAGAGGAACCTGGCAGCAAGTGTTCGGCTTCCCAACAGCGACACCGCAGGAGAAAGTATGTATTACGCCATTCCCATTGAGAACCATAGACTGTCCGTGTAATGCTTGGGTGTGTCGGGTCCTCCAGTCACTCTTTGCAGCCTCTCTGTACTAGGGCCAGTTAATCAATAAGTGGAGCCCCACCATTAAAGGGGAATTCCAGCCTCCATGAAAGTTTTGTGCAGACAGTTTCCAATGCTATAAAATAACAAAAAGAACAATACTCACCTACTGCCAGTCCCCTGCTGCTGCTCTCTGTTTATTGGGCTCCAGTGATGACACAATGCCTCGACATGTGACTGCTGCAGCCATTCACTGGCGGTAGCAGTGATGTGGCGATGCCACTGGTCACATGTCACGTTGACACGCGTCTTGAAACAGAGACCGGTGGGTGCCCCTAGTAGTGCCACCAGTGGAATGGCAAGACATTGGTAAGATTAAGATGACTTCTGTTGTTATATTATAACATTGTAAGAAAACAATTTAATGGGGGATGGAGATACCCTTTAAAGAGGTCGACCAGCTTTTGGGCACTTTTTACCTGTTCCCCGCAGCATGTTGAACCTGTTGAAAAAAAATTACAATTTCCTGCACCCTACCGCTCCATTCCGGCTCCCTCCCCTGTAAATTTATGGATGTACGGGGTTACGTGCGCCGCTGCCGCCAGTGACTGGACTCTACAGGGACGTGTCCCCGAGTGACATGACACCCAGCAGTGAAGTGCCAATTGGGGCCACGTCACTTCAGCAGAGAGCAGCCAATGACTAGCTGGGGACCAGAGATTTTTCATTAGGTCCAAATACTGTAGGGGACAGGCAAAAAAATGCCCGAAAGCTGGACAATCCCTTTAACTCAAAATTCCCTAAAATGAAATGAAACCACTATTATGAATGCTACATGGTAGGTGGGGCCCTCAGAGCTTCAAGCTGCACCTCTAACCTTTAAAGCCCATTACAAGGTCAGAAACTGGCCCCAACAGAGTATCGACTTTTACTGTGGTATACGATTGTCACCCCATATCAACCATTATACCCCAATCCATCAATTTTTCATCTACTGTTTAGGAACTTAACGCTTGTTATTCATAAAATCCCCCCCCTCCCAAAAAAAAATAAAAAAAAAATTAAAATCTGTGGATCAATTTGGTCCACGATTAAAACACATATCATGATAGAAAGTGGTGGAAGACATGTCCAATCTGGTAAGATTAGTATATTATGTCACGGATGCAGGCGACATAGCAAGGCAATGACTAAAGAAGAGCCTGAAGATTTCGTGATAATAATGATTACGTGTGGATTAATCATTTTCACAGCACCGGTGGTTATTGCTCCCTGTACTGTAGGTGATTGGCTGTTCTGTGCTTTAAATACGTGTTTTTGATCGCGCTGAATACTTTGAGTGTTATGTCTTATTTCCGGGAGTACAGAGACGTATATGGCTGTCAAGGACTATGTTACAGGAGCTTAAGGTAATATTATTATATTTATAATCCCCCATCAAAGCGGACCACTGAGGGTTGTATCAATGCTTATCAGTTTAACAAAAAGAGCACTGGACCTCGACCCACTGGACAATCATATATTAAAGGGGATATCTCATGAATAATGTAA
Source organism: Bufotes viridis (assembly GCA_033119425.1). Taxonomy (NCBI): domain Eukaryota; kingdom Metazoa; phylum Chordata; class Amphibia; order Anura; family Bufonidae; genus Bufotes; species Bufotes viridis. The sequence goes on along the minus strand of CM065596.1, from coordinate 19,012,148 downwards.
AAATTGAAAGTCGGACATCTTATAACACACAAACTCTTTCTAAAAAATTCATAACCAGCCCTGTACCTCACATGGATACAGAGATCTCCCCATTTATTTCTCCAGTTGCTTTGCTGAATTTATTTCAAACTGGAACCTCAGGGGTGTGTCCTTTCTCAAGAGGCTTGTCCATTCTCCTTCTCTTAAAGGGGTTGTCTCATATCAGACAATAGGGGCATATCACTAGGATTGTCTTATGGGTGTGGGTCCTGCACCTATATCGGGAACGGAGCCCCGCAAAGTGGTGGCTGGAGGACTCCAGTCCGGCCCCCACCAAGCGCTCTCCCCATGGAAGTGAATAGGAGCTCTACACGCATGACCAGCCACTGCTCCCATTCCTATCTATCGGCCGAGCCAGCCACCTATTTTCGGCGGCCCCATAGAAATTAATGGAGGGCTCCGTTCTCGATATAGGTGCGGATCCCATTGGTGGGACCTGCACCTATCAGACAATGGGGGCATATCCTAGCGATATGCCTCCATTGGCCGAGATGATACTGATACAACCCCTTTAAGCTTGCCATACACATTCAATAGGTCTATATAGTCCTGAAAGAAACCTGCCTAGACTTGAAGATCTCTGAAGATCCCTAGGGGATTTGTAATGGTGGCCATGATGATTGTCAGCCAGCGTTTCCATGAAGAAAAATTAAAAATCTCAGAATGAAATAGCAATCATGAAAGCAACTCAGGGACCTACGGTAAGTCTTGAGTGGAAATGCTCTGGGATGGTCCGCTTTAGACAGTCCCTTTTGTTAAAAGGGTCCCCTGATAATATGAAGATCACAGGTTGTCAATCAGATCAGTCAGCTGTACTGTGTGGGTGAAGCTGTGGGTAGCAGATAAGTTTCCCAACAGTGCCACCTCAGGAGAAATGATGTATTACACCGTTCACATTGAAATCAATCGTCTGTCCATGTAAAGGACCCCCATATTAAAGACATTCTTTATAACTGCTTGTAGCTAATCAATGAAGACCCCTAACAGGGGCCCCCTCTGTTATTTAGAATCGCACAATAAGGGTGCATTCACACGACCGTATAGGTTTTGCAGTCCTCAAATCATCCGTGTGCATCCCGCACATTTTGCTTGCCCCATGGAAAAAAATGACTATTCTTGTTCACAAAATGGACAAGTATAGGACATGTTCTATAATCTGTGGCTCAGCCGCACGGGTGCAGACAGCACATAGATAACATCCGGATTTTTGTAGCCCCATAGAAATGAATGGTTCCACGTGTGATCCGTAAAAAAGGGGGGAGGGGGGGCGTTCACGAAACGAAAATACAGTTATGTAAGTCCTGCCTAAAGTATGTGAAACTTGAGTTTTCCAATCCAGACATCCCCTTTAGTTTGACTTTCAAAGTTCCAAACATTCTACAACATGTTTTATATTTTATTCTTTGACTTTTCTTCACTTTGTGCAGTTTTTTTTTTGAGTCTCCTTTCTTTTGTTCTTTGATTTATTGCCGTTCCATTCCGTACACCTCTAGATTTTACTCTCTCATAAATCAGTGCTGCTTTGTTAAGACTTTTCTCCAGGTTGGTCTCTCAGTGCAGGAAAACAAAGTGTTCTGAAAACAGGTGCATGAGACGCTGCGCCGCGAAACAGCCAAGCGTCTGCAGCCATTCATATTTCTGGTTGGCACTGAGCAGTCGAGGTTATTACTGCGGGAGAGAAGGTCTTGTGTGGGTACAGTGCATATAACGTCGCCCTCTTGTATTCTGCTCTTTTATTTTACAGAAGGCTATTATTTTGAACATACTGTAGAGATTATTCTATTGGAAGATAGCCTCAGGGGCGCACCACCAATGAGACCAGGTGAGGCAGCACCAGGTAAGGGCAAAAAGGGGGCAGCAGAAGGGCCATGGGCTGAAGGGACAGGGTTAGGATAAGAAATTGGCATTGGGAAGGCGCCGTTTCAGTTTTCGCCTTAGGCAGCAGAAAGGCTAGGTGCACCCCTACAACTTTATTTTAGGCTATCTTACTGTATAGGCTATTGGCAAGTATAAATTGGTTGTATAAGCCGAGGTTTGGGGAATCTGAGTTAAATCCTTGATTTTAGGCTCGTTTAATTCCTGCAGATGTCCTCTCCTGCAAGCTGTTCCAGCATAGAACAGCGCAGACATGGAGCAGTTTGTGTAGGGGGCTTGCTGACTGCGGACGGCAAGCAAGCGGCCTCTATGATCTGCCGGCCGGCAACGCCTGCAAACTGTTGTGTCCTCCTCTCTTCTTCCGCCTTGGCTGTGCCCACTCAATGCCGCAACCGTCTGCGCCCGGGTCACATGTCCCGTCTGTCCCCACCTCGCTAAGCCCCTGGAACAGTGTACCAGAGTTCTCCAAGTTCTGCTGCCGGACCCCATTGACTATAATGGGGTCCGACAGTTATCCTGCCGCTACCGGCCGGCAAAAACAGCTGCACGCAACAGTTTTTGTTCAGCCAATTCCTGGCATTCGATGATACATTGTCAGCAGCGCACTCGGTCTCGGCTATTCTGCCACTGGAGGCAACAATTCACACGAACCCAAAAAATTCTAGATTCAAGTAAAAAAAATTCCAAAAGAGGTGAGAGCACCCATAGTAGTAGTATAATTCCCGTGCACCACACACAAAAAAGCTGTGACGTTTCGACTCGTCAAAAGAGTCTTTCTCAAGAATGCCTGAGAATGGGCTCGATTTCCCTAAAAATGTTTATATTTCTTCCATTTATTTCTTTTGTTTCTTTTATTTTTATGAACCAGAAATAAATGACACTTTAGATGATACATCATAAAAACGATAACTTCTGCCTTACTGTTAAAAATTCTTATGCAACAAAAAGAAAAAATCAAATGCAAATAAAATGTTACATTGTAAACTTTTAAGTTAGGGCTCATTCAGATTGGCGTTGTGCTCAGCTTGCATCAGCTTGTGTCAGTTCCAGCAGGTTTCAGTTATTTTTGACTTGAGAATAAGTCCCGTCTGTTGTGCTTTCTCGGCCACGTTCACATTGCTGTTGGTTATTTCCTATTATATGCATTATGGTTTCACTTGTGTGCCGGATTCGGCACTTCCGTTATTTTCTAACGGAGCAGAGCAATGGAAATGATGAGCAGCAATGTGAACATGGCTGAAAAAGTACAACAGGAATTTTGCTCATATCAAAAATAACTAAACCTGAATAGAACTGACACAAATGGATGCAAATTGGACACAATTGATCGATGCTCAAAATAACTAATTCAAATGGGGGTTAAAACAAGTAATTTTTTTTTTTAAGTATCAGAAGTCAGACTGGGGATCTTGGGGGCCACCACAGAAAATGATTACCGTGGCCCAACCCCTATATTATCAATAAAGTTTAATAGGCTTTGAATCAAAGAAATAGACCCTGGAGGCAAATGGTTGGCGCCAAAGGCAATCAAATAAGATTTTATTCTCCTGGATCTTTCGGGCCCATTATGGTATCAGGTCTGGGCCCACTGGAGGTTCCTCTGGTAGTCTGGCGGTCCAGTCCGACGCTGTATCAGAAGAACAGAAAGCTCGACACAGATGTGAACTCAGCATCTTACCTTTGATGTATGCTTCTGTTTCAGCCATAATATCCGTGGCCCCTTCTCCGTCTAATGTTAAATAATTTTGGGAATTTGTAAAAAAAAAAAAGATTTTTGAACCAGATTTTATCGTGATTAGGGATGAGCGTACTGTAAATTCTAATACTGTACGGAGTTTTATGCGAATGGACTTCGGATGTTTCATCCGAAGTCGATTTGCTAATCCCTAATCGTGATCATTACTGTTAAAGGGCTTCTGTCATCAGGAACATCGTTATTTTACTGGCCGACTTTAGACATGTGCTGATGTCAGCTGAAGCTAACAGTCTTTTTTTCTATGTGCCTCCGTTTTTGTGAAAAATTAAATTTTATGCAAATGAGCCTCTAAGAGCAATAGGGGTGTTGCCCCTACTCCCAGAGGCTCCATTCTTCTTCCTCTCATCATGTTGATTGACAGGGCCAGGCAGGATGACGTCAACACTGCCAATCAACATGATGAGGGCGTGCCCAGAGGAGGGAGAACGGAGCCTCTATGAGTTAATTTTTCACAAAAACGGAGGCACCTAGAAAGAAGGGACAAAGACTGTTAGCTTTAGCTGACATCAGCACATGTCTAAAGTCAGCCAGTTTAATAATGATGTTCCCGATGACAGAAGCCCTTTAAATGAATCCATAACTATGGGGCGTGACTATCATAGCGGCAGACCATGCGACTGCAGTGGGAACCAGGGCAAGAGGGGCCCAGTCTTAGTTGGGATTATCTCCTCTTCTACTGAAGGTGAAAACATGGTCAGGACTCTACCCTCTAACCCTCAGTTCACACTTGCACGTTTTACAGCGCTTTCGAACGCGCTGTAAAACGCATACCCGATGCAAACCAATGCTTCCCTATGGGACTGGTTCACATTTTCGCGTTTTACAGCGCGTTCGACTGCGCTGAAAAACGCCCGACGCATAAACAAGTTCTTGAGCTTTTTTTGGGCGTTTGTCGCGCGTTTTGGCCCATAGACTTCAATGGGAACGCGCAACGCTTGTAATTTGCGCGTTTTTGACACTGAAAACGTTTATGAATTTGCAACATGCTGGAAAGGCCAAACCCCAGCTCTGATTGGCCAAACTTCATATAGACAGGGATATTTGGTCATTGGACAACACTGCAGTCAATCACACAAACGTGCGTCAAACGTGCGTTTACTATTGCCAAAAACGCGCATAAAAACGTGCGTAAACGCGCGACAAATACGTGCGCAAAACGCGCGTCTCAGAAACACTCAGGTCTGAACCCAGGGTTAAGTAACAACTTTTAGCAATTGAGGCATTGGGAAAAATGGCCCAAGGGTCATTGAAAGGGGTTTAGGCGGAAACCCTTCTGTCCTGTGTGGGGGGCCTGGTTTGATCCTTGCTACGGGGCCCTTACTTCTCTATGTACCCCAACTGTTGCAAAACTACAGCTCCCGGCATGCCTAGACAGCTTACAGCTATCAGGGCATGCTGGGAGTTATAGTTTTGCAACAGCTAGAGGGCCACAGGTTGGGCATCCCTGATGTCGATGATTGTTGGTGGATACTATTGACCAGAAAATTATTACAACAATGTAACAAAACAAAAAAATGCTACATTTAAAAACTTGGCAGCTTATTTGTTATTATAGCAGATCTGCCCTTTTCTGAGTTATACAATACTCGCCACTTTAAGAGAGCTATAATTATCAGACCTCTTTTGTGGTTGTATAACTGTTTCTTTTTTTTTTTTTTTACATTTTTTTAACAATCAAAGCCAGAGTTGTAAGTGAATTAAAAGTGACAGGCGAGAGGCATTCCTGCCTTTCAAAAGAGGCTTAAGGAATTTCTTTTTGGCCAGGCTACAACTATGCAGCATTCTACCCAGTACTGCGTGGTAAATTTAACCTGCCCGACCGTGCCACAAGATTAACTTTTTTTTTTTCCCCTCTACCCCCCTCGTCACTACTATAAACACGGCAAAATTAGATTAAAAGTACCAGGCTGAACTCCAGAACCTGGGCCGTTGATGCACTTACCTTCCACAATCATGTCTGCTGCCTGATTCCGACTCTAATCGCTAGAGGGAACTTTAACCTTTTAAGAAATAAGTCGAGGATGAATTTGGGGGATCAGCACGAGAAAACGCACACAGATTTACCACACACTGCTTAGTAATTCATCAAGGAATGTTGGTAATTAGCCGCCCTGCTTTACCTCTCCAGGCTTACAGCGTCTACAGTAAATGCCTTCTGCTTCATTATCAACAAGTTTGTAGTTTGCAGCCTGGCTCGGAAACAAAACCGATATTGTCAAGTGAGCTGGCATTTAACATCTTGTACCTGAGAAAACGAAGGAGTAAAAAAAAAAAAAGTGACATTTCAGGTCTCGAAAGGGAATTACTCCCACGATGAGTGAACTGCGTTAGCACTTCATACTCCCATCATTCTTCTACTTTATTACAGAATGGCAAGCAAATTTCTTTAATAATAAACGTCCAAAACAAATTTCTATGTACATTTTATTTGAAGGCTACTTTCACGCTTGCGTTTACATTCTCCGGTATTTAGATCCCCCATAGGATCTCAATACTGGAGAAAAACGCTTCATTCATTGTCAATGGGGACAAAATGGAACTGAACGGAGTGCTCCAAAATGCATTCCGTTCCGTTTGCTTCCGTTCTCATACCGGAGAGCAAGCTGCAGTTTTATTTCCGACATGGGATGCGGAGCAAGACGGATTCGGCATGACCCACAGTGCAAATTAATAGGGACGGATTCATTTTCTCAGACACAATAGAAAACGGATCCGTCCCCCGTTGACTTTCAATGGGGTTCATGACGGATGCGTCTTGGCTATGTTAAAGATCATACAACCGGATCCGTTCATAACGGATGCAGACGGTTGTATTATCCGTAACGGAAGCGTTTTTGCTAATCCCTGCCGGTAGCCTAAATCATAATTGTTTTTTTTTTTTAAATTTGCAACTTTGTATTTTATGTTTACATTTTGGACTAAAAGTGATACTTTCAGTGTTAAGTTGTTAAATGTAATTCAATATTCTAAGAAAAAAAAGAAAGATGAATAAAAAAATACTTGTTTGTGAAGCTCACAGCGAGGCTATAGTTTTGTCTATGGTGTCCCTGTCTGCCCTTTTAGATGTATGATGACATTATTCTGTGTCATACCTCCTAAGACCCAGGGCAAAAAGGTGGGGGTCCAATTGGCTGTTGAAAAAGAAGATTAGACGGGAGAGTAGCTAAAAAAAAAAGAAGATAAAAATACTAATAAAGATTGCAGCAGAATGAAATATAACAAACGTCAATAAAAAATGGGGGAAATAACAGTATTGTGCAGTTTGTAAATAAAACCACCACTCTGTGCCCAGATAGTGCTGTGACAGGGCTCAAGTAACAGAGCTATATAATACCTAAAATGCTGGCGAATAACTAGCGAATTGATCCTTATGAAGTGGAATTCGATCCGAATTTCAGGGAAAATTAAATTCGCCGCAAATCAATTTCACTTGAAATTACGGTAAAAATGTAAAAAAATCACACTTGCCTCATCCGTTTGAGCGCGAAGAGCCGGCAGCCGCTATCTTGTTTGAAGATCTCGCATGAAATCCCTAACGCTGTTACATATGATGTCACCACGACGACCGATGTGATGACGTCATCACAGGCCCTGCGAGATTTTGCGCTAGATCTTCAATCAAGATGGCGATGGCCGGCTCTTCTGAATCAAATGGATGAGGGTAAGTAAGATTTTATCATTTATTTAAAAAAATGTTACACTGTATTATTGCTATCAGATGCTGTGATCAGTTATGAACGCGGCATCTGAGGGGTACAATGACGAGGAGCAGCGCAATCGCCGCTCCCTGTCATTGCACTTACTACTTACAAAGTAATGCGCTTTGTGACAAAATAATTTGTCTTCACGAAGCAAATTATTTTGCTAAATTTGGCGAGACCGCCGGATTGAATTTTTCAATACTTCGCTCATCGCTACCAATAACGGTTACGATACTACACAATGCCTGTATGACTCTAATGGATGGGCCTGGATTGTTAAAGGTGTTGCCTCGCTTCAGAAAAGCAAATACAAGGCACTTGATAATGTATTGTGATTGTCCATATTGCCTCCTTTGCTGGCTGGATTCTTTTGCTACCTCATTATACACTGCGTGTGTGCAGGACTTACGGCCACTGCTGCAGCGCAGATACAAGGTGGTTGAGACTGGAGCAGCTGCGCATGCGTACTTATTCACGCTCCCATGGTCTATGGCACCAGAGAGGCCGCACTTTTTCCTATAGTGTGCAAGCACGACCACCCCTTATGGACTGCAGGGTGGTCATAACCATGGAAACAAGAAGTGTATGATGTGATGGAAAAATGAATCCAGACAGCAAAGGAGGCAATATGGAGAATCACAATACATTAGTAAGTGCCTTGTATTAAAGGATAATCCCCTTAATACAAGGCACTTACTAATGTATTGTGTCCATATTGCCTCCTTTGCTGGCTGGATTCATGAATAATTTAAAAAATGGAAATCAGACATCATATAGAACATGGCAAACTCTTTTTAACAAAGACAGAACCAGCCGTGTACCTCACATGGATCCAGAGATCTCCCCATTTATTGCTCCAGTTGCTCTGCTAGATTTATTTCAAGCTAGTAGCTCAAGGGGTGTGCACTTTCCCAGAGGGAAGAGGCATGTCCTTTCTGCTGCAGCTAGTGGCATTTGAAGGATGGAACTGAGCATGGGTTTCCATCTCAGTGAGCAGGACAGAGAAATTAGAAAAAGAGCAAACAGCAGGTGGCGCTATACAAATAGATTTCTTTGCATAACTCAGTAGCTATAATACATTTTTAATTACCTGCAAGTACAAAAGTATTCAGATCCAGGGGCTGGTTTGAAAACTGTTTGTGGGACAACCCATACCTGCGTGTGGTGCCAGGATGCTGCATCATCAGAGATGGCCCCGGTGTCCGAACATTAAAAGAAGGAGCGGTACCGCATTACATAAAGAGGCTTTTAAAGGGTGGTGATGTGTTAGAAAAAGATTGTATTTCATGCTCAGGGGGTAGGGGTCTGACCACGAACAGGGGACAGGGGAGTCCCAGTGTTTGAGCATGCACACTGCTGATCGGAGGGGGTCCCAGTGTTTGAGCATGCACACTGCTGATCGGGGGGTCCCAGTGGTTGAGCATGCACACTGCTGATCAGAGGGGGTCCCAGTGTTTGAGCATGCACACTGTTGATCAGAGGGGTCCCAGTATTTGAGCATGCACACTGCTGATCGGGGGAGGTCCCAGTGTTTGAGCATGCACACTGTTGATGGGAGGGGGTCCCAGTGGTTGAGCATGCACACTGCTGATCGGAGGGGGGTCCCAGTGGTTGAACATGCACACTGTTGATCAGAGGGGTCCCAGTATTTGAGCATGCACACTGCTGATCGGGGGAGGTCCCAGTGTTTGAGCATGCACACTGTTGATGGGAGGGGGTCCCAGTGGTTGAGCATGCACACTGCTGATCGAAGGGGGGTGCCAGTATTTGAGCATGCACACTGCTGATCGGAGGGGGTCCCAGTGGCTGGACCCCCACCAGTCTAACAGCTATTCCCTTATGGAATACCCCTTTAATTACATAGTGTTCTTGCTATCATTGCACATGAAAGGTTTGAGATATAGACCTTAGTGACATTGGAGTGTCTCCAAAGTCAAATGCAAATTGGGTTGTCTTCCACTAGACCTTCGTGGACCTGAAAGCAACCCAATGACTAGGGATTGTCTTCAAAACGAGGGTTTCTTTCTGCTGGACCTTTATGGCCATGTTGTATCATGGTTGCATTGTCATGTCAGAGCCTGGACCCACCTAAGTATCTTCTGAGGGTTCTCTTGGTGGGACAGTCCAAAGCTAGTATCTTCAGAAATGTCAAGGTATCCGAAGTTCCTTTTGTCCCCCTTGGGGGCAGGATCTGGTAAAGGGACTTCAGTCAGGGGCACCTAGTCCAGACAAGGGTCAGGTCAGTCTGATTCCATGTAGACTGTCTCACTGGCCAGACTGTCTACGAGACGCCTACACTAGAACTGGAATGTGCTTCCTTTAGGCCGTTAGGCTAGCGGAGCATGGATAACAGAGACGTGCAAATCATTTTATTGTCAACTGGACATGAGCTAAACAGGATTATCTGAAGTTCCCTTAAAAAAAAATGGGGAAAAATCAAAGCTTCATCATTACATCTATCTGGCACATGAAGCATATATAAAAGATCTGCAACAGGAAGCGAAATGTTTACCAGATGAAATGGAGTAGAAATGTCAAATCATTTCCACTTAATCAGATTTCATAGGTACTGCGTGGCATGAAAGGCTGTGAAATGCTAATTTGTTAGTGCCTTATATAACGCTTACGTGCAGATTCCTGCAACATCTGGACAGGAAGGTTACGTTGGCTCTAATTGCAGCGGCTTTTGCTATCACTTTATGTGCTGACCGTGGTATTTCTACAACTGGTACTGTGGCTGCGGAGCCGATCTGTGCCAGGTATAGCAGCTCAGCTCCCATTTAAAGGGGTCGTCCCACCGAGAAATATTCTACATCTTTCAAACCAGCACCTGGATCTGAATACTTTTTTAATTGCATGTAATTAAAAATTTTGTATGATAACCGAGCTATTCAATAAAATGTATCTGTATAGCACCATCTGCTGTTTTTCTTTTCTTATTTCTTTGTCCTGCTCACTGAGATGGCCGCACATGCTCAGTTTCATCCTTCAACTGTGCTAGGGAGAGAGCTGAAACAGAATGGACACACCCCCTGAGCTGCAGCAGAAAGGACACTCCTCTTCAGCTGTCAGCTTGATTTAAATCGAACAGAATGATTGAAGGAATGAATGGGGAGATCTCTGGATCCATGTGAGGAACAGGGCCGGTTCTAGCTTTGTTAGAGAGAGATTGTCATGTACCTATAGGATGAGTTTAAATGTATTTATTTTTTCAATTTTCATTAATCATGGGATAACACTTTAACCCCTTCTTTCTGGATGGTGGGGTTCCAAGCAGAGAACCCATTAAGTGTACATGTGTCATGAGATAACCCCTTTAAGTGAATAAAACAGTGGATATTTATGACTTATTTTTACCTATGCAATATCAGAAGCCTGGAAATCCCTTTAAAACATTGTATTGCAGTATTACTTTGACATGGATAGCAGCTAGAGATGAGCGAATGTCATATTTTGAGACTCGTTCATAGTAACATAGTAACATAGTATATAAGACCGAAAAAAGACATTTGTCCATCCAGTTCGGCCTGTTTCCTACAAGTTGATCCAGAGGAAGGCAAAAAACCCCTGTGAGGCAGAAGCCAATTTTCCTCACTTAAGGGGAAAAAAATTCCTTCCCGACTCCAATCAGGAAATCGGAATAACTCCCTGGATCAACGACCCCTCTCTAGTAGCTGTAGCCTGTAATATTATTACACTCCAGAAATAAATCCAGTCCCCTCTTGAATTCCTTTATTGTACTCACCATCACCACCTCCTCAGGCAGAGAGCTCCATAGTCTCACTGCTCTTACAGTGAAGAATCCTTTTCTATGTCTGTGTACAAACCTTCTTTCCTCCAGACGCAGAGGATGTCCCCTCGTCACAGTCACAGTCCTGGAGATAAATAGATGATGGGAGAGATCTCTGTACTGACCCCTGATATATTTATACATAGTTATTAGATCTCCCCTCAGTCGTCTTTTTTCTAAAGTGAATAACCCTAATTTTGATAACATTTCAGGGTGCTGTAGATCCCTCATTCCAGTTCACACTTCTTTTGTTGGTAAAAGGTGAATTGCATTATGGATTCCGTTACCACGGACCATAACGCAATTCTATGACGGAATGCATAACGGAAACAGGACGGATCCGTTTTGCAGCCCATAGACTTCTATTATGACGGAATGAATAACGGAATGCCTCTAAAGGCATGCTCTCCGTCATAGAATTGCGTTAATGGAATCCATAACGCAATTCTGATTTTATCAACAAGCGGAAATTCTCTCATCTCTAGATAGCAGTATAGGGTTGAGAATATATGGCAGTGAAATGTGGGCACTGTATTGTAGTATTATTTCAATACTGTATGGAGGTTTCATTTAAGCACTGTAAGGCGCTGTTATGCCGCCACTGCATATCAGTATTTAAAAAAACATATGAGCAGTTTTAAAACGTTTTTCTTAATGTGTGTTGATTGTGAAAGTCAAACACATAGGAAAAGGGGAAAGGACTTTAATTTAGAATGTTTTTAGGAAAATGAGATTCTATTCTGCCATATGGTTCTCTTGTATCGCAGCATCCAGTACAGCAGATTTATGCGCCTGGGCCTCTTTGTGTATTAGGAGTTGCTCCAGATCTTACCATGTTAGGTCCACAGCTTTAGATCAGTGGTTAGCTAAGTGGAATTGGATTCCTGCAAAACTGTATACATGCTAAGGATAAATTCTGCGTGCTACTTTTGGATTCTGGAGTGCTACTTATTTCCATGGATTCTGCATAGAAAAACAGGCTTTTTAGCCCAACGTGGATTAGCCCCTTTAAATAGTGCAATTCAGTGTAAACCCAAAGGAGATTTTGTCCTTTACAAAGCTCCAAATTCCCTTCTTCCCTTCGCTAAGCCATGCATTTAAATAATATCCTAGCTGTCTGCAGCTGCCTCTAGGGGGAGCTCATGAGCTTACTGCGTACTATGTTATATGTTCAATGTATAGACAGTATGCAATAAGTTCCTGAGCTCCATCTAGTGGTGGCTGCAGGACTCCTGATTTTTATAATATAACTACTTTACCATGGAGAAGATTTGGAGCTCTGGTGCTGCACAAAACATGACACACTGCATTAGTTTTGGCACGAGTGTCCCTTTAACTGTGTCGGCCTTCTGTTCTCCCATGGTCACTGGCACGCACACAGGGAAAGCTTCACTGTTGGGTCACATGTCTGAGTAAATCTTGTATTGTTCCAGAATCAGATACCAGATTTTTTGAATGCAGCTTCAGATGTGAATGGAGTACAAGTCATTTTGGGAAAAAATCAGTACAAAAGCAATCAGAATTTGACTTTAGTATTTTACTATACTTTTTGCTATATATATATATATATATTTGATCCTCCTAGAAGTTTTGGTGGATTTTTTTTCTATATTTTTATGTTTTTTAATTAAGATTTTTTTTAATATGAAAACACATACTATCTAAATCCTCTTTGTTCTCGTACATTTTTTTGTCTTCCTCCCTTCCAGCACGACATCTTGCCAGACAGCAGACATTCTTCCAAAGGTTAATGACAATCTTTAGCAGCTTGTAGCCCCTTTATTTTAAACCTAGAGAAGAACACATGATGAGGGCCTAAGGGTTTTTCATTCCTCCTTGTACAGAAGGCGAGCTCTGTGTGTAGGGTTCATTGTGTCTTTTTAAAAGGAAGCAGCATCACTTGGAGAGAGTTACCCAGTCATGTGAATCTCCTTGTAATACAGTAATCATATTATTAGGACAGAGGTGACAGTGGACGTCTTATGACCTATTAAATATGCTGTGGCTATCCCTTCAGGTGTTTATCTTGTGTATGAGACTGTCGACCCCGCATTGGTATACATTCCTTTATGTAAAATATAGGAAATGGATCATGGATTTTTTTTACTGTTAAATAACAAAATATTTTGCAAAAATATTTCATCTGGCACATGGAAGCCCACATTGATGTATAATAAATAAACTATTCAACTACCTTTTTTATTTTTTATTTTTTACAGGTCCTTCAACAAAATGGTAGAACCTGGCAACAAGTGTTCAGTTTCCCTACAGCACTGCCAGAGGACAAATGAAGTATTACAGTTACCATTGAACTCAATGGGATGTTGCTGTAGTGCATGGAGGTGGTGGATCCTTCAGAGAGAGAAGGACCCTTCTGCTCCATGACTTTTTACATTTTTTTACAGGTCCCTGATGACAGAGTAACAAGCTATTAGAATACAGTCTATGGTAGAACCTGTTAGTGAGTGTTCGGTTTCCCTACAGCACTGCCAGAGGACAAATGAAGTATTACAGTTACCATTGAACTCAATGGGATGTCATTGTAGTGCATGGAAGTGGTGGGTCCTTCCGAGAGAGACACTCTTTTTTAGCCTCTCTGGCTAATAGATGAAGGTGCTAAATAGGGGGGGGGGGGGGTTCCGCTCTATTGACGCAGTCCCTCATAGGGTATTTTAAATTGCATTTTCTAAGCCAGATAAATGACAGGTCAGCTGACCAGATTAGTCACTTTTAAAAAGCCGCGAGACGGGGCGCCACGTTTGCCACTGCCACATGCAGGTTGCTGAACCCGACACTGCCACACGCGGACGCCATTTGAACGAGGCCCTGCCGTACGCTGGATGCCTTATACTGCGATGTAGCCAGATGTGAAAGAAATGGATAGCTAAGTAACTTTAATAAGCGATTGATCAGTGCTTGGTTGATATTGGATCAATACTGATTTGGATGATTGTATATATCGGTCCCCTGATGAATCGGTGCCAGCCGAGGAAACGCGTTGGGGCGCATGTGTTCATTTGACTTTCTGCCCCTTGCTCGCCATTCACACTGTTAGACGAAGCTGGGCAGTCACTTTCCCTCCTGGAGAGGGACATCTTTAGGGACATTTAAAGTAGGCCAATTGGAGGTAGCTGTAGGGTCTGACAGGGTCAGAGACCCAGCATTTGTGTCCCTCTTGTTACGACTATCCTTTGCCTTTCTTTACTTTATTTATTCAATAACTGAGTACATTTTGCGGTATTAGTGTATTAAAAGAGGCCCTAGATATTTTTAAACTTTAGTAATATTAAAAGTTAAGTTTTAACTACATCGGTAAATTCAGGTGATCCGTTGTTTAATGTAGTACCGATAAGTAACAAGGTCTTGGCCCTACTAATTGGGTTCCGTTTTTTGCTGCCAAACCCCTCGGCACATGTGTGGCTCGGCATTCATTTGCCCCATCTATCCTTGGGTTCATTCCCCATACTCTTCCATGCTAAGGTTGCCGGTGCTGTAGATAGGGGATCCCACCCTCTCTTTTAAAGAGCCCATAGTGTACACTTGGTGAATACGTTCCCTCTCCTATTGACTATCATGAGTTAAAATAAAAAAAAATTCTCAAAAACATCCTGATTTGCCATTCTTCTTCCACAGACCTTCATGTTTTTGCTTTATTTTTATTTTTTGATCGTAGACAGTTTGTGTCAATACCATCCCCGTCTTGTAGCAGGACTGAGGAATTAAGCCCAGGTTGATAAACGGAAGTATTTGTGATGTGCTTACTTCCATGTAGATCTTAGACAGTGGTGTTATACTATGATTCAGAGCGTTCTCACTTATAATGTAACACGTTATCTCGCTCATTAATTTTATACTTAGCTGAGAAAGCTGTTTTCATGTAGAAACGAGACAATGGCCAATGCTCTCTCCTGGTCTTCTACTTATCTTGCGTGTTTAGCTATTTTTGCAATGTAGAGATATGCCCCGGAGTGCACTGTTCGGGAATGCTTTACTGTATTTTTATTGGTTTTATCGGAGAGGCGGTACCCTTATTGAAATGAATAAAACCCCTAAGAGTAGGAATTCACATGGCAAGACGAGCTCCAAGGTCATGTATGTGCACTGCCATGTATACTTTCCTATCTAATCTATTGTTGGTCAAACCTGCCATTTTTGGTGGGACCGGCCAACAACCCAATATGTGTAGGGAGCTCTCTACTTTCTCCGATTGATGTAGGGGCAGAGAATGATCGGGCATGTTGACTTTTAATGCCTGATCCTTTGCTTCTGCCTGGATATAAGCACTGCCTTCCTATCTAATCTATTGTTGGTCAAACCTGCCATTTTTGGTGGGACCGGCTGACAACCTAATGTGTGTAGGGAGCTCTCTACTTTCTCCCAAGAGAGAATGATTGGGCATGTTGACTTTTAATGAATGATCCTTTTCTTCTGCCGGTTCGGTGACCAAAGATCCTTGACTATAATTTTCAAAATGGCGGACAATAGTTGACACCACCTTCTGAAGAGCACATTCAGCTTTGCAGAAAGTTGCTCCATCAAGAAAAATGTTCTGCACCATGTGAATAAGCCCTAACAATGGAGAAACATTTGTGATTATTTTTACTTATGTGATATAAAGGAACACTTCAGGCTCCAGGAAAAATGTATAAAACTTGTTACGCCTAGTGCATAAGAGCAGTGCGTGACACAACGATTCGAAAAACATTTGCACGAGAATCCCTGTGTCATGCTTTTCCGCCCTCGGGCCCCATACTAGGAAATCAATTTTGCCCGGAGTGTTGCTTTAAGGCTAGATAGGAACTGATGTCTTCTTGAGAATGATGATGGCAGCGGGAGAGGAGTGTGCTGACCTTAGTAGCAGACAGTGACCTGTCCCCACCTGCTCTTACTCCATTATAAAATGGAGTAAGGGTACTTTCACACTTGCCGGGGCTCAATACCGGAAAATAACTGATCAGTTTTTTCACAATGCATTCTGAATGGATAAAAATCCGTTCAGGATGCATTAGGAAGCCATCAGTCCAGTCACTGTCAGTCGTTTTGGACGAAGGAAATACCGCAGCATGCTGCAGTTTTATCTTTGTCCAAAATGCCGGAACACATGCCGGATCCGACATTAATTTCCATAGAAATGTATTAAGAAATACCTGAAGGACGGACCCATGCGGAGACCCTTAAAACTGAAAAAATAAAGAAGACGGATCCGTCTATCCGCATGACAAGCGGAGAAACGGGTCCGTTCTTGCAATGCATTTGTGAGACGGATCCGCATCCGGATCAGTCTCCAATGCTTTCAGTTTACATCCAGATTGCCCGATCCGGCAGAGTGTTCCGGCGACAGAATTGCTTGCGGGAACAATCTGCCGCAAGTGTGAAAGTAGCCTAACTGTGATCTGTCTGGCTTTTATTCTTCTGCGACGTGTTGTGCTTCGCTCTTGGATATCACTCAGCAGATGTTATTAACAACCGCAATCAGATTCTCAATGTCACAGATTGGTTATAAAAAAGAATCAAGTGAAAAAAAACAACAACAGTGACTCTTGTGTGTGTGTGTGTGTGGGGGGGTGTAATTTCAATTCATAACTTACAGTCTAATATTACATACGGGCTGCGGTTTTCTGTCCGACATGTGATGTGGAGCAAAACGCAGGATACACAATGCAAGTCAATTGTGACGGATCCGTTTTCTCTGACACAATAGAAAACTAATCTGGCGCCCATTGACTTACAATGGTTTCAGTGCCGGATCCGTCATTGCTATTTTAAATATAATACAACCAGGTCCGTTCTTAACGGATGCAGATGATGTATTATCACAAACGGAAGCGTTTTTGCTGATCTCTGTCGGAGCAGGCAAAAACGCAAGTGTGAAAGTAGCCTTACCTGCCAGAGATGTGAATGTACCCTAAAGGGATCAATGGTCTTTCTTCCATGTATACAGACACCGATATTATAAATGGAACATCAAAAGTGTGGGACCCTACTTTAGCTTTTATTTTGGGGTCCAGGAGCTACAAGTTACACCTTTTTTTACAGGGGTGGTCCTCTCCAAGACGGCCAATATATGTAGCTTGTAAGGGATTATAAAGTTATTGGGGATCCATCACAGAAGAATCTATTTAAGATCAATGGTCGTCTTCTCAAAGAGATGGTCTTTTGGAGAGGAATGAGTAAAAGATGTGGCACCGTATTTGGATCAAATTTGTATAGGGTTTGGCCTCCAGTGTTTCTTTCTTTCTTATAGAGGGGTGTTATTAGCAGAGGATCCCCTCTATGACATCCATAACGGGCCATAGGATCGACGTGGAAACTCCTTTAGGGACCATCGTAGGTCAGCTCTGGATTTCTGGGAAACTGTTTGGACAAAACCAATAAGGACCAGTCATACAATCTACATTACTTAACTTGAGAAACCCTTTTCAATGGACAGACTTTACGTCTGGAGGAGCTTATTCAGCTTTTTAAATATTTAAAAAGACTTTTTCGAGCTGAAGGCAACTGGGTCAAAATTCCAGATTTGTTGTTTATTGTCTGTGACGTCTCGAACCCTTGGCTTTGGGCTATTTTAACTGCACAGTTCAATCTTCGACCTAACAAAATCTTCTTTCTTTGTCCATTCCTGTGGCACTTTGCATTCCTTGTGTGGCTCCTGCCTCATTTAGGGAGATGTGTTTTTGGAGACAACTGCCCTTTGTAGTTTTTTTTTTATGAATAGCGCAAAAGAAAATAACGGCTTAAAAACCACATAACATTTTTGCGGACATCGGTTTACTTTGTTCTTTGAAGTTTACTTTCAGGGGAGAGAAAAAATAAATATCTGAGCATCTCTGACCACAGAGAAACCACTTGAGATGTTACGAAAATTGAAAATGTCAAAACGTCAGTGTAATCAGATAACAGAGATCCTATTTAGAAGTGCACATCGTCAGTAGATTGTCTGCCAATACAGTGTGACGAGATACACGGGCAGCGCCATCCAAAATGACGAGAGTTCCCCAATTCTTAATTTTTAAAAAAAATCCTTTTGGATATCTTATGATTGATTTTATGTAAAATTGATAGTGGGCCCCTAAGACAATTTTTTTGGTTCTAAAATTTCTAATTTTTTATTCCAAAATTTATTCTATTTTTATTTATTCTGAATTTCAGGATTAGTGTTGAGCACGAATATTCGAATAGCGAATTTTAATTGCGAATATCACAACTTTGAGAATTCGTGAATATTTCGAATATAGTGATATATATTCGTAAAAACGAATATTCATCTATTTTATTTTTTTTCATCTGAACCCATTACCTGCCTGCTTCTTGCTTGTGGGCCAATATGAGAAGGCTGCAATATCGTAGTCTGTAGTGAATTAGAATATTCTTCATTATTAAAATTTTTTCTTCTTATGCGAAAAAATGCCAATGTAATATGCGCGTTAATCGAGTAAGGGCGGGTTATAGGCAACTTTCCTATTGGGTTGGCTTGCTAGAATTTGCGAATATGTAGAATATAGTGTGATATATATTCGTAAAAACAAATATTTGTTTTTTTTTTCATCTGAAGCCATTAGAGTAGTAAATGTAATGGGTTCAGATGGAAAAAAAAAGACCAATATTCGTTTTTACTCACACTATATTCTACATATTTGCGAATTCTAGCAAGCCAACCCAATAGGAAAGTTGCCTATAACCCGCCCTTACTCGATTAACGTGCATATTACATTGCCGATTTTTCGCATAAGCTAAAATTAATTGAATAATCAAGAATATTCTAATTGAGTCAGGATAAACTCAGGAAACTTCTAGCAGCTTGAAAAATGTAGCCAAAGTGACCCACACCTGTATTTCGTCTACGAATTCGCATTATGCGATTTTTAAATTGCCGATTTTTCACAATGAAGAGAATAATCTTGAATATGAATATATGATGAATATTCTACCGAATAATCACGAAATATCGAATATTGCCCCTGCCGCTCATCACTATTCAGGACGTGCAATAATGTTATTTATGTTCTCTTTGTTTTTAACTAAAAATTAATACCAGTGTCAACTGTTGCTGAGCTTCGGGAATATGTGACATGTTTTTCCCAGCTTGGTCTTGCAGAGGAGACCAGGACTGTATTGTTATATTGCATTGCATGATACTATTATACAATATTGTAGGTTAATTCATTATAATGGTTCTTATGGTTTGTCAAAATGTTGGCCGGGAAGCAGGGCCCTGGCCGCCATGATAGGTAGAGAATTAAATGGGCGTAGAAATGCTGCATTGCTCACACTGGGCAGAGCAAATTAAAATGTAAAGGAGCTGCTCTCACTACTTTTGGGGAGGAGAAGTGTTGGTCGTGGTGATGTGAGAAGTGTGGAGAGCTTCTTAAGCACCGCAGCAAATAGGAATCAAACAGCAGGTTGAGTTGCCAGGGAGCCTTTGGCACCGTTGCAGTCGGATTGCTCCATGTGGAAGACTTTGCAAAGTCTGTATAGCAGGTGGAGTTACCAAGGATCCTCCCCGCAACAGTTGCCGGCAGATTGAGTTGCCGGAGAGCCTCCAGTACAGTAACTTGAAGGTGGAGAATGGTCTCCATGCAGAAGTAGGGAGAGAGAGAGTCTGCAAAGTCTGTAAAACAGATAAAGTTGCTAAGGAGCCTCCCCGTAAGAGTTATTGAGTGAGGACCCAGGGCCAAGAGATAGTGCAGGTCTGAGGAGAGGCTGTACAGGACACATAAATGTTTCCCCTCTATCAGGTAAGAATTAAAGACTATCGAGACTAGAGCCACCACTGCTCACTTTGCTAACTATCCCATATACCCCCAGTTAAGTCATCTACACTTGTATTCAGAGAAGATTGTGGTGTTTCCCTCGGAATTAAAGACTATCGGGAGGAGAGCCACCTCTGATAACTTTGCTAACTATCCCATCTACCTCCAGTTGGGTCATCCACTCTTGTATTCAGAGAAGATTGTGGGTATCTCGCTTCAGCAATACTGCCATAACTTCGGTAAAGTTTGACTATCTGCACCCCACTTGAATTACTACGACATTATTTGCGACTCAACATGTGCACTCAGCTCGAAAATGTGGAACCCAATGAGTCCATTGAAGAACAAGCTACCAGTAGGAGATGTGCACTGGGAAACTGATATGGTTGATGAATAGCCTTCAACTTTCAGCACCTTTAAGCTTGTTTACTCTACAGATGGGAAAGTGCCACGATAACGGTATCTTGGGGTCTTGGTGCAATTCTTGGGTCCTTCACCTAACCATCAATGACTCACACATCACACCAATGAACAGTGCATTTCCAGGAGTCCTTCATAGTTCCTCACCAACCGATGTTGGAAGCAACCAGGACCGCTCCTCTTTCTCATGGCCCCGTGGCAGCAGCATGGTGGTCCTCTTTACTACATACGACCTTGTGATTGGTCTTTTCCATTGCAGTTCTCATGTCCAAAAAAAAAAAAGAAATTGAAAGTGCAAATATCCCAAAAGTAATGGAGAGCAAACTGAATGCAGCATTGACGATGCCACCGCTGTCCTCTTATAAACAGTGACTTAGAGGTTACTTAACTGTAACAATAATAATCGCTGGAGATTATCACACCAGAAATGTACTGCTGGACTATAATGGCTTTATTGTCAGGCTGCTCACTTAATCCCCTCATGGCAGCCCCACAAAGCTCCGAAGTCTTGAAAGGTTTCCTAACGACTAGTTAGCTTATTAACCGGAAAGAGGTTTAAAGAGATTTTAAATTTTTTTAGTTTTTTTGTTATGCAGTTTTTATTAAAATACATCATATTGAAGAACACAACCTCTTGTATTTGCTTCTAATAATTTTTTTTGCAGGCGGGTTTCTTAGCAATGATTATTCTAGTCAGACTATGGACTATTTTAACATGTTTGATTGGCCATGCCTACATGCATAGTAACATGCTAAACACATACATACTTACTATAACCTGAAAGGAATAGGAATTGAGCTTGCAGTGCATTACCCTAAACAGTGTACGGAGCTGTGCTCGTTCCACTGCACCATGGCTCAAATCAGCATGGTGCCAACTCCCAGCATTCACGGATGTTGGGAGTCAGAAACATGATGATCTTATATCTAAAGGAGGTCTTCTAGTACTTAGATATTGTTGGCCTATCCTCAGGACAGGTCGTCAATATCAGATTGGTGGGGCGTCTGATGCCCTGCACCCCCACGATCAGCTCTTTAGGGCACCGGAAACCATACAGTAGACGAAACCTGAAGTAGACGGTTTTGAGGTAGTGGGGTACTGCAGTTCAGCTGGACTACAGTATACTTGCACCAGAAATCCACCGGCAATGGATCCTTCAGTGAAAAGTATAGTTTTCAGTGCTGGCAGTGTCCAAAACAGCCGATCAGGGGTTGCAAGTTTCGGACCCCCAGCAATCTGATACTGATGATTTGGGGTCCATTCAGACGTCGGTAGTTCAGGGTCCGCATCTGTTCCGCAATTTTGCATAATGGGTGAAGACCCATTCATTTCACAAGGGCCACAAAAGATGCAGACAGCACACCGTGGCGGCGGGCCTGCAAAAAAGATAGATCATATCCTATTCTTGCCCGCAATAAAAATCACAAGGCCGGCCATGTGCGGTCTGCAAAATGCAAAACATACATAGCCGGTATCCGTGTTTTGCGGATCTGCACATTTGCGGACGTGTGACTGGACCCTTATCCTTAGGAAAACCCATTTCCAGGGACTTTTGAGCGAACAAAGGTTCAACCATTGCAGACCCTGATCTATTATCAACAGAGTCTCTCGCCCTGGGGGAGCCGGCAGGTCCAGATGTTCCACAAACTGCCCAATTATTTCAGTGGGAGCTGTTTGAGGAGACACCCATGCTCCTGTGAGTGCCACATCCTTCTCGCAGCCCACCAAGCACAGCGCCGTACATTTGATAGCTCCATTCACTTCTATGGGACTGAGTTGCGCCTAGGCCATGTGACTGACGAACGTGTCGTCACTGGCCTAGGGAAAGCCGCGAGAAGGCCGCGGTGCTCACAGGAGCACTGGTGCCTTCTAAAACAGCTGATCTGTGGGGGTCCTGGATGTCGCAACGCCCACCGGTCAGATACTGATGACCTATCCTGAGGATAAATCAGTTTTTAAATCTCGGAAAGCCCCTTCAAGCCGTATTCTTTGCAGTGTGATAAGACTTTAGATGAATGTTTATGAGGTCAGGAGATCAGAGATAAGGCGTCACATGAGCCGTATGACGGCAAACAGGCTGATTTTTTTAACCCGTGTAATAAAGACCAATTGACAAAATGACTTTTAGACCAAAATGAGTAAAATGCAGTAGTAAAAAAAAAAAAGATTACTCTAAAGGCATCGATAGTCTTTAAACAAGGTTTTCAGTTGTAAAAATTTGAATTTTGGCATGCAAATTTTTTTTTTTTTAATTGTGACTTTTTGTGATTTCGCTACTTTTAACAGGTTGGGTAAAGGAATGTGGTTAGTCTGGCAAGTAGGTCTGTGGCAGATGTTGCAAATTTTTTAAAAGTTGCAAAAAATGTTGCAATATCACTCCAGTTGAGGAATCGGGCAGAAACTGAATAACGTCTCCAAACAAAAGGGCAATTTTAAAATTTTCGATAGAACAACGTGCAACATTTGATACGTTTGCTACAAATTATGGCAACGCTGACTCGAGCATCGCTTGCTTCAAAACAGAAAGCCGACTGAAAGCGTGCGCATTCCTTCGTGCTGCCCCTGTTGTGCGTACCGCCCTATGCCGCAGCCCAGGCGTCTGCACCTAAGATCGATCGCAGTGCAGAAAATTCGGAAGGTTTGTCACAAAGCGAACTTCCCTCACTGGGAGTACACCGGGAGTTCACGGTGTTCTACCTACAACTCAGATTATTTTTTTTTATAAGTGGATTGTGTTCTGTAATGATCCGTTAATTTGCGCAGGAAACGTAGCAGGGAAAATATGCTGCCGCATTATCCCGAATTATAGTACAAAGAAATTAAGAAGCATTTATTGTGTTAATTCAAGTAATTATTTAACATGTAGTTTGGAGGTCGCTGCCTCTGAGATCTCGGTGCTGCTGGGTAAACCCTGTATTATGAGCATTAGGTGGCATTAGACTGTATTCTAAGCCTATGTCCACTTACTATTTCAACCAATCATAATTAAAATTCTTCTGCTCAAGACCGTATTTCATAACCGTGTAAAATATTGTCATACCGATACTATTTATATAGCGCTTACATATTCTGCAGCGCGGCACAGAGATCATCATCACCCACTGCCCCCCCATTATGGCTCACAATCTAAACTCCACTTTGGGTATGCTTTTGGAACGTGGGAGGAAACCCCCACAAAAATGAGAATATACCAACTCCATACAGATGATGCCCTTGGTTGGATCCCAGTGCTGCAAGTCATCAATTCTAGTTTCTCTTGGTAGTTTTATTTTACTACCTGTACTTTTATTATATGCCTAGGAAGAAGGGGAACTGTAGTGCTATCTCAATCTACAAATGTGCAGCAGTACAGTAAAAAAAAGAATTTTATTGCATAGAGTTACGCGTTTCGGGACCAGACCAGTCCCTTCTTTAGGTGAAACCAATATGGTCCTAAAATGCATAGCTGTATGCCTAGGAAGAAGGGGAACTGTAGTGCTTCCTCGATCCACAAATGTGCAGCAGTACAGTAAAAATAAAATTTATCGCATAGAGTTATGCGTTTCGGGACCAGACCATTCTTTTGGTGAAACCAATATGGTCCTGAAACGCATAGCTGTATGCCTAGGAAGAAAGGCAATTGTAATGCTACCTCAGTCCACAAATGTGCAGCACTACAGTAAACAGTTTTTTTTATCGCATAGAGCTACGCGTTTCGGGACCAGACCAGTCCCTTCTTTAGGTTAAACTGATATGGTCCTGAAACGCATAGCTGTATGCCTAGGAAGAAGGGGAACTGTAGTGCTTCCTCGATCCACAAATGTGCAGCAGTACAGTAAAAAGTTTGCAATAAAGGTCCAGATGGGTGTTACCAGTTGGGGGCGTGTCTCTACACAGTCTGACATCAGCATCACTGATTTGATCATACCAGATACCAGACTGTGAAGGCCCCCCCGACCCAACCTGTAACACCCATCTGGACCTATATTACAAACTGCTGACAATGCATTCATGAACTTCTAGTAGGAATAATAGTGGAATGGGGGATTCTAGATTAATATGAAAAGATGCTCCAGAATTGTTATTCCATGGGGAATGTAGGTGCTTGCTGAAACAGTCGAGTCAGGAGCGGGAACACGCCCTCTTCCCTGCATATTGGGAAGTGACTACTCTGGACGCCATAACTGGTATTCAGAGTGGTTGTCACTTTTTTATCTCCTTTCGTCTCCATAGGTGGCACACTATTAAATCTAGGAATCTTGTAAAATAGTCCTGATGGTATATTTGCAGTAATAAGTAGCACACATGCTAATTTCGAGGGTATTCTTCTACCACCTGTACCAACCCAATTTCTTCTGGACAATTTTATCCAAAAATCTCAAACAGTCAATATTTTTGCAAACACAATGGAAAACCATCATAAATCATAAAGTGATCCACGTCTATAGCTTAGAATCCAGATATGAAGACAATAATGATATACGAGCTCCTCCAGCTTCCAAATAAATCACGGAAGGGGGAAAAATGCCCCATTTTTACAGAACGTTCAGCAATTTACGGACGGCCGACAACCCTGACTGTGCCACATCCGTGACTTTATGTACTGTATAAATGTGGACTCTTCGGAGTGATAGGAAACGAGCAGAGAAGCCTACAAAGCAGTGTTTACACCCTGTGAGAACACGGCCACGGGCGCTGCACGCAGGGACTCGCGCTTGATAGGGCACAGAAGGGGATGAGGCTAGTATCGCCCACGGGATAGACACGGAAACAGAAAGGATGTGGTCTGTCAAAGAGTGTAAATTCATTTCATAGTGTTCTTATACAGGAGGCTGATAGGAAATGAGACCTAAGGGGAAATATCTGCACTTAAGAGAGAGATATCTGTCTGAGAGGCAGGGAGAAGACACCGGCTATAAATGGGAGCTCATTACCGGAGTATCACAAGACTAGGTAATTCCCAGCATTCAGTAAGACTTGATAGTTTATTCAAATTCCACCTTTAGGGCTCATTCACAAGAAGGTAAGGACTCCGTGCAGCGAACTGCAAATAGCGGTCACCGGCCCTGCGAATCACGTATTGGGGTGCGGACACATTGAATTGAATGGGTCAGCGATCTGCAAAATACGGCAACATTTTAAGACATGTCCTGTCTTTTGCGGTGTGGCAGCACAGGCTATAAAGTGTTTCCGTGGGCTTTCGATACGTACCTTCGCTTCGCAAAACATGGGACATGTCCTATCTTTTGCTGTTCATTGCACTTTGTAGGGGGTTATAGGCTTGCTTACTTGTTTTCTTTACCCTCCCATAGACTGTAATGGAGGGTGCCACCAGCCTCGGACTGAAGTTCCTTGGGCCCACCAGAGGAAATGATTCTGAGGGCCCACCCTCTGTCTATATAGGACCTCAAGAATCCAGTTTTATTAGGGGTCCATTATTGTCAGTGCTTGGGCCCACCTGAGGATCCTCTGCCACTCTAGCGGGCCATTCCGACCCTGGGTGCCACGCTGGCTGATTCTTCCCTGTTTCTTCTTTTCATTATAGCCAGGGTCTAAGATGGACTCAACAGTGGACTCTCAAAGGCAGGGGTGCACCACCAATGAGGCCCGTTGAGGCAGCACCAGCTAAGGACAAGAGGGGGGCAGCGGAAGGGCCATGGGCAATGAGCGTTTTCATTGTGGCAAAGGGTTTAGGTTAATAAATTGGCATTGGGGGGAGGTGGGGGGGGGGTGCGCAGAAAGGTTAGGTGCACACCTATCAAACATTGTCCTAAACTGGCAAAGTTTATGAAGGGGCAGTCACAGACAGGGCCGGACTGGCCTACCGGGATACCGGGAAAAGTCCCGGTAGGCCGGTACCCTGACTGCCGCACGACTATAATAGGGGCAGGAGACGAAGCTTTGGCGCAGCACGGCAGTGCATGGCAGAGATCGGCGGACTAAAAAGTACTGCATGTCCGACTCTATAGTCCAATGATCTCTGCCGTGCTGTGCCATAGCTCCATCCCCTGCCCCTATTATAGTCAATGGGGACAGAGAGACAGCACGGCAGTGCACAGGTACTTGCGGCATGGTGGACCCGGCGGGTGAACAGCCCGGATAGGCCGGATAGCCATGCCGCAGGTGTGAAAGTACCCCCATAACAGTGTGTCATCCGCAGATCCCCCATAACAGTGCGTCATCCACAGATCCCCATAACAGCGTCATCCACAGATCCCCCATAACAGTGTGTCCTCCACAGATCCCCCATAACAGTGTCATCCGCAGATCCCCCATAACAGTGCGTCATCCACAGATCCCCCATAACAGTGACATCCACAGATCACCAATAACAGTGTGTCCTCCACAGATCCCCCATAACAGTGTCATCCACAGATCCCCATAACAGTGTCATCCGCAGATCCCCCATAACAGTGTCATTCGCAGATCCCCCATAAAAGTGTCGTCCGCAGATCCCCCATAACAGTGTCATCCACAGATGCCCCATAACAGTGTCATCCACAGATGCCCCATAACAATGCGTCATCCACAGATTCCCCATAACAGTGTCATCCGCAGATCCCCCATAACAGTGCCATCCATAGATCCCCCATAAAAGTGCCATCCACAAATCACCCATAACAGTGTGTCATCCACAGATCCCCCAAAACAGTGCGTCCTCCACAGATCCCCCATAACAGTGTCATCCGCAGATCCCCCATAACAGTGCGTCATCCACAGATCCCCCATAACAGTGACATCCACAGATCACCAATAACAGTGTGTCCTCCACAGATCCCCCATAACAGTGTCATCCACAGATCCCCATAACAGTGTCATCCGCAGATCCCCCATAACAGTGTCATCCGCAGATCCCCCATAAAAGTGTTGTCCGCAGATCCCCCATAACAGTGTCATCCACAGATGCCCCATAACAGTGTCATCCACAGATGCCCCATAACAATGCGTCATCCACAGATTCCCCCATAACAGTGTCATCCGCAGATCCCCCATAACAGTGCCATCCATAGATCCCCCATAAAAGTGCCATCCACAAATCCCCCATAACAGTGTGTCATCCACAGATCCCCCAAAACAGTGCGTCCTCCACAGATCCACCATAACAGTGTCATCCGCAGATCCCCCATAACAGTGTGTCATCCACAAATCCCCCATATCATTGTGAAATCCACAGGTCCCCCATTACAGTGTCATCCACAGATCTCCATAACAGTGTCATCCACAGATCCCCCATAACAGTGTCATCCACAGATCCCCCATAACAGTGTCATCTACAGATCCCCCATAACAGTGTCATCCGCACTCTACTGTAGTGTTTCCCTACCAGGATACCTCCAGCTGTTGCAAAACTACATCTCCTAGCATGCCCTGACAGCCAAACGCTGTCTGGGCATGCTGAGAGTTGTAGTTTTGCAACGGCTGTAGGCATCCTGTTTGGGAAAAGTTGGTCTACTATAATAATATGAACAATAGGGGTTCTAAAAAAGAGCTATAGTGGGGCAAAGTTTATATTCGTGTTTACACACGTGTTTTAAAATACACGAGTTTTATAAACAAGTAAATAACGACGCAGTGCTGTGGGGCTGGTATGCAACTTTTTCCAGGGCTGGTTTTTTATCCCCAGTCCGGCCCTGGTCACAGAAAGTGGAGACTTTTTTCATGTTCTCAGCCAAGATTTGCAGGAATTGTGCCACCTCATGGAAGAGAACAGCGATTACACGGCACCATGGTGTGAAGTGAATATTTGCACCATTCCGTCATAATAGAAGGACTCCCTTGGATAACGGAAACGGGACGGATCTGTTATGCAGGCCGTAGACTTCTATTATGACGGAATGAATGGATGCCTCTTAAGGCATTCCGTTATGCATTCCGTTATAGAATTGCGTTATGGTCCGTGGTAATAGAATCCATAACGCAATTCTCCTTTTACCAGTAAATGAAGAGTGAACCAATTTCAAAATCTGAAATTCACTCATCTCTAGTGGTAGCACTACCACAGAACGAAGTGCATCCGCAGACCAGAGGCAAGACCCAGAGGGCAGAGAGCCAGTGAGTCCCCTTCTTCACAGAACCCCTGTTGATGGGGATAAACTGGGCCGAGGGCTCACTGGTCGCAACTCCAGAAAAGTCTCGGTACACTTGGCCGCTACCTGCAGGAACCACGCAGGTGCAAGCACCAGCGGAACAGACAACAGAACTGGACCCCAAGCAAACACAGGGCATGGAACAGACAACAAGACAAACGGGAACCAGCAAAGAAGCAGATGTCTGGACCCCTTGCAGAATGGAAGCCTGGCGGTCACAGGCAGAGCTGCACACAGACTAGAGATCCCCCTCCGGAGAACCCAGGAGCCTTCTCACGAAGGCAGGACAAACACAGGAACAGAAGCAGAAGGCACTGCAGGACAGACAAGGAACAGACTAGATCAGAAGCAGGAGGCACTGCCAGGCTGGACATGGAACAGGCAGGATCGGAAGCAGTTTAGCACTGCCAGGCTGGACATGGAACAGGCAGGATCGGAAGCAGTTTAGCACTGCCAAGCTATCAGACGCAGTTAGAGCACTGCTAGGCTAAACATGGAACAGAGTGGATCCAGACAGAACAGGTACAGAAGATAAGGCAAGGCATGGACAAGGATAACAACATCAACATGATCACAGGACAGGTACAGAACATCAGACAAGGCAACAACAACAACAATGCATTACCAGGCGACACCACAAACAAGGGCAGACAGCAAAACCCCCTGGGCGAGCCGCAAGATGCTACACCCAGCAAGACGCAAGAAACTGACCCCCTGCCCCACAGCTCACAGGTAGAAATAGCTGCATAACAAGGGCACCTGATAAGACACACTCAGTTAACCCCACCAGAACCATAGAGCAAACGATAGAGGCCACAGTTCACACACAAACCGCAGCCAGCATGCAGTACCAAGCAACCATCATACACAGGTGTCAGCCTGCAGCCAGTACACGAGAGGGCATGCAGCCAGCCTACACGGGCACAACTGTCACAGTGAACCGCACCGTGACAAGCAGTTTGGACAAGCCACCTAAGATGCCTACCGGTTGGTCCACAGTATAACTGTTATGGCTTGTGACATTGGATATCTTTCCGTCAAGTGGGTTCCTGCTTTAGACAATTTATTAGGAAGTCCTGAGTTGATAGAGGGTTCCCTTGACCCTGCTGGAGCAGAGATCAGCTACAAAGTCCACTTGTCTCTGGAGGACCTGGCACATAGCTATATGCATCTCACATTCGATTCATGTAATGCTTCTTTTGCCCAGTGGTGGGGCTGTAGGCAAATTGAGCACTTACCGCTTTGTTCCCTCACAGATTGCAGCTGGATACCCTGTGATTGGCTTATGATGGGGGGAACCTCCTAAAAAGGACTTCCAAGGTAGACAACCCATTAAGGTGGTTTCTCCCTACATTTTAGTTGTATTTATTGCCTGTCACTTCTGAACCTCGAGCTTCATTCTACATGATGGCTGTCCAGAAAAGTCACCACTTTCAAATTTTGTGTTGGCTTGAAGACATTTTCTTATGTCATGATAAAGCTCACTTTTTCAGCCTATGACTTGTTAAAGCAGTTGTCTCACACAAAAAATTCTACAGTTTTCAAACCAGCACCTGGATCTGAATACTTTTGTAATTGCCTGTAATTAAAAATGTAGTACAGCCAGTGAGTTATTTAATAAGCTGTATCTGTATAGCGCCACCTGCTGTTTGCTCTTTTTCTTATTTCCTTGTCCGGCTCACTGAGATGGTCGCACATGCTCAGTGTCATCCTTCAACTGAGCTGTGATCTGGTGAGAGCTGCAGCAGAAAGGACAGGCCCCCTGAGCTGCAGCAGAAAGGACACTCCCCTTGAGCTGCCAGCTTGATATAGATCTAGCAGAGCAATGATTATGGAGATCTCTGGATCCATGTGAGGTACAGGGCGGGTTCTAGCTTTGTTAGAGATTGCCATGTACTATATGATGTCTTTTCATTTTTTACATTACTCATGGGTTAACCCCTTCCCGAGCAGTTGGGCCCCTACTAAGTGTGCATGTGTTCTTAGTGGGGAGAGGTCAATAAGTATTTTTAGTCGCCACTCTCGTGACTGATCTATAGAGTAACTAAGATACTACAAGTATTGTTTCCTGATACGGTAGAGGAATGATGGCGGTCAGTGTGGACTATCGTCAGTTATTTATCATTGCGTGAACTTAAGAATGTGTCCATTATGTGCCCCCTACGGAGCCCTGAGGGAATCTCAAGGGGTTTAAGAAAACAATATGCTTATTTTGTCATGTCGGTCAAGAAATAT
This sequence comes from Bufotes viridis, assembly GCA_033119425.1. Classification (NCBI taxonomy): domain Eukaryota; kingdom Metazoa; phylum Chordata; class Amphibia; order Anura; family Bufonidae; genus Bufotes; species Bufotes viridis. Next base: position 18,981,515 of record CM065596.1, on the reverse strand, counting down.
TCTGCCATCTGAACACAGCACTTTTAATCGTTTTAACCTTTTTGGTTAAAAGGACCGGTCCTGTTGTGCAGGACTTTACATAAGGGACAGTGTAGTACGCCTGACCTTTACTTAGGGCCATAGGGCTGGATAGGTCATCAATGTCTGATTTATGGGAGTCCGCCACCCGGCACCCCCGCCGATCAGCGGTCTGAATACGCCGCGGCTCTCTGATAAGTGCTGCAACCTCTACTTCGGCCAGTGACATCACATCATGTAGATTAGGTGAAGCTAAGACCCAAAATAATTGAATAGGTCTGGGCTGCAATACCAAGCTCAGCCACTATACAATGTACAGCGCTGTGCTTGGTGAGCGGTAAACAGCTGATCGACGGGGGTGGCAGGTGTCGGACCTCTACCAATCAGACATTGATGACCTATCCTGAGGTCATCAGAAGGCCAGTCACCCCTTCTTTTTTGTCTTAAGAAATAATTATGCTGTCCATGAAATAACGATTATAGAATTCTTCTGCCATTCCTCTGTTATTCCTCCTAGAAATGTACAAATTCAACTGGGGGTTACCCATTAGGGGTGTCTCCTGTCTCTATACACTCTGACCTCTTTAACAGGGAGAATGATGACACCCAGTTGTCAGTTTATTCATAAATGTATAGGAGGTAAAGGGAAGGTGTTTTATAGTGTTTTACTAATTAAAACCTCATAGTGAAACATATTCCATTTTAAAGTGTTGGACATGTCACCCATGGCTGATAGGTGTGGGTCCCGCCTAGGACATGTCACCCATGGCTGATAGGTGTGGGTCCCGCCTAGGACATGCCACCCATGTCTGATAGGTGTGGGTCCCACCTAGGACATGCCACCCATGTCTGATAGGTATGGGTCCCGCCTAGGACATGCCACCCATGTCTCATAGGTGTGGGTCCCACCTAGGACATGCCACCCATGTCTGATAGGTGTGGGTCCCACCTAGGACATGCCACCCATGTCTGATAGGTGTGGGTCCCACCTAGGACATGCCACCCATGTCTGATAGGTGTGGGTCCCACCTAGGACATGCCACCCATGTCTGATAGGTGTGGGTCCCACCTAGGACATGCCACCCATGTCTGGTAGGTGTGGGTCCCACCTAGGACATGCCACCCATGTTTGCTAGGGGTGGGTCCCACCTAGAACATGCCACCTATGTTTGATAGGTGTGGGTCCCACCTAGGACATGCCATCCATGGCTGATAGGTATGGGTCCCACCTCTTGAAGCCCACAAATTAACGAAGCGCGGATGACGGCTGTTTTCGGAAGTCACATAGAAATGAATGGAAAGCGCACTGCGCAAGTTCAGCTGCCGCTCCCTTCACTTCTATTTGGCTGATGTAATAGCCGAACCAGCACGGGGGTATTTTTGGCACTCCAATAGAAATGAATGGAGGTTAGCCGCGAATGTGGTCTCCTTCACTTTGCGGACTCCATTGCAGAGATAAGTGCGGGTCCCAGAGGTGGGACTCGCAACTATCAGACATTGGGGTCATATCCTAGTTATATGCCACCAGTGTTTGAGATGACACGACCCCTTTACCGAATCTGCTTTTATTTTCTGATTGAAGATGGTTTCGTCCTATTTCGTGTACATGGTAATGGGGGCGGCCATCTTGCCAGTTAACACTATTTAGACATCGGCTCTACACATGGACCATCGGCCCAATAGATGGGAGATGTTCATTGACTTTTATGGGAGAGCGTTGTGGGCATGCTTTGTGACCTGTGCAGGGGTCATTGTGCAGGGAGGGGGTAGAAAAGCTGTCACTATCTCTTATTGTGAATAGTGGATCCCGTGGTATCTATACATGGTTGTTACCTGTTATTGTAACTCAACCTGTGATGACTGCTGAGAAGTGATGTCTGCAGAACAGGACGTGTCGGCCTATTATGAGGATTAGCGGGCAGAATGAATACTGTTCAGGATTTTTTGTAAAAATAGATAGCAACATGGAAAATTTTAAAATTTTTATTTCATATTGGCTCTTGTGCAATACATTTGTTTTTCTCCCAGCAGAGACGAGATTATGTTCGTACTGCCTTGCCCTGTCAATACAGGATGTAACTCAGGATCAGTACAGGATAAGTAATGTAAGTACACAGTGACTCTGCCAGCAGAATAGTGAGTGCAGCTCTGGAGTATAATGCAGGATATAACTCAGGATCAGTACAGGATAAGTAATGTATGTACACAGTGACTGCACCAGCAGAATTGTGAGTGCAGCTCTGGGGTATAATACAGGATGTACCTCAGGATCAGTACAGGATAAGTAATGTAATGTATGTACACAGTGACTCTACCAGCAGAATACTGAGTGCAGCTCTGGAGTATAATACAGGATGTAACTCAGGATAAGTAATGTAATGTATGTACACAGTGACTGCACCAGCAGAATAGTGAGTGCAGCTCTGGAGTATAATACAGGATGTAAGTCAGGATCAGTACAGGATAAGTAATGTAATGTATGTATACAGTGACTCCACCAGCAGAATAGTGAGTGCAGCTCTGGAGTATAATACAGGATGTAACTCAGGATCAGTACAGGATATGTAATGTATGTACACAGTGACTCCACCAGCAGAATAGTGAGTGCAGCTGTGGAGTAGAATACAGGATGTAACTCAGGATCAGTACAGGATATGTAATGTATGTACACAGTGACTCCACCAGCAGAATAGTGATTGCAGCTCTGGAGTATAATACAGGATGTAACTCAGGATCAGTACAGGATAAGTAATGTACAGAGTTAGGCCTCGTGCACACGACCGTCTGTATTTTGCAGTTTACAGACCTGCAAAATATGAATACCAGTTATGTTGCGTCTGTATTTTGTTGTGACAAGTATAAGACATGTTCTAACTTTATATGGAACGGACATATGAATGCGGAAAGCAGATGGATCATCCGTGTGTTTTCCGCATCTGTATGGCCGTTCCACAAAAAGATAGAATTTGTTCGTTATGGACCACGGACCTATTGAAGTCAATTGTTCTGCCGATAAAAATATGGATGGCACACGGACTGCATTCTTATTTTGCAGATCCGCGATTTGCATGTAGACTGTTTCTAAACTGTAAACCGGTGTTCTGATGTGGTCAGAGACCCTTTAAGATCCCCTCATCCGTAGCCATCTTCATTTATTCCGTAGGCAGATATCTTCGCTGTGGGGGATGTGCATTGTTTGACTAAAAAATAAATGTTAACATATTTTAAACTTTGCTTTCAAATCCCATGATATTGCAATCTTTGACAAAACAAAACGTTCCATTCAGCCGGGAGAAGGGCCTGGAAAAATAACTTATTTTTAAGTGATAAACTCCAAGACCTGCAGCAATTCAGACAGAACAAATGTCTATTCTGTCCCCGAGCCGCATGAACGTCCTCTGTAAATCTGTGGTATGCTCATCCCCCAGCCCCATCCTCCAACATCATAAACCTATTTGTGGATTGGGGACTTAATGATTGTGAGAATTTAGACCTTGTTTTAGGGGATTCAGCCCACAGGTCCCTCTACGTCTCATCCAGTAGAAGTTTCCATGCCCAACACATGTAGGGAAATAAGACGCAGGTTTTAGAGGAGAATAGGAAAAAAACAATTTTTCATTAGACCTCAGGTCAGACCCCAATGTTAATAAGACCCCAGTATGACCTCAGATCAGACCCCAATGTGAATGACCCGCATTCAGAGCAAAATAAATAAACCCCCCCCATTCAGACCCCATGTCTCATATCACAAGCCCCCATGCCTCATATCATCAGCCCCAGCCTCATATCATCAGCCCCCAGCCACATATTATCAGCCCCCAGCCTCATATCACCAGCCCCCATGCCTCATATAATCAGCCCCAGCCTCATATAATCAGTCCCCAGCCTCATAAAATCAGCCCCCAGCCATATATAATCAGCCCCCAGCCTCATATAATCAGCCCCAGCCTCATATTATCAGCCCCCAGCCTCATATTATCAGCCCCCAGCCTCATATTATCAGCCCCCAGGCTCATATCATCAGCCCCCAGCCTCATATCATCAGCCCCCAGCCTCATATTATCAGCCCCCAGCCTCATATAATCAGCCCCAGCCTCATATAATCAGCCCCCAGCCTCATATTATCAGCCACCAGCCTCATATTATCAGCCCCCAGCCTCATATCATCAGCCCCCAGCCTCATATCATCAGCCCCCAGCCTCATATCATCAGCCCCCAGCCTCATATCATCAGCCCCCAGCCTCATATCATCAGCCCCCAGCCTCATATCATCAGCCCCCAGCCTCATATCATCAGCCCCCAGCCTCATATCATCAGCCCCCAGCCTCATATTATCAGCCCCCAGCCTCATATCATCAGCCCCCAGCCTCATATCATCAGCCCCCAACCTCATATTATCAGCCCCCAACCTCATATTATCAGCCCCCAGCCTCATATTATCAGCCCCCAGCCTCATATTATCAGCCCATTTATCCAGCAGTGGTTGTAATCCATGGAAGGGCAATTCTGGCTCCCTAGAAGGGTACCACCTCCCCCTATAATGCCCATGTCTTTTAATAGGGCATATGGAAATAAGTTTTGAGATGGGAAAACCTCTTTTATCCTGTAATTAAGGTTACTTTCACATCCACGGCACGGAGATCCCTGCCAGACCCCATTATTACTTAATGGGTCCGGCGGGCATTTTGTTTTCATCCGGCAAAGACGGATCCGTAGAACTCTGGCAGGCTGTTCTGTGCCGGAACAACATGCCAGAATTCATGCTATTTTGCATATTCCGCCAACAGCTATCTCTGCCGACCCCCACATGCACATGCACCCTCGTTTCGGTCAAGCCTGCATGTGTTCCGAAAGGGGGGGGGGATGTAAATCGCTGCCAGAAACCTCTGATGGTGACTAATCTTCCTTATGAACAAAAGGATAATCCTCTAGTGTTGGGAGAGACGTGAGACCACCATACACATGAAATCATCCACCATGTGGACAGCGCACTTCTTGTGTTTGGGCATGTACTGTATTTCAGTGTTTTGTGTTTTTGGGTATGGATTGTTTATGTTGTTTTTTAGAACATATATATTTTTTTTATTATATATTTTTATTGCTTTGTTTGGTACACCTTTTAGTTTTTTTTTTGTTTGTATTTAGATATATATTTTTGGATATGTATTTTGTAGGGTATGTGTGGTATTTTTTGTTTTGTTTTTTGGGACACATATTTTGGATGGCATTTATTGTAATATTTTTTTGGGGAGGGTCATATATTTTGGGAAGTATATATTGCAATTTTTTGTTTTATAGTTTTTTGTCCATGTACAGGGTTTTGTATTTCAGTATGTATTTTTTATTTGTCATGTAGAGTTTTGTTTAACACCCGGGGGAGAAAAAATTCCTCCCATATTGTTTCATTGCACACGTGTTTTGTTTTGGGGGGCACGTATTGACTGCATTGTTTTGCTGGGTACTTTTTGGGAGGGGACACATTGTTTTGCTGGACACTTATCAGGTTTTATGTCCAGTTTTGATTGCGGGCATAACTTACTGTTATAAAACAGGTTTGGATCGGATTCCTTTCTGCTACTAACGTTCCTGTTACGGATATTGGACATGGCATTCAGTAAGGAGTGTAAAACAAATCTTATTTGGCAGCCCCATTACTGACTGGTTGGTAACACAAACTGGGGCATTGTGTAAAGCAAATATGCACGAATAACTGTAAACTCTAGAATTAGTTCTAGCATTGACCATGTAAAGCATCTAATCAAAGTCTACAAGGTGCTTTCCAGACTACAGATGTTTTGATGTGATGGTAAATCCTTCTATTACGAGAGGAACTGGTGTGGACATTATTGTTCTTTCAGAAGACAGTTCATCAGTTCTGATAATAAAAAAGCCTGCAAAGCTTGCTGTGGGGGCTGTTACTATAGGATATTTCTGGTAGACGTTGCCTTTAAATTCTGTTGAGGTCTACTTTCCATTTGGTTAGGTGCAGTACCACTTTTCACCACAGTCTTAGCCAGCTCTTTCCAGAGACACCCATGCAACAGCGCCCCCAGCTTGACTGTAGTAGAAATCTACTCTAGATACTGAAATGTGCTAACTTTGGTAAGCCCCATGGATTAGTCAGCAAGAATTGCACTGGTTTAGTCTCAGATTGAAGCCGGCCTGGTTATTGTCTGGTCACCACAGGTCTGGTCCGTGAATCATCTGTTATTGCCAGGGGATCTGGGGCTTACTATTCGTTCCTCCTGCAGTTAAGTTGGCAAAGGTCCCAATTTTCATGGGGCAGTCTTATTAGCATATGTTAACATTGGTGAATTAATACACGTAAGTAAACATATAATAGAACATTTTCCTCCAAGCCTGGCTTCATATCTCTCGGCAGGATCTACATGTCTCTGTTTCCCTTCACTCTTTTCTTCTCCACTGCCTGATTATAAAGAGGCTGTTTGTTTTTGACAGACCCTTGTCTAATGCCCCTTCAAAGTTTGTTGACCTAAGGAAGGGGGAGAAGGTCGAGGACATTTGAGACACTAAAGCCAAGGTTGACCTCCAGACATGGCTCCGGACTGGTTGACTATAACAGCCAAAAGGGTGAGCATAGACTGTGGAGAGGGGCTCAAGCTCAAGTTGACCCCCTTCCTAATTGTTACGGTTTAAGCTACTTTCACACTCTTGTTTGGTGCGGATCCGTCATGTATCTGCACAAACGCATCCGTTCAGATAATGCAACTGCATGCATCCATTCAGAACGGATCCGTTTGTATTACCTTTAACATAGCCAAAACGGATCTATCTTGAACACCATTGAAAGTCAATGGGGGAAAAATCCGTTTTCTATTGTGCCAGTGAAAAAGGATCCGTCCCTATTGACTTACATTGTGTGTCAGGACGGATCCGTTTGGCTTAGTTTTGTCAGACGGACACCAAAACGCTGCAAGCAGCCTCAAAGGCGGAATGGAGGCGGAACGGAGGCAAACTGATGCATTCTGAGCGGATCCTTTTCCATTCAGAATGCATTAGGGCAAAAATGATCTGTTTTGGACTGCTTCTGAGAACCCTGAACGGATCTCACAAACGGAAAGCCAAAACGCACGTGTGAAAGTAGCCTAACAAAGGAGACAAAAACATTTTTGCTGTGCGGTGAGATGTGGTGGCATGAACCAGTTCTTGGAGAACTTCCTCTGGCATCTCCACCTTAGATCAACTACCTGGTCAACTACAAGACTATAAGGTAAGGTTTTTGAGATATGTAGTCATGGGCGGACTGTGAAATGAAAGTGGCCCTGGAAAAAAGTCCAAAAGTGTCCAAATGTTGTAGGTAGGTCCAGATTGGTAGAAGGTGGGGCAACACAAGTAGGCAGGCCAGTGCAACACAAAATACCACCCCCGCAGAACCAAATCCCACCGGGCAGCACATAATACTGCCGGCCTCACCACAGTATTCAGGAGGGCACTTGTGGCTGTTGGCCAGGTGTATAAGTACCTGATGCTCCTAGCATTCATTAATGCTAAGAGCATCAGATCTTAGGCGGCCACCTGGGCATCGGTCCACCGATAAATTTCCCCAAAGGGTCGACGGCCAGTCCACCCCTGTATGTAGTTGACCTCTTAAGTTTTTGTTATGCTATAACCCAATTTCATACATGTTGTAGCTATGTAGAGTCAGCATTAGAGACAATACAAAAGTTCCCCAATGTCATTGCCATGGTTTGTATTTAGGATCTCAGGTGGGACTCGGATGCATTTTAGAATTGGCCATTATAGACATTATATCAATTATGGAGGTCTTCTGCTTGCACCTGAAGGTGGGACCAGGATTCATTTCAAGAGTGGTCATTTCTGACACCCAGTAACTTATGGGGGTCTTCTGCTAAGTCCTGTGTGATTGAAGGAAAAGAGCAATCCCTCTAGACATACCGGAAAATGAACCCAGATAGCTTATAAGTTTAAAACAGGCCAAAAACATTAGATGAAGGTCATCAGAAATGGATGTTTTATCCAATTTTGGCTACAGGTACGACTATAGAATGTACAACTGGGTCCTGGTGGTGTATAAGAAGACATCATCATTATAAAGGGCACATGGTAGGTGAAGGCCCCGTTGTAGATTTTTACATAGGAGCTTCAGGTTATGTCTCTGTTCACAATGGTCGCCTATCATCCAGTGTTTGCTGAAGGTTATATATCATGTTGTTTTTGGTTGGATCATTCAGTCTTAACATAATGTATATGAGCATTAGTTCCACCCCACCCGCTTTCCAAGTTGCTACCAAGGGGCTATCCCTCAACCCATGAAGCAGCGTGAATTGTTCTTCCCGGAGACCCTGAGTTAGGATGCTGTATGATCCAACCTTTCACGTGAAGATGCAAAACGTGGAGCCATCTTTTTTTTTTGTATGGAAGGGAGATATACATGTGTGGAGGAGACTCGTGCGTAGCAGTTTTAATGCAAAGTCTCCTTTTTGAAAAATATAAAAAAAAAATGGAAAAAAAAAATAAAGAACACACAACTTTTTAACCTTCTGTATTAGAAGGCCTACCATTGTTTATCAGTAGGACTGGAACAAAAGATGAATAGATGGAACGCCTGGAGCGTTTTGTCAATTTGACTTTGATAACACGGCCCCTTAAAGAGATCCTTTTATGTTTATGAAAAAGCATGACGTCAAAGTCGTTAAAAAAAAATAGTATCTAAATAAATGGCTACACTTGCGTTGCCTCCAAAAAGCCTCTTGTATGAAGCGTTTGTTTCTTTACACGCGTAACTAATTAGCTTAGCTTATTATAAGCCCTGGACTCCAGTAATGAAGTTTCTTTAGCACACTTTCAAAAAAAACTTGTTTGTGGTGGTTGTGTAAGGCTGCTCGAGAGTCAGTAATCGCCAAAATTTAAGGATTTAGGTTAAAGCTCATAGTAATATGCTGGAAATGCTGGACTATAACCACTACCAGGTGAGATTCTGCTGTCTTTATCTTTGTTTTTGCTTTATATTTGACGTAGGTGTTTGTATTACCTTTTATAGTTTATTATGATGCTTTGTGTGTTGTTACATGCACAGATGTAGCAGAGCTGAATTTAGTCTTGGACTATTTCTGTGACTCTTGCAGTCTTATATAAGAGCACAGGTAGCAGATACCTGTTATCACAGAGATTTCATGATTTGTCCTAAATGCCACAAGTTGGCACTTCCGAATTGTAGCGGAACTAAGTTTCTCTTGGCTTTGGCATCATATAGCGTCTCTACAGGTAAAGCTAGTGAGTAGCGAAGGTGAATGACAAATTCAACTCTGCTGCATTTGCATAGCACAGTTTCTTTCTTTTTACGTTTCGAGGCTTCATATGTGGTTTAAACAAAGCATGGTTCTTTAAATTCTGATGAAAATGTATAGATTATTTTTTCTTTTTTATAATTACATTCTCTAAAAAGGAATATTAATGTTCCTCTTTAGCGGTAATGCCATAATGAAGACATTAACTTTTTTGCTATATTTTCTTATATAATTATTTTTGTATATGTTTTGCTAGTTGTCTCGTTACATTTTTTTTTAAATCGGCTTCTGACCCATGCAGATATTTTTGTACTTTGTGATTTGTAAATTCTAGGCTATTTTTGGACTAAAAAATAAATAAATAAACAAAACAACAAATTGATACAAAAATGTTTTCATTGTATTTATGTATTTGTTTTTTGTATTACAATATCTGCTATAAATTTGGTTTGCTTTTCAGTATATTATTCTATCCAAACAGTAACAGCTCCTTCACTTTTGATGTCTTTATTTCCAACCTCCCCTCGGCACTGTTTCCACCCATATTTATTTTTCCGTTCCTTTGGCAGTGGCCATTTTTGCAAATATTGTTTGCCGCTGTTGCTGTAGCTGCGGTGCTTCATGACAAAGTACAATAGTTGGTATCTCCCACATGATCTCTAGAAAGCTTCAATTGTAGGTTTTGAAACATCTTTCAAGCCAAAGCCAGAAGACGGACACTTCTCTCCTTTGTATTCACTCCTGTTTGGCTCAAAAAGTTGCATCAAAACTGAATGTTAATCAGGACTTACTGTAATCGGATTTGGGCTTTTTACCTTTAAATTTAAAGTCTCCCGTGTGCGATGTGCATCATTAAATGTCTAAAAGTTATGACGGCTGCAGATCCGTTTAGTAATGCGACAGTTCAGGGTTGGGGCACGTACTGCATGTTTCTTTTGCCTTTTTTTAAGATGTTGGGTGGTAACCCCTGTGGGAGTTGTGGCCATATTGGCTCTCACTTGCTTTTCCTAAACACAGAAATAACTGGGAAAAACTGTTCTGTAGAATTTTCTTTTCAAAAACTTGACAGAAGAAAACAAATACATACAAATACATTTTCTTCTTGACATTTTTTTGAACTAGAGCGCAAGTAATCATGACTAAGGTTTAATACTATTCTTCAGGGCTCATGCACACGTACATATTTTGTTTCCGTCTCTGTTCCGTTTTTTTGTTCCTGCCCATATGTGGAACCATTCACTTCAATGGGTCTGCAAAAAAACAGAGAGTATACTCTGTGTGCATTCCGTGTGCGTATGCCCGTATGTCCGTTCTGCAAAAACAATAGAACGTGTCCTATTCTTGTCCATTTTGCGGACAAGGAGAGGCATTGTTCCAATGGATCCCCCCCCCCAAAAAAAAACAAAAAACGGATGCAACACAGACGTAATAGGATTGTCATCTGTTTTTTCTTTGCGGATCTGTGTTTTGCAGACCACAAATTGCATACATACATTTTACCCTAGGGGTGAAAAAAAAGCATAAAAAAATCAAATAAAAAAATGATCCTTTTCTCATGATGGACTTCATAGCTTCTCAGCTTTAGAAATAGGTAAGAAAAGCTGCTCATGATCAAGCAGGCAAAGAGAGGAGGACCTCCTGTTTTTGCCAAGACATGCATCTTCTTGGTACTTCTATTCCATGTTGTTCTGACATGGTTTTTTTCTTGGGGTATTTTTATTCCACCATCCTCCAGAAACATACTGAGATAGAGGAGCCAAGTAGTCTAAAGGCATTGTGAAATTCAACTATTACCTGCTTGCAATGTTCTCCACCCTTTGGCTCTCTAACGCTTTCAAAACTACAGCTCCCAGCATCCTGCCTGCATCCGATAGGAGTCCAAGCATTCATCTTATTTGTATTTTTCAGGTGCAGACTCACCTTGAAAACCCGACAAAATATCACATCCAACAAGCACAAAAGCAGCAGGTGCAGCAGTACTTAACTACAGCCAAACATCCCAGCAAAGCACTAAGCCTGCCCTGTCCCAACCAGCCTGGGGACCACATGATGCCACCCGGTCCAGGGAACAGTGCGCCTAACAGCCCCATGGCTATGCTGACGCTAAGTACAACCTGCGAGAAAGAGGTGAGTACAACTCCCATCATACAGGTTTAAAAAATCTCATTATTTTTCTCATGTTCCTTATTTTTTTTTCTGCTTTTTCATTGTTTTCTTCCTCCTTCTTCCTTTTCTTCATTTTATTCTTTGCTTTGCTTTTCACCTTCTTTCTCCTTCTATTATTATTTCTTTGTGTTTTCTTCTTATACTTTTTTTCTATTTTTTTTTCTTTATGTATTATTTATTCTTTCTCCCTTTATTGTTTTATTTTCATCAGATTTTTAATACTTTTTTTCCATCTTCTTTCACCTTCATTTTTTAAAATTATTTCTTTCTTTTTGTTCTTTTCTTTTTCTGCAGTCTTCTTTATCCTTTATTTACCTATTCTACTTCCTCGTTCTCTTCCTTCTTTTCAATTCTTTTACTACTTTCTCTTCTTTCTTGTTTTATTTTTCCTTCCTTTACTTAATTCTATCGTCTTATTTTTTTTACTTATCTTTTGTCACCTCCTTTTCTATTACTTTTCTCCGTATTCTCCATTTTTTCTCCTCTTGTTTGTTTTTTCTTTCTCCCTCATTTATCTTTACTCCTTCCTCATTCTTTTCATTTACCAATTCCTTCTCTTTTGTTTTATTTCCTTTACTTCTTTTAACCTTTCGTCTTTCTTATTCTTTCCTTCTCCTTTCTTTTTTTTCTCCTTCTATCTCATCTCTTTCTTCCTTTTATGTTTCCTCTTTTTTTCCCCTTATTTTTCTTCTTTCTCGTATTTGTCCTTTTCTTTCTCCTTTTTCACCTTCTTTTCTCCTTTTTAACCCTTCACACTATTGCTACAGTAACATATAAAATATGGTATTTTTAGGGAAACTGTCATATAATTCTACCATAATACTGAAGTGGTCCCCTTTTAGACTGGGAAGCTCTGTCTCTACTGTTGGTAAAGCCAAAGTTGTGAGATTTTCTCTATATGTAAATAAAAGGACATCTTATGCTGATCTTGTAAGAGGTCGGTCGTTTGCGTACATGGCCGTGAAGTTTGGAGGTCCATATTATTGCATTAATAATCTCCTTATACAGTATTCTGATGCCTTTTACATGCTCTTGAGGTCACGGCGCTTTGGACGTCTTTCCATAACCTATATGTTATCTCATTTACATGTTAAATAGAAACCCTGGAATTGAGAAAACTTTACTTTGTGTAACTCCTCAAGGTGTTAATTCCAAAAATAGAATAAGTCAGCATCACTCGCTAATTGTGAAGAAGCCAGGTTGGTGTAAATGCCACATTTTGTAAGCCTACAATCATAACCTTTCAAAATGAAGGAAAATAGGCTTAAAGTGAAACTCTGGTTTAAGGTGAGCTCCCTCTAGTGGCGACTTCGTACCTTATACATCTTAAAGAGAGTTTTAAAGTTAGATGGGTGGGGGTTCAACTCCCAGCACCCCTGCACATCATCTGACCAGAGGGGCCATGGTACTGGAGTTTACCAGAACCATTATTTGGTAGTGGCTGTGACTGATATGCAGTTACCACTAGTACCACTAGAGGGAGCTCACTGAAGATGGATTTATTATTGTTAACCTGTATCCAGTGAGCTCCCCCTAGTGGCGGCTGCAAGCAGCCAGAATTTTCTTTTACCAGAATAGAACCATTTTTGGGCGGTGGCTGTGACTGATATGCAGTTACCACTAGTACCACTAGAGGGAGCTCACTGAAGATGGATTTATTATTGTTAACCTGTATCCAGTAAGCTCCCCCTAGTGGCGGTTGCATGCAGCTAGATTATATTTTACTATATATCTATGCAGGGCATTTAGGACTGGATATCTATGGGGACTTTGTATAAAAGATACTGAGCTTCAAGTTTTATAACAATGTTTACAGTAAAATGATGAATGGTGGCCCTAGCTTGATATAGCTATATATAAAAAAATGAAGAGTACACTTTAAAAAGCAAAATGTAATGCCGCGATCTAACTTCTACTTAACGCTTTGCAGATGGACGACGTAATCGACGACATTATAAGCTTGGAATCTAGTTATAATGAAGAAATTCTCATGATGGATCCTGCAATGCAGATGGCAAACACGGTACGGTAGTGTTCCCCAGTGTCTATAATATGTTTATTAAGCTACGGCATCATTCGTATATCATTTTTTATCCTAATTACAATATCTACTACAACAAACCAAAATTGTAGTGTTACTAAACTGCAGGCATAGCGTTACGTGGAGCTACACAATGACATTTGGTCGCACACGAACCGCACAGTGTTTCCCTGCAGGACATAAGGATGCAGCCATCAGAAAAAGTCCAACCTGTTGGAAGGTGACTTTATTTCTCATGAGGAAACATTAAGGTCTTGTTGCAGTAGTCCACTGATTTTGCAAAGATTCATGCATGACCAAATGTCACCATGTGACCCTAGCCTCACGTTTACAGCACCAGATGGCTAAAAGATAAGAGGTTAAGGGGTTGACCCATCTCAGACTATGGTGGCATGTCACTTAGATATGCCACCAATGTCAGATAGGTGCTGGTTCCACCTCTGGGACCCACTTCTATCTTCAGAATAGGGCCCCCGAAGTGTAGGAGACCATACAGCGCATGTGCAGCATGCTCTCCACTGCCATGGAGGTTCTGAAAATAACCAAGCAAGCACCCTTGGCTTTTTTCGGAAGTCTCATAGCGGTGTACAGAGTGTAGCCGTGCATGCGAGGTTGCTCTTCGCTCACTTTGGGGGTCCTGTTCTGGAGGTAGGAGTGGTGAATATCACTGTCTAAGATGAGCCGACCCCTTTAAGGCTAGTTGTAGTCCATGTAAAATCGCGGCATGGGAAAGAAAGTTGCTAGTGTTTTTTGCAAAAAGACAACTGCACATACGTCATGCAACCGTTTTCCTATAAGGACACATTCAGGTTGGATATTAGTTGCGGCCCCAGCCTTAAAGTGAATGTCCACCAGTCAACACTATTTAATGTACAAAATGCAATGCTTATTAATTTCCTAACTCCTTAACCTATAATGCCATATATATATACGGCGTTATGTGCTCGCGGGTGTATGGAGCGGGCCTCTGCAGTGACCCTGCTCCATACGCACCGGGTGCCGGCTGCTTTATACAGCCGGCACCCAGCCGCACTGACAGGGAGCGGTGATCGCGTCACCCCGCAGTGCGGGGCTCCGATTGGTTGCCGTGGCAGCCTGGACGCTTCTGAAGCAATCCAGGCCTGCCATTGCATTCTTCATGCTGAGCTATGCACAAGGCATAGCTCAGAATAGAGGGAGTAAAAATCCTATTCACCCTAATAAATATCTATTAGGGTGAATAGAAGAGGGGATTAAAAGATCCAATGGGGTCTAATAGTTAAAAAAAGTGAAAAAAAGTTTAAAAACAAAATAAAAAAAACACCAATGTATTAAAAGTTTGAATCACCCCCCTTTCCCAATTTTACGTATAAAAATAGATAAACAATAAAAAACAAGCATATTTAGTATCGCCACTTCCAAAAATATCTGAACTATTAAAAAAAATTGTTTTAAATCCTGCACGCGATTTGCCATTTTTTATGTCATTTGGTCCCCCAAAAATTGAATAACGGTGATCAAAATGTTGTATTTACTACAGAAATGGTATCAGTAACAACTACAGTTCGTTACGCAAAAAACAAACCCTTATACAGCTCTGTAGACCGAAATATAAAAAAGTTATGGCTGTCAGAATATAGCGATGCAAAGAAGATTTAGATTTTTCTACAGGTTTTTTTTTTTTAAAAGTAGTAAAACAAAAAAAACTGTTCAAGTTTGGTATTGCTGCATTCGTATTGAGCCTTAGAATAAGAACATCAAGTCATTTTTAGTGCATAGTGAACGCTGTGATGTCAAAATCCAAAAAAACCTTGGTCGAATTCCTTTTTTTAATTTTTTTTATTTTGCCACACAAATAATTCCCCCCCGTTTTCTAATACAAGACATGGTAAATTAAATGGTAGCAATACAAAATGCATCTTGTCCCACCAAAAATAAGCCCTCTAATAGCTATGTGAACTGAAAATAAAGCTATGGTTATTGAAACATGAGGAGGAAAATCAAAAATGTAAAAAGGAAAATAGGCCCGGTCTTTAAGGGGTTAATATATCTTTATAGGGGTAGATTCTTTTTTTTATACAGAGCTCTAAATCCCCTGCATGGGCATCAATTTAAGAGCATATTATTTCTACCTGCAGCCGCCACTAGATGGCGCTCCCTGCATGCAATAATTACTTTTTAAAGACACAAAAGGGGTAATAAAAAAAATCTAAAATTTTACATTTTTCCTTTAAATGTTGAAACTTTTTATATGCTATTTTACAGATTATTTTAACACTATGGTTGATATGTATTTGGGGTGAATTCAATGGTTATTTGGTTTGTACCCATCACTGTTTGGTATACATGGTTAGAACAGATTTAGGTTTTATTTTTTTGCAGATAAGACAAGATGGATCGTTCCTCCCCCATGTGAGTTTCCAATCCTTTACTTAACCCTGAGCGATAAGCTGTCACTTTAAATGTGGTAAATGTCCATTAACCCTTGCATCACTGATCCCATAGAATTTTACAATGTGCCTTCTGTAAAAAAATAAAAAAATATAAAATTCATCTAAATCTAAATGTCTTTTTTTTCTTTCTTTCTTTCCCTTCAGATGCCGGTGTCGGCAGGTTTGATTGACATTTATGGAAATCAAGGTATGCCAGCTCCAGGGTTAAACATCAGTAATTCATGTCCTGCTAATCTTCCCAATATCAAAAGGGAGCTTACAGGTAAATGACTTACATATTAGAGAGGTTCAGCTTTAATACGAGTTATTGCAGTCGCCTCGTTCTCAAATACAGGAAAGATGAGTTAAATTTAGGATAATTAAAGGGGTTCTCTGAGCTTATCAATATCTGATCATTGGGGGGGGGGGGGTCTGCCTTCCGAACCCTCCGCTGATTAACTGAATGAAGGGACTCTGGTATTACCCCTGTGTCCCCTTTACTGTTTACTCAGGTACAGCGCCATACATATAAGTGTGGTTGTACCTGGTACTGCAGCTCAGCCCCCTTCACTTCAGTGGGACAGAGCTGCAGTACCAGACGCAGCCACTACTGCATGTATGGCGCTGTGCTTTGGCAGACAATGTCGAAAGTCGGTTCCCCACCAATCAGATCTTGATAGCTTATCCTTAAAGGGGTTTTTGGAGTGTTTAATATTGATGACCTATCCTCAGGATAGGTCATTAATATCAAATCAGTGGGGGTCTGATATCCGTCCCCCCACGCCAATCAGGCTGTTTGAAGTGGCTGTGGTACTCTGGTGAGCAGCACCGAAGCCTACTCGCAGCTTCCCAAGCACAGCGCCCTCCACTGGATAGTGGTTGTGCTTGGTATTGCAGCTCAGGCCTATTCACTTGAAAGAGACCAAGCACGACTCCCAGCATGCACCATTCATTTCTATGGAGTTCTGAGAACAGCCAAGCAACTGTACATCTTGGGAGTCGTAGTTTTACCACAGCTGGAGTGCCGGAAGTTAGGCTACTTTCACACTAGCGTTTTTTTTCCGGCATTGAGTTTTGTCAAAGGGGCTCAATACTGGAAAAGAACTGATCAGTATTATCCCCATACATTCTGAATGGAGAGAAATCAGTTCAGGATGCATCAGGATGTCTTCAGTTCAGTCACTGAACGGCGTTTTGGATGGAGATAATACCGCAGCATGCTGCGGTATTATCTCCGCCCAAAATGCCGGATCAGTTGCCGGAATGCCGGATCTGGCATCAGAAATACCTGAAGGACGGATCCGTCCTTCCGGTCTGCGCATGCGCAGATCTTTAAAACTGTAAAAAAAATACAAGACGGATCCGTCTATCCGCATGACAAGCGGAGACACGGATCCGTTCTTGCAATGCATTTGTGAGACGGATCCACATCCGGATCCATCTACAAATGCGTTCAGTTTACATCCAGATCAACGGATCCGGCAGGCAGTTCCGACGAAGGAACTGCTTCCCGGATCACCCTGCCGTAAGTGTGAAAGTAGCCTTAGCCATCACAGCCTTAGGGGAAGCTTTGGGGGGGGGATTGTTGAGCGGACCATCTCCGGGCTATAGCAAAATTTCGGTTTTTGCTCAAAAATAATTAGGAAAACTCACTTTGGGTCAGCTGCTCTCCTGTCATTGAGCTAATTGTTGGGGATCTGGAAACTCTTAGGGTACCTTCACACTGGCGTTTTTGTTTTCCGTCATAGAGTTCTGTCGTCAGGGCTCTATGCCGGAAAAAAACGCTTCAGTTAAGATAATACAACCGCATGCATCCGTTTGAGCAGATCCGCTTGTATTAACTTTAACTATTTTTTAACATTGTCAAAACGGATCCGTTTTGAACTCCATTGAAAGTCAATGGAGGACGGATCCGTTTTCATATTGTGGCAGATTGTGCCAGAGAAAACTGATCCGTCCCCATTGACTTACATTGTGGGTCATGGCTGATCCGTTTTGCATGCTGCGGTATTTTCTCCGTCCACAAAACGTTCACATACTGAACTGAAGACATCCTGATACATCCTGAACGGATTCCTCTCCATTCAGAATGCATTGGGATAATCCTGATCAGTTTTTTTCCGGCATAGAGCCCCACCGACGGAACTCTGTACCGGAAAAGAAAAACGCCAATGTGAAGCTACCCTTACAATTATCAGGGGAAGCTGTTGGCCCGTACACATCTTCACGGTGCCCATGGAAGCCAACTGGTGACCATACTTAATAGGTTAATAGAAGGGTGTCCCAAAAGGGGAAGCCCCGTTTATGACGTCCGTACACCCTAATCTTCCCCGGGGTACGGCCCAGACCTTTATATTTCTACTGATACAGAGGACAGAGCCTCATTTTTAGTGCATTTTTCTTTCTGTAGATTACGTAATTTTAAATCCTTTGGCCAATCTCTAGAGAGCAACATACACAGATGTAGCACAGCATGTAATAGCAGTATCACTAACTCGTGGTCGTCCATGACTTATGTTGAGCTATACGTTACGAGTCATATTGCAGAAGAGAAACAGTTGAATGACAAACTCGGCTCTGCTACATCTCTATCCCATAGTCCATAGTCTTCTTATGAAACCTGACTTATATGGGCTTGAAGTTTTGCTCTTCGTGACCTTAGGATAGATGTCACATAATGAATGAACAATAATGGTGAATCTGACATATACCGATTAAAAAAAAGGAATGGAATGGAATTTAGACTGGTTCATATGTTTCACCAGTGATGACAGTGATATGATGGGTCATTATCCGGCAGTTCATTTTCATATTGAGCCTCTCACTGTGATGATGATGGGTGGAGGCTGCCATCTAGTGGCGAAAATGAGCATTTCTTATCAGGACCTTTATAGTCTATTACTGAAAAGAAAACTAAAATCTTTGCCAAAAATATAATTAATAATTTCATTGAGATGGCGATAGATATGGTCTGAGTCCTGCCAAGCCCTGTCGTTACTTCTTTGCAATCAGGACAGTGCCAGTGTCAGCCATGTGCCAACAACCGATTGCCTGCTAATATATATGAGCAAATCTTTAGAAATGCTAAATCACTCAGATTCACTGCTAATCCTGAACCAGGGGAACGGATTCTATCATCGTTTGTGACCAGAGATGCACTTACCCCATATAAAAGGCTGTAGCTGTTTATCTGTAGCCTTAAAGGGGCATCTGTCAGCAGACTCGTCCCTATGACACTGGCTGACCTGTTACATGTGCGCTTGGCAGCTGAAGGCATCTGTGTTGGTCCCATGTTCCTATGTGTCCGCATTGCTGAGAAAAATGATGTTTTAATATATGCAAATGAGCCTCTAGGTGCAACGGGGGGTTACCATTACACCTAGAGGCTCAGCTCTCTCTGCAACTGCTGCGCCTTCTGCACTTTGACAGGGCCAGGTGTGATCACATTTACGCTGCCTGGGCGTGTCAGTTACAAAGAGAGCAGAGCCTCTAGGTGTAATGGTAACGCCCCCGCTGCTCCTAGAGGCTCAGTTACATATAATAAAACCTCATTTTTCTCAGTAATGCGGACACATATGAACATGGGACCAACACAGATGCCTTCAGCTGCCAAGCGCACATGTAACAGGTCAGCCAGTGTCATAGGCACACATTTTCCTACATAGTGTCCTTTAACTCAGCTGTTCCGCTCAAATCTGGATGCTGGCACTATGCTGAGGGTAAGGATGGGTGAAGCTGGTCAATAGGGGCGAACCATTCACCATCTCAGATAAGAATATACACATACATCTTATTACAAGTATAGTAGTACAATGTATTGTTTCATACAGATGTAGTAGAGCTGAATTTGTTACTTGACTATTCCTTTTGTTCGCATTCATAAACCAATGAGCTACGTGACTCTAGAAGATCTACATGCTTTCCTATGTAAGGCACTTTGCAATACTTGCATGATTTATGCCAAATTACATTCTCAGCTCTGCTACATTTGTATCAAGCAGAGTTCATTGTCCTCCCTTCCCTAGTATAAATGCTGTATATTGTTAATGTTAATATGTAACTTGAAATATTTTTTTTTTTTCAGAATCAGAGGCCAGAGCGCTCGCCAAGGAGAGGCAGAAGAAAGACAATCATAATCTCAGTAGGTTGAACCATCTGTCATGTGTTTGTGTACGGATTTTATCATAGCAACGTATGTGAAATGCACACGACGAGGCTGATACACTATCCACTGGCTGCATTGTGCCGCGCTACTGCAGCCTCCATCTCCAGGCCCTGCAAACGGACGAATAGAACCCTGTGATGGAAAAAACTGCAATAATTGCAAATAGATCATTTTTTTTCTATCAGTGAAATCATGATTGTATGCACGCCTGCAATGTTGTGAAACCCTATAGACGTACATTATAGGGGGTATTGTGCAATATCACAGTGCATTCTTGCATGAATGTGCTTGTGCGTTATATAGCATGAGCCCCGGAATGTCAAGTGGACCGCTATAGTGATTTATGGCCTAATTCTACAGAACATGATTTTTTCCAAAGTGCAACATCTCCCTCTAGTGGCCACTTTGGATCAGTGCAAATTTCTACATTTTCTGATCATTTAAATCAGCTGTCAGCAACCTTCGCTGCTCCAGATGAGGTTAAACTACAACTCCCAGCATGCCTCATTCAATTCTGTGGGAGTTCTGACTAGAGTTGTAGTTTCGCTACAGTTGGAGTGCCGGAGGTTGCTGATCCTTGGTTTAAATAGAAAAACAAATAATGTGAAAAACATTTATTTAAAAGGGGTTATCCCATGATTAATGTAAAAAATAAATAAAAAATCAGACATCATACAGTACATGACAGTCTCTTTCTAACAAAGCTAGATTGCTCTTCTAGATTATTTTCAAGCTGGCAGCTCAGGGGGCGTGTCCTTTCGCAGGGGGCTATCCTTTTTGCTACAACTGGTGACAGCTGGAGGATAGAACTGAGCATGTGCGTCCACCTCTGTGAGGTGGACAGAGAAACAGAAAAAGAACAAACAGCAGGTGGCGCACTGATGGATTTCATTGAATAACTCAGTAGCTACGACACATTTTTAATTACATGCAGTTACAAAATTATCCAGATCCAGATGCTGTTTTGAAAAATGTAGCATTTTTTTCGTGGAATTATCCCTAATATCAGTAAACGTAAACTTCATGGATTGCGTAAGACATATGCACATAGGTGTTGGCATGGAATTGAAGGCCTCCCTTGTATTATTTATGTAAAGATGTGAAATTTATTTGCTTGATTTTAATCTATGAGTAAAGTAAGACTGTTGGCGATACGGTAAAATTCCATTACTCCGGCATCAGGGGTAGATGATTGCTGGATTATCAGATGTTCAAATTGAACAATATGCCTCAGTTCTGTGTTCTACTAAAATTCTTGATTGTCCTGCTGTCCACATTTACCGGTGCCGAATTAAAGGAATTTTAGTTTACTGGCCCCATTAAAATGCATGGGGAGTCTGGTAGTCGGCTTTCACTTACATTCGTTTTTCATCTTCTTTCAGTTGAGAGAAGGAGAAGGTTTAACATCAACGACCGTATAAAAGAATTAGGAACCCTCATACCCAAATCGAATGACCCGTGAGTATAATACAGATAGACAGCATAACGTACGTTCTTGACCAGTAGTCTGAAACCCAAGGTTCCTCCCATTGGAAACTACATTAGAGTAAACTGGGAGTTGTAGTCTTGCAGATGGAGAGCCTAACTGAGGGATGTAAAGCTCTGAACCTGGACATACCCCCATCTTCACCCCTGATATGAGCATCAGAGCATTTCAAGCTGCGGTGCTCTCCCTTGCCATGCGCTAGGTGCTAGGCAGAGGCTTCGTCCTAGCAGTGTTCCCGGTGACGTCACTGATGGGTGGGCTTTAGCGCAGCCTTAGCCGTTTTACAGGCTAGGGCAGCGCCAATTAGTGCCGGTGACGTCACCGGGCGCACTGCTATGCAGAAGCCTCCACCTAGCTTTACCCATGGAGAGCCCGGTACATCACTGGATCTCCAAAAAAAGCCTTTGCCCTGCGAGATTCAGAGCAGGGCAAAGGAGAGCGCTCCGATGCTCATGTCAGGGGGCCTGGAAGGGTGAAGGGGAGGATAGGTCCTGGTTCAGCTCTGAAACCGGACAACCCCTTTAACTTTGGAAGAATTTTCCCATACTCTCTCTCTGCTAGGATTGACCTCCAGTTTTGCCAAATATTGCCTAGATGAACCTCTGCTGCGGCTTTACAGGTCTTCATTGTGTGCATGTGTTGGTGCATTTGCCAATCTGAAGAAGCAGAGCTGCAGTGTAAAGCTTAGGGAGCTGCAGTCTCTGCTACTGATGAGACAGGAGGTGCATCTCATACTCCTTCTGGGTCCTTTTAGAATTATGTACTCCCAAGCACCCATCACAATAATGATCCTTTTTCTTTCAGGAATGTTGTAATGAAACATGGGGTGAGGGGATCAGCTGGGTTGGTTGATTATAATAAATTATTGAATGGTGGGCTAGCGCTTGCACACAGCAGCCAATCTGAACAAACAGAGCTTCAGCGTAGAAGCAGGGGAAGAGATTAGGCAGAAGCTTGGTCCTATGATGAGACAGGAGGGGACGCGAGACCACCTCAGACTCATGCTCTAGATAGACGGGCAGATGGTGGGCTAGTGCTGATTAAACAGAAGTCAATCTGAACAAGCAGAGCCTCGGCTTAGAGAAGGGGTAGAGATTCAACAGCAATCTGATCCTAGCATGAGATAGACCTCGAAACAACCTCAGTGTATATGATAGAGACGTGGACGATGGGCTAGTGCTGATTAGACAGCCGCCAGTCTTAAGAAGCAGAGCTTCGGCATAATGCACAGGAGCGGGGCAGAGCATCAGCCTGAGTATCTGACTAATGCAGCTATGTGGGCTCACTAATCACATTTACTCTGCCACACAATATCAGGCTGATTTCTTATGCAGTGTCCTTCCGTTATAGGGATATGCGATGGAACAAGGGGACGATCCTGAAGGCCTCGGTGGATTATATCCGCAAACTTCAGCGAGAGCAGCAACGCTCCAAGGAGATGGAGAATAAGCAGAAGAAGCTAGAACATGCAAACAGACACCTGCTGCTGAGAATACAGGTCCGCTGTCAATAAGGAAGAAACAGTCATTTCCTATCAAGAATACTGATGTTACCTTAATCCCTTAGCGACCACTGATACGTTTTTACGTCACTAAGGGGCTTTAGGCTGGGCCACCGCTTTTTTACGGCGGGCTAGTGTAAGCAGTGCACGGGTCCCCGGCTCTTACATGAGAGCCTAGGGTGGCCAGACGTCCGGTTTTAGGCTGGATAGTCCAGTTTTCAGGCTCCCTGTCCTTCGTCCGGTGCAGGGCCTGGACAGACACAGGGATGTCCACCCTTGCAGTAGCTCACGCTTAGACAGCAACACTGCGCTGTCTGAGCATGAGCTGCAGCAACTGACTGAGGCCTCTCTCACCCCCAGTCAGCCACTAGAGCCCCGATCCTGGCTGAAGTGATTTCCAGCAGGCTGCGCCTCTCTGGCGCATCCTGCTGGTCATTGTTAAAATAGCATTGCTTTTAAAATTAAATGCATTATAGGGATAATGCATTGCATGTTAAAAGTAATCAAAATACTGTCTGGTATAGTCTCATTGTGGGGCTATTAAGTGGTAAAAAAAACATTTATTAATTTAAAAAAATTCCATAAAGAACTTTTCAATGAAAAAAATTACAAAAAGAAAAACCTCCCCGTATATTTGGTATTGCTGCGTCCATAACGACCCGGAATACATAAATATCACATAAATTATCCCCTACGCTGAACGCCGTAAAAAAAATGATTAAATAAAAGACAGAAATGCTAATTTATTCTTAGTTGCCACCGAAAAAACTTAATAACAAGTGATCAAAAAGCGCCATTTACTCCAAAATGATACCAATGAAAAATACAAGTCGTCCCACGAAAATCAAGCCCTCACACAACTTCATAGAAAGAAAAATAAAAAAGTTATGGGTCTTGGGAAGCGGCAATGCAAATACATTTTTTTCTTTAAAAAAAGGGGTTTTATTGCAAAAAAGTAGTAAAACCTAAAGAAAACGATATGAATTTGGTATCACTGTAATCAGACTGACCCAGAGAATTAAGATATTATGTTATTTATACCGAACAATGAACGCTGTAAAATTTATATAGTAAAAACGCAGTGGCAGTATTGCTGTTTTTCCCATCTCCCTCCCAGAAAGAGTTAATAAAAGTTAATCAGAAAGTTATGTGTACCCCAAAATGGCGCCATTAAAAACTACAACTTGTCCTGCAAAAAACAAGCCCTCATAAAGCTATATAGATGGAAAAATAAAAAAGTTATAGCTCTTGGAACTCGACGGATGCAAACTATCTGTGGAGAGAAAGATTAGATAGATATGAGATATATAGACATTAGATAAATAAGTGAATAGATGGATAGATATTAGATAGATAGATATTAGAGATAGATATTAGAGATAGATATTTAGATAGATATTATAGATAGATAGATAGATATTAGATAGATAGATAGATAGATAAATATTAGAGATAGATAAATAGCTAATTGATAGATAGATAGATAGATAGATATTAGATAGATAGATAGATAGATAGATAGATAGATATTAGAGAGAGAGATAGATAGATAGATAGATAGATAGATATTAGAGATAGATAGATAGATAGATAGATAGATAGATAGATAAATATTAGAGATAGATAAATAGCTAATTGATAGATAGATAGATAGATATTAGAGATAGATAGATAGATAGATAGATACTGTAGATATGAGTAGATGAAATAATGTAATAACACCTGAATATAGGTTTTATTCCCTGATGTGTCAACCCTTTTACCTCTGGAACATAACGTCAGAACGATTAACACTCATTTACATTTATTTTACTTCCTTATCTTTGCAGTTTTTTCCATTCATCACTAGGCACCTTGATAATGAGCTGAAGGTGCGATTATCCTCACTAAATAGATATAAGTTATACTGCGGCCTAAAGGCAATTGTGTTATGCAATGGTAAATTTAGCTTTGTGAAATCCACCCTGATAATGTGTACTGACACGTGTCATACGCCTTCCGTTACTGTGACACAGCCACCAAGATGCTTTTCTTAATGACTCTTGGACTGCTTGCACATATTGTAGTGTCGGGGAGCTATGAAAAATGTCCAACTATGGGTGGGGCTCTTCATATCCCCTTTCTATTGCAGTTCCACTTGACCAAATAAAACGTGGTCCACCCAAATGGGAAAGTGACCTTTTCAAGGCTGGCTCTATAGAAAAACAAAAAGTTGTTCTAATTTCAGCTTGTGTAATACCGCCCCATGGTGCCAAGATAAGGCTCTGTTGGATTTGGGCGCAGCCTGCTGTTCATTGTTAAAATAGCATTGCTTTTAAAATGAAATGCATTATAGGGATAATGCATGCATGTTAAAAGTACTCAAAATACTGTCTGGTATAGTCTCGTTGTGGGGCTATTAAGTGGTAAAAAAACAAAAAAAAAAAAACATTTATTAAATAAAAAAAATCCCATAAAAAAAGACACTTTTCAATGAAAAAAATTACAAAAAGAAAAACCTCCACCGTATATTTGGTATTACTGCGTCCATAACGACCCGGAATACATACATATCACATAAATTATCCCCTACGCTGAACGCAGTAAAAAAAATGAATAAATAAAAGACAGAAATGCTAATTTATTCTTAGTTGCCACCGAAAAAACGTAATAACAAGTGATCAAAAAGCGCCATTTACTCTAAAATGATACCAATGAAAAATACGGTTTGTCATTCTGAAAAATCAACCTCAGCTTTTCTATGGCTACAAACTTCTTAGGTTTATTTGTGATTAGGCCAAAAACTGGGCGTTCTATCGTGGTTTACGATTTGCCTGGGTGACTTCTAGTAGAATGATCACAGCAGAAACCAAACCTTTATTTTTGAATTTATGATACTGTTCTCATTGTGTTTTAAATTTTGGTGGTCACCCTTTTTCTTTGGACTTTTCAGGAGCTGGAAATGCAAGCCCGAGCCCACGGACTTTCCATTATGCCCGCGACCGGCCTCTGCTCTTCTGACCTGGTGAATCGCGTCATCAAGCAAGAACCAATGTTGGACAGCTGCAACCAAGAAATGTTACAAAACCACCACGATCTTACTGGCACCTCCACACTGGATCTCAACGATGGCACCATCACTTTTAGCAACAACATAAGGAACATTACTGACTCTCCCACCGCCTACAGCATGCCCACAAAGATGGGCTCCAAACTGGAAGACATATTCATGGACGATACTCTTTCTCCAAGAATACACGATGCACTTCACTCAGTATCTCCCGGCACCTCCAAAGCAAACAGCAGGAGGAGCAGCATCAGTATGGAAGAAAACGACCACCACTGTTAGCACTGGGTGGAAAAAGCCCTTCTAAAGACTTCCATATCTTGTACTATTTTGGAGCAGTAGATTTCTAGATAGTTCGATTTGATAGAAATTTCGCTGTGTTTCATCCATAGGCCAGCACTTGTGCTTTTGTTTTTATTTTTAGATTTTTTTTTGTAAAGAAACTTGTGTATTTTATTACTTGCTTTGCCTCCAAAGTATTGTGCATGAGAGGTCTAGATCTATCCACTTCACGGACATAACTGATTGTCAGGTCAGATCTATTTCAACCAGTAGCCCTGTATCAGCGGCCAGGTATCCATCTGTTCGGGATGAGCTTGCAGTGAACCGTATGTCAATTCAAGCATTGCAATGAATGTATAGAAACCAAATATCTAGATTCTGGAGAGAAGCTTCCATAGATCTGTCTTCTAAACTCCATTTGGTGGAGTGATGTAGATCAGAAGAAGAAAGGTTGTGTGACTGTAGTCTGTGTTGTACATAGACGAGAGGTGGACTCCATAGCAAAGTGCAAAACAAGCCCCATTACAGTGCCCAGTTTTGCGACCCAGGATAGAGGGCCCTGCTGGTTGCTTCACCCCATCCATGACCGCTTGGCCGGTTACCAATCCCATTGCTTACTACCCATGCAGTTCCTCAGGGTAGTGGATTCCTGCACAGGTTCTCACCACCAACAAGCAGGGGGGATGACACCAACCAGGGCTGAGCCCTCTCTCTCTATGGCCTTATAGCAGCGGTATGGGTTGTCTTTATGGTATGTCCACCTTCAAATGTAGCAGACACGGTAGAAGGTTTTTGGCTTAGTATTTCCATTGCCATTGATCAGCAAATACAAAACAGAATGTGTTAAGGCGTTTCAAGCAGTATTTTAATTTATTTTTTTGCATTTTTTGACCTTAGTAATATGATCTCAGGATTTCAAAGCCTCATGGGGCGCCTTTGGAAGTGTAATTCTCTAATATGGCTCCAGACTGGAGGCACACTTTAATGTCTTATTCAGGTCTTATCTGTAAAACTCTATTCCAATTTAGGGGAATATTTATAAAATCAAAGTAAATGATTGACTAAATTAAAGGAACACTGTAGCTAAAACTGATATACAATGCATAGTGCTGGGCCAGGGGGACAGAGAATCACACACAGGTTCTTCCTTTGTCACGCCCCCTCCTCTTCAGGCCTAGAACTAGACATTACACAGTGTATCAGTTTTAGCTGGAGCGTTCCTTTATCTTTTTGTTCAGTTTATGTTCTACATATTTTTCCTAACCTGTGAAGTTTGACATGGCAAAATTGGAAACTTTACAGTAAAACAATTTTTACCAAGTCTAAAAAAATTCTGATAATTATTGCATTCATTTCTGGTACAGCAAAACCTTACCACCCAAAATCTCACTTGATGGTTAAAACAAGTTATTTTACATGCCTGTGTCTATCTGATAGTCTTATGATAATCAGTCTTGTGGATGAGCAAAAACATTTTACTGTCGAGGAATTGTAGAGAAACAAAAACATTGAATGAAATCCATAAGGAGTAGAGAAGATGAAACCCACAACCAAATTCCAGAGAAGATCCCGTCATCATTCATAGACATCACTCTCCATTGTAGTGAATGAGATGAATTAATTCTTTAAAAGCGTTGCCATCAGGTCAAGTTCCCTTTTTAGATTTTTGGAAGACTAGCTGTAGACCTTTGCTGGTTGGTCTTTAAAATTTTGGACCTTTAGTTTTATACTGTAGAAGATATTGTATATGTAGACCTGACCTACATCAATCCAGGCATTAGAACCTCCTTTGTATCTAGTGAGATCTTCCATGTAGGATTGACCCTTTACATTTTCATGGTACTCAATAATATACAATAGAGAAGAAAGCTCGATGTTCTGTAGTCTAGTGTAGTGTAATAGAGTATAGGAAGTGAAGGTGGTAGATGCAGTTTACATTTTGGATGGTACACTTTAGTATAGTTACTTGAGCACTAGAGCAGACTAGTGCC
Organism: Bufotes viridis; assembly: GCA_033119425.1. NCBI lineage: Eukaryota > Metazoa > Chordata > Amphibia > Anura > Bufonidae > Bufotes > Bufotes viridis. Next base: position 18,953,139 of record CM065596.1, on the reverse strand, counting down.
CTACATACTGATCACATCTCATGCTGTTACTTCAAACTTCAGATGTGGAATGAAGTTCTTCTGCTCCACAGATTCTTGAAAGTCTATGGGGTTCTTCTGCCCTACAAATTGTTGAAGGTCTGTGTGGTTCTTCAGCCCCACAGTTTCTTGAAGGTCTGTGTGGTTCTTCAGCCCTACAAATTGTTGAAGGTTTGTGTGGTTCTTCAGCCCCACAGTTTCTTGAAGGTCTGTGGGGTTCTTCTGCCCCACAGATTCTCAAAGGTCTTGTCTTACTTCTGCTGCTTCCTTAGACAGTCCATGGCCCCTAATCCATGTATGGTCTAAAGAAGTAATAGTTCTTCAATATCTTTCACACATGGATGAAATTAGCTTTTATGCATAAACACTAAGGGCCAGATTTATCATTACACTTCCATCTTACTCCACTTTTACATATGGCCAAAGTCACTTTAGGATAGTCAGATTTATTAATGGTCCTTTAATACTGTAATAAATGTGGTTTGATGGTAGCAGTTTATCCTTCAGTAAGCGGCTTTACAAAAGTCGCACGTCTTTACAAAAAAGTTGCACGTTCTATTAAAAAGTCGCATAAGATAAGCATGGTCCCCCCTGGAGTGAAATTGCGCATCTTTTTTGCCACTTTTTTGTGACTTTTTAAATGGTTGCAATAGTAAATATGTCTAGAGATTCATTTACATAAGACAACACGCCCACTTTCACAAAACTGGAGAGCTTAGTGCAGAGCTTGAAAAAGTTGCAAATAAATGCGCAATTTTACCGATTGCGCATTTTTTTGCGACTTTTTCACTCCATTAAAGTGACTTTAGCTAATGATAAATCTGGCCCTAAGACTTTAGAACAAGGGATTACATTCATGCATCTACTAGTCTGTGAAGTTCTTCTCTTTGGTTGGCTAATATGCAACCCCTTTTACTTTTGTGATAGAGAAAGAAGTTGTCATATTCTTAGTTCTTGAGTGGACAATTTATGTCTTCCCCACGTGTACTTTTTGAAAGCAGCATACTTTACTGTGAAGGTGCCAAACAGTTTCACTTTACATGGGTTGTCTAGGATTACAAAAAATGCCGACTTTCTTCAAAAAAATAGTGCCACACCCATCCATAGGTTGGACGAAATGGCCAACTCAGCTTGGCTAGTGTTATTTAATCAGGTGTTTTGGCATACACATGATTTTTTTTTTTTTAGTTTTCTGTGGATGTGGAGTGGAGTGTGCAGTTCAAAGAAGTGTCTGCTGTTTTTGAAGATTCAGTGCCATTCCTGTCCTTGGACTGTTTTTGGCATGGCCCTTTCTTTGTAACCCCAGATAACCCCTTCTATTTTAGTTATCCAATATGGATGCCATTTCCTCAGGTTGGTATAGTCATGTTTGCAGTTGGCTCTTTACATTTTATAGGCTCACAATAAAATAAAGTCATGATGTGGCAATGATGGAGTCAACTTAAAAATTGCCTACGTGGTCTTACTTAGGCAACTCCATGTAAAATGCCCTATTAGGATATCTTGAGGTAATAACGGAGGGGCCTACATTATCCTGATATAATCACCTCTTTAAGCCAGAGTGAAGACATACTGCAATGAGTGGCCATCACTTTGGAGGAAATGATGCACCCACTGAAGTCAGTAGATGGCCTATTGATTACAAGGGAGCGTAGAGTACTCCTTTTCACCCATGAAAAAAAAATATACTTTATAGATAAATTTTAAGGCAAGATTAGTGTGGACACTAAAGTGATCTTAAACTGCTGTCTGTGATAGAGGTGGCTATACACATTAGATGAACGGTGGCCGAACCAATGATTTTGGCATGCCTGACTAACCATCCAATGTTTATGAGGAACTTCCAACTGTTCCACCACAGCGCATGTTGGGGAAAAGATCAGTTGGGCCCATGAAATGTAAACATGCCAATCCTTTTGACCATACCAGAGCTGTTGAGAACACACGCACACAGGGAAGAGTATGCATATGTATGAGGAGTATCGAAAGGAATAGCTGTTGGCCAAACCAGATTTTAGCCGACAGGTATTGGTATGGCCAGCTTTAGACCAGTTGCTCCCTATAGTCTTATTCACCCCCCCCGATAATGGTCTGGGAGATAATGTCAAGTATTGTTTTGTGTTCAGAGCATCTACTGTAGTGTCAGGAAATTGGCCTGCTGTCCAATATGGATCCAACTAGTCTAGGAGGCTTGAATTCCATACTTTAAAAAAACATACCCCCAAAAAATTCTACATATTTCCTAATTGCATAATATGAACCCTGGTAGCCTTAAAGTCTGGATCGCTACAGTAAAAACAAAACGGTTGCCAAAGAGGTCTAGCCAGCAAACAGAAAACAGAAAATATAAAAAATCTTTAAAAAAAGTTTTTTTTTTATATATATAAATAACTTCTTTACAGATACGGTACATGTTTCAGTAAAATGTTTTTGAAAGTGGATATCCTTTTAAAACAAAAGGCAGAGAATGAGTTGACTACTTACCTGGTGACGATAGATTTTAAAGCCAGGTTTATGCATTTTGGGGGCTTTTTTATTGTGTGATAAGTGTTGACAAGTTTTGATGGGTCAAAATGCACTTTTTTATATTTTACAGTTCAAAAAATGCATCCTAAAAGTGCACAATTTTGCCAACCATTTCAACAGTTGTTATGTTGTTTTATATGTAAAGAAGGGTTATTGTTTTATAAAGTTATTATAAAGACATTAGAGATTTATTATCTTTATTCATTCTTATGGGATAGAGTTTTCAGATTTAGGGATTTTAGATGGTTTAGTTAAAAAAAAGTAAGAAATATTTATTTTTAGAGATTTCTTAAATTTGTTTGGAATCTAAAAATATTTTTGCTTTTTATTGATTCAGTGTTCATTTTTTGTTATTTTTTTGTTATTTTTATTTTTTGGCCAATGTGAATAATAAACACATTTTATGCAAGTTTATCCGAAGGTGTTCTATAAGAAACTGGTTTATCTTGACATAACTGTTCCTTAATGACGTATCTAAGATGTAATCTACAACCACGGTGTACAGATAGATTTGATGTATTAATGATTCATGTAGATCTATGCAATAACAGTAGTTATAAATGTATTTTGATCAAAATTAGGTATATTCTGAAGCTCCACAAGCTGAACGTATGGTAACCTAATTTTTTTTTCTGTGTAGAGAGGACTTTTTGTCTTGTAGTAGTCACCATAGAAATTCTCATTCAGAATGAAGTGCCTTAAATGATAGTCTAGATTTCTTGGACTCTCTCCGCACTGACTGAAGTGTGGCTTAGTGAAACCTTTTTGAATCCGTATAGTAAATTGTGAACATGGATGTTGCCAAATGTTATTGTCAAACCATAAGTGCTTCCAGAATTATGTGAAATTTAACGTTTTAGTGTGTGCCGCCAGACCAATCAACATTTTTTTAAGGGGTTTTCTGGGACAAAAAAAGTTTTGCGGTTTATCGAAATGTCGTTTTTTGGACCATACTTGAAATTACAATTCTGGAGCTTTTTTCAGAACTCTTCCTTGTGCTGTTCCTCTATTAATTCTCCTGGAAATGTATGAACCAGTTGACATATGGGTGTTATCAACAGGGGCGGATTGGCTATAGACCTTACAGACCTTATAGACCTGGTGAGCTGATGCCCAGGGGGCTGCCTGAGCCCTCCTTACAGCCGGCAGTGGAAGTTTTTGGGGATATAGTTTGTGCTGCTGGCAGCAGTATTTTGTGATGGACCATCGTATTTGGCTCTGTTGGGGTAGTATAATGTGCCACACTATGGTATTGCTGGCCTCGCCAACTTGTGTTGGCCCGGCCTTCCATCAATTTGAAAACTGACTACAAAATGGTGCCACTTTTCGTAATTTTTCCAGTCCGCCCCTGGTTATCATTCATCTTGCCACTGTCTCATGTCCCTATACCATACAGTCAATGCTTAGTGACATAGGGAATTTATTCTTACATATTCGGGAGGAATAACAGAAGGATCCACAGAGGAGGCATTCTCTTTTTAAGGCAGTTCATCAGTTTATATTGGTGAGGGTCAATGAGCAGAATGAAGCGGCTGCAGTGTTTCTGCCTATAGCAGCTCATCTGCAAATGTGCCCTGTTCAACGGGGTCCCTTCACTGTGAATATAAGAGTAGGCCATCAGTGTTTTAATCCCAAAATTCCCGATAGAGTAGCACACTCTAGTTCCCAGGAGCCTTGAAATGTGAATAGTTTAGAAGGGGTCTTCGTAGAACTCAGTAAATAATTACATAAACTCAGTAAATTCCTTAGGATATAACCCACAACTTCTGCTCAGTAGTAATAAACCCTAACGATAATGTACATAATATAAACCGTTAGAGCGTAAATCTTCTCCTTTCAATGAAGTTAATGTAAAAATTAGAAATGTGATATAGACTCAGGTTGTGTTTAAAGCCTTTACTCTAGTACAGACGTGTGCATCTTAATGTATATCATGGTTTCAAACACCGTTTTTTCTTCTTTTTTTTTTAACCTGCCCAACAAGTGTTCTCAGTTTAGACCAATGTTTTCCATGTTTTAAAATGTAAATTCAATTCATTTAATTAAATATTAAATACACCTTAGGAAAACAGACATTAATGGAGGATTTCTTATGGCAGATGACAAATGTTAATCATAAATGATTACATATATTTTAAAAAGTTTTTGAACAACTGACAGATGCAGTATTACCGTTCAATAGAAACTCAGGTATGATAAATTACTGTTCATTAAATATGCATTTTGTAGCACAAAATCAGTAAGCAAGCTTAATGATGTGGCCAAGCTTTTCCAGAAATCAGATGGGTAAGTTTTGAGAAACAGTTTAGTTTTTAACACATGCAAGTAAGGATAAAAACAATAAAAATATTATAAAATTATAGAATTCTTTTAATTCAAAAAATGTAAAAAAAAAAACATTAAAGGCGCTGTCTATCTATCTATCTATCTATCTATCTATTTATCTATCTATCTATCCATCCCATATCTATCTATTTTTCAATCTCATATCTATTTTTATATTTATCTTTCTTTCTTCTCAGCTTCTGAACACCACCAATGTGATCATTATCATACATCTGATTTACTATGTCTATAATGGGAACCTGTGTTAGGTATAAGGTAAATTATAGCATTTTTCTGTGAGGCACAGTCAGGTTGAGGCCACATTTTTTAGGTTTTTGTCCTGAAATCATAGAAAAACCATATTAGAACTATTTTGTGTGAACTTTCCCTTAATAAAAAGACTTGGAAGTTGTCATGTTAGAGTGCATTTAAGTTTCTCTTAATTTGATTGAACTATTCTGTCAATACAATGTAACATCAACTATTGTTTGTGGGAGAGGGGCTTAAATCCACCCTAGAATATAATTTGTATAGTTATATATCTGTTAGATATTTCCATATCAGATACATTCACCATTTAAAGGGTAATTAACGACTTCTGTCTTTGGTGTTCTGAGTTTGCCATGCTCCGCACTGTCAGCCCTGCACTAGTCTTGACACAGTGTATCATTTTTTTCCCTTAATGATAAAGATTGTATTTATTTTTGTTTTATTTATTTTCAAATTAAGCAATAAACTCACTGAGGGTCATCTTTTGAACTGTGCCTTTAAGAAGACTCATCCCAGGTTGATAGGATGTAATAATGTTTCACAGCCAAGACAAAAAAGAAACGGCTGCCACTGTTGGAAAACAAAATGTCTATGAAGCACAAAAAGACAACATGTATGTTGGTTTTCGCATAAACTGCACTGGAAAGAAGAGATTTTGTTTGCATGTGTACCTAGAATTTTTGCTAACAGGGAGGAGATGCCTCTTGATTTCTACTGTAATGGTTTGCTGATGTACACTTGGCTGCTTCAGGTGGCAATACAGTGTATTTAGATTCATATCTGTGTATGGTATGGGTCAATGTTAATGTATCCGATGAAGACATTTAAACTATTGTTATTGATAGAATGAATAAAGAATTGGTTTTTCAAATATTTTTGTTTTTCTTTGTTATTATTTTAGTTTATTTTTTATTCATTATTTATTTACTTAGTTATTTTTGGAAAGGGGGAGGGTTGTCTGGCAGAGAAAAAGACCATTAAAAATATTTGCAAACACTACAGGTACATAGCTAACCCCTTGCTGACGGAGCAATTCTCTGTTTTTCTAATTTAGTTTTTTTACTCCCTGCCTTCTTGGAGCTATAGCTTTTTTTTATTTTTCCGTTCACATAGTTGTATGACCACTTGTTTTTTGAGGGATATGTTGTACTTTCAAGCAGAGTATTGTAGCAAAAAAAGAAGATATAAATCTAATATTGTGGTTTAGATCACCAGCATTATTAGGCAAACATTAAACGGAGTGATCAATTGTAAGTACTAAGATATAACTTTTAATAAAAAAGTCTTTAAAATATAGCCCTTTGGAATAATGTAGACTATATTTAAACAAAAAATATGTTGTACTTTCTAATGGCGCCATTTAATATTGCACAGGATGTAGTGCGAAGATAGAAAATAAATCCAAATATGATGGAATTGCAAAAAAAATGCCACAGTTTTATGTTTTTTTTTTTACTTTGCAGTAAAACTTGTGCTCTTCATTCTCTGGGTAAGTACGATTACAGCAATACCACATTTGTATAGTTTTTTTCCATTTTTATAAAAAAATCGTCTTGTCTTTTCATCTCTATATTATTACCTCTATAAGTTTTTTGTAGTTATGTGTATGAAGTTGTGTGAGACCTCTTTTTTGCGGGGCATTCTGTACTTTTTACTGTTTTCATATGTGTATGACTTTTTGATAACTTTTTATTCAATTTTTGTGGGAGGTGAAGTGAACAAAAAAAATCCACATACACCATTTTGACTTTTTTGCCATTTTGCGGTTTGTCTCATGGGATAAATATTTTCATATTTTAATAGTATGGGTGTTTTTGTATGCGTTGATGCCCATGATGTCTATTTTTTATTTTTTAAAAACATTAGTTTTTTACACTTTTTAATAATTCCCATAGGAATGGAGTCTATGAGACTTAGACAATATTCCTATGGAGCCCTGGGGAAAGCACCAGAACACACACAGAAGTAAATAGACTGGAGTCTAGGCCTCGAAGCTAAGGGAGAGGGATGGTGACCTCCTAGGAATCCCTAGACCTCTCCCTGACTCCTGCCAGTATGAGTAGACCCAGAAGGTGGGAATACTCATAAACCGGAACCTAAGCCCTGGAGACCCTGGAAAGCCCTAGGAGTGGTGGCAGGGAATGAGACTACTGGTTCCTTCTCAGATGGAGCGTCTCCCTGAGGCCTAGAAAGCAACTAAACACAAGCGAACAACAAGATGCAAAGCAAAATGCACTTAGCTTAAAGCAGAATTGAGGAGCAGGAGATCCAAAGGAACAACACACCAGCTCAACCAACTCCAGCAGGAAATATCAACCGAATGGTAAGCAGTGTGAGTCAGAACTAAATAGGGCCTCAGTAATTACTACAAGCTGCATCTGACAAGAGGTGTGGTCATTACCAAACAACAACACTGCAAGGAGAAAACAGAGAGACTGTCAGATACCCTTACGTGCCAGCAGTCTCTACAATCTTTTCACCTCTGTCATGGGAGGGACCGTGACAACGTCTTCCAAGTGAGTTCTCCACAACCAGACCCCATTGCAAGCCATCAAACCCACTCCTTGAGTTATATCGGCTGAGCCTACCTATAGCTGGACCCTGCATTTCTCCCGCTACAATAAGAGACCCTCCCGGGATTCCCCGGACCTCTAGATCCCAAGACACAGGTGAGGCCTAGTGAGGCCTGCAAATCCCCGCACTAGATTTCAGGCACACACGCCCGCCGAGGCCCGGAGCAGAGGAACGGCGGCCTGCCCACACAGATGCCGGGACCCACCATACTAAGAGAACCTCCGTCCACAGATACCACGTACCAGGTCAGCACCAGCCTGCATCGCCGATGCGATAGCATTTCCAACTACCCAGACCTCCAGCGGCAGTCAGCCATATTCAGTGCCCCCCCTCCACCCCTCTTCCCTCCCTTCAGCACTGTATAACAGGGGCCCCCCCTGAAGCATCGGGTACATTTATTTCTAGCCCACAGAAGGGAACATCATCAGAAGGACCCCACGCTCTATGGCGAAAATACAGCTCCCCAAACCAACCCGGTCCTACTGACTTTCATCAAAGGCAGCCCCTTCCACCCGTCTACTTCCACTGCCCACCTCACTGCAGGACCACTTGACAAACAAGGCTTGCCTTAATTTTTCTGGTCCCCACTTAGAGTATTTGGGACCAAACTACAACTTCTTTAAGGGCCAAAGACCCAATTTTTTCTGGTTGCCTAGGCGTTCAACACACTTTTTCCTTAAACACATGGAATGGCCCATGACAATGCTGCAATAAACAGTTATCACCCAGTATCCTGGGGCCATACGCTTGAGGAATTTGAATCCCACCCAGGCCACAGATGCCTGTCTACACAAGAGTGCAGCCTACTCCCCGACAGTAATGGTGAAATTAGGTCCACACAAATCCAGAAATGCAACCTCCTCTCATCAAACAGGTTCACTGGACTCCTTTGTGCAGAAGTGCCAACCACCTAACCCATCCAGATTCTCCCAGTCACTGACAGAGAACTATGCCCACACAACTTACAAGATATGGAAAGCGACGGGGATGACACACACAACGACAGAGGCCTTCCTATCTCTAGGTCAGTGATGGCGAACCTATGGCACGGGTGCCAGAGGCGGCACTCGGAGCCCTCTCTGTGGGCACCCGTATCCTGGAAAAAGTCTATAGTGTACCAATATGCCTTAGACTTTTCCTGCCATTCATTAGCGCAAAACATGCTATGAACAGCACAGGCAGCGCACTGAATGTAGGCTTAATGATAAAGTACATGGAACATATACTATATTGGACTGTAGTATTCAGGGTAAATTGCTGTGTTGGCACTATGCGATAAATAAGTGGGTTTTGGGTTGCAGTTTGGGCACTCGGTCTCTGAAAGGTTCGAGCAGCTTGAAACTATGAGAAACATAGGAGGCAGGGTCGAGCAGCTTGAAACTACCTAATCTCAACTGATCTCCTACACTTAAGCAGCCTCATCCACCCTTCAATCTTGCCAAACACACATGAATAAACTGGTGAACTGGATGAAAGATCAAGAAAACAGGGCATGTCGAAATAGCCTATGATTACGAGACCGTTACCACAGAAGCCCTTCCTAATATCTTCAAGCAGATCTTTATCTCTATCCTAGGAGACTCATAATCAAAAGAGCACAGAGAACCCTAAGGCCCCTTTCACACGGGCGTCATGTTTGACGCCCTGATAAGAGGCGGGTGCGTTGTGGGAATATGCGCGTTTTTCCTGCGTGGGTGCAAACGTTTGTAATGCGTTTTGCACGCGCGTGAGAAAAATCGCCATGTTTGGTACCCAGACCCGAAGCCGGACTTCATCACTGAAGTCCGGTTTCGGGTCTTCTGGAGAATTTATTATTTTCCCTTATAACATGGTTATAAGGGGAAATAATAGCATTCTTAATAAAGAATGCTTAGTAAAATGAAGTGGAAGGGGTTAAAAATAATAAAAGTTAACTTACCTTAGCCACTTGATCGCGTAGTTGCGATCTGTCCTCTCTTTCCCAGCTTCAGCTAAGAACTAAAGGACCTGTGATGATGTCACATCACATGGTCCAATCACATGGTCCTTCACCATGGTCCATGTGATTGGACCATGTGATGTGAGGTCATCACAGGTCCTTTAGTTCTTAGCTGATGCTGGGAAAGAGAGGACAGATCGCAACTACGCGATCAAGTGGCTAAGTTAAGTTAACTTTTATTATTTTTAACCCCTTCCACTTCATTTTACTATGCATTCTTTATTAAGAATGCTATTATTTCCCCTTATAACCATGTTATAAGGGAAAATAATAAAGATCGGGTCCCGTTGATAAGCAACCATGCGGGAAAATCGCAACGCATCCGCACTTGCTTGTGGATGCTTGCGTTTTTTCTGCAGCCCCATTCACTTCTATGTGGCCTGCGTTGCGTGATAAACGCACAATATAGAGCATGCTGCGATTTTCACGCAACGCAGAAGTGATGCGTGAAAATCACCGCTCATGTGCACAGCCCCATAGAAATGAATGGGTCCGGATTCAGTGCGGGTGCAATGCGTCCTCCTCACGCATTGCACCCGCGCAGAAAACTCGCCCGTGTGAAAGGGGCCCAAAGGCTAAACCCTCTCCTTCAGAACCCCCAAGAGATGTAATCTGTCGCTTATTTCATACACGTTAAAGAGGCATCCTAAGACCACTAACTGATGTGCTGAGACACTGGGACATTCCATACAGATGGATTTTCCCCTTTGGCCTCTCCTTCACGATGGATGGGAAGAGGTTCATCTTTAGGAATTACTCGGAATTACTGGAATAACTCCAACTTCTGAAAATCACAGACCTGAAAATTCCTGACTGGTCCCCTATACAAGACCTGATGACTCTTCCATCCATTCCTCCCCCCACCCCGTGGGAGCTGGTGGGCACGGAGAAACGCGGAAGGAATCGCAGAAGATAAGGAAAGCTCACCCCTAGGGGGATCAACGTCGATCCCACCTGAACTCCTACCTGGTTTTAAGGATAAGTTATGTTTGTTTAACCCAGTGGGACCTCGTTCCCACCTTTGATTAACTTTTAAATGCACCTTGTGTTCAGACTTGCCATGTTGGCTGTTGATGGGCTTGGTTGGAGCATGGGTACCCTACATGACTGTTTTGACATGATCAGCCCCATGACCTGTTCTTCACGGTCTTGGAGCTTCTCCACCAATATCCCACCCTATTGGGAGTGAGGACGTCCAGAGCACCAGCCACGACCCATCTAACCTGTGATACTTCGGACGCGGCCACTTACGATGCGGCTTAGACTGAACAGATTTTTTCTCTCATCTTTTCAAAATGTTATACTAGCTTACAAGCCGGTCCCACAGCTGGCTCACTACTACAGCAAAACAATGTTTTTCTTACAATTTAATGTTTACAATTTATATTATTCTTGTTAATTGTGATCTGTATATGCCCCCCCTTCCCCACCCACCTCCCCCATGGGCTTCTGGGAAACACACGTCACCGACACACACCTTATAGCTTGCTCTCCCTTTCGATGGAGAGGCGTATCCCTCCACAAATTAAAAATGGCCAACTTTACACTGGTAACATTCAACGTGAGGGGCCTAAACCTAGCTACAAAACGCAGCCAAAGCCTTCACTACTTGAAAAAATCACGCGTAAACGTCCTTCTCCTCCTGGAAACTCACTTCTTAGAGACAAAAACTCCCGCCTTCCACAGACAATATTTTAGCCAATGGTTTCACTCCCATACGCCCACCGAAGGAGGTGTCATGGTCCCTCCTGTGAAAGAGGTGAGAAGATCGGATAGACTTGCTGCACGTGAGGCTATCTTACAGCTCTCTCTGTTTTCCTCTATGTATGTTGTTGTTTGGCAGGATCTCACCTCTCCTCAGGTGCCGCTCGTTATCAGTGATGAGGCTCTATTTAGGTCCACCTCACACTGCTAACTATGCGGTTGATACTTTCTGCTTGGAGTTCCTAGAGCTTGGTTGTGTTAAATCTCCTGCTTCATCCATACTCCTCTAAGCTAAGTACTTGTTGCCTTCACTGTTTGTTATTCTCTGGTGTTATTTCGAGGCCTCAGGGAGACGCGGGTTCCTTCATCTGGGGAGGAACCAGCAGTCTTGTCTCCTGCTCCCTATTCTAGGCCTTGTCAGTTTTAGCAGGGCTTTAAGTATCTGGCGTATGAGTATTTCCACCTTCAGGATCTGCTCATACAGGCAGGAGTTAGGGAGAGCCCTAGGGATTGCTAGGAGGTCATCATCCCTCTTCCTTAGAGGCCTAGATTGTTGTCCTTACATTGTTGTGTGTATTTCGTGTTTTCCCCTCCCCATTACCTGTGACAGGGGGTGTCTATCTCTTTTGACAAACACATATCATTTGAACTATCAAACTCATACTCAGACCCTGATGGCAGAATACCCATTCTTTCTGGAAAACTGAATGGCTCGCTGGTCACCCTTGCCAATATTTATGCTCCCAACTCCCGACAGGCTCCCTGGATCCACTCCACATTAGCTTTATTAGACAGCCATAGATCAGGGGAGCTGATTGTTGGAGGTGATTTTAACGTCGCCTTAGACCCACTTCTAGACAACACCTCTGGAAAATCCTTGCTCTCATATAAAGCCCTCAAACATATACACATTACACATTACACTCAGTTCCACACAATTCATACCATAGGATTGATTACTTCTTCCTTCAACAGTCTTCTCTCCACAAAATTCAATCGACCATTATAGGCTCCAGTATATACACTCTGACCACTTTCCAATGGAGCTCATTTTAACACTGTCTACTCAACTTGCCCCCAGACCACCCTGGCGGTTGAACAAGGCACTCTTATCTGTACCTTGTGCCCAATCTAAAATTTAGAAATGTCTAGACCTCTTTTTCCAAGAAAATCAGAATACGGAGGTCTCCACCCCAATGGTATGGGAGGCACACAAAGCCACAATTAGAGGCAAATTTATCTCTATAGGAACATTTCAGAAAAAAACTAAGGGACTCACAGATACAGGACCTTCAGCATAAAATAAGCAGCCTAGAGAAATTGCATAAACAGTCGCTGGCATCCTCTCATCTTCACTAACTCACAGCTGCACAACCTACACCCCCACTGTGAACTTTCTTTCACGAATCACCCTACCTACCCTCACACCTGCCTCACATACGGCGTTGCTAAAGCCCTTTACCCAGACGAGGTCCGAGCTGCCCTGTTGAAGTGCCCGAAAAGCAAAGCCCCAGGCTCAGACGAACTCCCCTTCTCTTATTATTCATCCTTTTCCTCCACCCTCCTCCCCGTCTCATGGAAACTTTTAACGAGTACCTGAGGGGCACTCCTGTTCTGAAGCAGACATTAGAGGCTTACATTACACTGATTCACAAGGAAGAAAAGACCCCACGCTTTGCGGCAGTTACAGGCCAATATCCTTACCAAACACAGACCTGAAGCTTTATGCTAGTCTGCTTGAAAATAGAATGAGGCCATTGATACCTTCTTTAGTTTCCCCAGAGCAGGTGGGGTTCGTGGCGGGCAGAAAGAGGAAGGACAACACCATGCGAGCACTTTCACTACTCCAGATCGCTAATTGTAAAAAAATCCCTCTGGTGCTACTGGGGACTGACGCTGAGAAGGCCTTTTACAGGGTGGATTAGACCTACGTACGCCAACTATTATTACACTTCGGTTTTCCACTGCCCTTTGTAGAAGCCATATTTGGGATGTATACCTCCCCCACCACCAGACTGCACATCAACCACTCCCTGTCCCCTCCCTTTAAGATCTGCAATGGCACGATACAGGGCTGTCCCTTATCTCCCATTTTGTTTGTGTTGTCCCTTGAACCACTCCTTCAAATGATCAGAGAACATCCGGACATTAATGGATACCACGACAGTCAATTCTCACATAGCGTAGCAGCATACGCTGATGGTATTTATATAATTATGACAAACCCCTCAATGGCTTTCCCAGCATTGCAAACTGTACTACTAGATTATAGCTCTATCTCCAACTTTAAAATAAATACCACTAAATCTGAGGGCCTAGGGATCAATATAGAAGAGAAGGAAAAGTTTGCTCTCCATTCTCATTACCCCTTCCAATGGCCCACCACACACATCACTTATCTAGGACACATCAAGATGCGCTCCTCCTGGAATGACTAATACACCTGTAATTATGCTCACATCGCTCGCACCTTTCAATCTATACTGGAGTCTTGGTCCCTCCAATATCTATCCTGGATGTGTCGGTAAAATCTTATTAAGGCAATTTTACTGCCAACACCTTTTTCTCGACAATCAGGAAACTCACCAACAAATTTCTCTGGCAAGATAAAAGACCCAGATTAAGTCATGCCTTGCTCACCCAACACAAAACACGTGGGGGCATGGCACTAACTGATTGGAAACTATATTCTGATGTGGTACACCTGTCCAGATTAACACAATGGGCTAGACTAGACAACAACAAATTGTGGCTCCCCTTAGAAGGACACCTAGCTTGCAGCCCGCTGTGCTCCCTTATTTGGGACAAATAATGGCAAGCTCAGCCAACAGACTCAGAACCCCATCACCAAGTCCTTACTAAAGATCTGGAGCTCCTTTAAAGATAAACTTAGCTCTCCCACATCTCCACTCATGTAAGTGACAGACCACCCAGATTTAGATTTCCCAAAATATGTGGACACTCACATAAGACTCTCCGAACTGGGATCCATACATGTCCTCAATTTCTTGGACTCGGAAGAACCAATAGACCCACTGACTTCACCTTCTCTACACTCTATACAGAGACCATATTAGATTCCTCTTGACCTCTTATCTCGCAAACTCCAATACTAAAAGAGACCTCACTCAATTTGAAAAATTGATAGCCGCTGGCCCACTAAGCTCCCTCCAAAACACCTGTTATCACAGATTTACAGGATCCTCCAACAGCTCAAACACCCCTCAGATAGGGGAGATATTACAGAATGGGGTAAAGATCTCGACACGACCTGGACCGAACATAAATCAGTTATACTGCCTGTCCCACGGCATCTCACGATGCACAAGACTCCAAGAGAACGCATTCAAACTGCTCACCAGGTGGTATCTCACCCCAGTCAGACTTAAACAAATGAACTGCCTTAGTACTGACAATTGCTGGAAATGCTCTTAGTCGTGGGGCTCTTATCTACCTATTTGGTGATCATGCTCGGTTCTTCAGTCTTTCTGGTCTAAGATCCTAGAGGCAATTAAGACTATATTTTCTCTGCCTACAACCCCCCACTCCAGCTTCAGTTCTACTAAATATTAGACTACAAGATATTCCCCACACCAAAAGGAGACTCTTTCAGCATCTGACTTCCGCAGCTACATCACTAATCCCACAGCATTGGAACCAACAGTCCTCACCCACACTTACACAATGGCTACACAAGATAAATCACATATACCACATGGAGGAGCTGTCGGCCTGAGAATATAGATCACCTAGTAGCTTCCAGAAGACCTGGGCAGACTGGATTGCATACCGCAAGACAACATCTTTCATCACTAGCTTCGCAGATACCATCTCCTTCACATGAAGTTGACATCTCAGAGAAGCCTACACTGCATCCTACCCCACCTTCCCTACCACTCCCCTCTGCTACCCCTGTGCCTACGTATTGTTTCCCTCTCTTATTATGTCCAACATAGGAAGGTATGCCTTATCTGTGCTCACAGTACAGAATGGACTTCATGAAGAGACTCTTCCTTTTTTTTCATACCTTCCAATCATTAGTTTCTCCGATATCCCATACTGTTTTAACTAATGCTGTTTAACACACTTGTCATTGACTTATTATTCGGACTACTTCATGTTCCATTTGCTGTCCTTTTATCTGTATAAAACCAATAAAAAGATACTTGAAAAGAAAAAAAAAAAGCTATGTGTGGCAGCCTTTATTCAACCATATAATTAATAATGAATAAGGATCAACATTCTCTAATCCGAAACGCGTAGACATGGACTGTTTTTTAGGTTTTTTATTGCACTGTATCAATAAAGCTGCCTCCATTTTTTGGAATCTGGACTTTTTCTGTTCTTTGTTTGGACATTTATTCCACGCCCAGGCTCCCAGCGTCGTCCGTGCTTCCTCCAATCTTAGCCAGGTCTTTGCTTGCTTTTTTACTCACCTGGAAGTGTACGCTACTGGATTTTTGCGCTCCCAAATGCCATGGTCAAATCTGAATGGTTAAATATCAGCGATTGGCATTATCGTTGGTTTGTGGACATTAAGCCCAAGTGTCTGCTGTGTATAACGGCAGGCACCCAATTGCTATGGCATCTTTAAAGACCCGACATGTGACATACTATAACGTCACATAACGGAAAACGGTTAAATGGATTGCTATTTCAAAAATTGAGAGACGTAACTCATGAATTATCTGCAAACAATGGAAATTTAGGTGACCATTAGGTGACATTCCCTAGTATCGGGTGGTATACTAGAGCAGGGGTAGGCAACTTCCAGCACTCCAGCTGTTGTGAAACTACAACTCCCAGCATGCATAATTGCTCTTCTCTTCTCAGAACTCTCATAGAAATGAATGGAGCATGCTGGGAATTGCAGTTTCACAACAGCTGGAGTGCCGAAGGTTGCTGATCCTTGTACTAGAGGATGGTTCCTAAGAAGTATCACATATTCCACTAGGGGACTCTTAGGATTCTTTAGACTTAAAAGGTCTTTTTGTATCTTTAGTTACAAAGAAGCAAAGAATTAATCTCAATCTACTATGAATTAAACCTTAAGATTAGGTTGGCAGAGGTTGATTGTCGAGGTTTAATTACATCGGAAATTACAACACACCATTGGTGACAAAAGGTCATTGTGATCAGCAACACACAAATGGAACTTATGTAAGATGTTGACTGTGCTATTGGGTTTGATTGAAAGACAACGGAAAGCTGTAGGAGTTATACCTGGGTGAACCGTAGTTAATTTTTTTTCACGGTATGTTAAGCAAATCAAAAAGATTCCACATGCACGTATTTGCCAAGCCATACCCTGGTTATAAAATAAGTTATTCAATATATTATCCAAATTCTTGACTCATTGTTGAGAGCCTCACCCCTTTAGAAGCATTGTACAAATGCAGTTGTATAACCAATTTCTTCCAATGCCTCTCCATGCATATTGAAACACAAGGGGGGTCAGGCAGCACGTAGCTGTATGCAGGTGCACATAGCTATGGCAAAATACACAAACACAGAGATGCAACAGCACTCTGCAACCAGCACTCTGCCCTGCCTCTATGTTGAAGCTATCAGAGGTCGTTAGTGTACGTTTTGATCAAAAGATAATAAGCCACTCGCCACGCCAAGGCCCCCTCTATGAGTGGTCCTAACGCTAAGTCCTACATGCTATGGGCCATGACAGCCACATGCATATTGGTCAGAGACTGAAATAGTGAGGGTTAAATAAGGAAAGGGAATAGGTGGAGAGGCAATCGGTTTGTGGGACATTATTTTTGAGTTTGACCTTTGGGATATTTTTGAGTTTGACCTTTAGAACATTTTAAAGAGAATGT
Source organism: Bufotes viridis (assembly GCA_033119425.1). Taxonomy (NCBI): domain Eukaryota; kingdom Metazoa; phylum Chordata; class Amphibia; order Anura; family Bufonidae; genus Bufotes; species Bufotes viridis. The sequence continues at coordinate 18,935,913 of CM065596.1, read as the reverse complement.
AACACTATTTAATATTGCATAAGATGTAGTGGCGAGCTGGAAAAAAAATCCAAATGTGGTGTAATTGCAAAAGAAAATCCAATTTCTGCCACAATTTTGTGGGTTTTGTCTGTACAGAGTTCACAATGCGGTATAACTTGTGCTCTTTATTCTCTGGGCCAGTGCGATTACAGCCCTACCACATTTGTATAGTTTTTCTTGCGTTTTAATACTTAAAAATACAAAAACCTTGAAAAAAATTAGTTTTTTCTTTTCATCGCCATATTCTAACTCCTATAATTTTTTTGTAGTTATATGTATGAAGTTGTGTCAGAGCTCTTTTTTTGCAGGGCAATCTATACTTTTTACTAATTCCATAATGTATGTGTATGACTTTTTGATCACTTTTTATAAAAAAAAAATTCTGGGTGGTGATGCGAGTAAAAACCGTAAATTCCGCCATTTTGACTTTTCTTTCCGTTTTACCGTTTGCCACATGGGATACATTTTTATATATTTTAATAGTATGGGTGTTTTCGCATGCATTGATGCCCATGATGTGTATTTTTATTGTTTATTTTTATTTGGGAGAAAGGGTTTAAATTTTTATGTTTTTTACATTTTTTAAAGATTTTTAAAAATGTATTTTTTTTTACACTTTTTAATAGTTCCCATAGGAAACTTGAATAAGCAATCATCATATTGATACTCTCTTGGACCCCAATGCATTAGCAGGATTTCCATAGAAAACTTTGTGTGGCAGCCTTCATGCAGCCATATAATTTAGGAATCCAGAGACTGCCGCACACACCATCCGCTCCCCCGCACCTCGCTAGAGGGAGCCGGTACACACCTGGAAGCGCTTCTGGATTTTTGTACATTTGACCACGGCATCTGAGGGGCTGAATATCTGCGATCGGCATTATCGCCAGTCGCGGACATTAGGCCCAGGTGTCTGATGTGTGAAACAGCAGGCACCCAATTGCTATGGCACCTGCGTCGCTCTGGAGTAGGCACCATCTTTAAAGACTTGACATGTGACATATTATTACATCACATGTCAGGAAAAGGTTAAATGGATTGCCCAGGATTAGAAAAATGAGGCTGCTGACTCCCCCAAATTCCCACAATCGTCCATGGGTTGTGTCTGGTATTGAAGTTCAGGTCCATGAAATGAATGTGGCTAATCTGTAATACACAACCTATAAGCAGCTGTAGCGTTTTTTGGAAGACAGAGGCGATATTCTTTTTTCTTATTCCAGGACAGCCCCTTTTAAATATTTCAAAAATTGAGAGACACGACTCATGAACTATCTGCAAACAATGGAAATTTAGGTAACAATCAAAATGGTCTAACTTATCCTCGGGTGGTATACCAGAGGATGGTTCCTAAGACGTATTACATGTTGCTTTAGGGGTCTCTTAGGATTCTTTAGACTCAAAAGGTCCTTTTGTAAATTTAGTTAAAAAAAGAAAAAAATTAATCTCAACCTACTATGAATTAAACCTTAAGATTAGGGTGGCAGAGGTTGATTGCCCAGGTTTAATTACATCAGAAATTACAATACACCATTGGTAACAAAAGGTCATAACTGGTAGGAGGCCATTGTGATCAGCAACACACAAATGGAACTTATTTAAGACTGTGCTATTGGGTTTGATTGAAAGACAACGGAAAGCTGTAGGAGTTATACCTCGGTGAACCGTAGTTAATTTTTTTTCACGGTATGTTAAGCAAATCAAAAAGATTCCACATGAACGTATTTGCCAAGCCATACCCTGGTTATAAAATAAGTGAGTTATTCAACACATTATCCAAATTCTTGACTCATTGTTGAGAGCCTCACCCCTTCAGAAGCATTGTACAAATGCAGTTGTATAACCAATTTCTTCCCATGCCTCCCCATGCATATTGGTCAGAGACTGAAATAGTGAGGGTGAAATAAGGAAAAGGAATAGGTGGAGAGGCAATCGGTTTGTGGGACATTATTTCTAAGTTTGACCTAGAACGTTTGGGACATTTTAAAGAGAGTGCATCACCAGGAAATTCACGGTTAAACCGCACACGCTGTCTTGTAGGGCTATCTCAGCTGGATGGAATGATACATTTCAGTTAGCGATCTGTTCCTTCATTCTGGACTAAAAGTGCGTTTAATCCATATTCAAATAAGAAGTTAAGTGCACCAAGGGTTGGGCCCAAGCCGCTCTGTACACCCTTGTTCTCCATGCTTTACTTGCCAGCCAGGGGCCTAAACAGTGTTTTTTTTTAATGAAGTCCTTAAAGGCATTATGCCATAACCGATGAAAAAAATGAAAATCAGACAATCTCTAACGAAGCTAGAACCAGCCCTGTACCTCACATGGAACCAGATATCTCCACATTCATTGCTCCAGTTGTGATGCTAAATTAATTTCAAGCTGACAGCTCAGGGTGCGTGTCCTTCCTCAGGGAGTGGGTCCGTTTTGCTTTCGCGCTTATCCTGTAACTGCAACAGCTTCTAACAGAAGATATGGCTGCTGACAGTTAAAGATTTTAACTGAGCAAGTGTGACCATCAGTGAGATGGACAAGAAAAGAACAAACAGCAGGTGGCGCTATTCAGATACATTTTATTAAAAAGCTCAGTTGCTATACAACATTTTGAATTACATGCAATTATAAAAACATTCAGATCCAGGTTCTGGTTTGAAAAATGTAGATTATTTTTCGTGACACAATCCCTTTAAGTACTGCCAACAAGTCATGATTTGAGGATATCCTGTAGGATACAGGGCAGATGGTGTTGAGTCATAAGGGGAAAAGCTTATTAACTCGGAAAGATTGTGATCTCATTCTTTTCTGGTTTGGTCCTGGTACCAATTCTAGAAATGCTTCGACCTCCTTAGTAGCACTAGTAAGATCTAGAGCCCCAGTAGGTTGAGGAGCCACATCCTGAGCCCCTGGCTGGGGAAATACTGCTGTTGAGAGAACTTCAATGGAAATCCTAAAACATGATCTGTTGGGGAACTTGAGGAGTTAGGAAACTAAGGCTAGTTTCACACTAGCGCCTTTAAATCCGGTAGGTTGTTCAAGCAGGGAACAGCCTGCCAGATCTTTCTGCATTCCAGCATTGCCAGAAGCTACCATATCTTCGTCCGGCCCCATTCCCTATAATGGGGACAGGCAGAGATCTGGCTGCAACTGGTAGCATTTGGCAATGCCGGATACAGACATATCCGGCAAACTGCTCCATGCCGAAATAGCCTGCAGATGATGTCTAACGCTAGTGTGAAACTAGCCTTATGGAGAGCATGTTGGCTAAATCCCAATCGGAAGCATCCTAGAATAGCTGAACATTTTCCATTTACCATATTGCTGATCATTATCTCCTGCAGTAGTTGCAGGCAGTGGCGTACACACAATCCATGGGGCCCCAGTGTGAAACTCCCTCCCTGTCGCCGCCCCCCCCCCCACTACCTCCACAGGGCACATGTCTAGAGAAGCAGTGCCTGATTGGCGAGCGGAGTGTCAGAGGAGGGTGGGACTGAAAGGCGTGCGCAGCCTATCGCATTAGTATGTGCACCCTAAAGCACAAACACACACGCTGCTCGTGCATATGTATGTATGTTTATATAAATATTATATACTGTATATCACGATATACAAGAGGATGATATACGGTATAACACCTTCTTGTATATAGTGATATCGTGGACCACGCTGATGATATAACCTGGGTATCTCCTGTATATAATTATATTTTTACGGCTGGTATAAGTTATACATCTTCTTGTATATAGTGATATGGACCATGCTCGTATAACCTGGGTATATTCTGTATATTATTATATATGTACAGCTGGTATAAGTTATACATCTTCTTGTATATAGTGATATGGAGCATGCTGGTATAACCTGGGTATCTCCTGTATATAATTATATATATACAGCTAGTATAAGTTATACATCTTGTATATAGGGATGTGGAGCATGCTGGTATAACCTGGTATCTCCTTATATGATTATATATGTATAGCTGGACAGCTGGTATAAGTTATACATCTTAATATACCAGAAGATGCATAACTTATGCCAGGCCAGCTCACATATAATAATATACAGAACATACCAAGGCCAGATAGTAACTATTACCTGGGCTGGCTCCAGCTGAAAGCTGCTGAATCGACCTGCTGAAAGTCAGTGGCAACTGGTAAGGCTGAATGCTGGAGGCTGGCTCGGCTCAGTGTGGGCTCTGGCTGGCTGAATGAGTGCTGCTGCGGGGCCTGGCACAGGCTGGCAGAAATGTCTGGCAGAGAGAGAGAACGAGGCGAGGTGGGGTGAGTGACTGTGGTATAGAGTCAGACAGACTACTGGGCAAGTGGGCAATGGCAGACTAGCAGTGGCTCCCGCGCTCCTCTGTTCTCAACTTCCTGCCGGACCTGCAGCGCTGATAACTTTGTGACGTCACGTAAGCGCGCAGTATGATCCGGACATGCTGCCAGGCACTTGCCCCTGCCATTGGTACTTAAAGTGACCATGCCTGAGCCGGATCTGCTGTCCCATTATCCATAACAACAAAAAAGGGAGACTTCAGGCCGTCCGTCCTGGCCTTATGTCGGACTAGGTGTCTAAAAACCGCACTATCAGGCCTAAAACCGGACGTCTGGCCACCCTAAGAGCAGGAGTGGCAGAGAGACTAAGGCCAGCAGCAGCCATTTCAGTCAGATTAGAGCCCAAGCTGCAGAGTGGCTGTAATCTGACTAAAATGGCTGCTGCTGGCCTTAGTGAGTCTCTCTGCCACTGCAGAGAGACCTCATATCAGCCAACTAAGCCCCCATCAGACCTCAGATCAGCCCACTCAACCCCCATCAGACTCCCTATTAGCCCGCTCAGCCCCCATCAGACCTCAGATCAGCCCAAAGACCCCCATCAGACCCCCACTTTAACCCCCACCAGACCTCAGATCAGCCCAAAGACCCCAGTCAGCCCCCATCAGACCTCAGATCAGCCCAAAGACCCCCATCAGACCCTCACTCGGCCCCCATCAGACCTCAGATCAGCCCAAAGACCCCATCAGACCCCCACTAAGCCCCTATCAGACCTCAGATCAGCCCAAAGACCCCCAGTCAGCCCCCATCAGACCTCAGATCAGCCCAAAGACCCCCATCAGCCAACTGAGCCCCCATCAGACCTCAGATCAGCCCACTCAGCCCCCATCAGACCTCAGATCAGCCCAAAGACCCCCATAAAACCCCACTCAACCCCTATCAGACCTCAGATCAGCCCAAAGACCCCCATCAGCCAACTGAGCCCCCATCAGACCTCAGATCAGCCCAAAGAATCCCCATAAAACCCCACTCAACCCCTATCAGACCTCAGATCAGCCCAAAGACCCCAGTCAGCCCCCATTAGAACTCAGATCAGCCCAAAGACCCCCATCAGACCCCCACTCAGCCCCCATCAGACCTCAGATCAGCCCAAAGACCCCCAGTCAGCCCCCATCAGACCTCAGATCAGCCCAAAGACCCCCATCAGACCGCCACTCAGTCTCATCAGACCTCAGAACAGCCCAAAGACCCCCAGTCAGCCCCCATCAGACCTCAGATCAGCCCAAAGACCCCCATCAGACCCCCAGTCAGGCCCATCAGACCTCAGATCAGCCCAAAGACCCCCAGTCAGTCCCCATCAGACCTCAGATCACCCCTCAGACCCCCTTTCAGGCACCATCAGCTCAGATCAATCAGCGGCAGGGCCCAGGCCAGGCCCCAACGTACTTACCTGTTCTGCACCGCAGGCCGCGGCTACTCTTCCTCTCTGGCTGGCATAAGTCACGCTCCTCTGTCTTCCCGCCCATCGCTGCACTATACGCGCTCAGGACAGTAAAGCACCGGCCAGGGAGGGTAAGTATATTAAAGGGACGGGCAGGCCGCGCGAAAACGAGGAGGAGGAGCACTGGGCCCTGGGTACATACAGCACTACTGCAGGGGCCAGGGGTCCACAGGCGGCCGGGCCCCCTAAAGTGTCGGGCCTGGTCGCCACTGTGACCCCTGAGACCCCTGTATGTACGCCAGTGGTCGCATGGAGTCTGCATGAGTAACGCCTCTTATGCATTATGTAATCTAAAAATACATTGGTTATAAAACAAGTTATTCAACACATTGTATAATGTAATTAGTCAGCAAGGGCAAGACTGCACACCTTAGCAGTATTATACAAGGGACTTTTTGTGAACTGGCCAAGCAGCTGTCAAACAGTAGAAAAATTGGAAGTATAATCTAAGGTCACGAAAAAAAAACATGACCTTTATCTGGTGTGCTATAAAATTTCACATATATCTATTTTACGCACTTGTATAGCGTTACTATATTCCGCAGATCTTTACAGACATTAGCATCAAGTTTTCCCCAATGGGGCTCACAATCTAAGGTCCCTATCAGTATGCCTTTGGAGTGCGGGAAGAAACCCACGCAAATAAGGGGGAGAACATACAACCTCAAAGCAGATGTTGTCCCTGGTCAGATTTAAACCCAGGACCCTAGCACTGCAAGGCACCAGTGCTAACCACTGAGCCACCGTTCTGCATCACAGTAACCAGATATAAATCAACAAAGGGATAGATATAAACGCAAGAAAGTAATGGGGCAATTTATTGCGGCCTAACACCACTGAAAAGCAGGATAGCTGCCTCACAAAAGACCCATACTTCTCAGAAAGGTGTAAAAAGAATCTATGAATTTTGGATAATCGATATACTTATACACACAAGGACAAAATTGTTCTTACCCTTCTGTTAAAGAAAGAAAAAGCCACAAAGGTTACTGAAATAACTCAAAACTGACAAAAGTAATAATAAATAAAAAAAATTGCTGAAAATCAGGCATTGCTTTTATTATTGTTGTCTTAACAGAATAATCTATAAAACAAACTAATGCAGCTCACCTGGACAAAAATGATGGTTCCTTAATGTAATATTTTGTTGCACAACCTTTTGAGGCACTCGCTGCAATCAAGCGACTTTTGTAACTTTCAATGAGACTTCTGCACCTGTCCACAGGTATTTTGGTCACTCTTGTGAGCCCGCTGTCTCAGGTTGGAAGGCTGTCTCAGGTTGGAAGGCTGTCTCAGGTTGGAAGGCTGTCTTAGGTTGGAAGGCTGTCTTCTCCAGACTGCATGTTTCAGCTCCTTCCACAGATGTTCAACAGAATTTAGCTCAGGGCTCACAGAAAGCCCCTTCAGATTACTCCAATGCTTTGCTCTTAGCAATTCTTGGATGTCTTTAGGTATGCTGGAGGACCCATGATCCAATGCCTTGACAGTCTTGAGATTTCATTGAACCTTGCACAGAATAACCTTGTGTCAGATGCAGCAAAGCAGCCCCAATACATACCCAAGCTTCCTTCAAAGTACAATATTCTTTTCTTTGTATGCTTCATTTTTGTGGCTGTAAACATATGTGACTTTCCGAAAAGTTCCAATTTTGTTTCATCTGTCCAAAGGACATTCTCTAAGAAGCTTTGTGGTTTGTCAAATTTTTTTATGCTTTGCTTTCTACAGTGGTTTTCTCCTTCGTCAAGTAGCCGGCAGTGAGTTTCTAATGATGTATTTCTTACTGAATTCAGATGAGGCAGTAGTATGAAAAACGATCTTTTATCCTCCGTCCGCGCTATTTTTCAGTCAGGCTTGAAGTCATGGGGGCAGCGGCCTCCTTGCTTCAAGTCACGGTAAGCACGCCCCCTTCCCTGTCCCTTCACTGTGACTGACAGCACTTATGCCCGGCATTCGGCTAGCTTTACTGAACAGCCAGCTGTCAGTACCCAGCACAAACAGGTCACCCCCCAGCCCTAAGGGCTAACCATCGGGCTGCTGCTCTCCCCTCCCCTTCAGGATGGCCAAGCGGTATGGCACTAGTCTAGCCCCCCTGTTCAGAATGGCAGAGCAGCATAAGCTCCCCCTCTCCCCCACCCTCATTCAGGATGACAGAGCGGCAGCGCGGCAGAGTGTTAGCTGTAATGTAGAGCTGACACTCTGCTTGAAATGGCTGACACCGGTGCTGGCAGTGATGTCGCCGTTCAACCCCTTCCATGCCCCGTTTCTTAGGGACCGCTGTATGGAGGGGCTAAGCATCGGGCCGCTGCTCTGCTGTGTCAGCGGCCGGATGCTTGAAGGGTAAACTGAGGGAGGGAGCTCCCTCCCCCTATTGGGCCGCTGCTCTGCTGTGGCAGCGTCCCGATGGTTACCATGGCAACCAGACACCTTTACAAGCATCCAGCTTGCCGTCGTATATCGAAGCCTGATCAGGCTCCTGCTAAAGGCAGGAGCCTGATCAGGCTTAATGCGAATGACAATACACTGCAGTACACTATACAGTGTATTGTGGAGGCATCAGACCCACTGGATCTTCAAGAACCAAGTGGGTTTGGGTCAAAAAGTGAAAAAAAAGTGAAAAAAGTAAATAAAAAGTAAAAAAAAATCTAACTTCTTCGTATACGCACATATAATTGGTTAAAATGTAAAAAATGAAAGAACACTAAACATATTTTGCATCTCCGCGTCTGTAATGACCTGCTCTATAATAATATCCCATGAGCTAACCCGTCAGATGAACGCCGTAAAAAAATTATATAAAAACCGTGCAAAAAAACCCCAATTTTTTATCACCTAACAACACAAAAAGTGTAATACCAAGGAATTTAAAAATTCATATTTGCCCCAAAATGGTACCAATAAAACCGTCACTTCATCCTGCAAAAAATGAGACCCTACATAAGACAATCGTCTAAAAAATAAAAAAGATATAGCTTTCAGAAAATTGAGACACTAAAACATGATTTTTTGTTTCAAAAATGCTCTTATTGTGTAAAACCAAAATATATTTAAAAATACAGACATATTTGGTATGGCCGCATCCGTAACAACCTGCTCTATAAAAATTTCACATGAGCTAACCCATCTGGTGAATGCCGTAACAATAAAAAAAGGGCCAAAAATCTATTTTTTTATCACCTTACAACACTAAAAGTGTAATAACAAGTGATCAAAAAGTCATATGTGCCCCAAAATGGTACCAATCAAACCGTCATCTCATCCCGCAAAAATGAGCCTCAACATTAGACTATCGTCTAAAAAATAAAAAAGATAGGGCTTTCAGAAAAGGGAGACACTATAACATGATTTTTTTTTCAAAAATGCTCTTATTATATAAAACCAAAATATATTTTTTAAAAAAGAGACATATTATGTATCGCTGCTTCCATAACGACCTGCTCTATAAATATATCACATGAGCTAACCCGTCTGGTAAACACCGTAAAAAAAAATCTATTTTTTATCACCTTACAACACAAAAAGTGTAATACCAAGCGATCATAAAGTCATATGTGCCCCAAAATAGTATCAATCAAACCATCACCTCATTCTGCAATAAATGAGCCCCTACACAAGACAATTGCCCAAATAATAAAAAAAATATGTCTTTCAGAAAATAGAAACACAAAAACATGATTTTTTTTTCAAAAATGCTTTTATTGTGTAAAATAAAATTTAAAAGATGCACATATTAGGCATCGCTGTGTCTGCAACGACCTGCACCATAAAAATAGCATGTTATCCAACCTGTCTGGTTAACGCTGTAAAAAATAAAAAGTTAAAAATGTGCCAAAAAAGCCATTTTTTATCACCTTACATCACAAAAAATGTAATACCAAGTGATTAAAAAGCCATATGTGCCCCAAAATGGTACCAATCAAACCATCATCTCATCCCGCAAAAAATGAGACCCTACCCAAGACAATCTGCCAAAAAATAAAAAAAATATGGCTTTCAGAAAATGGAAACACAAAGCATGATTTTTTTCAAAAAATGTTTTGTGTAAATCCAAAATCAAATAAAAAAAATTAGACATATTATGTATCGCTGCATCGTAACAACCTGCTCTATAAAATATCACATTATCTGTTCTGTCAGGTGAACATTGTAAAAAACATTTTTTGGTTACCTTGCCTCATAAAAAGAGTAAAATACACGTATGTATATATATATATATATATATATATATATATACCGTATTTTCCGGCATATAACGACGACCCCCTAATTTTCCTGTTAAAATATGTGGTTTGGGCTATAATCGCCGTATAAGACTACCTCTCTTCCAACGCACACCAAATAAAAATGAAACAGACAATCCGAGCATGAGAAAACCACGAGAGCAGGGAGAGGGGGCTGCTTCAGGAGCAACTGGCCGGGATGCAGCGCACGGTGGCTCAGCTAGAGGGACAGCCTCTCCAGTCCGGCTTGGAAGTAAAGAGGACCTTTCACTGGTCCAACAATTGTTAGATAATGACACCATGTGCTGTCTGCATCCAAACTTCCGTTCCGTGGCCCCGCAAAAAAAGTAGAGCATGTCCTATTCTTGTACGCAGCCACGGACAGGAATAGGCATTTCTATCATAGTTCTGGCTATGTGTGGTGCGCGAAATGCGGAACGCACATTGCCGGTGTCCATGTTTGGTGGAGCCACAATTTGCGGACCACAAAACAGTTGCGGACGTGTGAATGGTCCCTTATGGTCCGTGGTAGCGGAATCCATAACGGAATTCTTACATAACCTGAACCTTGTACGCTGAACTTGAAACACAAGTTCACTCAACACTAGTGATGGGCGAGCACCAAAGTATTCGGGTGTTCGGATGTTCGGGCCGAACTCATTGCTATGTTCGTGTGCTTGTACGAGCACCCGAGTATAATAGAATTCAATGGGAGACAACCAGGCACCGCCTGCTCGGATGAGGGGAGGGTGCCTGGTCCATTGGAAAAGGTCAGAAAGTGACAGAAACGCCACCGAAATAGATCTGAAACAGCATGGGGACAATGTCTGGATGCATTTTGGACTCCCATGTCGCTGCTGGAAACCATGTTGTCCCAGTTGTACACCACTTTTACTTACTGACAAATTCACGCCCAACCCTCCCCCCCCCCCCCCAAAAAAAAAAATATTTTACAGGAATTTTTTTTAGGAAACATTCTTTCCTGTATATTCTATTATATGTAAAGTGCAAGTGCTGCCAAAAATTTAATTTTTTTTCCAGAATTGGGGCCATGATTAAGATGGATGGCCTGTGGTATCTATATTGCCCTGCTATTTGACTGGCGCCAGAAGAACCACACTGAAAGCATTTGCCAAGAATGCTTTCATTAATCTAAGATGAAATTTGTAGCCTGGTTTGAAAACGATCCGACACACGATTCGGCGGCGTTATTCCCATTACGCACCTAGCATTTTCCTGAAAACCAAAGTCTTTGGGTTCCGAGGGGAGTATGGTTGCAAAGCTGAAACTTAAACTAATTGACGGAAGGGCACCACCAGGAGTAGAGCCTGCGGCTTAATTTGATTCCACATGGGAAACCTCACATGGCCCAGACACTGAAAGGATTGACAGATTGATACCTCTTTCTCGATTCTGTGGGTGTTGTAGCATGGCTGTTGAGAGCGGCCAACAAGATTCCTCCATGCTAAGGAGTTATGTTACCCCCGGCTGCCAGTGCAAGGATATTGTAAAGATACTATCAAAAACACTGGCCATGATAATATTATAGAAATTTTAACAATATTTTTTTAATGCAGTAATGTTACATTGCAGAGTTAGTGCAGGGAATGGCGGTCAGCACCGGCTATGAAAAAATGTTATTGAAATTTTAGAATATTTTTTGATTGCCCTGTAAAAAATTGTAGGTGAGGGCCTGCAGGTGGGCAGACTCTCCCTGAAGAGGGACATGAGGAGATCTTGTGCACTGATCCCCAAACTCTTCAGCATCCACAGTCAGAAGAAAATGATGGTGGGAAATGGCAATTAGTGCTTCACGAGGTGGATGAGGCAGATAAGATACAGTTGTCAATAAGTGAGGGTCTTGTTAGGTCAACACAAGTCAGGAGGATGACCAGAGTGAGGAAGTGGAAGAGGAGATTGTGGACCATGACATCACTGACCCAACCTAGAAAGGTTGCAAGCCAAGCGAGGACAGCAGGACAGAGGGGGAGGGATCCACAGCACCGCAACAGGCTGGAAGAGGCTGTGGGGTGGCAAAAGGGAGAAGGCGGGCCACAACAAATAGGCCCGCAACTGTTCCCTCTTGCGAAATCTCCCTTGCCAAGGCGTAGATGTTCCGCAGTCTGGCGCTTTTTTGAGGAAAGAGGGGACGATAAAAGAATTGTAATTTGCTAACTGTAACTGTGCTATACCAAAATAAGAACTCGTAAATATACACATAACCATAACATATCTTACATCCTATTCATTAACTCTAACTCAATAAAAACTTAAACCCGGGAACATAATGTGGGAAGACCATACACTGGAAGCAAAATGAGTAGGGGTTGTTGTGAACACTAGCAAACTCACCACCACCGGCATGATCCGCCACATGGCATCAAAGCACCCTAACAGGTGGCCCAAACCCCTGGGTCCACAATCAGTGACTGTAGGTCACACCACTGCCTTCTCTTCCACCCCTGTGTTACATGCTGGCCAATCCTCTGTCCTAAATGCAGGCCTAGATGACTCCCGCTCTGCAGCTGGGCTTTCGCAAGCACTATCAGCTAGCACACCCACTTCTGTGTTCAAGCACAGCGTACAAATGTCCTTACCCCAGACCTTTGAACGTAAGCGCAAATACCCAGCCACCCACCTACAGGCCATAGCACTAAATGCTCACTTTTCAAAATTTCTGGCCCTGGAAATGTTGCCATTTAGGCCTGTGGACACATAGGCTTTCCTCAGCCTCATGGCGGTGGCCTTCCTTCGTTACTCAGTCCTCAGCCGCCACTATTTTTCTCTGTGTGCCGTCCACGCATTACACCGGCAATTGTGTCATGTAACATCACCTGTGCCCTGACCAACGCAGTTATATATAGGCTTATATATATATATATATATATATATATATATATATAAAATGGCTGCTCAAGGCATAACATGGCTAAACAAGAGAAAATATGGAGTTTCAACCCTCACAGATGCTGCTGCTGCCATCTCCACACTGTCATTGTGCCACCTTGTGGCCTCCTCCTGATGCTGCTGCTGCCACCTCCACACTGTCATTGTGCCACTCTTTGGCCTCCTCCTTATGCTGCTGCCACCTCCAGACTCTGTTATTGGGCCACTCTGTGGCCTCCTCATGCTGCTTCCTCCTCACACTATGTCATAGGGCCACTCTGTGGACTTCTCATGCTGTTCCCACCATCCCCACTTCATGACTGGGCCACTATTTTGCCTTTCGGCCTGGCTGACATCATCATTTATTTGACCTTTCTTCTGATCTGTCAGAAGAAAGGAAAAATCAGACGCACAATGGATCCTGTCTGCGTAGCAGCGGTAAGGCCTGTATGGTCCCATCAGAATTGGCTTATGATTTGGTAGCCAAAAGCAGGAGTTGGTAGAAAACACAGAAGACATGCAAATATTCAATTCTCGTGTTATATCTGTTTTGGATCCACTCCTGTTTTTTTGGCTTTAGCAATACTGATGGATTACTGACCAAATGCTGACCGAGTGAAGGCAGATGCTCCACAGACAGGATACATTTTTTGGGGGGTTATTGTTCTGACGGATCAGAGGAAGGGCAAAATAATCAGTGACATCAACAGAAACTTACTGCTGACACCCTCTCTACTCTGTCGGGGGGGGGGGGGGGCCTCTACTTGTATAAGCGTTTAATAGAACAGGTTCTATAGAAATCTATGTGGAATCAGTAAATTGGTGTAAAAGGAGTGCGCTCTTTAACGCTATAGAAAGATCTTAGGCCTCTGCATGGTTCTTTATACCTGGTGCTAACATTGGCCTGTAAGGCTGAGTTCACACTTGAGTTATTTGGTCAGTTTTGGCCCCGTAACTGCCCAAATAAGTGAAGTGTGCAGTGATTCTAAGAGCGATGCCTGTCATCTACATGTCATACTGACTCACAGTATTGTTTAACTACCACAGCAGACTCCCTATGTGTGTTACTGCAGGCACAGTGTCCTACACCACTATAAAGGCTCTCTGCAGCCCGGAAATAGCAGTTTTTTAACGCAATTCGCCACGAATAAATTCGGATCAATCCAAATTTTTTCAGAAATTTGCTCATCTCTAATAATGATCAAGATGAGTTTTCTGGTATTATGTCATCAGTATCTGATCGATGGGGATCAGACTCCCGAAGATCAGCTGTTGAAAGGGGGGGCGCTGTAACTTCTCTCTTGGCCTGTGGCATCAAATCAATATTTCTTTGAGCAGTTCACACCCATTCAAGTGAATTGGATTTAGCTCCAATACCAAGCACAGCCACTATACAATATACCGCGGTGTGCTTATACCGTATACCATGAAGAGTCCCCTTTAAACAGCTGATTGGTGAGGCTGCCATGAGTTGGACTCCCATTGATAAGTTATTGATGATCTATCCTCAGGGTGTTTAACTCCCAAAATGACCCTTTAAGTTAATGACGTCACCTTTGGAGTCAGGATCATATGGTGGTAATTAGAGATGACTGAGTAGATAAAATTCTGAAATTTGATCCAAATTTTTTTTTTTTAAGTTCTGATTTTAATGAAACTGAATTTTGTGTGATTTGATTCTGGAAAATAAAAGGCAGAGAGACTTTTCCAGGCAACTAAGGCACTTTTGATTCAGGTCAAATTCAGATGGCCAATTCAGCTGAATCGGACACAATTCAAGTTTTACCCTCAGTTCACACTTGTGCGTTTTACAGCGCGTTCGAACGCATAACCGATGCAAACCAATGCTTCCCTATGGGACTGGTTCACATTTTCGCGTTTTACAGCACGTTCGAACGCGCTGAAAAACGCCCGACGCATAAACAAGTACTTGAGCTTTTTTTGGGCCGTTTGTCGCACGTTTTGGCCCATAGACTTCAATGGGAACGCGCAACGCTTGTATTTTGTGCATTTTTGACACTGAAAACGAGCGTTCAAATGCGCGTTTATGAATTTGCAACACCAGCAATGCACTCTGATTGGCCAAACTTCATATAGACAGGGATATTTGGTCATTGGACAACACTGCAGTCAATCACACAAACGTGCGTTTACTATTGCCAAAAACGCGCACAAAAACGCGCATAAAACGCGTGACAAAAACGCACGTAAAACGCGCGTCTCAGAAACGCTCAGGTCTGAACCCAGCGTTAAGAATTGGTCTCATCTTCGGTGTTAATTGGAAGCAGTGTCTACATGCCTTAGGGTACTTTCACACTAGCGTTGGTGCCGATCCGTCTGTTTATTTGCACAGACGGATCCGCACCTATAATGCAAACGTTTGTATCCGTTCAGAACGGATCCGTTTGCATTCGTTTTAAAGAAAAATGACAAAGTCCAAAACGGATCCGTTTTGAATCACATTGAAAGTCAATGGGGAACGGATCCGTTTTCAAATGCACCATATTGTGTCATTGAAAACGGATTCGTCCCCATTAACTTACATTGTAATTAAAAACAGATCCGTTAGGCTCCGCCTCTTCAGACGGACACCAAAATGCTGCAAGCTGCGTTTTGGTGTCCGCCTCCAAAACAGAATAGAAGCGGAAAGGAGCCGAACTGATGCATTCTGAACGGATCCTTACCTATTCAGAATGCATTGGGGCTTAACTGATCCGTTTTGGACCGTTTGTGAGAGCCCTGAAACGGATCTCACAAATGGAATCCAAAACGCCAGTGTGAAAGTAGCCTTACAAGAACCTTCATCTACAGAGATGTACGGTTATGTTCATCAGGAGTGTTTGGGTGGATCAGAAAGTAGTCTTATCTATCTTAATTTGAGAATCTGGTGTTTAGATTTTATCTGGTATGTTTGCGAATCCTAATATTTCAGCTGCGGAGCAAAAGTTATATAACATTTCCTTGAAATATTTCTCCATGTAATTAGAATTCTATTCTTGCTAAGGTACTTTCAAACTAGCGTTTTTGCTAGATCCGGCAGGGTTCAGCAAAAACGCCTCCGTTACTGATAATAGAACTATCTGCATCCGTTATGAACGGATCCGGTTGTATTATCTTTAACATAGCCAAGACGGCTCCGTCTGAACTCCATTAAAAGTCAATGGAGGACGAATCCATTTTCTATTGCGTCAGATTGTGCCAGAGAAAACGGATCAATCCCCATTGACCTGCATTGACGGATCTGTCTTGCTCCGCATCCCATGATGGAAGCATGCTGCGGTTTGCTCTCCGGTATGAAAACGCAACCAAACGGAACAAAATGCATTTTGGTGCACTCCGTTCTGTTCAGTTACGTTTTGTCCCCATTGACAATGAATGGGGACAAAATGGAAGCTTTTTTTTCTATGACAGATCTCAATACCGGAAAATATTAACGCTAGTGTGAAAATAGGCTAAGACCTGATCTGACATTGCTATTCTAGTAAATGTCTCATGAAAGTCTACTTTTTGTATTGGAACTTTTTATGTAGTTCTTGTGCTGTTGGCAGCTGTAGATGCTGTTATGAACCTATGACACCAGGCATATCATAGCAATATTGAATAATATCAGTAGGGGATAGTTGGGTGGAGGTGCTGGAGGACAAGTGCAACAGGTGATGGTGCATATGCCAACAAGCCTCTCTGCCTTACTCAGTGCATTTGGATATAGGATGGAAATAAAATCTAGAGACAACTCTTGGCATTTTGGCATTAACTGACAGTTGACACCAAGCTAAGAGCCACATTGTCATTGTATGGTAACTGGTTCAGGACCATATAACAGGCCCTACAGGATTCTTTGCAATTTTGGGTCACGGTCGCAGCAACTTGGAAGACATGATGTGAACCCATTCAGTTCAATGGCTGTAGTGCTACACAGCGATCCTTGGTCACAGCCAATATCATCATGTAGACTCAGCCTAAAGGATCAGATATCATGATATAAAAAAGGGCTATTCTTTTTTTTTTCCTGGTGCCAGGTGGAACCATAGCCCATTGTGGGCTTTTTACACGATCCATTAAACTGGGTAATAAAATAAACACAAAACCATTTGCCATTATCTTCTAAAATGTTTATTTTTCCGAACAAAATAAACCCATCCATTGAACAACAGTAAAAAATAATACTAGTGATATTATCACACTCCATCTTCGACTAGACACCCACTGAATATAACATGTGACTTATGTAAACATCTTAGCTGAGAAAAAGTCCTAGGTTCTGCCATAATTGACCACAGGATTGGCCCTTACTGAAACATTCTGTGCAGATGTATCACATCAGACGTATTGCTAATAAACTTCCCATACACATGCTAGCTAGTTTCCGTTGAGCATGATTTTATTTTTTTTAATGGGAGAGGATAATAAGCTGCTGTCAGGCACCTCTGCCAGCTTATCCCACATGAGAACAAAGTTTAGGTATGTTGAGTTTCAACATGCCCAATCTCCCCACCCACCCCCTACCAAATGTGGAATGGATGTTGGCCAAACATTTCATATACATTACATGGTTGGTGAGTTTGGCCTCCCCAAGTCAAATGTGAATTGCCACTTTAAGCCTGGCATTGTACTTGGTACGTGAAATGGTTCCAAAATGGGAGCGTGCTTTTTCCCATAAACAAGACCTCAAACACAATAGCGTAATTTTGTGACTTCATGTGGAACATACAAAAAGAAACAAAAACCGAACACAGAAATAGAGAACTGTTCTCATCAAAGAACAAAGCACATGATTGGATGTGACCATCAGATGACCACTTTGTGGTCGGGTCAGTTGTTCTCATCATGCCCTCCGCATCAGTCGGTATTCATAGAACCTTCTCCATATATATCCTACAGTTTAAAATACTGTTTCTTTCAGGCTATCACAGTATACTTCTATTTGTAGAGAATAAATATCTTTTACAAGAGCATTTACAACCGTCTTTACAAAACCACATTCCAATGGAGTTCACTACAAAAATAATACAGTGTCCCATATCTTAAGGCATTTCTATTTTCTTATAAAACTTCCATATACACTAGATACAATTTTAGGAACTGGTTTCTATCAGAAGTTCAGTGCATTACTGACTATTCCTTACTCAAACCAGTCCCCATGCTGGCATAGAAAGTAAACTTCCATGGCTTGATAAAAAAAAAAAAATCTAAATTAAAGCGACCTTTGTTCATATCACTAGGGGTGATTAAACATCCCATTATTCACAAGAAGACTTCTTCCAATTTTTTGGGTCCAGTTATTTCTACTGAACATAGTCAACATTTGTCTTCTTCCTATACCGTATATAGACACAGTTTGCAGAACTCAGGTTCTGTATAAACATATTCCCAGTTTTTTACAATATAATTACAAGTTGTTACTAATAATCACATTTCATTCACTAGACATTCCAAAAACTCCCAAAATGAGAAGGGCAACCTACAGTATGCATTGTGCTCCTCTACTGTCTACTGACTATGAATATTTAAAACTTGGCTCCCATAGAAAGATTCTTGTAGATGTTTTTGTAACTCATGAAATCTTGATCTAGGTTGATAACTCTTGGCATTCTTCTGTCCAGTTCTCATAAGCTCTTTTCATGGTTTCTTCTTTTAGGTCATTGAAGATTTCTGCGGATATAAAAACTCAGACAATCAGAAAATGTTAGCGCCAACAAACCCAATAAGAATCAAAAACTACATGGTTGGAATAGTTTATGACAGGCATGCTCAACCTGTGGCCCTCCAGCTGTTGCAAAACTACAACTCCCAGCATTCCCGGACAGCGTACAGCTATCAGCCTACAGCCGGGCATGGTGGGAGTTGTTGTTTTACAACAGCTGGAGGGCCGCAGGTTGAGCATCCCTGGTTTATGATATTTGAGGTCAGTCACGATGGAGAGTATACAAGACATATCACCATTTTATCATTTTATAATGTATGATATTTATTGAAACCTTTCCATAAGACAACCTTTTTGAGATGATCACCCATGATTTGATGTTCAGTTTGCTTATTTCCGATCTACAGATGTGTCCACTGTAACCTTTCTGCAAATCTTGTCAAGGACTGCGATTTCTCACAATATAAATTTAATACATTATCACAACATGCCAACAAAACAATTGACAGGCTGAAATGTACGCTACGGCCACTAGCTGGCTTCATATAGACATATATAAAGAACTCCTGACAGAGTATCACAAAAGTATGTTCTTTTTCAAAGCTGGTCATCTCTCAACGTTCTTCTCGGAGACAAGAGCAAAGGTCAAGGAAGGACACATCTGTGAATTGGATTTCTTCTTTGAGAGAACAAGCCCTCTGGTCATCTCAAAGAGGCTTTATTGTACCCATATTATGGTCTTGCTAGAGTTTTCCAGCCATAATGAGGTACCTTACCTGCAGTTCCAAGTCCAGTAGGGAGAGGAAGCCGCAGTTTCCCGCCACTGTGTTTGAACCTCTCTCCCAATGCCCTCTTTATGAGTGGCAGGGTACAGTCCTTGTGCCAGACCGGAAGCTCCAAGGTTCTCATGCACTGTATTGTACGTCTTTTCTCTTCAACGGTGATAAACCCACTTTCATAAGAGACATATGTCATGAAAGCCATATCAATGTTGACGGCCTCTCCATGCATTAGAGCTGGAAGGACTTTCTAGAAAGAAAAATGTAGCATTATGTACATATGTAGGTTTCGAAGTAGGTTACTACTGAAATCAATGGGCTGTTTATGCAATGTACAGATGTTTCAGTTTCTGCAGAGCAAAAAACATTCTTCGTAGTCATTATCTGCACTTGGCAATTCGATAGCGGCACCCCCTGATCTATTCTGTTCTCTTATAGTGTATTTGAAAACCATTTTCTCGTTCAGAAATAACCTTTAATACTCGATTTTTAAAAATTCAATACAGTTATATTGTTAATTTATTAATAGTATGTACCATTTCAAGCTCTGGGCTTATGACATGTCCATAATCCACCAGTCTTTCAAGTTCATCCTCCCACAGGTTAGGAGCCAGCTCTTCCAACATTGTCTGAATGGCTATTCTTGTGGTTGTTAGGGCAGCATCGCCATGATTAGCAAGACCATTCCTGGATTGAAACTTGGTGTCTAAAAGAAACTTTCCGTGTTGTTCCAGCAGCTCAAATAGCCCTTTATGTTTCATTAAAGCCATCTGAAAGACAAAATTCAACATCTTTGAGTATATACATACATGCTTTAATTGAAGCATTCTTTAATCCCCCCCATTTTAAGGACATCTGTCAGCAGATTTCTACCTATGACACTAGGTGACCTGTTACATGTGCGCTTGGCAAAGCCCCCATTGCCACCAAAGTCACATTTGCATATATCAAATGCCAGCAATGCCGGCACATATGAACATGGGACCAACACAGATGCTTTCAGCCGCCAAGCACCCATGCAGATGCCCTTTAAATACTTGTTTGCTTCCTTGCTAAATCATTTTAGTTCTAATTGTTCCCCCTGAAGTGAAGGAGATGTATCACTTGAGTCTAAAAATACATATTCAGTAACCATGTAATCACCTTTAAGATTTCTCCAAGACCATTGGAAATATGACGTCGTGGGACAGTCTGAATGAAAGATCTATCAAGAAAGGTGGCTGCCGGAGGAACGTAGGTACCCAACTTGTTCTTACAGTTACAGAAATTCACTCCATTCTTTGCACCCACACTGGCATCCACATAAGACAGAAGAGTTGTGGGAACTCGAATGTATGGTGTTCGACGCCTGTAAAGAGAGGCAGCAAGACCGACAACATCTAAGCAAACCCCACCTCCGATGGCTATGATTGGCTCATTGCGTCTGTCAATTCCAAATTTTTGGACTTCTTCAAGTATGGTCAAGACAAGCTCCATTGACTTGGTTTCTTCTGTTGTCTCCAGAGCAAGGATTTTATAAGTAACGTTATTGGTCTCAAAATACTTTCTTATTTTGGAGCCATATAACTTTTCCACAGCCATGTCCACCACAACTAACCGCTTCTGGATCTTCTTTTGGTAAACCTCAACTTCTTGTGAGTCAAACACGTGGCCATAAAGGAGGGTCATGTTATTGGGATCTAGGAGATTTTGGGTTTCTATCACTTTATAACGGAAGTAAATGGGTGCTTTCACGGTCCAGGAGACACCAGACTCCGTTGTAGTCTCGCCTCTGTTTAGGAAAAGAAAGAAAAATAATCGTGATGCTGATCACAATTTACCAGTTGGGAAGAATTTCTGAGATAGTTTTGGACAAATAAAAATGTATGAGATGGGTTCAAATTATTCTTATTTTTGTAAAACTGTAATTTTTTCTTTCACTATCCAATATAATTTGTATGTCAATTGACTTAGAAGATTACATTTCCCCTGTAGCTGAAGAACTGGATAATCAAGTTCTACCTCTACCCTGCAGCAAGAGGTTAGTTGGTTCAAGCTACCAAGTAAAATTTAAACATCAATTACAGAAAAATGTGTGAAGAGAAAACTTTTTTTATCCACATAGCAATTTACAAACAAAAAACTTAGGCAAGTTTTACACTAGCGGCACGGACCTCCGGCAGGCTGTTCCGTTGGGTGAACAGCCTGTCGGATCCGTCCTGCCGCTAGTGAACGTGTGCCCCCGGACTGTCACTCCGGCCTCATTGACTATAATGGGGGCAGGAGCAGAGTTCCGGTGGAGGCACGCCAGCGCACGCCAAGAGGCCGCCGGAATAAAACTACGACATGTCGTACTTTTAGGGTACTTTCACACTTGCGTTGTGAGGATCCGGCAGACAGTTCCGTCGCTGGAACTGCCTGCCGGATCCAGCAATCTGTATGCAAATGGCCAGCATTTGTAGACGGATCCGGATGGGGATCCGTCTCACAAATGCATTGCAATAACGGATGTATTGCAAAAACGGATCCGTTATTTATTTTTTTACATTTTTTTTTTTACATGCGCAAACCAGAAGAATGGATCCATCAATGCGGTATTTTTAAAAATGTGCAGTGATTGAACTGAAGACATCCTGATGCACCCTGAAAGTATTTCTCTCTAGTCAGAATGCATTAGGATAAAACTGATCAGTTATTTTCTGGTATTGAGCCCCTAGGATAGAACTCAATGCCGGAAAAGAATAACGCTAGTGTGAAAGTGCCCTTATTCCGGCGTTCACTAGCGGCAGGACGGATCTGACAGGCTGTTCCCCCGATGGAACATCCTGCCGGAGGTCCGTGCCACTAGTGTGAAACTAACCTTATCATAGAATATAAGAATTTCTATTTAATGTTATCATTTATCAGCATTAACCCTTATTCTAAAATAAATATTATCAATAATATCATTCTTTTCATATTGAAATTTAAGTTTATTTTTGATAGTAATAACGTAATCTTATTGGCACATCGTGTACGTTTTGTGGATGCAAAAACTGTGTTTTGCATCCGAGTTTTGCTTCCACAAAGGTTTATGTTCAGGGTGTTTGCATCCACAAAACCCATGAGGATCAATTGTGGCTTTTGTAATGTAACATTTTTTTTTTGTTATTTTTCAGTATTATTACAAATATAAAATTAAAAAGTAATATTAAAAAAAAACCTTAACTCAAATATAAATATGCCAAGTGATTTCTTTTTTTAATTTTTGTATTTCATAATTTCCAAACAAAATTTTAGCATTGATTCCGAAATAAAACAATGATACGAAATAGTTCACAAAATGTAAAAAATCTAAAAATCGAATCTTCAAATCCAAATTTGAGTTTTGATTTTAAGTGAATACAAAAATGCATAACAAATAAGTGGAATATATAAATACATTTATAAAATATTCAAATCAGATCAGTATTGCATCACATCATACATTTTTGCCCTTGCACTTACATTTTGGCCTGGGAAACAACCACTTGATCTTCATTCCAAGTTGTTGGAATTTCTTGGCCACTTTCCACACAACACCAAGTGTTCTTCACCTGGATGAGCTGGCATTCTCTATGTGTGGCCCGTTTTTTGTCAGTCTCAGCCTTGGTTGCCCCTTTCACAGGGGTAAAGGTGTACAGATCTCCTGCAGGCATCTCTGTAAGTTTCTGTATTAGTAGATATCTAAGCTTTTATTCTGAAAACCTCTGCTAGTCCTTCAGAAAATGAGATGTTTTTATAGCATTTAGGCAGCCAGTAACTTTACGGGGGAGTGTCCTTAAAGCATTTCATCTGCTTATAGTTTATAAAACTTCTGTTGTGTAACTTCAAAAGGGTGAGGAAAAAACCATGAAGCTAATCAGAGTGACACGTTGTGTAAGGGATAGTCACTGACAATTTACTGCCCAAAGGACATCCCCTCATTATCTAACATTGCTTTCTGGTCTGGTGGAAAGGTTTTTCTAGATGAACAAGCTGAAGGACCTTATTGAGTAGAACCAGAGACACACTTACATAACTTTAGTAGACCACCTACTGTATGCTTGCAGACATGAGATCCTTAAATCAGAAAATATTGTGCACATCTTTGGTCTGAATTTACTGTAGAGCCTAGTGTCACACATTGAATTCAATTTTTGCAATATTAAGGAACATGCAAGTGAAAACCCATTTGGTATCAGTTTGAAGTCAGAGCTACACTACGTCTGAAAATTATGGTAAAATTATCTATGCATTTCTATTTATTCTCTAGGGAGAATTATTGGAATTGCATCTTATTGACCATTTCATAGAGATTTCCACTCTTTGTGTGGCCCTAGCCTAACTGGATATGATACTTCATCATGACCAGTTCCCTAATGTAATGTTAATTAAGGGAGTTTTTCAAATGCTCAGGAAATATTAAGATAATGGGGTGGGGGTTTTTATTAAAAAATTTAATTTGGCTGGTTCGCCAAATTTTCCGGAAAAATTCATTTTGATCCGAATTTATTTGCGGTGAATCTCGTTAAAAAATGTCTATTTCCGGGCGGCAGAGAGCCTGTATAGTGGTGTAGAACACTGTGCCTTGCAGTAACACGCATAGGGAGTCTGCTGTGGTAGTGAAATAATACTGTGAGTCAGTATGACATGTGGATGACAGGCGTTGCTCTTAGAATCACTGAAGACTTCACTTATTTGGACAGTCACGTGGCCAAAACTGACCAAATAACTCAAGTATTAGCTCAGCCTTACAGGTCGATGTTAGCGTAAGAAAAAGCGCACTCCTTTTACACCCTCGTCAGCAGATTCCACATAGATGTCTACAGAACCTGTTCTATTAAACAGTTATACAATAGACCTCCCTGACAGAGTGGAGAGGGTGTCCGCAGTAAGTTTGTGTTGTCGTCACTGATTATTTTGCCCTTCCTCTGATCCGTGAGAACAATAACCCACAAAAAACGGATCCTGTCTGTGGAGCATCTGCCTTTACTCGGTCAGCATTTGCTCAATAATCCATCAGTATTGCTAAAGCCAAAAAACAGGAGTGGATCTAAAACAGAGATGACACGTGACTAAAATAGTTGCATGTCTTCTGTGTTTTCTACCCGCTCCTGCTTTTGGCTACCAAACCATAAGCCAATTCTGATTGGACCATACAGGCCTTACAGCCGCTACACAGACAGGATCCTTTGTGCGTCTAATTTTTTCTTCCTTCTGACACATCAGAAGAAAGGTCAAATAAATGATGATGTCAGCCAGGCTGTAAGGAAAAATAGTGGACCAGTCATGAAGTGGGAAGAGTGGGAACAGCATGAGAAGTCCACAGAGTGGCCCTATGACACAGTGGTGAGGTGGAAGCAGCATCAGGAGACCACAGAGTGGCCTATGACATAGTGGTGAGGTGGAAGCAGCATCAGGAGACCACAGAGTGGCCCAATGACAGTGTGGAGGTGGCGGCAGCATCAGGAGGCCACAGAGTGGCACAATGACAGAGTCTGGAGTTGGCAGCTGTATGAGGAGGCCACCGAGTGGATCAATGACAGAGTCTGGAGTTGGCAGCAGTATAGGGAGGCCACCGAGTGGCACAATTACAAAGTCTGGTGGTGGCAGCATCAGGAGAAGGCCACCGAGTGGTACAATGACAGAGTCTGGAGATGGCAACAGTATTAGGAGGCCACCGAGTAACACAATGACAGAGTGTGGAGGTGGCAGCAGTATGTGGAGGCCACTGAGTGGCACAATGACAGAGTATGGAGTTGGCAGCAGTATGAGGAGGCCACCAAGTGGCACAATGACAGATTCTGGAGGTGGAGGCAGTAGCAGCATCAGGAGAAAGCCACTGAGTGGCACAATGACAGAGTCTGGAGGTGGCAGCAGTATGTGGAGGCCACTGAGTGGCACAATGACAGAGTATGGAGTTGGCAGCAGTATGAGGAGGCCACCAAGTGGCACAATGACAGATTCTGGAGGTGACAGCAGTAGCAGCATCAGGAAAAAGCCACTGAGTGGCACAATGACAGAGTCTGGAGGTGGTAGCAGTATGAGGAGGCCACCGAGTGGCACCATGACAGAGTCTGGAGGTGGTGGCAGCAGCAGTAGAAGCATCAGGAGAAGGCCACCAAGTGGCACAATGACAGAGTCTGGAGGTGGCGGCAGCAGCAGCATCAGGAGGAGACCACAGAGTGGCATGGTGACATAGTGTGGAGATGGCAGCAGCAGCATCAGGAGACCACAGAGTGACCCGGTGACAAAGTAGGGAGGTGGGTGACAATACCAGTACCCGCTGACGAAGATGGGTGAAAGAAGGAGCACTTGGCATCAGATGTGTGTCATCAGGCGGGTGTCAGCATCAGAGTAGTAGCTGAGTCAGGTAGTCAGAAGAAACCGGTGTCTTTTGTCAAGGTTTGGGTGAGGCGGCATGGATGATCTAATCAGATGCATCAGGCATTGTTGGGTGGAAATCCTGGCTGATCCAGGCCTAATTCACCTTGAAAAAGGTCAGTCTCTTCACATTTTGGGTGGACAGGCGAGTTCTTTTTGGGGTAACTATGGCCCCCGCTGCTCAAAACACCCACTCTGATGCCACACTACTGGCCGGGCAGGACAGCTTTTCCAGGGCAAAATCGGCCAGTTGCGGCCAAAAATCCAGTTTGACTGCCCAGTAGTCCAGCGGATCTTCAAATTGGGATGGTAGGGTGCTGTCCAAGTATGCCACCACCTGCTGGTTCAGGTCCTGGTCGAGGTCTACCTGCTGCTGCTGGTGAGTAGTTTCTTCTCTATGCGGGTGAAGAAAGCTGCTCATTAGCGACTGTAGACTCAGGCTGCTGCTGATGTAGCTGGTACTTCTACTGCCACCCCATCCCTTCCCAGCAGCCATGGCAGTGGAACGTGAGCGCAGAGGGCCCCCCCGGTCACACCTGCGAAATGATGGACGATGGCGCAGATAGGCAGCAGGCCAACTGACTACATAGGATGTCTTTGTAGTAATTACGTTTGTCCTCTCTCTCAGTGGGTGTAAAAAAGGCCCCCGTTTTGGACCGGTAACAAGGGTTTCACAAGGTGGATAGCCAGAAGTCATCCCTCTGCCGAATAGTGACAATTCAGCTGTCACTACACAAGCAAGTGCGCATGCATCGGGCCATTTGTGCAAGTGACTCGGAGGGACGCCCTGCCTCCATCTCCACTGCATACTGCCACAGTGTGTCTGGGTTCTCTATCTTGTCTTCCTGTAGCTCCTCTGGCTGCTCCTGCTCCTCCTCTCCTGTCAGCTGAGTAGAAAAACCACCCATTTCGCTACACATTGCCTGTGCTCCAATGTCCTGCACCCCGTCCTCCTCCTCTTTCAGTTCAGCCCCCACAGGGCTCATGTGGCCGTCAGATCTAGGCGCCATGTCTCCTGTCCCCTGACTAGCCAGATTTACCACCATCTGTTCCAGGACATGAAGCAGTGGAATGATGAAATTCATCCCGTACTCCTGGCGACTGACAAATAAAGTGGCATCCTCAAAGGGCCTGAGCAAAAGGCAGGTGTCACGCATGAGCTGCCATTGGCTGACATCGAAGTTACACAGGAGAGTACTCCTATCCGCTTGGATCATCAAGAAATCGTTGATGACCTTTCTCTGTTCGTATAGTCGGTCCAACATATGGAGGGTGGAATTCCAACGGGTGGAAACGTCATATATCAGCGATGCCGTTCTGCCGTTCTGCCGCTGCAGCTCAAGGAGGGTGTGTTTTGCGGTGTACGAGTGTCTGAAGTGCATGCAAAGTTTCCTGGCCATTTTTAGGATGTCTTGCAGATGGGTGGAAGACTTCAGCGCATGCGTTCTTCGGATATCCAACTCTACCTCTGTCGATATTTCTTGTTGGTTCGCCTTGTTTCATGTAAATCGCATCACACAAGTGAATAACTGCTATTTGCCAGCTGCGTTTCTGTACTTAGAGTACCTTCCTCAGTGGCAAAAAATTCTATAATGTTTATACAACTTTTTGCCACTGAGGAAGGTACTCTAAGTACCGAAACGCGTCTGGGGAATAGCGGTTATTCACTTGTGTGATGTGATTTACATGAAACAAGGCGAACCAACAAGAAATATCGACAGAGGTAGAGTTGGCGTCCCAATATCCGAAGAACCTTCTCTCTCTGACATACTTTTAGCTGAACGGAATAAATTAAAAGCAAATTAAAACACCCCTAAAAGCGACAAATATATTTTTCTTTTTGTACTGAAATAGGCCACTAAACGCTTTCACCACAAAGACCTGCAACAGTGAAATGATTGTATATTTTTCTTTTTGCACTGAAATAAGCCACTAAATGCTTTCACCACAAATAACTGCAACAGTGACGTGTGGATATATTTTTCATTATAGTACTGAAATAGGCCACTAAATGCTTTCACCACAAATAACTGCAACAGTGAAATGCATAAATATTTTTCTTTTTGTACTGAAATAGGCCACTAAATGTTTTCAACACATATAACTGCAGAAGTGAAGTGCGTATATATTTTTCTTTTTGTACTGAAATAGGCCACTAAATGCTTTCACCACAAATAACTGCAACAGTGAGGTGCGTATATATATATTTTTTTGTACTGAAATAGGCCACTAAACACTTTCACCACAAAGAACTGCAACAGTGAACTGCATGTATATTTTCTTTTTGTACTGAAATAGGCCACTAAACACTTTCACCACAAATAACTGCAACAGTGAAGTGCGTATATATTTTTCTTTCTGTACTGAATTAGGCCACTAAACGCTTTCAACACATATAACTGCAGAAGTGAACTGAGAATATATTTTTATTTTTGTACTGAAATAGGCCACTAAACGCTTTCACCACAAATAACTGCAACAGTAAAGTGCATATATATTTTTATTTGTGTACTGAAATAGGCCACTAAATGCTTTCACCACAAATAACTGCAACAGTGACCTGCAGATATATTTTTCTTTTTGTACTGAAATAGGCTACTAAATGCTTTCAACACATATAGCTGCAGAAGTAAATTGAGAATATATTTTTATTTTTCTACTGAAATAGGCCACTAAATGCTTTCACCAGAAATAACTGCAACAGTGAAATGCGTATATATTTTTCTGTACTGAAATATTCCACTAAACCCTTTCACTACAAATAACTGCAATAGTGAAGTACGTATATATTTTTCTTTTTGTACTGAAATAGGCCACTAAACGCTTTCACCACAAATAACTGCAACAGTCAATTGCGTATATATTTTTCTGTACTAAAATAGGCCACTATACCCTTTCACCACAAATAACTGCAACAATGAAGTGCGTATATATTTTTCTATACTGAAATAGGCCATTAAACGCTTTCACCACAAATAACTGCAACATTGAAGTGCGGATATGTTTTTCTTTTGGTACTGAAATAGGCCACTAAAGGCTTTTCAACATAGCACTTGCACCACAATAACAAGAACAAATTGCTGGAATGACAGAGCTGTATAATAGCAATTCGGATCACCAAATAATCTTTCCCTGCACTTGTAAATGGCTTTTCTAGCACTTTCCCTAGCGCCTTCTTACGTCTTTCCCTGCACTAAGATGCTGTGAAATGATTCCTCCCTATCCTTAACCTGCACTTATAAATCTTTTTTAGTTTTTTTTTCTTCACAATGAGGTTTTTAATATCGCAGTCCCTAGCACCTTCTCACGTCTGTCGCTGCACTCAGAACGCTGGAAAATGTCTGAATCCAAGATGGCCACTGTATTTGTAGGCCTGTGACATCACAGGGCTGGCAGGCTGCTGATTGGCTGCATGCATGGCATTATGGGTCATCCCGTCTTCCCATAGTTCCTTGCCCTATGTCCTCACATGTGTAGCCGCCATTTTAGCCACCATTTTAGGAAAAATTGTGACTCGTTACTATAAAGCGCGATGAAATTCGCATTCGTTGGGAATCGAATTTTTACTGAAATTCGTAACGAATTCCACTTCGTCAGCTTCAATTCGCTCATCTCTAATTATTTTATATTATTTATCCCAATCGTTCCTAGGAAAACCTTCAAAGGGGTTATCCCATGAATTTAGGGCAACTTTCTTTCCTTTCTGGTGGTGGTTAACAGCTCACACACAAGCACCAGCATCTCCCAGGATGATTTTCAATTAGCTCTTGTTGATTCTTTTCTCCTCTGCATTAAAAAATAGTCCTTCACATATACCTCCAGAGGTGCATATGGTTTGTGTTGCCCCCACAATTTCCTTCTCCACTGTCTAGAGAGAGATATAGCTAGATATTTCTATGAATTTACAAGTAGGGAGCAATGAATGAAAGGCATCTGGATCAATTCAGACAGGGAATAAGGGAAGCTACTCAGCTAGTAGTCCACCATATAGGAAATAATATAGGCGAGGCTGGACCAGAAGGATAGACATCAGGGGGCACTAGGAAAATGTAATGTACTATAAAAAAAAACAAACAAACAAACAAACAAAAAAAAAAACACAGTATTTTTATTGCATTTATATTGCAGTAATATTTCATTTGAAATGCCCTATTCATTTCATAATAAAACTTTTCATTTGATAACCCCTTTGAGAACCAAATTGCAGTAGGATGTACATCGTGTATACTGCAGAAATAGATAAAGCTATATTAAAAACTCCAGCAGATCTAAATTTCAGGTTATTTTGCAATATTACTGATTCTGTATCTAAGGTTATATAATTTATTACCCTGTATATGGATTTGCAAAATAGACAATCATTTAAAGCGAGCAGTAGCAGAGAGCTTTATCTTTGTGTTGCATTCATTTGAATGACCGCCATGTAATACTTCATTTCACCTGTGGTGGCCGCTGCAGGAGAAAATTCTGGCGGGACGCAGTTTTTCCCGGTGACAACGGCTTATCACTATGGGTTTCTGAAGTCGTATCTGTGAAAATGAGTAGATCGTTGGCCACTTTATATTTAAAAAAGACTTGCTAAGATGATACAATACAGCCCATTAGATAAATGAAAACCCATTAGATAAATGTTAGCCCTCAGCATGTAGCCTATTTTGCAGCAGCTTGCTTTCTGTTGTTGGATTTACACATGAATCACGGGGAATCTGAAATCCGTGAGTGGGGAGTTTTAGAGAGCCAAATGATAAACCAAGTAGGACATTCTTCTGGTTAAATAATTATAAAGTGTCATTTAGTAAAATTTCTGTAAGATACAAAGAAACAACAGAGTCAACCTGACCTGACCTGAGCTATGCAACTTGCAATTTGGGCAGGGCTTTCTGCACGTTGTATAACCCTCGAGGTGTTACATAAAACAGGAGAGATTTGAGCTGACTCTGCATGTGCACATGATTGATGGTACAGTGCAGAGCTCAGTGCTGTCAAGTAGTCGTACATTCCTCCTGTACAGCAGCTTATGGATTTGAGGTAGGTGGGGGGGGGGGGGGGGCAGTGTGGACTCCATGTGAGTAGTCAAACTGTTAAACTTCTCAAGCAAACAAGGAAGACTTTGGGGGACCATGCAAAAATCCCAAGGTACATGTCCCTGGCCAAAACTGACCAAACAACTCAAGTGTGAACTCAGCCTTACAGGTCAATGTTAGCGCCAGGTATAAAGCGCCAAGATCCTACTATAGCGTGAAAGAGTGCACTCCTTTTACACCGTCGTCAGAACCTGTTCCATCAAACGCTTATACAAGTAGAGCCCCCCTGACAGAGTGGAGAGGGTGTCAGGAGTAAGTAAGTTTGTGTTGACGTCACTGATTATTTTGCCCTTCCTTTGATACGTCAGAACAATAACCCACAAAAACCGGATCCTGTCTGTTGAGCATCCGCCTTCACTCTGTCAGCATTTGGTCAGTAATCCATCAGTCTTGCTAAAGTAAAAAAAAAAAAAAACAGGAGTGGATCCAAAACAGAGATGACTCGTGAATGGAATATTTGCATGTCTTCTGTGATTTGTACCCACTCCTGCTTTTCGCTATCAAATCATAAACCGATTCTGATGCAAAATAGGGGCTATGTCATACAGTTCTACAGCTTCTACACAGACAGGATCCGTTGTACGTCTCATTTATTTTTCCTTTCTTCTTACAGATCAGAAGATGTATGTATCTATCCTATTAATACAACCCGTAAATGGCTGTAGTACAATGTAACTTCACCACTGAATGGCAATTCATTTTCCTATTAATACACCCCCCAAAAAATGTAAAACAACGTAAAATAAACGCAGAATGGCTAGGACAGGATGTACATTTATTTCCTATTAATATACCCCGTAAATGGCTGTATCACACAGAACTTGCACCCCAATCACAAGCAAGGTTTGCTGGAATTAGTGGTGTATCATATAGTGCAAACAACCTAAAAGCAGCAGCAATTTGGGTCCTCAATTAATGCAGCAAGGTGTAATAGAATTGCTCCTATTACCCAGGCTGTACAACCTCCTATTGCACCCTGTTCTCCTTTTATAGCATGGTTGATGCCTCTCTATCTTTTCCCTACACCTTGACTAATCTTTACCTGAACTTGTAAATTGTTTTTTTAGCACAATAAAGTCTTTCCTAGCACTGTCCCTAGCGCCTGCTGACGTCTGTCCCTGCACTAAGTACACTGGAAAATGGCAGAATCGAAACTGGCTGAGGCTATTTATAGGGCTGTGACATCACAGGGCTAGCTGGCTGCTGATTGGCTGCATGCATGTCATTGTGGGTGATCCCTCGTTCTGAGAGTTCTTTACTCCATGTCCTCACACGTGCAGCAGCCATTTTAGGAAAAAATTAGATTTGTTACCACGAAGCATGAGGAACTTCAGCATGAATTGAATTTTCCCTGTAATTCGGATCGAATTCCACTTCATCAACTTCGATTCGCTCATCTCTAGTCATCAATATTAGATCAGTGGGAGTCCAACTTTCTGAAACCCCACTGATGAACTGTTTAAAGGGGCCGCAGTGCTTTGACCAGCACTGTGGTCTCCTGGCAGCATTCCAAGCACAGCGTTGTCCATTGGATAGTGACCGTGCTTGGTATTGCAGTTCAAGCCAATACACTTGAATGGGACTGAACTGCGCCTAGGCCACTTGACTGATGATCATGATGTCGCAAGCCTAGAAAGGGGCCGCAGCGCACACTGGAGCACCAAGGCCTCTTCAAGCAGCTGATCAGTAGATATGTCATCAATATTTAATTTCAGTCCTTTCACTGATCTCAGACAGAAAAGTACCAAGATGCCACCCATTGGGGAACTCTCCTGTATTGATGCCTTTTTAAGCATAGTATCAAAGGAGGTAGAATCTCTGCATGTGGGTGGACACCACTCTAACTTCACCAAGGACATGACCACTGCTGTATCCAACCTGGAGTAGGATGAGTCTATCATTATCAAACCTTCGGATAAGGAGAGGAAACACGGTGTTCATGGATACTACACAATACAAAATTATGTGTGAATCTCTATTATGTGATCAGGAGTCATATAAGGTATTAGCAAAGGATATATTTAAATTTCCACTAAAAGAAATCTTAGATGAAGCCATATGGCTTCAGCAAAGATGAATAAGACTTCCTGTTCCCAACATTTCCTCGCACTCCCACTTTTTACCTATTTACCTATGACTAGGGATTAGCGGACCCGTGGATGTTCAGGTTTGACGGGTTCAGTGAACTTTAGTTCAAAGTTCAGTTTGGGTACCTGAACTTTACCCTGAACCCAAACCCCAAAGAAGTCAATGGGTACCTGAACTTTAGTGCTGTAAAATGGCTGTAAAATAGTCATAGTAAGGGCTAGAGGGCTGCAAAAGGAAGCAAAATAGAGGTAAGATCAGGACAATTGCCATTTGAACTGCACACATCACTCGAATTACCTGGGGACCTCTAGGACATCATCATCCTCCACATCATCTTCCACCCATTCCTTACCCCTGTCCTTCTTGCTAGTCTGCACACTGCAGAAAGCCCCAGCAGTTGACACCTGTGTTTCGTCATCATCATCAGAGACTTGCTGCGGTGGTCCTCCCATGTCCTCATCCTCAAACATAAGTGGTTGGGCATCAGTGCACTCAATCTCTTCCACTTCTGGGGCAGGGCTATGCGGATGGCCCACGGAACCCACGCCAGCAGAGTCATCAAAAAGCATAAGTGACTGCTGCATGACTCGGGGCTCAGACTGCTTGGATGATGTGCTAGGGGGTAAGGTGGAAGACAGATGCCCATGGGCCACTGGTGTCAACACAGCACTTTCAGCAATGGACCAGGTGGAAGACAATGTAAAGGAACTGGAGGCACTGTCAGCCATTCAATCTAATACCGCCTCTGCATGATCGACCAGGTCCTCTCCATGAGGCAAGAGCTCCACCGCCACCAACGTGAGCAGCACCACAACCACTGCCACGTCCCTTATTTGATGCCCTCCTCATTCTTTGAGGTCACCCTTGAAATTGACAGACAGACGAACAATTGTATTTTCATGTTATGGATGCAAACAAAAATGGGTTTATGTCACACAAAGAATTAACAGACAGATTAACTATTGCATTTCTGTGTCACGGATGCAGAGCCTTGTTTCAAACTAGAGCCTTATTGCCTAACACTGTCCCTTACTCGAGCTGCTGTCCCTACTAGTTAGAGCAGAATGGCAGAGTGATCTACAAGCTCACATGTGAATTTGGATTGGAATATACAGTATGTGGAAGACTATCTGGGAATTCAGGAGAAGGATAGGTGAACATGGGTGACATCTTCAACAACAGGGACACTCCACTAGCAAGGACAGATAGTAGAGTGCTCTCCAAACTGCTAATTTAAATAATTATTATTCTCAACGACATTGGGTGCGTTATGGGGTTAGCACCGACCCATTGTTTGTCAAATCAGTTGAGCCACTATATTTTTCTTTCACATATACAAACAACATAATGACAGAATGAGTTGTGTCAAATTTATGGGGATTGATGTGGTGAGACCAAATGAATCCTTCAACGGGAGAGGATAAATTTTCTCAATTTACATCAGGGTTCATTAGGGACAGAATTAGCCCGTCAGCACTGGCACTGTGATTCTATCAAGGATCAAACCTGCCGGGACCACCTTTTTTCCTTACTGGTACCGTCTCATGAATTGATTCAACGGGACTCCAGTAAGTCTATCTTATTATATTTTATACCAGCTTTGATGTCCAGGTTTGATATACCTGCAACTAGAGATGAGTGAATCGAAGCTGATGAAGCGGAATTTTCTCACGCAGTTCATCAGTGGGGTTTCAGAAAGTTGGACTCCCGCTGATCTGATATTGATGACTAGAGATGAGCGAATCGAAGTTGATGAAGTGGAATTCGATCCGAATTTCAGGGAAAAATCAATTCATGCTGAAGTTCCTCATGCTTCGTAGTAACAAATCAAATTTTTTCCTAAAATGGCTGCTGCACGTGTGAGGACATGGAGTAAAGAACTCTGGGAAGGCGGGATCACCCACAATGACATGCATGCAGCCAATCAGCAGCCAGCCAGCCAGCCCTGTGATGTCACAGCCCTATAAATAGCCTCAGCCAGTTTCGATTCTGCCGATTCTGCTGAAGTTCCTCATGCTTCGTGGTAACGAATCGCATTTTTTACTAAAATGGCTGCTGCACTTGTGAGGACATGGAGAAAGGAACTCTGGGAAGGCGGGATCACCCACAATGCCATGCATGCAGCCTATCAGCAGCCAGCCAGCCCTGTGCTGTCACAGCCCTATAAATAGCAGCAGCCATCTTAGATTCTGCCATTTATGTAGAACAGGGTTCAGTAGGGGTTACAAACTGGGTAATAGGAACAATCCTATTACACCTTGCTGCACTGACTGGGGATCCAAATTGCCATTATACAGCTCATTCTGTCATTCTAGCAAACCGTTCTTGTTATTGGGGAGCAAGTGCTGTTTGATACAGCCATTAACAGGGTTTATTACAAGGAAATATTTTTATAGTACGTCTTATTTGCAGTTATATGTTCTAAAGCCCTTTTTGCCATGCATTAGTGGCAAAAGAAAAATATATTTGCCCTTGTGCGGTGCAGTGATATATTCTAAAGCCAAGTTTGCCGTGTATTAGTGGCAAAAGAAAAATATATTTGCCGTTCTGCATTGCACTTATCTGTTGAAAAGCCTTTTGTGTTGTGGAAAAGTGGAAAAAAAATGAGGGCCTAATTGCCGTTCTGCGATGCAGTGATATATTCTAAAGCCCAGTTTGCCGTCTATTAGCGGCAAAATAAAAATATATTTGCCGTTCATCGTTGCATTTTTTGTTGAAAAGCCTTTTGTGTTGTAAAAAGTGGAAAAAAATTAGAGCCACACTGTCATTGTGCCACTCTGTGGCCTCCTTATGCTGCTTCCACCTCGACACTATGTTACCTTGCCACTCTGTGGTCTCCTCATGCTGCTGCCTCCTCCACACTATGTCACCTTGCCACTCTATGGCCTTCTCATGCTGCTTCCACTTCACCACTATGTCATAGGGCCACTCTGTGGACTTCTCATGCTGTTCCCACCCTCCCTATTTCTTGACTGGGCCAGAATTTTGCCATGGCTGCCATCATCATTTATTTGACCCTTCTTCTGATCTGTCAGAAGGAAGGAAAAATGAGACACACAGCGGATCCTGTCTGTGTAGCAGCTGTAAGGCCTGTATGGTCCCATCAGAATTGGCTTGTGATTTGGTAGCCAAAAGCAGAAGTGGGTACAAAACTCAGAAGACATGCAAATATTCAATTCTCGTGTTATCTCTGTTTTGGATTCACTCCTGTTTTATTTTTGGCATTAGCAATACTGATGGATTACTGACCAAATACTGACCGAGTGAAGGCGGATGCTCAACAGATAGGATCCGTTTTTGGGGGGTTATTGTTCTGATCAGAGGAAGGGCAAATTAATCAGTGACGTCAACACAAACTTACTGCTGACACCCTCTCCACTCTGTCAGGGGAGGCTCTACTTGTATAAGAGGTTGATAGAACAGTTTTTGTAGACATGTGGAATCAGCCGACAACAGTGTAAAAGGAGTGCGCTTCTTCTTGGCGCTAACATCAACCTGTAAGACTGAGTTCACACTTGAGGTAATTGGTCAGTTTTGGCCCCATGACTGCCCAAATAAGTGAAGTGTGCAGTGATTCTAAGAGGGACGCCTGTCAACTGCATGTCATACGGACTCACAGTATTATTTCATTGCCACAGCAGACTCCCTGTGCGTGTTACTGCAAGGCACAGTGTTCTACACCACAGTAAAGGCTCTTTGAAGCCAGGAAATAGACGTTTTTTAACGCAATTCACTGCAAATAAAAAAATTGGCGAACCAGTGACTCGCATTTTTTTAAAATTCACTCATCTCTACCTGCAACTATTTATACAAAAGGAGCTTTTCTGTGACACCATTTTATCAGTGTTATTTATCTAGACATTTATGAATGCACAATTATAGTAGAAACATTGGGGCAAAAACTATTATTTTAATGTTATAATTAAGGGTTATCTTTTAGAAATGATAGTTTTGCTAATTTAGGGATCATTTCTTGAGTGAACATTTTGTATTTGTCACACCTTTGGTATTCTCATTCCAGAAAGTACTTTTAAAACATATTTAAGCATGTATTGTAATATGTCATCTTCGATATTTTTTAAAATAAAATTGACTTTAATATGTAGGTATGTCATGATTACTGTAAACTTTATCTATCTATCTATCTATCTATCTATCTATCTATTTATCTATCTATCTATCTATCTATCTATCTATCATAAACGTATCCATCTAAATGTAATTGCAAAATAGACAATAATTTAAAGCGAGCAAGAGCAGAGACTTTTATCTATGTGTTGCATTTATTTGAATGACCGCTATGTAATTCTTTATTTCACCTGTAGTGGCCACTGCAGGAGAAAAGTCTGGCGGGACACAGTTTTCTCTGGTGACAACTGCGGATCACTGTGGGTTTCTGAAGTCGGATCTTTGAGAATGAGCTGCTCAAGGGCCACCTTCTATTTAAGATGATACAACCCCTTTGATAAAATGAAACCCAGTAGATAGATGTCAGGCCTCAGCAGGTATCCTATTTTGCAGCAGCTTGCTTTCTGGTGTTGGATTTGCAAATGAATCATAGGAAATCTGAATCCCGTGCAGACCTACAAGCTCATTTCTAGATGTGGAGTGACAATTGGAGCCTCAGAAAGCCAAATGTTAAACCAAGTAGGACATTTTTCTGCTTAAATAATGATAAAGTGTCATTTGGTAAAATTTCTGTAAGATGACAACCTGACCTGAGCTTATACTTTGTTATCAGGTACATTTATTGTGGAACATTTGCATGCTTATATGGGGACATTGGGGAAGCAAGCCAGGAGGCTGATGAGGCATGAGGTGAGAGGCTATGTAACACTGATTAGGGTAGGGCCTTTTGCACGTTGTGTAACCCTTGACGTGTTACATAAAAAAGGAGAGATTTGAGCTGACTCTGCATGTGCTCATGAATGACGGTACAGTGCAGAGCTCAGTGCTGTCCAGTAGGTGTACACTCCTCCCCCTATGCAGCAGCTCATAGATTTAGGGGGGGGGGGGGATGAGGTGTGGACTCCACGTGAGTAGTGAAACTTTTCAAGCAGACATAGAAGACCTGGGAGGACCATGCAAAAATCCCAGGATACATGCCCCTGTGCCAATCTGCCAAGTACACTGAGGAACAAAGTGGTATTTACTAGGGATGAGTGAACCCGAACTGGAATGTTCGGGTTCGTACCAAACATTACGGGGCCCGGGCAAATGAAGCCGAACATAGACTTTGCTGCGGAAGTCCGTGTTCGGATGCTAAATAAATCTTGTTGAAAGGCTGCAGTGCAGCCAATCAACAAGTTTTTAAGCTGTGGGCACTTGGAAGACATCACAGTCATATGTATTTGCATGGCTGTAATTGGCTAGCGCATCACATGACCCGGCCTGTATAAATGCCAGATCACGTTTTGCGCCGCCATTCTGCTCTCACCAGTGTATGGACAGAACGCAGCTGCAGTAAGGGACAGAGTTAGGCTTTTCATCTGGTTGTTAACTCTGTAGGTGACCTATAGCCATTTTTTGGAGTGCAATATGCTTCCTTTGCACCCGTGACACATAAACACAATACCTAATCTGGCTGTTAATTCTGTTGGTGACCTATAGCCATTTTTTGGGGTGCCAAACATCTCCTTTGCATCTGTGACACTGAAATAGAATAGTTAATCAGTCTGTTAATTCTATGGGTGACATAAACCTTTTTTTGGGGCACAAAACACCTCCTTTGCATCCGTGACACTGAAATAGAATAGTTAGTCTAGCTGTCAATTTTGTGCGTACCCTCAAAGAATGAGGAAAGCAGCAAATAAGGGACGTGACTGTGGTCCTGGTGCTGCTGCTGGTGGTGGTGGTGGAGCTGCTGCTGCAGGGAGAGGACATGGTCAATCTTTGCAGGCTACGTACCCAAACAAAACCCCTTCCTCTGGTGCAAGCAGGCGACAGGATGTTCTGCGTCATTTTGTAGGCCTGAATACCACTGTATGAATGGTGAAGCAGTACTAGATTGTATGGCTGACAGTGCCTTCAGTTCCTGCACATTGTCTTCCCCCTGGTCCCCTGCTGCAAGCGCAGAGTTGGCACCAGCGGCCCATGGGCACCTGTCTTCCACCTCACCCCCTTGCAAATCAGCTAAGCAGTCTGAGCCCCAATGCAGCAGTCACTTATGATTTTTGATGACTCTGCTGGCGTGGATTCTGTGGGCCATTCACCTAGCCATGCCCCAGAAGTGGAAGAGCTTGAGTGCACTGATGCCCAACTACTTATGTTTTAGGATGAGGACGTGGGAGGACCACCACAGTACTTCTCTGATGATGATGACAAAACACAGGTCTCAACTTCTGTGGTTTTCTAAAGTGTGCAGACCTGCAAGGAGGGCAGAGGTAAGGAGCGGGTGGAAAATGATGTGGAGGATGATGAAGTCCTAGATCCTACATGAAATGAAGGTTTCTCCGAGTGACGTGTGCAGTTCGGAGGAAGAGGTGGTGGTCACACAGCACCAGCTGCACAGCAAAAAAGGGAGCAGGGTACAAAACCACAACGGCCGGCCCCTAGACAGTATGCCTGCTACTGCCCACCACGTCAAAGGAATGAGCACACCAAAGCCAGCTCAAAGGAGTTCCCTGGCATGGCGGTTCTTCATTCAATGTTCTGACGACAAGACACGGGTGGTTTGCAGGCTGTGCAGTCAGAGCCTGAAGCGAGGCATAAATGTTCTAAACCTGAGCACCACCTGCATAACCAGGCATCTGAAGGCAAAGCACGAGTTGCGGTGGAGTATACACCTGAAAAACCACAAAAGTTCTCAGGCTTCTCCTGCCCCCTCTTCTGCTGCGGTCTCGGACTCTTCCTCCCCCTCTGGAGCAACAGGGCCACCTGGCACCCCGCAAAGAGAGGATGTGACAGCAACACCACCAGCAGCAGTGTCACAGAGCATCTCCACACTTTCCCTTGGAAGCGTTCAGCTGTCCATCCCCCAAACACTGGAGAGAAAGAGAAAGAGGAAGTACCCCCCTACCCACCCGCGAACCCTGGCCCTGAATGCCAGCATTCCTGGCCTTTCAAATGCAGCTATTCCGTCTGGTGGGGACAGACACTTTAAAAAAACCTTATGCCGGTGGCTGTCCCACAGTACCTGGTTCCCAGCCGCCACTACTGTTCCAGGCGGGCCATTCCTGCCCTGCACAAACAAGTGGCTGACAAAATCAGGTGTTCGCTGCGCAACGCCATCAGTGGCACCACCGATACGTGGACCAGTAAGCACAGGCAGTGACGTTATATCTCCCTAACTGCTTACTCTGTAAATGTAGTGGTGGCTGGGCCTGAGGCGGAAAGCGGTTTGGCGCATGTCCTACCACTAGCGAGGATTGCTGGACATTTCTCGTTGCCTCCTGTTACCTCCACCTCCAACTCCATTTCCTCCTCTACCGCCTCCTCATCCAGTCAGCGAAACACCTTCACCACCAACTTCAGCAAAGCCATGGTGAAACAACAGGCTGTTCTGAAACTCCTCTGCTTGGGGGAAAAACCCCACATTGTGCATGTGCTGTTGACGGGCATCGAAAAACAGACCGATGAGTGGTTGGTGCTGCTGAACCTCAAGTTTGGCCTCGTAGCAGCTCTGGTCCCAGTCGGTTTGACACACATCTCTTGCCTGGTGCATGTGCTGAATTTGGTGGTGCAGAGGTTCCTGAAAAATTACCAACATGGCCAGCGACGATGATGCCGTCATCAGCGTTACTATCCCACTTTTATACCTCATTGAAAAAACATTTCAGGATATGATGGATGAGGTGGTGGCACAGGAGGAAGAGGAGGAACAGGGATCATTCACATGGTTATCAGGCCAGTCATTTACATGTGGCTTAAAGGGTGGGTTCCTGCACCAACAGCGGCCAGTTACACCACTGTCCAGCCAGGGCACAGTTTTGGAGGATAAGGAAGATAATGATGAGAAGGAGGAATCGTGTTCACAGCAGGGTGGCACCCAAAACAGCTCACGGACATCACTGGAGCATGGCTGGGGGGATACAGAATACACAGACAATACTCCTCCCACCGAGGACAGCTTGTCGTTGCCTCTGGGCAGCCTGGCACACATGAGCAACTACATGCTTCAGTGCCTGCACAGCGACCGGCGAGTTGCCCTGATTGTTACCAGTGCTGATTACTGGGTGGCCACCCTGCTAGATACCATCTCCAAGGACAACGTGCTGTCTCTACTTCCAACACTGGAGCATGATCGGAAGATGTGTGAATACAAGTGTATGCTTTTATAGGCGCTCTTGATGGCTTTCCCACCTAACAGCAGGGGCTCAGTGGAAGATCAAGGCGGAGGAGGAAGTGGCCAACACAACTGGGGCATCGGCACCACTTCAAAAGAGAGGGTTAGCATGTCCGAAATGTAGAAAAACTTTGTCAGCACGCCACGACATCCAGCATCACCATCTGATATGGTCCGTCTTAGTAGGAGGCAGCGTTTCAGCAACATGGTGGAAGAGTATGTGTCCACACGTCTGCACATACTGATTGATTGATGGGTCTGCCCTGTTTAACTTCTGGGTCTCCAAATTGGACACATGGCCTGAGCTTGCCTTTTATGCCTTGGAGGTGCTGGCCTGCCCTGCGGCAAATGTATTGTCTGAACGTGTGTTTAGCAAGGCAGGGAGTGTGATCACGGACACAGACAACGTGGACAAGCTCACGTTCATTTAAATTAACCAGGCATGGATCCCACAGGACTTGTCCGTACCTTGGTCAGAGTAGAGAAGTAAACTGCCCGCACTCAGCCATTGTTATACTCCAGCGCAGTTTGTGTATTCTGTTTGACATTTCTCAATGTTTTTGGGGCTTCCCAAATAAAAGAAAAGAAAAAGAAAAAAATAAAACAACACAAAAACAGTGTTGGCTATTTCCTTCGCCTCTTCCACCTACACCGCCATCTCCACCTCCTCTTCCACTCGGACCTCAATCTCCTGGTTCAAGATTATTATTTGTTATATTGGCAGAGTAGAGAAGTATAGCGGCCGCACCACAAAAAATGGCTATAGATCACACACAGAATTAAAGAGGACCTTTCATGGGTCCAGACATTACCAAATAAGTAGAAGGTTGTGTAGGGATTAGTGCAGGGATGTAAGGTCACTTACTAGTTTATCTGTGCGGCGCTCCGCATGGTATGTAAATGAATAGCATCGGTACAGGGAGGAGTAGACTGCCCTGTTTCTCAATGGGCTTCTCCTTCTCCCTGGCTTTAGCGCGGTTCAATTGCAGCAGAGAACATCACAGCCAGCGAGAAAAAAAAAGCTCACCTTCTCCCTGGCTGTGACGCTCTCCACTGCGATTGGATGGGTTTTTTATTTACAATGTTTGATGTGCGATAAAACTGACCAGAAACTTTCATTCTACAGGTCAGGATAAATTTGGCAATACCTTATATGTATAGTTTTTCTAGAATTTTGATAGTGATAAAATAATAAAAAAGTTGGAAAAAAATCTGTTTTATTTTTTCAGCGCCATATTTTGCCTAGGGATGAGCAAATTGACTTTGGATGAAAGATCTGAAGTCGATACACATAAAACTTCGTTAGAATACTGTACGGAGCTCCTTAGAATGTATTGGCTCAGATGAGCCGAAGTTATTACTTCACGAAGTCTCGCGAGACATCGGGTAATAACTTAAAAAATTAATTTCTACTGTAAAAAACCTTTTACTAAACTCGGGTTCGGTTTCAAGGTACAACTTGGAACCGAAACTATGTTTGGTAAAAGATTTTTAGCAGTAGAAATTAATTTCTGAAGTTACTATCCGAAGTCTCGCAAAACTTCGCCAATACATTCTACAGTATGTACAGTGTTCTAACGAAGTTTTATGCAGAAGATGTTAGAAGCATCGGGGCAGGTCGGGGGAGGTCAGGGGGAGGTGACCGGTGCTGAACTGGTCAGCACCAGTCTCCTCCGAGGTGAGGCAGGGGACATCAGTGTTCGGGATCCCCTGTCAGCGCTGCTATTGGCTGGAACGACGCTCCAGCCAATGGCAGCGCTATTAGCTGCACAGGAAAGAGCTGAACTTCTCTGCATGCAGCCATTCTAGCTGGTGACTGCATGCAGAGAGGTACTGTCCTTTTCTGTGCTACTGTTGGCTTGCTGGGACTTATGGTGCACCACCACTGCGCTTTTAACCCATTCCTGCTCAAAGAAGAAAAAAAGAAGAAAAGAAGAACATTTGGAATTGCTACCCTGATTTTTTTTTCATTTGCAGCT
Source organism: Bufotes viridis (assembly GCA_033119425.1). Classification (NCBI taxonomy): domain Eukaryota; kingdom Metazoa; phylum Chordata; class Amphibia; order Anura; family Bufonidae; genus Bufotes; species Bufotes viridis. The sequence continues at coordinate 18,892,802 of CM065596.1, read as the reverse complement.
GTTCCAGATCCCCAAACCACCCTCCGTCCCTGTCCATTCCCGCCCCTCCCCCCATCCTTTTTTTACGGGCGCCATTTGGTCAGTACGCTTTTTTTGGTCTTTTTATTTATTTATTTTTACAGTTTTCCAGCTCTGCAACACTTTTTCTGCGTGTGAGCTGTGACCGCCAAGTGCTGTTCAGTGCATGCCTGCCTGATTACCACCTAGGGATTATTTCCTAGATATAGATATACCGTAAGTAAATTTTTAGCCAGTGTTCACTTTTTTAAAACTGTAGTGAATTTTTATACTACAGTTTTTGCACACATGCAAGATCTGTGTGCGTGTGTGCTGCGGAGCAACGATCAGTAGTGTGCTCATTTACATCTGCACATTTTTAAAGTTTTTGTTTATGTGTGAACATAATTTTTTTTTTAAGACCTGCAGTTGGTGGTAGTGATATATATATATATATATATATATATATATATAAAAAATTCAGTTAGTATCAGTGCTCTGTCTTCATACACGTTTACACAGTGTGCAGTCTGACATTCAGCATAAACCATTCCTGTCTTCCAAATAAGAGGACTGTTCTCTGTAGTCTAATTTGTTTATTGGTAAAACAGGAGTATTTGATGTGATTGATCATTTGTTTGGTAAAACTATAAGAATACAAATAGCTTGTATAAGTAAAACATATAGAATAGCACGTACAGTAATATTACATTAACAGAGAAAGCACATGTCCAAAATGGCTGCCTATACATAGCATTGCATAGCTAGGAAACAGTTTGAACAACTTCCTGAGTACTGATTAGAACTAGCTGGACAGCTCTGCATAACACAATATCTCTAAGACAGGAGTAAGTCTCTTACCAGATATGCTCGTACACGGATGATGGAGTTTAAGAAGGAAAACTGCAGGACAGCTCTGCTGGTGTGTCCTAGCTGACTGGAGACTGGGCTTCTCTTTCCCAGAATGCATAACACTCCCACAATGCCTTGCACGACCCACAAATACAATAATCTTTATTAACAGAAAAACAAAGTGTAGTACATTTTTAACACCGCTAGATGTTGCTATAACCAAACTAAAAACTACAGAATACCAAAACTAAAGGCAAAAGTGATCTGTAAAGATTCTTAAACTCTGGCAAATGAACTTAGATAATTTTCTAGCCCTGCTGGGCAGAACACTCCCCATCTGGCGTCAACAGACGCCACCACTAGATCCTTCTTTTTTAGCCACCCATTTTGGTCAATGGTCGGATTAAGCTTCTTCAAAGCGCTATCTTTGGAGGCTGTTTGGCCTTTGCTTAGTTTATTTCCTTAGCATGACATTCACATTGTATCGTGCAAATTATTATGTTCTTGGACCTTTCCAGATTGGGAGCTGTAAAGTTGTGTTTGCAGTTATGCCAACCTTTGCAGGGCTTCTGGCTCACAGGTAATGTCTAAGCTGTATAAATTACACAGGCTATAGCACAAAAGAGCAACATCCAGGTGGAGAACCTGTTGAAACGAATCACGATGGGATTTGGGTTGGTGGTTCGAAGTCACGGTACGTAGAACAGATACTTCAGGTTGGATTTCTTCATCTGCATCTAGGTCTACAAATTCTAATGTGTCGGATCCGATATTGCAAGATGTTAAATGGTACAGAAATGCAGGACCCATAAACCATGTAGTGTCCATAAGGTGGCTTGCTGCGACAGATCTAGTCACATGGTTCGCAAGATTATGGTGTGTGGGCACGTAGTGCCACTGTTTAGGACAAGTCGATCTCCTGATCCTTAGCACCCGATTGCAAACGTAGATGTAAAAGCGTCTGGTTTCGTTGCAGATATATCCTAGGACTACCTTGATGTCCATATAAAACTCGACTTCTTTGATTTCAGCAAACTCCACTGCAAGCACAGCAGCTCAGAGCTCTAGTCTTTGAATCGTGTGTTCGTGGAGTGGCGCTAGTTTGGTCGGGCTCATGACAAATCCTATGACATCAATGGTCTGTATGTATGCTATGGCAGCAATTGCCTTGACTGAAGCATCGCAGAAGATATATAGTCTTTGCATCTTGACTTCAGTAGATGTCACGGAAGCATTGGGTCGTGCCACATGAAGGCTGGTCAAAGCTTTGAGAGACTTCTTCCAACCTGTCCACGGGTCTTTTTTCTCCATGGGAAGCTCAACATCCTAATCAGGTGTCTCTGTGGTGAAGTCCCTTAGCATCATTTTACCTAGGATGGTAACATTCGCTTCGAATCCCAGAGGATAATATAAGCTGTTTATGGTGGACAGAACTCCTCTACGTGTGAAGGGCTTATCTTCCTTGCTGATTTGGAAGGTGAATGTGTCTGCCTTTAAATCCCAGAGCAAACTGAGGCTCCATTGCATGGAAAGTTAGTCGGTACTAAGATTCAAGTCCTTTAGATCACTTGAATGGTCTTGGGGTGAGAAGGCTTCCCTTAACTCACAGCTGTTGGAGGCGATGTTGTGCAACCTCAAATTAGATAGAGCGAGCATTTCTTGAGCCCTTTTTAGAAGACTGATTACGGTCTCGTTCATGGGTTTGGATTTCAAGCAGTCGTCCACACAGAAATCCTTTTCCACAAAGGATCTGACATCTGACCCATACTTTGCTTCACCCTCTTGGGCTGAATGTCTGAGACCATAGATAGTGACTGCAGGGAAAGGACTGTTTCTGAAGATGTGCACTCTCATTTGGTACTCTACAATGTCTTCATTGGGGTCGTTGTTGCGGTACCAGAAGAACCTCAAGTAGCTTCTATGTTCTTCCTTGATGAGGAAGCAGTGGAACATCTGTTGTATGTCGGCCATAAATGCTACGGAATTTCTGTGGAAGCATAGAAGTACCTCTAGAAGTTTGTTGTTGAGGTCCGGACCAGACAGTAAGACATCATTTAGCAAAACACCTTTGCACCTGGCGCTCAAGTCGAATACTACTCTTATCTGCCCTGGCTTTTTAGGACGATACATGCCAAATATGGGTAAGTACCAACACTCCTTTGATTCTTGGAGCGTGGGTGCCATTTCTGCATGGTTGTTCTGGAATATTCTTTCCATGAAGGTAAAGAAATGTTCTTTCATCTCTGGTGTCCTCTGAAATTTGTGTTTGAGGGAGATAAATCGACTGTAGACAAGTTCTTTGTTGTTAGCTAAGCGTTGTCTCTGGGGTTTAAACGGTAAAGGTGCGACCCAGCTTTTTGACTTATCTTTTACTATTCCTTGATCCATGATCTCCAAGAACAGCCTGTCTTCTGTGGACATTGCGACCCTGTTGTCTTCTCTTGTACTGTGGAAAACTGTGCACCCTAAGTGATCTTGCTCACCATCGCAGGCGTGGTCTTCACAGAAGGTATCTGCGAAAGGACAAGGCACTGGAGCGCTGTGTGGCAATTCTTTTATCAGGAAACTGCTGTGACATGGCTGGAATAGGGAAGGATGTCCATTCTCAAGTGTGTTGGTGAGCATACTGTTAACTGAGGTCGGCTTGTGTGCTCCTCCTAGACAGACGTCTCCTATGATGACCCATCTTAGGTCAAATCTCTGGGCATATGGAGCATTTTGGTGACCGTTAATCAGTCCTCTAACCTAATGAACTTGTAGTATGTCTCTTCCAAGGAGTAAGACTATCGAGACTTCTGGGTCTTGTTCCAGAATCAGGAGAGCTATGCTTCTCAGGTGGGGGTGGTATGCCGCTACCTCTGGTGTAGGTATCTAAAACCGGTTGTCAGTAATGTGATTGCACTCCAGTATGGTTGGCAGTGACAAGCACGTCTGACCATCTATGAACTCCACCTTGTACCCAGTTGCTTTCCTCCCCGCCGTCTCAACGGTAACTGCACATGTCCTTAAGGAGTAGGGAGACCTGAGCCCTACAATGTTGAAGGTGTCGAAGAAGGTGGATTTAGCTAAAGACCTGTTGCTTTGATTTCGGTGACCGCCTGGATAAACTCTGACAAGGCAGATTTTTGAGCAGGACTTCCACCCTGCGAGTCCTTTACAGATCTCCGTACAGTGAGAAGTGACTTCTGCGGTGTCTACGTCAGTGTCTATCTGCTTCCTGTCATGCTCATCTGCTTGAGCTGATACCTGAGAAGGTGGTCCAGGGTGTAAAGCCATGTTGTGTTCTGTGCTACCGCATTCTGTGCATGTCACACTGACCTTATGGTTCCTGGTGAAGTGCGATGTTGTAGTGCAGCACCTGAAGCAGATATTGTTTTCTTTGAGGAATTCTTTGCAGTCCTCTAAAGACTTTTCCCTGAAGGCTCTTCACTTAAGTAGAGAATGTGTTTTTTTGTGCAGGGGCATTCTTTGGTAAGTTCTTTGAGTTTGTTCTCTTCTTGAGAAGACTTAAGCGGCCTGTAAGGAGAACCTGTGGAGGCAACATTAGTTTTGTGAACTGCCACTGGTGTTTTATGAGGTTTGACACCATGGGTAGTGGGACATGACAATGTAAAGTCAAAACTAGGATAATTTCTGATCCTCGCCTGTTTAGCGACAAAGTCTTCAAACACCCTAAAGGGGGGGAATGGTACATTATGAAACCGTTTATAATGGAAACCATGCGTGATCCACTTCTCCTGTAGGTTATAAGGGAGTTTTTGGACAATCGGATTGACACCTCTAGAAGTGTCCAGGAATGTTAGCCCTGGCAGATCTCCTTCTGCCTGAGCAATCTGTACCTCTATCAACAAGTCACTGAGTTCCCTGAGCTTCTGGTAACCCCTACCCACGATTCTTATATAAAGCATTTTCTATAGCTTCTATTGACCCATAACATTTATTAAGTCTTTCCCACACTATCTTTAGGCCTTTGCCCGGATAGTTTATGTTAATGTCTCTGATTCTTTTGGCGTGTTCAACAGACTTGCTTCCAAGCCACTTTACCAAGAGATCTAACTCCTCACTATAGGAAAGATCTAAGTCTCTTATGGCATTCTGGAAGGAGGCTCGCCATGCCCTGTAGTTCTCGGGACGGTCAGTGAACTTTATAAGTTCTTTGGTAACCAGCTCCCGTTTAGCAAAGAACTTAGCGAAGTCCATGGTAGCCTGGTTAGCGCCAATAGTACCTGGTGTGTTGTTATGCTGCATGTGTGGTGTATCGCCATTCCTTTTAGGGGTTTCTAGCTTAAGGAAATCTGTATAATACCGTTCTGACACGAAAGGTGTCCCTTTAAGTCGAAGCGAAGGTTGTAGCGTTTGTTCTGTAGGGCAGTAGTTGTGGTCAGCATCACTTTGTCGCATACCGTCCTGCTTGAGGTACTGTGGTTCAAGGTAGGATCTTTGGCACTCTGTATAAGCTAGCTGATATACTGGATCATAGTTATCATCTGTCTTGGGATGCTGATGGACATATTTTGAGATGCGCTGTGCTGGATTTTGTTCGTCTAGGTCTGGCCCAAGAACTTGGCTGTGTTTCTCAGATTTGGAGTCCTCCGCGGCTTCTAGGAACTCTGCTTTGGCCACTGCGGCGGCCACTTCTTTCTCTGCGGCGAGTTTCTCCAGTAACGCTTCCCGGCATGCTCTCTCTTTTTCCTTTGACGCTTGCAGGCATGCTCTCTCTTCTTCCTTTGACGCTTGCAGGCATTTTCTCGCTTTTTCCCTTAACGCTCTCTCTTTCTTTAGTTGCATCTCTTGTGCATCGATGAAAGACCTTACTTTTGCAGCCTCAGCTTCTGCACGGGCGAGAGCAGCCCTTTCTTTTATTGAGGACTTGCTAGAGAAGCTTGGCTGGCTAGTGGACATTGTGTGACTTTTGCTGGCTGCTTATTGTCTCTGTGCAGACTCAGTCTAGGTAGGAACAGACTTCAGCATGGTCTGGATAGTGCTGCACTTGCTGGGGGCTGCACTCTCACTTCTTGTGACTGCATGGCAGCCGCTGCAATATTATACACAGGACCGTGTAGTCAGATCCACTATCGCTGGTGACTAGCATCTGTTTTACTGTTCTGTCTTCATACACGTTTACACAGTGTGCAGTCTGACATTCAGCATAAACCATTCCTGTCTTCCAAATAAGACGACTGTTCTCTGTAGTCTACCTTGTTTATTAGTAAAACAGGAGTATTTGATGTGATTGATCAATTGTTTGGTAAAACTATAGGAATACTCTATAACGTGTACTTGTATAAGTAAAACATATTGAATGGCATGTATGGTAATATTACATTAACAGACAAAGCACATGTCCAGAATGGCTGCCTATACATAGAATTGCATAGCTAACAAACAGTTATAACAACTTCCTGAATACTGATTAGAACTAGCTGGACAGCTCTGCATAACACAATATCCCTGAGACAGAGGTAAATCTCTTACCAGATATGCTTGCACAAGGATGATGTTGTATAAGACGGAGAACTGCTGAAGGACAGCTCTGCTGGTGTGTCCTAGATGACTGGAGACTGGGCTTCTCTTTCCCAGAATGCATTACACTCCCACAATGCCTTGCGCCACCCACATATACTATAATCTTTATTAACAGAAAAACAAAGAGTAGTACATTTTTAACACCGCTAGATGGTGCTATAACCAAACTAATAACTACAGAATACCAAAACTAAGGGCAAACATGATCTGTAATGATTCTTAAACTCTGGCAAAAAAACTAAGATAATTCTTGAGCCCTGCTGGGCAGAACAGTCAGTTTAGAATTTTGCACGAATGCACCATCTGCGTACGTGCATTTTGCAACCACTGAGCACCGATCAGTAGTGTCCATTACTGATCGTGTCTGCTCAGTTTGCACTGCAAGTTTTTTTGGGGGCAGAAAAAACTTTTTTTTTTTTTAGCAGAAAATACTTTTTTTGTGCAGCAAAGACTTTTTTGTGCAGAAAATACTTTTTTTTTTTACAATTTTTTTTCTTCTAAATTTCATTTCAAGTTTATTGCAAGCCCCTTCACGTGTGAAAACACAACATACACACCCCTCACACTAAATAAAGGTTTAAACATTTCACACATCACACCCCAATAAAATAAAAATGTCCAATTCATCCCAATGAGTATACTCAGCTGAAGAGGCATAGGCCATCCTTGCCTCCGATACTGAGTCTGCCAGTGAGGGAGAAGAGGACACCACTTTCCTCTATTCCTGTACCCCCTCATCATCATCTGTTAATGATGGACCCCCTAGAAGGAGCCCCAGGATAGCAGTGGAGGCAGCCCCACAGAGTAAACCCTTATGGACCCCACCCTCTGACAATTATCAGCCCCAAATTCCGTATTTTGGGGGCAGCTCCGGAATACAGATAGACTGTGCGGGCTTCACTGAACTAGATTTTTTCAAAATCTTCTTCTCTGAAGACTTTGTAAATATAATGGTGGCCCAAACGAATTTATACACCCAACAATTTATTGATCAGAACCCTACATCAGCATATGCTAGACCCCTAGGTTGGAGCCTAGTAAGTGCAGCAGAGATAATGAAGTTTTGGGGACATTTTCTACCAGACTCCAATTTACAGTAAGACCATGACCCAGAAGCGATTTGAGTCAATTTGGAAATTCCTACACTACAATGACAACTCACAGTGCCCAACCCAAAACGACCCAACATTTGACCATCTGTTCAAAGTTAGGCCTGTCATTGACCACTTTAACACCAAGTTTGCTGAGGTGTACAACCCAGATAAAAATGTCAGTGTAGATGAGTCCCTATTACTCTTCAAAGGGAGGATTAGATTCCACCTGCCTCGCAAACGGGCAAGGTATGGCATAAAGATTTACCAACTTTGTGAGAGTAGCTCCGGGTACACCCACAAGTTCCGCATTTCCGAAGGGAAAGATTCCCGGATAAAACTACCAGAATGCCCCCCATCCTAGGAGTTAGTGGGAATATCATGTGAGACTTACTGCACCCACTGCTGGATAAGGGTTACCACCTCTATATGGATAATAATTATACCAGCATACCCCTATTCATGTCCCTAACTGCCAGAAGTACTGTGGCTTGTGGCACAGTGCGCAAAAATCAGAGAGGCCTCACTAGATCCCTGGTAGGGCAACCACTAAAAATGGGTGAAAGTGGTGCTCTCCTTCATGAGAACATGCTGGTGGTTAAGTACAAGGACAAGAGGGGCGTCCTTGTACTGACCACCATTCACACTAACGCCAGCTCCCCTGCCCCTGTACATGCTACCACTACCACTGTCCCCAAACCAGCCTGTATCCTGGACTACAAAAGGCACATGAAGGGGTGGATCTTTCAGATCAACTACTGAAGCCTTGCAGTGCCCCACGAAAAAACGAAAGTGTGGTACAAAAAGATGGCCGTACACATTGTACAGATGGCAATGCACAATGCGTACCTGCTATTTCAGTCTGCAGGCCACACAGAAACTTTCCTTCAGTTCCAAGAGTTGGTTATCAAGGCCCTAATTTTTCAAACCCAGGCCGGGGAGGGCCCCAGTACGTCTGGAAGTCATGGTGCCCGTGTCGTACCAGGGCAACATTTTACAGGTCAAGTCCCCCTGACAGCAAGGAAGGGAAGGACTTAAAAAAGATGCAGGGTGTGTTCCAAAAGGAGATAAGGGAAGACACCATTTACCATTGTGAAACCTGCCCTGAAAAACCTGGCCTGTGCATGCAAAAATCTACCACTCATCCATGGAGCATTAATTTAATTTCATCCTTTATGCTCCCTGTAATATTTCCACTTTATATCTCTGATTTTGTTCACCTCGCTTGCATATCCACTTTCCAACAATCACTACATATTCTTTTCTGTCATACAACTGTTAGGTCAAAAGTGCCCTTTCCACCCCTAAAATGTTAGTACAGGGGTGCTCTTTCCAAAATGGGGTCACTTCTTGGGGTTTTTAATTTCTGGTGACCGCAGGAATTTTTTTTAATGTAATATGGCACCTAAAATCCATGTCTGTTTATTCAAGCCTGCAAAAAACATATTTTCCACTTTGCCTCTAGTCTAGAGCCCTGCTGTGTGCCCATACAGCAGGCTACAAGCACATATGGGATGTATCCTGAATGGGGAGAAAATGAGGAACATATACTGGGGAGCATTTTCTCCTTTAACCCCTTGTGAAAATGAAAAATTAGGGTCTGCTAGTAATTTTTGATTTTCAGAAATGTGTGCTTTCTGCTTTCTGTGAGACACCTGTTTGCTGAAAAGTTTTCTCTACCACTTAAAATGTTCGTACGGGGGTCCTCTTTCCAAAATGGGGTCACTTTTTGGGGTTTTTAATTTCTGGGGACCTCAATATTCTTTTAAATGTGTCATGGCACCTAAAATCCATGTCTGCCAATTCAGGTCAGCCAAATTAATATTCTGCTGTTTGACTCTAGAGCCCTACTGTGCGCCCATACATCATTTTTGGAGCACATATGGGGTGTTTCTGTATTCGGGGGGAAATGGGGAACAACATGTGGGGTGCATTTTGTCCTGTTACCTCTTGTAAAAGTGAAAAATGTGGGTGTAAAGCAACTTTTTGGGAACATTTTTTAATTTTTCCATTTCACAGCCAGGTGTTTCCTAATTCTGTAAAACGCCTGATGGGTCAAAGTGCTCACTACACACCTTGACATTTTCCTTGAAGGGTGTAGTTTCTGGAATGGGGTCACGTTTTGGGGGTTTCCACTGTAGGGCCACCTCAGGGGGTCTTCATATGCGACATAGCTCCCAATTACCATTCCAGCTAAATCCGCTTTCCAAAAAGCCATATGGTGCTCCTTCCACTCTGAAGCCTGCTTTGCGCCCATACATTATTTTTTGGGCACAAATGGGGTGTTGCCCTTTTTGGGGGGGAATGGGGAACAAAAAATGGGGTGCATTTTGTCCTGCTACCCCTTTGGAAAGTGAAAAATGTGGGTGTAAAGCAACTTTTTCTGGAAATTTTTTTTCTTTTTTTCTTTTCACAGCCAAGTGTTTCCTAATTCTGTAAAACGCCTGATGGGTGAAAGTGCTCACTACACACCTTGAAATATTCCTTGAGGGTGTAGTTTCCGGAATGGGATCACTTTTTGGGGGTTTCCTCTGTAGCGCCACCTCAGTGTGTCTTCATATGCGACATAGCTCCCAATTACCATGCCAGCTTAATCCTCTCTCCAAAAGCCATATGGTGCTCCTTCCACTCTGAAGCCTGCTGTACGCCCATACATCATTTTTTGAGCACATATGGGGTGTTTCTGAAAACTCCAGATTCAGGGTAGTAGATTTTCAGTTTTGTTTGGCTGTTAATACTTAATGTGTTGCAGAAAAAATAGAATAAAATTTAAAATCTGCTAAAAAAAAGTGGAATTTTGAAATTTCATTTCCATTTTCCTTTAATTGTTGCGGGGCACCTAAAGGGTTAACAAAGGTAGTAAAATCAGTTTTGAATAGCTTGAGGGGTGTAGTTTCTAAAATGGGGTGATTTATAGGTGGTTTCTAATATACAGTATAAGCCCCAGAAAGTAACTTCATAACTGAACTGATCCTGAAAAAATTGGGTTTTGGAAATTTTCTTAACAATTTTAATATTTGCTTCTAAACTTAGTTCTAAGCCTTCTTACATCCAAAAAAAAAAGTTGTTTTCAAAATGATCCAAACATGAAGTAGACATATGGGGAATGTAAAGTAATAACTATTTTTGGAGGTATTACTTACTATCTATTATAAAAATAGAGAAATTGAAATTTGGAAATGTACAAATTTTTCCAAATTTTAGGTATATTTGGGATTTTTTTTTTATAAATAAAGGTGAAATATATTGACTCAAATTTATGAGTATCATGAAGTACAATGTGTGACGAGAAAACAATCTCAGAATGGCCTGGATAAGTAAGTGTTTTAAAGTTATCACCACATAAAGTGATACGTGTCAGATTTGCTAAAAATGGCCTGGTCCTTAAGGTGAAAAATGGCAGGGTCCTGAAGGGGTAAATATGTAGGTATGCCATGATTACTGTAAATATCTATCTATCTATCTATCTATCTATCTATCCATTTATCTATCTATCTATCTATCTATCTATCTATCTATCTATCTAATCTATCATCTATCTAGTATCTATCTAGTATCTATCTATCTATCTATCTATCTATCTAATCTATCATCTATCTAGTATCTATCTATCTATCTATCTATCTATCTATCTATCTATCTATCCATCTAATTTGCAAAAAGCATGAGCAGAGACCTTTGTCTATGTGTTGCATTAATTTGAACGACCACCATGTAATGCTTCATTTCACCTGTAGTGGCCGCTGCAGGAGAAAAGTCTGGCGGCACACAGTTTTCCCTGGTGACAAGTGCTGATCACTAAATGAGTTGATCACTTGGCCACCGACTATTTAAAAGGGGCATGTTAAAATGACACAACCCCTTTAATAAAATGAAACCCATTAGATAGATGTCAGCCCTCAGCGGGCAGACTATTTGGCAGCGGCTTGCTTTCTGATGTTGGATTTGCAAATGAATCATAGGAAACTTGAATTCCATTTTGACCTACAAGCTGATTTTTGGATTAAGAGTGACAGTCGGAGTTTCAGAAAGCCAAATGCTAAACCACATAGGACATTCTTCTGGTTAAACAATTATATAAAGTGTCATTTAGTAGAATTTCTGTCAGATACAAAGAAAATGACCTGAGCTGAGCTTTTACTTTGTTATGAGGCACATTTAATGTGGAACAAGGCATTGGGGAAGCAAAGCTGAGGCTGATGAGGCGTGAGGTGCAAAGCTATGTAACACTGATTTGGGCAGGGCCTTCTGCACCTTGTGTAACCCTAGAGATGTTACATAAAGCAGGAGAGATTTCAGCTGACTCTGCATGTGCACATGAGTGGCGGTACAGTGCAGAGCTCAGTGCCGTCCATTGGCTGTGCACTCCTCCCCCTATGCCGCAGCTCATAGACTGGGATAGGGAGGGAATTAGGTGTGGACTGGGTTTTCCTGTCCGGACACTTTCCAGACTCTATCACTTTTTTTTTTTTAATGAAATTCTAAACTCCACGTGAGTAGTCAAACAGTGAAACTTCTCCAGCAGACGAGGAAGACCTGGGAGGACCATGCGAAAATCCCAAGGTACGTGCCCCTGTGCCAATCTGCCAAATACACGGAGGAACAAAGGGGCATTTATTTATCTGAGGTGCCTCAAAGTATCAACAAATTGTCTGATACATTTTCGACTTATTGTCATTGTTATTAGTCATATTACAATGTAAAATGACATATAAAATTAGTAATATCTGCAACATTCTAAAATACTACGTAGAAGATTTGTAATGATGGAAAATTATTTAAATATTTATAACAAAAACATAAACGTACCCTGGATTTTTTTTTTTTATTATAATCACTTTTACTTTAGTAATTGTTTTCCGTGCATTAAAGTTTTTTTTTGGGGATACCATGTTGATACCTAAGCTCAGGATATGTCATCAGTATCAGATCAGTGGGGGTCCCACTCTCAGCACACCCACTGATGAGCTGTTTGAAGGGGCTGCACAGCGCCACCCAATGTATAGTGTCTGTGCTTGGTATTGCAGTTCCAGCCTATTCACTTGAAATGGACTGAACTGCGTCTAACCATGTGACCAATGAATGTAACGTCCAAGACTAGGAAGAATAGATCCCAGCAACGAAATCTTGCTTCAAGGTATATTCATTCATTTCATCTTCATGCGATACATAGCAAATATTGACGCGTTTCGGCAAACAGCCTTTCTCAATCACTTACACAATGCATCTCATGTCTCTATATAGCACAAGGATAAGACGCAGGTAACTCAAGTCACGCCCAGCTTGGGGCGGTAATTAACACAGCGCAAATCAGCAACATAGTTTCATTATCACATTGTTGTAAACATATCAGCCATTAAGTTTCACATAATTACGTGAACAAGAGAAATCATGGTTCCAAAATGAGGATCAACGTGTCAGTTGGGTCTATGGAAAAAAAAATCTAAATATCAATACTGTGAATGAAAGTAAGCAGCGAAGGTTTACAATTATAAACGTGCGATCTCGTCCCTTAGGGTGTTTTGTGTTCAGCGTGTGTATCCAATACGCCTCCCTACGTAGTAGGAGTTTCTTGATGTCACCACCCCTCCTTGGTCTATTTACTTGTTCCAAGATTTGGGACCGTAATTGTGACACTGTTTGTTTATATTTATCAAAGTGTAGGGCAATGGCAATAAAAGATACTTGGTCCTCATCGTGGATTTATGTTTGCAAAATCCTATCACGTGCTGTCTGCATTATTTCCCCGACATATAATAATCCACAGGGACATTTTATCAAATAAATTACATTTTTGGACTCGCAAGTGAAAAAACCTTTTACTTTAAAAGCCTGTCCTGAATGGGAATGATGGAACTCAGGACCCTAATGTGTGAACATTGAAGACAGTGGAGACAAGGGATTGCTGGGATCTATTCATACTATTGATGTGGAGTGCGCTCCGTCCCGGTGCAATGCACGAGGGGAATCGGGTGCCGGCCGGACTTGGTTTAAACAAGACTAGGAAGAGGCAGCAGCGTTCACTGGAGCACCACAGCCTCTTCAAACAGCTGATCAGTAGATAGATCATCAATATTTTACATACTGAACTGATACTGATGTACTGTAACATGTCATCTTCAATATATTTTTTAAATAAAATTTAGTGTAATGCGTATCTTATATATATATATCTAATGTATCTCATATCTATCTATAGATCTATCTATCTATCTATCTATCTATCTATCTATCTATCTAATATGTCATCTTCAATATATTTTTTAAATAAAATGTACTTTAATATGTACTAGATATATCATTATTACTGTTATCTATCTATCTGATATATCTATCTATCTATCTATCTATCTTTCCATCTGTCTTATATCTATCTAATCTATCATTGAAAAAAAGTTTAACAATAAGTACAATACCTATCTTTATTTATATAGTGCCAACATATTCCGCTGCGCTTTACAATTAGGGGCTTCATTTAGAAACAGAGTTATAAATAACATAGCAGCAAACAGGTCAACAATTAAAACAAGTGTTATGAGAACCCTGATTGCAAGAGCTTACAATCTATGAGGAGATAAGGGAGACACAAAAGGTAACAATTGCTAATTTTGTACAATGGTCCGGCCATCTTAACACAGTAGGGGAGGATATGTAAGGCTGCATCAGCCAATATCAGTAGTGCTTATGAGTGTATGGGGCAGGGCAGGCTTCAGCACCCGGCAAAGCCGGGCAAGTGCCGGGCCCATTGCTCCTGGGGGGGCCCACTGAGCTGCTATGAGACCTTCCATGAATACAGATGGAAGCACTCATTGCTGTCATTTCACTTATGCAGTAAGTCACACGAGGCCGGCTGCTGCAGAGCTTCAGGCACGCCCCCTCTACACAGGACGTGCTGCCTGAAGAGAGAGACTGCAGGCCTGGAGCAGAAGTATGAACACGGGCTGTCAGTGAGTCTGCACTGTGACTGTCTCTTCTCTGTGGGACAGGAGGGGAGGGGGGGGGGGGTAGGGGTGTCAGGGAATTCTTGAAGCTGCTGCTGGATGCTGTAGACCACCAACTTCATGCTATTTTGCTATTTAGTTGTTTTACTGCTTCATTAAGCAGTTGGCCTCCATGACACCTGCCCCCCCTTCATGTCCTGTCCTATCTCATCCTCATGGAGCCCCTGCTGTCTCCTTTCCTCCCTCATGTATCCAAAGCTCCTGTTCCACCCTCCTATCTCCTATTGCTGCCCTGCACAGACCTCCTGCACCAACCCCGTCTCACTCCTCTGCCTCTCATTATGGTGGCATCTGAACCGCATTCACCATAAGGACCTTCTAACCTCACAGGGTCATGTGACTGTCCCCCCCACCCCGTACTGTGCCCTCCACTCCGTACTGTGCCCCCTTATACCCTGCATTGTGCCCTCTTACAACACCCTGTACAGTGCCCCTTGTCATTCCCTGTACTGTGCCCTCTTTTACCCTTTTATCCGGTCACTGTATGGCGGTGTCATTAAAGGGCTTATCCCACGAAACATATTCTACAGTTTTCAAACCAGCCCCTGGATCTGAATACTTTTCTAATTGCATATAATTAAAAATTTAACATAGCCACTGAGTTATTCAATAAAATGTATCTGTATAGCGCCACCTGCTGTTTTTTTTGTTTTATTTCTTTGTCCTGCTCACTGAGATGGCCGCACATGCTCAGTTTCATCCTTCAACTGCTCCTGTGCTGTGATAGGGAGAGCATTGGCACGCCGCCCTGAGCTGCAGCAGAATGGACACGCCCCCTGAGCTGCAGCAGAAAAGACACTCCCCTTGATCTGTCAGCTTGATATAAATCTAGCAGAGCAATAATTGTGGAGATCTCTGGATCCATGTGAGGTCCAGGGCTGGTTCTAGCTTTGATAGAAAGAGATAGTCATGTGCTATAGGATGTCAGATTTTTATTTTTTACATTAGCCATGGAATAACCCCTTTAAGCTGGACTGGCTCTGCAACAGAGATACTGCACAATATAAAATGAGCCTAGCTAGTAGTGAAGGTGGTAGAATTATTTCTAGATTTTAAACTGACAATTAAAAAATAGAAATATCACAAAAAAAAATGAATAAAACCCCCGAATAAAATAGCAATGAAATCTAGTCTCCTTGCACTCATTAAGGCCTCATGAACACAACCACAAATTGCGGATCCACAAAATACGGATACTGTCAGTGTTGCATCTGCATTTTTTGTGGACCCATTGACTTCAATGGGTCTGTGCTCCGCATAGTAAAGGACAAGCTCTATCTTTTTGCAGAACGGCCATACGGATGCCGAAAGCATATGGATCATCCATGTGCTTTTCACATCCGTATGTCCGTTCTGCAAAAAGATAGAGCTTGTCCTTTACTATGCGGACCACAGACCCATTGAAGTCAATGGGTTTACAAAAAAAAATGTGGACGGCACAAGGGTGGTATCCATATATTATGGATCAACTGTTTGCGGGCCTCGAAACAGACATGGTCGTGTGCATGAGGCCTTATATAAATCAAAGATCCCGGTTCACCAGCAGCCAAAGTATATATAGCTACTGTTTATATATAAAATAAATGAATATGCAGATAGGGCTGTATGTGGTCACTAATGGACCTAGGGAGTGATTGAATATCAACATTGCAATATAACACTTTGTACTAACTTCTTAATTGATCGGTGCCACACTGTGATATAAAATAATTCACGTGGCAGCAAGTCAGCCAGATAGTACACATAGATGTGCGCTGGTCAATAGGTAAAAAGCCTCTTGAAGAGTCTTGATCCAACACTGTGTCCTCAACGAGAGAATTTAATTGCAGTCACATTGATAATAACATATGGGGGAGAAGATAGCTAGAAGATTGGTGGAGTGTTTAAAATAGGGACTTAGGGGGAGAGTAATTACGTTATAGGAGGTAAAGATAGTGCAGATAGAGACCGGGGGCGAGGTAATGGGACTGGGGGAGGAATGAAAGGAGGGACTAGAACAGTTCAAAAGGAAGGGTGTAGGGTAAAATATATACATAAACCTCTCAAATGTATGTACACTAATGCCAAAAGCCTGACTAACAAGACTGGTGAATTAGTGATGTGTGAGGAGGACTATGACATAGTGGGAATAACTGAGACATGGCTGGATGATAGCTATGACAGTGGGAATAACTGAGACATGGCTGGATGATAGCTATGACAGTGGGAATAACTGAGACATGGCTGGATGATAGCTTTGACTGGGCAGTTAATGTACAGACTTATAGTCTGTATAGAAAGGATCGTCAAAACCGGAGAGGGGGAGTGTCTGCCTTTATGTAAAGTCCTGTCTAAAGCCCACAGTCCGACAAGATATAAGTGAGGGACATGAACATGTGGAGTCACTGTGGGTAGAAATACATGGAGGAAAAAACAATAATAAATTACTAATAGGAGTTTACTATTAACCACCTAATATACCAGAGCCCACAGAAAATCTTCTACTAAATGAAATAGACAAGGCGGCAAATCATAATGAGGTGGTTATTATGGGGGACTTCTCATAAAGGAAACAGGTTCTTGGCAATAGCAAAGACAATTACCTTTCCCAACTGGTTCAGGACCCGACTAGAGGGATGGCCATTCTGGACTTAGTATTAACCAATAGACCTGATAGAACTACAGATGTGCAGGTTGGGGGACACATGGGAAATAGTGACATCCCAAACTCTAATTGTGAGGAACAAGAAAAAACAATGTAGATAAATAGAAATGTAAAGAAAGCAATAAATGACAAAAAAAAAAGCATTTAAATCACTAAAACAGGAGGGTAACGCGGAAGCACTGAAAAACTATAGGGAAAAAAATAGAATATGTAAAAGACAAATAAAAGCAGCTAAACTAGAGACAGAGTGATTCATTGCCAAAAAGAGTATAACTAACCCTAAATTGTTCTTCAATTAAATAAATGGTAAAAAGTATAAATCTGAAGGTGTTGGCCCTTTACAGAATGATGAGGGGGGAGTTGCAGAGAGTGATGAGGAGAAAGCATAGCTATTAAATATTTTTTTTCTCCACTATATTCACTCAGATGAAATGCAGAATGTAAAAGTAAATTCCCCATCAAAAGTGTCCTGTCTGACCCAGGAAGAAGTACAACGGCATCTTAAAAAGATGAAAATAGACAAATTGCTGGAACCAGATGGCATACACTCCCATATCCTAAAAGAATTAAGTAATGTCATAGCTAGACCCTTATTTCTGATATTTAAGGACCCTATATTGTAAGGGAATGTTCCACAGGATTGGCGCATAGCAAATGTGGTGCCAATATTCAAAAATGGTCCAAAAACAGAGCCAGGAATCTATAGGCCGGTAAGTTTAACATCCGTCGTGGGTAAACTGTTTGAAGGTTTTCTAAGAAATGATATCTTGGAGTACCTCAATAAAAAAAAGGAAATAACACCATATCAGCATGGCTTCATGAGAGATCGGTCATGTCAAACTAATTGAATCAGTTTCTATATGGAGGTAAGTTCTAGACTGGACTGCAGCGAATCAATGGATGTCGTATATCTGGACTTCTCCAAAACATTTGATACTGTACCAGTTCCACATAAAAGGTTAGTATATAAAATGAGAATGCTCGGACTGGGAGAAAATGTCTGTATGTGGGTAAGTAACTGGCTGAGTGACAGAAAACAGAGGGTGGTTATTAACGGTACACACTCAGATTGGGTCACTGTCACTAGTGGGGTACCTCAGGGGTCAGTACTGGAGGGGTCACCATCAATAGTGGGGTACCACAGGGGTCCGTATTAGACTGTATTCTCTTCAATATATTTATTAATGATCTTGTAGAAGGCTTGCACAGTAAAATATCAATTTTTGCAGATGACACAAAAATGTGTTAACAGTAACATGGAAGAGGACAGTATACTTTATATATATATATAATATATATATATATATATATATATACTACAGAGGAGGGTATATAGTATATATACCACAGAGGACAGTATACTATATATATACTGCAGAGGACAGTATACAGCTACAGATGGATCTGGATAGATTGGAGGCTTGGACAGAGAAATGGCAGATGAGGGTTTACACTGCCAAATGTAAGGTTATGCACATGGGAAGAAATAATGCAAGTCACCCGTACATACTGAATGGTAAAACATTGGGTAACACTGACATGGAAAAGGACTGCTGCCAAGGCCAATAAGATAATGGGCTGCATCAGAAGGGGCATAGATGCCCGTGATGAGAACATAGTCCTGCCACTTTACAAATCACTAGTCAGACCACACATGGAGTACTGTGTACAGTTCTGGGCTCCTGTGAACAAGGCGGACATAGCAGAGCTGGAGAGGGTTCAGAGGAGGGCAACTAAAGTAATAACTGGAATGGGTGGACTACAGGACCCTGAAAGGTTATCACAATTAGGGTTATTCACTTTAGAAAAAAGACGACCGAGGGGAGATCTAATTACTATGCATAAATATATCAGGGGTCAGTACAGAGATCTGTCCCATCATCTATTTATCCCCAGGACTGTGACTGTGACGAGGGGACATCCTCTGCGTCTGGAGGAAAGAAGGTTTGTACACAAACATAGAAGAGGATTCTTTACCGTAAGAGCAGTGAGACTATGGAACTCTCTGCCTGAGGAGGTGGTGATGGTGAGTACAATAAAGGAATTCAAGAGGGGCCTGGATGTATTTATGGAGTGTAATGATATTACAGGCTACAGCTACTAGAGAGGGGTCATTGATCCAGGGAGTTATTCTGATGTCTGATTGGAGTCGGGAAGAAATTTTTTCCCCTAAGGTGGGGAATATTGGCTTCTACATCACAGGGGTCTTTTTTGCCTTCCTCTGGATCAACTTGCAGGAAACAGGCCGAACTGGATGGACAGATGTCTTTTTTCAGCCCTATAAACTATGTTACTACGTGTGTGCTTAAAATTGCTTCTCAACCACTCCTGGACAGTTGGGATCAGTTTTTCTTTATTATTTATGTGGAGCTCTCTATCTGGGGCCTTGTTGCTGGCACCTGGCTACTTTATCTATTTAAAGTTCTGCTATCTTGGACTTGTATCTGCAGCAAGCCCGGGAAGGAGAGAAGAGGAGAACGAGGGTGGGTGCAGCAGCAATGTTATAAGCAGTAGCAGTCCTCGTTCTAAGGCTCCCTGGACCAAACAGTGATGGCAGGGCGTATCCTGGATTCCTCAGGGCACACTCGTATTTTGGCATCTTATGCCTGGTGTTGATTGGGGTGCCCCTGGTGTTAGTGAAGGTTGGGGTGCAAGACACAGTTCCCAGAGGAAAAAGGCGCAGACAATGCAATGCTGCAACGATGCAGGTATTGGTGCATGCAATGATGAGGCCGGGTTTGGAACAAGCAAATGTTCTTTGCTTGCAATAAAATTCAAATACCGCAGACACAGTCTTTATCATGTGTGGACTGGCAGATCTTACATGGGTTGTTGTTTCTTTCAGTACTAGAGTCTGCAAAAGTAGTAGACTGGCCACACTCATTGAGTGACTCATTAAATATACTTTGCAATTGTTCCAGTTCAGCCATGGGGCAGTTGTCCCTTTATGACAGACTAAATTTTGTTCCTTTTACAGGTTGCTGTACCTTCAAAATAAATCCTCATTTACTTCCTCAGAGACAGGTGGTATAAGGCTCTGTCTCCCAAGCTGGCTGGATAACTTCCTCAGGGAGGCTTTCTGCTGCTTCCTTTCTCCTCACTGTCTCTGCTCCAACTGATTACATCCGGCACTCTAAGCCATCTATTTATCTATCTATCCGACTATTCTATCTATCTATCTATCTATCTATCTATCTATCTATCTATCTACTTCCTTAGGCATCCAAGCCCATGTTCAGCTGCTACCTCTGAACCTCTTAAAGCTCCACGACAATCCAATGTGTATTGGAAGCTTATATGACTCCTCTTCCAGGAGATGAACCACTGCCATAGATGCCTCTCAATGGCTTTCTTCTCTTTCCCCATTGGAAACACATACTGTATGTACTGAGCGTGGATGTGGGGTATTTGTTATCGATGGCTTCCACTAAACGAATTTCCCAGAGTATGATAGGAATCAATCACTAGACATTAGGGTTAGTATAAAATAGAAAAAAAAATATAAACATAAACAAATATTTTTTACATTTCATAAAAATAAATAAATCATTAACCAAAATACAAACAATTATTATTATTATTACATTGGGGGAAAAAACTAAATTCTTTGGACTTCCATAGATGCACAGTTGGATCTCCTCACAGATTGCCTTACAAAAATTACAGATTTATGTGGGAGTAGTGAGGGATTTCCTGAAGAGCTGAGAAACAACCTGGAGAAAGCCTCAGATATTGTTCATGGGATGAAACAGTATCCAGCAAGAAAAGATCCAGAAGATTCCTGCAGGTAAAATAACCTCACCACCCACTATGATATACATGGATATTGAAATATTTTTGTGGCCAACTGCAGTTGGTGTACACGTAGCTCAAAGAGCATTATACCCCTTTGCTGACTGGTTATTTTGGTTTTGACGCCCACCCCTCAAGGACATTCTATTCTCCGAGGAGTGGCAGTTTAGCCTCCAACCATCCAATACATGTAGCTGCATGTAAAGAAGTAGTCACAGAAAATCCTGTTTGCTAGAGTAATGCTGTTAAAGAGGAATTTGTCCCAAGCACGTGTTTCACATTCTCTAATTTGGTAATAAAATATTTTCTTCTTCACAGGTGGTCATCGGTGAAAGAGTCCAAATCATCAGGTAAATAAACCAAAGTGGCTAATCACTTTAATTAAAGAGGAGCAGGATTGGTAAAACATGGCTATTTTCTGCCAAAAACAGCACCCTGTCTACAGGTTGAGAATAGTATAGCAGCCCAGCCCGATGCATTTCAATATACCTTAGCTGCAGTACCAGGGTGTAGCACTGTTTCTGGAGCAAAGCGACCATGTTTTTCTACTCCTGTACAATCCCTTTGATTTCAATACAGATGCCAATAGCAATGAACTGTTTTTGTCTTTCCATAGTTAATGAAATATATAAAATGGTGGCACAACTTAAAAGCCCAAGAAAGATTCTTTATTTGCCCCATCACTCCTCTGAAAACCTGCAAGAATTGTTAGACCAGTTGCCAGGAGATGGTCAGATAGTTGCCTGTGTTTCCGGTCCCGACAAGCATCATCCATGGAAAGAGTCTTCTTGCAGCAAAAAGTTACATACTGAAGTAGGGATAACGGGGGACGTGTTAAAGGTATATTGCCTGTAATATTAAACATATGACTGTATTGCGTTTACATTAATCATATACTACTCTACATGCCAACATCCAAGGCAAGTTAGAGAATAACTATATACATAAAGCCCCATTGACCCTACCTAATCCACCTTAACATCTTGACCCTACCAAATCCACTTTAACTTATTGACCCTTTAAAATCCACCAGAACATCTTGACCCTACCATATCCACCTTAACATCTTGACCCTACCTAATTCACATTATTATCTTGATCCTACTTAATCCACCTTAACATCTTGACCCTACTAAATCCACCTTAAAATCTTGATCCTACGGAATCCACCTTAACATCTTGACCTTGCTGTATCCACCTTAACATCTTGACCCTACCGAATCCCCCTTAACATCTTGACTAAAGATGAGAGAATCGAATCCCACGAAGGAATCGAATTTCCTCGTGCTTCGTGTCAGCAAATCAATTTAACCTGAAATAGTGTAAAAAAAAACAAAAAATCAAACTTACCGCCTCCATTTGCTTGCGACGGGCTGCCAGCCTCCACCTTGATTGAAGATCACTGCTGAAATCCTGTGCATGGTGATGTATGACGTCACCACACCGGCCGGCGTGATGACGTACAGTAATCTCGCGCCGCGTGAGATTTTGCTCCAGACTCCAGATCTTCAAGAAAGATGGCGGTGGCTGGCCCATCGCAAGCAAATGGAGGCAGTAAGTATGATTTAAAACATTTTTATGTGAATTTCACACTTTTTTTATACTCAGAAGCCGCGATCATATAGGAAAGCGGCATCTGAGAGGTACAGTGACGGGGGGCGGCGCTATCGCTGCTCCCTGTCATCGCATCTCCTACTTACAAAAAATGCGCTTCGTGATGACGAATCAGCCGAATCGAACTTTTCATAAATTCGCTCATATCTAATGTTAACCTTACTGTATCCACCTTAACGTCTTGACCCTAACTAATCCACTATTATATCTTGACCCTACCTATTCCACCTTAACAAGCCTAATATAAGAATGATGCATTTAGTGGTCCCTATAAGTCATTAATAGATAGTCTAGGTCCTTCAAATGACCAAGGCAAATGTTTAAGGCTACATGCACACAACAGTTGTTTTCGCTGTC
This sequence comes from Bufotes viridis, assembly GCA_033119425.1. NCBI lineage: Eukaryota > Metazoa > Chordata > Amphibia > Anura > Bufonidae > Bufotes > Bufotes viridis. Next base: position 18,869,928 of record CM065596.1, on the reverse strand, counting down.
CGCAAATCGCGGATCCGTCTTCCTTTTTTTTTCACACCCACATTCGTTCCGTGTGTCCGCAAATTTTGTAGGTTTTGTTTCCGTGTTCTGTTTTTTTTGCGGAACGGAAGGCTTGAACCAGTTTCTTAAAATACCTGTACAAGTGCCCTGGTTTCCAAGCAACCATCCGCAAAAAAACGGATGCGGATGACAAAAGGATGGCTTCCGTTGGTCATCTGCATTTTTTGCGGACCCATTGACTTCTATGGGTCCGCAAACCGTTTTTTGCGGACAAGAATAGGACATGCCATAGCCTAGTGCATGTAGCCTTAGCCTAGTTAGTTATTTTTTTTTGTTGTAGCCTTAGCCTAGTTAGTTATTTTTTGCTGTCCGCAAATCGGGATCCGCAAAAAACAAAACTGATGGTCCATCAGGCTTTTTTGAGGAGGATTCCTTTGTTTTAACAGATCCCTTGTAATAAATGCCTATCCTCGTCCGCAAATGAGAAAAAAGTAGAACATGCACTACTTTTTTTGCTGAAGGGAAACACGGACAATGGACGCGGAACACAAACGGATAAACTGTCAGCATTTTTTTGCTGACCCATTGAAATAAATGGGTTCCTATCCTAATTGCAAAAAAAAAAACTGAAATGGAAGCCGAGAAAAACAACTGTCGTGGGCATGTAGCCTAAATCTGACAACTGTGCAGATGTAGGGCCAAGACATGAGCACCGAACTCACTGGAAGCTTTGCTGTTGGACTCCATTCAGCTCCTCTGCAAGATCCACAGTCACCTATCCTGTGGACCCTGTGGATTTGTGATAAATGTGGTTTGTGAAAATAAACCTTTAAAGTGAATCATTACTTTTTTCACGCCATATCATATTGGGCACAACATGTTTTGTTAATTAATTTCCTAATATATCTTGTAGCAGTGGTAGGTCTGTTTTTATACAGAGCTCAAATTTCTCTGTACATTGTATATTTATAATATATATACAATGAAAGTCTAAACTTATAACTACCTGCATCCACCACTAGGGGGAGTTTTAGAGCTTACTGCGTACTGTTTTATCATGGAGTGCAATGTAAAATTTGTATACAGTAAGGTCCTAGACTCTCTCTAGTAGTGATGGCAGATATACTGTATATACTGTAGATTTTGTGGACTATTTGTCTATGCCTGTCTATATCTGTGTCAGCTCCTGCTGCTTAAATGATGTGATGTAAATGAAATAGCAGATAACTTTAGTCCTACCTAACAAATATGTCTAATTAACTATAACTAGGTATCCCTTCTGTACTTATTGTGCCTCAGAACAAGGAACTGGGCACCTTAGAATCATAGAAGTTTCTATGCCAGAGTACTTACACCCATGCCATTTAGTCTGCTGTGCACCTGATAGTCAGAACAGAGCCCAACAATATGCATAAGGTGCCCTTGACAATAGTAGTAGGCTTAGCTATCGGTGTGCCAGAACGGTGCATCGCTTCCTGGCCTCCTGTAGCAGCGGGTACACAAAAAAGGTTAAATTAAAAATGAAGCAGACACTTTGAGATTACATTTTAACAATTCTAGGCCGGTGGTTTTGTTTTGCTGTCTTTATCCAGTATTCATATTGGTACTTTTTGCTTTTCAATCTCAAGAGAGGATAGCTTTAGATCTGGCACACTGCTAGCAAAGTCAGAAAGCGCTTTTACAAAGTCAACAGCTCTGCATTTAGCGTTAAACTCAGGGAATAAATTATGCATGAAATTGTGGTGAAGTCTCCAGATTGCAGAATTGCTCCTTTTGATATGAAAGGTTAATTCAGAAAAAAAAAAGAGTCGAAATAGCTTCAGATTTGAGGAACAGGTAAAAGGGTTTTCAATTTCAAGAGCTGTTATTAACCAAAAAAAAACTTGAAATAGGTATTGATTTTTATGCCCATTCTGGGGAATGTGAGCTGTTACATACCTGGACCTGTGACACACAACTACAGGGGCAAACAAGCTCCATATGCCGCAGACTGAGAGATTTAAGGCTCTACGCGCATATTTCGATCATGTTGTGCAGGCCCATCTACCAAGAGCATGGTGACCAATTCAGTTGAGAACCTACACCATCAGACTTATCTCTTTTGTAGTTGTACATTTACTTTTACATTGCAAATTGTGAGCAGTAATTCCATATTGTCAGACTTTTTTAGGTGGAATATATTGGCTACTGTAAGTCCAGTGGTCCATGCCCACCAGCATCTCCATGCTCCCAGCAGGGACATTTGCCAGAATGCTCACCTATCTCCTTGCTCTTTTGCTTCAGGGGTCCATGCCCTCTGGCATCTATCTACTTCTTTCCAACAATCATGGCTGCCAGGGTTGTGATCTGCCTGTCCACATCACTCTGGGCTAAGGACTTCCTCCTCCTGTCCATAGGACCTCTTTCTGCCTGTAGGATGTCCTCTGGCCCCAGCCTTCCCAGGCTATTTAAGGCACTTTCACCTGTAGGAGGGTACCTGAATAGAAAGGTTCCCTAGCTTGCAAGTCCCTGTGAAGATGTTTGATCTTCCGCACCTGACTTCTACCGGTTTACCATATTTAACCAGTCCCACTTGCATTGACCTCGTTATCGTACTGAGTACTACTGACCTGTTCTGACCTTTGGCCTGTTAACTGGATTAAATGTACTAGGCCTACCATGACTTCAGCTTGTCCACTGACTATGATTTACCCATTCCCTTGGTGCCACACATAGGTGTCTCTTGAGCTTGGCCTGGGTTAAATGTCACTGAACGGAGACTCCAAGAGGCAGCAGCCTGATGGTTCCTCTGGAGCGGAGATCGGATTCCTGTATAGTGAAGAAAGGGTGTAGAGTGTGTGTGTGTGTGTGTGTGTGGGGGGGGGGGGGTGCGTGAATAATACCCCATTTTTAAGGAAATGTCAGTGGCTTTTTGATTTATGGGACCTTCTTGATAATCTTTCTTTACAAACCAATGTTCAAAAACCCTTTTGGTGAGAAGATTCTTCATTTCCAACTTGAATTAACCTGAGAAGAAAATAGGTACTAACAGTGTCCAGGTCTTTGGAGGACCTGGGATGTTCGTGTATTTTATTGTCAATTTAGGTAATTCTTCCTTTCCCCTGTGGGGGTGCTCCGGGGGTACTAAACACTTCAATTGCTGCCAAGTTCTCCCCACTTACAGCCAGAAGTTTACAAGAAAGCATTAATTTAATTTCATGAGTGGTTGAAACTCTCCCTCTGAAAACTCCTACTACATTTACATATTAATTGTGTGTAATAGAAATGTAGATTACAAAATGACAGGGGTTTTTCATGACATAGGTAGATTCTTTTTAGAATAGGCCATTAATGAAATGATCACTTGCTTTCTGACCTCTGGGACTCTTGATAATCCTAGTGTTAGTGCAGCCAGTGGTGTACCTTCAATAACTGCTATGGGGCCTGGGGACCAGCACTGAGCTCTTTCTTCAGTCTGAGGTAAAAATACTGCTTTTTAATGCAGCCTCCACTAGGGGGAGCTCAGTATAAAGACAATATTATTGCTTCCATTGCGCTGTGTAAATTCCAATGCATTGAGCTCCCCTAGTGGTGGCTGTAGGCAGGAAGCTTTGTAATATGTCACGTAATAAAAGACCATCAAGTCAAGTAAGTTCTATCTTTCCTCAGCTGTACAGCCAACATATAATGAATATCAAAAGCATGTATAACCTCCCTCTAGTAAAGGGATTGTCTGGTATTAGGGAAAAGGCTCTGATTTTTTCCTCAGGATACGTGATAAGTGATCCCTAGAAATCTCACTGCTGTGACCCCACCAATCATGAGAACTGGGGTCCTATGTCCACCACTTGAATGGAGCCGTAGTTGCATATGCATGTAGTTGCCTCATTCAATGTCTATGGGAAAGACAAAAATATCCGAGACTTTGAATACAGTGTGAGCACACATGCATGACCACTACTTCAAATGGGGGATAGGACCCCTATACTTGTAAACAGTGAGGGTTCAATTAATCCCTTTAAGCAGGGTATTGGGTCTCCTTAAAGAGATCCATTCTATCTGGCCTGGCTGTTTTTCCTTGTCATTAGAGATTATTATTGCCAAATTTCACAAAGAAATTTGATTTGTTGTGAATTATTTCACCATGAATCATATTCCACTGAATGTAGTGGGTGCAACTGAACCTCTCAGATGCCGCATTCAACATTGAGGCCTTTCAGGGGTTAATCAGTAGTGTTGGGCACGAATATTCGAATCGCGAATTTTAATTGCAACTTCGAGAATTCGCGAATATTAGAATGTAGTGCTATATATTTGCATTTTTGAATATTGTACTTTTTTTTTCATCAGTAACCTCTCTTATTGCTTGTGGGCCAATGAGAAGGCTGCAATGTCTTTGTCTGAGCTTAGCAACATCCCTAGCAACCAATAGGAAAGTTGCCGACCCCTTACTATATAAGAAACTCCTCAGCAGCCATTTTCTGCAGTTTTTTGCAGTTCTGAGAGAGACAGCAGTGTCATTGCTGTGCTCTGTGGTTTGCTGGATCACATTACATTAGATAGTTAGTTAGTTCATATATATAATACAGATAGTTAGTGGGAGATAGTCAGTGTATGTTAGATAGTGATATAGTGTAGCTGTTCCAGTGCAGGGTGTTAGGTAGTGTGATAGGTTCTGCTGTCCATACATACAGGCTACAGACATAGAGCTGTGATGTCACAAGTTTACAACAATACATAGTGCACCAATCACTAATATGTAGTCAGACCTGCTAAAATGTGAAGTTGCACGTATTGAGCAAAAATATGCGCATTATTAATTGCCGATTTGCGTAATCACGAATATATCGGAGCACTCTATCTGCATATAAAGCTATTGTAATGTTCTGCCGTGCCAACCATTTTCTCCAGTCTCAGGAAAATACTTGCAGCTTGAAAAATGTAGCAAAGGTGACTCACGCCTGTATTGAGAGCGCAATACTCGCATATTACATTGCCGATTTTCACAATCACGAAAATAACCTCGAATTTGCGAATATATGATGACTATTCTACCAAATATTTACGAAATATCTCGAATTCGAATATTGCCCCTGCTGCTCATCACTATTAATCAGGGGTTAAAAACAACAAAAAAAAACATACTCAACTCATCCATTTGCTTGCGGGGAGGCCGTCACAGCCATCTTGGTTGAAGATTACGCATGTCATCACTGATGACGTCACCACGCCTGGCCAGTCTGATGACATGGTGACATCACACATCAGCGCACAAGATTTAGCGCGTTTTCTTCAATCAAGTTGGCCGCGACAGCCTATCCGTGAGCAAATGGATGTGGTGAGTATGTATTATTATTTGTATTTTTTTTACCACCATTTCAGGAAAAATGTATTAGGTAACACAGAACTTGAGGAAATTCGGCTCGGCGTGATTAATTTAATTCTTCCTGAAATTCGGATCAAAGTCCACTTCATTGACTTCGATTCGCTCAACGCTACTTGTCATATTCCAAGGCTTGCTAAAAAGTCAGATTTTGACTCAAAGGTCATTTCTAAGATGTGGTGCTAGCTAGGCAGTTCACTTTTCTCAGGAGACACCTCTTGGTGTAATGTTTTCCCATGGAGCTTTGCCAAAAAGTCTCCTTACCATGGAGCACTTCCAGGAAGTCTCCACACAGGGATGATCTCTTTAAGGAGACCCTATACCCTGCTTAAAGAGGACCTTTCATGACTTTTAAATATATAAACCAAGTATGCTCACATGGAGAGCGGCGCCCCAGGGATCTCCCTGCACTTACTATTATCCCTGGGCGCTGCTCCGTTCTCCCGGTATAGGCTCCGGTCTCTTTCCTCACAAAGTTATAGTGGGCAGAGCCTGCCCTTCATCTCCTTCTCCCAGGCTATGAGCTCTGTGCTGCGACTGGCCAGGGATACAGCCGGGGAGAAGGAGATGAAGGGCAGGCGCTGCCTACTATAACCAAGTCCCCGCCTACTATAACTTTGTGAGGAAAGAGACCGGAGCCTATACCGGGAGAACGGAGCGGCGCCCAGGGATAATAGTAAGTGCAGGGAGATCCCTGGGCGCCGCTCTCCATGTGAGCATACTTGGTTTATATATTTAAAAGTCATGAAAGGTCCTCTTTAAGCTGCTTCTGAGGAATTACACCCAGCCAGAATCCTACTCCGTATTGATGAGGGGCAAGCCACCAAGAAACAGTTGGACATCAAATGGATATCTGGCTTGGCTATTTTCCCTTGTCATATTCCAAGGTTTGCTAAAAAGTCAGATTTTGACTTATAAGGAGTCACTTCCAAGAGGTGATGCTAGCGAGACGCTTGTCTTTTTCTTAGGAGACACCTCTGATACTTGCATATTAGTCTGGTCTCCATAGTCGAGCCTGATCTTAGCAGGATGACCATCTGTGCCAGATCGCTGTGCACCATAGACTTCCTTCTTTTCTAATATTTTCAAGATGTTAGATAAAAGGTCATCATCTCCATCCAAGTTACATAACATCCACACACAGGTACACATCCATCTCTCTTTGCCAATGTTGTTGGGTGGAGATCCCCAGAAGATGTACCAATATGTAAATATTCTTACATGAGAACATCCAAGCAGCAGCCTCAAGAACATGGCACGCAATGTCATCTACTTAATTGCATTTGCCTACGGTCAAAAAACTCCAAGACATTATTTGACTGTGATTTTTTTTTATTCATCCAGTGAGGCCTCTCAGCTCTGTATAATTACACAATTATGGGCCTGAAGTAATTATTTTTGCCGTTAATTAGCAATAATAAATAACCACTTCATTCCCCGTTCTTCACCCCGTTGACCTTCTCTATCCCAAACTTGACTCTGCTATTCTGTAATTTAACGCCACTTTAGGCAAGCAGGGGGAAAATAAAATGATGTACGGTTTTCCTAGAGGACGTAACTGCATTTCCGCGCTTTGGTTCTGCTTGCAATCTCTCCGAGCTTCCTCCATTATCAGGCGGCTCTTTCCATTTTCACACTTAATCAGGGTACATTTGTATTCCGTGTCTGTTTGTTGTCTTGCAGAAGTTAGCCGCTTCGGGCGAGCAATATGACATGGTGTTTATCGACGCCACGGAGGAGAATCCTATAAACTATTACAACCTGATTATGAACAGCAATATGCTAAAAATGGATGGTGTGATTTGCCTACAAAACGTTTCTGCAAACGAGACGAGAAGCCAGGAGCACATCAATGATGAGATGGGATTAAGGTCCAAGGGAATGACAGATGTAATTAACGCAGACACCAGAGTGAAGCAGGTTAGTGCTATCAGGCAGGAATACCGGCCGGGTGGTGGTAGAGTAATTGAACAAACAGAAGGAAATATTTAATTTTAACAATCCAGTTGGAACAGATAGCTGCCTTTATTGCTTTTGCTACTAGGAACATAGCACGTTACTATTAAAGGGGTACTCCAAATGAATATATATATGTTTTTTTGAGGGGGTTCCTATTTCCCAGGTAAAAATAGGACATTATTAAAATTATTTTTATTAAATTATTTGATATCTTCTGGTAGACAATCAAGCAGGAGCCATTCTCCATTTGGTTCTGTATGCACCATACCTAGTCACCATTATGGATACAAATGAACTTGACAGAATGGTCAATATTTAACATTGTTGCAATCTTGTGGTAGTTCTTTGCCATACAGTTAACCCTTGATGCCCCCATGCAAAAAAAGATTTTTAGATCTATAGCCCTTTATGTAGTATCTATCCTTTTTTCTCAATGTTTAATAGGTCCAGGGGTTGGGGTTGGGGCTTCATTTTAGCTCAATATAATTTTTGATGATAGATCTTTTCACAGAACCCCAATTCTGGTCCCTAGCCACCACAGGAGAGGGGGAAGTTACTGACGATTGGATTTTAATTGAGTTCAGTGGGACCTATATAAATTTTGTCTCCAATTGGTCTTTATTAAAGGGGTTTTCCAGGCTTTTACTATTGATGACTTATCTCCAGGATCGGATGGGGGGGGGGGGGGAGGGGTAGGGGGGCGCAATCAGCTGTATGAAGAGAAGGTGCACACGTTCTGTCTCCTGTCTCTCTTCCTGCTTGCCATAGCAGCAGCGAGCAGAAGAGGAGACAGGAGACGACGTATGCCTTCTCTGCATAAAGCATAAAGTGTCGGACGACTGCCGACCTGATATTGATGACCTATCCTGAGGATAGGTCATCAATAGATATGAGTGAATCGAATTCGATCCGAATTTCAGGATAAATTCGATTCGCCTTGAAGCCGAATTTCCTCGTGCTTTGTGTCAGCGAATCGATTTAACCTGAAATAGTGTAAAAACAACAAGAAAAATCATACTTATCTCCTCCATTTGATTGAAATTCTCGGCCAAAATCCCGTGCGTTGTGACGTATAACATCACCACGCCGGCCGACGTGATGACGTAATCTCGTGCCACACAAGATATTGCTCCAGATCTTCAAGCAAGATGGCGTGGCCGGCCCGTCAAGAGCAAACGGAGGTAGTAAGTTTGATTAAAAAAAAATGTTTTATTGTTAATTTTACACTGTTTAGATGCCGCGATCATGTAGGAATGCGGCGTCTGAGGGGTGCAATGACGGGGGCGGCACTATAGCAGCTCCTTGTCATTGCACCCGCTACTTCCCAAAAAATGCACCTTGTGATGAAGTAATTCGTCACAAAGCAAATATTTTTGTAAAATTCGGCGAATCAGCTGAATCGAACATTTCATTATTCGCTCATCTCTAGTCATCAATATATAAAGCGTGGAAAACTCCTTTAAAAACTTTCAATAGTTGGGTCCGCTACAGAATTCAGTTTTCGCCATTCTTCCTGCTGTTCACTGAAATCTGTCAGAAAGCTGCTCTGATGGCTCAGTCTGTAGCCCTTCTCAGTATTTTCCTAACAGCTCATAAACATTCACTTAAGCTCAATTTGAACCCAAAGGATGAGACTTCAGCTGTCAAAAATGGTCATATAAGGGCTACAGATCCAGTCATCAGAGCAGATCTCTGATGGATTTCAGTAAAAAACAAGAAGAACAGTCTCCAGAGTGGCGAAAACTGAAGTATATAGAAGACAAACTGTTGAACATTTTAAATAAAGACCTAAAATAAACAGAATGCAATAATAACAAATGCCTTTAACTTCATCCCTACAGTGGATTTGGAGCTCCCACTAATATATTAAATGATATTCATAAATGGATACAATTAGAGAAGAGCGAATTTCATATTTTGAAATTCTTTTGCGCTTCGTTTGGTGGTAAAAGCAGAATTGCGTTATGGATTCCGTTACCAAGGACCATAACGCAATTCTATGACTGAATGCCTTTAGAGGCATTCCGTTATTCATTCCGTCATAATAGAAGTCTATGGCCTGCAAAACTGATCCGTCCTCTTTCCGTTATGTAGGGGAGTCCTCACCTGATCCTGAGTCCTCTCCTGCTTAACGGAAACGGGACGGATCCGTCATGCAGCCCATAGACTTCTATTATGACGGAATGAATAACCGAATGCCTCTAAAGGCATTCAGTCATAGAATTGCGTTATGGTCCGTGGTAACGGAATCCATAAAGAAATTCTGCTTTTACCAACAAACGAAGAGCAAACGAATTTCATAACATGAAATTTGCTTATCCCTAGATACAATTTTGGCTCTATGTAGAATTTATTAAGTATATTTTTTAGGTTCTGATTAGCCTGGCCAATCTCCCACTCAGCTTGTTTTAACAAAACTGATTCTCCTTCTTTGTCTTCTAAAGGTAGCACTACCAGTAGAGGGCGTTACGGTCATAAAACGCTTACCTGTTTCTCACGTTGCTGACACAATGGTAAGGCTGTATAACAATAACTAATAAGGGATAATACAGTATAATAGCTGGGAAAGAAAATTACTCCCCGAATTATGAAAAATATTTATATTAATATCGGCAAATAAAAATCCCTCCCCTTTTTCGACATTTATTCATTGCTGTATATGGTTTCCTTACACAACTCTTCAAACACATGTCTATACTAGGAAATACTTGTATCCCCCATAATATAGCATCCTTGCTTTGAACTCTGCATTGTGTCGTTACTCTGTTATTCTTAGAAATTAAGAAATAAAATGACCACTGGGTTTTCCATGCCCCAATCCAATCAGTGCTGACAGTGTAAGGGCTCATGTACACAAACGTATTTTTATTCTGTTTCAGTTCCGTTTTTTACAGGTCCGTATATGGAAGCATTCATTTCAATGGGGCTTGAAAAAAAATCAGAGATTACTCCGTGTCATTCCGAGTCCGTATGTCTGAATGTCCGTTACGCAAACAAAAATAGAACATGTCTTATTATGCCCGTTTAGCGGACAAGGACAGGAATTGTTACAAGAAACGGATGCAACATTAATGTCATCCGTTTTTTTTTGTGGTTCTTTGTTTTGCAGACCGCAAAATACATGCGGTCGTGTGCATGAGCTCTGAGAGTGCGTAAGGACACACCTCTTTGGGAAACTCGTCTGTCAATTCATGTATACATTTCCAGGAGGAACAACAGAGGAACGTGCACAAAGTAAATTTCTAAAAAAGAGATGCTTCGCTATTGTTATTTCAGTGGGAAGTATATACTAAAGCAGACATGTCAAGAAAGTTGTCATTTTTTTTTTTTAACATATTGGCTGTCAAAGCTCTGATATCTACTTTTCATTTTGTAATGAGATATTTGGGCCTAAAATTTATTAAAAAAAATACAAATCTATAAAGACATGTCAAAACACCAATAACCTTATTCCACCAAGGCCATGGTCTACTCCAGAAAGCTTAAGGTTGGAGGAACCCAACCTTTTCTTGAGAGTGTCTTCAACTTCTTGGCTTTAGAAATAAGGACTCCACCATTAAAGGGAGTACGGTACTTTTAAAGTCCATGAGGGCTTTTGTGTTTTACTCTACTTTATTTTCTCATCTAGAAAGGAATTGTAATTGATGAAGTCTTTCGAGGACTCAAAGGCCGCTGTATACTGGATCGCCTTCGTTTGGATGGGAAGGTTGCTTATGTCACTGGAGGAGGTCAGGGCATTGGACGAGCCTTCGCTCACGCTTTGGGAGAAGCCGGTGCTAAAGTGGCCGTCATAGACATGGCACGTGAAAAAGCCGAGATTGTGGCCAATGAATTACACCTAAAAGGTTGCGTATACGGAATGTTCATATATAGGATTTGGGGGGGGGGGGGCTGTTTTATGGGACTAAGGATTCTGTTTATTAAAGGCTATGTACACCTTTGGGGGCAATTTATTTTATTATTGCATTGGTGTTTGTTAAAAATATGGTGTCCTTTTTCCTGTACAGAGCTGAGATGCTCTATTAGCACCCTTTGGATTTTCTGTCTTTTCCGTCAGACCATTAGCTGATGGCCTCCTTGTCTCTGCTCTCTTATATTATAAACACTCATTATAGCTCAGCTCTTATCGTACTAATAAGAATGTGGCTTACATAAGTGTTTAGGACCCCTTAGTAACTTCGAGATAAGGGTTATTCAAAATGAAAGTACCAGTCCCACAGTTAGAAAAATAGTTAACCCTTTGTGACAGAATGGCTCAATATTTTTAAAAAAGTCCAACTGAAAATATCATTTTTAGCCAAAAATGAGTAAAATGCTGAGCAAAAAATTATTTTTAAATCGGTCTTTGTTAAAAATATGGTGTCCTTTTTCCTGTACAGAGCTGAGATGCTCTAGTAGCACCCTTTGGATTTTCTGTCTTTTCCGTGAGACCATTAGCTGACATTAGCTCCTTGTCTCTGCTCTCTTATATTATAAACACTCATTATAGCTCAGCTCTTATCGTACTGATAAGAATGTGGCTTACATAAGTGTTTAGGACCTCTTAGTAACTTCGAGATAAGGGTTATACAAAATGAAAGTACCAGTACGAAAAACAGTTAACCTTTTGTGACAGAATGGCTCAATATTTTTAAAAAAGTCCAACTGAAAATATCATTTTTAGCCAAAAATGAGTAAAATGCTGAGCAAAAAATAATTTTTTAAATCGGTCTTTGTTAAAAATATGGTGTCCTTTTTCCTGTACAGAGCTGAGGTGCTCTAATAGCACCCCTTGGAGTTTCTGTCTTTTCCGTCAGACCATTAGCTGATGGCCTCCTTGTCTCTGGTCTCTTATATTATTAACACTCATTATAGCTCAGCTCTTATCGTATTGATAAGAATGTGGCTTACATAAGTGTTTAGAACCTCTTAGTAACTTCGAGATAAGGGTTATACAAAATGAAAGTACCAGTACCAGTTAGAAAAACAGTTAACCTTTTGTGACAGAATGGCTCAATATTTTTAAAAAAGTCCAACTGAAAATATCATTTTTAGCCAAAAATGAGTAAAATGCCGAGCAAAAAATTATTTTTTAAATCGGTCTTTGTTAAAAATATCGTGTCCTTTTTCCTGTACAGAGCTGAGATGCTCTAATAGCATCCCTTGGATTTTCTGTCTTTTCCGTCAGACCATTAGCTGACATTAGCTCCTTGTCTCTGCTCTCTTATATTATAAACACTCATTATAGCTCAGCTCTTATCGTACTGATAAGAATGTGGCTTACATAAGTGTTTAGGACCTCTTAGTAACTTCGAGATAAGGGTTATACAAAATGAAAGTACCAGTCCCACAGTTAGAAAAACAATTAACCTTTTGTGACAGAATGGCTCAATATTTTTTAAAAAGTCCAACTGAAAATATAATTTTTAGCCAAAAATGAGTAAAATGCTGAGCAAAAAATTATTTTTTAAATCGGTCTTTGTTAAAAATATGGTGTCCTTTTTCCTGTACAGAGCTGAGGTGCTCTAATAGCACCCCTTGGAGTTTCTGTCTTTTCCGTCAGACCATTAGCTGATGGCCTCCTTGTCTCTGCTCTCTTATATTATAAACACTCATGTTAGCTCAGCTCTTATCGTACTGATAAGAATGTGGCTTACATAAGTGTTTAGGACCTTTTAGTAACTTCGAAATAAGGGTTATACAAAATGAAAGTACCAGTCCCACAGTTAGAATAACTTTGTGACAGAATGGCTCAATATTTTTAAAAAAGGCCAACTGAAAATATTATTTTTAACCAAAAATGAGTAACATGCAATCATAAACAAAAATTGCCTCCGAAGGTGTACACAACCTTTAAGTTACTAGATCCTGAATCCTGTCTTTAATAAAGTTGGCCTATATTAAGAGATCCATCATACAGTTGGGATATTACGTCGATTTCATTGTGGATTCCTGTGGATACCTGTTCACACTTCTGAAATCTACAGGAACATGATGCTGTAGATAATGAAATGATAATAAACCTGAGTGAGACAAATTGACACTCTATCAAACATAACTAGGAACAAGTATTTCTATTCTTCAATGACTATTTCCAGAGCAAAGCTCTAGTCAGCCTACGAAAAATGTAACACCTTGATAATGTATCTTCGTATGGCTACTTTCACATTAGCGTTTTTGCTGGATCCGGCAGGGTGAAGCAAAAATGCTTCCGTTACTGATAATACAACCGTCTGCATCCGTTATGAACGGATCCGATTGTATTTTCCTCAACATAGCCAAGACGGATCCGTCATGAACTCCATTGAAAGTCAGTGGGGGAAGGATCCGTTTTCTATTTTGTTTGAGAAACTGATCCATCCCCATTGACTTGCATTGTGGGTCATGCCGGATCCGTTTTGCTCCACATCACATGATGGAAAGATGCAATCAAACGGAACGGAATGCTTTTTGGTGCACTCCGTTCTGTTCAGTTCTGTTTTGTCCCCATTGACAATGAAAAAGGACAAAACAGAAGCGTTTTTTTCTGATATTGAGATGCTCTATCTCAATACCGGAAAATTTAAACGCAAGTGTGAAAGAAAAATTTGAATCCGAATTTCCTTGAGCTTTGTGGTGACGAATTTTTCCTAAAACGGCGGTTAGGGTTGTCTTAGAAAGAACAGAAAAAAAAATGCTCACCTCCTCACCTCCTCCAATTGCTCGTGCAGAGCCAGTCCGCTCCTCTTTTGGGTGGAAAAGACCTGCCGAAGGACCTGTGCTGAGCATGTTGAAGTCAAAGCGCGCTCCCAGCATGACCATGTGTTGATGTCATCACGCACAGCGCAGGTCCTTCAGCAGGTCGTTTCCACTCAAGAGAGGAGTAGACTGCCTCTGTGCGAACAAGTGGATGAGGTGAGTAAATTATTATTTTTTAAACCCAAAAGGCCATATTGCACTAGCGTATTACCGTTTTTAACGGCCGTTAGACGAGGCTCTTCTGTCAAAGCGTGCTCTAAGAATGGTCCCATTGATTGATAGGCTGAATAGGGGTTTCACATAGCAATTTGTGACCAATTAATTAGCAACAAATCAAATTTCTTGTTAAACTTCGGCGAAGCTGCCAAATCGAATTTTTCAGTAGTAGTAGTGGCAGTAGTAGCAGTAGTGGTAGTAGTTAGTGTTGAGGATAAATTCGACTCGCCACAAAGACAAACTTCCTTGTGCTTCGTGGTAGCGATCTTGCCTAAAATAGTGTAAAAAAAAACAAAAACATACTTACCTCATCCATTTGCTCGAGACGGGCCGGCCGCCTCCATCTTTCTTGAAGATCTCGCACGAAAACCTGTGCACAGTGTCATTTGATGTCACCATGCCGGCTGCCATGAGGACGTCATCAAGTGGCGCTTTAGATTTCGTGCCAGATCTTCAAGTAAGATTGTGGCAGCCGGCCCGCTGCGAGCAAATGGATGAGGTAAAAATGTTTTTATTTCTTTATTTTACATTCTGTTATTTATATCAGATGCAGCGATCATGTAGGAATGCGGCATCCGAGGGATACAATGACGGGGAACGGTGCAATCGCCGTTCCCTGTCATTGCACCCACTACTTACAACGAAATGAGCTTTATGACGAAGTAATTCATCATGAAGCTAATTTTTTTTGTAAAATTTGTTGAAGCAGCCAAATCAAATTTGTGAATAATTTGTTAATCTCTGGTAGTGGTAGTAGCAGTAGTAGTAGTAGTAGTAGCAGTAACAGTAGTAGCAGTAGTAGTAGTAGTAGCAGTAGTAGTAGTAGCAATAGTAGTAGTAGTAGCAGTAGTAGTAGCAGAAGTAGTAGTAGTAGTAGCAGAAGTAGTAGTAGTAGTAGCTGTAGTAGTAGTAGCAGTAGTAGTAGTAGCAGTAGTAGCAGTAGTAGTATTAGTAGAAATAGCAGTAGTAGTAGAAGCAGTAGTAGTAGCAGTAGCAGCAGTAGCAGTAGTAGTAGAAGTAGTAGTAGTAGTAGCAGTAATAGTAGCAGTAGTATTAGTAGTAGAAGTAGCAGTAGTAGTAGTAGCAGTAGTACTAGACGTAGTAGCAGTAGTTGTAGTAGCAGTAGTAGTAGTAGCAGTAGTAATAGTAAAAGTAGTAGCAGTAATAGTAGCAGTAGTATTAGTAGTAACAGTAGAAGCAGTAGTAGTTGTAATAGTAGTACCAGTAGTAGTAGTAGTAGTAGTACCAGTAGTACTAGAAGTAGTAGCAGTAGTAGTACCAGTAGTACTAGAAGTAGTAGCAGTAGTAGTAGCAGCAGCAGTAACAGTAGTAGTGGCAGTAGTTGTAGTAGCAGTAGTACTAGAAGTAGTAGCAGTAGTAGTAGTAGTACCAGTAGTAGTACCAGTAGTACTAGAAGTTGTAGCAGTAGTTGTAGTATCAGTAGTAGTAGTAGTAGCAGTAACAGTAGACCAGCAGTAGTAGTTGTAGTAGCAGTAGTTGTAGTAGCAGTAGTAGTAGCAGCAGTAGTAGTAGTAGTAGTAGTAGTAGTAGTAGTACTATTACAATGGAGCCTTCAACAGCAGTCTGTTGGAGGTTTCCTTGCAATAAGAGAAAAAAGTAAAAAAAAAAAAATCATAAAAATAAATCACAAAGACTCAGGATTTTGCACTTTGTGATAAATAAAACCAATCAAAAGTCGAGTTTTCCTCCTAGAACCTAGAGGTAATTTGTATTCAGTAATGTCTGAAGCTAAATCTGAAAGATTCTAGCTAATAATTTTAAAAGCAAATATGATATAAGTGATAAAGCACGTGTGGATATTTCCTTATTCCTTTAATCTGATGTCTAGTACTCCAAAAATTCTGATTCGTTGCAACTTTTTTTGGGGCAGATTGCAAGATATACCAAATTAGCTGCAGTCATGATGTGTTATAATCCGAGCAGACAGCAGAGGTTCTTCACCCTTGCAAGTAAATTGTATAAAACATTTGATAATCCAGAATATTTGGTATTCCTGTCAATAATGTCAATGTAACAGAATGTTAATGAATTAGGCAATTTACGCGTTTCCGATAATTACACTGTAGATCCAGTCATAGTCTCTGTTTACTGGTTAATAGAATATTTGCCACTTGTTAGTTTTTCTGTGTACGTCTGATAGTCTGGCATGCATGGAACCAGAATACCCAATTTTCAAGACTACTGTATTTGATATTTGCACTTAACAGCATGGTACATGCAATATTCAATCTTGAACACAAGGGGGCGACATTTCCCAACAAACCAACCACCTTTACACATTGTTTAGAGTGAAAATAAGGATCATCCAGTAAATAACACGACGACTGAACGTATGTGATAAACTTTTATCTGAGTATAAAGGCTACTCCATACATATTTATAAATTATTGTTCTGCTTTTTTTTTTTTTTTTAACTCACCTCATTTTATTCCATGAATTATTTTGCAGGCATCCAATCTGTTGCTATGGCAGCTGATATTAGCAAAGAAGAAGACGTGAAAAGAGTTGTGGACACAATAGTGACTAATTGGGGAAAAATTGACATTGCATGTAATAATGCGGGAATTAATATGAACTCAGCCAGTGAAGAGACGACATTGGAGGAATGGGATAAAACCTTCAGTGTGAACCTACGTGGCCTGTTCATGTGCTGTCAGGTAAGTGTTACCCTCAAAATCATCCACGTTCAAAAGTTTGTGTATCTGATTTACAAGATACTTTCCAACCATGTGTATACACAACTTATATGTGGACAGGGAAGGAACACAATGGTGGACATACACCAGGGATGGGCAAACTACAGCTCTCCGGCTGTTGCAAAACTACACCTCCCAGCATGCCCAGTTTGGCTATAGCTATCAGCCTACTGCAGGGCATGGTGGGAGTTGTAGTTTTACAACAGCTGGAGAGCCGCACTTTTCCCATCCCTGACATATACTAATCATGTTGCATCAGAATCATGGTCTAAAATGCACCAAAAATAATGGCATTTTGATTTGCACCAAATATATCAACTGTTTCATTCTTTCCAGCAAAAATAAGACAGTAAATCTCCAGAAAAGTGTTTTGAATGACAAAGTAGGTGGGGCGATATATTTTGCCTATATTACACCTCATTTGTCAACTTGTGTTCTGCCTAAAAGGCGCAAAATGCAGCGTTAGATTAAAGGGGTTGTCTCATCATGGACTATGGGGGCATATCGCTAGGATTTCCCCCCATTGTCTGATAGGTGCAGGTCCCACCGCTAAGACCCGCACCTATATAGAGAACAGAGCACCGCAAGGTGGTGGCTGGAGGACTCCGGTCCGGCCACTACCAAGCCGGCTCCCCACAAAGGTGTATGGGAGCTTACCGCGCATGCGCCGGCCCCTGCTCTCATTAATTTCTATGGGGCCGGCTGAAAAAGCTGAGCCAGTGCTCGGCTATTTTCGCCGGCCCCATAGAAAATGAATGGAGGGCGGCTGCACATGCTCAGTGTGCCCTCCTTCACTTGCAGGGCTCCGTTCTTGATATAGGTGCGGATCCCAGCCATGGGACCCGAACCTATAAGACAATGGGGGCAAATCCTAGCGATATGCCCCCATTGTCCATGATGAGATAACCCCTTTAAGCTCGCTTCTGTGGTAGTGTAAATTGTTAAAAAGGCGACAATAGATAAATGCTGCATATTAGCCTAAAAGAAGTCGCCAATTCAAAACCAGTTGAGCACACGTGCATTGTCACTAATACAATTAAATGTCGCATTTTAACACTTCGGTGTAAAAAATGTCACATTTGTTTAGAGATGAGTAAGGTTTTGAAAAATTCGATTAGGCAGATTCGGCGAAGTTCGACAAGAAATTCGATTCATTGCGAATTTATTCGTCACAAATCTCTATAAATCAGATAGACTAGCTCAATCTGCCCAATCATATTCTTGCCATATTAAACCTGCCTTTATTACTGATGCACAGTCACTGTATGACTAACAGAGAGGATTAAATATGAATGCCGGTACACTGCACAGTGATGCAAATGGTGACATATTTTCCCTGTAGTTTCTCTGCACACTCCCTAAACTTCACTCTCTATGCACTCTCCCTTCACTCTCCCTTCACTCTCTATGCACTCTCCCTTCGATCTCCATGCACTCTCCCTTCACTCTTCATGCACTCTCCCTTCACTCTCCCTTCGCTCTCCCTCTCCAATATAATTTGTGAAAACTGTTTGCAGCAACACTGTCCCTAGTGCATAAGTGCTTGTCACATCTCTGCCTTTGCTCAGCTCACAGAACAATGGCGGAGACCACATGGGATGAGGCTTTTATAGGGCTGAAACAACACAGGGGATGGCTACTTGCAGATTGGCTGGCTGCATGGCATTATGGGTTCTCAGGCTTGTCTCCTCTATACTTTCTTTCACTTTCTAACATGTGCAGACACCATTTTAGTTAGATCGATTCATTGCCACGATTCGTTACCATTGACACATTATGTAATGATTTTTTTGGGTGCAAAATACACCATTATTGATAAATTCCCCCCAATATTTTACAAATTGTTAGAAAGCAGACAGCAGGAGAAGAGTATGCTGATTTTGAGGGCGGCAGTGACCTGTTAGAAATGACAGGGCTGTGTGTGATAGGGCTAACATCATGATATAAGCACGAAGACGTGTGTAGCAGAAGGGGTGTAGCAGAAGGGAGCAGAGAAGAGCACAGATCCAATTAGATTATGAAAATGATGGCAGCAGCAGAAGAGGGAGGTGCTGATCTTCGTGAAGACAGGGACTTGTTTGCTAATAATATTTTAGCAAAAAACATGTGACAGACGTTGTGGTATGATTTGTTTGCAGATAGAAACCCTGTAACCAACCAGTTAGCAGTGGCAGAGGAGTGTCCTGCCTTTGTGGGAAGCAGTGACCTATCCTGTCATGTGTTTATGTTAGTAAGGACAAGGTTTCCTATGACAAGTGCCAAGATTTGGATGCAGATAGAAGCCTTGTGACCAACATGACCTTGAGAATGTTGACAGCAATAGGGTAGGGGTGTGCTAAACTCGTGGAAGATAATGACCTGTCCTTCTATGTGATTTTGTTAGCAAAGGTGGGGTTGGATTTGACAGAGATAGTGCCATGATTTGGATTGAGATTCAAATCCTGTAACCAATTAAATATGTAATGATAACAGCAGCAGGAGAAAAGTTTTCTGATTATGCAGCAAGCAGTGACCTGTCCATTTATGTTTTCTTTTTTATTAGCAGGGGCAGAGCTGCATGTGATGGGGGTAGTGTTGTGTTTGGTCGAGAAATATTACAGCAGCATATACTGATATACTGATGTTGATCTTGAGGGGGCAGTGACTTGATCACTCACATAATTGTTAGTGTGTATATTCTGGCTGTAAGATTTTTAACAGCAGTGGGATAGAGGTGTACTGATCTTGTGGGGTGCAGTGACTTTCACTTATCTAATTATGCTTACAAGATGGATGAAGCAGAAACAATGTCATGATTAAAGTAGAGTAAGTAATCAGATCATGAGAATGCAGCAGGAGAAGATTGTGTTGATCCTATGGGAGGCAGTGACCTGTTGATATATTATTATGTTAGAGAAGACTGGGTGTATGTAATCGGGTACAAGAGTCATGAATTAGCTATGGATCGAAGCCAATGAAATAACAACAATAATGACAGCACTAGAAGAGGAGTGTGTTGATCTTGTAGGGAGCAGTGACCTGTTCACATGATTTTTTTTAAAATTATTAGCATTTACTGGTTCTTTTTGTTTGTCAAAATGAGTATCCCATCCAGCATTTTGAATCTGCCATCAATTCAGTGCCATTGAGCCTAAAGGTTTTGGACAACCCACCGTAATCAGAAATACACAAACCAGCATGAGCCTGACCTCAGATCTATGAACAGAACACGGTATCACACAACCACAGGCACAAGCAAGGTTGGAAGTGATGTGTACTGGTTTGTTTTCTTCCAGCATTCTCCGCTCAGCATAATTGGCACAATAGTGAATAAATTATAAAGCACTTTTAGTTAATTAATGTAGCACTGATAACTGAACCCTTTAAGTGTTATCGGGTGGGGCCCGGTTGGAAGGAGCAACAAATCTACAGTATTAACGGGCTCATTCAGCGCTTCTCTGATGCTAAGTAAATTAATACTTTAAATGCACTTTGAAGTGTGGCCTTTCTGGGCTGTTGCCTAATCGTTAATTAGGATTAACAGCTGAAACTGCTAATTAATTTGGAGATTTCTCCTTTTCCATTGATAAATCTATAGAACGGGATTGGTTGAGGCCAAATTCAAAGGAATTTCAACTCAGGTATCATTTCCTAATGCTAGGCTGCATTCACTCTGAGCATATTAACTGGAATTCTTACTTCTGTGCTCTATTGGAGATGGTAGAGAATAAAATTCATGTATAAAATGTAAATAAATGTAAATGAAAACAGAATGCAATGATTTGCAAATCCCATACACCCATATTTTATTCACATGCTACGCAATGGTAGACATGGCCTTATCCTAACTTTTTTAATTGAGTTACTGCCATTGAGTTCTAAAAGAGATAATTTTTTCATGAAATGGTAAAATGTCTCACTTTCAACATCTGATATGTGTTCTATGATATTCTGTGAATAAGGGTACTTTCACACTAGCGTTAAACTTTTCCAGCAATGAGTTCTGTCCTCGGGGCTCAATACCGGAAAAAAAAAAACGCTTCAGTTATATCCTAATGCATCCTGAATAGAGAGAAATCCGTTCAGGATGCATCAGGAGGTTTTCAGTTCAGTCACTGTACAGCGTTTTGGCCGGAGATAATGCTGCAGCATGCTGCGGTATTATCTCCGTCCAAAATTCTGGGAGCACATGCCGGATCAAGCATTAATATCCATTACAATGCATTAAAAATACCGCATTGACAGATTCGGCATTCCGGCCTGCGCATGCGCAGACCTTTAAAAATGTGAAATACAAGTTTGACTCTAATATGCGATGTACCACCATATATGTTTGGTTCTATTTTCTTCACATTATGTTGAATATTTTAATAATCATTGTATCCCCCCCCCCTTATACTTATTGTCTTTTGATTGTATTCTCAATCTACCCATCTCCTTTTTCCCTTACCCTTTCCCACCCCAACCTCTATGATTATTTGTTACTAAATGCTACCTATATTTGTATTTCCAATTTGAAAAATCTTCTTAAAATCAATAAAAACTTAATGTTTCAAAAAATGTGAAAAAAATAAATACCGGATCCGTTTTGCCTTATGACACTGGAAAAACGGATCCAGTATTGCAATGCAAAAAGACATGCATCTGCATGCAGTTTACCTGATCAGGCAGGCAGTTCAGGCAATGGAACTGCCTGCCAGAATCAAACAACGCAAGTGTGAAAGTACCCTAAGGGTCCTTTCACACTGGCGTTTTTGTTTTCCGGCATAGAGTTCCGTCCTCGGCGCTCTATGCCGGAAAAATCCTGATCAGGATCATCCCAATGCATTCTGAATGGAGAGAAATCCATTCAGGATGCATCAGGATGTCTTCAGTTCAGGACCGGAACGTATTTTGGACGCAGCAAATACCGCAACATGCTGCGCTTTTTGTTCCGTCCAAAAATCCGGAACACTTGCGCCGCAAGGCCGGATCCGGAATTAATGCCCATTGAAAGGCATTAATCCGGATCCGGCCTTAAGCTAAACGTCATTTTGGCGCATCGCCGGATCCGACAGTTAGCTTTTTCTCACTGGTTACCATGGCAGCCAGGACGCTAAAGTCCTGGTTGCCATGGTAAAATGTAGTGGGGAGCGGGGAGCAGTATACTTACCATCCGTGCGGCTCCCGGGGCGCTCCAGAGTGACGCCAGGGCTCCCCACACGCATGGATCACGTGATCGCATGGATCGCGTGATCCATGCGCATAGGGCGCTCTGACGTCATTCTGGAGCGCCCCGGGAGCCGCACGGACTGTAAGTATACCGCTCCCCCGCTCCCCGCTCGTACTATGGCAACCAGGACTTTAATAGTGTCCTGGCTGCCATAGTAACCTGAAAGCATTTCGAAGACTGATCAGGATCCTGATCAGTCTTCTAATGCTTCAGGCGACTTGCGTTCTGACGGATCCGGCGGGACGGAAGTGTTTGCTGGATCCTCAGAACACAAGTGTGAAAGTACCCTAAAATACAGGTCTGTGAGTTTTGTAAATCATTGTATTCTGTTTTTGTTTCTTACGAAGCAAAGCAAAATTTCTGTAATTGGGCCTTGGGGTTGTAAAAATGAAAGTAACACATTTTCGCACACATTGTATTCAAGCTAAAATTTGCGACTTTACTTATGTCTCTTCACTTTTGAAAAGTGACACCTCAAGTGGGTGGAGTTAGATGGACTGTGGCGGGGCAAGAATTAAAATGAGTAAAGACAGGAAATGGAGTAACTTATTGAGCAAATGTCAAGTTTTATTTTCTGTGGCAAATTTATAAAGAGGATAAATATTCCACATTTGACTTCAAACAAGTGTGGTTAGAAGAAGTGTTGAGCGAATCGAAGTCAAACAAACTGATTTGGATCCAAATGTCAGGAAAAATTAGACTCACCACAAAGCCAAATTTCCTTGTGCTTTGTGGTAACGAATCAATAAAAAAAAAAAAAAGGTAAAAACAAAAAAATACTCACCTCATCCATTTCCACGTGAAGAGGCCCTCGTGGCCATCTTGATTGAAGTTGCAGTGCAAAATCTCTTGTGGGGTGACGTATTACATCACCAAGCCAATGCGCTGGTCGGAAGTGGTGACGTCATTAGTCATTTGCGCCGTGTCTTCCATCAAGATGGCTGCAAATGGAATGGATAAGGTGAGTATTTATTATTTTTACCCCGATTAGCCCCTGAAAGCCCTAAATTGTACCCTCAGATGTCATGATAATTGAAGCATCTGAGGGGTTCAATGATGGGGGGGGGGGGGGCGCACAATCGCCATGCCCCATTATTGTGCCCACTACATACAAAAAAATACTTTTAGTGACAAAATAATTCAGCAGAGTTGTCAGTTAGAATGACAATGGCGGGGATATCTAAGACCGGAATATGAAATGCACATTTTAGTAAATCTCCCACAGATTTTCATTTCTGCATTTTAAAAGTCATGTAAAAAAAACACTGGCCCAGACTTACTAATTCTAAAGATGGCGTACGCTTAGACCGGCTGTGTAGACCTGCACCAGATTCATCACAGGGGCTCAGACTATAACTGATGATAAATTAGACTAGATGATAAATCTGGTGCAGGGACAGACAGTTTTTGGCACTACACCGACTATTGGTTGGTTTAGGCCTCATGCACACGACCGTAAATTGAGGAACAGAATGCGGAGCAGCTTCTGTGTTTTGCAGATTCGCGGTTTGCGGGCCGCAAAACACCAACTGCCGTGTGCATAAGGCCTTACTCTGAGACAGATTTTTACATCAAAATTGTGGTGCAATTATAGGCCCTGCCCCTTTTCCACAACGCCCCTCCCTCAACCACCAAGCCCCACCCCTTGTTGAGCATGTCAAAAAAGATTAGAAACCCTAGATATTCCAAATACACGATTGTGTGCCACTTTTTAGATGGATTTTTGTTGCAGACACATTAGTAAATCTGGGCCACTTTTTGCCGCATGGTGTTTTTTTTTTGTTTTTGCATTTTATTATTTTGAGACATTTTTGAAGTATCAGAATTTACACAACCCAAAATGTTATGTATGTTGACATTTTTCTATAAACAACTTTTGAGAACAGTAACCGTATATATATATATTTTTTAGACAGTGTATTAATCCTGATTAGTAGTGTTGTTTTTTAAGGATTTTTAATTTTTTATTTCATGTCACACTGTATCTTTATTTGTTAAAGTGTAATTTCCAAAGAAAATATATATTTAGGGGAAAGGCACAATATGATGATAATTTCATCCTCCAAAAATGGGTCATATGTCATTTCTGCAATTCTCGTTACAGGCTGCAGGCCGCATAATGCTGAGTCAGGGATATGGGAAGATAATTAATACCGCGTCTATGGCAAGTTTAATAGGTGAGTGATGAGAGTTGACAGTCGGGCTTTGGTATTCATAGTTTAATTAGTAATCATGCCATCTGATTTAATTAAGCATGTATCGGAAAGTGGTAAATCATTGACACTATTAGGTCAAAAAATATATTAGCAAACATTTATGGCCTCCTTAACCTGTGTGTGAGTGGTGCACCTGTGCAAACCGAGGCGATAAGAGCTCATTAATATTGTGTCTTGCTCCTATAAATTCATAATCAAGGATTTGACAATTGGAAAAATGTAGGGCTTTTGCTGATTTTGTTTTTCTTACATGTAAGTTTGCAATTTCTTGTTAAAGTAATAATACACATGTGCACTACCAATGTTGTCACGACTTATAGCATGGAATATGGCGCCTGTGTATCTGTCTACTGTATGTGCCTATCTACTACTTATCTCATAACTGTCTATCTATCTATCTCATATGCAGGCTCAGACTGGCCCACAGGGGTACAGGTAAATTCCCCGGTGGGCCCCTGAGTAAGGTGGGACCCCAGTCCCCCACCCCCTGCTCAAGTTGCACATGGCACAGTAGACTGACATATAGATAGGCTGGCTATACAGTACAATGCCTGCCTTGATATAAAAAACTGGGTAGTGGCTGCAAGTAGTATGCACGTAGCTTTACAGTGGCCTCCCAGAATGAATTTAAAGGCTATGTACACCTTTAGGGGCATTTTTTGTATTGCATTGTACTCATTTTGAGCTAAATATTCATTTTTTTAATGGGTCTTTATTAAAAAAAATATGGAGCTCTTTTTTCTGTACAGAGCTGAGATGCCCTAGAAGCAGCCTCTGGATTTTCTTTGTTTGTTGTGGAGCTGACAGGCTCCTTATCTCTGCTCTCTGACCGCCTAAACACTTATATAGCTCAGTTGTTATCTTACTGATAAGAATGTGGTTTAAATAAGTATTTATGATCTCTTACTACTTTAGAGGTAAGGTTTATTACATGGCACAAAGTAAAAGTACCAGTCACACAGTTTAAAAAATCAGTTAACCTTTTGTGACAGAACTGCTCAATATTTTTAATAAAGGCCAATTGAAAATATAATTTTTAGCCAAAAATTTAGTAAAATGCAATCATAAACAAATATTGCCTCCAAAGCTGTACATAGCCTTTAATGGTGGGGCCTAGGTAGTTACCCCAGTCCGACACTGCTCATATCTGACTTTATATTTATCTTAAAAATATCAATCTATCTATTGGTGTGTATACATCCACCATTTGAGCTGGATCCCTCAAATGGCGCCGACCAGACCCCTTTGACTTAATCTTTCAATTTAATTTATATCTAAGGGTACTTTCACACTAGCGTTTTGGATTCCGTTTGTGAGATCCGTTTCAGGGCTTTCACAAACGGTCCAAAACGGATCAGTTCAGCCCCAATGCATTCTGAATGGATAAGGATCAGTTCAGAATGCGTCAGTTCGGCTCCGTTCCGCTTCTATTCTGTTTTGGAGGCGGACACCAAAACGCAGCATGCAGCATTTTGGTGTCCGTCTGAAAAGGCGGAGCCTAACGGATTCGTTTTTTTTTACAATGTAAGTCAATGGG
Organism: Bufotes viridis; assembly: GCA_033119425.1. Lineage (NCBI taxonomy): Eukaryota > Metazoa > Chordata > Amphibia > Anura > Bufonidae > Bufotes > Bufotes viridis. The sequence continues at coordinate 18,844,013 of CM065596.1, read as the reverse complement.
GACGGATCCGTTTTCAATTACACAATATGGTGCATTTGAAAACGGATCTGTTCCCCATTGACTTTCAATGTAATTCAAAACGAATCCGTTTTAGACTTTGTCATTTTTATTTAAACCTAATGCAAATGGATCCGTTCTGAGCGGATACAAACATTTGCATTATAGGTGCTGATCCGTCTGTGCAAATAAACAGACGGATCCGCACCAACGCAAGTGTGAAATTACCCTAACGCATACAACCCCTCATTTCTGTGAAGCCACCCGTGACCCTTGACCCTTTAAGTAAACTCCTTCCCTGGCCCTAACTGGGGACTGTTGGTCACACAAACCTGGCACTTTAAGCGAGAATTATGTGCAATATTTGTCTAGTAGTTTCGTTCCCTTCCAGACTGTAACGCCAGTTGTTAAACCTCTTTATAGTTGCCAACAGGTGCCTCGACCAGCCTCGCTGTATCAGCGGTGTCGTCCGAGAGCCAATAAACCATTGTAACATATGGAGAAAAATCCCGACTGCTGAGCTAATCTGGAAGGCAGTTAGTTTCTGGTGATCCGAGGCCCATGGAACAAAAATTGATCAATTACACAAATTAAGCATAGCCCTTCAGGAATTTATTTTATTGGTCTGGACATCTGTTTCAGTATTGTCCAAATCCAAAAATCAAACGGTGCTTTGAGCTGCCAAGTTAGGCAAGAAAATCTAGCGGCCATAAAACTACAACACAAAACCACTAAGTTAATATTACATCCATCTGCTGAATGTTATATAAATATGCAGCCTTTTTTATTTTCTTTGGGAATACCATTTACTTTTACAGTGCCCAGTATGACATTCGACAGCATTCTGTGCAGTTTATTACAAAGCGACTATAAACGTTTCTTCAAAAATGCATTTATAATTGTGTTACGAGTCCTTGGTTAAGTGTCTGCGCCACCTGTCCTATTTATAATTAAAAACACAATTTTTTTTTCCTTCCAATTTAATTTTTTTTTTTAGGGGGTTGAAATACTCAAGACTAAAAAAGGTTACAATTATATATATATATATATATTTTTTTTTGGGAGAAGTCATTAACTAATGGCTGGCTGCGAATTTATATGTGGAAATTATTACAAGGTATTGGGAGTTGTTAAAGGTAAATGCGCACCTTATAAATAATTAAGTATTGAAATGAGTTGACTTAGTGGTTAAGGCCGAGTTCACACAGGGGGGAGCAGAGGGGATTGTCGTGCACAGGAGAAACACACCAAAAACTGCTTTGTGTGGTATTATATACATCTTTTTGGACAACTTGGGTCATGCAAGGTCAGGACTTTTCCAATAGCCATCTTTGTCTCTGTAAGAAGTTGTTCAGGATTAGAAAAAATATGGCTGCGCTCTTCAAGAAAGAGCGCCCCCCGACAAAGGGATATATCTGGTATTGAATTTTTGCTCCATTAGATGAGGCTAAGCTGCAATACCGCAGCTAACCTGTGGATAGGTGTGGTGCTGTTCTTGGAAGACAGTAGACATGTTTCTAAATCTGGACAAACCCCGTTAAGGCCGGTACTACATGAAGAATTTTTGTAGCTCGACCAATAGTTTTTCCAATTTTACCTAGCAGGTTGTATGTTTCAGTTCAAAAACATTTTACCTTTACACTGAAATTGAAAAAATAGTATAGAAAGTATAAGTCATTGTTTTATCAAATTCGGTTAAAATTATACTGTTTTTAGGAAAGACATGTGGTAAACAATACTTCTGCCATTACGGGCAGTGTCGACTTTACCACCATGCAAACCAAGCAAATGTTTGGGGCCCCAGACGTCAGTGACGGCCCTTTTGGCAACAAGCGGTTGGCTGAAAACAGCAACTTAAAGGGATGGGCATACCTGACAGCCAGTTCAGCTGCAAAGGAGGCCAGGGGTGGCCCTTCCCAGCTGTAAAGCAGTAGCAGAAGTGCCCCGGCTCACTGCAAAGCTAAGAGTATGGCTTAGCGGACAGCTATGGGTGGAGCTCATCAGTGCAAAGGTGCGATGGGGACCCCCAGACATACAGGAACTTTGCTTGGGGCCCTAGAAATGCCAAATCTGCCTCTGGTCCAACATCCCATCCCCAGTTGTAATAGGTGGGTTTCAGAACAGCAGGAAGGGGTTGACTTGTCATAGACAACTCCATTTAGGTGAGCAAAGTGGGTCTGAGCCTTGGCACCCCGGAAAAACATCTGATTGTACCAAGGGGTAGCCTTATTTAAATAATCTTGTATAACATGTTGCTGGCCATACAGATTCCAAATCCACTAGAGAGAGCTGCTCGTATAGAGCGCCTCTTTGCCCTGACGTCCATGCGAACCTTTACCCTCAGTTCACACTTGCGCGTTTTACAGTGCGTTCGAACGTGCTGTAAAACGCTCAACAGGAGAAAATTCATGTTTCCCTATGGGCATGGTTTTCACCTGAGCGTTTTACAGCGTGTTTGAACGCGCTGTAAAACGCCCTACGCTCAAAGAAGTTCTTGAGCTTCTTTGGAGCGTTTTGTCCCGCGTTTGCACCCATAGACTTCAATGGGAACACGTTAAAGTGTAGATATGCCTTTTTCAATTGGTCTCCAGAGTCACGAACGCGCGTATGATGCGCGTTTCCTATTTGCAAAAATGCGCTGTAATATGCGCGACAAAAACACGCATAAAACGCGCGTCTTAGAAACGCTCAGGTGTGAACCCAGGGTTAGAGCAGGGATTGTCTTCAAGATAAATTTTACAAGACAAACTCTTTAATATGGCCACATTCTAATGGCCAGGTAAGGGCGAATTCAAAATGGACCAACCCTCTTAAAGAATACCCTTATCTCCCCGCTTCCTCTCATCTGGATGGGGCCTCATTAGTAGTGATGAGGAGATTGCTGTGGATGGATATAGTCATTTTCTCTCTGTCTTGCTCCGCATCCTAGGACGGAAAGAAAGCCGCAGCATGCTGCGGCTTTCTCTCTGGTTTGAGAACGCAACTGAACGGAACGGAATGCATTTTGGAGCACTCCGTTCTGTTCCGTTACGTTTTGTCCCCATTGACAATGAATGGGGACAAAATGGAAGCCTTTTCTTCCTATGACAGAACTCAATTCCGGAAAACTTTAACGGTAGTGTGAAAGTAGCCTTCTGTATGGTGCCAAATACAATAGACAGAACACGCTACAGAGTGGATACATGTGAATCAATCCTTATGCCTGCCTCTCGTTACTGATTGCCACAGGACAGTACTAGGAGAAGGCATAAGAGCAGAGAACGAGAACTACAAGGCTCAGCTCAGTACTGATGGATAGTATAGCAGAGATACTATCCACTAGTATTGAGCGTGAATATTCGGATCACAAATTTTAATCGCGAATATCACCACTTTGAGAATTAGTGAATATTTAGAATATATCACTATATATTCGTATTTGCAAATAGTGTTGACTGCGAATATTCTAATCGTGAATTTATCGTGAATTTATCGTGAATTTATCACAAATATCAGCAGTTAGCAACATCTCTAGCAACCAATAAGAAAGTTGCCAACCCCTTAGTGTTGATCGCGAATATTCTAAAATTGTACATTGCCGATTTTCGCAATTAAGTGAATAACTACTGGAGACCAAAAATTCGCAAAATATAGTAAATTCGAATATTGCCTATGCCGCTCATCACTACTATCCACCAGTACTCTTCTCTGGTAATCAGTAATGACAGCCTGGACATGCTGAGCCTTGTAGTTCTCTGCCCTTATACACCTTCCCACTGTCCACTGGTAATCAGTAATGACAGGCTGGACATGTTGAGCCTTGTAGTTCTCTGAGAGGACTACAAGGCTCAGCATGTCCAGCCCCAGCAGCCTGTCATTATTGATTACCAGAGGACTGTACAGGGAAGGAGTATAAGGGCAGAGAACTAGGCTCACCAATAGCATGTCAGTGTAATAAGGCTCCGCAAAGAGAGAACTACAAGCCTGCGTCTGAAACCAGTTACTCACCACTTCCCTACCTCACAGGTAGGCTCCGCACCACACACTGCCAAGCCCCCCCCCCCTTATGTGACCAATCACCTGATCATAATAAAACTCCTGGTTTCTTCGGCTCCGATGCTGTCCTCTGCTGATAAGCTCCACCCCCACCCCTGACGTGATCCGTCCTCCTCCTCAGTATGTAATCTGTCTGTTCATGTAAATTACTGCTGATCCCACAGCACTCACGCACAGACGCTCCGCAGGCCTGGAGATCCTGTGCAGTGACATCATGCGCTGACAGAGCAGCAGCAGTATGTCTCTGCCTGGTGATGTTTAAAGAGACCGTGGCCGCCACAATTTTGAAATGAGGAAACAAGTGGGCCACCTAAGGAGCAGTGGGCCCTGACACTTGCCCAGGTGTGCCGGGTGCTGACGCCGGCCCTGCATTCAGGATTAGAAAAGCATGGCTGCTTTCTTCCAAAAGCAGGTCTATGATCGCAGCTAGGCACTATTTGCATAAATGGATCTGACCTGCAGTACCAAGCACAACTTGTAGACAGGTGAAGCACTTTTCTTGTGACAAAGCAGAAATGTATTTCTAATCTTGGACAATCTCTTTAAGGCCCCATGTCCCCCAAGTATCATGTATCTAAATTGTAGCATTGGTCTCCTCATGTGTGGTAAAGAGACCTTTCTTTTGAGCCCCAAGAGGCTCCATGGTCTGGGTTGTCTCAATAGCTAAAGGCAGGATTCCATTTACAAACTGCATCTGCCAATTTGAGAGAAATGTTCAGTATGATAAGTCATTCTAATATGAAACCATCATATGTAAAAGTAGCTTCCCAGAGGACTAGTGGACATGCTGGGATTTGTAGTGTGGAAATCCCTATGCTGCCTAAGCTTGCTCTAGCTGGTCTTCGGCTTCTTTGCTCAGCCGCTTGTAGTCCTCCAGAGACTTATCCTTCCTACTTTAAAGCATCTCTCAAAATAACAACTTCTGCGAGGGTTGAAACGAGCCTGGTGAAATACTGAATGAGTTTTCTGAAAGGCTACGAGGGAGCTCATGACTGTTCTGTAAATGTGTTTAATAAAATGTGTGTTTAGCAGCTCACCGCCACGGGGAAAATCGAGAAGGATGAATTTGCTACAGAATCTTTCAACAAAAAAAAAGGCTGTTTTTGCAAATCTTGTTATAGAAGTAGTAGATTATAGTCGTAACTCCACTAGCGCCGGGAGAGAGTCAAGCACAGGTTGGATTTAACATTAAAATGGATTCTGGCCTGAAGGAAAACATCACACTGACAATTTATATCTGATTTATATCTCATCCCTTAAAAAACATCAATCATTTTGTCAAATTCTAGTGGACAAACGAGAAAAATTATGGGAACGTGCACAACCCGTGTTGGCTATATATAAAGTCATCTTCTGAACTCCGAGGAACTTCAGGGAGTCGATACAAATTCCCACGGGGGACAAGTTTATCAATGCACCAGGCATCATATATTTTTGTATAGGTGGCCCTAGACCATATGTGATATATTTATCTGCAGACCTGATCCAGCTAAATTTGGTAAGACCTTCTGAAAATCTGATGTCTATGGATGACAAATGGGGTAACGTTTGATATTTCTGGAACTTTTGGGTGGTTCAACGGGTATTTCATCTTAGACGTTTATCCAGATGTTTTCAGAAGTCCCATGGAAGTAAATCGAGAGAGTTGTGCATCATAGCTGCCAGGCCATCGTTCTTGGGATAGGTAAAGGTTTCAGAGTTGAATGGTAAATTGACTATGGCTAATTCATTGTTCTGACCAGTACAAAGATTCTCTTTAGTAAACTCATATAAATTCTTCCTACTTTTTCTTGTAGTACCGCACCCACAGAAGCAGTTGGCATACAACACCTCAAAAGCTGGAGTGGTGAAATTAACACAAACATTGGGAACAGAATGGATTGACAGAGGAGTGCGAGTCAACTGCATTTCCCCGTAAGTACACGTGAGCATGAAAATTATTGGCCAATATTCTCAGCTATATCCAGTGTCTAATACCCTGGCATATGGGAAAGCAGAACCTCCCACAGACCAGAGAAGCTGACAATGACATTCTAGCCTAGTTAGGATGTAGAGATGAGGTAATCGATTCTTAAATTTGAGAATTCCACCTGAATTTTCTAAAAAAACGTAACTTATATAGAATTCCAATTTTTTTTTTTTTATTCAGTTCAGGAGAATCAAGAGAAAGCAAGAGAAAAGAGAGATCTTTCGAGGCAATTGGGGGTCTTGGGATTACAGTCAAATTTACGCCCAAAATGAATCCAAGAACTGATTTGGTCCTACATAACTTTAAGAAATTCTATCATTTCTATTAGGAAGCTAGAGTTTGAGTGACATGGACAAAGATTTCAATGTTCTACCCAAATAAAGTTTTACTGGACATATTTTCATATTGCAGACATCTTGCTAAATAATAGAAACTTTGCAGAATTTTTGTTAATATGGCAATAATACCCGAGCCTGGGGCTAGAATGTGACAGACCATACACATTAGAAAAATGTTGGCCAAACCCTCTGGTTTTGGTCTGACCAGCTGGACATCTAATGTGTATAGACTTTAGGAGACCTTATGGATCTCCAATGATGGCATTTGAAATCCAACTGTCCAATCTCCATGTTCTCGAGGAGATAACTGCCAGAGATGTGGCAGTGGCTTTCTTTCCTTTCCACATTCTAAACATGCCAAACTAAGCGAACACGTGCATAGGGGGGAATGGGAGACATAGCTGTTGTCCAAACGATTTCAGGTGTATGGTCAGCCTTAGGGAGACTGCAGGGAGAGTGGAGGGAGAATACAGGGAGAGTACAAGGAGACTTATGCTGCATCAGTTTTATTTTTTTATTCCTACATTTAATTATTCCTACATCAGCGGTAAATATAATTTAATACCAATAAGATGCCTAAGAAGCCTTTATAATTCCGGTGCCAGCGTGCCCACCAATACCACCCAGTCTGCACCCCTTAGGGATGGCCAGGTCTTTATGATGACCATGCTCATCTTTTGCTGACTTTACTTCTTCCAAATAATCCTTTAAAGTCTCAATTTCCTAGAAAAGAGGAGAGGTGGATGTTCCTGGTGATATATTCTCATCAATATTAGATGATGTGGAAAAGGAGAAAAAGCAGATGGCAGAAGAAGGGCTCCCACCTGTAGGGCAGGAGATCACTGGGGTTGGAGAAGTGGGTATGCCAGAGATAATTAATATTCAGTGTTTACTGTCAAATAACCTGCAGGAGATTGCAGGCAAGAACAGCAATAATATGTATATTGTCCCCCCACCTAACCAGCCAAACCCATACCAGTAATAGCCCCTGTTTAAAGGTGCCATGCAGCCATTAACAATAATGAAGGACCATACAGTGTGGTTCTTCACTGCAGCATAGCTGCAAACTACTCGCAGCACAGCCGCTCCGTGTGGCCGTACACTAAGGCAGAGTGGCCTGGGTTCACCTGATTTATAGAGATTCAGGACGAAATTGTTGTTACGAATCAAATTTCTTGGCTAACTTCGGCAAATTTGCCGAATCTAACTTTTCAAAACTTCGCTCATCTCTAGAAAAGATCCTAGCACAATCAAGAACACTCGATACAACCCATAAAGATACATGTACACGGCAGCAAGTTCATAGTTACGACTGGTAGGACACGGCAGCAAGTTGACTAGTGGGCCATTGCTTACTGTATTGTATCATTGTCATAAATGATGAGAGGAGTCAAACAACCAAGTGACTTTGAATTTCAAATTTCAATCTAACCCTTTCCTCAGATATTGAGTGTAGGATTAGGACACATAAATTCTACTATATAAATCCCATAACAGGAGAATGAATTCTAATTACTAAATGTACATTGCTCTTCTAATTTTTTATTTCTAGGGAAGGTTTTCATTTTTTCCTAAATGAAACTCTGGTGCGGGAAATAAATCACTAACAGGCTGTTAGCGCAGCATAGTCGATACACCAGCACATTAGTACGTTGGCACTTGCTGTAGGTAATCTGGAAATAATTCAAATGATTCTTGCCTATGAAGATGCACAATGGCAAGTCTCCAAAGTTTAAAAAAAAAGACACAACCAAGGAATTTCTGCAAGGATACATCATCCAAGGTCTACTTCGCCGAGAATGCCAAAATTTGGTGCTATCTTTTTAGGCATCTAATATGACTAATACACAAAAGTCCCAACACAGCTTGCCATCTAATTGTCATTCAGATAGGTTCTTTTGGCCGTGGTAGAATTTTTAAAGGTGACATGACATTGTCAAGCGATTAGTGGTCGTTAAGAGAAATGGGTGTGTTGGCTTTGTACTGATCCGTTGAAATCATTTGCAGATGAGGCCAAAAATTCTCATTGGCCTATTAAGCTTCAAATTGGTTTGCAAATGAGAATGAATGTGTATTTTATGACATTTGGGACCATTCAGATTCATCGTATCGCACAAAAGTAGACTTAGTTAAAGTGGAAAGAGGTTGTCTGATATAAAAAAAACATTTTGAAATATCATTTTACTGTATTCTGAAGAGAGGGAAGTCCCAAGTTCAGGACCCTTATCTATAAAGGTGCCCATATGTGGTTCTCTGGCCCGCATGGGTGGCGTGAGAGAGCAGGTTGTGGTGATGATGGAGGTTTCAGCACACCCTGGGTTGGTAGGAGCTCACCTGTTCTTCTTTGGGTGGGGAGTGGGAACTGGGATGCAAGGCCAGTGGAGGAGGGAGACAAATGATCAGACCAGCTTGGTTGTAACCAATACAGTATTTAATGGGAGGAATGGTGGCAAAATGCAAATACACATTGTAGGCATAGTTTTCAAGTATGCCACAAGACAGTCTTTTACCAAAGGTTCTATATAGAGGTAGATAGTATGATGATCCCCTCAGAGTCCCCAAGTAATACCATAATCCCAAATTGGCCAAGTGCGAGCAATTTCTCTTTCTTAATATCTCGGCAATCCACACTACGGGATGCAGTTCTTTAACAGATGGCGAGTCTATCTCTATAATATGTAAGGACGCTCGAGGCAAATGACCAAATCCATGTGCAGTGAAGTCCACAGCCTAACACGTGCGTTACCTTTAGGGATGAGCGAATCGACTTTGGATAAAACATCCAAAGTCGATTTGCATAACACTTCGTTTGAATACTGCACGGAGCAAGCGCTCCGTACAGTATTAGAATGTATTGACTCCCATGAGCCGAAGTTAGTACCTTGGAACCGAACCCGAGTTCGGGAAATGTTTTTTTACAGTGGAAATTGATTTATGAAGTTATTATGCGAAGTCTCGTGAGACTTTGCGAAGTAATAACTTTGGCTCATAGGAGCCAATACATTCTAAGGCCTCATGCACACGACCGTATGTGTTTTGCGGTCCGCAAATTGCGGATCCGCAAAAAAAAACGGATGATGTTCCATATGGCATCTGTTTTTTTTTGCGGGTCCATTATTTTTGCGGATCCATTGTAATAATGCCTATCCTTGTCCGCAAACTAGAAAGAAATAGGACATGCTCTATTTTTTTGCGGAACGGAAAAACAGACTTAGGCCTCATCCGTGTCCGTTTTTGCTTCCTTTGTGTTTCCGTGTGTCTTCCGTTTTTTTAGCGGACATGACACAAAAGATTTTACCAAAAGACAGGCTGACAATTTTTGCCAAGTGCCTGCCAAGGGATCCGCAAAAAACGCGGACGCGGAACACGGATGACACACGGATGGCCATCCGCATTTTTTCACGGTTCCATTGACTTGAATGGGTCTGTGAACCGTTTTTCACTGACAAGAATAGGACAGGTTAGATTTTTAACGGACTGGAATCACGGACCACGGACGCGGAGGACAAACGGTGCATTTGCCGAGTTTTTCACGGACCCATTGAAAACCAATGGGTCCGCAGAAAATCACGAAAAACGGCACAACGGACACGGAATCAAACAATGGTCGTGTGCTTGAGGCCATACGGAAACGGAATGCACATGGAGTACCTTCTATTTTTTTTGCGGATCCATTGAAATGAATGCTTCCGCATATGGTACGCAAAAAAAACAAAATGGACACGTAAAGAAAATACGTTCGTGTGCATGAGGCCTAATACTGTACGGAGCGCTCGCTCCGTATTGTATTCAAACTAAGTATTATGTGGATCGACTTTGGATGTTTCATCTGAAGTCGATTCGCTCATCCCTAGTTACCTTCATTGGCTTCCTGTCCATGCACTGTCCCTTCTAATGACCCTTTACCTGCTATACAGGTTGTGTTCTTCTCCCCCTTAGAGGTTGGCTCTCAGTACAGTTACTTTTTTTCTGGCAGATCTTTGTCTCATAAAGTTGGTGTCTCCAGGGCCATCTTTAATATTGATTGGACCCTGGGCAAGAATTTACTTGGGCTCCATAGATCCTGCCTTCCCACATCCTAACATGCAATCACGCCCTCCACCACAACACACACATAACCTCATCAATACAATGCACAGGAATGTGCAGTGTGTGAGTATACCATAGCCAACCCACTGCTTTCCCATAGGGAAGCATTGGGAGGCTATTGCACATGCATGGCTTCATAGAGATGCTTTCAATGCATTTCTATGAAGAGTGTTTAGCGTGAATGCCAGTGTTGCACGTTGTGCAACACTGGACTAGGCAGCACCTCTAGTGGTCCTCTGATGAGTGGCCACTAGAGGTGTTCCTTGGCAGTAATGTAAATACTGCCTTTTTTCTGAAAAGGCAGTGTTTACATTAAAAAGCTTGCAGAGACATGCTATAGACACCAGAACAACAACGTTTAGCTGTTGTGGTTCTGGTGACTATAGTGTCCCTTAATATAGAGGAAAAAAAAAGAATCAGCACAAAAGTATCAAATAAAATGGCTGTATCTATATATATATATATATATATATATATATATATATATATATAAAAGGACGTATATATGTATGTATGTGTGTATGTATGTGTGTATGTATGTATGTATGTATGTTCGGTAAAAACTCAAAAACGCAACCATCCATTTCAACCAAACTTGGTATACACGTCCCTTGCTACCAGGAAATAAATATTGTGGGAGTTTCAGCTCTCTAGGATGTACCGTTCCCAAGATAATCCCAAAAAATGACTTGCATTATAGCCAATACAAGCCTGCCAGCCTTTCACTTAAACCCTAACTGCCATACCTACGGTCACATGTCACTTATCAGCCAATAGAAGCTTGCAGGTCCTACACCAGGTTTCCATAAGAACTGATCACAGATTTGACACTGCTACATGCATGGGGAACAGGGGTCCCTTTTAAATGGATGAGCGCTGTGGAGTTCACTGTTAAAGTGGTGACCACTGTGAAAGTCACCGTTAAAGGGATGGTCACTGTTAAAGGGGCGGCCACTGTGAAAGTCACTGTTAAAAGGGCGGTCACTGTTAAAGGAGCAGCCACTGTGAAAGTCACTGTTAAAGGGGCAGTCATTGTTAAAGGGGTGGTCACTGTGAAAGTCACTGTTAAAGGGTTGGTCACTGTTAAAGGGGTGGCCAAAGTCACTGTTAAAGGGGCAGTCACCGTTAAAGGGGCAGCCACTGTGAAAGTCACTGTTAAAGGGGCGGTCACCATTAAAGAGACTGAAAAAGCTGCTGCCAGACTACTTTAGATTTTTGACTATTCATTTCAATGGAAACCATGTAATGCTTAAAGGGGTTGCGTAGCCTCTTATTCTCCTTTTTTTAACGGTTCAGAATAAAACAGGGAGCCAGTAAGTGTCGGACTGGGAGTAACGGAAAGGATGTTGAGTATAACATATTTTTTTTGGTGCACGCAAATCTCTACTGTTTTAAAAATGTAGCCCCTTTAATTTCTCCTGTAGTAGATATGAGCACTTACTGCCAGGTTCCCCCACAGATTACAGCTGATCACTGGGGGATTAAACAGATATGACCCCTTGTCTTGTTTAGGAGATTTTTTTTAACAAATAGGGATTATTGAAAGTGGATCATCCTCCCTTTAAAGGGGCATCTCAGCTGCTAAACCCCTTCCTGTGTAAATATAAACCTTTTACAAGGTTCTGAGACTAGAAAATCCCTTTAAATGGGTTTTCAAATACTAGAATATTGATGACTTCAAGGATCCGATCATCTCTGTCGTAGCATTTCTGACCACTACCAATTGCATGGAGCTGCGCACTTCCGGTGGCTGTCCATGTCCACGCAGCTGAGTGTGGAGCTGCCAGGAGTCGAACCCCCACTGATCTGAAATTGATGACCTATCTTAGGCCTATATTACAGACCCGGAAAACCTCTGTAAGCATATTGGTAGATCTCCATAATATCCAGAGTGATGAAACTCTATAAAAGTGTTGTTGGTTTGCATTGCTGATATTCTACCACTTATACTAACACTGAATGGTCAGCAATCAGGAAGGAATTACAGGGGACCGTCTGACTACAGAAACCACTAAGGGAAGCTTAGGAGCCATACTGAACCATATAATAAAGCTATATCCAATAAGCCTGTAGGATGCCCCCTAGTGGTGGCTGCAGGAGTTCATGAGTTTATCCCCATGAGTAATATAAAAACTGAAAATCAGATATCATACAGTACATGTCAATCTCTTTCTGACAAACTCAGAACCAGCCCTGTACCGCACATGGATCTATAGATCACCATATTCATTGCTGCAATTGCTCTGCTAGATTTTTTGGGCAGCTGGCAGCTCGGGGGGCATGCACTTTCTCAGAGGGCATGTCCTTTCTCCTGTAGTTGGTGGCAGTTGAAGGATGGAACTGAGCATATATGTCAATCTCAGTAAGCTGGACAGAGAACTTAGAAAAAAGGGCAAACAGCAGGTGGCGCTATACAGATAGATTTCAGTGGATAACTCAGTGGGGATACTACATTTTTAATTACGGTACTCGCAAATACAAAAGTATTCAGATCCAGGTGCTGGATTGAATTTTTTTTTATATTTTTCATGGGACAACCCCTTTAAGGGTTTTACGGGACATAAATATTGATGACCTATCCTTATAACAGGTCAATATCAGATTGGTGGTGATGGGGGGGGGGGGTGTTAGTTGTTCTTGGCAGCTGCCAACACCAAAAACTATATAGTAGAAGGAAGTCTCTGTCCACTGCGTAGATTCTGCCGCCGGCATACTGCAGCCCACTTGAACAGGAGTATTTCGGCACAGCCTCTACACAGTGGACGGGACCTTCTGCTTGCGGTTCCCTCTGCTGTATAGTTTTCGGGGCTGGTGGTTGCCCAAGGTGGGGGTGCCAGGTGTCGGACCCCACATGATCTGATATTGATGACCTATCCCAAGGATAGTTCATCAATTTTCAAGTCCCGGAAAACTGTTTAACTGTATGCAAACATGTAGAGAAAAACTGAGCTCCAAAAACGATAAAAGATTTATTAGGAAATTAATCAGCACCGAATGTTGGACCTCAAAATGATATGATATAAAAAAAAGTGGAAATTCCGTTTTACTTGGATCAAGGCCGATAATATTATAAAGTACGACCACAAGGAATATATAATTGTACTTCTTCCATTTTCTGCATAAGAATGCTTAATATCCACTTGACTGCTGAATAGTATAAAATGGGAGGGCAATATTTCTTGGTCGCTTTATATTTTCGAAAGGAAATATTTGCCGTTGTCCGGATTCGCTCTGATGAAGCAGTTTGTTTGAGCATCACTAGTCATTAGATAATGTCCACACGAAATATCTTGCTAGGAAACAAATCAGGGCTATTATCTAGTGGTACTTGGCCAAAATAATACATTATTCAAAGTGTTCAGGGGAGCAGCCAATATTAGCGCTTTTGGATAGTAATGGAGATACAGACTTATACTGCAGCAAAGCTGCTCAGAGCCTGATAGATTATCGATGTGGAGAAAAACCTGGCAGCAAAATGGTTAAAAAAAAATCAGCAGAACAGCTTTTACACTATGAGGCACATTTATTAAGACTGACATTTTAGACGCCGGTCTTAATAAACCCCTGCGCTGATGGTGGATCACTGAAGGTATGTAGAGGAGTCGGTCTCTATATAACTTCTACGTATCCACTGGTGGTCTACATTTAGACCATTTTCTATGCCTAAACCAGGCATAGAAAATGATGACTAAGACGGGCGTGCCAGCTCGTCCCCTTCCCTGCCCACATCACGCCCCTTTTTAGACCTGGTGTGAGCGGGAAAGAAGTCGCAGATTCTGCCGCAACATGGCGACTGACAGAATATGTGAAAGATATAAGTCACAAAAGTGGCATATATCGGTTTGTAAACGACCCCCTATATGTATAGATCTAAGATTGTCATCCATTTCTGAGGCCTCCAACTGATCTCTGAAACTGTAACCCCCAGCATAACCTGACAGGCGCAACATCAATGCAGTACAGAGACCACCAATTGATATTATTATTTATTAATAAAGCGCCATTTATTCCATGGTGCTGTACATATGATAAGGGGTGAACATACATAATACAGACAATCGCAAGGAGCATGAACAAGACGAGTTACTGACTGGTACAGAAGGAGAGAGGGCCCTGCTCGTGAGGAACTAACAGTGTAATACTCCATTTCCCCTGTGGGGGTGCTATAGGGAAATACAGTTGCAGCTGGGTTGTTTCTCCATAGATTACAGCTGATCTCTGGGGATCCTAATATCAGGAAATAATTTGATCAGCCTATCTTCAGGCTACACAACTAACGGAAGTCCTTGATGGCTCTGTTGAGAGTCACTAGCTGAGAAATTGACATGTGAGCACCAATACAGAGGACCACCCCCTCAAAGAACTTGCAAGGGGACGGGGGGGTTGTCGTTTCAATTTTCGTCTTAGACAGCAGACATGTAAGAATTGGCCCTAGGTTGCCATCACTATGACATCAAGAATAGAACAGCATGCAGCATCATTTTTTCCCTGAAAATGGTGGAACCCTGGCAGATTTTACTATAAGTCAATGTGGCTCGCCAGTTACAGTTCGGATTCATCCGTCACATTTTCATCCTCTAGATGTAAATTACCTGTAACTATCTCATATTAACCAAACTAGATGCCCATCCTGGCTAATATCAGATAATATATCGTAGACAGATCTCCATCACTCCCATAGATGGAACTGTAGTGGTGGACCGACATGCGCACTACTGCTCCATTCAGAGAGGGGACCGCACGTTCTTGGGATTGCGGAGTCTGACCATTAGAACTCCCTGCGATCCCAAAAATAAGGGGTCCTCTGGACAGGCGAGAGAAACTTTTATTGTAATATGGTTTCACAGTGCACTATACTCTGCAATCCAGGACGTTCTCACGTCCCCGTCTCTTTCGGAATCACCGTTGCGTGGCCGCAGCCTAAATGAAGGCAAAGAGGATGTTCTAGAAGAAGAGAATTTTTTCCCCCACTCTCCTTTTAATATATTTGTTCATTTCATATTTGTCACCGGTTTGTTTGCTAATTTTCATTTGCAGGCGTCACTTCTCCCGCCTAACCGGGCGCCTCAATGGGCCACTGATTTCTTTGAAATGACAGGCTGTAAATATGCATAAAAAAAGCATTGCAATTAGCGCGTGTGTGGTTCAGTGCTGCTTGATTTCATTGGCAAGTTTACCCACTGTGTTGATAAGCTACATTATCTAGAAAATTGGCCGCTGAAAAACAGCACCTTTGATTGCCAGCGAAAGTTTCAGATAACAGGGTGCTGAAGGGAATTATAATTGAGGTTGAATATGTTAACCAGGGTGTCACATGCTCCTTAGAAGCGCTAATTTATCAGCATGTTGGAATTTTTATTAACATTTGGAAAGCGTCCCTGCCGCACTAATGAACTACAATTGGCAGTTCAGATTTTAGTTACTGTCATCTGTAAGAAGTTAAATGGAATTTCATTGTCGGTGGAGATATGTAAATTTATTTGTTCCGGGGGCTAAGGGAAATTATACATTTGCGCACAACACAAATATGACGCCGAGGAGAGATAGCGCCAATCAGTGTCAGTTCTATCCAGGCCAGCCGGCGGTGAAATTGGATGCGTTTGAGTTTTATTGTGTCCGGTTCTCATTAATAAAAAGGGATGTTAATGCTGTTTGTACATTTTAATGGAAAATCATTGTTTTAATCGAGGCTGTCAAGGCTGCGGGGGTTGGGGAGCTCAGTGAGGCGATAGGACTCCTCTCCTCCAGCCATTCTGAGGCTCAAACTTTATTATGCGCTTAGTAAACTGGCTGTGTCCCCCATGGCTTTAAGAGGAAAGGTGAAAGGCATGGGTCTTGGGACATATTTTGTTCGTTTAGGCAAATTAATTATATGTATGACTTGATTAAAACTCTATGGCACTCAATTATCAAAACTGAATAGCAGTCATACTGTCTTGGTTGCCCATAGCGACCAATCACAGCACAGCTTTCATTTCCTAAACTGCTCTGGAAAAATGAAAGCTGAGCTCTGATTGGTTGTCATGAGCAACAAAGACAGCATGGCTGCTAGACAGTTTTGATAAATGAAGCCCTATGTCCTTTACTGGACACTGTACAATGAGATTCCTGACAAGCCACTGTACTCCGAATGATTGAATTATGTGCAGTTTATCACTAATATGTTGGGGCTAAGTGCTGTAAAAGTGAAACCATCTTTGTTGCCTAGAGCAGGGATGCTCAACCTGCGGCCCTCCAGCTGTTGTAAAACTACAACTCCCACCATGCCCTGCTGCAGGCTGATAGCTGTATGCTGTCCGGGAATCATGGAAGTTGTAGTTTTGCAACAGCTGGAGGGCCGCAGGTTGAGCATGCCTGGCCTAGAGCATCCAATCACAGCGCAGCTTTCATTTTTCAATAGCAGGATATGACATGAGAGCTGCGCTGTAATTGGTTGCTATGGGCAATATAGACAGTTTTCTGTAGCTCACCCCATGTTAATCAGATTCCTAACACTGCTGCTGACACCTAAGGGGTCATTTATCAAACTGCTGTAAAGCAGAAATTGCTTAATTGCCCATAGTAACCAATCAGATTCCACCTTTCATTTTGGACATCTCCTTTGGAAAATGAAAGGTGGAATCTGATTGGTTGTTTTGGGCAACTAAGCCAGTTTCTCGTTTACATCAGTTTGATAAATGACCCGCCTAGTTATGCATCCTGTGCTCTTATACTACACCACATTTATGCTATTCAGTACTCTAGGAAAGCTGGGTGGTAACACCCATGGATAAAAGTGCTAATTTTTATGCTTAATTAAATTTTCATTGATTCGCCCACCACCAGGGTGCTTTCAGAACTCGATTTGTTGAATTCTGGCAAATTAATGAAAATAATAGGGGAATTCATTCTCAAATTGCATTCTATGGCACAACAGCATACTTATGCCACAAATTTTTGTTGGTAAATTTGGGGCATGTAAGCCTTTCCTCACCCCGAATGCCCACTTATGGGCGGGGTTTACATACACCCCAACCATTTGGCCCCGAATTTGCAGTCCCTGCTATGAAACAGATGATTGGATTTGCTGATCTCTGCTACTATGCATCCGTTCATCACCATTTTCAAGATCTCTAGTTGCTGTAAGTGAATGGGAACCTTGATTGGTTACTCGCAGAGGAAGAAATCAGACCTGGTCATGTGACGATCACACGGGTGCACAGTTTTAACTGAGCATTAACTGACAGCTAGTAGAGATCTTGAAAACTGTGTAGAAATAATGGTGGTCTTGACAAATATTAATTGTATCCTGTATCCACGATACCGAGAACTTGCATCCTGTGTCTCCCTGTATTAATGGTGCAATGGTCGAACATACCCACTGGGCATGGGCACTGCTGCTCCATTCATCCCTATAGTGCTGCTGATAAACAAGGGTCTGACAATCCCCGGCGGTCCCATAGTATACTGTACTGGCAGTACCAGTACTAAGTGAAGGATCCAGTGGCCTCAGCTAAAATGACAAAGGCCGTGGCGCTCCTTCTACATTCTTCCCTTTATAGCGCCACACATCCAGTCACTGCAGCTCTGCAGCTCCATTCATTTCCATGGGTCCAGGGTGCAGTTGGGCTGTGCAGACAAAGTGTTGGAGAGGTCTTGTTGGAGGGAGTCCTACAGTTGGATCCTCGCTGATCAGCAAGATATCGCTGAGATATCCTATTAATATTCCATTATTTTGCGCTCCTGGAATATCCCTTTAAGGCCCCATTCACACAACCATGTTACCGTCATGCCCGTGTTGCGCAAAACACGGGCACTGGCCGTGTGAACTCCGTATCGTGGTGCGGACCCATTGACTTAAATGGGTCCGCGATCTGCAACACACGGCATGTCCTATCTTTTGCGGAGACGCGAGCCCGTAAGCCCACAGAAACACACAGAAGCCCTTCTGTGAGCTTCTGTGCCCGTGCCTCTGCTCCGCAAAACATAGGACATGTTGTACTTCAAGTCAATGGATCCGTTGTTTACGGTCGACAACATGGGCACGGCGGCCATACGGTCATGTGAATGGGGCCTAACTGGAATGTGTTTAGATCAAGTTTTTATGTTAAACATATTTTTAAAGAATTTTGGTGATATTATTTGTAATTTTCCATGTCACTAACTATAAAAAAAAAAAGTAAGACCCAGCAGTTTTCACACATGGGCCACTAAGCCTAACAATAAGAGCCTCTTCTTGGTCTGTGCAGATTTTAGCAGTCATCTTATTATCTCAGGCAGGATTACAATGACAGGTATCACAGATAGATAGATAGATAGATAGATAGATAGATAGATAGATAGATTAATATAGATAGATAGATAGATAGATAGATAGGAACAGGCCATGGCACAGTCTGTGCAGATTATACTGCCAGCTCTAAGAGGGGCTTGAACTTTGCTGTAATGTCAAAGGCTTCTATTTCTTCTTCTATTACAGCTTTATTCTAAAACTATTTAAGAAAGGATGGATAGATAGATCGACCATTAGATAGATAAATAGATAGATAGATAGATAGATAGATAGATAGATAGATAGATAGATAGACCATTAGATAGATAGATAGATAAATAGATAGATAAATAGATTGATAATAGATAGATAGATAGATAGATAGACAGATAGATATGAGAGAGAGAGAGAGAGAGAGATAGATAGATAGATAGATAATAGAAAGATAGATAGATAGATATGAGATAGATAGATAGATAGATAATAGAAAGATAGATAGATATGAGATAGATAGATAGATAGATAGATAGAGATAGATAGATATGAGAGATAGATAGATAGATAGATAGATAGATAATAGAAAGATAGATAGATAGATAGATAGATAGATAGATAGATAATAGAAAGATAGATAGATAGATAGATAGATAGATAATAGATAGATAGATAGATAGATATTGAAATGTGTCACAATTTTTAAAATAAAAAAAGTACTGTATCTTTCTTTCTTTCTTTTCCATTTCACATGAATCCCTTTTGGTCATACAGTAAAAGTCTGTGAAGGATCCGGTTTACTCTTCCATGGTCACAGAAGGAATGCCTGATTCCTGCCGCTGCTCGTCTCGGAAGAATTGTTCATATTTTATTTTTCAGTCATTACTTTTTATTTTCATGTTCAATCCCATTTTCAATTATGTCTGAATTTTTTAGATAGATAGATAGGGTTAGGGTTATGACACAGGTTCTAACATTCACAATAGGTGATATCGCAGCTCATCTCCTCCCTCCTGACCTCTGCACAGGTCACAGAGCAGGCCTAGAAAACTCTCCCATAGAAGTCAATGAGGTCCCCTCTAGACCAAGCAACAGCTCAGGCAAGATGGCTGCCCCTATAATGATGTTCAGAAAACATAAGAAATTTTAAATTCACAATCAGAAAATTAAACAGATTAAAGGAAAGGACATTTGTCACTATCTGGTTTTAACTGGATGGAAAAAAATTCTCGGTGCGATGTTCCCTTTAAGTGTCACACTGTAGCATTTTCCCCAGATTGACTTGCATTGATTGATCAGGATGCAATGTGTATTTACTATCTGATACATTTATTACATAATTTATTTTAGAGAATGGAATCAGGAATTAGTAATGAGATATAAAAGGATGATGCGATTGCAGGGGAAGATATTTTGCCACGCTCAGCAGACTTCCTGTCCAGTAGAAGGAGTGAAGCACATATCAGCCCAAAATTATTAGTTGCATCTGCTAAATGCATAAAACATTATCGTCTTATCAGAATTATTATAAACCTTATTCACTTTATGGGACTGCCGTGTACAGCACTCGGGTATCTCTATCAGCCCCACAGAACTGAATAAAGCAAATGCGCACTAATGCTCCATTCACACAGAGGACTCAGGGGTCCCCCGTTCTTGTGATCGCTGGGGTCCCAGCAGTCAGATTCCAGCAATTCAATGTGTTTATGGGCCTTTAAAGTGAGCCAAAAGCAAGTAAACCCAAAATAAGTTAGAGCTGCAGTTTGTGCTCCAGAGCTGCTCTTCCTATTGAAACTTAGGGCTCGTTCACACGAACGTTTGCTTTCCATATATGGGCCGTTTTTTGCGTTCCGTATACGGTCCATATACGGAACCATTCATTTCAATAGGTCTTTAAAAAAACGGAATGCACTCCGTATGCCTTCCGTTTCTGTATTTCCGTTCTGCAACATTTTGAGTCAGGTCCTATTATTGTCCGCAAATCACGTTCAGTGGCTCTATTCAAGTCAATGCGTCCGTCTAAAAAACGGAATGCATACAGAACACATGTCCGTATGGCCTCATGCACACGGCCGCTGTTTTGGTGGGGCGTGGACCCATTCACTTCAATGGGGCCGCAAAAGATGCGGACCCGCAAGAAAAATAGAGCATGCCCTATTCTTGTCCGTTTTGCAGACAAGAATAGGCATTTCTACAATGGACCACGCTCCGTTCCGCAAATTGTGGATCCGTGGTTTGCGGACCGCAAAACACATATGGTCATGTGCATGAGGCCTATGTCATCCATTTTTTTGCGGATCCATGCTGTAGAAATACTGTGCCCAGCCCATTTTGCACATGTGTTTGGTGTTTGCAATGATAACAAAGTTCCTGTTTTTGTGGAAAAAACGCAATGGAAACCGAAACACAATAGATCCAAAAAACGGAACAACGGATCCGTGAAAAACGGACCGCAAAACCATACAGTCGTGTGAACAAGCCCTTAGGCATATAGTTGAAACCATAGTCAATCATTTGGATATCACCGGGTCTTGTAGTCCCTTGGTCGCCTATCACATGTTGGGAGGTGGCAATGCCCCCCAGATGGTGGGATTTAGTGTTTTCAGACATAGCCCAAAGAAACTATAATTTACTGTATATAACATCAAGATAATATTTGAAAGTAACTTTTTTAAATCTATATTTTTTAAATAAAATCCATTCTTTCCTTATTTTTTTCTTTGTTGCAGGGGCATCGTAGATACACCGCTCATCCATTCAGAAGCCTTGAAGCCACTAGTAAAGCGCTGGTTGGCCGATATACCCGCCGGGCGGCTGGCACAAGTGACAGACCTGCAGGCTGCGGTGGTGTACTTGGCGTCAGAAGCTTCAGACTATATGACTGGACACAATTTAGTTATTGAAGGGGGCCAGAGTCTTTGGTAAGAAACATTAAAGGGGTTTCCAGGCTTTTAAGGCTTTTCCAGGATAGGTGATCAATATCAGATTGGAGGGGATCCAACACCCGGTACCCCTGCTGATCAGCTGTATGAGGAGCTGGCACGTGCCATGCGCGTGTGTCATCGCCGGTCCCACTTCCTGCTTGCCATAGGCATAGCAGCAGCGAGCAGGAATATAGCTGATCAGCGGGGGTGCCGGGTGTCAGACCCCCGCCCATCTGATATTGATCACCTATCCTGAGAAAACCCCTTTAAGAAAACCCCTTTAAAAAACTGGAACATGCTCTCCAACAGTCAGAAACTGGTTGAACCCTGTTAAAGAGATTGTGCCACGAAAAAGATTCAACATTTTTCAAACCAGCAGCTGGATCTGAATACTTTTGTAATTTCATGTAATTTAAAATTTAGTATAGCCACTGAGTTATTCAATAAAATATATCTTTATAGCGTTGCCTGCTGTTTATTTTTTTCCTTATTTCATGTCCACCTCACTGAGGTGGTCACACGCCCTCAGTTCAAATCTTCAAATGTCACCCACCATATCTACTGTTAAGAAGCTGTAGCAGTTACAGGGAGAGAGATGCAGCAGAAAGAACACGCCCCCTAAGAAAGGACATGCCCCCCCCTGAGCTGCCAGCCTTAAATAAATTTAGCAGAATAATTGGAGCAATGAATGGGGAGATCTCTGGATCCATGTCAGGTACAGGGCTGGTTCTAGCTTTGTTAGAAAGAGATCGTCATGTCTTATATGATGTCTGAGTTTCATCTTTTACATCAGTCCTGGCCTAACCCCTTTAATTGAATAGTTGATGAGGTTTAGGTTCTGTGAACGTTGCATTTGAGCCCCACATTTGCTGTATACATCAAAATATCCTTATATATCCTCAATGGAGGCCAAATGAGTGCCCAGTGAGTATCCTTTTGGACACTATTGTGTGAGTATACGCAGGGGCGTAGCTAAAGGCTTATGGGCCCTTGTACAAGCTTGGGCCCCTTCCTTCAGTGCTTTGTGTGTCTTCTTATGCGGCACAAGTGTCTTTGGGCCCCCTCAGGCTCCTGGGCCCGGTAGCGACTGCTACCTCTGCACCCCCTATAGCTACGCCCCTGCGTATACGTCCGTAAACCTTTTCATTTGCTGTTCATTATAGTGGGTGCATGACATGCAGTAGGCTTTTACAATAGAAATCAATCAGACATAATAAACACTTAGACATGATATGGACAGTGTTTAAGATGGAAAATGTATAGCAGTCCAGCAAAATAAGAGAAAAATTTAAGTGCAATTTTTTTCACTTTTTTAAATTTTTTATTATTAGTTTTTTTTTTTTTTTTACTAACTGTAGTTGGGGTTGTTCAGTCTGGGGCTAAACGTGTAGTATTTTAAGGTTTCATTTTTTTTTTATCAAAGGGATATTCCGGTTACAACAAGTAATCCCCTATCCCCGATCCTGTATCCCTCAGTATGAATGGAGCCGCAGTAGACCAGGGACTGAAGGAGCCCAACAATCACATCGCCATCTAGTGGACACTGTGGGCACCAGCATGTTTATATAGGGCATTTTGAGCTCTGTATCAGGAAAATGGCTCCAGGCCTTTAAAGGGTCACTGAGTTTTCAGAATATTTTTGGCATGTTATATGTACAAAAAGTTTTGAGTGGTGGAGGAACAAGTGCTGAGACCCCCAATGATTGTTATAATGAGGGGAGTGAAGCACTCGCATATCACACTTTCTATCCTCGCTGCAGGAGATGGAATTGAGATGTCTCGCTCCCTCTCCTGCAGCAAAGAGAGAAGGTGGGGGTCTCAGCGTTCAGACCTCCACCAGTCAAGGCTGTTGATGTGTCTCCTATGACATATCTAACGTTTTACCAGAACTCATTGATATTAGGAAATTAATCAGCATAATAATAAAAGGCGGAGATTCACTTTAAAGTAGATGTTCCCCTTTATTAAGGCTTGTTCCCCCTTTTATGATCATTTTGTTTTTACTGTCAGGGAAATCATCTTTTCAGTGGCTTCCCGGTGAACTTGTGGTAATGCATAGCAGAAAATCTGAACAGGCAGAGCTGCAGTGTAAAGCAGAGGGAAGACTGAGGGCAAACGAGCTTTACTTGACGATAAGAAAATATTATATTACATTGTGCTCTTCAGTTAGAAATCTTGAATTTGCATAAAAGCAAACTGAAGAGGGTCCTTTGTGCTTGTGCTGGAGGGGGTGTTGAAATCCCCTCGAATCACACATTAATGGTACACCATCACAGTTTAGGGTCATACCACTTCATTATAGGGAAATGTATGGAGCTCTACAGCCCTAACATGGACATCCCAATTTAGGGCAACTTTATTACATTAGGGAGCAGCATTTAGAGATGAGCCAATTTCTTAAAAGTTCGATTTGGCTGATTCGCCGAATTTCACAAAAAAAAATCGCTTCGTGACGAATTACTTTGTCACGAAGCACATTTTTTTGTAAGTAGCGGGTGAAATGACAGGGAGCTGCGATAGTGCCACCCCCGTCATTGTACCCCTCAGATGCCGCATTCATACACGAGTGTAAAATTAGCAATAAAAAAAAAATTACATCAAACTTACCGCCTGCATTTGCTCGCCATCTTGCTTGAAAATCTCGGCTGAAATCCTGTGCGGCGCGAGGTGACATCATCACACTGGTCAGCGTGGTAACGTATGATGTCATCACGCCGGCTGGCATGATGATGTAATCTCGCGCCGCACCGGATTTTGGCCGGGATCTTCAAGCAAGATGGAGGCTGGCGGCCTGTCGCAAGCAAATGGAGGAGGTAAGTTAGAATTTTTTAGTTTTTTATACTATTTCAGGTTAAATCAATTCGCTGACACAAAGCACGAGGAAATTCGGCTTCTAGGCGAATCAAATTTATCCTGAAATTCTGATCGAATTCCACTTTGTGGGATTTGATTTGCTCATCTCTAGCAGCATTAATGGTAATTTATTATTATAAGAATTTCTTCCCCCAAAAAACTGCTGGCACCCTTTATGGTAGTCTGTATCGTGAGAATGGGCCATCCACAGAAGGTTTCAATGTATGCTTTGCCATTAGAACGCCCATCACAGAATACAGGCTGCCATCAATGCCCCATGTAGTCTGCAGAGAATGTATGGAGAGATTGCTTTCTCCGCAGGCTCAGTATCAGAATCACTGTCGCTTGTAAAGAGACAGATTTAGATGATAACATAGGGAATTGCTTCAATTTTCGGATTCCCAATACAAAAACTTCCAAATCAGAGCTTAAAATGAGATGCCATTCTATACTTTTCCTCTAGGGGGCAACCTTTGCCCATTTTGTCATGATATTGTCCCTGGCCCTTTTTCGGTATCTTCAGTCTTCTATCTGTCTGTAAGTCAGCACCTCTGATATTTTTCTGCAAGTTTTCAACATTAATGTCACATATCTCATAATGACAATCAAAAAATATAATCGCCTCGTACCCAAGAGGCCCGAATGCTTTTATGAAAAAATACAATTAATGCAAAAAATCCTTCCATGGCAAAGTATAAAAAAGTTCTTTTAAAAATGAAATGTCTACACCGACTTTGCATAATGTAAACTTCTTCTTACCGACCTATCAGGTACACTATTGTTTACCCGTCTAAGGGCTCGTTCAGACGACTGTGTCCGCTTGCGGAACGGATGAGGACCCATTCATTTCAATGTACTCCCGTTCCGTGGCCGTGAAAAAGAGATAGAACGTGTCCTATTCTTGCAACTGCAGACAAGAATAGTCATTTCAATTATCATAGGGCTGGCCGTTCCGTAAAACACGGCCAGTATACGTGTTTTGCGGATCAGGAAAGTTTCAGAAATGTTAAAATATCGCATCATTAGGTATATCCACATAGGACATATATGATACAGAATTTCCGCTGTGGCACTCCACAACATATCTGCAAAATCTCATCCACACCATTTATGTAGAACTGGTTTTAATGTATCTATTGGAGGAAGCAGCGTACTGTACTGGTAGGAAGGGCGGTAAGGCACCTGTATGTTCAGCCAGTGACCAACCTGGGTTTAGGCAGAGGGATAAGGAAGGAAAGTTATTGAAACAATGTTACAAAAATAGTAATTTAACTAAATATCATGTTGTTTATAGTAAAGATTAAACAAATTGAAGTCTCAGACAACACCTAGCCAAACTGCTGAAAAAGTAGCCTCTAGGTTACCGTCAGTCACCCGCCCTAAGACCTGGAAGTGGACAAAGGAAACCTCTTCACACACAAAATTCAGCATTTTTGCTATTTGACATAAATTAACATTTGTGAAGATTGCAAGAAAATTCTCATTGACTCTGGAGGCAGTTTTCCCCCTCACTGCGAGGGTGCACTGCGGGAGGCCTGGCAATTGTGAGTGGACGGGAAGTGGAGGCCCCATGTAAGATGTGGTGTTCATAGGGTGGTGGAGTCAGCAGCAATTGACACAAATGACGGAAGGTTTCCCCTATATTGTGTTCACCTTTACACTTGACTCCTTATCTGACACCACTGAGGGATGATAATGACCAGAGACGAGGAAGCAATTCACTTCAGGCTACTGACCCATGAAATATGTTCTCCATACCTGAGGTCATATCCATCTAACAGACTATGAACAATTCTATCTATCTATCTATCTCTATTCTATCTCTCTCTCTATCTATCTATCTATCTATTATCTATCTATCTATCTATCTATCTATCTATCTATCTATCTATCTATCTATCTATCATCTAGCTTCTTCTATCTATCTATCTATCTATCTATCTATCTATCTATCTATCTATCTATTTCTATCTTCTATCTATCTATCTATCTATCTATCTATCTATCTATATAGAAAACAATTTTGCAGCACCACAGAAAACAGCAATGCAGTGCCAGCGGCTGTAGGGTCGATCCAATGTCCCAATACTCATACAAAAAAGGAAGGGTCCACGGCACCTCCAGTGACAAGTGTCTTTTATTTACACCAACGCAACGTTTCGGTCCGCACAATGGAACCTTTTTCTATCTATCTATCTAATGGTCTATCTATCTATCTATCTATCTATCTATCTATCTATCTATCCATCCTTTCTTAAATAGTTTTAGAATAAAGCTGTAATAGAAGAAGAAATAGAAGCCTTTGACATTACAGCAAAGTTCAAGCCCCTCTTAGAGCTGGCAGTATAATCTGCACAGACTGTGCCATGGCCTGTTCCCATTCAATAAATCTGCTCTCATTTCCCTTCTATGAGACCTTTTTTGTATTTAGACAGATTTGTAATTCACCCGCAATCTGTGCCCTTATTTACACCCCTCCCCCGGTTATTGTTTGTTCACTGTGAGAAAAATAGAACAGATTTTACAAGCAGAACAGAATTGACTGAAATCAGCCTGTAATGCAGTGAAATCCCTTTAACCCAAGGTCCCAGATTATCAGACGTTCGGTGCCAGGTTATCAGACATTCGGTCCCAGATTATCAGACGTTCGGTGCCAGGTTATCAGACGTTCTAGCCTACTGTATGCCAGAAAAAGGAACTCCACTGTGATTCTTTCCTGGTGTCTCCGGTCTGCCAGGTGAACCCCTTTAGGGCTAGGTTCCACGGTGGTTGGTTGTCACCCAGCGATCATGCAACCTTTACCTTATGGGGAAAGGTTAACATGTGACTTGGAGTCATCACAAAAATCCTGACCATCTTAAACTGGTACTGGAGCAGCATCCTATTGACTTGAATGGGCCTAAAGTGCAGGACCAGGAACAGCCACAAACACTGCAGCACCACGACCTATTCATTCTGCTGACCGCTGAGGGTCCTGGGCTCAGATATTCCCTTACATAAGGCCAATCCTTTTTAGGGAAATTTTCAGTCTAAAATAAGACCCCCTGGGACAACTTCTTTAAATCGGGGAGGATCTCAGGTTCGTGACTGCTGTGTATCTACCTATTACTGATAATTTCCCTGGTGAGAAAAAAAGAAGGTATAATGAGGCCGCAAGTTGTTAGAGTGTGGAAACCATACCGTAACAGTATCTGCAGAGATTACCATGTGCAGCTAGTAATATTGGAAAGGATGGAGCCGTGTGGGGGTTCACACCCTTAGCGGAGACACTATATCGGCGCAACAGAACGACCAGGTGAGTAACATAGTAACATAGTATATAAGACCGAAAAAAGACATTTGTCCATCCAGTTCGGCCTGTTTCCTACAAGTTGATCCAGAGGAAGGCAAAAAACCCCTGTGAGGCAGAAGCCAATTTTCCCCACTTAAGGGGAAAAAAATTCCTTCCCGACTCCAATTAGGCAATCAGAATAACT
The DNA here is from genome assembly GCA_033119425.1 of Bufotes viridis. Classification (NCBI taxonomy): domain Eukaryota; kingdom Metazoa; phylum Chordata; class Amphibia; order Anura; family Bufonidae; genus Bufotes; species Bufotes viridis. Next base: position 18,816,087 of record CM065596.1, on the reverse strand, counting down.
CCCTGGATCAACGACCCCTCTCTAGTAGCTATAGCCTGTAATATTATTACACTCCAGAAATAAATCCAGTCCCCCTCTTTATTTGACACCGCGTTTCGGAGCTTGTTAATGCTCCTTTTTCAAGTCTTAGGTGCCGATGGCCAGAGGTTGCAGACGCGTCCCACTTTCTATGTTGCTGGGCACGGACCAGAAGTTCTAATCTAATACTCACCTGGTCGTTCTGTTGCGCCGATATAGTGTCTCCAATAAGGGTGTGAACCCCCACACGGGCTCCATCCTTTCCAATATTACCGTTTACCTCTCAAGGGTTGGCAATCCACCCATCCGATCGAGGATCAGACGACACTGGCAGCACCGACCACCAATTATCACTACGTACACTAGGGTTGTACCTACGTTCGCACAACCACATAAGGTGAGCGTAATCATCCTAAACGACCCTCCTGTTAATATACATACTACCCTGTAAGCGCCTCTCCCTCTCTCGTTGCCCATTTTTGCATGTGCAGCTAGAGATCACAAGCAAACACTACAGTATGTGATGAGTGATCTGCATTGCTCCACACTGGGCCGCCCTCTGGGGTTGTCCCACTCAGGACGCTCATTTGGTAACTGTTAAACAGTGATATTTAAAGGGATTTTCACCACCGCCAATCTGCAAGGATAGACCATCAATTTTGTAGTCTGGGAAAAACCCCTTAAAGTTCTGTTAGAAGCTGTGGCAGTTACAGGGTGAGAGCTGCAGCAGAGAGGACACACACTCTTGAACTTTTGTGGCCGAAGAGAATTTAGCAGACCGATTGGAGTAGTGAATGTGGTGATCTCTGAACACATGTGCAGTATAGGGCTTGTTCTAGCTTGGTTAGAAAGGTATTGTCATGTACTGTCGACAGGACGTTTTTTTCGGTCATGAAAAATGGAAAAAAACTGAACCGTTATATGTGACCTTTGAAATATTTTTCAAAGGTCACATAGGGTTCCATTTTGCATTCCATCCTAAAATTCCGTTATAACGGAAACGCAAACCTGCCCTATGGCGAATGTCATACATAGTTTGTCATGCAAGGAGTTTTGTGGTTTTGGGTGGTTTTTGGTAGGTGTTTCGCAGCATTTTTGCAGCAAAATGTCAGCTATAGAAGACGTTAAATTGAAGTCTATGGTTGATAAACTCAAAACACCAAAGTGTTTTTGCAGTGGCATTTCTTGATACTTAAGGTGCATTTTCTTTTAAATTCCAGCATGTTCTGGATCCGTCAGTTTTTCTCTCATTGTCTGGCATTTTTGTACAGTAGACCTCCATTGTGTTTATTTTTTTTGTCCTGCTTGAATGCCAGCGCGTGCGCCATTTTCTAACGGCGTTCTTGCATGCCAATGTACAGAGTAACTCCTAATTTATTCACCAAAAATGCGACGTTTCGACTACAATGAGTCTCATTCTGGGTGAATAAATTAGGAATTGCATTGAAGACATCGATCGTCGCAGTATTTCTCCCAAATCCTTGATTATCAGGGGCCTGCTGGACTAATACTGCTGGCACCGCCACTTCATGGACTGTCCAGTTTGGACCGGTAGTGCTGCTGAATTTTGAATATTACCCAATGTACAAGGTAAGGCAAAAGTCTGGACACTTTTAACTGGTGTAAATTGTAAAGAATTGAATGACAATGTGTGAAAGTATGAGCTACGCACTGCCGACATCAAAAGAAGGAAGTGGTCATAATAATGTGACTCGACCGTTTAAATGGTCTGCGTCATTTGCAATGATCAATGGGCTAGGGCAATATCAAATTGGAGTAAAAAATCCATATACATGTGTCCTTCTGAGTCCATCATAAGATGAACAACAAATACCTGATGGAGTAACCCAGAAGCTGACCATCTCATGCCTCTCATCTCAGGCCAGTAGGAAAGACAAGGAAGGACACATATGCGTGTCCAAATGAGAGAAAATGGCAAATAAATGAAGAAGATGGAAGTTATTTCGGTTAAATTGGAGCTTGAATAGAGGTGGAGGGTAGCAACATCTGTTCTCTGCCACTAGTGTTGAGTGAATCAAAGTTAAACAAATTCACTTCGATCTGAATTTCAGGAAAAATTCATTTCACCACGAATCTCAATCCTGGCTCTTCGTGGAAAAGAATCAATTTTTCCTGAAATGTTAGTAAAAAAAATACATGCTCTACTCATCCATTTGATCTCGGAGAGGCCATCATGGCCAGCTTGATTGAAGAAAACACGCATAATCTTGCGCGCGCTGACGTGTGACGCGCATCATGTCAGCGCACGCAAGATTTGGCGTCTTTTCTATAATCAAGATGGCCTCTCTGCAGGCCCATGGATGAGGTGAGTATGTACATACTATGGAAAGCGATTCGTAATGAATTAATTCGTAACAACTTCTTTGAAGCAGCCAATTAGAATTTTTGATAACTTTGCTCATCTCTATCTGCCGCCTACAATGCTGTTATAACACCTCTCCCGAGGCAGTTTAACCACACCTAATAGCTTAAGTCATGCCAATGCAATCAACATCTTACCTCCATCTTACACATTGTGCAGCGTACTCAAGTTAGGGTTCAATAGTGTACCTGGGTGTTGTAGTGCAGTTATGACCGCTAACCTGGGACAGGCCAACTCTCTGGGTCTTCTTCTAGGACACGTAGTTATAGGTAGAGTTCGTGACGCCAGTGCCAATTAACGGTGGCACACCATTTGTTGATAGTAGGAATAATTGACGAACCACGTTGCAATAAAACAGAACTTGAACTTTACTGAAGCTTTGATAGTAATCATGCACATACATGGATGGAAGCGCAGTTCCTTAGAAGACGGTTGGTTTAGCAGGTTGTAAATTACAGTTCTCATATGGCAGGCACTTACACAGCAAGGTGATTTACAGAGGGTAAAACACAGGACTGTTGCAGTACAGGCGGCTTGCACTCTCTTCCTGACTGGTCCTGGACAGGGAAAATATCCTCCAAGGCCCCAATGCCCTATATCTGGCGTATATCCTTGGGAACACGATTAGTAAGTACCTCCTCTGGTGTCTGTAGTACCTCTTGCTTCACTGACTTCTGCTCTGCCTTTCCTCAGCTTCTTCAGGCTGGTTACAGTCATGATCCTGCTTTACTTTTCCCTTTTCTCGGTTCTGACTCAGGAGGGGAACCTTTTCCTTGGATCTGGAACCCGGTTACAGGGACTGCAATGCCCTCTCCTAGTCTGCAGGCTCCAGGCCTGCACTGCCTTCACAGGCTCATGGCCTGGACGAGACTGCCTTCAACAGGCTTAAGGCCTGGACTAGACTGCCTTTCCCTGACTGAGCCTGAATATATAAACTAGGGCTCCCTAGCTCCCTCTATTGACTTAGAGCTGGAATGACATCCCTAGCAGGCCTGCACATAGCAATATCACAGTAACAGGGAAGTACATAGCATCACACTACATTGCATTTTATGAAGATGACTTATACCAACCTCCCCATAAATGAGGGGAACGTACGCACTCAAGTGACCCTTCTGTAGTGTCGGGCATCACAACTCCCGTACACTACAATTGTGTATGGCTTACCTGAAATGGCGAATCCTACAGTACTATGAAGAAGTATCACCTATGGTTCTTCAGGATGTTCACAAAGACTAGCTTTAACCTTTAACCATGTACATCCGGAAGAATGGTGGACACAATAAACACATCATGTAAAGCTCTTAAAGGGGTTGTCTCATCTCGCCGTAACTAAGCTGAGATGAGGCACAGTCCCGACCACCAGCCGGCCGGGAAACAGCAGAGGAGTTCGATGTTCGCTGTATCATTAGCTCACATTGCTGTTCATGAGAGCTATGGAACCAGAGCAGCACAACAAGCCAGGCTGCATCTGAGTTAAGGACACAGCATACTGTCGCTTGCTGTGCCACGCACTTTCCGTAGCTCTCATGCTCAGCAGTGCATGGGCGTAGCTATAGGGGGTGCAGAGTTAGCAGTCGCTACTGGGCCCTGGAGCCTGAGGGGGCCCAAAGACCCTTGTGCTGCATAAGAAGACACACAAGGCAATGAGGGAAGGGGGGCCCAAGCTGAACTCTTGCACCAGGGCCCATGAGCCGTTAGCTACACCCCTGCAGCAGTGTGAGCTATTGAAACAGAGAACGCCGAAGCGCTCTGCTGTTTCCTAGTCGGCAGGTGGTCGTTACAGTGCCTCATCTCACCTCGGTGAGATGAGACAACCCCTTTAAGGAATCTCTGACGTCTCTTAACTCTTAAATAGATAAGGATACATCAAAGCTAACGGTTACAGTGTTTTTCTGAATAAATTCTAGTCAAGACCAATATATGACATAACCCTCTTCCCAACGGAAAAACCTGAGCTGGATTCAATATGGCAGATTTCAAAATGGCTTCTGAAAATGATTCCTCCACCAGATAATGCAGCCTTCCTCCCAATGAATGCGTTCACACATGGGAAGTCAATTTTCTACAAATTACACCATCTAAAAGGGGAGCGTCCAGACTTTTGCCTCTCCCTGCATTTTTCCCTTACTGCTCTAAGGGTACTTTCACACCTGCGTTAAACTTTTCCAGCATTGAGTTCCGTCCTAGGGGCTCAATACCGGAAAAAACTGACCAGTTTTCTCCTAATGCCTTCTGAATGGAGAGAAATCCGTTCAGGATGCATCAGGATGTCTTCAGTTCAGTCACTGTACGGTTTTTGGACAGAGAAAATACCGCAGCATGCTGCAGTTTAGTCTCTGTCCAAAACTCCGGAAAACTTGCCGGAATGCCGGCATTAATTTCCTTTGAAATGTATTAGTGCTGGATCCGGTATTCTGACAGATTTCTATACCCGGACAAAAGTCTATACCGGAAGTGACGGTGTCGCACCAGAAGTGATGTCTAGGTATAGAAATCTGGCAGAACACCTCCATAGAAGTACTTCGCGCGTGCGCACTTAGGGGTATAGAGATTTTGCAGCGCAAAGGTTTGTATCAGATCTCCCTACCCCTGAGTGCTCATGCGCGCACAACAAATCATCAGATGCACTTCATCCTTATGGCAGAGTATTACGCGCTCAGCTCTGCCGTAAGGATGAGGTGCAACTGATGATTTGTGGTGCGCACTCAGGTGTAGGGGGATCTGATACAACACTCTGCGCTGCAAAATCTCTATACCACTAAGTACGCACACTCGGTGTGCGAAGTACTTTTATGGAGGCGCTGCAATGATCGTTCGGTAACACAGTGGATGTGCGCTTGTGCCACGCTGCGCATACCCTCCACCAGCTGATTGATGCGCGGCCGCGTCACTTCCGGTATAGACTTTTGTCCGGGTATAGAAATCTGGCAGAACACTGGCATTAAAACTACCGCATTGATGGATCTGGTCTTCCGGTCCGCGCATGCGCAGACCTTTAAAAATGTAAAAATAAATAAATACAGGATCCGTTTTTCTGGATGACAACCAGAGAGACGGATCCGGTATTGCAATGCATTTGTGATACGGATCCACATATGGATCCGTCTACAAATGCTGACCATTTGCATACAGATTGCCATACAGAAACCTCCATGGCAAAGACATAATGTGCCAGGACCTCAAGGGAACACCTGACCACTGATTGGGGGTAATATTTGAACTCCATGTGCACGCCTCCCAAGTGTCCCTCTTTTGGAGGGACAGTTACTCCTTTTGGCCAAAGTCCCTTAGTCCGTCTTTGCTCCTTTTATGTCCTTCTTTTTTATCTGAAGTATAGATTTGCATTATTACATTTACAATATTGATCCAGAAAGTGTTTGCCTGGTTCCTCTCTGTATCTTAGAGCCCGCCTTGTATATTATTTTTTCATTATTAGATGCAATTTGGATTTTAGACATTTTCATATTCAGATAATTGTTGTGCTATTGTGTAAAAGAAAACTATTGAAGTTTATAAATATGAAGGGAAATGGATCTTTCACACAGTGATCCAAACTTGTCCCTCATTCATCGTCCAAAAAGTTGGGAGGTTTGCCTATGGTGTGGCTACTTGAAAACTGTGCATGAAGGTGGCATTTGTGTACAGTATGATGGTGCTATATAAGCACTGGATGGTGATATTAATTTGGCACTTGGAGTATTTTTTAGATTTTATAAAGCAGGGGTGTACAGCCTGCAGCCCGGGGGCCACATGCGGCCCTTGATACAATTCTTTGCGGCCCCCATCCATCTGGTAATAAACATGTATGGCGGGTAATAAACTTGTGGCAGCTAAGATGTATTTTTTAGGTATTTCTTCCATTAGATGGAAGTCCTGGAACTCTAACTAGACATAATGGTATATACTGTGTGTTCAATAAGGCAAAAATACAGTATTTTTGTTTTTAATACCCCCTTAAATTTTATTTTCGCCCCTTGTCATTGGTTCAGTCTGGCAATGTGACCCCTAACCAAAAAATGTTGTGCACCCCTGCTATAAAGCAATATTCTCTATGCACTGGTAGCCCTTGGAGGATCATTGCTGTGATGGTTTTACTTTGTGATACAAAGTATCAAAGTATTTCTCCTCTCCACTTACGGCTTTTCTTTAGATCATCCCTCGACTTTGATACATTTGGTCTGCAACCACATTGTTGCGCCACATCTACACCCTATGGCTGTCACCGCACCTCAGGAGTAGTAGTATCCTAACAACTGCTGTATAGACAATAGGGATTCCTTGAAGTAAACCATAAAGAAACGTCCAGAATTTTGCTTCCTGACCCCAGAGTCCATTAACCATCCCTGACATCTGCTCGATCTTTTCAACAAACTCTGGTTTACACAAGCACCTGAGTTCAATTTACATTATTTGCAGACTAACTCCGAGTGCGCCATTCCTGAAAAGTATCGGATGAAGGTAAAATAAACAACATGTATTGGAGACTTGTCTTATATGGTCAAATTGAAGCCGTACATTAAAATAGCTTTTTTTTTGTGGTGGAAAACTGTATGTAAACTCCTGGGACATATTTATGTCTGGGTTGTTAAACTTTATATAAATACTTAAGTCAAAACTTGTGACCTGAAACATCTGCTGAAAAATGGTCATTCATTAATTGTACCGAACAAATAAGGGAGCAACAAGGTAACCACGAGAAAGGCGACTTTTAGTCATTGGGATTGTAAAAGATCTGCATCATTTGCAATGATCAATGGGCCTGGGCAATATGGCATTGGAAGAAACAAATCCATGTGCATGTGTCCGTCCGAGTCCATCGTGAGATGAACAACAAAAACTACGTCACGATGCCTAATAGAGTGACCCAGAAGCTGATCATCTCATGTCACTCATCTCAAGCCAGAAGGAAGGCAAGGAAGGACACTTATGTATGTCCAAAATAGAGAATAGTGGCAAATAACGGAACACTGGAAATATGCTATTTATGTTAAATTGGAGAAACCATACTTAAAGGGGTTGTGCAGCCAGTACAAATTGAAGACCTAGCCCCAGGATAGGTCACCAATATCTGATTCCTGCCACCACTGCCGGCGGTGCTTGTGCAGGTGCTACTTCCTCTTCAAGATTAAACAGCACGTTGTCTCCGAAATCTCAGCGTTGCAGTGTCTTTCCAAGTGCTTGTTCCATTCCCTGCGTAATCATGGAGAGGAAGCAGTGTTCGTAACTGCCCCTCTTCAAATAGCTGATTGGTGAGGGTGCCAGGAGTTATACCTTCACCGATCTGATACAGAGGATAGGTCATAAATATGTTCTGGCTGCACAACCCCTTTAAATATAGATGGAGGGCTGCAACATCTATTGGATGCCACTTAGGACCCTTTCACATCAGCGTTTTTGCTTTCCGTTCTAGAGTTCCGTCCTCGGGGCTCTAGGACGGAAAGATACTGATCAGGATTTATCCTAATGCATTCTGAATGGAGAGAAATCCATTCAGGATGCATCAGGATGTCTTCCGTTCAGTATGTGAACGTTTTTTGGACGTTGACAAAACCGCAGCATGCTGCGGATTTCTCTCCGTCCAAAAATCCGGAGGACATGCCGTAACGCCGGATCCGGAATTAATGCCCATTGAAGTGCATAAATCCGGAATTAAGCTAAACGTCGTATCGGCGCATCGCCGGATCCGATGTTTAGCTCTGCACATGCGCAGCAGCAGTTTCGATCAGGGCCCCAGTGTAAGCTGGGGCTCCGATCGGTTACCATGGCAGCCAGGACGCTACTGAAGTCCTGGCTGCCATGGTAAGTACTCCGCAGCAGTATACTTACCTGCGCTGCGGGCCCCGGGCGCTCCTTCATGACGTCACAAGTCACGCAAGATTTGGCGTCACAGGGCACGCAAGATTTGGCGTCTTTTCTTCAATCAAGATGGCCTCTCTGCAGGCCCATGGATGAGGTGAGTATGTACATACCATAGAAAGCGATTCGTAATGAATTAATTCGTAACAACTAGAATTTGTAGCAAATTAGAATTTGTGATAACTTTGCTCATCTCTATCTGCTGCCTACAATGCTGTTATAACACCTCTCCCGAGGCAGTTTAACCACACCTAATAGCTTCAGTCACGCCAATGCAATCAACATCTTACCTCCATCTTATATATTGTGTATGGCTACCTGAAATTTAAGACGTCACAGGTCCGGGCGGCGCATTGATCTATGCGCCGCGGGGACCTGTGACGTCATGAAGGAGCGCCCGGCAGCCGCAACGCAGGTAAGTACACTGCTGTGGAGTACTTACCATGGCAGCCAGGACTTCAGTAGCATCCTGGCTGCCATGGTTATCTGAAAGCATATTGAAGACTGATCAGTCTTCAATATGCTTTCAGTTGTCTTGCGTTGTGACGGAGCCGGCGGGCATTTCCGGCAACGGAAGCGCACGCCGGATCCTCACAGCGCAGATGTCAAAGAGGCCTTACAATGCTGTTCTAACACCTCTCCTGGGAAACCTGATAGCCTCAAGTCATGCATATGCAATCAACATCTTACCTTCATGACTGAAGGTCAATCACAAAAAAATATTTGGCAAACAGGTGGCTACTGGTGATTGTGTCATAGCCTTGTTCACAGGAGCCCAGAACTGTACACAGTACTCCATGTGTGGTCTAACCAGTGATTTGTAAAGTGGTAGGACTATGTTCTCATCACGGGCGTCTATGCCCCTTTGATGCAACCCATTATCTTATTGGCCTTGGCAGTAGCTGCCTGACACTGGTTTTTGCAGCTTAATTTGCTGTTTATTAAAATTCCTAGATCCTTTTCCATGTCAGTGTTACCGAGTGTTTTACCATTTAATATGTACGGGTGACTTGCATTATTCCTTCCCATGTGCATAACTTTACATTTGTCAGTGTTAAACCTCATCTGCCATTTTTCTGCCCAAGCCCCCAATCTATCCAGATCCCTCTGTAGCAGAAAACTGTCCTCTTCAGTGTTAATTACTTTACACAGTTTAGTGTCATCTGCAAAAATAGATATTTTACTGTGCAGGCCTTCTACAAGATCATTAATAAATATATTGAAGAGAATAGGGCCCAATACTGACCCCTGAGGTACCCACTAGTTACAGTGACCCAATCTGAGTATCTACCGTTAATAACCACCCTCTGTTTTCTGTCACTCAGCCAGTTACTTACCCACATACAGACATTTTCTCCCAGTCCGAGCATCCTCATTTTATATACTAACCTTTTATGAGGTACGGTGTCAAATGCTTTGGAGAAGTCCAGATATACGACATCCATTGATTCGCCGCTGTCAAGTCTAGAACTTACCTCCTCATAGAAGCTGATTAAATTTGTTTGGCATGACCGATCCCTCATGAAGCCATGCTGATATGGCGTTATTTGCTTATTTTCATTGAGATACTCCAAAATAGCATCTCTTAGAAACCCTTCAAACAGTTTACCAACAATAGATGTTAAACTTACCGGCCTATAATTTCCAGGCTCTGTTTTGGACCCTTTTGAATATTGGCACCACATTTGCTATGTGCCAATCCTGTGGAACATTCCTGTTATTATAGAGTCCGTAAATATCAGAAATAATGGTCTGGCTATGACATCACTTAATTCCCTTAGGATACGTGGGTGTATGCCATCCGGTCCTGGCGATTTGTCTATTTTAATCTTTTTAAGTCGCTGTTGTACTTCTTCCTGGGTCAGACAGGGCACTTTTAATGGGGATTTACTTTTACATTCTGCATTTCATCTGACAGTTTATTTTCCTCAGTGAATATAGTGGAGAAAAAAATATTTAATAGTTTTGCTTTATCCTCGTCGCTCTCTGCAACACCCCCTCATTGCTATGTAGAGGGCCGACTCCTTCAGATTTATATTTTTACTATTTATATAATTGAAGAACATTTTAGGGTTAGTTTTACTCTCTTTGGCAATTAATCTCTCGGTCTCTAGTTTGGCAAATTTTATTAGTTTTTACATATTCTATTTTTTTCCTTATAGTTTATCAGTGCTTCCTGACTCCTCCTGTTTTAGCGATTTATATGCTTTCTTTTTGTCATTTATTGCCTTCTTTACGGTTCCATTTATCCACATTGGTCTCTTATTGTTCCTTAGCCTTTTATTCCTATAAGGTATGTACCTCTCACAATTAGATGTTACAATGCTTTTAAAAATCTCCCATTTTATGGTTGTATTTTTATTTTTGAGGACTTTGTCCCAGTTAGTTAGGCCTATGGCCTCGCTTAGTTGGCTAAATTTAGCTTTTTTGAAGTTTGGTATTTTTGTTCCTCCCTTTAGAAACTCTCGTTTGAAGGATAATTGGAAGGTTATAACTTTATGGTCACTATTTCCCAGGTGTCCCCCAACCTGCACATCTGTTGTTCTATCAGGTCTATTGGTTAATACTAAGTCCAGTATGGCCGTCCCTCTAGTGGGGTCCTGAACCAGTTGGGGAAAGGAAATTGTCTTTGGCTATTGCCAAGAACCTGTTTCCTTTATGGGATGTACAGCTTTCAGTTTCCCAGTCTATATCTGGGTAGTTGAAGTCCCCCATGATAACGACTTCATTATGATTTGCAGCCTCGTCTATCTCGTTTAGTAATAGATTTTCTGTGGACTCTGGTATATTAGGTGGTTTATAATACACTCCTATTAGTATTTTATTATTGTTTTTTGCTCCATGTATTTCTACCCACAGTGACTCCACATGTTCATGTCCCTCAGAGATGTATTCTCGAATTACGGGATTTAGACACGACTTCACGTAGAGGCAGACCCCTCCACCTCTCCGGTTTTGACGATCCTTTCTAAACAGATTGTCATAGCTCTCAACCTTCAAGTGTAAAGGGCACAAATGACACATAGGTAGGTATTTGTGCTGTCATTGTGGTGTGGTGAAGTGTTAGGGTGAAGCTACGACGTTGATGGTCACAGCGACCCCTAAAATGTTTTGTTTTGCCTTCCTCTGGATTAACAGTACAGGACCATGGGTTGGGTTAGGTAGACACTTTTTTCAATCTTATGAATTTATTTCATGGTGACATTGTACTATAATGACAGATAACAATCATAGTGCCCCATAACAGAGCTGGCTAGAGTGACCTATAATAATCCCGCACAACAGAGCCAGCTATAGCCAAACTAAAAAACGGATTAACTAATAGGATCAGCCATAGTACCCCATAGTACCCCAGTGCGGTCCACAGGTAGAAGTCCAGAGTTGGTGACTTAAGGACCCTGTACACGGGCGAAGAATACACCAGATAGTCGCTAATGAGCACTCATCGATTACCTAGGCGGTGTAATGGTGCCACAGATTACTTGATGAACGAGAGAAGCTCTTGTTCGTCAGGTAATTGGATCATTTGCATAGGCGCCAAAATTGTCGTTTGCTGGCAGCCGATCGTGCTGTGTAAGCAGCCTCTGCTGCCAGCAAATTACGAGTCTATACAAGGACAAGCGATAGAATTAGCAATCGCTGCACCCCATACTGTGGAGGAGATCGCTGCACCCCATACTGTGGAGGAGATCGCTGCACCCCATACTGTGGAGGAGATCGCTGCACCCCATACTGTGGAGGAGATCGCTGCACCCCATACTGTGGAGGAGATCGCTGCATCCCATACTGTGGAGGAGATCGCTGCAGGTAAATACAGCAGCCTCTTCCTCTGATGAGACCAACATGGGACCAACACAGATGCCTTCAGCTGCCAAGTGCACATGTAACAGGTCAGCCAGTGTCATAGGGACAAATCTGCTGACAGATGCCCTTTAAGTGGCAAAAGGTTCTTTGGGACCCCTAAAGGTCCCTTTAGATTGGACAGGTGAGCAGAAGATTGTCCTGAAAAAAGCATTTCTTCTGGGCAATCGCCTGCTCATCAGTGGAGGAGGCCAATAGAGATGAGCGAATCGAAGCTGACGAAGTAGAATTCGATCTGAATTTCGGGAAAAATTCGATTCGCACCTAGGCCGAATTTCATCACAATTTCTGGTAATGAATCACATTTTCTCCTAAAATGGCTGCTGCACATGTAAGGACATGGAGGAAGGAATTCTGGGAAGGTGGGATCACCCATAATGCCATGCATGCAGCCAATCAGCAGCCAACCAGCCCTGTGATGTCACAGCCCTATAAATGGCAGCAGCCATCTTAAATTTTGCTATTCACCAGTGTACTTAGTGCAGGGAGAGATGTCAGCAGGCGCTAGGGACAGTGCTAGGAAAGACTTCATTGTGCTAAAAAAATGATTTACAAGTTCAGGGCAAGATTATTCAAGGTATAGGGAAAGGATAGGGAGGAATCATTCCACAGCATTTCTGTTGAACAGTGTTCCGTAGGGGAGGTTACAGCCTCGGTAATAGGAACAATCCTATTACACCTTGCTGCAATGACTGCGGATTCGAATTGCAATGACTGCGGATTCGAATTACAGCTCTGTAATTCCAGCAAACCGTTCTTGTTATTGGGGTGCAAGTGCTGTTGGATACAGCCATTAATTTGGTTTACTACAAGGAAATACTTCTACTGTATGTCTTATTTGCACTTGTGCGGTGCAGTGATATATTCTAAATCTGTTTGTGGCGTGTATTAGTGGAAAAAGAAAAAATATATTTGCCATTCAGCGGTGCAGTTATATGTTCTAAAGCCCTTTTTGGCGTGTATTAGTGGGGAAAAAGAAAAAGGGCTTATTAGCCGTTGTATGTTAAAGTGAGAAAATGTCATCCCTTTTTGGTGTGTGTTAGTGTATTAGCAACTGGCAGAGTTTGCCCTGGAAAAGCTGTCCTGCCCAGCCAGTAGTGTGGCATCAGAGTGGGTGTTTAGTGCGGCGGGAGCCATAGTTACCCCAAGGAGGACTCGCCTGTCCACCCAAAATGTGGAGAGACTGACCTTTGTCAAGATGAATCAGGCCTGGATCAGCCAGGATTTCCACCCACCAACGCCTGATGCATCAGACTAGATCATCCATGCTGCCTCACCAACACTTTGACAAAAGAGACTGGTTTCTTCTGGCTACCTGCCTTAGCTACTATTCTGATGCTGCCACCCGCCTGATGCCACACATCTGATGCCAAGTGCTCCTTCTTTCACCCACCGTCTTCAGCTGGTACTAGTATTGCCACCCACCTCCCCACCCTGTCGCCGGGTCACTCTGTGGTCGCCTGATGATGCTGCTACCACCTCCTCACTATTAGTGTTGGGCGTGAATATTCAAATGGCCAATTTTAATCGCCACCTCGAGAATTCGCGAAGATTTAGAATATAGTGCTATATATTCATATTCACGAATATTCTAGATTATTTTTTCATTCACGTGTCCTCTCTGTTTTGGATTCACTCCTGTTTTTTGGCTTTAGCAATACTGATGGATTACTGACCAAATGCTGACCGAGAGAAGGCGGATGCTCAACAGACAGGATCCGTTTTTTTTGGGTTATTGTTCTGACGGATCCGAGGAAGGGCAAAATAATCAGCGACGTCAACACAAACTTACTGCTGACACCCTCTCCACTCGGTCGGGGGCTCTACACCACTATACAGGCTCTCTGCAGCCAGGAAATAGCTGTTTTTAATGAAATTCGCTGCAATTAAATTCAGATCAAACCACATTTTTTCCCAAAAATTCGGTAAACCGGCGAATCAAATTTTTGAAAAATTCGCTCATCTCTAATTGCTAAAGCCATCGCTCGTCCTTGTATAGACTCTTGTAGAGGCTGTTTACACAGCACAAACTGCTGCCGGCAAACAGCGACTTTGGTGCCTATGCAAACGATCTAATTGCCTGAGGAAAGAGGATTTCTCCTGTCCATAGATTAATCGGCAGCACCATTACACCGCCAGATAATCGCTAACAAGCTTTTCTATGAGCGCTCGTTAGCGATTATCTGGTGGATTCTCCGCCCCGTGTACAGGGTCCTTAAGTCACCAGGGTCGGACTGCTACCTGTGGACCGTCTATAGCTAAGCCCCTGCAACTGCTGCTACACTGTGTGAATAGCTACGGTTTTATTATGTAAGAGTGAGGGCTTAGTCCATATATTGTATTTGCATAGTGCATTACTTTCCGTGATTTTGCCCTGTGTGAATGGAACAATGGAAAATGCGATATGGAAAGCGTCTCTTTGTCTGCAGTAATAGGATATTATTATTACTTGACCTGGTTACATTTGATTTTACCTTTCATTTGCTGTTTGGTTTCCAACTTTAGAGCAAACAATAAACTGAAATTACCGCGCTTCATTTCACTGCAGATGTGAGCCACGCGGCATCCGGTGTAGTATAATGGAACCCGACAATTATTCTGAAGATTCCTTAAAATAGGCATCAAATATAATAAATGCTTGTTATGGGTGGCACGAGATTAATACAGATGCGGAGCGAACCAGAGCTGTTGTCTATATTTTTTCCTTAGCTGGGTGTAAAAGGACACAAAAATGAGAAGTATATCATTAAAAGTATATTACTGTAAATGTCTTGCCTAGAGAGCCCTGAGCTACTTAGCAGTCAAGCCCACTTGTGTTTTACAGGGAATCCCTCTAGGCCCCGTTCACATGGCGAATTTGCTGCAGTTTTTCAATTTGAATGCCATGGATCCGCTCGCGGTTTAGGCACATTGGATGGCGCTAAACTGCGACTGGATGCCCGCTATGACTTCCAGCGGAATCCGCCCAGGGACTGTATCAAGAAAGGACAAGGCTTTAAACCGCACGCTGCACAAACAGCCTCCCATGGCATGGCCTCCCATTGAAAACAATGGAGGGAGGATTTCTGTCACCTGTTTTTACGCCGTGGCATACAAACCAAATTCAGGAGTGAAAAGATGTGGTGTGAACCGAGCCTTAAAGTAAATCTGTCACCTCTCCTTATATATCTGTCTTAGCAAATGATTGCATCCCCCATGAAATAACAATTCTGAAGCATCTTTTCTTAGAAAGGCGTGTGCCATTTCTCTGTTATTCCTCCTAGAAATGTATGAATAAATTAACACCTTGGTCTTACCAGTTGGAGGTGTGTCTGCAGTACCCCAGACCTGGGGGTATCCGCAAACTGCGTACAGATTATTCTGTTATATTATATATTGTTCTATATTATTATCTCATGTTATTTTCATGTTTTTGACAGTTCATTCCAGGAGAGGAGGTAATGGTTGGCAGGAACAGGGCTAACCACCCTGTTCCTCCCCTCTTTGTAGGAGTGGGTTGCTTCTACTTGCTGCGATAGGATGGGGGGGGGAGTCCTGAGTAGCTAGAGAAGGGAGAGGAAGCACATGTAAGAGCTCCTACTCCTAGGAACCATATCCAATTCTCTGGTGAGACCAACAAACCAGAGAGACCATCTGTATCAAGAACACTGCCTCTAGAAAGCATCAGTGCGACAAGGCAGCAGAGTGATCCACAAAAGTACAACTTTACAGACACTGCTGCAGGGGAGGGACTACGGCTCAGACACCCGTCACCCAAACCATCAGGCCGACAACCATCAAGCCTGGATCACACAGTGGACACCTATATCCACAAGACAGCAGAGTGATCCACAAAAGTACAACTTTACAGACACTGCTGCAGGGGAGGGACTACGGCTCAGAAACCCGTCACCCAAACCATCAGGCCGACAACCATCAAGCCTGGATCACACAGTGGACACCTATATCCACAAGACAGCAGAGTGATCCACAAAAGTACAACTTTACAGACACTGCTGCAGGGGAGGGACTACGGCTCAGACACCCATCACCCAAACCATCAGACCGACAACCATTAAGCCTGGATCACACAGTGGACACCTATATCCACAAGTGCCTGTGAGTGCCATTTAATAGCCACACAACCTGTCACCACCATACCTCCTCATCTGGTGCTAGAAACTGCACTTTGTACTTGTTATACTTGTACCTCTGATTCTTCAACCACCTTTCCACTGCACTGATCCCCAGAAAGCAACAGTCTGTGGGAGTGCAGCATGACACAGCATCTCATCAGGGCCACTACCACTCCTATCCTCTGCACCAGATCGCTGCACGTCCCCTAAAAGTATTCAGTTGATGCCATGGGAAGTGATGCCACATATGCACCCAAGCCTTGCTGACCATGCTTGCTAATAGGGTATATGGACGGAGGACGACATCTCAAAACACTGTTTTTAAAGCAATTGTGCGGGATCATAAAACAATATTCAGCCTTAGTTTTTCTAGAAACATCACCTCTCTTATCCATGGGCTGTGTCAGATACTGTAAGTCATCCCCATTTAAATGCAGTTTATAAGCGGCTGATGTGCATAAACCGCTAATTATCTAACATATAACATAGCTTCTAGTGTTCTATTTATTTTTTCTCACAAACCATGTATAATGTTACTTTTGTGGCTCCGTCATCTGGATCTGGGAGCTGTGTGCAGAGAACAGGGCGTTTTCCAACGTTTCCCGCAATACTTGTTGGTCTTTGATAAATACAACAGACAAATGGGAGAATCGCCTCTGACAGTTCTTCAATAAGCTCTGTGTGGTTCTCCGTCAGAGTCTTCTCTGCAGTGACAATGCCTTTGTTCTATATCAGTCAGATTTTCTAGTTAACACATCAAAAGTGTATCTGTGTACATGTAATGCTGAGAAAACTGTTCAAAGGGGTGAGGGATTTGCCTTTAACTCCTTAATATGTCATTTCCATAGATGTTACAAAAGTGGGCACTCCAGAGGAGAATCAAGTGAGGAAAAGTTCATAAGAAAAGAAGGAATCTTGTGCTATCTATATCATTATCTATCTATCTATCTATCTATCTATCTATCTACCTATCTAATATCTTTCTATCTATCTATCTATCTATCTAATATCATTCTATCTATATATGTATCTATCTCATATCTATCTATCTATCTATTTATTATCTATCTATCTATCTATCTAGTAGTAGAAAAAAGTAGAAAAAAATGGTAAGCAGCACACTTTACAAAACCTGGTGCAATACCGCCCAAAGAGACCCGGACCACGGTCAATTTTAAATAAGGAGAAAAAGGTTGGCAGCACTCAAAAATAAAGTGAAAAAATTGTAGTTTATTACCCAAAAACCGCAACGTTTCAGCTCTCACATTGGAGCCTTTTTCAAGCCATATTCATCTATCTATCTATCTATCTATCTATCTATCTATCTATCTATCTATCTATCTATCTATCTATCTATCTATCTATCTATCTATCTATCTATCTATCTATCATCTGTCATTCTATATATTTGTCATTCTATCTATCTATCTAATATCTTTCTATCTATCTATCATCTGTCATTCTATATATTTGTCATTCTATCTATCTATCTAATATCTTTCTATCTAACTATTTTCTATCTATATATCTATCTATCTATCTATCTATCTATCTATCAAACATTCTATCTATCTAACTATCTATCGATAGATCTATCTATCTAATATCTTTCTATCTAACTATTTTCTATCTATCTACTATCTATCTATCTATCTATCTATCTATCTAATATCCATCTATCTATTATCTATCTATCTATCTATCTATCTATCATCTCATATCTATCTATCTATCTCATATCTATCTATCTAATATCTATCTATCTATCTATCTATCTATCTATCTATCTCACTATGTCTCAATAAGATCTAATATTTATATATCGATCTTTCTGCAACTTCAGACTAGAAAGTTCCATATACCCACTGTTAAACATCGTGACCATCACCCTTACTTTTCTACAATCCGCACACTCACAGGCACATCCAACCCCTTCGTTAACCTTGTCAATAAATAATTAACATTAGGAAAAATGGGTCGTCATGCAGATATTTCTATTCCTTCAGTTTTTTTCTCGCCAGCTGCTCACAATTATCTGACATCCTATGGTCGTTACCTGCAATACATCATCGTGAGTCATGTAGAGCAGTACAGCTAGAGATGCCACCTTCCCTATTCATATAAAAGAGAGCATACCTCCAACATGCTATTTATCCCACCACATATTTTAAGCTCCACTCTCAATTTATGAAGGAAAACCCTCAAAACCTCCCACGAAGGACCATTTTGGGTACATATCTCAATGTTGCATTGGGTGACCTGGATGCAGAGCACTTAAGATACACGATGAGCATGTGGGCCAGATCTTAGTCTTGGTGTAATGACATTCAATTCAGATCAGGAACCTTTTAGCTCCGCTTTCCAATGGTCCCGTATTGTTACCTTGTGCATCAAATGGGTCCCAGCAAAGCCCCAGTAGATCTACCTCATCTTCGGCTGGACAAGTGCAGCCCATGTTTACCCAGACCACCATAGCCCTGTCATCTACCCCGGTATCGGCTCTGGATAGACCGTTCACTTTCTCCACTCAGACTCTTCCATAATTGTTCAGCTACACCTTGGACTCCTGTGTGTAACATTTTACTGTGCCCAAAATCCTGGAAGGAATGAAAGGAAACCTGAAGCATATGCCAGGAATGGACGTGTCTCGAGAAAATTTGGACGGACTTCAAAGTACTACAATTCCCATTGTTCGGCTTTACAAAACCGTCTTGTTGAAGTGTCTCCTTTGTATTTATTATGGGTTAACATTCAAATTCTGCAGAGAGTCTCCTCATCTCCTCAGAATACAGCTTTCACAATCCTTCCCTTCATTTATACACTCGAAAGTGAAGACCCGTGGGCTTCCAGCCTCGTATACCTTCATAAATGAACATCTTTTTATGTTCCTCTATTAAAAGGTATTACAACATGTAATTGTACCGGGCTGCGCCATTCATATTTCATTGTTTAAATTCTGTCTTTTTAAGGACTCTATCCCCTTAAGACATATCTTTACTGTTCTCAAAGCCTACTTATGTTTTCAAGGCCTGCGCTCCATTAGAAAGCCTGCATTAAATTTTTCATAGTCTTAGACAATTAAACTCGGTTATGAAAGCAAGATTTCAGCTTTCAACAGCCCAATACCGACTCGGATTCCTTCCTTTGTGTTTAATTTCTGCTGCCATTTCAATTAAAAATGACTACTAAGAATGCCGAGGATTTAATGAAAGGGACGAGATGAGTTACGGGGTCGGCACATAAAACCTAACCTCTTTGACTTGAAAGGGGAAATATACATATTGTGCACAAATTGGATGCACGGTCGGAAAGAATTCAACATGTGAAATGTAAAATTTGGACGTGAATACATCAACATGATTGACTGTGTTGTAATTTACTGTATTAGAGATGGGGAAGGGATAGGAAACGGGGAAAAGTCGCTTTGAGAAATGGCTGGATATTAAATTTATAATTCAGTTTCTTTTTTCACTTCTATATTACTACCTGATCCACACCACTCCGATCCTGCGCCCTGGCCTCTACTTGGCCATCTTCCAGTTCACGGTTGGTTTACAGCTTGCCGGGATATGCTCACCTGTGCTGCTGCAGCCAATGACTGGCTTCAGTGGTGATGCGGCCAGGGCACAGTATATGAGCCTTTAATTGGGTCATACATGCTAGGCGTCATGAAGAATTCATTGAAAACCCCTTTAAAGGGAGTTGGCCCTTCTGGGACATTGATGGCATATGGCTAGGATATGCCATCAATATCAGATAGGTGCAGGTCCCACCTATGAAGTGAAGGAGAGCACATCACGCAACGCGTGGCTTGCTCTCCGTTCATTGCTATGGGGGTTCTGAAAATTGCCGAGTGCTGTAATCAATGGCCATTGGTAACTTTCAAAAATATAATCTGTAACTTAATGGTTCAACAATCCTTTATGTGCCGTATATATACAGTCGAGTCACATTGTTATGACCACACCTACTTTTGATATCGCCAGCTCATGAAGGATGTCACATGTGGTGAGCTTGCTTGGTGGGTACATAAGGTGTGGTGAGCTTGCTTGGTGGGTACATAAGGTGTGCCATAGGCTGCCTGCACACATATCCCTTATTACTGTCATGGGTAAAAGGAGCGAATTGTCAGAGTTGCAAAAAAAAAGGCATGATTATTGACTCTAGTTTTAAACAATTTTTAAAACTGTGCAGTTTATAAACTGTTCTCGTGCTGCGGTGGTGAAAGTGTCTGGTGTGGACAGATGGCACCGTTGTAAATAAGTGACCTAGAAACCACCACGTGCCACTGATGTGAGAGGTAAAAGTCAGCTGCAAAGGTGTTTGAGGGTGGACCGACACACTACAATGGAGCAGCTCACCGCCAAAATGAACCAGGGGTTGCCAGTTGTATCTAAAACAACAGTTCAGTAAACCCTATTGTGTATGGGGCTCCAAAGCAGACGGATGGTTGCTGCCCCTCTGCTCACCAAGTTGCACTGGAAGAAAAGGCTTTAGCAGTATTGGAATTGGACCACAGCTGATTGGCAAAGGGACGCCTTCTCCGATGAAATACCTTTTCTGTTTCAGCAAAAGGAAGGATATCGTCGTGTCAGGTGAAAAAGATCAGGTAAAAACACCCTGCAACCATTGATGGAAGAACTCAAACTGGTGGGGGCAGCGTTATGGTCTAGGGAATGTTTTTGTGGCATTCTCTGGGCCACTTATCCATGTGGAAGGCACTCTCAACCAATTTGGGTACGAATCCATCCTTGCAGATCACGTACACCCATACATGCAGATAGTCTTCCCTGGGGCGTATAAGATCTTCCAGCAAGGCAATGCGACATGTTACATGGCTAGAAATGTCCTACATTGGTTGGTTGAGCATGACCAAGACTTCCAAGTACTATCCTGGCCACCTAATTCCCCAGACATGAATCCAATTTAGCAACTGTGGGACCACCTCGATTGTCGTGTTCGCTCTGTGGATCCTCCCCTGCGCCCCCTCATGCACTGCAGTCAGCATGGCTCCAACTACCTGTGACAACCTATAAGGACCTTATTGAGTCACTCCCAGCCCGTCTAGCTGCTGTCCGTGCTACACACTGGTATTAGCTGGTGCACATAATAATGAGACTGGACTGTGTATAACAATATATTACAAGCTGGTATCACAGCATAGTATACATTTATGCTAATATAAGTCATCTGTAGGTTTCTAAGCCGTTTTCTGTCAATCAACCAGCATGGTATCACCATCAATATTGTGAAAGGATGAATTTATTTGTCAATAATAAGCATGGTATCAGTAATAACCCAATTATATCCCACTTCTACGTTAATATCCCCTGACATTGTATCACTGCGGGATTTATATGGTGTTGTATGAAGAAAGTTGTTAGGAGAAAAAAAATCGAACTGTATTTATTTTTTATCATTCCAGAGACCAGAAATGAGACAGTTTTCTCCCGATGAAGATGAAAAAAAAGGAAGAAAAAAAAAAAAACCCTTCACGAAATAATAAGTGCAATTTGATTTTGCATTTTTCAGAAAATTGTCTCCATTTGATCATAATTTAGCTTATATGGTCTATTGTGTTTATGCATAAAGCCAGTGTGTGCTGAATACCCATACAGAACAGATTGTGATTAGAAACCAGAACCGTCGTCACAAAGTGGGTGCCATTATTTCTTTCTTTTTTTTTTCAAAAAAAAAAAAAAAAGAGAATTACTGATATTAAAAAAAACCTGACACACACTTTGTAATGTGATTGACATATTGAAAGGTGACTGACACCAGCATGATGGATTATGCTTCATGTGGAGGCTTTGTAATATATAATTAGAGTTTAAAAACTATTTTTTAAATGCATTTTGGAGATCTTTTTATAATCATTCTCCAGGGAAACTTTTTTTTTCTCAAGAGAACATTTTGACACATGGAAGTTATGTAAGACTTTCATGGATTTATGGCCTTGGAGAGAAAGACACTTTAGAGATGCTTAATGTCCGTGGCTTTCAAACTTTTCTTTAAAAATCGAAACCATGGTGGCAGGTACTATTGGTTGCTATTAGAGATGAGCGAATCGAAACTAATGAAGTGGAATTTGATCCAAATTTCAGGAAAAATTCAATTCGCACCGAAGCCGAATTTCCTCGGGCTTCGTGGTAACGAATCACATTTTTTCCTAAAATAGCTGCTGCATGTGTGAGGACATGGAGAAAGGAACTCTGGGAAGGAACTCAGCAGCCAGCCAGCTCCGTGATGTCACAGCCCTATAAATGGCGGCAGCCATCTTAGATTCTGCCATTTACCGGCGTACTTAGTGTAGGGAAAGACGTGTCTGCAGGCGCTAGGGACAGTGATAGAAACGACTTAGATTGTGGTGAAAAAAAAGCGATTTATAAGAGCAGGGAAAGGATAGGAAGGAATCGTTCCAGAGCATTTATGTAGAACAGTGTTCAGTAGGGGAGGTTACAGACTGGGTAATAGGAACAATACTATTACACCTTGCTGCACTGACTGAGGATCCAAATTTCCATTATACAGCTCTGTTATTCCAGCATTGGGGTGTTATTGGGGTGCAAGTGCTGTTTGATACAGCCATTAATTGGGTTTATCACAAGGAAATATTTCTACAGAACGTCTTTGTCACGGCTGTGTCACGGTCTCGGTGTTGTTGACTGGGACACGTTTGCCATGTATGCTGGTTGCCTGGGGCAACGTGTAGCTTTTGCAGCATGTGCCTGCACTGCTCCTTGTTTCCTGGTCCCTTCCCTGTTCCCTGTCTGGTACTTGTGGGGTAAAGTTCCTGGGCTGGCTGTGGTCACTAGGTGCTATTTATCCTGTTGCTGAGGGCCAGGAGTGTTAGTTGTCCTCCAGCCTCTGTTTGGTCCTGCAGCTATGCTCCTGTCCTGGATGTTCCATCCTCCCAGTTCTTGAGGGCCACCTAGTAAGACATCAATGTCACCTTCCCTTCTTACTCTGTTTCTATGTGTGGTCTGGTTTATGTTCGGGGTTGGTGTTTTATGTCTAGTTGTCCCATGTCTGGTCTGTTTCTGGTATGTATAGTCTTGCATGAATGCTAGACATTTCCCCTGTCTGTGCCTTCGGTGAGATGGCTCTTGGGTTCCCTGGAGGGGGAACAACAAGTCAGTGTGCAGCTCTGCCTGAGGCTGCCATGCATTCTCTGTGCATGGGGTCCAGGCAGTTACTGATGTGCTGGGTTCTGTGTTTGTTGTTTGTACTGTGTCCTGTTTGGTGTTCGGATTCCAGTACATATGCATGGGTTCCAGTCGTTGTTGTGTGGACTGCTGGTGTTCCTTCCAGCTGGCGCACCATGTAATTGGCTTTGTATATCAGTGCTCTTGGTCCAGTGGTTCTCTGTGACACTGGTTTCTTACCTACCGTTCCAGTTTGCTACTCACTGTCATCTCTCTATGTGGGTGTGTATTGGTGTTATACTTGCGTTAGATGTTCTAGGGGTCAGGTGGACACCTACTTGAACATCACTGAAAACTTGTTGTTAGATATTCTGGGGGTCAGGTGGACCCATGCTAGAACATGACAGTACGTTTTGTCTTCCTCTTTCCTTTGTTTCTAGGCCTGAGGGAGATTCTGGTTCATCCTTCTGGTGGAGGAACCGTTTTTCTCTAGCCCTGACACTATTTCCAGGGTTCTACAGGCTGACTAAGGGCCCTAGGTTCGGTGTATGAACTTCCCTACCATCGAGGCCTGTGTAATGACCAGGAGTGCCATTACTACTCTTTTTCACCTTGTTACCACTTTCTGTGTGCTAAGACTGTGTTATCTAATCACTAAATAATGTGCATATGTATTTCCATTGAAACTGTTATATTCATGCAATTGCCTGGTCTACCACACAATGGGAGCAACACACGGCAGTGCTAGTTGCAGGGAATGGACTGGATTGTCCATTCTCTATCTCCCTCTAGAGGGAAAAGGAGAGAAGGAGTTAACTAGCTAGAGTTAGTGAAGTTTCACCCCTGCTAGGAAACACCTGCTGGCCTAGTCCGGTCTGGACAGGTTCTGTTTGTCCTAGTCAACCTTATCAATGGAGGTTGTGCATATTGGTTGCATGTTTCCTCCTGGGCTTGCATTGCCTGAAAACCAAGCTAAACTAGAGCTTGAGGTACTCACAGCCAGGACAGAGTTTCCAAGGATTATCTACAGTAAGTAACAGAAAACTGAGCTAAGAGAGGATACAGCAAAGAGGAGTCTGCCTGCTGAAACCTATTGGTAATCAAGATAAGGTTTGGAAACTATATGGATTGCCGTTTATTACAAGTAAAGCAACTGTTCAACGTTTAACCAAGCCTGGACTCAATTTCATTCTTTCATCACCCAAGTTATGAACCCCTTTTTGCACTGCTTCGGACCACCGCGTCTGGGATTTCAAACATATCCAAAGGTAGGAGCACCGTGACATGTGCTACACAACATCTTCAGGGATATTGTGGCCAATTTAACACCACTCTGGACTTCCTATATTTGGGTACATTCCATCATCTAAAGGGAGTCCTGTGTTCCCGCTACTTAACCGCAGCTGGCGTCACAACTACTTACTCTAACAGAGGGACATATAATCTTAAATACCTCTAGAGGGGTAAGGGATCCCCCAGGCATGCGTAGTGGGCTCGTTCCACCTGTTCATACTTATTGTTAGTCAGGATTTGCATTAGGGTTGCGCTACGAGGTGACCAGCTCCCTTGCCCCAGTGTCCAGGCCTAGTTTCTGTTCCCACTTCCCATCGGTGTTCAGTATGGAGTTTTCCCCCACACCGCACCGTGACAGTCTTATTTGCCCTTGTGCGGTGCAGTTATAGGTTTTAAAGCCCTTTTTGCCCTGTATTACTGGCCTCCTGATGCTGCCGCCACCTCCACACTCTGTCATTGTGCCACTCGGTGTCCTCCTGATGCTGCTGCTGCCACCTCCACACTGTCATTGGGCCACTCTGTGGCCTTCTTATGCTGCTTCCACCCTCCCCACTTCATGACTGGGCCACTATTTTGCCTTTTGGCCTGGCTGACATCGTTTTGAGATGCACAACGGATCCTGTCTGTGTAGCAGCTGTAAGGCCTGTATGGTCCCATCAGAACTGGATTGTGATTTGGTAGCCAAAAGCAGGAGTGGGTACAAAACACAGACATGCAAATATTCAGTTCACGTGTCATCTTTGTTTTGGATCCACTCCTGTTTTTTTTGTGCATTAGCAATACTGATGGATTACTGACCAAATGCTGACCGAGTGAAGGTGGATGCTCCACAGACAGGATCTGTTTTTTGTGGGCTATTGCTCTGACGGATCAGAGGAAGGGCAAAAAAAATCAGTGACGTCAACACAAACTTAGTGCTGACACCCTCTCCACTCAGGGGGCTCTACTTGTTTAAGCATTTAATAGAACAGGTTCTGTAGACATCTATGTGGAATCAGCTGATGATGGTGGCGCTAACATCGACCTGTAAGGCTGAGTTCATACTTGAGTTATTTGGTCAGTTTTGGCCCCCGTGACTGCCTAAATAAATAAAGTGTGCAGTGATTCTAGGAGCGACACCTGTCATCTGCGTGTCATAGGACTCACAGTATTATTTCACTACCAGAAAGGTAGGACTCCCTATGCGTGTTACTGCAAGGCACAGTGTTCTACACCATTATAAAGGCTCTCTGCATCCAGGAAATAGAAGTTTTTAAGGAAATACCCCGCAAACAAATTCGGATCAAAGCAAATTTTTCCACGAAAATTCGTCGAACCGGCGAATCGAATTTTAAAAAATTCGCTCATCTCTAGTTGGCATCTATGCTAAAAGAGGGACATGTAGTATGCAGTACAATTTGCAGTCTCTGTTTCCGCCACATACCCCAAGTACCAGCCACAAAATTTCTAGTATCAACCAGTGGAAATACATAAGCAATCTTCCGGTTGACCTAAACTCTGACACAATAATGGGCCTCAAAAGTCTAGTAGAAGACAACCCAGTAGTATCAACCACGGTAAGTACATGTATTTCTCTGGTTAAAACAAACTCTGACAAACTAATGGGCCTCAAAGGTCCAGCAGAAGACAACACAGTAATATCAACCAGTGGAAGTACACGAAAAATCCTCTGGTTGGGCAAACTTTGACACACAAATGGGCCACAAAGGTGGAGCAGAAGACAACCTAATAGTATCAACCACCGGAAGTACATGTAATTCTCTAGTTGACACAAACTCTGACACACTAATGGACCTCAAAGGTCCAGCAGAAGACAACACAATAGTACCAACCACTGGAAGTACACATAACCCTCTGGTTGACCCAAACTCTCACACACTAAGGAGCCTTAAAGGTCCAACAGAAAACAATGTGCACTTGGTTTGTATTCACAATCACTATTAGGATGAGCGCATCAGTTCTGAACAAACCTGATTCGTACAGAATTTCCCCCAAAAAACTAATGAACCCGAATTTTTTTTGTGATTCATTTCTGGTGAATGAGAGAGAGAAAACCCGATTTTTTTTTGTGATTCATTTCAGGTGAAAGTTAGCACATCTTACATCTGCTGCCAATAGATTACAAAAGCTAATTTGAATATCTTTCCCAGGAACCTAGAGGGGCATTGCCTCGCGTACTATACACTGCACACTTACTATAGATACTGGGCACTCTGTTATATACCAGTTTCATGGGCAATTGTAGCAACTTACTGAACCTGAACTAAATCTCAAAAAGTTTGCTCATCTCTAATTTACCACCAGGCATGCCCTAAACCTACCATGTCACGCCCACTTCTGGGCAGAGTTTTGTAAGATTTAAAAAAATTTGAGACAAACTAGTGACTGTTGTCAACCATGCAAATCATTTACTGGGTGCATCGAGACTTGAGCGACCAACTATCACCACACTGTATTTGCATCTTTCCCTTCTTCCATTTCCTAAAGGTGCTGCACAGTTATGTATTTTTGGAGTCTCCCAACACCCCCGCTGAACATATGTAAAAATCTTTGTCTCTCCATTTGTAATCTTCAGGTTTGGCAATGGCGGCCGATACAAAATAACTTATAAATTATTGAGAATGCAGCTGTAGACGGGATACAATACGAAGCCTTATATGGTCGTAAAAATGTCACAGCGAGAAACTTAAACAAATAATACGGCGCGGTATTACCTATTAGTGTCTGGTGTCAAAAAGCATTAAAACATAGTTCATGATTTTTAATACCATGTTTAACTAACATTACATTTAACACGACTATGAACTGCGAGAATAAATGACTGATTATTCGCTCATTGCTCACAATATATATATATAAAAATTTCTCTGTTCGAAACAACTTTTTTTACGCGGAGATCTTTAAAAATGAAATCACTCAGAACAGATGTTACATTTTGTGGACTAATGGAGGCTGCGGAATTACCTTGTTCTTTAAGTTTGCGACAAAGAGCATTAGATAATACGGTAATAGATTTATAATGCTGAATTTTTAAGAGCTTTTGGGCTTAAATAGGTTTCGAGTGTTGCAAGTTTTGACTATCTTGAAATTCATAGGGATAGATTTCACTTCTTTTGCTTCGCTTGAGGGATTCTCAATAAATTGTAGCAATTACATGGGGTGCCCATTTCTGGAAGCATAATACTTGAGAAAGTGTAGAACTTTTCTTAAGGCGCAGTCTGCTGTATATGTGATTGTGGTTGCAGTGGTTTTCGAAAAGTATATGATGATTCATGTCACCAATCAAGCCTATTTTATAGATTGACCTCTTTATTACATCACCATACATTTCTTACATGGACAGGGCTTTCTGTTTCACTTGACAAAAATCCTTATTCCACATTCCTTCTTAAACCTACAGTAGTATGTTTAAAGGGGTTGTTCACTTTTTTTGTCAGAAGGGCCATGCGGATAGGCTGATAGCAATAATCCTCCACTGCTGGGAGACCTAGAATTCATCTTTTTTTTGTTGGGGAGCTTGGCAGCAGGTGTTCACATTTTCTACAGCACCCCCGCAGGAGAAATTAAGCATTACTCGACATTCATTGACGTGAATTGTCTATCTATGTAATGAAATGGACACCTTGGATCCTCCAGAGCAAGAGATGTTGTTTTTATTTCCCTTCTGATAGTCATGAAAAGTGAAACTCTCTACTAATACTGTGGATAATAATTTGTTTTCTATACCAGACAACTTCTTTTATGGTTTACTTTGCTACTCTTGATTTAAAGGATTTATCCCAGTGATAAATGTATGATTGCAGGGAGGAGAGCTCACAAGTGGATGACAGAAGAGGGGTGAAGTCCCAAGCCCCAATTATAGAGGATGAATGGAGTTGTAGTCGCAAATGTTGGCTACTGATTTGATCTCAATGGGGTTAATGGAGATTGTTGACTGCTGTACTCTGCTAGCTTTGCCAGCCCCATGGGATATCAATGGAGTGACAATGCGCATATTTGACCACCACTCTTTTTAAAATCCTCTGGAATAGGGGCTTTGGACCCCCAGTGATCCCATACCCTATGCATAGATCATAATTCATAAATGCTTTTCATGGGTTAAATGTTTTAATATGGAAATTAAGTTGATGCTGCCACGATAGATCGACTGTAGACACCTAAAAGGGTTTTCAGGGATTTTCATATTGATGGCCTATCTTCAGGATAAGCCATCTATATGAGATCGGCCGGTGTCTGACTCCACTAATCAGCTGTATAAGGAGGCCGTAGCTCTCCATGAGGCATTCCTAGGCCATGTGACTTTACATATATCGGTAACGTGGCCTAGGGGCAGCTCAGTCTCATTCAAGTGAATGTGGCTGAGTTGTGATACCAAGTACAGCCATACAATGAACGGTGCTGTGCTTGGTGATCTGCAAGGAGTCTGTGAAGCCCAGAGGAACTCTGGTGAGCACCACAGCCTCTTCATAGAGCTGATCGGCAAGGGTGCCTGGAATCAGACCCCTTCTGACCTCATATTGATGACCTATCCTGAGGACAGTCCATCAATATGAAAATCCCAGAAAATCCCTTTAACTTGTGATTAGAGATGAGCGAATCGAATCCAACAAAATGAATTTAATCCGAATTTCAGATCAGCAGTGAAGTCGAATTTCCTTGTGCTTCGTGGTAGCGAACTTAGATTTAACCTGAAATAGTGTAAAAAATTAAGAAAATCATATTTACCTCCTCCTTTTGCTCACGACTGGCCGGCTCACGCCATCTTGATTGAAGATCTCGGCCGAAATCCTATGCATGGTGACGTATAATAACACCACACCGGCCGGCGTGAAGCTGTCATCTGGAGCTGTGTGAGATTTCACGCAAGATCATCAAGCAACATGGCGGCAGCCGGCCTGTGGCGAGCAAATGGAGGCAATAAGTATGATTCCTTTTTTTTTTTTATGTTAATTTTACACTGTATTATTATTCTCAGATGCCGCAATCATGTATGAACGCGGCATCTGAGGTGTACAATGATGGAGAGTAGAGCTATCGCAACCGCGACTCCCTGTCATTGCACCCGCTACTTACAAAAAAAATGCGCTTCGTGACAAAGTAATTCATAACAAAGCTAATTTATTCGCAAAATTCGTCGAAGCAGCCAAATCTAATTGTCCAAAACTTTACTGATTTCGACATGTGATGATAAGCAGGCTTTGACTAGAGTTCCTTGGTCCACCAGAGGAGAAGATTTTGAGAATCGTACACCCGTTTTCAATGCATGTTCATCCTTTCATCCACAAGCAATACTATTAAAAGGTGAGTTATTGGTAAATTGCACCAAACTAGGAATAGACACCAGGTTTTACTGTTGTGGGACATGGGACCTCATACAGGGCCGTTGCTATAATAAGGCAGACCAAGCGGCTGCCTTAGGGCGCATAAAAGGGGGGGCTCCAAAATGAACTTTTTTTTTAAAATCACTTTCGTGATGTGATCATGGGCGGGGGGGTGGGGCGCCAAAATGTAGCTTCGCTTGTGCTGGCAAAAATCCTTGCACCGGCCCTGACCTCATACAGTAGATGTGGTCAGAACCTGGAGATCCTCTTTATAGCCAAATATTTTAAAAATGCATACTCTATTGTCATTGAGGTGCCCCTATGTATTCAAATGATGGAAAATAGTGCAAAAACAAAACTATAGGACAGGATCTGAAAAGTGAAGAACTTCTTTATTGGTGTGATAACTGCAGAAAAAAGTTGTAAAAAAAATAATAAGACAAGATGAGAAATTCCCCATACATCATCCCTTCCCCTCAAGTTGCAGACGCCAATTAAAATATGGCAAACCAATGCATTTGCTTGAGATAATGTTTTCTAGGAGTCTCATTTGGGCTCAACAGTCTTTAATGTAAAATGTGATTCCCATCCCTCTTCTCTATGAGACAGTCACCGGTAATACATCTTGTGGCCATGCCAGGCTAATCTAGGTCATCCCTATTGTCAACCTCGTTAAATAGTACCTGTCCTTAGTTACAATTTATGTTAAAAAGACATTACTGTAAGCTTTTAATAGGATGAAGAATTAAACATTACAGCGTTATCTGGGGATGATATATTTTATAATATGAATGGGAAACACAAGACACATTTAATTAGTTTTGCAACAGTCAAATTGGCCTGTGGTGGATACCCTTGCTCTCTATCGCCGTCTTAAAAGAAATTGAAAGCTCTGCACCGTTATTAATATATATATATTTTTTGCTGGGTATCAACTTGACCCGCCACTGTAATATCCATCAAGTATAAACTGCTCTGTAGACTTAATTAAACAGCGTCCCAAACCTGCACTGCAGTAAGATGAGGGTTATTTAAAGATCAAAGCGCTATCTGGCATAGCTGTGCTGCAGAATGCAGACAATAACATTAGTTACATTGTTACATTTCATTATCTCGCACCATCTCCAAAGCCCTTAGTGCATATCAGAAGAGGGCATTTATGGCTGAATTTAATTCCTTTCTGGCTTTCATGTTAAATTCCTATACGAAGCCTCCACAAGCATGCCCAGCGACGGTAAATGAGTGAAAAAAGATTGTACAATAGGCTGTTAGATCTCAATTTACTTGGCGTCAATATATTCGGCTGGGGACTATATTTCTTTAGTCTGGGTACTAGAAATGAGAAAATCTGTTCTTTAGAATCGAAATTCGAGCCAAATTTGTTTAAAAAAATTCTGATTTGTTAGGATTCGATTCGGGAGAATTTGTCCAAAGAGAGAAAGAGGGGTTTCCCAGGCATTTAGGCAGTTTCAATTTGGGTAGAATACCTCCATTTTCACCCAGGCAGCCCCCTGACAGGAGCATGGGAGCAGTTCATGCTCCAATGCTCTCCTTTGCGCTGCGCAGGACAAAGGCATTTTCAGGAGTTCCGGTCACGAACCAGGCTCTCCATGGGGCTGCCAGGAAGCCCGGTAACATCACCGGCACTAATGGGCGGGCTTTAGTGCTGCCCTAGCCAGTAAAATGGCTAGGGCAGCGCTAAAACACGCCCATCAGAGCCGTTGATATCACCGAACATGCTGCTATGCGGAAGCTTCCGCCCGGCAGTTTGTTGTTATAAACAAAAGAGCCCTTGCCCTGCGAGATCTAGACACTCTTTTCCCTGTCTCTATATCAACTATTGGTTAGTTTACTTTGAAACAAATTTTTCCTCGAGAACTATAGGGCAATTCTGGCACAAAATTGCATTTTGGTGCATTTTGACTCCACCTCATCCCATGAAGCCCTGCCCATTATGCATAACCAGACCCCCTTGTTGAGTATGCCATAAAAAAGTATAGAAACCCCAGATATGCTAAATGGCACCACTTTGTAGATTGAATTTTGCCACAGACATTAGTAAACCTGAGAAAATCCCATAGAAAACCACAGGATCTGTGGCCATGTCATCGGTTTTCCTCTGGCATTTTTGTACCACCCCGGAGGGTAATGCATATGAATGACTGTATATATGGGAAAAGATATTGTCTCCAATATTGTAAGACAGATTGATGAGAACTCAAAGAAAGGAGCAAAAGACACAGAAAATTATTTATTTTTATCAAAATAATCACAAGGCCTTCATGTGCTAAACTCTGCTCCTCCTCCCTCCTCCCTCTCCATGCACAGCAATATCTGCCCATATCATAGAGCACACTCACTACACTCTACCATGGGTTTACGAAATCCTGATGGTCTGTGCTCATTCCAAATATTGCTTTTTGATCTTCTATTAAGAAAGGAATTAACAGTCACAATGCATGATCCATGAGTGCTGCTCATGGGAGAGTGTAAAAGGGGTTATTCTACGTGTACTGGGTGTAAGGTGCCACCATCAGTCCCATAGATATGGAGATATGGACATGGATGACCATTGCTCAATTCAAACTCCTCTGGAAAAGGGAGGGGGTCTTAAAACCCCCATTTAAATGATCATGGTGGTCCCAGTTGTCGTACCCCCAGGGATGTTACATTTATCACCTATCCTAGCTGCAGTTTTTTAGGATCACTCCTTCAACAAAACATAGTGACAATTTGAAACCATATGTTAGTACTATGTGTCACAAAAACTCAGTTCCTGTGGGTGTCCTAGAGAGGGGTCCACTACACAGTGCCCCATCTCAGTCCACTAAGTAAGAGCCTCTCACAGATCTGTTTTATCCATGAGTTCAATGGTTGACCATTCATTGTAATTAGTGTTGAGCGAGCATGTTCGGCAGAACACCTGTTCGGCTCGAGCACTGCAATACTCAGCACTCGGCGGTGTTCGCCTGAACACCCCGTGTGCTCGAGCCCGATACTCGAGTCTCCTCCCCTACTAGATATCTCAAGTAGTCAACTGTCCGTCTAAGCAGCAAAGAATGAGGTGAACGGCATTCTATGTATCTGAATAACATTCTGAAGAAAGGGTACATCTCAGCCTTTCTACATAATATCTATTTTTATGGAGCATGCTGGTATAACCTGGGCATCCCCTGTATATAATTATATATGTACAGCTGGTATAAGTTATACATCTTCTTGTATATAGGGATATGGACCATGCTGGTATAACCTGGGCATCCCCTGTATATAATTATATATGTACAGCTAGTATAAGTTATACACCTACTTGTATATAGGGATATGGACCATGCTGGTATAACCTGGGCATCTCCTGTATATAATTATATATGTACAGCTGGTATAAGTTATATATCTCCTTGTATATAGTGATATGGACCATGCTGGTATAACCTGGGCATCTCCTGTATATAATTATATAGATACATCTGGTATAAGTTATATATCTCCTTGTATATAGTGATATGGAGCATGCTGGTATAACCTGGGCATCCCCTGTATATAATTATATATGTACAGCTGGTATAAGTTATATATATCCTTGTATATAGTGATATGGACCATGCTGGTATAACCTGGGCATCTCCTGTATATAATTATATAGATACATCTGGTATAAGTTATACATCTTCTTTTATAGTGATATGGAGCATGCTGGTATAACCTGGGTATCTCCTGTATATAATTATATATGTACAGCTGGTATAAGTTATACATCTTCTTGTATATAGTGATATGGACCATGCTGGTAGAACCTGGGTATCTCCTGTATATAATTACACATGTACAGCTGGTATAAGTTATACATCTTCTTGTATACGACCTGGGAGTCCAAGATACATGCAGACATCCTCCCCATGCTGTTCCCGAACCATTTCGGTGTTGTTTCCATCAAGTTCTGACCTTTTACTGTGAACCAGACGCCCTCCCCTCTTCAGAGCAGGGGGTGCCTGGTTTAATGCTCTGGTTCTCCCATTGACTTCCATTATACTTGGGTGCTCTGTAGAGCACCCGAGCATCCCGATGTGTGCGGCCCGAGCACCCGAGCACTTTGGTGCTCAATCAACACTAAGTATAATTTGTCAGCCATGTAATACTATGTCTCCCCCAGATCGCTGAGGTTTAGAGATACCCGACCAGTGGCGGTCAGCTCATCCCCAGGGTAGCTTCTATTTTAAAGGAGAAAATGGATAATTTGTCTTATGATTCCCCGTCATTCGATGTACTATTTTTGATTTTTTTTCGAAACGTCATCGATAACTATAGGTACACTTTTTCCCCCTAAAACGCGAAACATAGTGTCAAAAACATTCGCAAACATACCTTCCATTTTACAGTATGCTAATCCCATAAAAAATGATGATGGAAAACTAACAGGTGATGCTTCTATGGACCTTGATGTGGGGCAGAACCTTCTCCCTCGCTAGGGGTGGTCCGCATTGTCATTTTTTTTTTGGTCGCTAGTTAAACAGATACGCTATGGCATCCTGAGAAATGCTATTGTTCTGACGGGTCTAGACTAGCAATGCCTACAGGCCAAAACATGTCAGCGTTTTATGTGAACCATTGTGAATTAAAAACAGTTTGTAACTTAGGAAATTAATAATTTCAAGTACTTAGAACGCCAGCGACGGCCTGGGGGCTTAAACATGTTTGTTTTTTATGTTTTCCACCTAGGATTAGGTAAAGCTTCTAACATTGGCAGTACAACTGAGACGGGGAAGGGATGCATTATTTATGGGCATTGTTTGACTGTCCACACACATTGTGGATATTTATTAACTGGAGATAAAAAAGTGAATGTGACCATTGTATCTCCGCCACGGAAAATGAGTTCTTCCTGTGAGAATCTGTTCCCTGTGCTCTTGGCAGCTGAAGGCATCTGTGTTGGTCCCATGTTCATATGTGCCCGCATTGCTGAGAAAAAGGAAGTTTTATTATATGCAAATGAGCCTCTAGGAGCAACGGGGGCGTTACCATTACTCCTAGAGGCTCTGCTCTCTCTGCAACTGCCGCGCCCTCTGCACTTTGATTGACAGGACCAGGCAGTGGAAACATCATCACACCTGGTCCTGTCAATCAAAGTGCAGAGGGGGCGGCAGTTGCAGAGAGAGCAGAGGTGTAATGGTAACGCTCCCGTTGCTCCTAGAGGCTCATTTGCATATATTAAAACTTAATTTTTCTCAGCAATGCGGACACATATGAACATGGGACCAACACAGATGCCTTCAGCTGCCAAGCGCACATGTAACAGGTCAGCCGGTGTCATAGGGACGAGTCTGCTGACAGATGCCCTTTAAGGAAGATCGGTAACCTTTCTTTACATATCTATATTAGTAAGGGCTTCATATTCCTCATGAAAAAATAATTCTAGATCACCTATTCTTCTATCACTGCATTGGGTTGTTCCTCTGTTATTACTCCTAGAAGTGTATGAATATGTTCATTACTGGGTGTTAAGGGGGGGACTTTGTCCCTGCACAGTCTAACACTACTATCCAATTAATGCTGATAGTTTCAAACTGGGTAAGAATGCACCCCTTGGACAGGCTGAAGGGTGACACCCAGTTGTCAATTTATTCATACATTTCTATGAGGCATTAAAGAGGAACTGCCCAATGCAGAGTTCTAGCAAAAGAGGCTCCAGAGTCCAGAGTCTTGGGGAATACAATTAGTTACGAAAACAGACAAATCTGAAGAGCAGACAAGTCAGTTTTTACACATATGGCCGTTATAAATTCGGAACGAATATCCAGCTCCAGCCATCATTCATCTGACCACCATGTACTACTGCGGCGGATATCGCTGGCCATGTTTTCCCCTGGCAAAATCAGCCGTTTGCGAGGGTGGTGGATGCTGATCCTTCTGGGGGACGCATTTTGAAAGGGGTTGTCTCTGATAACACAACCCCTTTAATTTATTGAAATGAACAATTTGGTCACAGCAATTTTAGACAGCAGTATGCACTGGAAGTCGTGTGTTACTGGTAACGGACAAATTCTCCATTGTTCTAGAAGCTTCTTTAGGGAGCTGGGAGCACAGCATGCGTATGGGTGTAATCAGGTTTCATGTGCCACTTACTGGGGAAATATGTAACAAAAAGAAAATAAAAATGTGTAAATACCACTTTACCAGAGACCGGGGAGGAAAGTTATTTCCTGAGCAGCCGACTTATAGATTTACTAGATATGTTCTGGATTAACTCAACTCTATTAATTGTGGCCTGGAACCCGGTACATATGTGTGCGCGCCTTGGGGAAAGGCTGGAGCAGCAACCACCAGTGCAACCACCGGTGCAACCAACATGAAATGTTATCATAGGTGATAGGTTGGGCGATGTGTTATGTGGACAGGGAGGTAGATGATGCTAGAGATATAGATAAAGGATAGATAGATAGATAGATAGATAGATAGATATGAGATAGATAGATAATGATAGATAGATAGATATGTAGATAGATAGATAGATAGATAGATAGATAGATAGATACAGTGGCGTACACAAAATCCATGGGGCCCCGGTGCAAAACTGATTCATGGGGCCCCCTCCCTGTGGCCCGCCCCCAACCCGCCGCAAGAATTTACTCGGGCCCCCTGGATTGTGATTAATAATGCTCCGTGCCTCTCTGTGACCTTTTTACTACAAAATCACAGTGAGATAAAGTTGTCACTGTAATTTTGTAGTAAATAGATCACAGAGAGGCACAGAGCATTATCAATCATGTTACTGCTCCGTGTCTCTGCTGTCCAGTACGCGCTTGGTACTCTTTCCATGTACTGCATCCGCTCGTGTGAAAGAGCCCTAAGCCCAATGCATGACTACACTCACCCAGTCCTAACTAATAAAATCTGGTCCTACCTCATCCAGGGTGTGGCTGGCCTCGGCGTGATGTCCACTGGATCCAGAACAAGGTCTCTGTGGGGAGAAAAAAAAGAATAATCACATAAGGAAGGGATGGTGACTGCCCCTGAGAAATCACCAGCAGGGGGCGCTGTGCTGGCCTGGAAGACTGAGCCATGCCAATGTATAGCGGGGTAATCTAGTGCTACCACACAGTACTAATGCCCACATTGTGGCCCCTCACAGTACTAATGCCCACCTTGTGGCCCCTCACAGTAGTTATGGCCAGATATATGCCCCCCTTACAGTAGTTATGGCCAGATATGTGCCCCCCTCACAGTAGTTATGCCCAGATATGTGCCCCCTCACAGTAGTTATGCCCAGATATGTGCCCCCTCACAGTAGTTATGCCCAGATATGTGCCCCCTCACAGTAGTTATGCCCAGATTTGTGTCCCCCTCACAGTAGTAGTTATGTCCCCCCCTTACAGTAGTTATGGGCAGATATTTGTCCCCCTTACAGTAGTTATGTCCAGATATGTGTCCCCTCACAGTTACAGGGGACAAATGGAATATATACAGAGGGGGCAAAATGGATATATATAAAGGGGCCCTGTATGTATATATATTTATCCATTTTGCCCCCTCTGTATATATTCCATTTGTCCCCTGTGTATGTATTCCATTTTTTCCCCCCTCTGTATATATTTAATTTTTGTTATTGGGGGTCGGCCCCCCACTCTGCTGCACTGCCAGATGCTCCCTGTGTTAGCCGGCACATACAAAAAAAAAAAAAAAAAAACGTACCTACTCCGAACCTGCTCTGCTCCCGCCGACTTGTTCATAATCCCGTCTTCTGCCGTGCGTCGGCAGCGTCGCGGGCCTGCGTCATCCCGTCAATCCCGCGAGACCTGGCGCGAGGTCACTGGTCTGGAGCAAGGCACTGGATGGGTGGAGGAGGGGCCACCGCGTAAGTAACTGCGAGTGCGCAGTGCTGCACTGCCGGCCAGGCACAGAGGCCGGGGCCCGACCGGCCATATACTATTAAAAATTTTAAAATAATTTGCGGTGGGGCTGCGGGCCCCAGCTGCCTTGGGTACAGCACTACTGCAGGGGCCAGGGGTTCACAGGCGGCCGGGCCCCCTGGAGTGCCGGGCCCGGTCGCAACTGCGACCCCTTTATGTACGCGCCTGGATAGATAGATAGATAGATAGATAGATATGTAGATAGAAAGATGGATAGATAGATAGATAGATAGATAGATAGATAGATAGATAGACAGATAGCTAGATATGGATAGACATACGGACTGACAAATAGATAGGTGATAGGTAATAGGTAGATAGAAAGGTAGAGATATAAATGAATGGATAGCCAGCTAGGATAGATAGATAGATAGATAGATAGAATGGAAAAAGAGGCAGCACTCCAAAATACAGTGGGACAATGTGGAGTAAAGACATCCACATTTTCCCACTGTATTTTGGAGTGCTGTCAGATAAGATGGATAGAAAATAGTTAGAAGGACGGCTAGATAGATAGATAGATAGATAGATAGATAA
Source organism: Bufotes viridis (assembly GCA_033119425.1). Taxonomy (NCBI): domain Eukaryota; kingdom Metazoa; phylum Chordata; class Amphibia; order Anura; family Bufonidae; genus Bufotes; species Bufotes viridis. The sequence continues at coordinate 18,777,648 of CM065596.1, read as the reverse complement.
TAGATAGATAGATTGATAGATAGATAGTAGATAGACAGATAGAAAGCTCAATGAAATGTGTCACAATAAAAAAAATAAAAAAAAGTACTGTATCTTTCTTTCTTTCTTTTCCATTTCACATGAATCCCTTTTGGTCATACAGTAAAAGTCTGTGAAGGATCCGGTTTACTCTTCCATGGTCACAGAAGGAATGCCTGATTCCTGCCGCTGCTCGTCTCGGAAGAATTGTTCATATTTTATTTTTCAGTCATTACTTTTTATTTTCATGTTCAATCCCATTTTCCATTATGTCTGTATTTTTTAAGGGCAACAAGGTAATTTCTGCTGCAGCCAAAACCCTATTTTTTAATATTTTCTTCAAGAATATAATTTATGAAGGCTTGTTCTCAGCGCAATTGATGACCTTCCAAGAATCACACCAACTCCCATACAGGAACCTATGTTTGCTCAAATTAAAGAAAGCCGTTTTATCATCAGTCACATGACTTTCTCTACTGGAAAATATTCCATAGTTATGTCAACTTAAATCAAACGATATGCAGCATGGAATCACAAATCTTTGTCTGCAGGTAAAAAAGGAACGACGGAAAACTGTTTGTCTAGGACAATATCCAAAGCCATTTTTATTTCTTGGAGACTGGGGTCCAGGTAAAATATTTTGCATATAATTCCATATGGACCATATTGGTTTCATTAATTGAATAAAATAACATTTTTTTTGTTTCCTTTGTTACTTTCACTTGAGTGGTAAGTCTGCCAAGTCTGCGTCTGATAATTTTATGACTCCACCTGCGTATACACAGGAATAAAAAAAAACATTTCAGTGTTGCACCTTTTCCGTAGGCGGCAGGGATCAATATTCAATCAGGACAGAGTTAACTCCTTTGTGGGTGAATGAGATTTGGTAGCAAAAAATAAATGAAAAAAGGAAAAAGTAAAATATATACAAATGTGTGATCAAAGTTACATATTCAATAAGATTTGATAATTATTATTATTTTTTTTACAAAAGTCAAAATTGATTCTCAATTAAAGGGGATATATGGGCAGATAGTAACAAAAATGAGTCCGAAATAACACTGCCACTGATTCCCTGTGGCTGCCGTTCTGATGCTGCTCTGGTCTCTGCTGCTCTGCACTTCCTGTTTCATCTCTACAGGCTAGAAATGCCAGGAAAACTCCATTTAGTCAGTTACTGGTCAAGGTGGGTCACAGCAGTGATCGGCTGAGTAGACCTTCCCCTGAATGTTGGGCTGGAACAGGAAGTGAAGAGCAACGGGAACCCGAGTAGTTTCAGAACGGCGGTGACAGGGGATCTGAGGAGGTGAGTAATGCTCCTTTCTTATTTTTAACCCTTTCTCACCTTTTGTTAATTAAATGAACCACTCCCATCATAGAGGAGATGCCTGGAAAATGTAGCCAATCACGGCATAGCAGTGACCCACCTCAGTCAGTGATCGGCTGAATGGGCATTTCGTGAGTGACAAGACCAAACATGAAGTACAAACCAGTTGGAACATGGGCAGCATGGGCGATATTGGTGAGTTGAGTATTGGTTCTTTGTATTTTTATTTTTAGTTTAGTTTTTAACCGCCACCAATCCACTGCCACCATTTTTTTCCTCCCTGAACACCCTTTTAACTCCTTAAACATGTGATGAGATTTAATAAAAAAAATTAAGTACAACTATTTAAGTAGGTTTTTGGCCAATTTGACAAAATTGGACTTGAAACAAACTTTTAGTCCTAACATATAGAACCATGTTACACCCCCGAAACAAAATGAGAGATGGTAAAGCATGTGGTGGATGATGTCAAAAACGTGGAGAAATTGATTTTTTTCTAATTTCTGTTAAAAAAACAAAAACAAATTTACAATTAAACTCTGTCGTATGTACCACAAAATGATACCATAAAAATACATCTGAATTCTGAAAGCCTCAAAAACAAGACCTCAAGGAAATAAATGTTTTTTGGAACACGAAGAGGCCAAAATTTAAACAATTGCTACCAAAGACGAATATCTTCCATCTCCTCATTTATCATATTCAAAAAGATTAATTTCTGGAACTTTAGAATTTAGTCTTAAAATTTAGAATCCCTTCACTGACCGAGCTCCTGCTGGAATCATAGACGGCCAGTATATATATATATTCCCTTCATCGTACCTAAGTAGGATATGTATAAACATTTACGATGTGAAGTAATTGATTTGGAGACCCATCTAATAAGGTGCAAGCCACTTATAAAGTAAAATACAAGTGTGTTTATGTACGACTATGTGCACAGCTGGCTTGAATGAACACTTACAAATGTGTGGTAGCGGGGAGTATTCATTTCATTGAACGTGCAGATGTTTGCATGATGTCATGGCTACTTCTTCAAGGTGTCAGAGTGGAGCAGATGCAAAGTGAGATATAAAAAGAGTTGAGACTTAAGGCTGTATTCGACTGGCAGATAGTCTGCCAGATCATCGCTAACGAGTGTTCGTAGTAACACTTGTTAGCGATGATCTGGCAGTGTAATACTGCCACCGACTATCCATCGGGCAATCCAGATTTTTAAACTGGCCTAAAAATCATTGTTTGCTCGTGCTGTGTGATCAGGATCTTCTGCCGGCAAACAACTCCTCAGTATGGGGACAAGCGATGGTATAAGCGTTCGCTCCTCCCAATACTGTGAAGAAGATCGCTGCATGTAATAGCAGCGGTCTCCTCCACTAACGAGCAGGTGATTGCCTGGAAGGAACACTTCCCCCCGACAATTGTAATACAGCCTATAGTCTTTGTGTTGAGGACGCTTCATAGATAAAAATGGTTGTTTATTTTTCATTTTGTTTATTCCTTTGTTATCTTCCAATAAAGGGCTTTCAAATGAGGTCACTATGAAAAGATTTATTTCAGAAAAGGTTGAGGGTTGCTTTTGTAGAATGTGAGACATGGAGACAAATGGCGAAGGTCTTTTCAGCTCCCTTCATCCCAACACCATTGCTAACATTTCATGGACACTTGTGGGTTACTTAACCTTTTTCCAGCATATTTTTGGGGTTACAATTGGTAGAATTTAGCCATTGTGCACGTCCCATAGTCTATTTGGTTCTATTACAGCAGTGGGTAAGGAGTCACTCTGTCAAACAACAGATTTGACCTTGGTCTACTCCTAAGGTCGTTTTCCTGGCAGTCCCCTAGTTTTCACCCTTTAACCCCTGTACAAGGATCTGAACTTCGCTGCAGGGGAATCACCAGGTCGCTATCTCTTGAAGTTCTCTATGTATGATTGACAGCTGACCCACTGGGGACAGACAGAATTGTAGTCAGAAACAGGCAGAGAATGTGCTATACCGTCAACAATTCGTGGTTAGGGCAGGCTGCACAGGGTCAATACGGAAATCAGGCAGAGGTGGGTCAGAAGGAGGCAGATGTTGGTGCACAGGCAGGACAACAAGATAAAGCACATATTTTCAGGAAGTAGAGGACTAAGAACCTTATTGCTCAGGCAACCCATAGGGGAAGGTGCCTTAAGTACTCGATTTGGTTGCCTTGCCAAACAGACGAGGAGTCGCCTTGATGGCCTGGAGGCTGTACCCGCTAGGAAGAGGGAGACAGAGGGGGATGTGTCTAGATGGTCGGAATAAGTGAGCAGAGCAGCGTTGGCCACAATCTATCTATCTATGTTTATTCATCACCAGCAATGTCTCCGATGTCTATTTAATCAATAAAGGTTTATTCACATGCCTGTTTCTGTGTTGCAGACACAAAATCTTGGACCGTTTTGCATTTGCATCTTTTTTTTTTTTCACTTTCCAGTGCCTCAAAAAACAGAACACACATGGATGGCATTTGTATGCAGTCTATGGTTCTCGTGGACCCACTGAATGGACATGTTCTGTTCGAAAAATGGACCAGAGAGAAGTGCACGTCCCAGTGTTTTTCCTGCGGACCAGGCGTCGGCAGAAGAAAACGTCCATCTACATACATGTGTAGATTTCAATGGATCCATGTTCTCTCTGTAGAGGCATGTGAATTTTGCTGAATGTATCCTCATTGGCTAATTAAATAAATACTAAAACAAATATTAGTTATTTTTTCCTACAGGCAAAGATAGCGGCCTTGAGGGAGAAAACTACATTTCTCATTGAACAATGCGTCCTCTTGCACCTGCTGCATTCATAGGGGGAAGATATTTGGCTCCAGCTACGTGCAACTTGTAACATCCATATGTGAAGATCTATTTGTAGTAGAAGAGAATGAAGTTGCTACCGTTTAAAATGTTAAAAGGGGTGGAAGGGTGCCAGGGCCAGATGGCAAACAGGTCCCAGCTGATATTTCAAAAGGGAAAAGTGAAATTCATTTCAAGATTCCTGCTAACCTTTCAGATGAAGAGCGAACTGGGATCTAACCACATTGACATTAAATGGGTCACCCCCACTGGCAGCACACAAACAGAGAACACTTCAGTTCTTGTAGCGTGGGGATCTCCCTGCTCCTGTAAATAATGCAAATATCCATGTCAGGAGTAAGACAGGAGCAAAAAGAATAGATTAAAATGTTGGCTCCAAACCTGGTTCATATGGAATATTTATTATAAATGCAACTTTTTCGTTCTTGACATCGTCTTAAGGAGGTATTTAGAATATCTTAGCAATACTTTTAGTCCAAAATAAGGATGCTGCCCCAATATATTTCACAGATTTTGCAATGTCCCTCCTATGGTAGTGGTTAGGGATGAGTGAATCAACTTCGGATTACAGTACAAATAAATTCTCGTAAGACTTCGCGAAGCAATAACTTCGGCTCATCTGAGCCAATGCTTGCTAATACTGTACGAAGCTCCTGCTCCGTACAGTATTAGAACGAAGTTTTATGCGAATTGACTTCAGATGTTTCATCCGAGGTCGATTCGCTCATCCCTAGTAGTGGTATACTGCAAAGGGGTTAAAATGTGCTTTTGTGAGAAATATGTATTTAATGTGTTTTTAGTGCATAAGGTGTTAATAGACGGTTTATTGTCATCACTAGGTGGGGTTTTTGGCAGCTTCCCCATAGGGAGTTTTAGAATTCTGTGTTAGAAGCCAGCTTGTAAACAGTGGTGAGAGGAGATGCAGAAAAGACAGTGTGGAAGATCTGTGGAGATAAGCTGTCTGAAAGGACATTACAGGATCTACAGCAAAATTGTTTGGGAGACTTCAGTCCTATGGTGCCTCAAAATATATTAGAAACAGTCTGGCCAGTTGTAAGACGAATACGACATTCATCTGAGGTCATTGTGGAAAGCTTGTCTGTAAGTATGGCAACCTGTACAAAAGGTACAGAACTTAATCTGACATTGGGGTTTGATTTAATATTTTTTTTAATTGTTAATTTTACACTCATACATGATTGCGGCATCTGAGGGGTACAATCATAGGGGGCGGTGCTATCGCAGCTCCCTGTCATTACACCCCCTACTTACAAAAAATGTGCTTCGTCACAAAAAAAATGTGTGAAATTCGGCGAATCACGAATCAGCCGAATCAAACTTTTAAGAAATGCACTCATCTCTAGTCCTACAGCCTGCTTCTCTAAACAGAAGATTCATACTTTCCTTCACCCCTCCACTCCAGTCCTCCGTTACGCCACTGCTGTGCCAATGTTCCGGTCTCCACAATGTTGACATCTGGTACAGTGTGGCCATGGTCCCATGCTCCATGGAAGCCAATGACTGGCTTCAGCTGTGTCGTGCTGCTTGTGACCATGTCACCACTGAACCAGTCATTTTCTGCACTAGAACATGTTACCATACTCATGTTGCTGCGGATGTCAACAAGACAGGGACCAGAAAATGGACACAGCGGAGGCAGTGCGGAGGGCGAGAGCTGCGGGAAGCAAGTAAATATGAATCTCCTGTTTAGAGAGGCAGTCTTGGAGAACCCCTTAAAGGAAGACGCGATATTTTAGTATGAAATATGGATGAATCTACTTTTAGAAAAGCAGGCTGTGGACACTTGCTAAAAACTCATTATTCCCAGAGAATCCCTTTAAAGGGATTCTGTCACCACCTATAACCCCTCTGAGCTCAACATATGCTCATGTCCAGGGTAATTTCAGGATTCCCAAGCTAGTCTTATTAAATTGATCTGTGGCTTTATTTTGCTAAAAAAAAACTGGTTTTACTAACCTGTCAATCACTCCTTTAAGGTGCCCAAGGGAAGGTCCGTTAATCCATGGTGCCCGGCTGCACCCATCGCCATTTGGTACCCAGCGCCGCCTTCCCTGTGTTCAGCGCCGCCTACTACACCTCTGCGCCATGTCTCCCTCCCGCTTCAAGATCCCGCGTGTGCGCACTGCTGGCATCAGCTTTTTTTTTCGAAGTGCGCATGCGCCGGCCTGATGCACACTTCGCTTAAGGTGTAGTAGGCGGCGCTGAACACAGGGAAGGTGGCGCTGGGCACCGAAAGGCGATGGGTGCGGCCGGGCACCATAGATCAACGGAGCTCCCCTTGGGCACCTTAAATGAGTGATTGACAGGGTAGTAAAACCAGTTTTTTAGCAAAATAAAGCCACAGATCAATTTAATAAGGCCAGCTTGGGAATCCTGATATTACCCTGGACATGAGCATATGTTTAGCTCAGAGGGGTTATAGGTGGTGACACAATCCCTTTAACCCCTTTGGGACACATGACGTACCGGTACGGCATGTTTCCCGAGTCCTTAAGGACACATGACGTACCGGTACGTCATGAGTTGTTCCGATCACTGCTGCTCAGCTGGCAGTGATCGGAACAAGTACCTGCTGAAATCATTCAGCAGGTACCTTGTTACAATGCCCAGGGGGTCCTGTGACCCCCATATGAGCGATCGCTGCAAACCGCAGGTCAATTCAGACCTGCGGTTTGCAGCGCTCATGCGATCTCTGATCCGCGGGGATCAGAGAGTTAATGTCCCCAAACAGTTTTTAACCCCCTGCAGCCCCCAATCATACTGTGGCTGCGGGGGTGCAGAGGGGCTGGTTGCGGGCGGCGGGAGGCGGGCGGTGCGGCGGGCGGGATCGCGATTGCGATCCCCGCCCGCCTCCCCTGTAATCTATCCCTGGTGTCTAGTGGTTCTATCAGAGTGTCAGCACATTGCTGACACTCTGATAAACGGCTGGCATCTGTGCTGCAGATGCCAGCCGTTTAACCCCTTCCGTACCGCGGTCCGTACGGACCGCGGTATGGAAGGAGTTAACAGGAGGAGCGCTCCCTCCCTCTCCCATCGGGGGCTGCTGTGCCTTTGCAGCCCCCAACAGGATGGGATCGAAGAGGGAGGGTGCTCCCCTCCCTCCTATCCATCACCCCTGCCCAGTTATGGCAGGGGTGATGGTACCATGGAGACAGGACGCTTTCAGAAGCGTCCTGCTCTCCATGGTGCTGAAAGTCTGAATAGACCTGCTAAAGGTCTATTCAGACTTTCTAAAGTACAAAATACAGTACAGTGCACTATATAGTGTACTGTACTGTATTACTCTGAACACCAGATCCACTGGATCTTTCAGAACCAAGTGGGTCTGGGTCAAAAAAAATGTAAAAAAGTGAAAAAAAAGTAAAAATGAAACAAACACATAACACTGAATAAAAACTAAAAAAATAAAATACACTACACATATTAGGTATCGCCGCGTCCGTAAAAACCTGCTCTATAAAAATATCACATGACTGAACTCCTCAGGTGAACGCCATAAAAAAAAACCAAAAAATGGTGTAAATAAGCCATTTTTGGCACATTCATCACTAAAAGTGTAATACAAAGCGATCAAAAGGCGTTTGCCTCCCAAAATAGTACCAATCAAACCGCCATCTCATCCCGCAAAAAACGAGCCCCTACCTAAAACAATTGGCCAAAAAATAAAAAAACTATGCCTCTCAGACTAAAACATGATTTTTTGTTTCAAAAATGCTTTTAGTGTTAAATGTAAAAAAAAATTAAAAAGTAGACATATTTGGTATCTACACGTCCGTAGAATCTGCTCTATAAAAATATCACATGACCTAACCCCTCAAGTAAACACTGTAAAAAAAATAATAAAAACTTTGTCAAAAAGCCATTTTTTGCCACCTTACATCACAAAAAGTGTAATAGCAAGCGATCAAAAGTCATATGACCCCCAAATAGTGCCAATCTAACCGTCACCTCCTCCCACAAAAATGATACCCAACCTGAGACAATTGCCTAAAAACTGAAAAATATATGGCTCTCAGACTATGGAGATACTAAAACATGTTTTTTTCATTCAAAAAGGATATTATTGTGTAAAACCAAAATAAATAAAAAAAGGTATACATATTATGTATCGCCGCGTCCGTAAGGACCTGCTCTATAAAAATATAACATGACCTAACCCCTCAGATGAACGCCGTAAACATAAAAAATAAAAACGTTGTCAAACAAGCCATTTTTTGTCACCTTACATCACAAAAAGTGTAATAGTAAGCGATCAAAAGTCATATGCACCCCAAGATGGTGCCAATCAAACCGCCATCTCATCCCACAAAAAATGAGCCCCTACATAGGACAATCGCCCAAAAAAAAAAATATATATGGCTCTCAAACTATGGAGACACTAAAACATGATTTTTTTGTTTTAAAAAATTATATTATTGTGTAAAACTTATATAAATAAATAAAAAGTATACATATTATGTATCGCCGCGTCCGTCACAACCTGATCTATATAAATAACACATGACCTAACCCCTCAGCTGAACACAGCAAAAAAAAAAAAAAATACGGTGTCAAGAGCCATTTTGTCACCTTACATCACAAAAAGTGTCATAGCAAGCGACCAAAATGTCATATGCACCCCAAGATGGTGCCAATCAAACCGCCATCTCATCCCGCAAAAAATGAGCCCCTACATAACACAGTCGCCCAAAAAAATAAAATAAAACTATGGCTTTCAGAATGTGGAGACACTAAAAAAATTATTTTCAAAAAGGCTTTATTATGTAAAACTGAAACAAAAAACCCCAAAAAGTAGTCATATTTGGTATTGTCGCGTCCGTAACAACCTGCTCTATAGAAATAGCACACAATCTAACCTGTCAGTTCAACTATGTAAATAACAAAAAATAAAAACAGTCCCAAAACAGCTATTTTTTGCAAATTTTCCATTTTAATCCATTTTTGCAGTAACAAAGCAAGGGTTAACAGCCAAGCAAAACTCAATATTTATTGCCCTGATTCTCTTGTTTGCAAAAACACCCCATATGTGGTCGTAAACTACTGTATGGCCAAACGGCAGGGCACAGAAGGAAGGGAACGCCATATGGTTTTTGGAAGGCAGATTTTGCTGGACTGGTTTTTGACACTATGTCCCATTTGAAGCCCCCTGATGCACCCCTACAGTAGAAACTCCAAAAAAGTGACCCCATTTTGGAAACTACGGGATAAGGTGTCAGTTTTGTTGGTACTATTCTAGGGTAAACATGATTTTTGGTTGCTCTATATTACACTTTTTTTGAGACAAGGTAACAAAAAATAGAAATTCGGAAATTTCATCTCCATTTGCCAATAACTCTTGTGGAACACCTAAAGGGTTAACAAAGTTTGTAAAACTGGTTTTGAATACCTTGAGGGGCGTAGTTTCTTAGATGGAGTCACTTTTATGGAGTTTCTACTCTAGGGGTGCATCGGGGGCTTCAAATGGGACATGGTGTCAAAAATCCAGTCCAGCAAAATCTGCCTTCCAAAAACCATATGGCGCTCCTTTCCTTCTGCGCCCTGCAGTTTGGCCATACAGCAGTTTACGACCACATATAGGGTGTTTCTGAAAACTACAGAATCGGGGCAATAAAAATTGAGTTTTGTTTGGCTGTTAACCCTTGCTTTGTTACTGGAAAAAATGGATTCAAACGGAAAATTTTTCAAAAAATCGAAATTCTGAAATTTTATCTTTATTTGCCATTAACTCTTGTGGAAAACCTAAAGGGTTAATGACGTTTGTAAAATCAGTTTTGAATACCTTGAGGGGTGTAGTTTCTAGAATGGGGTAATTTTTGGGTGGTTTCTATTATGTAAGCCTCACAAAGTGACTTCAGACCTGAACTGGTCCCTAAAAAGTGGGTTTTTGAAAATTTCTGAAAAATTTCAAGATTTGCTTCTAAACTTCTAAGCCTTGTAACGTCCCCAAAAATGAAATAGCATTCCCAAAATGATCGATACATGAAGTAGACATATGGGGAATGTAAATCAATAACTTTTTGGCAGTATTACTATGTATTATAGAAGTAGAGTAATTGAAACTTGGAAAATTGCAAATTTTTCAAAATTTTTAGTAAATTTGGTATTTTTTTATAAATAAAAATGAAATTTTTCGACTTCATTTTACCACTGTCATGAAGTACAATATGTGACGAAAAAACAATCTCAGAATGGACTGGATAAGAAAAAGCGTTTTAAAGTTATCACCACATAAAGTGACAATGGTCAGATTTTGAAAAAATGGCCTGGTCCTTAAGGTGAAATAGGGCCGTGTCCTTAAGGGGTTAAAGCACCAATATTTCAGTAATTTTACTGGGAAGAATCTACATTTTGCAGACAATCAGAAGATAAAACAGCAGCAAAATGGGAGGCAGTGATCTGTCGACAAATATTATTGAGAAAAACAAGACTACATTTATCAGGTATCATAAGTTGTGTGAATATAGAAACTTTGCTCTAAATCAATCATAGGAATGATGATGGCAGCAGAAAAAGAGTGCGCTAATCTTGTGTGAGGCAGTGACCTGGACATAAATTGTATTCTAAGTAAGGTTAGGGCATATTACAAGAGCAGTGCATTTCTTTGGGTGGAGATCGAAAGCTTGTAACACAAGAATCACAGGAAGGATGTTAGCAGCAGAAGTTGAATGTGTTTATTTTGTGGGAAGCAGTGACTTGCCTGCTCATGTTGGTAATTTTAATGAGGACGTAGCTTCTTGTGATTGGGGCAGTGTTATAATAATGATGGGGAGAAAAACAAACTGATGAGCAGCAGCAGGAGAGGAATGTTTTGATCTTGTATGCAGCAGTGACTTATCATTTCATGTGATAATTTTTTGAGAAATGCCCAGACTGTTGCAAGAGCAGTGTCATAATTAAGGTTTGAATAGAAACTCTAGAACAAATCATATGATAGGAATGATGACAGCATTAGGGTACTTTCACACTTGCGTTTTTGTTTTCCCGGCATAGAGTTCCGTCGTCGGGGCTCTATGCCGTAAAAAAACGCTTCAGTTACAGATAATACAACCGCATAGATCTGTTTGAACGGATCCGCTTGTATTAACTTTGACTATTTTTTAACATTGCCAAAACGGATCCGTTTGGAACTCCATTGAAAGTCAATGGAGAATGGATCTCTTTTCTATTGTGGCAGATTGTGCCAGAGAAAACGGATCCGTACCCATTGACTTACATTGTGTGCCAGGACATTGACTTGCATTGGGGGTCATGACGGATCCGTTTTTCTCCGCATCCCAGGACGGAAAGAATACCGCAGCAGGCTGCGGTATTTTATCCGTCCAAAAAACGTTCAGTGACTGAACTGAAGACATCCTGATGCATACTGAATGGATTGCTCTCCATTCAGAATGCATGGGGATAATACTGATCAGTATTTTTCCGGCATAGAGCCCCGACAACAGAACTCTATGCCGGAAAACAAACACGCAAGTGTGAACGGGCCCTTAGTTAGAATGCCTTTTTATTGGTATAAATGCCAGGCGGCACTATGTTACACTAATGCATTACCGCCTAGTGGCAGGGAAATTGCTACTTTACTTTGTATAGCCTTTGAATCAGTGTAGCTTTATTACTACAGGCCTCTATTCTCTGTTACTTATAGCACAGAAGTAATGTGACCTCTAATGCGACAGAATGGCCATTGGACACCACAGCTAGGGCTGCAATTCCTGCACACCCTATAGTTACACCCCTGTTAGGAGTAATGGATCAAGACAGTTTTGCTATCCATACACAATATTATATTTGTATTCCCAATAGCCAACGTAAACAGTAGCAATGCAAAGTATAGTGGAGGAAAAAAGAAGAAGCCTAAAGATTTCAATGAAAGACTGTCAATTAATATTAGTTCTGTAAATGCATTTTATGTCATTCTGCTTTTTACCTCATATTTTAATCTCTCCATGAAATGTTCTTTCTTGTCTTCAAGTCTTCAAGAAATTTAGCTTGAGAACAATAACCTGAATCTGGATGTCTTCCATGTATTGACAAACAATCACTTTGCTAAATCATTCTCTTAAACTTTCCTGTGTCAAAAGTGTTTTTCCATTAGGCGATGCTGAGAATCAGTTAGCGTGTGGGGAAGGTGCTAGGAAAATCTTGAATGATGGGTTCTGTACCCAAAGAGCCCTAATGATTCAATATATGGTTGTTACTAAGATATCTATTAAAATAAGTGGCACTCACATTAACCAGCTATGCTATGACATCTGGGATTTCAATATTTCTTCTATGTTTTCTATATCTTTTTATATAGGGAGTAGTGTTGGGCGGGTGCAGCCAATAAACGTGCAGGTAAGTACTATAATTCACTGTAATGCCGTAGCCATGTTGGCTGCTGGCATTACAATGATTGGCTGGCCGGAACGTGTCATCGGGTGCTATATAGCACCCGATGACATGTGTTCAGCTCAGTCTTAGTCAGGGAAAGCTGGAGAGTAGAAGCGAGAGATAGTGTAGGGAGTAAAATAGGAATATTTTAGTTTTTATACTTATTAGAGACCCAAAAGTCCTTTTAAGGACTATAGTTGTATCTGACAGCATTATATACATGGGCGTAGCTATAGGGGGTGCAGAGGTAGCAGTCGCTACCGGGCCCAGGGGCCTGAGGGGGCCCAAAGAGCCTTGTGCTGCATAAGAAGACACACAAAGCACTGAGGGAAGGGGGGCCCAAGATGAACTCTTGCACCAGGGCCCATGAGCCTTTTTAGGGCAACCTGCGTTAAATAGCTTGCAATTGTTTGGCCGCTGCAGACAGTGACATTATCTGCGCTACATCTCCTGTCTAATGTGTGCGCAGCCTAAAAATATCTGTGACATCCAGTGTACTTTTTCCATAGGCGGTGTCCGCTGCGAACAGTTACATTACTTGCGCTACTTCTTCTGTATAACTTTTGCGTATCCGAAATATTAGTGACATTCAGTAACATTTTTTTGCTGTTGGTGGCAGCGACATTACCTGCACAATATTTCCAGTATAACGTTAGCAGATCCTAAATATCAGTGACATTCTGTGTAATTTTTTTTGCCACTGTTGACAGCGACATTATCTGTGCTACATCTCCTGTGTAACGTGTGCGCAGCCTAAAAATATCTGTGACATCCAGTGTACTTTTTCTGTAGACGGTGCCCGCTGCGGACAGTTACATTACCTGCTCTACATCTCCTGTATAACGTTTGCGTATCCGAAATATCAGTGACATTCAGTCAAATTTTTTTTCTGGTGGTGGCAGCGACATTGCCTGCACTACATCTCCTGTATAACGTTTGCCCATCCTAAATATCAGTGACATTAATTCTGTGTTATTTTTCATTAGCCCGTGGTGACAGTGACATTACTTGTGCTGTACCTCCTGTATAACGTGTGCGCATCCTAAATATCAGTGACATTCATTCAGTGTAATTTTTTAATAGCTCATGGTGACAGCGACATTGCTTGCGATATACCTCCTGTATAATGTGTGCGCATCCTAAATATCAGTGACATTCATTCAGTGTAATTTTTCATTAGCCTATGGTTACAGCGACATTGCTTGCGCTATACCTCCTGTATAACGTTTGTGCATCCAAAATATCAGTGACATTCATTCAGTATTATTTTTCATTAGCCCGTGGTGACAGTGACATTACTTGCGCTATACCTCCTGTATAACGTGTGCGCATCCTAAATATCAGTGACATTCATTCAGTGTAATTTTTTATTAGCCCGTGGTGACAGCGACATTACTTGCGCTATACCTCCTGTATAACATGTGCGCATCCTAAATATCAGTGACATTTATTCAGTGTAATTTTTCATTAGCCCATGGTTACAGCGACATTGCTTGCGCTATACCTCCTGTATAACGTGTGCGCATCGTAAATATCAGTGACATTCATTTAGTGTAATTTTTTATTAGCCTGTGGTGACAGCGACATTACTTGCGCTATACCTCCTGTATAACGTTTGCGCATCCTAAATATCTGTGAAATTGACTGTCATTTTTTCTGCAATACCAGAAGGTCCTTGTGGAAAAATTGCTCCAAAAATTTCCAGCTGACAACGCTGGCTGCAGAGTACATAATTCCTTGGCCAACCAAGGAGGGGAGATGAGGGGAACACACAGCAGTTCCAGCAGAGGCAGGGCAACATTATCCAAGGCCTGGGCCAGTTTTATGACATGCCGCCAGCACCCTCAACCTAATGCGCGGCCTAGTGTCACAAGGAGGGAAAAATTTGGGAAGATGGTGAAGGAGTACGTAGCAGACCGTGTCTGTGTCCTCAGTGATCTCTCTGTGCCTTACAACTATTGGGCGTCCAAGCTGGACACGTGGCACGAACTGGCGCTCTACGCCTTGGAGGTGCTGGCCTGCCCCGCTGCCAGCGTTTTGTCAGAGAGTGTATTTAGTGCTGCTGGGGGCATAATAACTGATAAGCGCATCTGCCTGTCAACTGAAAATGCTGAGCGGCTGACTCTTATAAAAATGAACAAGGCCTGGATTGTCCTGACTTCTCTACTCCACCAGAGGAAAGCGGTCAAACATAAAGGCACTCTAAATGTGTTTTTTATGGTGTATTGAATACACTGTACTCCCATGCACTCCTTCCACTACAAAAAAGGGTATATGGTTCAATCTCCCTTTTCTCGTCCTCATCCTCCATCATATCAACATGCTTATTAGGCAGCCCTCGCTTCTAATGTTTTAGAGGGTCAGCTCAGCAGCGGCCCTCACCCATAATGTTTTTGAGGGTCACCAGCAGACCCTCACCCCTAATGTTTTTGAGGGTCACCAGCAGGCCCTCAAGCATAATGTTTTTGAGGGTCACCAGCGGGCCCTCAAGCATAATGTTTTTGAGGGTCACCAGCGGGCCCTCAAGCATAATGTTTTTGAGGGTCACCAGCAGGCCCTCAACCATAATGTTTTAGAGGGTCACCAGCACTATTTGGCAGCACTTGCACTTTATATACAAGTAAATATACAGGAAAGAATGTTTCCTAAGAATTTGTCCTCTAAAAGCGATTATATCTTTGGTTTTGGGCGTACTTGGAAAACATTGTTCCCAGCAGCGACATGGGAGTCTAAGATGCATCCAGACATCCTCCCCATGCTGTTCCCGAACCATTTCAGTGTTGTTTTCATCAATTTATGACCTTTTCCTGTGAACCAGACGACGTCCCCTCTTCAGAGCAGGGGGCGCCTGGTTTAATGCTCGGGTTCTCCCACTGACTTCCATTGTGCTCGGGTGCTCAGTAGAGCACCCGACCATCCCGATGTGTTCTACTTGAGCACCCGAGCACTTTGGTGCTCGACCAACACTAATAGGGAAACATCCTCCATAGCAGCTCCTATTCCCATAACAACCAACCTCAGATGTAAATTTAATTAGCAAGATTGTCACATCCATCCAAAGTCATTACATATGGCCTGAGGGTCAGACACAGAATGCAAATGGGTATTCCATTCTTTGTGCATGAGCTGATCAACCAGGTTTAAAGAGAATGTATTAAAAGACTTATGACTATGAAACCATTCTTAATTCATGGAAAGGCAAGTTTAAACGTTATCACATCTCACGTGGTAGGACCACCTGTCTCCCGCTGATTGGTCCTCATCAGATCTCCCCTGCGTCCTATATGAAATCCTGAGCATGTAATGCCTGTTTCGGTGATGCCTGTTTCAGTCAGCACATGCTCAGAATACTCCCTGTTTAAGTGATGTCAATCAATCAGGGGGAAGGCACTGTGTGAGATCTTGCAAGGTGCACTTTGAATTGCCCTCAGTGCACTGGCAAGCCAAGGGCGAATTTGCATCAGCGTTATTGAATTCTGTTATAGGTTCTGTTATAAGAGTCATAAAGGAATATAATGGAATTCTAGGACGGAAAGCAAAACAGAAGCCTTTAAGAGGAATTCCATTTTGCTCCGTCCTAATACATATCATTTTGTGGGAAAATATTCACTAACACTGGTATTTGAATTATTTAAATCCCTACTTGTTCTGGGCTTTGAAGTCCTATCGGTCCTATCAGTGATTGACAGCTTTCCCTCTATGACTGTCCATACAGAAACACACACATACATACACACAAACATAAACATATGTACACAAAAAACACACACATGTGTACAAACATATGCAGTACCTTGCAAAAGTATTCACTCCCGTTGACTTTTTTCATATTTTGGTGCCTCACAACCTGGAATTAACATGGATTGTTTGAGGATTTGCATCATTTAGTTTACAGGACACGCCCACAACTTTGAAGAGGTTTTTTTCTTTTTATTGTGAAACAAACAACAAATAGGACAAAATAACAGAAAAAGTCAATGTACATAACTATTCACTCTCTATTCAATACTTTGTAGAGCCGCCTTTTGCGGCAATCACAGCTCCAAGTCGTTTTGGATAAGTCTCTATGAGCTGCCACACCTTACCGCTGGGATTTTTGCCCATTCCTCCTCCTTGCTGCTCCGGCTCCTTCAGGTTGGACGGGTGGCGCTTGTGAACAGCGATCTTTAAGTCTGACCACAGATTTTCTATTGGATTGAGATCTGGGCTGTGACTCGGCCATTCCAACACATTTACATGTTTCCCCTTAAACCACTCAAGTGTTGCTTCAGCCGTGTGTTTGGGGTCAGTCCTGCTGGAAGGTGAACCTCCGTCCTAGCCTCAGATCACGCACAGGGTGGTACAGGTTCTGCTCAGGAATATCCCTGTATTTAGCACCATCCATCTTTCCCTCACCTCTGACCAGTTTTCCAGGCCCATCCCCCCCATGATGCTGCCACCACCATGTCTCACTGTGGGGATGGTTTTATTTGGGTGATGTGATGTGTTGGGTTTGCGCCAGACATAGCGTTTTCTTTGATGGCCGAAAAGTTCAATTTTAGTGTCATCAGACCAGAGCCCCTTCCTCTATACATTTTGGGAATCTCCCACATGCCTTTGTTTTTTGCTGAAAGTGATGGCTTTCTTCTGGCCACTCTGCCATAAAGCCCAACTCTATGGAGCGTACGGCTTATCGTCGTCCTATGTACAGATCCTCCAGTCTCTGCAGCTCCTCCAGGGTTACCTTAGGTCTCTGTGCTGCCTCTGATTGATGCCCTCCTTGCCCGGCCCGTGAGTTTTGGTGGGCGGCCGTCTCTTGGCAGGTTTGCTGTTGTGCCATGTTCTTTCCATTTGGTTATGATAGATTTGATGGTGCTCCTGGGGATCAGCAAAGATTTGGATATTTTTATATAACCTAACCCTGACTTGTACTTTCCAACAACATTGTCCCTTACTTGTTTGGAGAGCTCCTCGGTCTTCATGGCAGTGTTTGGTCAGTGATGCCTCTTGCTTAGGTGTTGCAGGCTCTGGTGTGTATATGTAATGACAGATTATGTGACACTTAGATTGCACACAGGTGACATCATTTCACTAATTATGTGACTTCTAAAGGTAATTGGTTGCACCAGAGCTTTTTAATGTGCTTCCGAACAAACGGGGTGAATACATACGCACATGCCAATTTTCTATTTTCTATTTTCCATTTCTAAACAATAGTTTTATTTATATATTCTTCTCATTTCACTTCACCATCTCAGACTATTGTGTTCTGATCCATCACATAGAATTCAGAATAACAGAACATTGAACTTAAGGCTGTAATGTAACAAAATACGAAAAAAGTTAGGGGGGTGAATACTTTTGCAATGCACTGTACATACATACAAACACATACGTATACACAAATACATGCATATGCACACATAGTATTCATATACACATACATATGCACATACATACACACGCACACATAAACACCCATACACACACACATGCAAACACATACAGATACACGCATATACATACATTTATGCACATACGGTATACCTGTACACATACATGCACATAGTACATGCATACGCACACATTTATACATACCCATACATACACACAAGTATATATATATATACTGTATACACAAATGCATCGCCATCTAGTGACAATCCTTTAAGAATTTGCTACTTAATTAAAGCATGATTCCATTCCACGATAGTGAAGGTGACCAGAATGGTTTCCTTTTTCTTTCTAAATTATGCCAGTAGAGGCTTCCTAATCACATTGCTAGTTATATTATAAGGTCAAAATAGTTTCCTAACAGCAACTCTCAACATCCTTGAAGGCAATGGAATATGCATACAATCTCTGCCGTTCCATCTAGGTAGGGGCTTTCTAATTGCATAAGGTAGATTTGGATGTCTTCCCAGACATAGTCAGACTCAGACACTTGTAACTTTGTCTGCAAATAGTTGCTAATGCTTAACTTGTATTTAAAAGTTATTAATAGACCATAAAAGCCCCAGTTATATCAGGTTATATCAAGTATTAAATAACACTCGTGCTTATTTGAAGCAACACGTCTTCTACCAGGCAGAATCTGAGGCCGGCGGAGCACACCTGGTAATTATATAGTTTGTGCACATGTCAGTTGCCAAAAGTTAAGTCTTATAAATAAGCTTGCATCGACGTACTCGCAGAGTGACTGTAAAACGCTTGGCACACAGAGCTGCAGCACACATTTCTGCACTTTCCTAGGTATTTTGAGATTTTTGCACCAGTTCCAAAGCTTCTGGCTTGCTTTGACCTTCTTACTGTAAAGCTTTACTAACTGGAGAGAGCCAGCGAGCCGGCAGTCAATTCTAGGCGAGTTATGGAGTCAACTCTACTTGCGCGATGGACAACTCAGAGTTAAAATCTCCAGTGAATATCCGCTGGAGCACAATACTGATTTATTAGGTGGAAAGTTTTGTATGGGCTGAAATCATCCACCGTAAGTTTTTTTACCATTACCTCCACCCCCTGAAAAAAAAAAAAAGAGGAGCAACTAGGAGAATATTATTTCATGTTAATTATACATTGTGTTGCCTTAGCACAAATAAAAATAAAACTCCAAAAAGCGATGAAAAACTGAATGTATTGTTATTCTTAAAGGGGTTGTCAGGACAAATGATTGTCTTATCATCACCCATTTTAAATAAGTGGCGACCAGGGCGATTTACGTGCCACTTCCAGCACCCCCACAACCCCAGGGGAAATGTAGTATTGCATGTCAAGCGTTCAAATAAATGGTTTTCCATGTAATGTAAGGACGGCCTGAGCCGCTCATACAGAACGGCTTGCCATCCTTGTCCCAAACAGGAGCCCCTCAATGATGGATGTCCAGATGCTCTTGGGACCCCCACCAATGAATAAAATGAAAAGGCCCCCACACTCAAGGAATCACAGTGCGCTACAGAGAATGAGCTGCAGTACTAAATACAGCTGTCCATATGGGCGAGCAGCTGTGCCTGTGTAAACAATCAAGAGCGCTGATCATTATGTCGAACTACCACCAACTCCATATTGATCACCTGTCCGAAGGACTGTCCTATGGAAGCTGCAAACAGCTAGCTCCCTCTAGTGGCACTGGCAGGCACTCAGAATTTTGTTATTTAAAGTGATATATGTTGGACGAAAACATTGTATCATTTTCAAGCATTTAAAAGAACGATGGACCTTCTAAAATGAAATAAATTGAGATCATATTTATGGGCACGGTTCCCTGCCTTAGACCATTACCTCTTTACAATCATAAACCACCAGAAACATTAGGTTGTCCTCTTTTTACTATTGATGACCTATCAGCTTTTTTGAGAGAAGGCAGCGCTCACACTACAGAGCCGTAGCATAGAAGTGAATGGGGACCCTATACTTGTAATTACACTGCTCACCACTGCCATTGCTGCGGAAAGCAGGTAAACAGAGCAGAGAAGGCAGCGCTCGTGTGAGAGCTGCCTTCTCTTCAAACAGCTGATCGGAGAAGGCGCTGGGAGTCAGACCTCGGCAGAACCACCCTGGACCTGCAGGGATATAAGTAACCCATTGCCACCTTAGATCACCATGGATAATGGATTAATCCCTTCATTACCAGTGACATTAGTTATTTAAGGGGATGGCCACTTTCTAAAAAAAAAATTCTGAAACATGTGGAACTAGAGATAAGTAAATCTGAAATTTTTTAAAAAACTGTGAATCTACTGAATCCGAATGTTATGTCATTAGATTCAGAAGCATCAAGGAGACAGAAGAAAAAATACGTTTTTTCACTCAATCAGAGCAGTTTCAATTTGGGTCGAATTTATTTGGACCGTCAATTTGGCCGAATCGGGACATGAATCGAAAAGTAAAAAATTTGGCCATCTCTAAGGGTGACATAAGTAGCACTAAAACTCTTCATTCCTTTTTGCAGCTCCTAAGTTGAATCCCCCCTGTTGTACTCGGATACCTTGCATAGGCACTTGCCACCTCCATAGCTCTCAAGATAGCGGTGGTCACATAATTTCCCCTCCCAACTATGTCCTTCTCTGCACATGTGTAGATACAGGAGATTGCTGCCGTATCTGTGCATGGGGATATCATGTGATCACCACAACCGCCATGTCCTGTGTTTACGCATGGTACACATTGCCAGAAGGGGGGCTTCAGCTTGGAACCTGCAGTGAAGAATGAGATGTTTTTGGTTTTTTTATGGCAGTACACATCCATTCTTGGTATTTCAGAAATATCATCAGCTAATATCTCTGGTGGTCCAGGGTGATGAAGGGATTATTCCTTTATGTAGAAGAGGTTGGGTCTCAGACTGGAATTAATCCTTTATCCACAGGTGACTTATATCCCGGCAGGTCTAGAATGCTACTCTAGACCACTAGGAATATTATCTCTAACCCCCAAAACAAAAACTTGGTAAAAAGTCTGGAAAGTTGACAAAGGGAGTATCACCACATGGGACATTTGCCATCTCTGTCATATGTACTAATGCACCTGGAACCTGCCCTTTTAGAAACCCTGCATTTTCCTACATTACTTTTTGTAGCTTGGTTATGTTTATTATGCCTAATATAGGATGCATTTGAATACAGGGCCACATACGAGTACATCTAAGTAAGTCAGACGGGGCGATAATTAGCTGTTTCCATCCTTTCTCTCTTTCCTGTTTATTATTTGTAAAACTCTCTGAATATATTTATTAGGAATCCAAAGCTTTTCTGGGCTTTTGATGAAGCCATCTGATTATCTAAGCAAGAATAATTACAAGTGCCATCCATTTAAACAGCCTGCGATTCCAAACCCACAAGAGATGCTTTAAGGAACATCTGCTGAAAACTCCAATAACATGATTTCTAATGCATTGCATTTATTTGCTTTGCCAGAGCTGGATGTCAAGGGGAGGTATGCAGAGTGTGTGTATAAATGTTTTATTATGAAGTGTTGCTGACTGCTTTATTAAAGGGGACCTGTTGCTTATTTGCCCTTAGCTTATGGTCAAGGAATCATATCTCTGACTGCCCTATATAGCACTTGGTTCTGTGGTTATTGCATAGGCTACAGTACAGCACACATTTAGGAGCACACATAACATCAGCCCTATGCCCCACTGACTGCTTGGACATTATAAAAAAATTGCTACCTAAAGTCACCATTAGAGGGAGCTAATTGCAGATGGCTTTATACAGCGACTATTGAACTGTAAACTAAAAAACAATGCAAAGAGCTCCCTCTTGTGGTGGCTACAGACAACAGCTCTTAGTGTGTAAAGGGAAGCAGGATAAGTGGTGGGTTCCCATTGAGGTGGTGGTCTTACAGACTCTTTGTAGGGGATGGGAAGTGGTGGAGGGGTGCTCCCATGACATTATATTTGTACCAGTATACCGAGGGTGTAAAATCTGACACATAGTAAAGGAGAACATTGAACATTATAGTAATAAGTGACAAAATATTTATTTGCAATTTTGTTGATCCAACATTTGTCAGGTCCAGTCTTTATAAATGTAAAGGTATTAACATGCTTCATAGATGCTTAAAGTCAAAGACCACCCTTAAATTCTGCAACCCAGAATTCTGTCTTCAAAAAGGAGCAACTTTTTGCATGTTTAAACCACTCACTCCAGTTTTGAAAAGTGGGTGGGGAAGTGGGCATGGCTAGCTATTCTGATAAGTTACACTCCAGATTAATTATTGGGACTTTTTTTTTTAAAATCACCAAAAAAGTTCCCAAGGTCACTCCAATAGGTTGTGGTGTAGAAAACCGGATTAGCATCTTTAGACAAAAGTGTTAGGTTTAAAAATGCAGCAAATTTAACAAACAACATGTGTCATTTCATAATTTGACTCAAGAAAAGTTAACTTCAAATATTAACCTTGTGAAAAATTCCCACACATTTTTTTCATAATCTAAAAAGGCTTAGATTTCTTTACTGATTATTATAACTGTACAGTGACACAGAGCTCTAGCAGAGACAGAGACAGAGATAAATGATAAAATTCTCATAGCCACCACTAGAGGGAGCTCTGGAGATTACTGCATACTGTTGCATACTGTTGGCACATTGAGTTTAAAGGAATATTCTGATAATCTGACATTATCGCCTATGCTGTGGCCAGGGGATAAAAATTACAGTGGGGTTATAATGCTTGGACCCCACTGATCACAAGAACAGGGACCCTGTACCCTGCAAGGTCCCACAAAACGAACAGAGTATTAGGTTGTGCATGCTCACTGCGGCTCTTTTCATCTGTATGGGACTGCTGGAAATAGGTGAGTACAGCGCATAGAGATGAATTGAGTGGCAGTGCACATGCTCAACCTGCCAATCCATTCATTTTGGAGGCCCTTCAGATTACAGGGTCCCTTCTGTCATGATCAGTTGGGGTCCTAGCTGTAGGAGCCCTATTAAACTAATGGTAATGGTGGATTGGGGATCAGTTCAAATTATCATACTAGCCCCTGGGCTAGTCCTGGGCTGGACTTTAAAGATGGCACCTGCTTGAGACCCCCGCAGGACTAATGTATACGATGAAAACATTGATTGCATACCTTTAACCCCTCAGATGCCGTGGTCAAACATGACCGCAGCATCTGGAGGCGCAAAAACCCAGAAGCGCGCGCTTCCGGGTGTGTAGCAGATCAGCCTGGCAAGAATCGGGGAGCCGGAGTGTGTGTGCAGCAGCCTCTGCATTAGAGTCTATGAGGATTATACTATGTTCCTATGGAGCCTTGCCACATAGGAAAATAGTATAACCCTCCTAGACTCCAATGCTAATGCATACACAAAATGTTATAAATAAGTGAGCCCTCACAGAGCTCAGTAGACATTACTACAAAAACGATATAGGGGTCAGAATACGGCGACAAAAAGAAAAAACAAATTATTTTTAAGGTTTCAATTTTTTTTTTCAGTATTAAAACGCAAAGAAGAAATATACACATATGTGGTATCGCATAATCGTACTTACCTTTAGAATGAAAACTGTTGCGGCATTGTGTTTTTTTTTCCCAATTTCACCCCATTTCGATTTTGTTCAGGCTCCCCACTACATTCTATGCAATATTAAATGGGGTGGTATTAGAAAGTGCCACTTGTCCTGCAAAAACATGCCCTCGTGTGGTGATGTGAATGGAAAAATAAAAAAGTTATGGCCCCGGAAAGGCAGGGAGTAAAAATGAAAACATAAAAATGAAAAAAAAAAAGACTCCGGGGCTGAAAGGGTTGATAACACAGTATGCAGCAGGCTCCTGAACTCCCCCTAGTGAACGGTTTTAGGTTTCTTGATTTTAAATACACTTTCCAATACTGTTCAGTCTGAATTTCTAAAATGTGAATGTAACCCTGAATACAAAACACTAACAACAGAACTGAGGAGGACTAAAAAAAAGAAACTTCTTTAATAATCAAGTCATTTGAAAACAGATTTATGATGAGAAAGTCAGGCTCTCAGTGATAGCAAACTTCCGAAATCTCCATGGCCAGTTCCAAACATTCACTTGATTCTTGGCACGCGTCGAATATTCCGCAATCGCAGTCACAGTTGCAGTCGTTACTAGATTGTTCTTCATCTGAGGTGTGGTGATACCTGTGAGACGGGCAGCACAGGGTGGTCACCATATTCTCGCACACATTAGGTAACATAAGCAGGAAATCACAGAAGTGGCAGAACAAGCAGGCCAGGACAAGAGACACACATTCCCCTGTAAGGAATAGCATACAACTCCATGTATTAAAGGAAATCTTACTCATTGGAGAATACATATTTAAAGGCACTTTTTCTTAAAGGGGTTGTCCATTGATTAATGTCAAAAATTAAAATCAGACATCACATACTGTAGTTCGTGGCCACCTCTTTCTAACATAGCTAGAACCAGCTCTGTACCTCACATGGATCCCGAGATATTCCCATTCAATGCTCCAATTTCTAAATTTATTTTAAGCTGGCAGCTCAGGGGGCATGTCCTTAAAACAGGGTGTGTGCCCTGTCTGCTGCAGTGGAAAGATGTGTCCACTTCAGTGAGGTAGGCAGAGAAATGAAAGAAAATAATAATAAACAGCAGGTGGCGCTATACAGCTACATTTAATTGAATAACTCAGTGGCTAGACTAAATTTTTAATGACATGCAATTGCATAAATATTGAGATCCAGGCGCTAGTTTGTAAAGTGTAGAATAGGTTTTGTGGGACAACCCCTTTAAAAAAAAGTAATTCAGTTTTAATAGCTTTATGGTGACCATTATTCTACCCCCTCCAAAGTGAGAAGCATAACGTATTTGATAGTTTTCCAGAATCATGACCTCTACCTTAAATGATCGGAATACCCCTTTAATAATAACACAGTCTGCAGTGAGCACCTGAGCTCCCCCTAGTGGGAGGTTTTATTTTCTTGACTTTAAATACATTTTCCAATACTTTTCAATATATTTTTCTATATTAATAGAAACGAAATGTGAATTGAACTCTGAATATGTACAAAACATTAAGACTGTAATTACCTAAAAGCCTGAGGGTATCCCATAAATGGGCTCTAGGAACCTCACCTATTGAGAGGGGTCCCATCTACTTTCCCCCCTTGAAATTAATGTAGAGGTGGCTGTGCTTGGATTCTTGAAACTGTCCTTTAAAGTCTATGGGAACCAGAGCAGGCGAGGAGGCAAGAAGTAGGACACATAACTGTCAGACATTTAAAGGGATATGCTATAAACACTCAATATGGGAATATCCCTTTAAGGACATAAATGCCATTACTTAGATATAACTCTGCATCTTGCCATTTGAGCAAACTGAGCTACAGTAATTTTAAGAATAAATGGCTCTGTAGGTTTACAGTGACACATTTAATTGCATGAAATATATAACGCACTATGCGGAAAATGTAATTCTTTTACCCAGTAGCCCGAAGTGCAATTAATACTGTTCTCTTGGCGCTCAGAACATTCCCTTTATCTTTGTCCACCTTAAAGAGGACCTGCCACCACTCCTGACATGTTTAATTTAGTAATGAATTGTATTTCCAATAAAATCTGGATAATTTTAATTTTTTTTTATATTCTGTATTGTGCCATTCCTATGTTATTCCTGCTGGGTGTTACCATACCTCTTCTCAAAGGGGTGTGTCCCTACACAGTCAGCACTGATTGGAAAGTAACACATTGTGTAGGGACACACCCCAAACTGGTAACAGGCAGCTGCCATTTTATTCATAAATTTCCAGTAGGAATGACAGAGGAAAGGCACAATGCAAAGTTCTCAGAAAAGACACTTCGGAGAGCGGACATATCCTCTGGGAGTTCGAGGGAAGAACTTTGACACTTTCTTGCAGGTGACGTATCTCGATACATTTGATACATTCTTGCAGGTGGCGTATCTTGATTAGGCCTCTTTCACATCAGCGTTTTAGCTTTCCGTCCTAGAGATCCGTCGTCGGGTCTCTAGGACGGAAAGCTACTGATCAGGATTATCCCCATGCATCTTGAATGGAGAGAAATCCGTTCAGGATGCATCAGGATGTCTTCAGTTCAGTATGTCAACGTTTTTTGGACATTGACAAAAGCGCAGCATGCTGCGGATTTGTCTCCGTCCAAAAATCCGGAAGACATGCCGCAACGCCGGATCCGGAATTAATGCCCATTGAAGAGCATTAGTCCGGATCCGGCCTTTAGCTAAACGTCGTTTCCGCGCATCGCCGGATCCGACGCTTAGCTTTTGTCAATGGTTACTATGGCAGCCAGGACGCTAAAGTCCTTGTTGCCATAGTAAAGTAGGGAGCGGGGAGCGGCATACTTACATTCCATGCGGCTCCCGGGACGCTCCAGGATGACGTCAGGGCGCCCCAGTGCATAGATCACGTGATCGCATGGATCACTCTGACGTCATTCAGGAGCGCCCCGGGAGCCGCACGGAATGTAAGTATGCCGCTCCCCCGCTCCCCACTGCTACTATGGCAACCAGGACGCTAGTAGCGTCCTGGCTGCCATAGTAACACTGAAAGCATTTTGAAGACTGATCAGTCTTCAAATGCTTTCAGTTCACTTGCGTTGTGCCGGATCCGGCGTGCATTCCGGCGACAGAAGTGCATGCCGGATCTTCACAACGCAAGTGTGAAAGAGGCCTTAGGGATGAGCGAACTTCTGTTTTCAAGCTCTGCATAAAAGGTTCGGGTTCAGAATATCTAAGAATTCCATTATGGATTCCGCTACCACGGACCATACGTTATGGTCCATAGTAGCGGAATGCATAACGGAATTCTTAGATAACCCGAACCCGAACCTTGTACGCCGAACTTGAACACAGAAGTTCGCTCATCCCTAATCTTGATACATCTGATACATTCTTGCAGGTGACATAATTGAAGGTTATATGATTAATATACATTTCTGCATTAAACTCAGACTCACTGGGCGACTCCCTGGAGAATCCGAGCAGAATGGATCATCTTAAGGTTTGACATTTTTGTCTTGAACCCACCAACAAAGCTCAATGTTTTAATAATAACGTTGCGGCACGCAGAGTTCTGATGGGCTGCAAAGATGCTTTTAAAACCTCATCAAGCCATACAGCATGAACTTTGCTAATGGATGCAGCGCGTTTTATGAAATCTGCATATGCGGGCCTCTTTCGCTTGTTTTTTTAGAGTGGCAGCAATGATAAATAATGGATCAGGACAATTAGGCATCTACGTATTTCCATATCTGGGAAGAAAATAAATTACCACAAAGAGTGATGAAAGCCTGTTAAAGCTCCTGATCTTCTCCTTCCTTTTACTTTTATAGCTGGAGACAGTGTCGTACTGCCAATATAGGGAGACCACGCTGTTGCTATGGGGCCCAGTGATTTCTATGTACGGCCCTGGCTGGAGAATTAAGATTCGGGGTATATTTTTGGAAACGTTTTTTACTAAAGGATACCTGTCACCATGAAAATGCAGTCCATTTTGCAGGCAGCATGTTATAAATTAGGAGGAGCTGAGCAGATTGATGTATACCGTAGTTTTGTGGGAAAAGATTTAATAAAACTTAGTTTATTCATGTAAATAAATTAGATCACCCACTGGACTCCTACGCTTAGGAGTCCAGTGGGCGGTCTTATTTTATTTGCTTATGTAGGTCCAACATATTCCACAGCGCTTCACAGAAATTATTGTCACTTGATGTCCCCAGTGGAGCTCAAAATATAAATGACCTATGTAAAATGATTTTTATAGAATTTTCAAAAATTTTGTACATATATAGAAATTTGCACATTGTGCTACACAAAATTTTGACATACTAATTGAAATATGTGTATCTATCATAATTCTGTATGTAATTATGTATACATTTCTATATATGTACACAATCTTAGAAAATTCAGAACTGTATGTCTTTGGGAAGAAATCCACAGGGACAACATACAAACTCCATGCTTCCATCCTTGGTTGAATTTGAACCTAGGACCTTAGCGCAGTAGCGCATTGTTAACCCCTGAGCTACCAATGTCTTCAACAGCAATTGATAACTACCTGTGTCTGCCCACCAAGACAAGGAAGGCTGTCAATCACTGAGTAGGACTGCCCACTGGACTCCTAACCATAGAAAGAGCAGGTTCTACAGGTTCTACTGGGAGTTGTAGTTTTGCAACAGCTGGAGGCTCACTGGTTGGGAAACACTGACCTAAAATAGCATAAGAAAATTAAGGAAATTGCTACAAGGAGAGCAGAGGGAAAAGTCACACCCAGGCCGCTGCCTCATAGTAAGGCACTGGTTCACAATGAGGCCTCATATACATGACCGTATTTTGTATTTTGTAATTTTTTGCAGATTGCACACAGACTCAAAAAAACTGAGCGCTCATGGATGTGTCCGTTCCACAAAAAGATAGAACATGTCCTATTCTTGGACTACGGAGCCCTTGAGGTTAATGGGTCTGCAAAAAAAACAGATGCAACACGGACATCACATGGAGGTCATGCGTGTGTTACAGGTCCGTGTTTTGTGGTCTACAAAAAGGATACTGTCATATGCATGAGACCTAAATGGCACATGGTAGGTGAAGGGTCCTGTTACAGATTTTGCAGTACAAATACTTCTCTCAAAGGTACTTTACTATATTAGGGACCATGAGCTAAAAAGAAGAGATAGCAGCAGCGGTTGACAAAACTAAAATTGCATTGAAATTATTAATAACTACTGATAGTTTGATTTACATCTGCATTTAGTAATATAAACATCTGAATTTTTTTAGGCTGCTTTGTCAGTGTCTGGAGGGTAACTCGCTACAAACCACTGATTCATCCTAAAGAGGACCTGTCCCCTCTCCTGATGTGTCTGTCTTAGTAACTACTTGCATTCCCCATAAAAATACTACTCTTACGACTCTATATTGTACCATTCCCCTGTTATTTCTACTAGAAGTTTATGGATGGTCAGCAGCTTGCAGTAAAGGTACAGATAGGTGTTACCAGTTGGGGGTGTGTCCCTGCACAGTCTGACACTGGCAGCACTGATTGGGCGTAGTCAGACACACCATCTATTGGTAACGCCCATGAGTGCCTTTACTGCAGACTGCTGGCAATTTATTATTTTATTTATATATTTAAACTTCTAGCAGGAATAATACAGGAATGGCACAGCACAGAGTCATAAGAATAGATGCCTCAGTCAGAACTGTTATTACATGGGGAATGCAAGTAGTTACTATGAAAGACATGTTAGGAAAGGAGACAGGTCCTCATCAAAGGGGTTGACTCATCTCAGATGTCGGTGGCATATAGCTAAGATGTTCCACCAGTCAGATAGGTGGAGACCCTCCCAAAGTAAAGTAGAGCGCGATGCGCAAGCAAGGCCATCCTCTGTTCACCACTATGGGATTCCTGAAATTAGGCGAGCCAAGCTCTGGACTCTGCTATTTCCAGCAGTCCTATAGTGGTAAATGCAGAAGTGGCTATGGATGTGCGTTCCGCTCTACATTCACCTCTATGAGACTTCTGAAAACAGCTGAGCGTGCTCACTCACCTATTTCCCGAATTCCCATAGAAGTAAATGGAGAGCATGTCAGAGTATGCTAACTATCACTTTGGGGACTGCTTTCAGAAGAGACCCACAGCAATCAGACATTGGTGGCATATCCTAGCGATATGTCACCTACATCTGAGATGAGTTAACCCTTTAAAGGCTATGTACATCTTTGGGGGCATTTTTTTTATTAGTACATTATACTTATTATTAGGCAAAAAACATTTTTTAAATTGGTCTTCAATAAAAAATATGGAGTCCTTTTCTCTGTACAGAGCTCAGATGCTATACTAGTAGAATCTGAATTTTCTCTGTGCTCTTTCAGACAGGGAGCTGACCGGCCCCTGATCTCTGCTGTCTGACATTATAAACACTCATCAAAGCGCAATCCGTATCTTATAAGAATGTGACTTAAATGAGTGTTTATGACCTCTTAGGCCCCTTGCAGACGAGCATCACAGATTAGGTCCGGATGTGTTCAGTTAAAAATGTGCAATTTTGCAAGCAGGTTTATTCAGTTTTGTCTGCGATTGCGTTCAGTTGTTCAGTTTTTTTTTTTTACCCGGGTGCAATGCGCATTGAGCGTTTTTCACGTGTGTGATAAAAACTGAAGGTTTACAAACAACATCTCTTAGCAACCATCAGTGAAAAACACATCGCATCCGCACTTGCTTGCAGATGCGATTTTCACGCAGCCCCATTCACTTCTATGGGGCCAGCTTTGCGTGAAAAACGCAGAATATAGAACATGCTGCGATTTTTTTGCAACACAGAAGTGATGTGTCAAAAACAACGCTCATGTACGCAGACTCATTGAAATGGGTCGTATCACACATTGCACCCATGCGAAAAAAATCGCTCGCCTGCAAGGCGCCTTAGTGATTTAGAGAAAAGGGTTACTGGATGACCAGCACAAAGTGAAAGTAGGATGCACACAGCTAGAAAAACAGTTAACCTTTTGTGACAGATTGGCTCAATATTTTTAATAAAGACCAATTGAAAAAATGATTTGTATCCTCTAATGGATAAAAATGCAATCATGAAAAAAAAAATTGCCCCCCCAAGGTATACATAGCCTTTAAGTTTAGCCTGCTCTCCTTTGGACCATCCAGTCAAAAAAGGATAAGAAAATAAAATCTTGTAAAAAGAAAAAAAAAAAAAAGGAGGGAATCAGGGAAATGGAGAGTTTGTCCACAATTAGAAAAACGTGACTGCTTTTTTCCACAAACGGCATCACTCCAGTCCACAGGTCAGTTGTGGCATTGCAGCTTTGCGCAATTTACTTCAATGGAACTGAGTAGCAAAATCAGACATCACCCATGCATAGGCATGTGATGTGTGTTGAAGAAAGCAGCCATGTTTTGGTATTCTTGGACAACCCTCCACAGGAAGTTGAGACTTTTCTGTAGTCACATTGTATGGGTAAGTACCTTCATTGCCTGTTTGGTGGGCCGCCAT
The DNA here is from genome assembly GCA_033119425.1 of Bufotes viridis. Classification (NCBI taxonomy): domain Eukaryota; kingdom Metazoa; phylum Chordata; class Amphibia; order Anura; family Bufonidae; genus Bufotes; species Bufotes viridis. The sequence goes on along the minus strand of CM065596.1, from coordinate 18,746,628 downwards.
CTGTTTTGCTTCTTTGTAGGAAAGGATTTTACTGCATTCTTCATTAGAAGAATATGTAACGAGTCGCATGTTCTTCTCATGGTTGCTTTCTTGGAAGGAATCATCTCCCGTATCGGGGCTTGGTGGTGGTTTGTGTTTCGGAGACAGTTTTCCTTTCGCTTTAGATCTGTCTTCTCTGCTTCCGCTGGCAATGTTCTTTTCTGTAACAGATAACTGTGGGTGGTCAAATCAAAAATTGTAAGTATGGAAGAATAAAACATGGTTCTTTAACTACACAGACAACCAAATGTGGACCTTCAGTGGCTTCTTAAAGGAAAACTAAACCTAGAAACAAGTGTTAATAGCAATGGAGATTGGCTGAGGGGTTGGGGCTTAGTAATGGGAGTGGGCTTTAGAAATCTATGTATCCTACTACAGATATGCCCCTTTGTGCTTTATTAATATATAAAAATGTCCCATTGTGTCCCTTGCTATGAAAAATGTGCATTATGTCCGCACCATATAACATGCCCCTTGTGGCCCTTATAAAATAATAAACTTTGTACCCACTTTAGCCCGATCCCCTGACGTGGGTGGTGGTTCATGTTCCTTCCTGCACATTTAGCCTCTAGGCACAGGCAACCTACACTTGGTACACTATCACTATACTAGTACATGGTCTGGTGATCCATTTCCCTCCTGTTCTGAATATCATTAGTGATGAGCAACATAGGCAATATTCGTTTTCGCGATATTTCACAAATTTTTGGCCTAATATTCGCCATAAATTCATAAATTCTAGAATTTGTGATTTCCAGTCTTTATTTTCTTGATTTCGAAAATCGACAATGTAATATGCACGTATTGCGCGTGCAATACAGGAGTGGCCCACTTTTGCACAATTTTTCAAGCTGCTAGACACTAATCCCTATCACAGCACAGTAATCTCTATCACACTACCTAACACCCTGCACTGGAACCTATCAGCTACACTATATCACTATCTAACCTACACTGACTATCTCCCACTAACTATCTGCATTATATATATGAGCTAACTAACTAACTAACTAACTAACTATCTGTATTATATATATGAGCTAACTAACTAACTAACTAACTAACTAACTAACTATCTAATGTAATGTGATACAGCAAAGCACAGAGCACAGCGATGACACTGCTGTCTCTCTCAGAACTGAAAAAAAAAACTGCAGAAAATGGCTGCTGGGGAGGTTCTTATATAGTAAAGAGTTCGGCAACTTTCCTATTGGTTGCTAGGGATGTTGTTAAGCTCAAAAGATATTGCAGCCTTCTCATTGGCACACAAGCAAGAAGCAGGAAGGGATCATGGGTTCAGAGGAAAATAAAATGTCGAATATTCGCAAAAACGAATATATAGCATTTTTTTTTTGTGTTTCCCCTATACTCTACAGGTATTTATATCACCTTTGAAATTAGGGTTACATTTCTATTGAGAACTTATACCTCCCCGCCAAGGGGTTATACTTTTCAAACAACCCTTAACCCCTGCTAATTTTAATTTGTTGGGGTACTTTCTTTGATTTTGAACCTTTGCATTTCGGTTCAAATATACATAATTAGGACCCTAGCACCACTAAATTGTGCCCAGAATGATCCCCTGATAATTGTTTTCAGAATAACATGAAACATGCATGTAGGGAATAGGGAGCACCTCTAGTGCAGGGTTGTGATAGGATCTAGTCCTTAGGTCAAGGTTCCAGACGGGGTCGCCCTTTTAAGGACGAGTGCCCTGTGGTGAGGCTGCTACTATCTAATTAGTTAATAGGGCCAGATAGCTACCACAGGGTTACTATAGGGCGTGATAGGCTCCGTTCTGTCCCTTTCTAGGGTATCTCTCAAACCAATTGTTGGGAGGAATGAAATTTGATTTTACTGGCTGTATCCGGTACCAGTGTCTACCCTGAACTACATCAAGACGTCAGTACGGTAGGACAGTGGATTATTAGTTCCGCCGTGCACACCCTGTATCCAAACAAACTACTGGTTTAGGTGTACTTTTTTGTTATATTTCTTTATTTTGGGGCATAACTGTTTTAATTGAATATTATTAAAAGTTATATTTTAACGAATCCATTAGACGTAGTTTTCAGTTTCAATTTGAGGTGGATTCCCTTGTCTATTAATATCAGAAAATAAGGAGTAGTGTAGCCTTCTCATTGGCCCACAAGCAAGAAGCAGAGAGGGTACTGATAAAAAAAAAATCTAGAATATTCGCGATTACGAAGATATAGCACTATATTCTAGATCTTCGTGAACTCCCGAAGTGCCGATTTTTGCGATAAAAATTTGAGATTAGAATATTCGCGATCAACACTAAATATCATGTATTGATTGAATTTTCAACCATTGTGGCTCATGTCTATGGTGGACCAATGGTGAGGAGTGTTGGATGATGGAAGTTACGATGATGGTAAAGAACAATAAATGAAGCTCAATAATTCTCAGCATAGTAACCGTTTTGCTTTTCTTTTTAAAGACCTCTCAGCCGCTAACCAGTGAGATCAAACAGTAACCTAGCCTCAGATTTGGCAGGCATGCTGTGCTGCTTGACTAAACTGTAGATCTGGCCAAACATCATGTTCCTAGTAGTTGGCATCTGCTTTTATTTTGCTCTTGATCACGACTTCCTGTCTGTTGCCTACAAATGTTAGTTTGGGCAGCACTCCCTCAGTTTCTTGTCTCACCTTTTGCTGCCAGTACTCAGGTGGTGAGCCTTCAATCCACCACTGAGTATAGAAAAATTGGGAAAGAATGGATCAGAACATCAATTTTGTCTGCCATGACCCCTGCCTGTCAAGCACACGCAACCAAACTCCACCTATTTCAACCTGTGCACAATCTGGCTGCAATTCCTTCCTGCTGACTTTATACTCCAGCATGGTGACACTGACTGATGATGAGCAAAGTTATGAAAAATTTGATTCGGCCGAATTTCACAAAGAAATTAGATTTGTGATGAATTACTTTGCCACAAAGCACATTCCTTTATACGTAGCAGGTGCAATTGTAGTGTACGGGAGTTGTGATGCCCGACACTACAGAAGTGTCACTTGAGTGCGTACGTTCCCCTCATTTGTGGGGAGATTGGTGAATGTCATTTTCAGTAAATGCTATGTAATGTAATGCCTATTTATATATCCTATCACCCTGTTACTGCTATTGTGTGCCATTGTGCAGGTCTGCTAGGGGTGTCATCTCAGCTTTAGCCACTAGAGGGAGCTAGGGAGCCCTAGTTAATATAGGCCCAGTCAGGGGAGGAGTTAGGGAGTTCAGGCCTTGAGCCTGTTGAAGGCAGTCCAGCCCAGGCCATGAGCCTGTGAAGGTGTTCAGTGTTCAGGCCCTGAGCCTGTTGAAGTCAGCCCAGGCCCTATAGCCTGAGAGGGTCCAGCCTTGGAAGAGTCATTCCCTGGGAGGAGCAGTCCAGACCCTAGGACTAGTGGAGAAGTGTTGCCTCCTTAGTCAAGCTGCAAACAGGATAAGGATCCCTGCAGAAACATTACTGGTCACCAGCCTGCATGAGCTGAGGGAAGGCAGAGCAAAGAATTCCAGAAAGCAAGAGGTACTACAATTACCAGAGGAGGTACTAATTTCATATACCCAAGGATATAAGCCAGAGATAGGGCATTGGGGCCCTTAAGAAGAAGATATTCCTAGTCAGGATCAGTCAGGAATAGTGTGCAAGCCGCCTGTACTTCAAGTCCTGCTTTTAACCCTCTGTGATCTCCTTGCTAAATGTAAGCCTGCCACTAAATGTACTGTAACTTAAAGCTTGCTAAAACCAATCGTCTTCTGAGGAACTTTCAAGAGAGTGTATGCTGTTTATTACTGTTCAGTAAAGTGAAGTTCTGGTTTACTATCCAAGCCTGCACCTCAATCATTCCTTCTATCAAATCGGTGTGCCACCGTTACCAGCACTGGCGTCACGGACATCAGGGACACCCAGCCACAGGCACGTTAATCTACCAACACCAAGGGCACCTCACACTACACCTGGCTGTGTCCCTCGAGAACCCAGAGAGTGCCTCAGAGGATCCACGTGCCAGCCTCTCCATCACTGGCATTCCCCAGGTCAGTCCCTCATACTCCCCTGACTTGGGGAGGTTACACAGTGACGGGGAACGGCGATTGCAATGTCCCCACCATTAAACCCCTCAGATTCTGCGTTCATCATTGATCTCGTTATTTGAAAGGGGTTGTCCAAGTTCAGCTCTGAACCCGGAAACAACTAAACTGCACTCATTCACCATAAATGAGAGGAGCATCAGAGCTTTTCATGCTTCTATGCTCCCCCTTCTATGTCCCCGCAGGGCAAGTGAATTTTCTTGAGATCCACTAATGGGCTGTATTTAGCGCTGCCTAGCTTACCCATGGAGAACCCAGTATGTCACCAGATCTCAAGAAAATTCCCTTGCCCTGCGTGATTAAGTGCAGGACAAGGGGGAGCATCTGAGCGTCAAAGACTCTGGAGCTCCACTCATTCATGACAAATGAGTACAGATCGGGTTGTGTCTTTCAGGCTTTTCATTTGCTCACAGAGAGCCCGTTGCGGCCATCTTGATTGAAGAGAACGGGTGAAATCTCACATGATGATTTGATGTCATCACGTCATCATACTGGCCAGGCGCCCTGATGTGGTGGCATCACATGTCACCCTGTGCGAGACTTTGCGCTGTATCTTCAATCAAGATGGCTGCGACGGCCTCTCTGCGAGCAAATTGATGAGGTGAGTATGTTTTGGATTTGTTACCATGATGCGTGAGGAAATTCGGCTTTGCGGCAAATCATATTTTTCCTGAAATTCGGATCAGAGTCAATTTGTTTGGCTTCGATTTGCTCAACACTAATGGTAACTTCTCAGACAATTCACGGGGTAACAACTAGAGATGAGGAAATTTTACAAAATTTAGTTCAGTTCTAGCCCAAAAGAAAGTGCTCTGATTGCCTGGAAAAGTCTCTCCTTCTTTCTCTCTCCCCGCGTCCTCTCCCCTTCTTGATTCTCCTGAATCAAATGACACAAAATTCAGGTTCATTAGAATTTGAATTTTCTGAAAAATTTAGGTCAAATTTCCAAATTTCAGAATTGATTCGCTCAACCCAGTGGAGCACAACGATTCAGAAATTTGGAAACTGGATGCATTACAATAACAACCTAAATGCAGTGCGTCGCAGGGATGGCACATGATCGGCTCAGCGTTGAGGTACCATGCAAGCACGGGGAGAACGTATAAACTCCATGCAGATGCTGTCCTTAGTCGGATTTGAACCTTTTCGCTGCAAGGCACCAATGCTAACCACTGAGCCACCATACCGCTCCAATGCATGCTGCATATTTGCAAGTTTTAGCATTTCCTATGGGCACTCTAGGATGTACCATCCCAAACCTACTACAATCTAAAGACTGCAAAGGCACTGCCCCATGGTCATTTGCCATAATCATAATCGTACAGACTAGTAGGAAGAACAACATAAGATGTTACTTAGTGCCGTACCGTCTGTATGTAATATCTTTATAAAGCTGCTTTGCAACTAGTTCAGAAGTTTAACCTGAGTCTCATGGCCCCCAATGCAAAATATATAGCATAATATGACCCCCCTATTCATAATCTAGTCTCACCCAGCAGAGGGGAGTTGGTGGAACCACTACCTCTACTGCCTACTACACTCCTATCGCTACGCCCTGGAACTAATTAATATATAGTTCTGTCCAACATCCCTTCACACTTCAGTGTTTGCGAACAATAAGCGCATTTCTCATGAATATTTTCCTCTTTCTTTCTCCATATTGGACAATCGCCTCTAACATTACGAGTGTATGACTGATAATAAATTATATAAAGCTGGAATAATGCCATGTGTTCAAGGGCGCCCAAGATTAGTGCTATCTTATGTAGGATAAGCAGCCTCCAATTACGGAAACCTTAAAGTAAATAAGAAGGATTAAAGACCGCACGCAGGCGATGTCCATCTCCGTCCCGAAAATTGCATATTTCAGTTTTCTGACATACAAGGGCAAAGGTCATGTTAGACACGGAACATAAATGTTTTTTCTTACGCTGCAAAGTGATATAGCCGCGCGACCTCGGATAAAGCACTATGCAAAATAAGCTTCCTTCTTCCATCGATATGTGCAAATTATAGCTTTCCCAAGAATTTAAATTGACTCAAATACTTGAAAATCAATGGTCTGCTGTTATCCCCGTAATGAAAAAAATGCATTTCTTAATGTACACAAGATGAAGACATTAAAAATGTACATAATTTAGAAGTTACCGCTCTGTCTCCGTCCAGTTTTATTCCGAAGATAATTATATGTGCATATAAATATATACATTTCTAATCATTGCGTTAACATTTAGGAACAGTTAATGGAAGCGTCTACCCAACACTGTTGCGTTACGACACGAGGACATGACCATGCCGATTGGCGCATGATATGAGGGGGGGGTTTACATAAAGGGAATTGTCAGCTAATGTAGGAATCAAAACAGTACAATGCATTTGAAGACAAAAACGTATAAAAGGGGTTCGGCCAGATTAGGAATTTATTCACAGCAAAGGGGATAAGCATTTGATCGTTGGGAGTCCAAGTGTTGGGATCACCACTAATCACAAGAATGGTGGGCCTGTGCCCCCATAGAAACGCAACAGGAGCTCAAGCATATGCACTGACCCTCCGTTTATCTCAATGGGACCGATGGAGATAGCTGTTTGCTGTGTTTGACTATCTCTGGCAGGCCCATTGGGAATAAATGGAGTGGCAGCCTGACGCTTGTTTCATACTGGATCCCCAATCTCGTGATTCATAAGGGTCCCACTAATCTGATACTTATGCTAGTCTATCCTGTGGACAGCCGATAGGTTTATAACATGGAACAACCTCTTTAAAGGAATTTTCCACTGTGATGGTGTATTGCTATGAAGTTAAAGTTCCCACTTCTTTGGACCACATTGATCATATAAACAAAGGTTCCAATGTTGCTTTGACTTTTTCTATGCACAGTTGTAGTACACCAGAGTGGAACTACCAGTCCTACACCCTGTAACTGTTGCTTATGGCTAACACAAATACCATCTGTGTATTTATTCCAGGTCCCTCCTTTTACATTGTGCATTCCTAATACTGCTACATTCATGTAATGTGTCTGGTTCACCAGCAGGTGGCAGTGTATCTGGCAGAGCAGTCTTTACATAGAATGGAACTTACCATTCTATTTTCTCCCTTTTGGGCAGAAGTGGGCTAGTCCTGCTTCCTACCAAGGGTGGGATCACAGGAAGCTACAGTTGAGTTTAGATTCGATCGTGGAGCTGAGAAGACATGAAAGATGGAGCAGTGAGGGGAATGGCCCCCTTCCTGCAGCAAGAGTCTCCCAAGGGAAGCAGCTCATAGAGCACCATGACTCCTTACAGATTAAGAGACAGTGTCACGAGGGGGTCAACAGCCACAGGCACTCCACTCCAAGGGTACCAGAACAAATAACAAATCCAGTAATCAGTCCAGTAATCAGACTGAAACCTGAGTTTAGCATAGCAGAAGAATAAAGCAGAATATTCAAGTTTGCCTGCCAGTTTATCCCAAAACCTGCTAGAACCAAGAGAAAGACCAAATATTGTCTGGATGCAAGTTCATTCAAGTAAGGCTTCGTTCACATCACCGCTCCACCTTTCCATTCTCCGGAGAACGGAAAGGACAGATTCGGCACATAACTGAGCCGAACGGAGCCTAAGGACCCAGACTATAATGGGGTCCGTTAGGTGTCCGCTCAGAAGAAGATTTTTGAAGCGGAGACAAAAGTCCTGCATGCACTACTTTTGTCTCCGCTACAAAATCATCTTCTGAGCGGACCCCTTAACGGACCCCATTGTAGGCTCAGTTATGTACCAAACCCGTCTTTTCCGTTCTCCTGCTCCTAAATGAAGCAGAAGAACGGAAAGGCTGAACGGTGATGTGAACGAAGGCTAAAGTGGTGGAACTTTCGCCAAGTCTGGACTCAACTTATTCTCCACCTCCTACAACTCTCCCCTTTATTGCTTCAGAGCCTAACCCTGGGGATCGACGGTATCCAGGTAGGAGCACCATGGCACACACAGAAACTATTAAGGCTGAACCACACCACTCTGCATACCTATAAACCTAGGACACGATTGGCCCTGGGAGGTGGCACATTGCATAGTGCCACTCCTAATCAGACATGAAGAATGGTTGGCAGAAACTCATAAATTGCGGAGTCCCTGGAGTTATTAAATGTTTTTGTAACTTAAATGGATACTTGCATTTAAAACATATCCACAGGATATACCATCAATGCCTGATGGGTGAAGGTCCCAAGAGCAGTGAATTTGTCACTGGGAACCATATTCTCTTTCCACATGTACAACAAGTGAATGGTGGATTATTTTAACCCATTTACTTCCCATCTATGATGATTTTTGTCTGCACTGCAAAAAATAACCATCTGCTATTATTCTCAAGGATGGAGCGTTGAAACAGTCACAGATTAGCCGCATTGTCGGAGGCTAATTCTGCTGTGGAGGATATCCAGGTGCCAGCCTTGGATTTATGAAGTGGATCTTCTTTGCCATAGGAGAATCCAAGACAGGCAAACATACCCAATCCATGTGCCATTCGTAGTACTCAAGTCGAGGATTTCGGGTGGGCCACTTCTGCACACCTATAGCTACACCCTGTGTGTGACCTAGGGTAGGTAAGGTGCTGGCTATGGGTTGGTTTATAGGATGCTCTGCTTTTATAATGATCAAGTAAATCGATTGACTATTGCTTCAAACTGGAGTATAACATTACGTTTCTGGGTCCCGGAGCAAAATCTGTAAAAGGGCCATCACCTACAGTCATGTGAAAAAATTAGGACACCCTTTGAAAGCATGTGGTTTTTTGTAACATTTTTAATAAATGGTTATTTCATCTCCGTTTCAACAATACAGAGAGATTAAAGTAATCCAACTAAACAAAGAAAACTGAAGAAAAGTCTTTTCAAGATCTTCTGTAAATGTCATTCTACAAAAATGCCTATTCTAACTGAGGAAAAAGATAGGACACCCTCACATGTATTCCCTCTTAAATTGGCTCAGATCTCACACAGGTATATCACACCAGGTGCACATAATTAGTAGATCGTTACTCTGCATGTTGAATGAGGCTTGCCCTATTTAAACCTCAGACATTTAGTTTGGTGTGCTCCTGACTGTTGAAGTGAGAGTGAGCACCATGGTGAGAGCAAAAGAGCTGTCAGAGGACTTCAGAAAAAGATTGTAGCAGCCTATGAGTCTGGGAAGGGATTTAAAAGATCTCAAAAGATTTTGAAATCAGCCATTCCACTGTCCGGAAGATAGTCTACAAGTGGAGGGCTTTCAAAACAACTGCCAACATGCCCAGGACTGGTCGCCCAGCAAGTTCACCCCAAGAGCAGACCGCAAGATGCTAAAAGAGGTCTCCAAAACCCTAAAGTGTCATCTCGAGAACTACAGCAGGCTCTGGCTACTGTTGATGTAGAAGTACATGCCTCTACAATCAGAAAGAGACTGTACAAGTTTAACTTGCATGGGAGGTGTGCAAGGAGGAAACCTTTGCTTTCCAAGAGAAACATCGAGGCCAGACTGACATTTGCCAGAGATAAAGTTGACAAAGACCAGGACTTCTGGAATAATGTTCTTTGGACAGATGAGTCCAAAATTGAATTATTTGGACACAACAGCAGAGGACATGTTTGGCGTAAACCAAACACAGCATTCCAAGAAAAGAACCTCATACCAACTGTGAAGCATGGAGGTGGAAGTGTCATGGTTTGGGGCTGCTTTGCTGCAGCAGGACCTGGTCAGCTCACCATCATAGAATCCACGATGAATTCTACTGTGTATCAGAAGGTGCTTGAAGAACATGTGAGACCATCAGTTAGAAAATTAAAGCTGAAGCGGAACTGGACCATGCAACATGACAATGACCCAAAACATACTAGTAAATCAACCAAAGATTGGCTGAAAAAGAAGAAATGGAGAGTCCTGGAATGGCCAAGTCAAAGTCCAGATTTGAATCCCATTGAGATGCTGTGGGGTGACTTGAAAGGGCTGTACGTGCAAGAAACCCCTCAAACATCTCACAGCTGAAAAGTTCTGCATTGAGGAGTGGGGTAAAATTTCCTCAGACCGATGTCGAAGACTGGTAGATGGCTACAAGAACCGTCTCACTGCAGTTATTTCAGCCAAAGGAGGTAACACTCGCTATTAGGGGCAAGGGTGTCCTATCTTTTTCCTCAGTTAGAATAGGCATTTTTGTAGAATGACATTTACAGAAGATCTTGAAAAGACTTTTCTTCAGTTTTCTTTGTTTAGTCGGATTACTTTAATCTCTCTGTATTGTTGAAACGGAGATGAAATAACCATTTATTAAAAATGTTACAAAAAACCACATGCTTTCAAAGGGTGTCCTAATTTTTTCACATGACTGTACTATGTGCCATTAATAATGCTACTGTAGTATCTTCTGTGGCATCATGGCCCATGTCCGCTCAGAGCACCCTAAAGCTACATCCCTGTAAGCCGATATTATGTTAAAAGACCACCAAAGATCAGAAGATCTCAACAGTATTTTTAGCAACATCTTGGAGATTGACTTTCACCACTCAGGAGTCATCAAAGAAACCCCCATTACTGTCTTCCTGCAATATGCTGAGATATTGTGTAAAATATCTATATACATTTTCTAAATCAAATTCTCCTTTCAGTGAGATTCTCTGCTGTGTCTTTCCAGGTGATATTCATAAAATTTTCAAATGTTAGAGCTGCTGAGACAAAGGCAACGCCTGGTGATGGCTCTGCCGGTGTCGCCTCGTCTTCTTAGGCCCATATATTAAGTAGATGGGCAGCATGGGTTGACAGATAGAAAATCTTTGATGATTATGGAGATTGCAGAGCTATTTACTTGCAGAGTTAATTAACAATCAATCCAAATTATCACACGGAGCCAGACTGCGTGTCATTTCAGCTCCCTCTCCCGAAGAACTTGTGCAGAATGGAAAGTGTGGAAGACAAAGGCGCAACTGTAACGCTGAGATGGAAAAAAAACTAAGTTTACTCAGAACCTTCTAATCTAAAACTGAATATCATCCATAAATGAATGCAATATGCAGAGCTGATTATCTCATGGTAATTCCAGCAGTTTTTTTATTAGGACTAAAGATGAATTTACTGACCTCTTAAAGGGGTTGTCTTGTCAGTAAAAATGTTTTTGTACCTTGTTAAAAAGACTGAATGCTTTGATTTTTTTTTTAAGTAGTAACATTGGTTGTAAGGCTGAAAGAAGACATCCGACCATCCAGTTCAGCCTGTTATCCTGGAAGTTGATCCAGAAGAAGGCAAAAAAAAAAAGAACCCATGAAATGGAAGCCAATTTTCCTCATTTTAGGAAAAAAAATTAATTCCCAACTCCAATCAGGCAATCAGAATAACTCCCTGGATCAACGACCTCTCCAGAAATCTAGTAACCATACCCTGTAATATTATTACATCTCAGACCGCTCTTGAACTCTTTTAGTGAACTCACCATCACCACCTCCTCAGGCAGAGAGTTCCATAGTCTCACTGCTCTTACCGTAAAGAATCCTCTTCTATGTTTGTGTAGAAACCTTCTTTCCTCCAGATGCAGAGGATGTCCCCTCGTCACAGTCCTGGGGATAAATAGATGATGGGAGAGACCCCTGGTATATTTATACATGGTTATTAGATCTTCCCTCAGTAGTCATTTTTCTAAACTTATCAGGAGGTAATTTAATAAACGATTGCCCGTTCAACTGCTGTGATGTCGAATATTACGAATGAGGTGGTGCATCCTTAAAACCCACTATTTGTTAACATGTATTATCCAGGGCAACTCTGGAGGTTTTACTGAGATCTCAATGGTCAGTCTTATATCGTGAACCATAGCAATTACAATTTTGGGGTGCATTACATGAAAAATTGTTTTCCACTGTTGCCGACATTTCTGAATTTCTGAGACAATCTGGGTAAATTTTGGTCGTCCTGGGCCGAAAATGTATGGGGCTTACGTAAACACCGTCCAGAAGTGGCCTGTACTGGGCATGTCTAGGGCCTAATGCCCCAAATTCACCAATGCAATGGTAAGTAGGATTCAGCAGCTCTATATTTTTGGCTCCTCATGGGTGTTGGTGTTCCATATTGAGAACGATAGACCTACATAAAAAATCTCATCAACCAAAAGCCCAACTTATTCCCGGCCTTTTATATTCTTTCCACTTATCTGTGCAGTTACAGTATTTCAAGATCAGTTTGTGGGTTTGTCTGCAATCTCCTCTGAATTTAAAGCTGGACGTGATTGTCTAGAGAGGTGGAGAGCTTCAGCTCGTCCCATATAATGAGTGGTTAACATTCTTGATTTTATTTCAGGCCGCACTCCATGGATTAATAATGGCCCGAGTGCTTGGAAACACAAATGATGCCAAATAGGCTTTTAACGAAGCATTATGTACAAATTGAAAACATTTAGTGTCAGTGTTATATATGAAGCTGAAAAATAACAGCGTAATTACAAGGGAGGCTAAATGTGTCCTTACAGCAGCTACAAACAGTATCAATGGTCGGCGGGAGAGCGCTACCGACATGTCACCAATTAAGAATATTTTAATCTCTCTGCCTCATACAGAAGTGATGACAGCGATTTAACCCATTGCTGCATGGCACAAGCTCAGGCATGTACATCGTCCAGTGGCGTTTTGTAGGTTTTGAAATATGAGCCCGCTTTCTGTTTAATCCCGTATCCGAAACTGGTCATTTAGTATAAAAGGTTGATTATTTTTGCATTGGAATAGCCCGCCTGTCACCTTTCTGGATTTTGGGTACATTGCCTTTGAATTTAACACCAGCATAGACATTTGTATTTTGCACCATGGAAAGAGATCTCTTGGACTTAAAGGGTTTTTCCCATGAGCATGGGCGCAGCTATAGGGGGTGCAGAGGTAGGAGTCGCTACCGGGCCCAGGAGCCTAAGGGGGCCCAAAGACCCTTGTGCTGCATAAGAAGACACACAAAGCACTGAAGGAAGGGGGGCCCAAGCTGAATTCTTGCACCAGGGCCCGTGAGCCGTTAGCTACGTCCCTGCCCATGAGTAATGTAAAAAATGAAAATCAGACATCATATAGAACATGACAACCTTTTTCTAAAAAAAAGCTAGAACCAACTCTGTACCTCACATGGATCCAGAGATTTCCCTATTCATTGATCCAATAGCTCTGCTAACTTTGTATCAAACTGGTTGCTCAAGAGTCGTGTAATGTCTGCTGCAGCTCAGGGGCCATGTCCTTTATGCTGCGGCTCTCTCCCTATCACAGTTCAGGGGGCATGTGCTTTCTGCTTCAGCTTTCTTCCTATCACAGCTCTGGAGGCAGCTGATGGATGAAACTGAGCATGTGCGTCCATTTCATCTTGGTGGACAGAGATATAAAAATAACAAACTGCAGGTGGCGCTATTCTAGTAGATTATATTGGATAATTCAGTGGCTAAACTAGTTTTTTTATTACATGCAAATACAAACATATTTAGATCCAGGTACTGGTTTGAAAACTGCTAAATATTTTTCATGGGACAACCCCTTTAAGGGGGTTTTACTACCAAATGCATGTATCTCCTAGTCAGAGGATATGTTTAAGTCTCACTGCATGGACCACCACCAATCGCTACAACAGATCTTCTGTTCTCTCTTCACCCTAACCCACACGCTATGAGATTTATGAGCACTGTGCTTTGATGCTCAATTTATTCTAAAGACCCCTATTCCAGAAATCAGTAGTGGCTCCACCAATTGATCACCTATTCTGTAAATAGGTAATAAATATGTTTGCTGAGAAATCGCTTTTAGGAGAATTGACTGGCAGCCCCAGTCTCATCATAAAGAGGACCTGTCACCTTTCCTTTGGTAACTACTTGCATTCTCCATGTAATAACAATTCTGCAGCATATTTTCATACAACTCTATAATATCTACTAGATGTTTACAAATGAATTGCCAAGTGGGCTTATCAGTTGGGAGTGTGTCTCTTCACAGACTGACACTAGCAGCACAAATTTCATATTATTGCAAGAAGTACTTCATTTCTCTCAGCTCTTCACTCTCAAATAACCCAAAACAAATATTTGACACTTTTCATTCCCTTCTAAGCCCTAAAGTTCAAGAACTCGTTACTGACCTCTTTGCTGCTGACATGGCCACTTACTTAAGAGACAAGATTGGTAACATCCGACAGGAAATAATATCCCATTCCCCAACCAATTTCAATCCTTCCCACACTTCCGCATGCTCTCTGTCTCCACTTTTGACCCTATAACAGATGAAGAAGTCTCCAGGCTTCTCTCTTCGCCTTGACCCACGACCTGCAGCAGTGATCCTATTCCCTCACACCTCCTCCAGTCCCTCTCCCCAGCTGTCAATACTCACCTTACTACAATATTCAACCTGTCTCTCTCTACTGGTATCTTTCCATCCTCTTTTAAACATTCTGTTAAAACCCCACAACTAAAAAAAAAATCACTTGACCCGACCTATGCTACTAACTACCGACCCGTTTCTAACCTCCCCTTCATCTGTAAACTCCTTGAACATCTTGTCTACTCTCTCTTAATAAGTTGTCTTTCTGAAAACTCTCTTCTTGGCCACTTACAATCTGTCTTTAGCCCTCTTCACTCTACAGAAACTGCCCTTACTAAAGTGTCTAACAATCTCCTGACAGCAAAGAGGAATGGCGACTATTCTCTACATATTCTACTGGATCTCGATACAGAATTTGACATAGTAGACCACAAACTCACCATGCTCCACTCAAATGGCCTTAAGGTCATTGCTCTTTCCTGGTTCTCTTCCAATCTTTCTGTACAAGTAGAATGGGGGGCACCCTACAATGGAACGGGAGTGCAATGGCGGTTTGAAACAACTATATACACAAATACTGTACGCATGGCCCAAAGAAACCACCCAAAAAAAATGCACATACGCTTAATGCAATACAAGAATTTTATTAGGCTATAAAAGACACACAAATATGATTAAAAATTGTATTCAATAGTTCAAGTGCTGGTACTCAAGGAGACCAAACACCTAACCAGCTCCCACCAAAAACCACAAATATGGGAAAAATGTAAGCAGTCCAAGATAGCAGCCTCAAATGACATGCAACCGTCATATACTAACAATTCCTCAATAAATGCATAATGCACAATAATATGGCATCAAAGATCTTATACCTGAGCCAAATAACCATGCAGGAACTGCCAGGGTGGGCCTGGGAAAGGAAAATAGCGCCCCACGCGTATCGCCGACAAAGTCTGGCTTCCCCAGGGGTGAGTGTCCCATGTGCCCTGATATCCTGTATGTATACTGTGTTAATTATTATTGTTGATAGTAAACTGGAGTCACCTGTATCAAATGAAAGAATGCGCCTATAGCAAGTCAAAGGAAAATATAGGGTGATGATGTAATAAGGGATCACGTGTAGTGCGTGCCCCCAATAGCGGTGGAACGCTAATGTGTTCCACAAGCAGGGAGGTAGGCGCGCGTAGCCGTGGCAAGAGATTCCACGATATTTGTGAAGTAAGGCCAGCCGTTTCACGATCTAAAAGAGCGCATTGTGCTCTACTCTGCAGGCAATGGTGATGTTAAAAGGCAAACATATTGGACATTGAGAAAATAAATAACATGATTAGACATAGATAGGCAATCCTATCTCTCTCTGGCCGCTCTTTTAGTGTATCATTGACTGGCTCTACTTTTTCTCCTCTTCCTCTTAATGGGGTTCCTCAGGGTTCAGTCCTAGGTCCCCCATGAGACAATCAGTAGATTTGGCTTTCAGTACCCTCTTTATGCTGGCAACATCACTGACTTACTCCAAAACACCAGTGATTGTCTGGCAGATTTTTTTTACATAATGTCCTCTCTGTATCTAAAACTGAACCTCTCAAAAACTGAACTTCTTGTATTTCCCTCTTCTACTAAGCTAAACTTGATATTTTTTAATTTTGGTCTGCGGTACTATCATAATTCCTGTGCAGCACGCCCACTATCTTGGGGTCAAGTTTGACTCGGATCTTTCCTTTGTTCCCCATATCCAATCACTTGCACGCTCTTGCCGTCTGCACCTCAAAAACCTCTCCAGAATCCGCCCTTTTCTTACAGTGGAAACAGCCAAAACCCTTTTTGTTGCCTTGATTCATTACATAGTTAATACGGTTGAAAAAAGACATACAGTAAGTCCATCTGTTCACCCGCTATACTGGTGCTACTAGCCTGTGCCAGTCACTTTACTGGTTGCCCACAGGGCCGGTGCTATAATAAGGCAGAGACCAAGTGGCTGCCTTAGGGCGCATAGAAGGGGGGGGGGGGGCTCCAAAATGAACTTTTTTTTTTTTAAATCACTTTCGTGATTTTATCATGGGGGGGGGGGGGGCGCCGCCAAAATGTAGCTTCGCTTGTGCTGGCAAAAATCCTTGCACCAGCCCTGGTTGCCCATTCACCACAGAATACAGTTCAAACTTCTCACCCTCACCCACAAAGCTCTCCACAGTGTTACCATCTACCACCCTACTCATGCTCTCTTTTTTGCTACTGATCTAGGAATAACATCCTCCATACCTCTTACTCCCGTCTTCAAGACTTTTCTCAATCTGCACCTACTCTCTAAAATAAGAGCAGGGCCGTCACTACTAGTGTTTCAGTTTCAGGTGGCCCCCAACTCTACGCAAGGTCCAGTGACGTAACTAGAAATGACTGGGCCCAACAGGACATTCTTGAACAGGCCCCCCCCCCCCCTTCGCAACCCCCCTTCTTGTGCAATTCCTTTGGCTAGTCAAGATCGCTCTCTCAGACCAGACCTGGCACAATCCAATTTCAGTCCAATTTCTACAGTGTTATTGTATATAATGTCATTATATAATACTGTTAAGGGACCCTAATAATAAAATCTTTTGGTCTTATTCCTGGGTGGGCCCCTTCTAAGTTTGGGCCCCAAAACAGAAGCTTTCCCTGCTTCCCCTATAGCTACACCCCTGGCAGGGTCCCCTGGTGTTACGATGTGTTGATGCTTTCCGGAAGGGATGGTAAGGCGTGGTGGACCCCAATGGGCTATAAGTCCAGAGAGTCAGGGTCTGCAGTATACAAGATAAAACAGGACGGCTTCAGTGATACTCAATGGCAATGCCATTTTACAGACAAAAACAGGTTTCCAGACATAACAACAGACCTAAACCAAACATTAAAAAGGTCAATCTGTGTGGTTTTAGTGGTAAACAAGTCTGTTGTTTTCCCTCCAAAATGTGCTCTTCTTTAAAGCTTATAGTAGTTGTAGAAAATTGCTAGCTTCTTCAAAGTCCCAAAAGTCTCTCATTATTAATTAACCCTTTCCACAGAGCCTCACAAATACAATGCACACGAACAGGATATATATCACAACATATAAAATGCAGTTATACAGTATTAAACAGTGTAAGTTAACCCTTTCAACTGAAGTTTATAACTTTTCATAGGGGCAAATGTCCACAAATGTCCAGACTTCACAGTACCCCTGCACCAGGGTACTACACATCTTATCAAAGCACTATCCAGGAAAGGCCCGGCACTCAGCCAATCACTGGCTGAGGTGCATCATCTCTAGGGCCTTGGTGCCATTTTTTGCATGTCAAAGATCGGATCGGAGAGGGTGAGTATTTCAATATTGCAATACTGGCCCAATCCCAAGAGGTGTTAATCTGGTTGCTCTCTAGCAGTTAAGTCCAGATCCCTTTATAGGAGTTAAAGGGTGAATACCAGGGGAGCATCGAAATAACACTCTTAGGGCTCATTTAGATGACCATATACGTTTGCGGTCCACAAATTGCGGATCCGCAAAACACGGATACTGGCCATGTGTGTTCTGCATTTCGCAGATCGGAATGTCCTTCTCCTGTGTAGAAATGCCTATTTTTGTCCACAGTTACAGACAAGAATAGGACTTGTTCTATCTTTTTTGCGTGCACACAGAATGCACAGATTGAAATGAATGAGTCCGTCTCCATTACGCAAAATTGCGGAATGAATGCAGACAAAAAAAGGTTTGAAACATTGTTACCCTTTTGCTCATCAGTGTATGTCACATGCTCGTGATGCTATCAGTGACCCCTCTCTCTCGACTACCAGGAACACATGAACCCACCATCTCCCCTTAATTTATACATTGTAATAACTGTTCTGATTATATTTCCTTTTTGGTTCTGCATTTGTTTGCTGATTGCATGAATCTGTCTTATGTGCAGCCGGCAAATTAAAATTAAACTTGCAAAATAAGGTTTGTGACTATTTGATTCCAGAATCAAAGGAATTATCACCTCCTCTCTTCTGTCAGCTCTATTAAAGCACCGTGGGGATCATTTCAGTCCCACTTTTCCTAAATATGAAAATCTTTTATCAGCTCTGTGAATAAAATGACATAGCTGTTTGCACCCTTTGTGTATCCTGTTTTCCAGCCCGCATTATTTGACATCTTGAAAGCGAGCTCCACCTGATCCCCACCTCATCATCACCGCTGTGCACACTGAGTGTTTTGTCTTCCTCGTGTGAACCCCTGACAAGAATCTTTCTGTACGGTGAGATTAGCAACCTTTTATCCTGTACATGCAAGAGCAAATAACATTCTTGTTAAAATATCAGGAAGCTACCAAAGCAAAGTGTCACATGAAAAGCTGCGGCGTTTGGTAAATGTGTCACCTAGGAGAAGAAAAAATGAATGTGCAACATAGAAAGAAATGATTGTTACATTTGTAATAATTTTATGTTTTCTGAGCATGTACTCAATAAACACGGTGAATAGATGATAGAGATAGATAGATAGATAGATAGATAGATAGATAGAAAGATAGATAGTAGACAGATTAAGAGATAGATTGATCGATAGACAGATAATAGATAGATAAAATAATAATTAGATAGATAGAGAGAGAAATAGATGGGAGACAGAGTAAGAGATAGATAGATAGATAGATAGATAGATATAATAGATAAACAGATAATTAGATAGATAGAGAGAGAAATAGACAGATGGGAGACAGAGTGATAGATAGATAGATAGATAGATAGATAATAGATGCAAAGATGCAGACAAACTTGGATAGATAGATAAATAGATATAGATAAGCAGGCAGACAGACAGATTCATAGACTGCCTAATGGAAGCACCATGCCCAATGTGGCCAAATCTTTTTGTCCGTGGGCAATGTAAAGGAATACTAAACCTAGATATGAGTGATAGAAATAAACAGGAGATAATTTTGCCCTCTCTGTTTTTGGGGTCTGCAGGATTTTTGTTAGCATTTTCCTGAAGCAAACTATCCTGTAGAAATCCACACACAGGGCAGAGGGAGGAGGCTCCTGCCGCAGACAGTTGTCTTACTGCCAGACACAGGATAGTGATAAAGAGGAGAACCGTGGGCCTAGATTCTGCTACTTTTTGGATGATATATTTCACTAATTGGATGATTTGCTTCCTCAGTACCAACAGCATAAACTATCATAAACCTCAGTGCGTACCCATCATCATCTGAGTCTAATTATGCGGTTCACCAACATTGACGAAAAATAAGACTCGCCAAATAGTCCCGCAAATAATCTCCAGATAAAATGTTTGCATTTTTTTTCACCTAGGCTGTCAGCTCTTCCACCTGATTATTTTATTCTTCAAGACTCTTATTTTTTTCATTTAAAAAGTTCTAATTCTTCATCTAATTATTAACACAATGCAATAAGCACAGCTCTAAATGCTTCCTGAAATTATGAGTGCAAGGTCATTAATTTCTCCAGCCAGTGTAAACCTAAAGCCAAGCAAGAAGTTGGAGTTTTTATGACTGATAATGACCTTCCATTACTGTAGGAGATGAGTTTAATAGTTCTGGTGATCTCTGGGGTAGTGATTCAACTGATACAATGCAACTATAAAATGTTTTATAGGCGTGATAGATGCATGGAACCGTGTA
The DNA here is from genome assembly GCA_033119425.1 of Bufotes viridis. Lineage (NCBI taxonomy): Eukaryota > Metazoa > Chordata > Amphibia > Anura > Bufonidae > Bufotes > Bufotes viridis. The sequence continues at coordinate 18,726,590 of CM065596.1, read as the reverse complement.
CTAGTAAGTGCCTAATGGCAGCACATTTCTATTCAACTACAGCGGTGACAAAAAAAAGAAAAAAAAAGGAAAAGACATATTACCCTAATACTGATAGGGCTGTTTGTAATAATCTTTAATGGGTCTGAACAGGAATATTGCATGCAAGCTCAGCATTAGACTCAGTTTGGCTAACGATTTTATAAAAAAATTTTTTTGCCTTTTAGAGACATTGAAGTAATCCAAAATATACACTTTATGTGCAAATTGTCAGAAAATATCAATGCATTCATCAGAAATATATGCGCGATTTAATAATGCTGGTGGTGGTGAGGGGTTTCATGGGTATCATGGTTATTCATAAGCGGGCACATATACAAATAGGTGCACATTGACATATCGTCCGTGTCCACATTAAAAAGTGAATAACTAATGTACTATACAGTGCATGTAGATTATGCTGCCATACTGTCCTCATAACTAAGGCTACATACTGTATACATAAATAGTGCTGCCACATCAAACGATCATATAATGTCGCTAAACACTTTACTTATAGCACAGCCATCCTCACTACTAGTGCCATCATAGCTTCATAAACAATAGTGTAGCAATGTAGTATATGGTGGTCTAGGTCAGTAAAGGGGTCTACATCACAGGTGGTGTAAAGCAGTTTTTCACAATGTTTCTAAGCCTAAATGTCCTCTACTGAAATAAAATACATCAAAGAGCCCCAAAAGCTATGAGCCAGGTGTGATCACAGGCACAGAATTGGCATGCTGTAAGGATGTGTTGAAGACAGAGTATGCACTCCCACAAGTTGGAGAACACTCACATAGACCAAGTACTCCCTACTGAAATGACAGAAAACTACCCCAAGGCCATAATCATACAGTACACTGTGCTGCCTTCTAAAAGCATGAGGAAAGTGTGTTTACCCCCCTAAAAACAAGAAACGTGTATGTGCCCTTTACACTACACATGTGCCCTTTACACTATACATGTGCCCTTTATACTATACATACAACCCAACGAGAACCAAGGATCTACACTATTCAACACCAGAGTGTTATGAAACTACCATTACATATTACACAACTTTTTTTTTTACCAGTTTTTAGGACATTAATGGAAATCATACTATATCTCATACTGTCATTGGGTCATCCCTTCTAAGAGGTGTATGTCTAACTGTCCACGCAAAGCTGATGCCTACAGTATTTCATGACCACCTTGGGAGTACACCTGATAGGGCTGAGGCCAATCCAGCATACCCTTAATGTCTCACAGCCCATTACTCCGTCCTGATCTGTACAAGGTCATTGCCATTCTTAGACCCGTAAGGATGACTGCCAATAGTCTTTAATGGTCCAAGAATGGAAGCGATCCTGTATAAATTAGGAGTGTTGGGTTGTGAGCCATCAATACTTAGCTGGTTAGGACAGAACCTTATTGAATGGGTGTTAATGGTGATCACAAATGGTGGGAATGTGGTAGGTTTTGTACAACATTTCGAAGATTGTTGGGCTGTGAGCCATCACCAGTTTGCTGGTTATGACTCTGTCTTATTAAAGGAGCCTAAATGGTGGTCACGAATGGTGGGAATGTGGTATGTTATACACAACAATGGACATTTTGAAGGGTGTTGGGCTTTGAGTTGTTACCACCTTGCTGGTTATGACTCTATCTTTTGAATGAGCCTAAATGGTGGTTATGAATGGTGAAAATATTGTAGGTTAGACACAACAGTGGGCATTGTCAAGAATGTTGGTCTTTGAATAATTACCACCTTGCTGGTTAGGACTCAACCTTATTGAATATGCCAGAATGGCAGACACTAATTGAGTGAATGTGGTAGGTTAGACGCAACTATGGGCATTTCAAAGAGAATATAGAGAATTGGGGTATATTTACCTCTGACCCATAAATGCCCTTAACATTAGTGGGTTAATGCTAAATGTATCATAGGATATATTCTATTCTACAGCTTATTTATCCCCTTGTAATACAATTTGCTCCGGTCTTGTACAGCAGCGTAGGTGTTAAATTTTTAGTGCTAATTCCATGTTCTTTTCAAAATGATCAACTCAAGCTGACACACTTAGTTTTGTCTGGGAATCACTCTGCCTTCATGACACAAAAGACGAAGATGGCAGGGAATGAATGTCAAATAAAATCTTTAGATTGCATCTTTTTTACATGATGATAACATTTGCCAGCCACATGGGGTTCATTAATTTTGACTAAATGCAAGAGGTTTTTTGCAATGAATTTCAAAAAGTAGAGCACTTCATTTGAAAATGTCAGTCTATGGGCTTCTGATAATAGATCTTATAACTATACATTCGTCAAATATGGTGTTTTTTTTTAACTTGAGGTGCAATGTTGAGATGCTTAAGGAATTTTAAATGGTGACATTCAATACAGTTTAATCTGAGATTTTTAGGAGGGGGAACATATTTTATTAAGAAAATACACCTCACTTTCAGATAATCAACCTTTCAGTTACTTTTTTATATTTGAGAAACTTAAAGTTATTTCACCAAAATGCAGGTAAAAAATTGTAAAAATAAAACAAAATAAATTTATTTTCAAGGCTAGATAAGTATGTGATACTAGGACACAATATGATGATAATAAAGCTTAATCTTACTAAATATGTTATGCTGAAAATGTTTTACTTTTTAACTGTGCATGAGAACATCTTGAGGCTATGAACACATTCTGGGCAAATCTTTATGATTGCATTTTAATCATTTTGGGCTAATAATCGTTTTTTTCAGTTGGTCTTTATTAAAATTTTGCAGCAGTTTTTGTGATACATATGGTTAAAAATCAGTCTATACTAAGTTCCCGCAAGCTGACAGTTACTTGAAGCCTTTTCTCTGATCTCCTGACCTCATAATAGCTAACCTCTTATCAAACTGAATATGGCTGAAATTAGTGTTTGTCAGAATATGGCTGAAATTAGTGCTTTTCAGTTGGTCTTTATAAAAAATTTGCAGTAGTTTTTGTGATACATGTGGTTAAAAATCAGTCTATACAGGACGATTAGTCTGCAAATAGACTGATTTTTAACCACATGTATAGCAAAAACTGCTTAAAATTTTTAACTCATTCCAATTGAAATAAATGCTTCTTTAGCTCAAAATGAGTAAAATCCAATCATAAAAAATTGCACAGAAGGTGTCCATAGCCTTTGTTATTTTACTTTTATGTCTTTGTTACGGATTATGTTGTTTCATAAAGGGCATGTACGCTAAAAGTATAGCTCCAATGTTATAACATTTTTTCAAAAAGTTAAATTACTTTGCAACTAGACTCGATTTGAAAAACAAAACCTCCTTTTGTGTATACAACTTCTATGCACACCTTTGTGTCTCCATGACAACAGACTACAAACCCTGTGTGTAGTCTGATCCTGCAATGTTACCCTCTTCTGTCTAAACAATCAAACAAACAAATAATAGACAAGGTACAGTAGCAGAAAAAAAGATTGACAACAGGATGCAGAGATCTGTATTACTGCTGCATACACAACTAGACCATTTTCATGGGTGCTGCACTGGGACAATTATTTCAGAAGGAAAATATTTGTCAACACATGTAGGCAATATGATAGGTAAAAAAAAATAGATTTACCTTTTTAAAGTGACCCCAATTTTCTATTATTAATGAGCTCATATTTAGTCTCTGTAGTCGCGTAGAGGTCAATATGCTATACAGTTAGTAACCAAAAATGAGTGGGTCAAATAATTATCAATATACTAACCCCATCAATTAATCACCAAATCAGGCAATTCATATCAAATCACAATAAATCTTTATTTTACAACACAATTAAAACATACATAATAAGGTGGTGGTAGAAACTACATAAAGAGCCAATAATGGCCCATAACCGGACCGACCAAGCACAATTGGTGCCAGATGAAAGGATCAGCTTAGCAAAAATTTATTCATAACCAACAAATAATATCATTATCACTAGTAATAATAAATAAAGTGCAAGTGCATCAATAATGAATCATTATATGATTAAAAGATAGTCAATCTAAGCCGCAATATCAAGCAGAAGTTCACTCACATAAAGTGCATATATGACGCCGTCGCTCCTTGGTCCTGACGCGTGTTTCGCTCAGTATGGCTCCTTCTTCTTAAGTTTTAATTGTGTTGTAAAATAAAGATTTATTGTGATTTGATATGAATTGCCTGATTTGGTGCTTAACATGCTATACAGTAGCCTAGAGAGGCTCTTACCAATGCTTTGCACATATATATTTACACTTAACCCCTTAATACGCAAACTATTTTAGATCTCCATGACCAACAATGTTGCCGATTCTTTGCAAGTACTGTTCAAACTCCAATACATTTTTACTTTATTAATATGACTTTTTGTTTTTAAAACCATACTTTTTTTCCAAATTAAATTACATTGACTGTAAGAGTCGTTAATAAAAATCACACTTTTCCCATCATTGGCCAACAGATAATTTGACATTGACATCTTTCACTTAGAATTTTAATTTAAATTTTTTTAAATTATTATTCTATTTATATTGTTAAAAAAAAATATTCAGCCATGTTCACAAATAATCATCACTCATATAGGTCCCTTTGGGGCTCACAGTTCAGATTCAAAATGAATCGGTATGGTTTGCTTTTGATTGTGTAGGAAATCCATGGTTTTTATTTTTCTAATTTACTCTTTTTAATTGTTTATGTTTTGCCTTTGCCTAATGTTTTATGATGAAGGGGGGGGGGAAGGGTCAAATGGCATGCCCATAGGATTTTTTTTTTATATATTACAATTTTGAATTATGTATATACTGCTATATTGTGCTTAGTGTTTTTTTTTTGTTGTGTGAGAGAAGAAAAGCAATGATATTTTTATTTTGCAATTTTTCTGCTTTCTCTTTATGATTTTTGTATTATTATTATTTTTTGTACTTCGACTGTCAGTGCTACACTGGGACTTGTTAGTGCCTTTGACTTCATTGTACACAAAGTACGCATATGAGCTCTATGCATAAGAGCTTCCACTTTTGGGTGGGGTATCTGCTGGCTCTGACAACTAGGAACCTGACCCACATCTGTTTGATACTTCTTGGTAGTCAGGGTTAAGGGACCACATGGGTTGGTTATCTGAGTATACTCTATTACTACTTAGGGTATAGCACAGTACCTGTGGCTCGAGAATGAATTTCCTGTTATTAACAAATCTGCGAGTTTGGGCCCCAGCTTTTAAAGCTTTATTGACACTAACAGCAGTGAGTGATAGCTTGTAGAGCATCAATTAGTCTGGATGTTCCTTTGTCTGTGTCTCACGCAGGCTCCCAGGACCGGGCTGTCAGACAGCCACCTCCTCTCTTTGGGATCAAACTGTCAATGCAACTAGGCTTTCTTTTCATTTCGAGCTAAGACACCCCCAGAGAGTGAAAGCTTTCAAAAAAGCTTCACACTAAATTACATGATACTAGCTTTAGCTGAGCAAGCTGACAGACCTTTAAAGAACAATTACAAAGGTTTGTTGTGAATGACTTGTTAACGGTAATGAATAATTTCTGAAAGCTTCAGAAGTAAAGACTAACCTACATTTGACCTTAGAAAAGTAAATCCAATATACCTGAAGGTACGTGGAACACAATATATTCAGGGGGTAAAAATGCTTAAGTTTTGATGCAAAGTCTTTTTTTCAAAGAAAAGTGTCATTTTAGTAATGAATCGTAGGCTCAGGCAGCCTATAATTCCCTTCCTCTGAAGGGAGGCAAGTGCCACTCTTTAACCCTTTAAAGGCTATAGATACTTTAGTAGCAGGTAATAACCGTTGATGCGTGGGATCCAGCTCCAGAAGGCAACAATAGAAGAGACCAAAGTTTTGTATCAAGTTCTGCATCCTCTGCAACAGGGATGCCCAACCTGCGGCCCTCCAGCTGTTGCAAAACTACAGCTCCCAGCATGCTCAGACAGCCTACAGCAGGGCATGGTGGGAGCTGTAGCTTTACAACAGCTGCAGGGACGCAGGTTGGGCATCCCTGCTCTACAAGTATCTTCATGGTAATGTACTGTACATTGATAACCATCCAACACATTCGCTGGTGGTTCTTCTTACAGAGACGTGACTTCAGGTGCTCGGGCTCCAATGCAAAATTTGTCCCCAAAGATCACACAATGATTTTTGGTGTCATGAGTAAGGGCTTGAATTGTTTCTTGTAGCCCGAAACACGTAGACAAGACTTTTGTAACCGTAACTGGATGTGATTTTACTGCAAGCAAAATAAATATTCCTTTACCGAAGTGGAGCTGGATTCCTTGAACCTCTTTGCACTATATTACCCGGGCCTGACACGGGTCCTCCGTGCTCACAGGTGAAGGTGGGGCAGGTGAGAGCTGCTGAACTTTCCTTTTCACTATCTTCATGGTAATGTACTGTACATTGATAACCGTCCAACACATTCGCTGGTGGTTCTTCTTACAGAAACGTGAATTCAGGTGCTCGGGCTCCAATGCAAAATTTGTCCCCAAAGATCACACAATGTTTTTTTGTGCCCCTTCATGCTCAAGGGTCGGGTAATTACAACCTCACAGTGGCGCATGTTGTGTAACAGATTTCAGATGGCTTCTTCCTCTTATGCCGACTCTTGATTGGTTTACTGTTAGACCATTATTTTGCATCAAAAACTGACTCATGCCAATAATGAATATGGTACAAATTACATCACCACTCATTCCTTCTTTTGAAATCAACAGCACAATAATAAAAACCTAAAACCTAAAAACTTTGCGCTAGAATTTTGGTGCAAAGTATGACAGAATAAAGGCACAAAATCCTTAGTAGATGTGCCCAATTATGCTTTACTTTTTCTAATGGTACAGGGTCCTTGGTCTGCCCTGTAGTATCAATTGAAGTAAAGATGAGCAAAACTTGGAAAATTTACTTTGTTGGATTTTCTATGAGAAAACCAGATATAGTACAAAACAAATAAAAAAAATAATAAATAAGGTTAAAAATGTTAAGGCAGGAATCCATATTTTGGTCTCCATTGTCTTAAAAGGTTTAATTTGACTGTAGCCCGTTGGATTACAGGGAGTCTGTCAGCAGCTTTGACCATGCTAAACTGCTGACAGTATTAGGTAGGGGCATGGTAGACCAGTACAGAAATACTTTTTGTGGATCTTTTCTCATCAGGAGTAGTGTGAGTATGAAGTTTAAGGCTAGTTTCACATCAGTGTTTTTCCTTTCTGGTAGTAAGATCTGTCATAGGATTTTAATACCAAAGGAAAACCCTTCATTCTGTTCGGTTGCATTCCCATGCCGAACAGATAAACGCTGCAAGCAGCCTTTTTGCGTCATGGGACGAGGAGCAAAACAGATCTGGCCCATTGACTTACTTTGTGTTTCATGCTGGATCCGTCTTGCTTTGCGTCCGGCATGGGAACCCAACCTAACAGAATGGAATGTATTCTGGTGCATTTCATTCAGTTCAGTTTTGTGTGGGGACAAAACTGATACGTTTTCCTCCAGATCCATTTTCTCATACACAAAAGAAACTGATCTGTCCCCCATTGACTTACAATGGTTTTAATGCTGGATCAGTCATTGCTATTTTAGAGATAATGGATGCAGACGGTTGTATTATCCTAATGGAAGCAGTTTTTGCTGATTCAAGACGGATCCAGCAAAAACGCTAATGTGAAAGTAGCCTTATTCTGCCTTTTTCTGCAGGTGCCCAGGAGACAGAGCTTCACTGGGAAGTGCTCTCCACACTTAGCTGCTTCCGCTCTGAGTGACAACTGTAGTGGTCTCCTGGTGGTTGGATGTTACAGCTGTCACTCAGAGCAGAGGGAAGGGGCTGTGAAGCAGCTCAGTGTGGGGAGACCTTCACAGTGAAGGTCTGTTTCCTGGGAGCGGAACCTGACAGAAAAAAACTTTATATTCACACTACACCTGATGAGAACAGCTCCATAAAAGGTATGTTTGTCCTGTTCTCCCAGACTCTACCTATTGATAATTGGTTATACGGGATAATAGGTATAATGATAAGTGCTCGCTGTATGGTCCCAAGTGCTCCCTGTCATTTATGTTCATTCCATTTTTTTTCCAGCTCACAGCCTACAACATGGTCTGTTGGAGGTGCGGCCTGTGGCCTCAAGTGTCCCCCATTGCATTGTTGGTCCTACAATGCAGGTGAGTGAGATTGGGTGTGAGCTGGATATCAGCACCTTTCAGACCCTGTTCACACACCATAGGTAGTCTATTGGTAGGACCCCATGCCATGCTGAGAAACCTTAACGTGGTGCATGAAGGGGCTCCGATATTTTCCTGAATGGGAGATATTGGCGAATGGCTCAGGTTTTAACATCAGCTTGAGGGATTAGCCAGTTTTGTCAGGTGCTTATCCTTGTGGTGCACTTTTTTTAGGTGATTTATGTGTTTTATATATTTTCATCCGCACATTGTTTCATTTTGTGTAGGATTTTTGTGTGGTGCATGTGGTTCGCACCGGCATCCTACATTGTATGCAGTTTTTGCTGGGGATGGCTGCTCGCTGCAAGCCCATTTAGGCCACGTTTATTTCTGTGATTTTTGGATGTTACTTTAACATAAACCACCGATTTAAGCTTTGTTCTAGACCAACTACCCCCTTCACGGCTTTGGTGCTTTATAATGGCAGTGGTCATTTTCGGCACACTGGCCTACAAAGATTAGTAATGGTTTGAAGGACATGACAAAAAGCTGAAGATTATGATCCGGCCTTGAAATTCTTTAAATCTCAACCTGCTCGAGCATTTGTGGGAGGTGCTGGAAAAACAAGTCTGAAACCTTCATCAGTCTTGTAGGATCCTTGTCTCCATGGGTAAGAGGTGTCCTTATGGAATGAGGCGTACCTACCCAATATAAGGCAGTGGTTTTAGTGTTATGGCTGTTCTGTGTTTGAATATGCCAAGGATTTGGAGCTCTGTATAAAAAAAACAGATCTCCAAACACTTGAGAAATAAATCAGAACAGTTTTTGGTAAGCTAAATTCAATATAAACCCATTAAACAATTCCTGATGAAATGAAATCATTAAATCATTCCAGAAATTAAAATTAAAATCCCCTTTAATTCTCTAAAAAAATATCCCTAAAAGCTTACACTATAACTTGGAAAAAAAAAGAACATAAGATTGACTGATGAAAAAAATGAAAATGACAAAAATAATATAATATCAAGTTGCAAGTCTCTTTAGGGCAAATGCAATTAACTTTGAATAATATGATCAAACTGAAGGCTGAAAATGCATTTTTTTCTAACAATCGCAGCCTGAATTATTACGGCCTCTTTGAATGGCGCTTGTGTTAGGTAGCGTACATTAAAATATTGTTTTTTAAATGGCTGGCAGTCTGAAGTAGGGAACGCAATTAAAAATATGCATACACAATTGTCGTCTGTATTTTAGCTATGATATTAGTTTTAATATCCGTAGCTACATGATCTAATCAAGAATACAGCCGGTCAAGTTGGGGGAGCGTTTGTCGCAGTCGATATCCTCGCACTTTTGGGATTTAAAATTACGAAGAAGGATGCGGGTTACAGGTTGAAGAGGAGAAGTTATTATTGAAACACAATCTCAATCTCTATCCTTTAATGGGTAATTCAAATTGTTCATTTAGAAAACGACTTGGCTATTTATTAATTCTCCAATAGGCTTTAAATCTGTGCTCTTTAATAATCCTATTTTAACAAATTATTTCATTTCCAGAATACTTAAAAAAAAAAAAGGCAATTTTTATATATTTTTTTTAAATAAAGATGCTTCTGGCAATGACGTTCTTGAAAAAGAATGAGTTTATTTCTGAATTCCTATTGAGGGTTTTTAATATTCTGAAAAGCGTGCAAGGAGCCGACTTAATTTTTAATTGCGACCTTCACTAAAGAGGCAACAGTTTTATGAGTGTAATTGAGATAATGTGAGAAGAAGCGAAAAACACATAACCATTTATTTTTTATTTTTTTATAGATTACAGGGAGTGCAATTAAAAAACACATTAAAAGACACAGATATGAAGAAAGTTTGTAGAAAATTAGGTGGCCTTAGTTGCTCGGGAATAAAATTGGGGATGTTTTGTAATTTAAAATATTGATTTTTTTGTCGGGTTTATGGTTATTTATTTTTGTCACAAAACCATTTTTTAGATTTTGAAACAATTACGTATTTTTTTAATATAAATTCCATTTGATATCATCAGTCCTGCCATCGGAAGTGCCTCGGCCCTATACAGACAATTGACCAGAGCCCTTTGGGCTCTTTTTCCATCTTGGTGGACACATGGGCACATGATAAGATAATCCTTCTCCACCATCCCCCTTCTGATACAAAATGGCCAATGGATCTTTGGGGCTAATACCACCTGTATTTGAGGGATCACTGAGGACTAAAGATGGCCATACACATTGGACTAGGCTGATGATTTGGGGGGGGGTTTAGCCAACCAGACATCATGTCCAATGCTTTGTTCTCATGGTAGCAGCTAATTCCCCTTTCCTCGTAGAGAATACATGAATGTTTGGCCAATGTGCATAAATATTCATGGAAAGGCCAAAAGCTGCTCTAGGTGTATGACCACATTAAAGGGGTTGTGCAAAAATGTAAAAAAATATTTTTTTGGGACTATTACTACCATCAGTGCCGCTGCCTGTATACAGCCATTGGGAAACTCATACATCAGAACTGTTCCTGTTGCTGCTATCTGTAAGGAGACTGTTTCTTGTTATCACAAAACTAGGCCTGGTTACTGCGTCCACCATCCACTGGCCTCTGCATCTTCCCTTCTTTCTCACTCCCTGCCAACTATCCACCATCAACGGCACCCAACTACTACCAAACAGTAGTCGCAGAAGGTCAGGGAGTGCCCTGAGGGAAAAAAGGGCACACCGTCCATTCACCGGAGAGCTCCAAGCTCAGGACTGACACCGTGAACAGTGAGTACTATTGCCACCATCATGCCACTACCACTTTTTTCTGGGTTGCTTCATACTGCCCACCCCACAATGAATACAAATATGCATGTAGCCTATGGATACTTGTTAAATACCCTTATGTCAATGACAATGTATAATGTACCTTGAGATTTGATTTATGTAATAAGACAAAGCAGCACCATTGTCCGATGTGAAGTATTATTGGCGTGCCATGTGTGCCTGTAGCTATGTTCTTAAAGAGTGTATAGAAAACCTTTTTATGAACACTTGGATCTGTTCATAACAGAACTACTAACTGCTTTGGAGACCAATGTTGTCATCTGCTAGCCTCCAGAAGCATTGGTGTCACCAGATATTGGGGGAGGTTTATCAAGCCCAAGTCCATGGACATTGTTGTGGCTAGGCCCCAGGACTAGACCCATCAAACAGAGAGTATAATAATGCGCACTAAAGATCCAGCAGATAATTCTCATAATCAGATCTTGTTGCTGATATGTCCTGAGTGTTCAATGATGACAACAAACTTTACAATGCAATTAAAATTGGATGTCACATATTCTATATAGATGAAGGGTGGGCCCTCAGGATCAATGCCTCTGATGGGCCAAGTAATCCCAATGTGATGCTGCTGGGCCCTATCAGCCATTTCATTTCAAAATATGGGTCTAAAAATCTCTTTTTCTCAGGTCTTCTGTTGAGCAAACTGAACCTGACATTCAGACCCAAGCTCTTGAGTAGAGATCAGTGAAGTTTTAAAAAATTGATTCTGGAGCTTTGCCGAATTTTGTCAAAAAATTCTATTGCTTACGAATTTCTTTGTCATGAGTCACTTTCCATTGTATAGAGTAGGCACAATGACGGGGAACGGTGATAACCTCTGCCCCTGCTATTTAACCCCTCAAATTCTGCATTAAGCTCTGACACAGCATCCGTCACTCACATTCAGCTGCTCGGGAGTTTATCAGGGGTTAAAAAAATGTAATACTAACCTTATCCACTTCATCTCAGAGAGGCCATCTGCTCCTGTCTTGATTGAAGAAAACCTGCCTAAGGACATGCGGAGAGTGCGATGACATCACCACGCATGCCCGTGATCATCACGCTCTCCGCAGGTCCTTTGGCAGGTTTTCTTCAATCATGACAAGAGCAGAAGGCCTCTCTGTGATCAAGTGGATGTGGGGGGGGGGAGGGGTATACTGTAATTTTTTTTAACTTTCAGCTGCCTTCGGATCGAAGTACACTTTGGATACTTCTCAACATTACTCTTGAGTAAAAAGATAAAGAAGACCTATCACTATATTACAAAATATGAACAGTTTGAACGTAATTGGCTAATAGCACAGCTTTTCTGTGCATGGCATTGTTTATTATATCTGCCTGCGCCCCCCTATTCTTGAGATATGCAAACCAGATTTGGTTAGCCACAGAAGTGGCAACCACTTTGCCTGTCTGCAAGGGAAAGTTTTTTCTTAACTCTGTAACTGTTCAATCATCACGGACAGCATCAGAGTGGCCTGCTGCAGCATGATCTCACTCGATATAGCAAATATCTCAAGATCACACTGAATGCTAATTTCTGGCAGGGCTTGAGGCTCCTCTGTGTAGTGGCAGCTGTAGCAAAGTCTTATCTTATTCCATTCTGAGTGAGAAGATGTACAGGCTGAAGTTAGCAGATACGGTGTGACTCAATCTATCAAGCGAGATCATGCTGCAGCAGGCCGCACTCACGCTGTCCACAAGATTGGGAAGAAACTTCCCTTTGCATATCGGACACCATAAGTTTAGGTGCAATAAACAATGCCATGCTCAAAGAAGAAAATCAATTTAACCTATATATTCTATTCACTAATTTATTGTAATGTGTTACTATTATTTTAATACATGAGTTGAGAGCAGTGGGGGGAGCAACCTTTATATTTCTTTTTTAAGCTTGATTTAATTTGAAAAATACAATTTTAAAAATCTTTTGTATGCAATTTTTGAGTACTTCAAATAATTTTCTAGAATAGATAAATTTTGCTGTTACATATTTACTTGCATGTTTTTTGTCCTTTTCAGCCCTTGGAAGTATGCCAAATGTGAAATCCTCGGTTTTTTATATATTTACATTTGAATCATTGGTAACTGTATTACAGGGATATGAAATCACCTGTGAATAGAAGTTGTATTTAAATTTTGCACAAATGCATCACAGAAGCGAAATGTAAAATATCCATTCCTTTTAGAATGTACTTGTAAAATATTTATAACCAGGAAGGAGACATGCTGAGTATACACTAATAAATTTCTCGTTGTACATAAACAATAAAAGCATTATGCAACTGTATATGAGCTTTATTTACAGGTCAGGAGAATGTTTCTATTCTGTGAGCGCAAAAGAAAACCATAAGCTACTCTAAAATATTAACATAATAATCAGATATTATCAGTGGAAACATTTTGAAAAAACAAAAATGTGCAGTGGACTGCAAAAATCATAAAAGTGCTACAGAAATGTGAGACTAGGACCATTTAAGACATCGTTTCGGGTAATGCTCCAAAGTATTTGGAGCATTTGCTTTACTGCTCCAATTCCATCATATCCTCACCAGTGATGGTATAACCTACTGGATAATAAGGGTTTGCATAAACTATTTGACCATCATGAATCTTATATACCAACTGGACCATCTGGGATTTTATCATCTACTGAATAACCAAAAATTGTATTACTCATTGGATCAACAGGAATTTTATAAACCACCAGACTACAAATGATTTTATAGCCTATAGTATTAGCAAAAATTATGTAACCCATTGGATTCCCTGGGATCTCATAAATCACCAGACCACCAGGGATTTCATAGTCTACAGAATCAGGAAACATTTTGTAACCCATTGGGTCACCTGGAATATCATAAACTACTAGACCACTAGGGATATTAAAGACTACTTGACCACCAAAAATGTTATAATCTACCAGATCAGCAAAAATGATATACCCACTGGATCACAAAGGGTTTTATAAACTGCTAGACCAGCAGGGGTTTTATAGTCCGTGCAGCCACGGACGGATTCGGCTTCAGGGCAGAGCGGGCTCAGGGGGCATGGCGTCAAATAATAGAAAATATAGGCAGATCTGCTTAATGACATATATTAGGAAATTAACTTTTTCCCTGCCTCCCACACAGTAGTAGTAAATACATGGAGAGTGGCCTTTAATTGTCAAGTATTCTCCATTTTTCATCTTTATGCTTAAATGTCTTGGGTTTATATAACATCCATGAAGAGCATGAATTTTAGGCTGAATTAGGAAATATAATCTGTGTTTTCTTAGTCTTCTGTTTTGTAACATTTCTAAGTAACTTTAGACTAGTGATGAGCGGGAGGGGCAATATTCGAATTCACGACATTTCGCCAATATTTGGTAGAATATTCATCATATATTTGCGAATTCGCTATTATTTTCTAGATTGTGAAAATCGGCAATTTAATATTCGCGTAATGCGCGCGCAATACAGGCGTGGGTCACTATAGCTACATTTTTCAAACTGCTCAAAGTTTAATGAGACTGGAGAAAATGGTTGGCACGGCAGAACATTACAATAGCTTATTATGCAGATAGAGTGCTCCGATATATTCGCAATTGCGCAAATCGGCAATAATGATGCGAATATTTTGGCGCAATACGTGTAACTGCACATTTTAACAGGTCTGACTACATATTAGTGATTGGGGCACTAAGTAATGTTGTGAACTTGTGACACTTTGTATGTACAGTATGTATGGACAGCAGACAAAGACATTGTAGCCTTCTCATTGGGCCACAAGCAAAAAGGAAGGTTATTGATAAAAAAAAAGTTGAATATTCGAAAATACGAATATATATCACTATATTCTAAATATGACTCACAAGTTGCAATATTTACGATTAAAATTCGCAATTCGAATATTCGCGCCCAACACTACTAAGTAATGTTGTGAACTTCTGACATCACGGCACTTTGTATGTACAGTATGTATGGACAGCAGACAAAGACATTGTAGCCTTCTCATTGGGCCACAAGCAAAAAGGAAGGTTACTGATCAAAAAAAAGTAGAATATTCGAACATATGAATATATATCACCATATTCTAAATATTCGCAAATTCTCGAAGTTGCAATATTTGCAATTAAAATTCGCAATTCGAATATTCGCGCCCAACACTACTTTAGACATGGCAAATAGGAAACTACTCAGACACTGAGACATTATGAAATATAGTGTGTAGAGGGGGCACTGGGCTTAATGTCTATATGTATTTTTCATACCATTATGCTTTTGATTGGTTGCTTTAATAAATACTTGTGATTTGACATATTATGATTGATAGCTAAGGGGGGGGGGGGGGGTTGGATCCCCAATGCACAACTAATAAAATTGACTATACCCGCGTAGCCCAGCAGCAGGGGCGTCGTTAAGTCAAAACATTTGGGGCTGGAGCCCCGGATGTTTTGTCCAGTGCCCCGAATGTTTATGCTGGTGGGATTTATTTAATTTTTATTAGGTTATTCCTAGCCGCCTGGGCAATCCCACAGATCATCCCCTAACCCCCCTTGTACTTGTTCCGCTACTTGCAGGCTGCGCGGGCATGAGTTCAGAACTTCAGTCACTTCGGCACGCAATTCTGTTCTACGGCGCATGATCCCGCGAGACCCGCCACGGGAGGTCACGGGTCTCTTTGGATCACGTACCGCAGAATAGAATTGCCGACCGAAGTGACTGAAGTTCTGAACTCATGCCCACGCAGCCTGCAAGTAGCGGAACAAGTACAAGGGGGGTTGATGGGTTCCAACTTCCTACACTTGTTGATGGGTTCCTTCACAGGTTACAACTGATTCTTGGGCATCCCAGCAGCACAATCTGTGATTAGTTTATGGTTGGGGGGTTTGCTTAATTTTAAATTAGGCTGACCATCGGTGACCCCGATGTCTTATGACCCTAGCAACGCCCCTGCCCAACAGAGAATTCTTTAACCAGCAAAGTGTCTGGGTCTTTGATTCTTAGGTCGACCGCATCCCCTGGCACATGGGGAGAACTTATTAACCAATCTGAATCCCACAGACAAGCGAGGTCTTGTCCCGTTGTTTGGGACTTATCCTAAACTGCAGTGACATATGCCTCAAGCAATACTCTTATCCACTAAGCAATCCAAATCCAATCCGAAGAATATTGGCATTATTCTGGTTATATTCTCTACTATCCAGTATTACAAAGGTGTGTCCTTATTGGAAAGTTTTACTGCAAATACTCACACAATTTCGGGGGAAAAAAAACACATTTGTACTTTGCAGTCACATTTTCCACTTAGAAAATGACCTTTAGTGTTGTCATCTCTTCACATATTGAAGCATGTAAAATACGTAAAGAAGAGATGCACCGAGGAAATTGGTGATGAACTTTCATCCTGCAATGATTGCATATGTTATAATGTGTCTGGTTGTTCTAGTGAGATTGGTCTGGAGTCAGGAGGGCAAAGATGTTTAAAAAATATAAATACATAAATAGGCTCTAAATGACAATCTCTGCCATTAACGGAGCATATTTAGATAGTTGGTGTCATATACTAGGGCAGTGGTCTCCAATTTGTGGCTCTATAGCTGTTCGTAAACTACAACTTCCAACATGCTCTGACAAACTTTGGCAACAGAAAAGGTTGCACAATGTATTTAATGTTGCTTGTGGCTCTAGATTCACAACCTTCAAGAGCTGGCATAATGGATGCCAACAGTGTCTCGTTCTTTGTGGTATCAAGTCACAGAAGATACCAGGAAGTACCATAATCTTATTACTTTCACTATACTCATAAGAATGCTTAAAGGGGTTGTCTATTATTTTGATATTGATGGCGTATCTATATTATCAGATAAGAGGGGTTCTGACACCCGGCACTCTCATTGATCAACTGTTGCCTCGTAGTTCTGATGTTAAAAGTCAGTGCTGGAACTGCAGCTCCATCCATTGTGCAGAGGACGGAGATGGTAACAGCACTTCTGCTCCTATTCACTTCAATGTTACCAGATCTATACACTACACAATGGATGGAGCTGTGTAGTTCTGGTACCAACGGTACAAAGTAACAGCTGATCTGCAGGGATGCAGGGTGCTGGCCCCATACCAATTTAACATTGATGGCTTACTCTCCGGATAGACCATCAATAAGAGTGCTCTGGAACTTAGGCAGAGCCGAAGGTTCACCTTACAACAAGACAATCACTCAGCCGAATTAACACAGGAGGGACAGGTCTGTGAATGTCTATGAGTGACCCAGCCAGTGCCTTGACTTGAACCCAATTGAACATCTTTAGAAAGACCTGAAAATGGCTGTCCATCAATGGTCCTCATCCAACCTGACAGAGCTTGAGAGGATCTACAAAGAAGAATGGCAGAATATCCCCCAAATCCAGGCGTGCAAACCTTGTTCCTGGAAGCAGTAATCGCTGCCAAAGGGGCATCAATTAAGTCCTGAGAAAAGGGTCTGAAGATCTATGTCAATGCAAGATTTTAGTTTTTCATTTTAAATAAATTAGCAACGATTTAGGATACCATGTTTTCCCTTTCTCACTATGGAGTATTGAGTGCACAATGATGGGGAGAAACTTGATAATTTTTCTGTTAGCACAAGGCCACAACATTGCAAAATGTGAAAAAAGTGAAAGGATCTGAAGACTTCTGGAAGCATTCTACTGCCATCACAGTGCTCCAGTCCCACAATCGCCACTGATGGAGGAGTTATGACCAGAACCTCTCATCAGCAGTGTACTTTAATTAGCAAAGCATGCATAGCGCATGTGCAGTGCCATGCACAGCTTTAGTTAATGCAGGTCACTGATTGGGACTGGCCACATTCCCATTGAGCGTTATGGGATTGGAGCACCATACTGGGATCAAGAAAGAGGAAGCACTATAAACATCAGACATCGGTGTAGTAGATAATCTAATTAGAGTCTCTTACTAGGTGACTTCATGAGCTGTCTTTAACAAATGTGCCAAAGTAATGATAAAGAGGCCAAATCCTTTAAAGATGCACCCATGATTATGTGGAGAAAAACAAATTCTCCAAATTGTTATTTTAAACATTATAGTCACAATTAAAATGCTATAGGTTAAAGCAGATCTGTGATGTCACGTATGCCACTCAATCTGAGGACAGCACAGGACAGATGGGGAGATGCTGAGCTCGAGGATATATTTTTGAGTGAAAAGCTATAAAAAGCCTGTGAATCTTATTTACCCCCACAAGGTGATTGACAGCTTTACTTGTCTGAGTTTGTATGCAGGAATTGTTGCCAGTCACTCTCTATGAGTAGAAAAAGTATGACTTGCAGGCTTTCTCTAAGTGAGTAGAGGAGTCAGGACTTACAGGCTTTCTCTGTATAGGTGGAAAAAATAGGACTCACTGGCTTTCTCTATGTGGGTGGGGGAAGCAGGACTCACAGGCTTTCTCTGTATAGGTGGAAGAACCAGGACTCACAGGCTTTCTCTTTGTGGGTGGGGGAAGCAGGACTCACAGGCTTTCTTTGTGTGGGAGGAGGAAGCAGGACTCACAGGCTTTCACTATGTGGGTGGAAGAAGCAGGACTCACAGGCTTTCACTATGTGGGTAGAAGAAGCAGGACTCACAGGCTTTCACTATGTGGGTGGAAGAAGCAGGACTCACAGGCTTTCACTATGTGGGTGGATGAAGCAGGACTTACAGGCTGTCACTATGTGGGTGGAAGAAGCAGGACTCACAGGCTTTCACTATGTGGGTGGAAGAAGCAGGACTCACAGGCTTTCACTATGTGGGTGGAAGAAGCAGGACTCACAGGCTTTCACTATGTGGGTGGAAGAAGCAGGACTCACAGGCTTTCACTATGTGGGTGGAAGAAGCAGGACTTACAGGCTGTCACTATGTGGGTAGAAGAAGCAGGACTCACTGGCTTTCACTATGTGGGCAGGGAGAAGAAGGACTCACTGGAGTTCTTTGTATCGGAGGAGGAAGCAGGACTCACATGCTTTCTTTAATAGTCCTAGCAACATTTAAACTTGAAAATACTGAACTATATATCCCTGACTGACCTAATACAGAGACCTGACGTAGTTGATTTAAATATTCCTCTAAATCCACCCTGTTATGTTACATATACACAAATACATAGAGCAACAGCTAACCACAAAGCATCAAGCTACTTAATATACCTCAGAGGTCTATGCAGGCAACGATTTGCTGAATTATACAGTATCATTAAGCAAATATGGATCAATTCTCATTACCTTGACATCCAATTCCTATTACATGAAGACACAATGTTTGGGTAATTGTACGATCACTTCTGAATACTTATATATATTTAAATAAAAATAATGCAGAATTTTTATTTTCAGTTCAACATTTTCCATTTCAGTTTAGTCTTCTTTTCTATGCTATCTTCTACTACTTGACATATCTTGGCCAATACACTTACTGCCCACCAACTAATCCCAGGTCTATTTGTACATAAAATATTGTATAGGAATCGACACAACTCAACCTACCTTCTGCCAGCCAAGCGATAGGCTCCTGCTCATTTTGGAAGATGACTATACTTTTATTGGTCTTCTTGGTTTCTGACATCTGAAGAAAGAAGAATGAGAAAAGTAGTCTCCGAAAAGTCAACAAAAAAATGTAATCCAGACCATTGAAAATGAGAAATAATAGGACTTCGCAAATTCAATTCGATTTGCTTTTCTAATGAAAATGAGAATGGACGGGACTTCACCTGCTCTCTGAGCGGACTTGCTTGTTGTGTGTTGTTGTCCAGGCTCTCTCATACTGACAGCAGTGAATTGATCAGCAATGCACTCACTACACGGTGCCAGAATTGTCTTAATGCCAGGATCATCTAAGTTACTACCGAGGGGATTTTGCAGACAACATTAGATGAGATGTTTAAAATCAACTCAGCACTTGCAAAGCCTCCTAAGCATAAAAATGCAATAAGGCATATTAACCACTTCAGAGATGCTGGGGAATACCTAGAATGATAGTAAATACACGTGCAGTACATAAAAACTTAGGGGGTCATTTATAAAATCAGATATGCCAGACTTGTGACATAAAAAAGTCGCAAGTCGTGGCAACTGCGATATTTTTATAGTAACCACGACATTTAATGATCCTCACCACTTTTCACAGTGGTCTATGTTTAAGAGCTAAAACTGAGATTGGACCTGGATTACGGCTCATTTACTATGAGCAACTTATGCAAAAGTCACAAAAACTCGCAACCTACGCCAGGCATCCCACTACTTTTACACCTAAAGTTGTAAACCACATTTTATGGGGGGCGTGGCCTGGACGCTGATGGCGCTGGCCGCTTAACTTGCTAGCTCCCTGCCAGACTTTATACAGCGGCTCACTTAGGATGCCTGAGATCGATCCTACGGTCCCATTTGGGGTCTGACGACTCATAGATATGGGCAAGTTTCGTAAGAAACAAGCACCGAAGAGACTGACGGAGTTTTTCGCCAAAGCAGCGACTCCGGAGACGGGAGCCTCGGGCTCCCCGCCGACCCAGCCACTACAGGCCGCAGTCTCTCCGGAGCAAAATAGAAGCTGCTCGCCGAATGGGAGCATACCTCAGTTTCCGCACTCTCCTTCATTGCCACCGACTGAGAGAGCCATGATGAACACTCTTTGCTCCTCCTTGAAGGAAGATATGGCGGGCTTGGTGAGAGAGCTTCCTGCTTCTCTAATCACCATATACTTTTTGAAATGATGGCACCAGATATCGGTGAGGAATCCCGCTGACAAACTTACTTATGTCTTTCTTGCATATGGCAAATTAAAACTCGGAAAGCTCTACCACCGGAAAAAAAAAACATGGACAGGCATTCTGCCTACATACTGTGAAAGAGAAGAGAGTGCGAGATGCAGCAGCGGTGCAATCGAGGTAAGTTCAAATGTACTACAGGCCTGAAGTGAGTGTTGCTCTCAGAGTGCAACCTCCCAAGGGTTGAAGCTCTACGACAAGTCCTTTAAGTCGCGATGGTCCCTCCTATGAAGCGCTGATCTCTTCCTCTTTTTTATATACTGTAAAATATATACAGTAGACTGCATCACTATCATTGTACAACCACAGCTCCCAGTGACATTCTTAAGCCCCCATAGCAGTGATAGCCACAGCCCTTCCCCTATGTCACTGACAGCCACAGTACTCCATTCCAGCCTACAGTCCCCATAACCTTCTATATCTGTTCACATGCCCCATCACAGCCAGGATCTCACCCTATTGCAGGGAGCAGCATCGTTGGCATTGAAGTTGAATTTCTTGTTCTTAATGATGCCACACTTGCTGGATGTTCTACTTATATATTCTTCAAGATGTCATAAGAGACAGAATCATATCCTTTCGAGGATCTGTACCATTTGGGAGGGAAGGATGGACAGTAGGCAGCACCCAGAATTTGCCACTTTCATGCTGAATTAGGCTCATTTTGGTTACATCTGGATTGTTTTCTGGAAAGTTGAAAACTAGCTCTTGCTTTTCTGGTAATGGATTTTACTGGAAAATTCTGACCATTAGCAAAAACAATCCTATGTTTAAGTTACAGAAAACACTCACTCACAGTAATGTAATGACAGTTGGCATTACATTGAGTATTATAAAAGCTTTTCACTTGTTTTTTAATTAAAATATTTACCGACAACCAGAAGCTCGGCCATAGTACACAATCAGCGGAAAATCTTCTTTACTTTCCTGGATATTATATTTACCATAAATCAATGTGGTATAAATTAGGTAACACATTATTAAGCTCTGTTCACATAAACACTTGCTGACAGTAATCACTTAGGGACCAATAATTCACAACAAGAAAAGTGGAACACATCACTGTAACAACTAAAATGTATGTATATTTTGTTTTTGTATTCGACTGAGCCAGAAGCACAGGTTTCTGCCCACTGTGTAGTGGCCATGGTACTGCTGAAGTATACCGGCACCAGAAACTACAGAGTGGGTGGAGCCTGGCTACCGTCCAGTATAGATTCTGGCACTGGTGGTTACCCAAAACAGCTGATTGGTGGGGTGCCAGGTGTTGATCCTCCACCAATCAGATTATCCTGACGTTAGGTCTTCAATATCTAAGTACCAGAGCAACCCCTTTAAATCAATCTTACACTATACTCAACACTCTTTAAATTAGTGTTGCTGTTTTACTTCCGTTTGATTAATAGAAATACGGTAGAATACACATTGCCTAGGTAATTGTGTCTTACAGTGCCCAGATAATACTGCACAATGACCAGATAAATAGTGTCTAACTGTGCTCACCTAATATGGAGAGACTGCCTGAGGAGGTTGCAATGAAAGGTCCAGGTCTCCAGTATTTGAAGTACTTTACACAACCTACCTGTTGTACTAAATTATAGCAAAATAGTCTTTTATGTCTTAGTTAATCATACTGTTCGTAAATCAGGTGCCTTCTGCTTTTTTGCTGAACTCCACTGCACATTTGTGTCAAGTTAGCTTTGCTGCTCCCACTGACTACAAAGTCTCTGTTTTCTGATCTACAGTATTTTAATGACTCGACTGATTTGGGAGTGATGTAAGGCTCCATTATGCACAGTCCAGAAGGCTGCCACTGTCTTCTGACGGGTCCCACACAATTTCAACTATTTCTAATTAGCTACTTCTCCTGGTTCTTCTTGGTGCTCTGCACGACCCTCTCCCCTGCCCAGGGATACATAAGACTCTTACAAATGACAAATTTCTCTCATGTAATGTCCTCTAGCTTAGGCTACACCAAAGCAATAACTGACATTCAGATAAGTAGTGCTGATTTAAAAAAGAAAAAAAAAGTTTACAG
Organism: Bufotes viridis; assembly: GCA_033119425.1. NCBI lineage: Eukaryota > Metazoa > Chordata > Amphibia > Anura > Bufonidae > Bufotes > Bufotes viridis. The sequence continues at coordinate 18,703,792 of CM065596.1, read as the reverse complement.
TGCCCAGATAATGCTCATATAATGATATAGTCCATAGACAATAGCAAATCACATGCTGGAAAATAATACAGGTATACCCAGATCACAATTTCTTAATGTCCAGAAAAATATTGTCACATACAACCCTAATGCGAATGGTTTCTATTTGTTCACAGAGTACACTACATTGCTTCTTCAAAAATAGTGCCATAATGTGTCATAATTGGTTTGTAAAGTATTGCATCAACAGAAAATCATGGTTAATTGCTCTCAAAGATATTGCAAAAGTTTTGTTAGGCGTAGATGTAATTTGGTGGTTTTGATTACATTTCTTAAACCAAAACCAAAAGTGAATCCAAAAGTATTGTGTCCATATGCATTTGGCTTTGACAACTACACTCAAAACTGTTTGTAAATCCAGTCCAATATACTGTACTCTATGTGTCAGTTGAGCCCATAATCTAATATCTTGGGAACCACAATGTATATTGGATCTTTGCATTTGCTTAGATTTAGCCTGGGGCTACAGCAAAGCATTGTTTTACGACCCTACCATGACCAGGGGTTAAAAAGTTGCTAGCGGCCCTGTACTCATCACAATTCCAACATTGATGCTTATTTTTGCAATGGTGCTAAGCTGCCAATTTTCTTCCCATGTGAAAAATTGAAGTTGTGATAATGCTACGATTTTACAGTCACAGGTGTCACTGTAGAGCCCTAACCTTACATTTGCACTCTCTCTATCTTTCTCTATCTATACTTAATCCTAGACTGCCCACTCATACCCATAACCATTTTATGACTCTGTACAATTTCATATGGATACATATGAAGAGTTTTTACAAATCCAATAAAAATGATTGTGATATTTTCCATAAGTCTTCATCATTAGGGAGGTTATCCATGGAAAAATACAATATTGTTCATATACATGGAGTTCAACCAAAATGGTTCCATACTACAGTATTTATACAGGCTCCGTGTGCAGTAGCCTAGAGCAGGGGGCTATCTGCAAATTGTTAATTTCTTTATGTTATATAATATTATTATTATGTCATGCTATGTATTACACATAGCCAGTATAAGCATGCATGGATGGCAATGCCAGATTTAACTACTATGACACAGCCCTATAGAAAGTTTGGGTGTTCATTTTGGATCTGCCCCAGCTCTGTCTAAAGAGTTCTTTATTTAGTTAGCAAGGAGAGAAAGAAATTCCATCTCCTCCATTCCTCATAGGACTGGACAAAAGCTACAGAGACTCATAAATCTCTAGATGGTCTGTAGAAAGACAGAAAGAGAAATCTGAATGCCTGAGCATTGCAGTCAGTAAGGTATCCTGATACCTAAGCTATTAAAACTTTACTGCAGTGAGGTGAATACCTTTAAGACATCTTTCACACTTGGTCATGACTTGGCTGATAGTATCTTGAAAAACCAGTATGCCTCAGTTGTGAATTCTGCAGAAGAGAAATAGAGAGGAAAGAACATGATAATTTTCATCCTTGCTCAAATCCATACAAAACCATCTGGGGAGATTATCACTGTATATTGTATTGTCGTTGGATGTACTACAAACCTCATTCTGCACATGGGTAAAGAGAGATGTTTTATTCTGCTACATCAGGCCTGGTTACTGACTCCTGCACCATACACTGGCCATTGCACTCTACACTCCCTGTTTTAAACCCATACAAACAGTCAACATCTTGGGCTCGACTACCATCAGGCCCTTCTTTCACCGCACAGCCCTTGGGAAAAATGGTGTGAGAAAAGACACTGTATTTAACTGTAGCAGCCAGAGCCACTACCACTCTCATCCTCTGCTCCTGCTCCCCCCGAGCCGCTGTACATGCCAATGTTCTTGACCCCTAAATATAAAGAAATTTGCTAAATCATCTTGTACCACACCTAATCCTTTGCATTGCGACTACAGAAGAGTTTTATGGCTAGCAGTACTCACCATATGCAATGCCCATCCAATTACCCAGCTTGTATAAAACACATTCTCCTGTTCATTTATTGTTTTTTATTACTACCCCTCCCCTAACAGCTTTATAAATGATGAATTATTCCTATCTCAATTCCTGACATTTGCAACTTATAATTACCATTGGTATATTCCTGCATACTTTCTAGTAACACATCCACGCTTATTGCACCGATATGATCTCTGAGTCTAGAAATGTTATTATTTATAGAGATTTGAAAAGCTGCTGGTCTGTGCCCAGAAATTCAGAGATGAATGACTTTCCTCCTTTCTATATATTTGGCTTCATTTTCCCTCTAAGTGATGTAAAAAAAATCATAAAAATCCCCATTCCGTTGCATTTCCTTTCAGACGTGACCTTAAAGATCAGCGCACGCTGTACACATGGCCCGTGTTCCGCTTTGCTTGTCTCATAATCTTCAATAATGCATGGTAATTCCATGGTGATGTATATTGATGTTGTATGATGAGGAATTTATCTTTACACAGTGATCTCCCAACCTCCTCGATGATTGTTCCGAGTGCATGATCAACATCTTAAGAGTAAATAAATACCGGGTCTTGCAGTCAACTGATTGATGGCAACTACCAGCTCAATTATGTAATTGACTACAGCTTACAACTGCTGTAAGCGGTCTACAGAGCCGATCATCTCCAGGTCTTTCAGATGAATGATTTTCAGTCGCTCAGCCAAGAAAGGCACAATGCTGAGCTGGCTTTGCATCTTTACGTCTCTTGAAACAATAAAGAAACAGAAGGAATTTTAGAAGCTTTCGAAGCTTTCTTCTTTGTGTTAAATAGAATTATCAATGTAGCAGAGATGAGTCTGTAATTTGGGAAAGGTCAACATGACATCTCAATGTTTTATGCTTCTTGCATATGACACAGCCCGTGCAATGTGTATAACACTTGGTGCCATCATATGGTACCTAACATGGACCAAGTGTTACTGTATTGTCTCCTATAATCAATTCTTTGAGGGAAAAATTGATGTACCTCTGTTATGCAACACACATGGAACATGTTCATCGCATGGCACATACACATACAATATGGGCCTATTGGAGACACTTTAAGGTACATAACGGGCCCATGAGACCCTTCACTCCAAAAATATCACCCAATAGCCTCTTCTTTCTATCCTCCTGGTGGATGCTTCATATCAATTGATAATGGAGAAGAATAGTTGAATTTTGGGCCCATTCTCCATCCACTGGACAGGTCTTGCAACCCAGTAGCAAAGGGAGGCAGCCAACCAGGGCTTGGCCTCCTCTTGTATCTCACGTCTCTTATAGAAGCCTCATTAATATTATTCTTGTTTATTAATAAAGTGTCCCTGTACATATGAAACGGGGGAGGGGGGGGACACACATACATAATATAAAACTATTGCAAAAAGCATGAACAAAATGAGTTACAAACAGCTACAGAAGGAGAGAGGACCCTGCCCCCTTACGATGTAAAAGGCATGGGGAAAGACAATGGCTGAGGGTAAAGCTGGTCATATGGCGGTACAATGGAAGGAAAGTAACTGGTATATTTTGAAGGTTTCCATGGCAGTTGAACATCTGATATGTTGGGGTAGAAAGTTCCAGAATATGGTGGATGCATGGGAGAAATCTTGAAGGCAACTGTGGGAAAAGCAAATAAGCAGAGAAGGAGGTCTGGTGGTATCGCAGATTTCGTGCGGAAAGGTACCAGGAGATCAGGTCACAAATGTATCGAGGAGACAGGTTGTGGATGGCCTTGTATGTCATATTGTTTTGTACTGGATTATCTGGAAAATGAAGAGCTAATGAAGGGATCGGCAGAGAGAAAAGACAGAGAAGTAAAGGGGGAGAGGTGGATTAGTCAGGCAGCAAAGTTGAGGATAGATTGGAGGGGTGCGAGAATGCTAAATCGAAGGCCACAGAAGAGAATGTTACAGTAGTCTAGACAGAGATGATGAGGGCATGTACAAGAGCTTGGATTTACAGTTTGGAGGACAGAGCACAGCAGGTTCTGCCAAGGTAGCAGACTTGTGGAACCGTGGAGAGCATGCAGCTATTAACTATGATAGATTGGTCTTTTGGGGGGCTGAGTGATATGAGAGAAAGGTAAAGTGTGTCTTCTTCATGTTAAGCTTTAGAAAGCGAAAAGACATGAAAGAGGAAATAACAAATATGCTCTGCTGGATTCTCGATAGTAAGGAGGTGATATCTGGACTAGAGAGGTAAATTTGGTGTTGCTAGCATAGAAGTTACACTGAAAGCCATGAATGTGCAAGTGGGAGTGTATAAATGTCTGGTCTGTAAGGTATTAGGTGATCCAGGAGAGAGAGTGTACATGACACCAAAAGATGAGAGAGTTTGCAACAGATGCCTCATGATCTGCTGCTATCGTATGTACTTTTCTCCCTTTCACTTTTTCACTTCAAAAAGAGTTTTTGCTGACATATGTGTCACCTGCTCACTGTATAAATTGTAAAAAAACATTAGAGGTCACCTCTAAGCTCCACAATTGGGGTTTTCCAAGTGTTTTGTATTCATGATCTATGCTCAAAACAGGTCATTAGTATCTGATTGGTGAGGGGTCCAACTCCAAGCATCCCCACTGATCAGCTGTTTGAGGAGGTGTTCCTCGCAGTTTACCAACACAGTGCCAGCCATTGGATAGCGGCTGTTCTTGGTATGGCAGCTCAGCACCTTCACTTGAATGGTACTGCGTAGAGATGAGCGAACCCGGTGAAGCTTGGGTTCGCCGAGTTCGGCCGAACTTCAGGTCAAAGTTCGGGTTTGGGACCCGAACTTGACCCAAACACCAAACCCGAGAGGATACCGGGTGCGCGATCAAGTGGATGAGGTTAGCTTTTTTTTATTTTTAACCCCTCAATGGCCATTTTATTTAGAATTATATCTTAAGAATGCTATTATTTTCTATTCTAACCATATAATAACGGAAAATAATAAAATAACCCGAACACCAAACCCGAACTTCTGTGAAAAAGTCTAGGTTTGGGTCCGGGTACCTGAACTCGCAAAGTTCGGTACGAACCCGAACTTTGCAGTTCGAGTTCGCTCAACCCTAGTGCTGAGCTGTGTCTAGACCAAGTGACTGATGAACTGCATGTCACTGGCCTAAGGTAAACTGTGAGAAGACACCAGTGCAGATACCTCTTCAAGCAACTGATTAGCCTGGGTGCTGGGATTTGGACCCCCCAACAATCAGATACTGATGACCTATCCTGAGGACAGGTCATCTGTATAATTAACTCAGAAAACTCCTTTAATGACTTAATCTGTGCCTTGTGTTTTGCCCCACATTTACCAGTTGTCTAGTTCAATACTGCTTTTACATGGTCATGGACCTCTTTAGTCAATTTTAATATTCTTCTAAAGAGGAAGGGGTCATATATTATGGACTTGGTAAACTATATATTATTGATCACCCCACTTGATGTAGACTTCAGTGGAATCCAAGTACTCAAGATCTATGGAGTTTACCAGTAGGGGAGATTTTACGAGTACACATAGGTAAAACTTTGAACAAAAGTCTGTTTCTAACATTTGAAAGACTCAACCTTAGGTGTACTTTTTAACTTATAGTCTTAGTTTTACTTTTTTAGGACAAAACATAATAAGAGTATTTTTGAATAAGAAGAATAGAGGAATGAAATGGAAAAATAAAGACGTTGGGATACTATAATTTTCTGTCTTGACCTGGTTGGAGACCAATTGTGGACAGCAGAGGCTGCCTCTCTCAGTCTGGAACAGCACAAAGCTGGGATCGTCGTGTAATTAGAAGTACTTACCTTCAACAACCATTCAGCTATTTATGCTAAAAATATAGTACCAGGCTCACTAAGAGATTAATCTTGAAAGGGATTTGAGGGACTGCATCTTTAAAAACCATTATTAAGAATGTTGCGTTTTGCCTTCGAAACAGCTTAAAAATGCAAACTATGCTTAGCTTTACTGACAAGATTATTCATCTGCTCAACAATAATAGATAATTGCCACATAATATGTATCTTATTATTATTACCCACACACTCGCTTGTGCTAAAAGCTACGAAAGACAGCTAGAGAAAATTATAGGAAAAATACTTTTTATAATAAAGGAGACATTGATCCGGTTAATTTCAAAGTTTCTCTTGAATTTTGATCTTCTGAGCTGATATTCCTGTGTGAATGTCTCGACATTCATTTATATCCATTCGGGGCATGATGCATAGGCTCCAATCACAACAAAGCAGACATAGGGGCATAGGGAAAAAGTATGGTCGGGGTTCCACCACATTGATTTCTAAACAGATAAACCATAATGCTCCAAACCTATTTAGGACCATAGAGTTCATTGATTTATTTGATCAATATCTTGAGGGATCTCTCAGAGGTTCTAACCTTGGACATCTCAAAAGTGTTTTTCTCTTTATGAAACACCCTTTAATTATGGGAATAGGTGAAAGTTTCAGCTCACCAATCCCAATGTATATAGTCATCTGTCTCAAAGACGTCTGAAAAGAAGTGTGGACATGAAAGTTGGCCATGAAATGTAAAACTTAAAGTGGTATTCCAGTTTTAATGATTACATTATCTATTTAGAGAATAGAATGTTGAGTAATTTTCTAATATACATCTATTTAAAATTTTGCTTGCAAACCTTTATTATACCCATACAGTAAGCTCTCCCTAAACAAACAAAACAATGGTATGGCCCATTTTAGTCCGGTAAAATGCATCAATAGCATAGTTGGAAAGGACTAAACATCGCATTAGTCATGTAAGCTGCCCAGGCATCTAGCAGTTGAATAGTAGTATTTTGCAGAGTAACAGTATATACACTATAACTACCATCTCATGTTTATGATTTCCTATTATATAAACAAATAAATGTAAAAATTAAAAACTAGAAGTTTAATTTCCCCTACCAGCCATTTAGAAACACTACCGCTAAGTATATTATAATTATTTTTAAATCTACTTATCTGTATTCTACGTATCTTTATTTGTTCGTGTATGGATTCTTACCAGCCAACCCTGATGGCATACACTTCTCACAGGGATATTTGGCTTTCGGGTAAAAGTAATGGAAAAACTTAAAAAGTTCCCGCTCCAGTGATATTATATCATGAAAGTAGGGCATTTAAGTACAAGCAGCAATGGTAATTTCTTCATCTCAAACTATTTATTGAAAGAAAAGCCAACACCAGTGGTGGGTATACCCCCACAAATATGTCAATGTCTCAATAACTTGTCGTGTGGCCTTGAGCATCAATTGCAGCTTGACAACGACATCTCATGCTGTTCACAAGTCGACTTATTGTCTGATGAGGCATGGCATCCCACTCTTCTTGAAGGGCAGCCCACAAGTCATTGAGGTTCTGGGGTACAGAGTTATGAGCCTCTACACGGCGACTCAGCTGATCCCATAGGTTTTCAATGCTTTAGTGATGGTGCCTATGTGCCTGGGCTCTCCACCCTCCATGGCCACGCTGGTTAGGTCTTAGTTAGGAGATGAAACTCCATGAGGTAAGAAGTCATTTAATTAACAGATAAAGATGGAAGGAAATCCACGGCTACATGGTCGGCAGAAGTAGGAGTGTAGCTATAGCGGGGTGCAGAATTAGAAGTTTCACCAGGGTCTTTCTGTCTAAGCAGGGGGCCAACTGTCCCTCTGGATCATAATATAATACCCGTATTGTAAATGGCACATTGTAGATGTTACAGTATTTGCATTGGGACCCCAGAGTCACATCTCCAGACAGAAGCCTGCAGCATAAGTAATGTGCATGGAACAATTTAATTCTTCCCCTAGATAAAAAAAAAGGCAATGACACCCTCATGCAACTTTTATAAGTCACCGACAAATCTCTGCTTTGGCTTCCAACTTAAACAAATGTACCAAGTAGAAGTATATTTCCAGTGAGCCTTGCAGAGTATCTCTGCACATACACTATTAAAAAATGTATATCTAGCAGTAACAGAATACAGAAATCACAAGTGGTGGAAAAGGTACGCCAAAAATGTAAAAAAACTCCGGAATCCTCTTTCTCTTTACTTACCATTGCTTAACCTTGATCACTGTTTGTCAATGAATATATTTCATGCAATATTTCATTCAGCAGTCCATTAGTTAATGGGGAATACCTACTGAAAAATAAAGTTCTCCTTTGCAAATATCATTTAAAGGAGTTTGTCTTCTTTTTATTAGGAAAATCTCCATCACAAATGATAAGCTTATTACAAGGCGTCTCAATGCTGGCACCTCCACTGTTATCTGTGGTGGAACTTGAAGTAAATGTTTAATTCTCCCGCAGTGCCTCCACAGGGGAAATGAGGTATTACTGGGTTCACATTGAAATCGGTGGGTTGTACATTTCATACCGAAATGTGATGGATCCTCATTTTATTTTTCATGCTGAAGATTCTCTGCTCTTTTTGCAGCTTTCATTATAGGTTATGAAGGTCTAATAGGTGACAGTCTGATCTAAAGGCACTGGCGTAACTCTAGGGGCTGCAGCGGGCCCCCATTGCCAATGGTGCTGTATATTTCTCTTAATAAGATACAATGCATCTTATAAAGGGGATACTAGTGAGCGCTCACTCATTATGGAAGCGCTCACTAGTCTGCAGGAGGAGGGGGAGAGAAGCGCTGTGAGTGCTGTACTGACCCCTCCTCGTGCTCGCTCTTCCTGGGCCCTGAGAAGAGATAAGAGCTGGGAAGACAGCCTGATCAGGAGAGGAGCGGCACAGTAAGAGAAGTAAGGGTCTGATTGGGGGTTTGAAGGGTCTGATTGGGGGCCTTAAGGATCTAATTGGGGGTCTAATGGGTCGGACTGGGGGTCTAGAGAGGTCTAATGGGGGTCTGGAGGTCTAATGGGGGTCTGGAAGTCTAATGGGTGTTTGATTTGGGGTCTGGAGGTCTAATAGGGGTCCCATTGGGGGTCTAGAGGTCTAATGGGGTCTGATTGGGTGTCTGGAGGTCTAATGGGGGTCAGATATGGAGGGTTGAGATCTAATAGGGGTCTGTAGGTCTGGTCTGAGGTCTAATGGGGGTCTGGAGGTCTGATAAGGATCTATATGGAAGTCTGGAGGTCTATCGGAGGTCTTATGTGAGGTCTGATATTGGGGCAGGGTCTGATATAGAGGTCTAATGGAGGTATGATATGGGGTCTGACAGAGGTCCAAAGGGGGTCTGGTCTGAGATGTGTGTGTGTGTGTGTGGGGGGGGGGGGGGTTCTCATCTGGAGTTTGATATGGGGGTGTAATCTGAAAGGTAAGGGGGTATTTTTTTTGTACTGACGCACATCTGTGTGGTACCAGTTCGTTCAGGGGGACTGTTTCTGCAGTATAGTATTGGGGGAGGGGGGGGGGCATGGTTGAGAAGGTGAGGATGATAGAAAAGTAGAAAAGAAAGATGTCTGTTTGTTAAACTCTGCAGAGACAAGACGCGACTAAAAGGAATCATCATGGCAGTCTAGACTGAAAGGAGAAGATGAGGAAAGAGAATATCTATGTATGTTCTGTAGCGCTGTATGTAATGTTTTCCAAGTATGTCTTTATGGGGGTTGTCCACTTCTTTTTTCGTATGAGCACTGCCTTGTCTGTTGTACCTGGGCACAACTGCAATTGCAGCAGTGAGCAGGTGAACAGAGGAGAGAAAGCAGTTCTAATATGAGCGCTGCCCTCTCTTAAAACAGCTGATCGGCGGGGGTGCCTTGAGAACCCCACTGGTCTGATATTGATGACCTATCAGTAGTAAAAAGAGGACAACCCCTTTAACATTAGGACTGGAGGGAATGGGGTAGGTTGATAATTTGGCATAGGGGGGGGGGGACATTTCAATTTTTGCCTACACTGAGGGAAGGTGGGGGGGGGGGGGGGGCAAGTTGAACTCTTGCACCATGAGCCTTTAGCTATGCCCCTGTCTATAGGACATGGATCTACTGGGAGAATGATGACTCCTATGCCACCAGTTGAGGGGGAGATTGAATAGTGCCTGTGTCTCTCTCTATTGAACTCTATGGCCAGTTTGAGAAACTCTCATAGAGTTCAATGAGGAGAGCCACACACATGCATTGCCACATCTCCATTCTGTTCATGCCTAATTACCTTTGTTGGCCACATCTCCATTCTACCCATGCTTGATTGCTTTTGTCGGCCACATCTCAATTCTGTCCATGCATTAAAATCTTTGTTGGCCACATCTCCATTATGCCCAAGCCTGAATACCTTTGTTGGCCACGTCAACATTCTGTCCATGCCTAAATAACTTCATTAGGGTCCATTCACACATCCGCAAATTGGGTCCTCATCCATTTGGCAATTTTGCGGTGCTGACCCATTCATTTCCAATGGGGATAGAAAAGATGCGAACAGCACACTATGTGCTGTCCGCATCTGCATTTCCGCATCTCCACTTCCACATCCGCAAAAAAATAGAACATGTCCTATTCTTGTCTGCAATTGCGGACAATATTGGGCATTTTCTATTATAGTGCCGGCGATGTGCGGTCTGCAAATTGTGGAACGCACATTGCCGGTGTCCGTGTTTTGCGGATGCACAAAACACTTACGAACTAGTGAATGGACCCTTAGCCAAATCTCTATTCTGTCCTTACCATCATTAGTCACATCTTAATTCTGTCCAAGTCCAAAATACTTTTTTTGCAAAAAAGGGGTCAGTCAGCACATCCCAATGTGCAGGCGCACGCTGCCATGGCTAGAAACAAAAAGAAAAAAAGACAATGCAACAGCACTCTGCAAACACAAATAAAGTAAAATAATGCCATAATTATAGAAAAAAATTCTGGTGCTAATGCTACGCTTATTTTTAAAATTGGAGATTCTTGGCAAATACATTTTGTACAAAATGATTTGGGCCCGTCTGCCAAACGTCAAGGCGATCTCTATAAGACGGGATCCTAACACTAAATACTACCTGTTATGTGCCTTAATGGCCACCATAAAATTCAGGGAGTGCAGGTTCTACATGCATGCTGGGTCCACTCTACTTTTTACCATTTTTGGTGCCATAACAGCCTCCATTAAATCCAGGGATTCAGGTACCAACATGCATGCTGAGCCCACTCTATACTGCATGCAGAGTGGACTCAGCATGCATGTAGAACCTGTACTTCCTGAATTTTATGGTGGCCATTAAGGCACATAACAGGTTGTATTTAATGTTAGGATCCCGTCTTATAGAGATCGCCTTGACGTTTGGCAGACGGGCCCAAATAATTTTGTACAAAATATATTTGCCAAGAATCTCCAATTTGCAAAATAAGCGTAGCAATAGCACCAGAATTTTTTCTATAATTATGGTATCATTGTACTTTATTTGTGTTTGTAGAGTGCTGTTGCATTGTCTTTTTTTCCAAATACTTTCTTTGGCCACGTCTCCATTCTGTCAATGCCTTATTACCTTTGTCGGCCACATGACCATTCTGTCAATGCCTGATTACCTTTGTCGGCCACATGACCATTCTGTCCATGCTTGATTACCTTTGTCGGCCACGTGTCCATTCTGTCCCTGCCTGAACACCTTTGTCAGCCACATCGCCATTCTATCCATACCTGATCACCTTTGTTAGCCAAGTCTCCATTCTTCTTATGCCCGAATGCCTTTGTTGGCCACATACTCTGGGGGAATGAGGCTCCCTCTATGAGCCAAAACTGAGACATACTATATAGAACATCTGTCACTTTGACAGATTTAAGTTTTCCAAGTATGATATGGACAGGCATTCTGACTGGTCATGTAATTGTTTGCTGGGGGTGGCTGGAGTCAGACCACCAGCGATCAGCTGATCATCATGATGGCTCCTTTATGAAATAACCTGTGGATAATTTCTCAGATGTTAAGACCCCCTTATTCTACATTTTTAACTCCCTCCCCCCAAGAACAATTGGGGTCAACTAATTTATGAAACGCATCCTCGGTAACAAATAAGTCAAATATTTTTCCTACTTCCTTAATATTTCTTTCCTTTTCAAATTTACATTACCAATGTAAGAAACTATAAGACAGTAATCTCGGGGACAAAAAAAAACTTTTGTTGCAGACGAGATGATCATCGTCAGCAAAGTCTTTAAAGAATTCATTATTCTTGCTTGGCTGCCCTCTGCTGGAATTTCTGAATTATTAACTTTAACAACTGAGCACAGAAGATGAACCAGAAGTTTAAAACGAGTTTACACGGACAGTAAAACTAAGCTATCCATACCAACCAGGGCGTCGGGAGGTATTTATGGAAGCCAAGTAAAAGTAATTGAACATCAAGGGAAAGGAGGTATTCAGATTTGATTTAATTATCCATGAAAACTTGTAACACTTTCCGAGAATTGGAGAAAATAATTATAAAGAAGAAAAAAATATATATATTCGCGTATACACATTGCAACAAAATGGAATGGCGTTTTCCTTTTCATGAAACTAATAGATAGAACAGGTAGCAAATGGAGCAGGAAAGATTTGTGTTATATAAACACACTCTTACATTTGCAAATGTGGAAGTATCCGGAATAAATAATGAAGAAATAATGACGGTGTTAAATAAACCATTTTCTCCCAGCTTTCGTAAATGTACTTCTGAAAGAGGAACATCAGAGTCTTTAGAATCTGCTCTTTATTAACGAATAAGTCTAGAAAAATAGAATAAGATTTCATTTTAATGCTTGCCATCTATGCAGGGTCAGTTTAGGATTCAAGCAAGTCCAAGAAATTCTTCTGCATAACTTGTCTTACAGACTTTTGCAATCAAAATAAACAGCAAAGCAACTTTGCCCATTCAGTAGGTTTGACAAAAAATCGTCTGCTGTTTTATGTATCCAGTCGGTATGCAGACCTATGTGTCTCTATGGCTATAGACTACGAACAAGCCCTTTGTCTAATTTAGTCTTGCAGTCATATGTTGTACTGCTCCTTCTGCCCCTCCTCTGTAGCCTACAGACAGTAGAAGTGTGGGCAGAGTGAGTGGAGTAACATTTGAATGTAGCATCAGACTGCAACCACAGAGACAAAGAATTTAATAGATTCTAGGAAAAAGGTGCTTCTGTCTTTTTTTAATATGCTGTAACAATAAATAAGTTGCTGTTAATAATGTGTTATTATGGCGGCTTGTGCAAGCTGCTGTTCCTCTTCTCTGGGAGCTGCCTCACTCACCCTGTTGCTGCTCCTGCCTCTGCTCTGCCCACCAGGGCACCATTCCCCATCTGTTGCTGCAAGCCATGGCCTGCACTTTCTAGGCCAGCCCTTTCTCTGTGTCCGTAGGGCATGTGCCCGCTCCCAGTCTCTTAAAGTGTCAGCAAGTGTGGACCCTAATCTTCACCTTCCAATGGCTAGCCACCCTGGGGTACGTAAAAGGGCTCTCCGGGAATTAAGAAAATGAAAATACTTAAGTATTACTTTATTATAAATATATTCCCAAATAACTTGCATTAGTTAAAATGGCTCGTTTTGTCTGTGAAACAATCATCAGGAGAAATAAAATGGCCACTGTTCTATTAGTACACATAGAACCTGTCCTAATCACACAGGAGGACAAGTTACTTCACAACACTGAACTAAAGAGCTGTGTCGTCCTCCTCTCTGCTCTGCTTGTCAGAGATTATGGTCCTGAATATTCGCGATCAACACTATTCGCGAATACGAATATATAGCACTATATTCTAAATATTCGCAAATTCTCAATGTGGCGATATTCACGATTAAAATTCGCGATTCGAATATTTGCGCTCAACACTACTCATGAACTCCATTACAGAGGTTCAGCTAAAGATTATATCAGCTGTATTCAGGATCATAATCCCTGACAAGCAGAGCAGACGAAGCTGAGGCAGCTCTTTAGCTCAGTGTTGTGAAGTAACTTGCCCTCCTGCGTGAATAGGACAAGTTTTTTGTGTACTAATAGCACTGCTGCAATTTTTTTTCTCCTGATGATTGCTCCGCCGACAAAATGCCATTATAACTAATGAAAGGTATATGGGAATATATTTATAATAAAGTAATAGGTAAGTATTTTCATTTTATTCATTCCTGGAGAACCCCTTTAATGCACCTTTTCCTATGAGATGGTGCGTGAGCATTAGGTTCATAAGTCTGCAAAATCCTGCTAAGGTTTGCTGTGTTTGATTTTTTGCATGTGTACCGACCTCTTGCTGATTGCTCATTCTCATGCTCAGCTGCCTGACCTGACCTGTGCCTGATCACTGTATTGACCCTTTGCTGTCTTCCCTGACTTTGGGACTTGTTTCACAGATTTGCATCAATTCTGCCTGCCCTGATCCCAACCTGTTTCTGACTATGAGTTTGCCTGATCACTCGGTGCCCCACACCAGTGTATCTGACCCGCTTCCCCGTGGATCAGCTGTCAAACATATCAGGAGTAGTCCAGTATCTAGCAAACTGGTAGGTTAAAGGGTGAATAACAGGGGTCTGCCCTTAGGCTTATGTTAAAGTCATATGGGTAGGTTGACACAGTGGCTCAACACCCACTGTTCATAAGACAATGGTTATCAACTTATCATGAGAGATGCTATTAATCAAAATTAAAGACTATGGCTACCTTTGACATGGAATGTATAATTTTTTAAATGTTAATTATTAACTTGAATTTAAAAAGTTGCACTAAGTTTCAGGCTGCAGTCTTCATTCCTTCATTCAGTTTATGTACCCCTGAAATTCAGTATGCAGCCCATGCCTAATCCTGAGGGGGTCCTTTCCCCTAATGCATGCTGGATGTGAGCTCTGTGTGTCCAAGATGGTACTGCCTTCACTAGCTTTCGTGTATTAGCAAAGCTTAATTCCCATACTGATGTACCCCATCTACTTTGCAGATCATGAGAATTCTCTTTTACCTAGTACTGACAATTACTGATGTTGAGGAATGTACTCAACTGGAGAATGTACTTTCTGTACTCTTACTCTGTACTCTGTGCCTGTAAATAGCCTGTATGGTGCCTCCTCACCCTGCAGCAGGCTGCCAGTTTGTGATCCGCTCTTCTGAAAGATACTGATTCTTTCTCCCCACCTCACTCACTGATCTGCCATGTACTACCTCTTCCTGGAAAGGAGAGGAGAGCAGAAAGAATGAAACAGCCAGAGGCAGTGTGCTGTCTGAGCTATATGGATTCAGCAGGGCAACTATCTATGTAAAGGAGCACAGACTAAGCAACAGCAGAGTGGTAAGACATTTTTATGGAGTATTTAGAAAATGACTTACTATGCAATTTATCTGCATAGTAACGTATCTGACATTCATGGCATATTCTAGTAATGGGACAACCTCTTTAATTTTGCACTTAGGAAGCAAATAATTAAAATAGAACACAAAGGTGTCAATAGCCTTTCATGAAAACATTTTTGTCTAGGACCAGCAACAGTGGTGTCACTTATACATCCTCCTAATGCAAAATCAAGAACAGAATGCCCCACTTACCACAATGTGCCATTTTAATACTGGTGTCTTCTAGTGTTGATCGAGCACCAAAGTGCTCGGGTGCTCGAGTAGAACACCTCGGGATGCTCGCAGAATTGAATTCAATGGGAGAACCCGAGCATTAAACCAGGTACCCCCTGCTCTGAAGAGGGGAGGGTGCCTGATTCACATGAAAAGGTCAGAAATTGATGGAAACACCAATGAAATAGTTTGGGAACAGCACGGGGAGGATGTCTGGATGCATCCTGGTCTCTCAGGTCGCTGCTGGGAACGATGTTGTCCGAGTAGTACGCCAATTTTACAGACTGACAATAATACGCACAAAATCAAGGATAAAATCTATTTTAGAGAAAAAATTGTTAGGAAACATTCTTTTCTGTATATTTACTTGTATTTAAAGTGCAAGTGCTGCCAAAAATTACAAGGAAGAGGCACTCCGATACAACCTGTATATCACATAAAGGAGTGCCTCGTTCACATTGTGGTGGGACTCCTACACTCATAAAGCATATGCACTAAGTGAAAGGGCTGCCAAAAATTACAAGCAAGCGGCGCTCCAATACACCCTTTATTACACATGACGGAGGGCATCATACACACCCTTGAAAAATTATGATTGATGGCCTGCTGGTGACCCTCAAAAACATTAGGAGCAAGGGCCTGCTGCTGATCTGACCATCTAAAACATTAGGGGTGAGAGTCTGCTGTTGAGCTGACCATCTAAAACATTAGGAGTGAGGTTCTGCTGCTGAGCTGACTCTTTAAAGGGGCTGCCAAAAATTACAAGCAAGCGGCGCTCCAATACACCCTTTATTACACATGAAGGAGGGCATCATACACACCCTTGAAAAATTATGATTGATGGCCTGCTGGTGACCCTCAAAAACATTAGGAGCAAGGGCCTGCTGCTGATCTGACCATCTAAAACATTAGGGGTGAGAGTCTGCTGTTGAGCTGACCATCTAAAACATTAGGAGTGAGGTTCTGCTGCTGAGCTGACTCTTTAAAACATTAGGGGCTAGTGCCTGCTGCTGATCTGACCATCTAAAACATTATGGACGAGGGCCTGCTGCTGAGCTGACCATCTAAAACATTTGGGGCGGGGGCCTGCTGCTGATCTGACCATAGAAAAAATAATGGGGGAGGGCCTGCTACTGAGCTGACCAACTAAAACATTAGGGGTGAGGTTCTGCTGCTGAGCTGACTCTCTAAAACATTAGGGACGAGTGCCTGCTGCTGAGCTGACCAATGAAAAAATTATGGTTGAGGGCCTGCTGCTGAGCTGACTCTCTAAAACATTAGGGCCGAGGGCCTGTTGCTGATCTGACCATGGAAAAAATTATGGGCGAGATCCTGCTGCTGAGCTGACTATCGAAAAAATTATGGTTGAGGGTCTGCTGCTGAGCTGACTCTCTAAAACATTAGGAGCGAGTGCCTGCTGCTGATCTGACCATGGAAAAAATTATGGGCGAGGGCCTGCTGCTGAGCTGACCATCTAAAACATTAGGAGCGAGGGAAGCCTAAAATAAGCATGTTGATATGATGGAGGAGGACGAGAAAAGGAAGATTGAACCGTATACCCTTTTATGTGGTGGAGTGGGTGCATGGGAATACAGTGTATTCAATACACCATAAAAGCCACAGTTAAAGTTCCTTTATGTTCAGTCGCTTTCCTCTGGTGGAGTAGAGAAGTCAGGGGCAATCCAGGCCTTATTCATCTTGATAAGAGTCAATCTGTCAGCTTTTTTAGTTGACAGGCGGATGCGCTTAGCAGTTATTATTCCCCCAGCAGCACTAAATACCCGCTCTTACAAAACACTGGCGGCAGGGCAGGCCAGCACCTCCAAGGCGTAGAGTGCCAGTTCGTGCCACATGTCCAGCTTGGACACCCAATAGTTATAAGGCACAGAAGGATCACTAAGGACGCTGACACAGTCTGCTACGTACTCCTTCACCAACAGGGTTGTCAGTTGGACATTTTTGGAACAATTTTTCCACAAGGACCTTCTGGTATTGCCCCATTTTGCTAGTCCTCTCGACCACAGGAATGAGAGATGGGAAGTTCTCTTTGTAGCAGGGGTCGAGAAGGGTGAACAACCTGTAATCGGTGTTGGCCAAAATGCGTATAACGCGAGGGTCACGGGAAAGACAGCATAAAGCCAGAGTCCCAACAGACAAGACTTCGCTGTCCTCATCAGGAGGATGACTCTCAATCTCCTCATCCTCTTCCTCCTCTTCTGCCCATCCACGCTGAACAGATGGAATAAACCTGTGATGGGTACTACCCTCTGTAGAGTAGGCAACCGTCTCCTGCTCCTCCTCCTCATTATCATCCAATTCGCGCTGAGAAGACGAACTGAGGGTGGTCTGGCAATCACCCTGTGTACTGTCGTCCCCCATTTCCACCTCTACCACATGCAAAGCGTCCGCCTTCATTGTGAGCAGCGAGCGTTTCAGTAGACACAGAAGTGGGATGGTTACGCTGATAATAGCGGCATTGCCGCTCACCATCTGTGTTGATTCCTCAAAGTTGGATAAAACCTCACAGAGGTCAGACATCCATGCCCACTCGTTGCTTGTGAAGAGCGGAAGCTGACTGGAAAGGTGACCACCATGTTGCAGCTGGTATTCCACTACTGCCCTCTGCTGCTCACGGGCAAAATAGTGGCGGCTGGGAACTGAGTAATGAGGGACGACCGCCGCCATCAGGCTGTGGAAAGCAAGCCTAAAGGGCAACATTTCCAAGGCCAGCAATTTGGAAAGGTGTGCACTTAGCGCTTTGGCCTGAGGGTGGCTGGCTGGGTATTTGCGCTTTCGTTCAAAGGCCTGGAGTATGGACATCTGTATGCTGCACTGGGACACAGAAATGGATGTGCTAGATGATGGTGCATCTGGGCCTGCGCCTTGGACATGGGATTGGTCAGCACGTAACACAGGGGAAAGGGAGGCAGTGGTGTGACCCGCAGACACAGATTTTGGACCCAGGCATTCGGCCCACCTATGCTGGTGGTGGTGAGGTTGCTAGTGTCCACGCCCCTGCTCAATTTGGTATGGCACAGGTTGCAAATGCCAATTCTTTTATCGTCCGCAAAAAAAGAGCCAGACTGCCGAACACCTACCTCTTGGCAAGGGAGATTTCCGCAAGGGGGGGCTTCAGGAAACAGTTGCGGGCCTGTTTGGTGTGGCCCGCCTTCTCCCTTTTGCCACCCCACTGCCTCTTCCAGCCTGTTGCGGTGCTGCAGATCCCTCCCCCTCTGTACTGCTGTCCTCGCTTGGCTTGCTACCTTCCCAGGTTGGGTCAGTGATTTTATCGTCCACCACCTCCTCTTCCACTTCTTCACTCTGGTCATCCTCCAGACTTGTTGACCTAACAAGAACCTCACTTATGGACAACTGTGTCTCATCCTCATCATCAACCTCTTGAGACACTAATTGCGGTTGACTTATTGGCAACTGTGTCTCATCATCATCGCCTACCTCTTGAAACATTAATTGCCGTTCCCCACTGTCATCTTTTTCTCACTGTGGATGCTCAAGAGTTTGGGAATCAGGGAACATAATCTCTTCATGTCCCTCTTCAAGCGGGATTGGTGAGAGGCCCAAATTAAGGAATAGCGATGAAAAGAGCTCCTCAGAATATCCGAGTGTGGGATCACTTGTTTGCCAAGGTGGAAAGAAGGAGGATCAGTGTGAGCCAGGGGTCAAGTCCTGGGAAAAAAAGTGTGGGAACTCACCCAAGTGCCTCTGTGTGACGTCACTGTGTGCGGCGTATGCAAAGGGCAGGGGAGGTCGGGAGGAAGAGCAAGCAAGTACCGTATTTTTCACCCTATAAGATGCACCTAGGTTTTAGAGGGGGACAATTTCATTACACCTCAGGTCAGACCCCCAATGTTAATCAGAACTCAGCTAACAGCCCCAATAAGATCCCCAATGGTAATAAGACCCAAACAAGACCTCAGATCACACCTCAGCTCAGACCCCAATATGAATGACCCCCAATCAGACCTCAGATAAGAGCCCCTAGTAGCCATATATCAGCCCCCAGTACCCTCATAGAAGCCCCCAGTACCCTCATAGCAGCCTCCGGTGCCTCTCCACCAGCCCCCAGTGCCTCTCCACCAGCCCCCAGTGCCTCTCCACCAGCCCCCAGTGCCTCTCCACCAGCCCCAGTGCCTCTCTATCAGCCCCCAGTGCCTCTCCATCAGCCCCCAGTGCCTCTCACCAGCCCCCAGTGCCTCTCCAACAGCCCCAGTGCCTCTCCATCAGCCCCCAGTGCCTCTCCACCAGCCCCCAGTGCCTCTCCACCAGCCCCAGTGCCTCTCTATCAGCCCCCAGTGCCTCTCCACCAGCCCCCAGTGCCTCTCCACCAGCCCCCAGTGACTTTCACCAGCCCCCAGTGCCTCTCCACCAGCCCCCAGTGCCTCTCCACCAGCCCCCAGTGCCTCTCACCAGCCCCCAGTGACCCCTCCATCAGCCCCCAAAGCCTCTCAATAAGCCCCCAGTGCCTCTTACCAGCCCCCAGTGCCCCCTCAATCAGCCCCCAGTGCCTCTCTATTAGCCCCCAGTGCCTCTCCATCAGCCCCCAGTGCCTTTCCATTAGCCCCCAGTGCCTCTCCACCAGCCCCCAGTGCCCCCTCAATCAGCCCCCAGTTCCCCCTCAATTAGCCCCCAGTGCCTCTCAATCAGCCACCATTCCCATTCACCAGCCCCCAGTGCCCCCTCCATCAGCCCCCAGTGCCTCTCACCAGCCCCCAGTGCCCTCTCCATCAGGCCCCAAAGCCTCTCAATCAGCCCCCAGTGCCTCTCACCAGCCCCCAGTGCCCCCTCCATTAGCCCCCAGTGCCTCTCTATTAGCCCCCAGTGCCTTTCCATCAGCCCCCAGTGCCTTTCCATTAGCCCCCAGTGCCTCTCACCAGCCCATAAAATATATAAAATAAAAAACAACACTTACCCTCTCCTGCTCCTGGATGCCGCCACTCCTCTCCTCCTGCTGTCGGCTGTGCTGTGAAGGCTGCGCACAGCGTGAGGTCACAGAGCACCTCATGCCTGTGCGCAGCCCTGACAACCGACAGCCGAGGACCAGGAAGCGTTGAGTACAAAGCCTTCACCGCTTCCTGGTCTTTTTGCCCTGAAAGGGAACGGCGTTCCTGCTATGAAAAAAGTGCAGGAACGCCGTTCCCACCCGTTCCTACAGGACTCGAGCCCTGGGGTGAGCATTCTGTTGACCAAACTCTTGGCTACAGAGACTGGACTTTGTGGAAGACAGGGTGGTGCCTAACCGACTGGAAGCATTATCTGCTGCAATCCATCCGACCACCTGGTTGCCTGATGTGACTTCGAGAGTGGTGTCCTGCGCCGCCCTGCAAACTGGGACATGAAGCTAGGTATCGTGGATGAGTGTTTTTTTTGTGCTTTGGCAGCAGGCACAGTTTCACTGCGCCCAGGGCCACGGCCTCTGCGTTCGCCGTCAGCAGCACGGCCACTTCCCTGTCCCTTACTGCTCGCATTCATCATATTAAATGGTATATATGCTTGCAAGTATGTCACACGTACAGTAGCGCAGTTTTTTTAAGTGTATGCGCAAATAAATTACAGGCAATGTCACAGATATTTGGGATGCGGAAAGATTATACAGGAGATGTAGCACAAGTAATGACTCTGCTGTCAACAGCTGCTAAAAAAAAAATACAGTCAATGTCACAGATATTTAGGATGCGGAAACGTTATACAGGAGAGCTAGCACAAGTAATGGCGCTGCTGTCAACAACGGCTAAGAAAAAATAACAGTCACTGTCACAGATATTTGGGATGCGGAAACATTATACAGGAGAGGTACCACAGGTAATGGCGCTGCTGTCACCAGCGGCTAAGAAAAAATTACAGTCAATGTCACAGATATTTTAAGATGTGCAAACGTTATACAGGAGATAGCGGATGTAGTGCAGGTAATGTAACTGTCCGCAGCGGATACCGTCTACGGAAAAAGTACACTGGATGTCAGATATTTTTAGCATGCGCACACAACAAACAGGAGATGTAGCGCAGATAATGTCACTGTCCGCAGCGTCTACGGAAAAAGTACACTGGATGTCACAGATATTTTTAGTATGCGCACACGTTAAACAGGAGATGTAGCGCAGGTAATGTCACTGTCTGTAGCATCTACAGAAAAAGTACACTAGATGTCACAGATATTTTTAGGCTAGTCACACGGTACACAAGAGATGTAGCGCAGATAATGTCGCAGTCTGCAGCGGCCAAACAATTGCATGGGTCTCTAACAATTACACGCAATTTAGCACAAGTTGCGCTAATAATATATATTGTTGCCAGACACAACAATAGTCCTTAAAAGGACTTTTGGGTCTCTTAAACCAACCCTGCCTAACAAAAAAATAAAATTCAATTCCCTACACTATCTGTCCCTTCTACAGCACAGCTCTCCCTGACTAAGACTGAGCCGAACCACATGTCATCAGGTGCTTTATAGCACCGATGACGCGTTCCGGCCAGCCAATCACTGTAATGCGAATAACCAACATGGCTACAGCATTACATTGAGTGGCAGAACTAACCTGCACGTTTATTGGCTGCGTAGCTGTTGTGCCAAGCATCATGATGCTCGAGCCGAACTTGTGTTCAGCCGAGCATGCTCGCTCAACACTAATGTCTTCTTATGTGGCAAAGGGGGACCCTTTAGTCTTTTCAGGCACCAGGATGGGGTGCAATATATCTACCCCCCAGACCAGCAAAAGTCCCATTGTGCGCATGACTGATGTTCTATGAATAGTTTTAATTGTTGATACTTCTTATACCAAAGCCAAGAAGGATGGGTCCAATTTGTCGGACATCTGGAATTTGCATGAAGACTCTCTTGAAGTTTTTGCCCAACCATGGGATAAATAAGGAAATTAGATCATTGCAATCTTCTATTGATCTGTTTGTAAAGTTTTTGTAGCTATTATTGTTTCTTGACGATCGGTCTGACTTGCTTACAAGACGGAAAAATGTGAAACTTGGATAGGAACTGATTTCACGTCTGAGTGTTTAAGATGTTTTTACATTCTGATATTTTCCTAATTAATTGTTTATGGTTTAATCTGTTAACCTGACAAACCAGACTGTACATAACAGCAGGATAATTAAATGTTATTCTGTAATAAATACGAAGTAGCAGGAACAGACATCCTATTTATTTGTTATAGAACCTGAAATTGAATTCTGTGATGAAGTAATCATTCCAGTGCTCAATGTGGGTAGGAAATTTAAAGGGGTATTCCCATCATAGACAATTATGGCATATCCACAGGGCCACCACCCCGTCCCATCTGGTTATGACTTAAATGTCTAAGATAGGAATAACTCTTTACAGAGGACCTGTCATCTTTCTGGACATTTCATTACAGTAATTATATGCATTCCCCATGTGATAACAATTCTGGAGCATCTGTAACACACCAGAGTGGTGTTACTACTCCTGCACCCTGCTGCTATTTCTAATGGGCTAACCTCATGTCATCCTATGCATTTATTTGCAGGTCCTCCACACTGTGCATGCCTAATAATGTTGTTATGTAACTGTTCATGTAATATACCTGGTTCACCAGCAGGTGGCAGCAAAAACGGCAGAGCTGTACTAGATAGAACTTACCATTCCATTCTAACCCCCCCTCTTGAGAGAAGTGGGCTTGTCCTACTTCCTTCAGGAAGGGTGGGGACCAGTTAGAGTTAGGCCCCATTCACACATCCGCAATTCTGTTCCGCATTTTGCGGAACAGAATTGCGGACCCATTCATTCCTATGGGGACACACTATGTCCCGCCCAGATCCGGAATTGCGAATCCGCACTTCCGGGTCCGCACTTCCGTTCCGCAAAAAAATAGAACATGTCCTATTCTTGTCCCCAATTGAGGACAAGAAAAGGCATTTTCTATGAGAGTGCTGGCGATGTGCGGTCTGCAACATGCGGAACGCACGTTGCCGCTGTCCGTGTTTTGCGTATCCGCGTATCCGTGGATCCACAAAACACACACGGACGTGTGAATGGAGCCTTAGTGTGGTTTACCCCTGCTAGGGGAAGGGTGTGCAGGGGCATGTCTCTGCTGGCCATGGAGGCCAAAGCTTGAAGCCTGCACCCCCACCTATCAGCTGTATGAGGAGACGGAGCAAGCATTGCACGCCTGCCATCTCCCTTTTTTCTTTCTATTCACCGCTGCTGTCTATGTCAACGACCATAGACAGCAGCAGCGGACAAAAAGAGAGAAGGGAGATGGCAGGCGCGCAACGCGTGCACCGTCTTCTCATACAGCTGATAGATGGGGGTGCCGGGTGTCAGACCCCCGCAGATCTGATATTGATGACCCGGATAGGTCATCAATAGTAAAAGGCTGGACAATTGTATTAGATTGTATAAGGTTGGAAAAACATGGCTGCTATTTTACGGAAACAATGCAGGTTGCAAATTAGCGAATTAAAATTTGCTATGTATTTCTGCTGTGCCGTCAGATTTCTCACAACGTTTCGGTTGGATATGCTGGGGTTGCCTAGCCCATTTGTAATAGGATTAGCCCCGTTGCCCTTCAGTGGGGCTAATCCTTAGCAATTCTGTCTGAAATAAACTATAAGGAAAAAACTGGCTGTTCAGTGTGGCCTATTGTATGGCTACCTTATAAGTCAGTGTCTGGCCCTTTAAGTGATCTATCAAGAAATTCAGTGTAGGATGTGAGTCGTTTGGAGTGTTTAGATGCAGAATGAGCCCCAAAATCTGCATATCAGTTGGATTAGCCTTAAAGAGGTTCAGCAGCAGCTGATGTATCATAATAAATGATGTATGTAGCACCTACCATAAATAATGAAGACATTGCAGTTCCCTGAACTTTATGAATGCACTTCAATTGCAGGCTTATATTTGAATCTGGTCATGGAACTTGATATTCTCATACGGACATCACCCCCTATATAATAACATATAATAATTGAACACTAAACCCATAAATAGAAAAAATAAATCATCTCTGCTACCCGACACGTCCTGATAGATGCCATACAATTGATTTGGAAAATATGTTACAATAAAATGTTTTCCATAGCGTGAGGTTGTTGTAAATGACACCGCGTTCAGAGCACTCTCAGCCCCTTTAAGTGTACGCAAAGAATAAAAAAAATTAAATAAGAGGTTGGGGGCTTTTTTTGCATAGATTTCACACTTTCTTGATAATGATCGGCTTGCGCAAAATTATAAAATAAAGTGTTACGGGAACAAAAATAACAAACAAAGCCCTTTTATGTGAAGACGGATTTCCAGCATGCTTTAGGCCACGCTTGGTAAGCAAAATTAAGAGTCACTAAAAAAGAAATAATTCATTTTATCAGGCAACGAGTAATTATTGAAGAAGCCGTTTAGCAAACAGCAACACTCCCGCGAGAAAACTGGTAATCCAAAATGAATATATTATTTAGCTCCGTTACCAGGAGGAAAAAATGCCAGCCTTTTAATAAATCAAACTCACAATTACTACTAAACAAATTATTAGGTTATCCTGGTACCTCGCTCAACACCACTCGAAGGGAAAAGAAGGTAAACTGCACTGAAGAACGTACAATTGGTGGTTGTAGGGTGCACTTTAGGGGGAGGAGCCTATAAGGTAGTCAAGAGAATCCCAAAGCGCCTTTCCACCCGAGGTCATACATGAAACCCCGATCTTGTGATATACATCAAAGAAATAAGTGGCCTATCCATATTTGGGCCACGTGCTTCCTCCTGAGAACTCAGGCCATGTACATACATCTACTATATCAAAACCAAATCGATCGCAGCTCAGTAACAGGGAGCTCAAGCCTTCCTACAATTACGTCTGTCATGTTTGGTACGCACGCCTGTGGGACATTAGGACGGAGTGGGTGGAGGTAATATGAAGTTGCCCGAAAAGATCTTTTAATACAAAGATTTTGAGGCTGACCTAATGGGCAGCAGAGGTCGTAAAAACTGTCGTAAAAGGTGAATACTAGGGATGAGATTCGATAAAACTTCGTTAGAATACTGTACGCAGCGAGCGCTCCGCACCTTAATTACAATGTATTGGCTCCTATGAGCCGAAGTTATTACTTCGCAAAGTCTCGTGAGACTTTCGAAATTCATTTCTACTATTCGGTTCCAAGGTACCACTTGGAACCGAAACCGAGTTCGGTAAAAAGTTTTTAACAGTAGAAATTAATTTCTGAAGTTATTACCCGAAGTTTCGCAAGACTTTGCAAAGTAATAATTTCAGCTCATAAGAGCCAATACATTCTAATACTGTACAGAGCGCTCACTCCGTACAGTATTCTAACAAAGTTTTATGCGAATCAACTTCGGATGTTTCATGCAAATCCGATTTGCTCATCCCTCGTCATTACCATACTCACTTGCCTCCTCTTAGATCAGTGTTTCCCAACCAGTGTGCCTCCAGCTGTTGCAAAACTACAACTCCCAGCATGCCCGCACAGCAAAAGGCTGTCCGGGCATGCTGGGAGTTGTAGTTTTGCAACAGCTGGAGGCACACTGGTTGGGAAACACTGTCTTAGATCACAGACCCTTTTTAGCAACATGTATGGAGGATAGGAAACTGTCATTTCTTTGGGGATCACAAGCTCGATGGACTGACCGATATTTCAGCTTTCCCAGGAACCGCACGTAACTGTGGCGTAATGTATTGCGTTCTGTTTTTATCCCTTTTTTTTCCGAACTGTTATTTTGCACTGTATATGTTTGTATATCTTATGTTGTATTTTCGATGATAACCCCATTGTTTGTACTCATTTTTTTTTTTATATTAAAACTTTACTTTAATAAGAGCCTTCTTGTGTTCTAATGACTCCATGACCTTAGAAGAAGCGTTACCTAGATTGATTAATTAACCCTGTGAATGCTAGCAGTTGTAGAGTGTACTTAGGTGGTATTTAATGCAAGGTGTCTTGTCAGACTGATATGACAAGTGGTGGCAGCTAAGATTGATTAGTTTCGGATGACGTAGTGCTGACAGATGGAGGTCCTATCCTGAATCTAAGTCCGTGATCCTGACAATGTTGTTTTGACCACACGTGGTCTACTCCACCATGTCAAAAACACCAAAACGACCCACTCTAAGCTGAACATTTATGGCAAGCCATTTAAAACCCATTTCACAATTTTATGTCATGTAGATTTTATGCCTGTATATGGCTTTATCCCTCTTTGTTAGAATATGTCAGAGGTGTAAATCATGTTACCATCTCAAAAAGCAAATTAACAAAGGATCTTGTAAAGAAAATGGCTCTACCCAAGTGATGTAATTTGGAAAATTATTTATTGTGGAGAATGGAATATTCGGAGGAAAATCTGCTTGACCTATACGAATTTACTGTATCGTAAAAGGGTTATTATGCATTTGCATCAAAATTATCTCATAAAAAGCTTAATTTTTTATCATTCTGGTCGTCAGATGTCTTGGAGGTAAATTATTCATTGCAGCCATTTTAGTTGCTAAATTGAAGCTTCATGTATATATTTACATGGCAAAAGGGATGCATAAAATTATTTCTTTGTAGTGTGGACAGCTGCGACTTAAAAGGGTTATCCAACACTAGTGGCATACATAGAGAAGTAAGGGCCCCATAGCAAGGATCAAACCGGGCCCCCACACAGGACAGAAGGGTTTCTGCCTAAACCCTTTTCAATGACCCTTGGGCTATTTTTCCCACTGCCTTATTTGCTAAAAGCTGTTCCTTTAGAGGGTAGAGTCCTGACCAAGTTTTACCCCCCCCCCCCCCAGTAGAGAAGGAGATTTTCCCAACTATGACTGGGCTCCCTCTTGCCCTGGGCCCCATAGCAGTTGCATGGTCTGCTACTATGATAGTTACACCCCTGTCCAACACCTATAATGCCCCCTCTAATGCCCAGGCCCCAAATAAAGGTTATACTTACATCGCTCCTCAGCACCTGCGTCGCTCTTGATGCCCGCACGGCCGGCATCTGTGCGGTGTCTGTGCGGGCATCAGGATTGACGCAGGTGCTGGGGAGTGGGAAAAATACAGCCTGTATGAGGGGCCTGGGAATTACAGGGGATATTATGGGGATAGAATTACCCCTTTAACCTGCAGGTATCATTGTGGCCTTTTGACGATGCATACGAGACCGATAACATTTTTGGCAACTGGGGCATACCATTGACAAACATTAAAAAAAAGTGGAAGTCAATAGAATAAAATCAGTCCATGAAGTCTGCATACTGTGTTGTATGTAATGTGGGGGAATAAGGATGCATCCATTTGTACTGTACCTTAGCACTAATTTGTGTAAGACCACCGGTTCAATACAATATCACAATAATCACCTGGAGAGGCTGCAATACACCACATAACCACTAGTTGGCCGTATGTAGGCACATATAGGATAGACACCTGGTGACACAATATCTCACCTGTCCATATAATACATGAAACAAGCCTTGCCCATCCGCATTGTGATATAGAAATGTCCTCTCTTAAAGGGGATGTCCAGGCTGTGACAAATATTGGGGGTCATGTGTGATTTTAAAAAAGCCACTCACCTACTCTGGTCATCCTGGTACCTCTGGCACGTCTCCTTTCCGCCCTCACTTCCCTACCCCATGTGAAAAGTTCCACATTTCACAGCTGCCAGACAATCAGTAGTCTCTGAGGTTGTGTGCCATGCCAAGACTTCAGTACATAATAGCAGAGCCAACCACTTCGCCAATGGCAGTCCAGCTCTTTCAATCAAGCCATGAGGATGTAATCTATCAACTGGGCCTCAGAACAGTGGGGGCAACATTCTATCTTACATCCCATCCCAATTCTGCTTCATTCTTTTGATAGGTCTTGCAGAGTAGGTCTGAGGGAGTTCTTCCGAACACAGATGAACCCTGTCTTCTTATGTTCAGTTGCGTCACACCTATCCCAAAGCCTTATGGTGAGGACCCCATAAAAAAGATCAAAATAGACCACTCAGTACGCAAGGGCCTGGTGCTTGTTTGCCCTTTCATACCTTTTCTATCACTCTCGGCTCATTTTCACATCTTCTACACCAGTTCCTCCAGATAGTCGAATTTTATAAGTTCTCACCACCCAAAGGCGATACGGGTCAGTCAGGACTCTCCAATAGTTTAATGGTTATCCTCTATGGTACATATATCCTTGAATATGATGACTACCAGAACTTTATCAAAAAGAAGCATGTTGGCATAGTTTATTAAATCATGGGCCTCAGGAAGTGACAGTCTCCGTCTTAATTTGCAAGTCACCTTCAAAAAGTTATGGACCTTCTTCTATATCTTTGCTATGAGAATTATGTTTTTCCTTGCAGTGTTGGACTGGGGTGCGTAGGGCCCACTAGTAAAACCCACTCTGGGGGCCCACTGTAAAGCTACATGCATGTGCTACCTGCCCTCACTATCCAGTCTTTTATATGGACATAGGCAATGTACTGTATGGCATCTTAGCCAGTCTATTTATATGTAAGTCTACTGAACGATTTGCCAACTGTGCAGGAGGTGGGGGACCTGAGGCCCACCTTGCTCAGAGGCCCACCGGGGGATTTACCTGTTACCCTGTTGGCCAGTCCAAGCCTGCTTCCTTGGGTACATTAAAAGGGTTACCAAGAATTTGGAAAACAGGGCTGATTTCTTCCACAAACAGCACCACCAAAGGTTATGTCCGTTATTGCAGTTCAGCTTCATTGAAATGTAAATGGCGCCGAGCTGCAATACCACACACATCCAGTAGTCAAGCGTGGCACTATTTTGGGAAGAAAGTAATTTTTCTGATCCTGTACCGTCCCTTGTAACCATAACAGATCTCTAGTCTATGACGAATCCTTCATCTCAAGTCATTGTCGGCAAAATTGTTAATTACCTGCACAAGGTTATGTGGAATGACCCTGCAATTGGACCAAAAATGTTTAATTGTACTTAACTGGAGAGTTTATTTGAAGGGCTTTGCCTAAATCTGAATTAGCATCAAGATGGGTAGGTCTCGCGGGAGGAGATAATCACTGCTCCCAATTAGGCATGAATATCTATTAAGCATAAATAGCGAGCAAGCTGCAAGAGTGAAAACTCCGGGGATTATGTATGTACTCTTCATTGTTAAATGAATCTAATAAATTAAACGAGATTTATTCTATTGATGATGTCTGAAGGCAGAAGCCAAAGTGTGATTACTTTTATTACTGTGATTTATATGTTTATTACTTATACCCTAGCATCAAAAATGATTCCTGATTGATAGCGCAGGGCGGCGGGAAGTCACACATGAGGGGTGCACTTGATGAATTTGTGAAACTTAGCAAATGGAAGATGATTAATGCAAATATATCAAGACATTTTCCCTTATTTCTCCAACCATGTATTTTTGCTTCGCTGTGATGAAAAATGCCATTTTCTATGTATCCTTTGCTTAAAGGGCACACGCCATAAAAGTGTCTGCTGGAAGTTTTGCATGGTGATACCCCAGTTAAAGGGCATCTATCAGCAGATCTGTCCCTATGACACTGGCTGACCTGCTGCATGTGCGCTTGGCATCTGTGTTGGTCCCATGTTCACATGTGCACGCATTGCTGAAAAAAATTATGTTTTATTACATGCAGCGGTGGCGTTACTGTTACACCTAGAGGCTCCTCCACTCTCTCTCTGCAGCTGCTGCGCCCTCTGCACTTTTTAGCAACATGGGCACATAGGAACATGAGACCAACACAGATGCCTTCAGCTGCCAAGCGCACATGTAACAGGTCAGCCAGTGTCATAGGGACAAAACTGCTGACAGATGCCCTTTAAGTTTCAACCAGGCTTAAAAAAAGCGCAATGAATTACACATCATGTGACCTAATTATACGTATAACCATTTGCATACAGTTTTCAAGCATGACTTGCACTGGATCTCTGGCTTGGCTATTTACTCTTGTCAAGTACGGCCGGACTGGGCTGAAAGCCTAAGGGGAGGCCAGCATGACACTGGTTTGTTTGGTCGAAGGGGCGGCATGGAAGGGGTTAATGGCCACTAGCAGTTGGTGGGGTTACAAGGGAAACGGGGGTGTGGTGGGGAGTGGTAAGGAGGGTTTATGAGGAGAGAGCAAGAGAAGAAAAGTGCCATTTTGGTTTATAAGCTAAACTCCCGCCCGCCCGTGTGAAAGAGGGTATGGAGTTATTTTTCTTTTGTTAAAAAAATAAAATAAAAAAATAGTGAGGGTAATATGGGTAAGGATAGGTACTGTGAAAGGGGAGTAGGATTTTAATTTTTGGGATATTGTCGCGGCAGTCCTGGCGGTGGGAGGTCCTCGAAGTTGGTGGATATGGTGGTGATTGAGAAAGGGAGGGCCCCCACGGGTGGGGCTGGACTCTCATCGGTAAACAGTAATAAGGAATTGGGCGTCCATCAGTTGGTGCCTTCGAGCTGACGTTCATCGGGTGGAGGCAAGATGGAGACTCGCCAGTTTATTCTGGGAGTTATGTATTGGGGCTTCTAGGACCTCCCTCGTCAGTTACTCAGGTTTGGGTTAATGTTAATTGATTCAGATTGGTTATTTATTTTATTTAATAAAACGGCTGCTGTGGCCGATTTAAATCCGAACTGGGGTCTGGCTATTATTTGATGGGGTGTTGGTGGTGTTAAAGGGAAAAGGAGACCCGAGCGGACTAACCAATACCTAGTCATGTCCCAAGGCTTGCTAAAAAGTCAGACTTTGACTCATAGGTAGCCACTTCCACAAGGTGGCGCTAACACGATGGTTCTCTTTGTCTGGGAGATACCTCTTTGCATATTATTTTCCCATGGGGCATTGCAGTTTTCATAGACAGCTGACTCTTCAAGAAGGGCCAGTTCCCTGTCTAAGTAGCACTTGTCTTGTGAAGATCACGAAATAACATGGAATGTTTTTTTAAATTAAAGGATGTTATAAGAGCTCAATGCACTCTCCAAACTGAACTGGAAGTAACTGGGTGACAGACCGTGTGCCCCTAGTGTTACTCCACTCCAGGTTAAAGCCATATTCAAGAACATCTATCCATCTATCTCAGTGGTGGCCAACCTATGGCACGGGTGCAAGAGGCGGCACTCAGAGCCCTCTCTGTGGGCACGCACACCCTGGAAAAAGTCTATGATGTACCAACATGCCATAGACTTTCCCTGCCATTCATCAGCACAGGGCGCATCATGAACAGCACAGGCGGCGCATTGAATGTAGGCCGGCTATTATAGCTACAAGATAAAGTACATGGAAGATATACTAGATTGGACTGTAGTATTCAGGTTAACTTGCCGTGTTGGCACTTTGCGATAAATAAGTGGGTTTTGGGTTACAGTTTTGGCACTCTGTCTCTAAAAGGTTCACCATCACTGATCTACCTCATCTCTGTCAATATTTCTGTCTATGTGAAGATACAAATAGGGAGAAGGGAGGGACACATGTGCGGTATCAGTTATTAAACGGTGGTTTTTAATAAACCACAAATGTGCTAACCAGATCACGTTGTGAAGAGTCACAACGGCTGTAAATAGCTTTTCTGGTTATTTATGATCCCAACCAGTAGGCGGTATTATCCTTGGCTGTAGCCGTGGTCCTCTGTGTAGCTCCAAGGCAAACAACAGGCTCGACAGGTAACTGGAAAAAAATTCTTTTTGGATCACTATAGGCGCTGCCAGGATATAACGGAACATCAGGAGCGATGTGGTAGATTCACGATATTCTTTATTTACAGGGTTGGCAACGTGTTTATAGGACGGAGCATCCCCTTCATTAGGACAGTAATTACTGTCCTGATGAAGGGGATGCTCCATCCCACAAACGCATTGACAACCCTGTGAATAAAGATTATCGTGAATCTAATGCATCGCTCCTGATGTTCCGTTAATCCATATCCTGGCAGCGCCTACAGTGATCCGAAAATAATTTTTTTCCAATATTTCTGTCTTGTTCCTATCAATCGATTATCTATCTTTCCATCCTCTATCTATCTATCTATCTATCTATCTATCTATCTATCTATCTATCTATCTATCAATCATTTCTATCTATCTACACTAGCAGAAAATAAAAAGAAATGGAAAACTTAATTTGATTGAGCTTAGACTGACACTGTATAAACTGCTAGTGAACTGCTAATGGTCCTTGGTCAATGATCACACAGCCGAGGTGGTGCCCCTTTATTTTGGGTTCTGCAGTAGGGTATATGTTAATACAGGGTCACATTAATACTGGGTGGCATCTCCCTTTGCTTCGATACAGGCACAGTAGTGGTCATATAGATGCTGGATATGCTTCTGTGGTCATTCGAAGCTCTTCCAAGTTGGACCTATGATTCTGCGCATTGGGAGATCCATCAACCTATCCAGCCCCAGACATTCTTGATGGGGAGAGATGGAGCTGGCCAGGGGAGATGCTAATGTCCTGAAGAGCTCATTGTCTAGCATGAGCTAGGTGTGGTTGCTGTTATCTTGTTGGAACATCTTCTGACCCAGTAGAAAAAATGGCAGTAGGACTGGTTCCATGACCTCCCGGATATAACGAAGGCCAGTCAATGTTCCCTTCATGAGTTCCAGATTGGAATAGCCATGGTAGCTAATTGGGCCCCATACCATGACACCGGGGGTTGGTCCTGAGTGTCTCCGCACTATACATAATGGCAGTAGGTGCTCTCCAGTTGTCCTACAAACTCCGATGCCATCAATGCAAAACTACAGCGTTCAGTGATGAAAGAAGGTTCAGACTTGGTACTAATGATGGTCCAATCAGAGTTTGCAGGAGGGCTGGAGAGCACCTGCCATCATGCTGCGGTCTAATTGCCATTAGAATGGCGCTCTACTCCATGTTCATACCTCGCCATTCTAATACACTTATAGAACGGGACACTATGCAAATATTCTAGGACCTCATGGAGCAACACCCAAGTAGAACAGTGAGCCGTAATGGTACGTCTGTACATTCAAAGTAAAATCATACAGGAATACTTGAGTCTGTCTGCCTGATTACCTCTTCCGAGAACTAAATAATCAAAGCGCATCGGGAGCATAATAGCATCATAATTAATCGCAGTCATATTCTTGTAAAAAAAAACACGTAGGAAAATTACATCTTCTTCGATTAACATGAAATATAAGTGTCAACGCGGTGATAAAATCCCAATCAATAAGACAAAATAACAATGCTGTTAAAAGGGTAGAAAGGAAGGTGTTCTGTGTAAGTTATTTTCGAGGTTAGAACCCCTTTTAAAATAAACGGATTTCATCTTTACACCGCGTCACCTAAATCACCGAGATGTTTGTGTATACAATTATAATCAGACAATAAATTGTAGCTATTGAATGGATTATGTCCGCGCCGGGTGACCTTATAAATCTCAGGTTGTCATACCTTTAGAAAATGCCTGTGTAACAATCAGTTGATTACATGTCGGGAGCAGCTGCATGTATGTTAGCTGGAAAATATGAAAGGCCGAGGGTAATTCAGAGTTCACCGGTAGACGCTTGTAAAATATTTGTCTGACAGAAACTCTCATTGTACGGCTTTGGAAATCCTTGTTTAACCTGAGATTCAGCTCCAGAGATTTATAATGAGCTCCCCTGGAAGTTCTTTTAAATGTTGCAATTTGAAAGGAATGTGAAACAAATAATACGCATTGTATCATATAAAAGAAGTAAATGCATAGGCAGTATGCTTGGGTTCTGTTTAGCCCCAGGCAGGGGCATTACTGCACAAGGTGCAGAGGGGGCCCAAAAGGACCCTTTCCCCCAACAGAGGCCAGTGATATGAATGACGTCATAGCTGGGGGTGCTGTTACAAACCCCAATCCTGGAGCCTGAGGGCGTCCCACAGGTAAGAGATCCATGTCAAAAAACACATGACATAGTTGGTGGGAGGCTCATCCATTGGGTCATGCTCAGAGTTGTAGCACTCTTTGTATAGCGTATAATAGAAATGTATTATGCTCATGCCCAGTGGTCAGGAGTAGACATGTTGAGGGTTGTAGTATGCTATGGACAAAATATAACAGAAAAGTATTATGGTCATGTCCTGTGGTGAGGACATGTTGAGGGTTGTAGTATGCTATGGACAAAGTATAACAGAAAAGTATTACGGTCATGTCCTGTGGTCAGGGCATGTTGAGAGTTGTAATGTATTATGGATAGGGTATAAAATAAAAGTATTATGGTCATGTCCAGTGGTTAGAACTAGAGACGAGTGAATCGAAGTTGATGAAGTGGAATTCAATCAAAATTTCAGGAAAAATTTGATTTGCATGGAATCTGAATTTCCTCACGCTTCGTGGTAACGAATCACATTTTTCCTAAAATGGCTGCTGCACGTGTGAGGACATGGAGCAAGGGACTCCGGGAAAGCGGGATCACCCATATTACCATGCATGCAGCCAATCAGTAGCCAGCCAGCCCTGTGATGTCCCAGCCCTATAAATAGCCTCAGCCATGTTGGATGTTGCCTTTTTCCAGTGAACTTAGTGCAGGGAGAGACGTCAGCAGGCACTAGGGACAGTGCTAGAAAAAAATAATAATAATTGTGCTAAAAAAAAACATTTACAGGTGTAGGGAAAGGATATGGAGGAATCATTCCACAGCATTTATGTAGAACAGGGTTCAGTAGGGAAGGTTACAACCTGGGTAATAGGAACAATCCTATTACACCTTGCTGCACTGACTGAGGACCCAAATTGCCATTATACAGCTTTGTAATTGCTGATGCTGCTGCCACCTCCACCCTATGTCACCTTGCCACTCTGTGGTCTCCTCATGCTGCTGCCACCTACACACTATGTCACCTTGCCACTCTGTGGTCTCCTCATGCTGCTGCCACCTCCACACTATGTCATCTTGCCACTCTGTGGTCTCCTGATGCTGCCACCACCTTCACACTGTCATTGTGCCACTCTGTGGACTCCTCCTGATGCTGATGCTGCTGCCACCTCCACACTCTGCCATTGTGTTACTCTGCTGCCTCCTGATGCTGCTGCTGCCACCTCCACAGTGTCATTGTGCCACTCTGTGGCTTCCTCATGCTGCTTCCACCTCACCACTATGTCATAGGGCCACTGTGGACTTCTCATGCTGTTCCCACCCTCCCCACTTTATGACTGGGCCACTATTTTGCCTTTCGGCCTGGCTGACATCATCATTTATTTGACCCTTCTTCTGATCTGTCAGAAGGAAGGAAAAATGAGACACACAACTGATCCTGTCTGTGTAGCAGCTGTAAGGCCTGTATGGTCCCATCAGAATTGGCTTGTGATTTGCTAGCCAAAAGCAGGAGTGGGTACAAAACACAGAAGACATGCAAATATTCCAGTCACGTGTAATCTCTGTTTTGGATCCACTCCTGTTTTTTTGGATTACTGACCAAATGCTGACTGAGTGAAGGTAGATGCTCAACAGACAGGATCAGTTTTTTGGGGGTTATTGTTCTGATGCATCAGAGGATAAGCAAAATAATTAGTGACGTCAACAAAAACGTATTGCTCACACCCTCAACACTCTGTCGGGGGGAGCTCTGCTTATATAAGCCCTCGTCAGCTGATTCTATGTGGAATCAGCTGACGACGGTGTAAAAGGAGTGCGCTTCTTCTTGGTGCTAACATCGACCTGTAAGGCTGAGTTCATACTTGAGTTATTTGGTCAGTTTTGGCCCCGTGACCCCCAAAATAAGTGAAGTGCGCAGTGATTCTAGGAGCGACGCCTGTCATCTGCATGTCATACAGGCTCACAGTATTATTTCACTACCACAGCAGACTCCCTATGTGTGTTACTGCAAGTCACAGTGTTCTACACCCCTATAAAGGCTCTCTGAAGTCAGGAAATAGCAGTTTTTTAACGCGATTCACCAAGAATAAATTCAGATCGAACCAAATTCTTTCAAAAAATTCGGCGAATCGGCCAAATCGAATTTTTGAAAAATCCGCTTATCTTTAGTTGGGAAATGTTGAGGGTTGCATACCATACTATGCATAGAGTATGATAAGTTTGTGTTATGACCATGTCCAGTGGCTGGGTCATGTTGGCAGTTGTAGTGTAGTTTGTATACATAGTTGGTGGGGGCTCATGCACTGGGTCATGTTGAGGGTTGTAGCACTTTATGTATAGAGTATAATAGAATTGTATCATGCTCATGCCCAATTGTGAGGACATGTTGAGGGTTGTAGTATACTATGGGTAGAGTAGAACAAAAAAGTATTATGCTCATGCCCAGAGGTCAGAACACATTGAGGGTTGTAGTATACTATGGATAGTGCATAACAGAAAAGTATTATAGTCATGTTTATAGGGTATAATTTATTTGTATTATGATCATGTGCAGTGGTCAGGAGTAGGACATGTTGAGGGTGGTAGTATACTATGGATAGAGTATAAGAGAAAAGTATTATAGTCATCATGTATAGAGTCTGATAGCTTTGTATTATGATCATGTGCAGTGGTTGGGTCATGTTGGAAGTTGTAGTCTAGTACGTATAAAGTATAATAAAATTATATTATGGTCTTGTCTCCTGGTCAGGCCGTGTTGGGGATTGTAGTTTTCTATGTTTAGAGTATAATAGGTCTGCATTTTGATCATGTCCACTGGTTGGATCATGTTGGGAATTGTACTGTTCTATGTATAGAGTATAATAGAATTGTATTATGTCAAGTCCAGTAGTCAGGTCATGTTGGGAGTTGTAGTGTTCTATGTACAGTATAGAGTATAAAAAAATTATATTATAGTCAGTTCCTGTGGATGAGTCACGTTGGGAGGTGAAGAATTCTATATATATAGAGTATCAGTGGGGGTGATGGTTCTCATTGAGGAGATCCACATTAGATTCCTACAGGCAATCCTCCATGGGAAAAATGTATGCATATTAGTTTGTTTTGGGTGTTTGGTTTGACTGAGGCCTCTTTCACACTTGCATTGTGAGGATCCGGCGTGCA
The DNA here is from genome assembly GCA_033119425.1 of Bufotes viridis. Taxonomy (NCBI): domain Eukaryota; kingdom Metazoa; phylum Chordata; class Amphibia; order Anura; family Bufonidae; genus Bufotes; species Bufotes viridis. The sequence goes on along the minus strand of CM065596.1, from coordinate 18,666,464 downwards.
CTTCCGTGCGTCTTCAAAATGCTTTCAGTGTTACTATGGCAGCCAGGACGCTACTAAAATCCTGGTTGCCATAGTAAGTAGTGGGGAGCCAGAGGAGCAGATACTTACAGTCCGTGCGGCTCCCGGGGCGCTCCACAATGACGTCAGAGCGCCCCACTCGCATGGATCACGTGATCCATGCGATCATGTGATCCATGCTCATGGGGCGCTCTGACGTCATTGTGGAGCGCCCCGGGACTCGGGAGCCGCACGGACGGTAAGTATACTTCTCCCCTGCCTCCCCACTACACTTTACCATGGCAGCCGGGACTTTAGCGTCCTGGCTGCCATGGTAACTATTCACAAAAGCTAAACGTCGGATCCGGCGATGCGCCGAAACAACGTTTAGCTTAATGCCAGATCCGGATTAATGCACTTCAATGGGCATTAATTCCGGATCCAGCGTTACGGCATGTATTCCGGATTTTTGGACGGAGACAAATCCGCAGCATGCTACAGTTTTGTCAACGTCCAAAAAACGTTCACATACTGAACGGAAGACATCCTGATGCATCCTGAACAGATTTCTCTCCATTCAGAATGCATTAGGATTATCCTGATCAGTATCTTTCCGTCCTAGAGCCCCGAGGACGGAACTCTAGGACGGAAAGCAAAAGCGCAAGTTCTGAAAGCCCTAAGCCCTAAGATCCCAATTTATATTTCAAGGCTCATTTATGGGTTGGACTTACAAAGTAGATACCTAGAGGGGGCACTAGAGAGACAGGATTATTTCTGAAGGAAACCTAATTTGCAAGTATAATGTATGCCCAGTGGTCTGGTCTGGAGATGTAGTGTTTGAGGTCTACATAGAGTATACAAGGAATTTATAATGATGCCGTCCAATGCTAAGATAATTGTAAGTGTAGTGTTCTATGTGTATGTAGGGAATGATTGTATTGCAAGCATGTCCTATAGTCCGATCATATTAGAGGGTATAACAAGAACATAAGAAGAGACCTATGATACGATCCTGCCCACGTCTATATTAGCTACGCTACAGAAACTGCAAACTTTGCAAACTTTTTCCTCCATTAGTTATGCTTCATGCTGGACAATGACCTGGTCACTGTTCCTAAAGGAGATATATGAAATAAATGCTCGCTGATCATGATAAAGTCTCCTTCCTAAAAGATTTCTCTCTTGCACAGCAATATATCAGGCTACTCTTTCCTGAACAAGTTTCAAGAGACTCTTCTCATTAGTCTTGAGAAACAAGGTCAAGAAAGGTATCAGAAAGGTTTCACAAAGTAAAAGAAAAAACCCTCCGCTGATGGCGCATCGCCCTTTCATCTCACAGCGAGATCGCTGTACCAGTTCAGCGGCTCATTTACCGGAGGTTTTCAGTTCATTTGCCCGTCTAGTTTGCAATTTATTTAGTTAATGTAGATAAACAAACTGTAGCTTTCTCTATAATTGATCACATCATAGGACCATTATAAAGTCTTCCGAGTGGCAAATTCTGTTCCCTTACGCTGGTTCTTAATTTTCATTATTATAACAAGTCTTAGGGCAAGGATGGCCAACCTGAGGCTCTCCAGCTGTTGCAAAACTACAACTCCCACCATGCCCAGAGATTTGATACGCTACAGGTCCACCGTACCAGCTCTCATACAGGTTATGGGGCTCTCATTTTGAATGTGTTTTGTGCCTGATTTTGACTCTACTGATGCCACATTATACTTTACTTATGCTAACATGTATTTTGATGTAGCTGGGTTAGATACGGTATGTCTTCATGTTAGGACATAGGTAGATTCTGTTTTAGGTGCTGGCCTTATTTTGTCCCAGCACCATGTTTCACTGTATACAATTTTTTATGCGTTTATGTGTTCGTGTTGTCCCAATAAACTTTTTCTTATTCATTGATATTAATGGGATGTGCATATGTGTCTGTGGTTCTCTTGACTGTGCTTCAGTCCTTTTTTTGTGTTATGTAACCAATCTGGACTATACCCAGTGACTATGTAACCAATCTGAACTGTACCCAGTAACTATGTAACCAATCTGAACTGTATCCTGTAAGGCGATAGCATTGTAAAGGCCAATGGACTAAGTGCCATAGAGTCATGCAGCATAGCCGCTATGATAGTGGGAGGAGGTCCGGCACTAACCTGTTTCGCTTGCTTTTCAAAAAATCAATGATATGTACCTTTCTTTTTATATCCAATGATTGGTGAAATTTTCCGCAGGTCAATCAAATCTGATATTTAATTAGTTATAGATATATATATATATATATATATATATATATTTATTTTATATTGGTTATAATAATTACAGTATTTATTATATATTTATATTGTTTTTATCTAGTGATTATAATTATCCAAGTTTAGCACCTTTTTGCTTTTTAAACTGCTCTGTTCATGAATGTAACATGGCCATTTCTTGTACTTAACAAAGGGGTCCAGGTACTCCGAAATGCATTGTACTTTAATGCAAATAAATTGTGGATTATAGCCATTAGAAGGAAATTTCTTTTGCTATTTGTAGACATGCTCATCTGGTCTTTACATTTCACACTTGATGTGACAAACAGCCTGGAAGTAATGGCATCTTCTTGAAAACGCCTTCAGGGTGCCTATTTTGTACAAGCAATGAAGGTGAACATAAAATCCTTGAGATACTGTAAATTTGATTTTATACTGTAATGGATGACACTATCCTATGTTGTGCTGTATTTGTAGTACATCCAGCAAATATCTGTACACAGTGCAAATTCCACCCAGATGTCTAAGTATGAGCTAAGAAAGCAGTTACTCCTTTTCTTGCTACAGTTTCTAGTACCAGGATCTCTGGCCAACAACCGTAATTTTTCCACAACTTGCACAATGGTGTGCGGTTTCAATAATACAAATGACCAACATTGTACCTGAAAGGGCGATGTTGTGCTGTATTTGTCTATTAGAGTTCCTTGTGTGCAGTCAAACTGCCATAACAGCCACCACTAGGGGGAGCTGACTACACACACATTTAATGGTTGACACTTTAGCAGGGGAGGTGGAACCCCACTATTCTGGAGAACAAGGGTTCCTTGTCTCCTACATGAGTGTGACCAGGTCTATAGGAGCAATGGAAATAGCCAAGTGCAGTAATAGCTATCTCAGACTTTGAATGGGGCAGCAGTGCACAGTGTGATTGGTGCACTATTGGAGTGGACCCCATTCTCATTGTTAGTAGAGATTTCAGCAGTGGGACCCCCACCAATCAGACAATTTTTACCTATATTGTTGGTTGATCTTGGGACAATCCTTTTAAACAGCTCCCATTGAGTTCAATACTACCTTAGCTGTATAAGCCTATATGTAGTTTGCTCCCCCTAGTTGTGGCTAGGTAACTAGCTCAGACCATTACAGACTTCACTACTGCAAAGGGGATAACAAGTTAATAAACCCTATACACCCAAGATTAAGGGACACAGAGGCTGCAAAGTTTTATTCAGCATAGGGATCAGCGTACAGCATTTCAGACCCTGCTCCAGTGGAGGGGTAACGAGTTCAGACACCCTGCACACTTTAGGTATAATGTTGGTCATTTGTATTATTGAAATCGCACACCATTGTGCGAGTTGTGGACAAATTACGGTTGCTGGCCAGAGATCCCGGTACTAGAAACTGTAGCAAGAAAAGGAGTAACTACTTTCTTAGCTCATACTTGGACATCTGGGTGGGATTTGCACTGTGTACAGATATTTGCTGGATGTACTACAACTGTTTGGTGCACAGTAAGAGAGACGTTTGCTAAGTTCAGTCGGCCTGGTTACTGACTCTCCTAACACACACAATGGCCATTGCCTCATTTAAAGCCCTGCCTTGCACCCACATGGATATTTAACATCAAGGGCACCCCAAACTACCATCAGACAGGAGTCCTAGAACAGGAAGTGCCCCAAGAAAATATAGAGTTCCCCTCGTTCACTGGTCTGAGGGAGTACACAGTGACAAATCATCATCAGGGTCACTGCCACTCCCGTCCTTTGCTACGGTTCCTACTTATACTTTACTTTCCAGGGTGCTCAGCGTAGAAGGAACATTGCTCCAATTGTCCAAGACTGTTAGGTGATGCTAGCTCACCTGCGTTGGAGGGCACCGGGCAGTGTACCAGGTGGAGTCCAGTAGTGGGAGACCGCAAGGAGAAGAGGCGGGGTGGAATCCCACTGCAACAGTAATAATTAATGGGGTAAGTAGTCTAGGACCATCAAGGAAGGAGGGACATTTACATTTTTGGTTAATATACAACCACCTCAGTAATACATTTGCTCCAGAATTTGTCATTTGTTATACAGAAGTTTCTTTTATTTATTCTTTTTTTAACATAAATGCTTAATAAAATGCTAAATAATACACCACAAGTCTCATTGCATGGTGGGTGGTGAAGGAAGTCACAGACATTAAAATATTTCTGGTAAGGAAAGGGTATCCGCCAATTATCAACAATATAAAAGAAATCTTTGAAATGCTGACTTTATCCTCAAGTATAAGGTTTTAAAGCAACATTCTGCGCTCTCGTTTTAATTTGATGTGAAAGCTGTAATATATGCCAGGACATGTGTAGAACACAAGTCAACTTCCATCTGTGCCTTTTTCTGCAAATATATTTATTTTGGAACAGTTTTCTGTCAAAATCAGTATATATTTAAACTATTTATCTCAGAAAAGGCAAAAAAAAAATAAAAAAAATTAAAAAAACTTCTCGATTGATTTTATTTGTTTGGTTTTTGAAAACTGAAATGACTCCCAACAACTTAACATTAAGAAGTTGCAACCTAAACTCAACTCTAAATATGGGCTTGCATTAGTTCGAGGCATCGCAACAACCATTTGGGTTAATTACTGTAATATTTACTATATTATGCCCTGTACATGTTCCACTCACTGCTTAGTAACAGGGGTCATAGTGGGTGAGACCTGAAACTAGACCTCTACATTCTTGTGGACATCACTTGATATTGTCACTGTCAATGAGAAGAAGCACTGGAACTGTGTAGTCACATCAGTCCTTGTGATAGCAGTTTCCGAAAAAGGAATTTTACAGTCAAGAACCAATCCTAGACAAGAGCCTAATAGACTTAGTAAGGACTTGTTTCTTTAGAGTTTTTTTTTTTCCATTGAATGTGCCTTGGTGTTTTCCTAGTAAAGTTCTTTTATAAAGGGAGTCTGTCAGCAGTTTTGACCATGTAAAACTGCTGACAGCACTTTGTAAAGGTTAGAGAGAGCAGGGTAAACATATCTTTTGTTGAGCTTTTAGTATCAGGAGTAGTGTGAATGGCATACACCCCCGTATCCTAAGGGAATTAAGTGATGTCCTAGCCAGACCCTTATTTTTGATATTCACGGACTCCATACTGACAGGGAATGTTCCACCAGACTGGCGTATAGCAAATGTGGTACCAATATTCAAAAAGGGTCCAAAAACAGAGCCTGGAAATTATAGGCCGGTAAGTTTAACATCTGTTGTGGGTAAACTGTTTGAAGGTTTTGTAAGAGATGCTATCTTGGAGTATCTCAATGAAAATAAGCAAATTACACCATATGAGCATGGCTTCATGGGGGATCGGTCATGTCGTATATCTGGACTTCTCCAAAGCATTTGACACTGTACCTCATAAAAGGTTAGTATATAAAATGAGAACACTTGGACTAGGAGAAAATATCTGTATGTGGGTAAGTAACTGGCTCAGTGACAGAAAACAGAGGGTGGTTATTAACGGTACACACTCAGATTGGGTCACGGTCACTAGTGGGGTACCTCAGGGGTCAGTATTGGGCCCTATTCTCTTCAATATATTTATTAATGATCTTGTAGAAGGCTTGCACAGTAATATATCAATTTTTGCAGATGACACTAAACTGTGTAAAGTAATTAACACTAAAGAGGACAGTTTTCTGCTACAGAGGGATCTGGATAGATTGGGGGCTTGGGCAGAGAAATGGCAGATGAGGTTTAACACTGACAAATGTAAAGTTATGCACATGGGAAGGAATAATGCAAGTCACCTGTACATACTAAATGGTAAAACACTCAGTAACACTGACATGGAAAAGGATCTAGGAATTTAAATAAATTACAAATTAAGCTGTAAAAACCAGTGTCAGGCAGCTGCTGCTAAGGCCAATAAGATAATGGGTTGCATCAAAAGGGGCATAGATGCCCGTGATGAGAACATAGTCCTACCACTTTATAAATCACTAGTCAGACCACACATGGAGTACTGTGTACAGTTCTGGGCTCCCGTGAACAAGGCAGACATAGCAGAGCTAGAGAGGGTTCAGAGGAGGGCAACTAAAGTAATAACTGGAATGGGGCAACTACAGTACCCTGAAAGGGTATCAAAATTAGGGTTATTCACTCTAGAAAAAAGACGACTGAGGGGAGATCTAATAACTATGTATAAATATATCAGGGGTCAGTACAAAGATCTCTCCCATCATCTATTTATCCCCGGGACTGTGACTGTGACGAGGGGACATCCTCTGCGTCTGGAGGAAAGAAGGTTTGTACACAAACATAGAAAAGGGTTCTTCACGGTAAGAGCAGTAAGACTATGGAACTCTCTGCCTGGGGAGGTGGTGATGGTGAGTACAATAAAGGAATTCAAGAGGGGCCTGGATGTATTTCTGGAGCGTAATAATATTACAGGTTATAGGTACTAGAGAGGGGTCGTTGATCCAGGGAGTTATTCTGCCGCCTGATTGGAGTCGGGAAGGAATTTTTTCCCCTTAAGTGGGGAAAATTGGCTCTACCTCACAGGGGTTTTTTGCCTTCCTCTGGATCAACTTGCAGGAAACAGGTCGAACTGGATGGACAAATGTCTTTTTTCGGCCTTATATACTATGTTACTATGTTACTATGTTAATATGAAGTTTTACTCTGCAAGGTTCTAGTCCTGTCCATGAGGTAGAGCTTCCCTGGGAATTGTTCTCTGTATTAAGCTGCTTCACAACTCCTCCCCTCTACAGTGACAGTTGTAGTGGTCTCTTGATTGGATGTCACAGCTTTCACTCAGAGCTAAGCAGTGGTATGCCTAAGGTGTTTAGCACCTGGGGAGGATCCTTTCTCTGCCCCCCCCCCCATAGTTTAAAACATTGTGCCCCTTCACAGTAGTTATGCCCCCATTGTGCCCCCCTCAATAATAATGCCCTCATTGTGCCCCTTCACAGTAGTTATGCTATCATTATGCCCCTTCACAGTTGTCCACATTGTGCCCCTTCACAATAGTTAGGCCCTCAATGCACCCCATCACAGTAGTTATGCCAACATTTTGTCCCATTCACAGTAGTAATGCCCTCTCTGTCCTCATTCACAGTAGTTATGCCCTCGTTGTGTCCCACTCACAGTAGTAATGCCCTTTCTGTGCCCCCTTCACAGTAGTTATGTCCTCTCTATGTCCCCTTCAAAGTAGTAATGCCCTCTGTGCCCCCTAACAGTAGTAATGCCCTTTCTGTGCCCCTTCTCAGTAGTAATGCCCTCTATGTGTCCTGTTCACAGTAGTAATGCCCTCTCTGTGTCCCATTCACAATTGTAATGTCCTCTCTGTGCCCACCAGTGTTAATTAAATTTAAAAAAAATTAAATACTCACTTTGTCCCATTCCTGATGATCAGATCACTACCAGCATTCCCCTGCAGGCACACATCACACTGCAGCACTGTGTGGGAGGAGTGCTCAGGCAGATTTCCAGGCCGGCACGCTCCTCCTACACAGTTGGACAGTGCGATCTGTCCCTGCAGGGCTTAATGGTGAAGCAGGGAGCAGATGTCCTGGAGGAGGGAAGTAGCAAGGGGAGCTGAGCGGTCAGTAAGTGAAAGGACCACCAGCTCCCCGGACCTCTAGCAAATAGCACTTCCATCTGTGTTGATTGAAGCTCTCATTGCATCCGCTCCCCCCAACCCCCCACCCCCTCTTGGCATGCCACTGGAGCTTAGGGTAGAGGCATTGACGCAGCCTAATACAAAAAGCAATTCACATTAAAGCCTCGCCTCCTGGACATGTGAAAGAGCAGAACCTGGCACATAATAAAAGTATGATTTCCCTGCTCTCTCCATCCTATTCCTAGTGGTGTCAGCAGTTTTGAATGGTCAAAACTGTTGACAGACTCCCTTTAAAGTTTCTTTTCCCACTAGTACTTCTCAGTGCATATACCCTTTCTCCCTCCCTTCTTCCACTTCTGTCCTTTACTTCTTCTCTCTCTTTTTCCCTCTCCATACCCTCTCTTGCACTCACGTTCACTACTTCTCCCATTCTTTCCTCTCTGCCTTTAGTTTTTTATTCTCTCATTTCCACCTTCCATCTTTCTCTGTGTTTTGCTCCTCCACCCTCTTTCCCAACACCCCTTCCCATTTCCCTCTCCTCCTTTCTTTTTTCCCTCCCTTCCTCCATCACTCTCCTCCTCTCTCTTGCTCCACTCCTTCAATTCGTTAGCCCTATCACCCACTTTTTTCCCTCTTCTTCTCTCTTGCTCTCCTTTCTGCTGTTCCTTCCTCTCTCTCTCCCCTCTTCTATTTTTCCATTTCTCCGTTCATACATTGTTCTTCCCCTCTCTCTCGCTTTCTTCCTCCCTTGCTCTATCTTCTATGTTCTCTCCTCTTGTTGCTTCCTTCCTCCCTCTTTTCTCTGATTCTCTCTCTTATTCTTTTTCTTAATGTCCCTTTCTCTTTCTACAGTGAGGAACAGAAGTATTTGAACACCCTGTGATTTTGCAAGTTCTCCTACTTAAAAATCATGGAGGGGCTTGAAATTCACATTGTAGCTGCATTCCCACTCTGAGAAACAGAATAAAAATAAAAAAAACAGGAAATTACATTGTATGATTTTTAAAGAATTTATTTGTCTTGCACTGCTGCACATAAGTATTTGAACACCTGAGAAAATCAGTGTTAATATTTGGTACAGAAACCTTTGTTTGCAATTACAGAGCAAACACAGAACCAGAGATAGTGCAGGATGTGCAGGATGTGCTCCCCTATAGAAATGCACAACTGCATATGGGTATGAGCGCATCCTGCTTTCTTATCACCACATTTTTTGATGGTTTATATATATATATATGTACGGAGGTGTATAAACTCCAATTTAAATGTGCCTGTTTTTCATCTTCAGGTCACATTTGGGTGCACCTGCTAGGCTTTGGGCTATATCAGTCAGTCTTGGGTAGGGCTCATAGACACCTCCCACCTCCCATTGCAAGCATGGCTACATGCTGGAGGTAACAGAGGAGATGTTTGTGAGTCGTCCTAATGCTCCTGTAATTGCCCACTGGCCCCTGATATCGCCCATATGGCGCAGGTAGGTGAGTGTTAGGGCCCACGGGCTACTTGAGACCTTGACGCTGGTGCCCGAGGCTTAAGACATGTCCTCCTAGTAGGATATGTCGAACTAACTCTCAATTTTTAACATCAGTGTGAGGGTTTAGTGTGACGGCAGTGTGCACCTATCTCTGGTTCTGTGTTTGTTCTGAATTCTTGCCACATCCACATAAATTTCATCTTATGTAGGATGTCCACTGTAGTACTTGTAGTCCGTTGCTGGCATCATCCATTGTATGCATTTTTTGCTGGTGATTGCCATTAGCAACGGACTACAAGTGCAGGATGTGCTCCCCTATAGAAATGCACAACTGCATATGGGTATGAGCTCATCCTGCTTTCTTATCACCACATTTTTGATGGTTTATATATATATATATGTACGGAGGTGTATAAACTCCAATTTAAATGTGCCTGTTTTTCATCTTCAGGTCACATTTGGGTGCACCTGCTAGGCTTTGGGCTATATCAGTCAGTCTTGGGTAGGGCTCATAGACACCTCCCACCTCCCATTGCAAGCATGGCTACATGCTGGAGGTAACAGAGGAGATGTTTGTGAGTCGTCCTAATGCTCCTGTAATTGCCCACTGGCCCTGATATCGCCCATATGGCGCAGGTAGGTGAGTGTTAGGGCCCACGGGCTACTTGAGAGACCTTGACGCTGGTGCCTGAGGCTTAAGACATGTCCTCCTAGTAGGATATGTCGAACTAACTCTCAATTTTTAACATCAGTGTGAGGGTTTAGTGTGACGGCAGTGTGCACCTATCTCTGGTTCTGTGTTTGTTCTGAATTCTTGCCACATCCACATAAATTTCATCTTATGTAGGATGTCCACTGTGGTACTTGTAGTCCGTTGCTGGCATCATCCATTGTATGCATTTTTTGCTGGTGATTGCCATTAGCAACGGACTACAAGTGCAGGATGTGCTCCCCTATAGAAATGCACAACTGCATATGGGTATGAGCGCATCCTGCTTTCTTATCACCACATTTTTTGATGGTTTATATTGCAATTACAGAGGTCAAGAGTTTCCTGTAGTTCTTGATCAGGTTTGCACACACTGCAACAGGGATTTCAGCCCACTCCTCCACACAGATCTCTTCTTGATCTGCCAGGTTTCGGGGCTGTTGCTGAGCAATGCGGAGTTTCAGCTCCCCCAAAGATGTTCTATTGGATTTAGATCTGGAGACTGGCTCGGCCACTCCAGAACCTTGATATGCTTCTTACGGAGCCACTCCTTGGTTATTCTGGCTGTGTGCTTCGGGTTGTTTTCATGTTGGAAGACGCAGCCATGACCGATCTTCAATGCTCTGACCGAGGGAAGGAGGTTGTTGCTCAAAATCTCACAATAAATGGTCCCATTCATCCTCTCCTTAATAAAGTGCAGTCGCCCTGTCTCCTTCGTAGAAAAGCACCCCCAAAGCATGATGTTACCACCCTCATGATTCACAGTAGAGATGGTGTTCTTGGGATGCAACTCATCCTTCTTTTTCCTCCAAACACGACGAGTGAAGTCTAGACCAAAAAGTTCTACTTTGATCTCATCTGACCACATGGCTTTCTCCCATGCCTCCTCTGGATCATCCAGATGGTCAGTGGCAAACTTTAGATGGGCTTGGACATGTGATGACTTGAGCAGGAGAACCTTCTGTGCAATGCTTGATTTGAAACCGTGACGGCGTAGTGTTCTACCGACAGTGATCTTTGAAACTGTGGTCCCAGCTCTCTTCATGTCATTGACCAGCTCCTCCCTTGTAGTTCTGGGCTGGTTCTTCACCTTTCTTATCATCAGTGATACCCCACGAGGTGAGATCTTGCATGGAGCCCCAGTCCGAGGGAGACTGACCGTTGTCTTTAGCCTCTTCCATTTTCTAACAATTGCTCCAACAGTCGATCTACTTTTACCAAGCTGCTTGGCAATTGCTCCATAGCCCTTTCCAGCCTTGAGGAGGTCCACAATTTTGTCTCTGGTGTCTTTTGACAGCTCTTTGGTCTTGCCCATGGTAGTAGTTGGCGTCTGACTGACTGTGGGGTGGACAGGTGTCTTTAAAAAGCTCAGACAGGTGCTACTAAGTTAGATTAATGAGTGGAGTAGAGGTGGACTTTTTAAGGTCTTTGAGAGCAAGAATTCTTGCTGATTGCCAGGTGTTCAAATACTTATGTGCAGCAGTGCAAGACAAATAAATTCTTTAAAAATTATGCAAAGTGATTTCCTGATTTTTTAAAAAAAATTCTGTCTATCAGAGTGGGAATGAACCTACAATTTAAGACCACTCCATGATTGTGGAGAAGTGGGAGAACTTTCAAAATCACAGGGTGTTCAAATACTTCTGTTCCTCACTGTATATCCCTCTTCTCTTTTACTTTCTTTCTCTCTTTTTCTTTTCCTCTCTTCTTACCTACCTTCCGTCATGTTTCTGTTTCTCCCATGTTCTTCCTACTTCCCTCTCATGCTCTCCCGTCTTCCTTTGACTATCCCTTATTACCCCCTATACTCTCTCTTCCTCTCTATTTTTCCCACCTTAGTTTACCCTAGTAATATCTCAAGACAACTAATAAAACCACAAATGGGTAGTCACCCAGCAATCCAAGACTCTGGCCAATCTCGAAACCTATACATCGGATACATTGTCAACTGCTCCCACCCAGATCCATAAGGTAGCAGTAATAAAGTATAAAAGGTGGTAGTAAAGTATAAAAATCAGTCCCATAGGAAAAAACTACACAACACAATCCACCTTCTTCCATTTCCCGGTGATATTTCTTTAAGAAACTCTTTTTATATATTTTGCACATATAATGTATATTCCATCTTTTCATCTTTTATGCAAATGACTGAAACAATTTCAACTGTATTCCGATCTCATAGTCACCATTGCAAATCTATGGATGCCGTTCATTGTGTTGAAGCAGAAAATAAGCACAAGCTGCATAATATTCTTATGAAATGCCTCCAGCTGGAAAACCTCCCATGTCTCTCTATAGAAAAATCTTCTAATGATACTATTACAATACGCGGTTCCTGTATTTACCTTTAAATAGTGTTATGATAAAATGAACAATTATTTACTATTATTTTTTGCCTGTGCCTCTCAGCCTTATTTTGGAGGGAAGAATTGACCCACGTTGGGCGTTGCAGTGACGTGACCCCCGGCTTTAATAAACAATATACATCGCGCTGTCGAGCACTTTTGAAAAATGATATCAAACTCTAGCTTAGTAATTTAATTCCAATTTCACTACCAAATCTGCGGGAAAAAGCGGAACTAAAAAAAGAAACTTTAAATTGCAATGGAAATAAAAAAATAGGAGAAATCAGGCGGCAGATAGCTTCCCAACAGGGAAAATACGTTTTAAAGAGGTTTCTTTTTCATTATAATGGGCCTAATTTAGGGGACATTTGCTGTGAAATAATCACAGGCTTCCTGGTAATTGTACATTATTATATGATGTTTTCACCGCATGCTATAAATTCTAAGCAGAGTGGAGCTTGCTCTGTGACGAAATGCTTGGTATCGCCGCGCCACTAACCTGTTTGCTGAGGATCTAGGTTATCAAAAGAGTGTTAACCCCCTACCTGCGTCTAATACACCATTTCAATTAGCGCTTTGGATAACTAACTTGGATTTGCTTGGCAAATTCAGCCGTAATTGTCCTCTTAATAATTGTTTCATGTTTCAAATTAGTGGCATCTTCTTCTCATTTAGATTAGACGAGAAGCTTTGAGAAATCATTTTACTTGCTCTGTGGTCAATCCATCTACGCTAATCCCGTTGCTAACAAACAGGGAAAATGGCTGACTTGTGTTTCCCAGCATATAATAAAAAAAAGGAAACAAAGTTTTCAACCATTTCTAAGTCATCTAAGTCACTAGGTGAGATCCTGAATGGCATAGAAATCTATATTATTATGCAGTGTTAGATCAACCAACTTGTAGCCTATGTTAGAGAGCACATAAGACAAAAATCGATTCCCAGGTGTCCTATGGGCTGCATATGCCAAGCACAAAGCAGAGGAGAGCATGGTGCCATGCTTTGAAGAGAACTGGGAGACTTAGCCAAATGGCAAAGGTAGAAAAATCTGCACGGAATTGGTAAGTGGACAGTGGCAGCCTTGAGGTTTATGTGTTGTGTACTCCTGAGCAGTTCAAACTCCATGTGGGCTTCCTCAGCCCCAGGATCAATATGGTCACTAAAACAGATCAGAGAACCAGAGATTGCTGCGAGCAGCATAGACGTGCGCATGGGGTGTGCCTGGTGTGCCTGGGCACACCCTAATCAAGCTTACTCAAGGTTCTGTCACCTCCGTGCTGCACCACCGTCTGCCGTGTCGTTTGTGAGTACATATTTTTCACCCCATAAGATGCATTTTCCCCCAAAAGTGGGAGAAAAATGCCCCTGCGTCTTATGGGGTGAATACTAATTAAATGCTTCCATTATGGAAGAGCTGAATAGTACTGGATGGCCGAGAAGCGCTGAAAGCACTATACTCACCTCTTCCTGGCGCTGAAAGCACTATACTCCCCTCTTCCTGTTCCTCGCTGCTCCACTGTGAAGGCTGCGCACAGTGTGAGGCCGTGCTGTGACCTCACACTGTGCGCACCCACACAGCAGACTGTACAAGAGAATTACCAAGTGCGGGCAGTGAGGAGTGGCGGCGTCCGGAGCAGGAAAGGTATGTGTCTTTTTTTTTTTTTGGGGGCTGATGGAGGCACTGAGGGCTGAAGAGGGCCACTAGGGGCTGATATGAGGCACTGGGGGCTGAAGAGAGGCTGCTGGGGGGGCTGAGGAGGGGCAATGTGGTGCTGAAGAGGGGCATTGGGGGCTGATATGAGGCACTGGGGCTCTTATCTGAGGTCTGATTGGGGGTCATTCACATTGGGGTCTGAGCTGAGGTCTGATTGGGGGTCTGATCTGAGGTCTTATTGGGGTCTTATTAACATTGGGGGTCTTATTGGGACTGTCAGCTGAGGTCTGATTAACATTCGGGGTCTGATTGGTGGTCTGACCTCAGGTGTAATGAAAAATATGTTTTTCTTATTGTCTCCCTCTAAAACCTAGGTTTGTCTTATGGGCCGGAGCGTCTTATAGGGCTAAAAATGCGGTAAGTTTAAAAATGATTTCTTCTCCCTTCATTATACTGATAGCGCGGGTCTGTATGTATGTATGCAGAGTGTATTTGTGTATATATACGTGTCTGTGTGTATGTGTATATAATATATACATACATACACTCACGTGTGTGTTTGTGCTTTAGGGTGCACACCCTAATGCAATAGGCCGCGCACGCCTATGGCGAGCAGACAGGCAGTGTACTGAGGAACAAAGCTACTGGTGAAATGTGTGTGCAGAGGAGTTCAGCAAAAAGCAGGAGGCACCTGCTTCACCAACTGTGCGATTAACTAAGACATTGAACAGTGTTGTTAAAATTGAGTACAGAGATTATGTTATGTGAAGGACTACAGAGACAGATAGAGGATCCACATATCTGAGGTCTTGGTGTACACTTTTTCTGTGACTCTTTAAAAGGTCACTGTGTTTCAGAAAAGCTTTCTCTCTTGTTGCTGCTTAAGATGAGAGCGAGAAAGGCCTATAGACTTTCCATCTTGCTTTCTGTTCTTAAGTGAAGTGAGAGGTTCTCTCCCCTCGTTCTAGAGATCAGTGGGGGTCTCGGTGCTCAGACCACCAATGATCAAATATTTTGATATGTCCCTATAACATTTCAAACTTTTTCTGAAAGCAC
Organism: Bufotes viridis; assembly: GCA_033119425.1. Lineage (NCBI taxonomy): Eukaryota > Metazoa > Chordata > Amphibia > Anura > Bufonidae > Bufotes > Bufotes viridis. The sequence continues at coordinate 18,651,377 of CM065596.1, read as the reverse complement.
AGCGACCCTTTAAAAAGGTGATAAATCGGGTGTGCATCTTATTGACATAGCTAACCAGGCTCACTTTTGCATCCATTCAATAGTGAAAAGAGTTGCATGAAATGACAGAAAGTCACAAATGGTGTGTGCCAAAATGTTCTCCTTTTTTAAATTACAGAAACCACACAAACAATCCCCAATAGAAAAAAATGACGCAAATATCACTGCCTGCGGGCACCACTAGGGGGAGCTTTAGATCTTATTGCGTACAGATTGACTTTATGAGAATCTAATGAGAACTTTAAAATCTGCATTCAGTCAACTCTAAGTGGTGACTTCAGACAATAACAATTTTAGGGTTAAGCTATGGAAATCCATATACAAAAAGAGCTCTAACCCCTATATAGATGTATTAGCTGCTCAACATGTAATGGGGAAAAAAATAGCAGTACAACACTAGGATGGAACCTGTTGGACACCATTATAAATCAGTGAGATCTGTTGAGCACTGTTGGTTGTCCCTAGTGCGATGGATCCGCCACGGTATCATGGTTCTCATTATAAAAGGAAACCCACAATGCTTCCATTCAAGTGAATGGGATCTAAGCTGCAGTAACCCAGCATAGCCACTACAGTTTGAATGGAGCTGTGCTTCCAGTAGTACCCAAGCCAGATGCTGCAGAGGAGAGTTGATTGGTGGGGGTGTCTGATGTCGAACCCCCACCGATTGGATGTCATCAATATTGGGAGCTTGGAAACCCCTTTTAACCATATTCTGTAGCTCTGGGCTTCGTTTCTAGTTATATATTTTCAATAAGACACGTACATTATCCCGTAATTGCTTCTGTACCAAGAAAAAAAATTACATGCAATATTTGTATTAGTTGTGACTGGAAATACAAGTGCATTTCATAGCCTTAATATGATTTTTGTGGCTGAATTATTGACTTTCAATCCTCCCAATACTGTTACCTTCCATTTAAAGAGTCCTCTTTCTACATGTTTAACGTCTCATCTGTCCCCAGCTACACTGTACAGAGGTTGGTTCCCGTTAGGCTGTTTTGTGTCACCTCCGCCGCTTCTATAATTCTTTTTTATTTTCTTAATTTTCCCCTCAAGATCTACAGCAAAAGGTTTTAAATAATTTGTTTAGCTATTACTTTCACTTTAATCAACAGTCTGGTTTATGCCAGCGATGTGAATTTCTGCAGTTTTCTTGTAAGATGCTCTACATTATGACTTGGCCGGCTCACATCCTTTAAAAGTTAATGTAATGGTAATTTAATATCAGTACCTTTCAGATCCAGTGCTCTCACCAACACTACACAGAGCTGAGACAACATTTTCAAACAAATGTATTTAAAGGGGAACGATCACCATGAGGAGCATTTATAAGGGGTGATTAAATTGTATGCTTGAAAAATACAATTTTTAGATAAATTGTAGAGTACCTTAACCTGTAAAAGATCATGTAAGTTAAATTTTTTATGCATTGGTTTTTCATTTAACATTTCAACATGGCTCCTTAATCATGGTAATTTGTTTTAATGATGGCTGAAACAATCGTTCCCCTCCCCTCTTCATCTTATAGCACCTGACTACAAAGGAGACTGTTTGTAGTCAGAAACCACTAGAAAACTGCAAAATTATACACTGAGCAATGAAATAGGACCAAGGATGAAAAATCATTGTTTCCGATATACTACAAAGTCGCAGAATATTCTATTTTATAAATGTAGGCCTCAACTTGAACTCTGGTCTCTGGTAGGTGGAACAGGAGCCAAGCAAGAATCGGCAAATTTTTCATCCTTACTACACCACTTGACTACTGACATCTAAGTTTAGGGGTTTCATGTTGGATGAACTTACTCATCATTATGAATGCTGATGACCTGAGGGGACTTAGGAGGGAAAGAGGACCTGTCACCATAAAATGCAGTGCAATCTACATTTACATCTGTGTTATCAGTGATTGATAGCATTCTCTGTTAATATAACTTCTATTCAACTTTTATAAATATAAGAACAAGGGATTTTGACATACTGTTTTTAATAGTGTTTTTGGTATTTGATGATTTTTGTCTTATTATACTGTACCTGATTAATAATCACTGACTGGTCTTCTATGTGACCATGGAAGTAGATTTAAAGTGTGACTCCTAGGGGCCAAGTAGTGCACGCTAGTATTGTATTGACACGCTATCAAGATTGGTTATGCATATTCTACCAGGGATAAATATGCCTATATTCTGTGATTTTATATTCAAATAAATAGATTTTTAATTATAAAACACTGACACGTTTGATTTTTAGAGAGACAGTGATTATTAGAGAGCCAGTGAATATTCAAATTACTTTTGTTTTATGGAGATGAGGATCCCATTTACTGTGCACTTGTAATCAATTCCATTAATTCTTGGTGAGCCACATCTATATTATGTTATATATTTATATTTGATGCTCTAGGCTAATGAAAGGGGTAATTGTAATATACTTGATGGTCTAGGGTAGTGAAAGGGATAGTTGTAAGATCCCTGATGGTTTATAATAGTGAAAGGGATAATTGTGATATCCATGATGGTCTAGGATAGTGAAAGGGTTGACTGTAACATCCTTGATGGTCTAGTCTAGTAAAAGAAACAATTGTAACATGGTCTAGGGTAGTGAATAAGACGACTGTAACATCCCTGATGGTCTAGAGTACTGGAAGGGATAATTGTAACATGCCTGCTGATCTAGGATAGTGAAAGGAATGACTGTAACATCCCTGATGGTCTAGGATACTGAAAAGGATAATTGTAACATCCCCGGTGGTCTAGAGTAGTGAAAAAAATTTGCCACAGTGATCCGTTGCTTCATGCTGGAGAATAAAAATACTTTTAATCTATATGAAAATGAGCAGTGAAGTGCAGTGAGGACATACTTGCTCCTATTCTGACAGTTCTTCCTTCTTGATTGATAAGATAAGGTGAGATGACTATTCAGGAACCTGACCCTGCCAATCAAGAAGGAGATGAAGAGGCTGGCAGAGAAATCGAAGCGAGGGTGCACAGGGTGGATCCGCCCTCATTGCACTAAACTGCTCATCTGCACATGGATTGAAAGAATGAAGCATCGGATCGCTAAGTGAAAGGTATCATTGCATTCAGCTGCGCTAGCCCTACAAGGCACTGTGCTTAGTGAATTTCCTGCTGACAGACTCCCTTTACGCAACATTCAGACGTTGATGATGATAATAATAGCAGGCCTAAACAAACATAGCTTTGTAGAGATACAGTATGGTATATCTCCTCCAGCCCTCTCACCTTATGACAGCACAAAAATACACCGTACGTTACGAAATCCAACAGCATGTTTGCATTTACCCGTAAAAAAAAATTCTTAGCAAGAGTTTTTAACTAGATGTAGAGATTTTTGCTCTCCTGCTGGGAAGCTTCCACCTGGAGTCCTAACAATCCCCAGATACTTATGGTCAGTGTCTAGAATCTCAAGTGTGTTTTCATTATTGCTCGAAGCTAAAACGCAGATGAAACCAGCAGACAACAATGAACACATTGAAAGACACCACAGGAACTATTGAAACACACTGTAGGACTGGAAGGCAACGCAACAAGCAAAACCCCAATGACTGCCGGCTGCCTGCATTTACAGGAAAGGATAAAAATGACTCAGTGCCCATCACTAATAAGGATTACGATGAGCGCCCACTCTTGTCCTGTATGCGAGTGAACTAGCAAATGTTCTTGTTGCAAGGACTGAAAAAGCATGAAATGTTGTGATTAAATCATTATACTCATATCAGCTGCACGGAGCCTGTAACTCATGTTAAAGGGCTTACGAGGATACCTTCAAATAGCTGAAGACTGAGGCGCAGGAGCCAAATTGTGTATCTATTAGGCGGAATCATTAACTTGTGCAGTTATATTATTCATGTTATTGGTCTGAGTGGACTGCTGGGGGTGCTTTCCGTGAATTTAAAATACCAGTGTCGTAAGGGCAAGTCTGTTACACCGTGTTATGCCTTATACAAGCCTTGAGGGGTGATGCATGACACCGGGATTCAAGTAACACAAAAGAGAGAGTCTCTGTGTCATCCACTATCCCCTTACACCAAGAACTAGGTATATAACATTTTTCAAAACTATACATCCCTACCATCATCTCCCCTCTATACTACAGCTGCGGACATGACAATATAACTGTAAAGCCCCTCATATGTCTCTCAGAAATTGAATTTGAAGCACTGTATACCATGCAAAGCATCCAGCTGAAAAGGACATTTGGGAGCAGTATTCTAAAGAAAACCTTTTTCGCTCCTTCGGCCAATTAAAATGCCATGTTCGACAATGCTGATTGGCTGTTGGCAGCTGCCTGTGGGCAAGCAGTTTATAATTATCCTACTTTTTCAGCTGGATGCCAGGCACAATGTATAGAACTAATTCATCTCTGGGTTTGGTCACTGTATGGTGAAAGAACCCCAGTGCAGAGTAGGAATTTGTAATGCACCAGCTTCTCAGGCTTGGAGCTAGGCATCACCTAGTTTGTCCCTTTTGCCTAGAAAAACCCTTTATTGGGTTTGTGTTACGGACAATGGTTGTGGGCCCACCGTACTAATTGGTTTGACATTGGGCTAATTCTGAGGGCAATGTAATGGTGGCCCTGTGGTTTTCACCCTTTAACTGGGATCTGGACTTTCCTGCAGGGGAGCCAACAGGCTGCTATCTCTTGGAATAGTCCCGGTATAGTTAGCAGTTACGCACAGAAGTCAGAGACTCCAGTGCAAAGCACCAGAGACAAAGATAGGGTCAGAAGGGCCCACCAGATGATCATCTGGTGGGCACAGGTGCTAATGCAATAGTGGGCCCCAAAGGTTGAAAGAAAAAAAAATTTGGAGATTGCCACCTGCAACTTGGGTCCATTTCTTTGATTCAAAACCTATTCAATATTATTGATGATATAGGGCTTGGGCCCAGAGAATAATTTCCTCTGTAGGAACCAAGGAACCCCAGTCCAGTATTGGAAAGAAAGAAAGAAAGAAAGAAAGAAAGAAAGAAAGAAAGAAAGAAAGAAAGAAAGAAAGAAAGAACCAGGCAGAGAACAGGCTGGCAGTACATGAATCCAAGGCAAACACAGACTAAACCAGACAAGGTCAGGCACACACAGAGTACATACTAATCCATGGAACAGACACAGGGAAATGGCAAACGGAACTGGCAATCTGGAGAGAACAGGCAGAGAGATAAAACCACTAGGGCCCAACACACAACTCGGAAAATATATAGCAGGAAAAATGAACACATTAGTCAAAAAGATGCACACACAGAGCCAAAAAAGGTTAACTCTAGCAGTAATGAACTGAAGAGAGATACAAAGTACAGTACAATGGCCCTAATTCACACCCACAAGTAGCCGACGCCAGAACGCACAGAACAGTGGCAGCATGAACCACTATTCAACACAAAGGCCCTAATAGAAAACCACAAGAATCGGACGCTCAGAACAATGGTGAAAACATGAACTGTCATTGTAACAGATTGTCTCATGGACATACAGTAAATTCGATTACTAATCAGCTGGGGAGCTGATACAGCTTTCTGTGTTTATGTAGTTCAGTGTATTTTCTTGGGGCTTGCCACTTCCCAATCCACAAACAGTATCAATCCACCATATAAAGGTATGCTTCAGGTGAGTTTTATTCAGATCCCCAAATAATACTGCTTCTCTTTTGATTATTGCAGTGTTTTAGGTTGATACCATCCATCGGGCATGAGGCCTCCACCTTTTAATATACATATAGGAGAAGGACGGCTGGGGACCTATATGGGGAGACCGGTCTTCCAATGGGTGTAACGACGTCTGGAAGCTAGGTCCCTCCTCCCCTCTCATTGGCAAAACACACACACACATATATATATATATATATACCTTTTCCTATGTTATGGGTGAATATCCATGTATTGTACTCTTCATTAGGTACCCTTTCGGCCAGGGGTGGGCTGATGCTGAGGCCAGGTACATAATGATCTGATACTCTAAGTATTATTTAATATAGGAGCATCAGATAGTTGTGCACCTGATCAATGGCCATAGATGTCCTCTCAAACTCTGACCACTTATGTTGTCTCTGTCTACATGCGTTGGCCCCGCTTACTTGTGTTGCCTGGCCTTCTGTCAATTTGGACTCACCCACAACACAGGGCCACCTTTAGTTCTCTGTTCTGTGACCTATTGCTACTTTGTTACCAATGCATATTGTCATTGCTCTGTTTTAATTTTTTTTATATACTACAAATAACATAGTAAGGGTGGGTTCACACTAGCGTTATGGTTTCCGTTGTGGCCTTCCGTTATAACGTGGTTATAACGGAACATAACGGAATCCATAAGACGGAAGGACGGATCAGTTCTTTTGCCCATAGACTTCAATTATGACGGAATGCAAAATGGAAGCCTTTAAAAGGCATTCCGTTTGCTTTCCGTCATAATACAAGTCTACAGGAAAGCATAACGGATCCGCCTGGTTCCCATTATGCAAGACGGAAAACAAAGTCCTGTTGACAGAGATCTGTTAGTCTCTGGATCCTGAGGCCTAAGGAGAAGGCAGTGGCGTACCGCCCATATAGGCAGACCATGCCTATGCTATGGGGCCCATGGCACAGGGGGGCCCGAAGCTCATGGAAGGCCCCGCCCCCTCTGCACAAGACAGACAGTTACACTTATTCTTCTTGGCTTGGGCTCCGGCTCCGTCTCCAACGTTCGGGCCGACGGGCCCCCGCCCTACCTCCTGCAGCTATGCCATCCATCCTGCTGCTCTTTGCAAAGAGCACACAGGACGGGACTCTGCCTGTGCGCTCTCCAGCTCAGCAGGAATGATGATGTCATCACATTGTTCCTGCTGCTGGAGAAAGCGGGGTGCCTGCTTCTGGGGAGGCTGCAAGGTAAGTATTCAATTTTTATTTTTTTATTGCTGGATTGGGCGCACTAAAGGGGGAAAAACTACTAGATGGGACACTAGTAAAGGGTAGAAAACTACTGGATTGGGAACTCAAAGAGGCAAACTATTGGATGTGGAACTAAAGGGGGAAAAACTACTGGATGGGACACTAGTAAAGGGCACAAAACTACTGGATGGGGCACTAAAGGGGGCAAACTACCGGATGGAACACTAAAGGGGGCAAAACTACTGGATGGGACACTAAAGGGGGCAAAACTACTGGATGGGGTACTGAAGGGGGAAAAACTACTGAATGGGGCACTAAAGTGGGCAAAACTATTGGATGGGGAAGTAAAGGGGCAACAATACTGGATGGGGCACTAAAGGGAGCATAACTACTAGATAGGGACACTAAAGAGGGCAAAACTACTGGATGGAGAACTAAAGGGGGCAAAACTACTGGATGGGGCACTAAAGAGACTACATTGCTAGATGGGATACTAAAGGGGGCAAAACTACTGAATGAGACACTAAAGGGGCAGGAGTACTGTATGAGGGCACTAAAGGGGCAAAACTACTGGATGGGGCACTAAGGGTCAGATTACTGGACTGGGGGAACTAAGGTATCAGCATTACTGGATGGGGGCACTAGGGGAGTGTAAATATTGTGTGGGCACTAAGGGGGCATAACTACTGTTCTGGGACACAAAGAGGGATTCTACTCTGATGGGTTGCTTAGGGGCATTATACTATGTGAGGGCACTAATATTGCATTCTTAGTATGAGGGGGCACTAAGGGGGCATAACTACTGTGAAAAGGCAGGCACATGCCGCAGCAGCAACATTCTGCAGATGTATGTATGGTCTCTTCTAGATGGGCTTTAATCTGCACAACGTTGAAGGTGGCGCAAAGTTTTTCTGCCGCTTACATCACAAAAAAGTGCCACAAAAAAGTGCCTTACTCCCATACAGCACTGTCATATCAGCGGTGTATGATGGTGTATGAGAGTCCAGATAATGAAAGTTGGTTAATAAAAAAATAAAAAATAAGATTTATCCCTAACAGTTTCAGTAGGTCGTGTATATATTTCGTTATTGACAAATGGGGGTGTGGCAGGGGAGGAGCCAGTACATGAGGTGGGTTGGGCCAGGGGTGGGTAGTGGGTGGGGTTAGGGGATCAATTCAGATTCTTGCTATGGGGCCCAGTGACTTCTATGTACGCCCCTGGGAGAAGGAACACATGGACTTTTCAGTCTGTAGACTAGACCTTCCACTCCAGACAGGACATTGGACAGCCCACTCCTGACAAAAGTGGAGGAACAGACTGGTTAAACCTGTACCTGCCAACCATACCATGTCATGCTAGGTGTACATAAACATATTACAACATTACATTCCGGTAAGAACAAACTATTTGCAAATACATCCTGTACTGGGGTACCACAGAACCTGGCAAGAAGTGCTCAGTTCTTCTTCAGTGTCACTACAGAAGAAAATAAATATTGCATTGTCTAGTAAAGGGGTTTTCTGTGACCCAGTGGTTCTCACAACCGACAATAATTACACTTCACACAGCTGTAGGAGAAAGTTTGTAATATACTTAGCGTTCTAAACTTGTGTGGTTCAGTATTTGATGTTCCTCTTCTGGAAATCCAGCTTCTGCCGACATCATGGCCTTTACCAGGTTTCCGGACTGGGCTGTCAACAGGGTCAGAACTATTCATTTTCCTGGTGCATGTGAAGGCTCCTGAAACCACTTTACCTGCGCATGAGCCAGAGAGAGGAACAGTTCTGGTTAGGTACCATCCACAACGTAAGTGACATCAACTTTGCAACAGTAAGTATTTTACAAAATTTCTCCCATAGGCATGTTATAGTTTTGCTGGACTTGTTGGGTCCTAGAAAACTCTTTAAAGTCAAATGGCTCACTGTATGCAATGCATGGACATGTGAGGTCCTCCAGAGCAAGAGATCTTCTTATTAGCTGTTCCCCCAAATAATCTCAGGATGTGTTTTTTATACCAGACACCTCTTTTATATCATCGAACAACATGTATCACAGTTATGAATGAATACTTCGGAATATTGGTTGTGTGCTACCTGGTGATTGAGCCTCTCTTGTATTACGAAGCAGTCAGCTACATAAATACACCGTGCCATCTGCGTGTGGTGTGGGAATTCAGCTGGTATGGGCTCAAGACCTGTGTCAGTGTTTTCACAGAAGGACTGTTTATGAACAGATGTTATGTGGTGTTTTTCACAGAAAATGGACTCTGGAGAGGGAGAATGTCTGTCAATGACGGTGATAGTATGCTTAGCTGGAATTTTTAACCTTGAAAGTGATGCAGGACTCATGAGTTTTTTCTTATTTGGTTATTAAATGCACGGAGCTCCACATACTTCCAGGACGGGCAATGAAAATAAAGAGAAGGATTAGATTTTCATCTTAGAATTTGTCAGATCCTTCACTCGCACCTTGTATACTTTGAAACGTAGTTTGCCCACACATTAAGGGGATGTAAAATATTGCTTGTCTTATAGTTAAAGCCTTGTAAATGTGAAGACTTCAGTCTAATGTACTGTACAGAGAGCCTTGTGGAAACACAGCTTAACTATGGAGACAGAGGTGACCTCTGCCGTAGGTGCAATTCAGTGACCTCATCCCACCTGCTGAGCCCCAGATGCCAAAAACTAGGGGAGTCCTGGTTCGTGCTAATAATGGGAATGGGGGTAGAGGAGAAATACTTTTATTAGTTTCACAAAACTACATGTGAAGGGACATATTTAATGTGTGGAGGGCACTAAAAGGGCATCCTTACTGTGTGGAGGACACTAAAGGGGGCATTCTTACTGTGTGGAGGGCACTAAAGGGAGGATCCTTACTGTGTGGTGGGCACTAATTGGGGCATTCTTACTGTGTGGAGGGCAGTAAAGGGTGGATCCTTACTGTGTGGAGGGCACTAATTGGGGCATCCTTACTGTGTTGAGGACACTAAAGGGGGCATCCTTACTGTGTGGGGGCACTAATGGGGGCATCCTTACTGTGTTGAGGGCACTAAGGGGGCATCCTTACTGTGTGGAGGGCACTAAAGGGAGGATCCTTACTGTGTGGAGGGCACTAAAGGGGCATCCTTACTGTGTGGAGGGCACTAATGGGGGCATCCTTACTATGTTGAGGGCACTAAGGGGGCATCCTTACTGTGTGGAGGGCACTAAAGGGAGGATCCTTACTGTGTGGAGGGCACTAAGGGGGGATCCTTACTGTGTGGAGGGCACTAAAGGGAGGATCCTTACTGTGTGGAGGGCACTAATGGGGGCATCCTTACTGTATGCAGGGCAATAACTGGGGCATCATTACTGTGTGGAGGGCACTAATTGTGGCATCCTTACTGTGTGGAGGGCACTAAGGGGGCATCCTTACTGTGCAGAGGGCACTAATTGGATCATCCTTATTGTGTGGAGGGCACTAATTGGGCGATCCTTACTGTGTGGAGGGCACTAAAGGTGAGAATCCTTACTATGTGGAGGACACTAATTGGGGCATCCTTAATGTGCGGAGGGCACTAATTGGATCATCCTTACTGTGTGGAGGGCACTAAAGGGAGGATCCTTACTGTGTGGAGGGCACTAATTGGGTCATCCTTACTGTGTGGTGGGCACTAAGGGGGTATTCTTACAGTGTGGAGAAACTAAAGCGGCATTCTTACAGTGTGAAGGGCACTAAGGGGGCATCCTTACTGTGTGGAAGTCACTAAATGGGCATTGTTAATGTTTGGAGGGCACAAAAGGGCATCATTGCTGTGTGGAGGGTGCTAAAGGGGGCATCCTTACTGTGTGTGGAGCACTAAGGGGGCATCCTTATGGTGTGGAGGACACTATTGGGGCCTCCTTACTGTTTGGAGGGCACAAAAGGGGCATCCTTACTGTGTGGGGGGTACAAAGGGGACATTGTTACCATGTGGGGATCTATCTCTCCCATCTATCTGTCTGGCTATCTACCCATTATCTATCTGTCTACTTATCCCTCTATCTATTATCTGTTGATCTATGAAACTATCTATCGATCTTATCTATCTTTCCATGTATCTATTTGTCTATATTTATGTGCATGGAATCTGCATAGAATCTGCACTGAGATTGTATGCTTTCCCTATGTTTCCCTATGTTTCCTCCAGGTACAGTCCTCTGGTTTCCTCCCATACTCCAAAGACCAACTGATAGGGAATTTAGATTGTGAGCTCCACTGGGGACAGAAAGTTATGAAAATGTCTGTAAAGCGCTGTGGAATATGTTAGCGCTCTATCTATCTATCTATCTATCTATCTATCTATCTATCTCTATCAGTATGCTGCATATTTACATGTTTTATTCACCTGTTTGCTGCATTTTTCCTCTCTGTCCACAAAGCAGAAAATAATAAATAAATAAATAACATTCCCTTTGATAAAAAAAAATAATAAACAAACAATCTAAAACCTCCAAACAAAATCAAATAGTGAAAAAAAAACAAAAAAAACCCGTCTGGCTTTCGTATTCCACGCACAATACTTCTTCTGTGAAATGCTTTGTCGTAGAAGATTAAAATATTCAGTAAATAGTGTTTAATGACCTAAAATGACCTGTTGAAAGACACCGCATTTTGCATAATACGTACATATACTTTTTCATCTTCTCTTAATGCCCCTATTATTTATTCAATAAATCCCTTTTTTCTTCCTGACAGCAGTTGTATTTATGAAGATAAATCCAGCGTTGAGAAATGTTCATCTTTCTATAAACCGAACGCTAATGTTTTATTTATGTGCAACGGAGAGAGAAAATGAACCAATCCGATGTTTACCTAACAAGCTGCGAAAAATGTAGAGCGAGAGAATAGAAGAGATCACAAGCATTCTGGCTTGTAATTTCTGATGTCAACATTTGAATTGCAGAAGGATCTGAGGCAGACACTGCACGTATACAAGTGCATTTGTGATCTACAGCAATAAAAAAATAACATCTGTTTAAGCATACATTACATTTAAAAATAACTATACAGTGATCAGCTGGTTAAGTACAGTTAACCAGATGTCGCATTGAAGAGCCAGATGGAAGAACGAAATTCAAATTGAAAATCGAAAAAAATTATTATTTTTTTTTCCAAAAAGGTCAAAGCAATTAAGCAACCTGTTTTTCCTGGCATTTAACGTGCAAAAGAAAGTTTGAATGTCTCAAGAAATGGAAGAATTCTGTACACAGAGATAACAAAAATGGTGGACGCAGAAGCGGCGGGGGCAGGCTGCGGCTAGTAAGCTGCGGAGGTCAGATTTAGCGTCTTTTAACCTTCTGAAAGTATGATTTTTATTGAATGTTAAACAGAATTATCATCATTAAAGTAAAAATATTGCTCTATAGGTACGGTAACGAGTGCAGGGTTAATAGGGAAAACAAAAAGTTTCACAAAAGATTTTTTTAAGTTTATTTTTTTAAATAAATGTTTAGTTTGAAGTTGAACTGGAAGTCTGATAAATCAGCAGCATTTGTTCAGGACTTAAATGTTATATTTTGTGGAGATGAATGAATTGATTCTAAAATTTGGAAATTCAACCCAAATTTTCCAAAAATTTAATTTATAACAAACCTGAAGGAGGTATTCAGTAATAATGAGTACCTCTTCGTATAGATACAATCACCTTCTAATGGGTGAGGTCTGACTGCAGTAACTGGGACTGATCATGACGGAGCAAAGTCATTCGGCAGCTCCTGTCCAGGCACTTCGCAAGTAGCTATATTGCTGACCATTTATGCAAATTGGGTTGAGTTGTAGTACCTGCACAGGATCTGATCTTGCTGGGAAAAAATCATTAATTGTGGTGATCTTTGAGGGTCTTAAATATCGATTTTCCCTAGTGATACACTCTCACAAGTCCTGACCAGAATAGGTCATATCATGAAAGTTGATGCCCTTTAAGAGCTCAAAGACAGTATTAGTAAAGCAACATTTAAGTGATAATAGGCCAAATGATAATGTAGGAATGAAATATTTCCGGAATAATTTAAATGGCGAAGGTATGATGGACATATGTTTGAATGTCGATTCTAACTGTGAAGCATGGGGGAAGATATGTTGGCCAGGAGGACTCAAGGACTGTTTGCACAGATCCACATACCTGGTCCAAGCTAGTGGCATGTAGCACTGCAGCAATTCTTTTTACAATAAACCATACCTCTAACCCCACCTAATCCCCATGACCATAATAGTGCCTCCATGGTGCTTCCACAAACAGTGAGACTGTCCTCTAAGTGCCACCTCACAATATAATGTCCCTTACTGCCCCTTAGACAGTATGATGTCCCCTTAGTGCCCCCTCACAGTAGGATGATGCTTAAATGCCCCTTACAGGAGCGTAATCCATTGGTTCCACCACAAAGTATGATGTTACTTTAGTGCCTCTGACGCAGTGTTATACCGCCTTCCTTTCACTGTATGATGCCCCTAAGTGCCCCCTCACAGTAGGATGATCTATAAAGTGCCCCTCACACAGAATGAGCCCCCCTTAACTGCCCCCAACACATAGTGATGTCCTCTGATGCTCTTTAAATGCTCTCTCGCAGAGAAATGCCCCCTTAACTGGCTTCCACACAGTATGACACCCCATTAAGGGACCCCACACAGTGCTGTCTTCTCAAGTGGCCCAACACAGAGTGATGTCCCCTTAAGTGGCCACACTCATAGAGTTAAGGCCCCTTAAATTGTCCCAAACACACTTTAATGGACACACACACAGGTTTGCCCTCTTAGATGGTCCCCACACAGTGATGCCCTCAGTATAGTTATGCCCCCTTTAGTGGCCCCTCTACACATTTTTTGCCTCCTTTAGATGGCCCCACACAGTTATGCCCCCTTTATTGTCTCCTTACACACAGCTATGCTGATATTAGTGGCCCCCTCTCACACTTATGCCTACTTAAATGACCCCTCACTTACAGACTTGCTTTCCAGTTCAAATAATCACCTACCCCACATTCCCCTAGCAAATAAATTGGAACATTTCTGTTTCTCCTGGGCTTCCCCTGTAGCAGTTGCCTTTCCCAAGTACTAACTGTGTCTTTTGGTTCTCAGATTCCCCCAGGACTTGCAATGAGGATGTATCACACAACAGCTGGACAGTCACAACATATAAAGTACATATCAACACTAAAGCAAACTCATAGATAAATGACAAGAACAATGAGGGTCATGGATAGAGATGTTCCAGCAATATAGTTGATGGGAGAAGTGTGGCATACAGCGACATGACAGCGAACAGAAATTGAGCCATAGTGATCCGATCCTCTTCTGAATTTAACCTTGCAAATCATTTAGCACAGTAAGATAGCAAAAGAAACAAACAAATCCAAATCTCAGCAAGAAAGACTATGGAAGTACAAATGCCGCAAAAAAACAAAAAGCAAACTAGACTAGGACAAGATATAATTGTGGAAATGCAGATCCCAGAATACTGAACAAGATACAAAGATAAATGGAAAGAAATGTACATCGCTAAAGCTATACCCATCAACCAAAATTGAGTAAAGCCTAGAGATATAAAGGCTGAATAATCAGCAACTCCACCCTAATAAATGAGGCAAAAACTAAACTCAAATTCAACAACTGTCCAAACAGTCCAAAAGTTAGTAACAATGTGAACATGAAGCAACACAGAGATCTCTGTTGCTCATAACAGGTTTTGTTTTCAATATTTAAATTAATAATCTGTTTTTTTCATTTATATTAATTTGTGTAGTTTTTTATTTTACAAAACTTCATATGTAGACTTTTAGGTTTCTATCAAAACATGCATGTAGTCTCTAGGCCAGTACATTGTGTCTTTGGATTCAAGTATCATCTTATAGGCAAGAAACAGCCCTGAGTGCCAATGGAAGCAGTGATCACTGACACAAAGGGCTTCACTCCTTGATCATTTGACTATGCTACACAGCGTACATCTGAAATGCGTAATTTTACCAAACTGCAAATAAAGCCTTCGCAAGTGAACCCTCCTGGCGCTTCACATTGCCACTTGTCCACAGGTTGTGAGTGGTATTGCACCCCCATTTAATTCAACGGAGATAAGCTGTAATTCCAGACAAAACCATGAACATGTGTGGTGCCATTTCTGGAAAAAAAACTGTTGTGTTTTCTAATCTCTGTACAATCCCCTTAACTTCCAGGATCTGAGTTATCATTGATTTTAGCTACCCATGTTGCACACTGTTATCACGGGTCGTGAAGAGGTTAAAGGGAGTCTTCCACCCCAAATGTGCACTATCTCACACTAACACCATTGTGTCGATAACAGTCCCCACATTAAAATCCTACTTACCATAAGGTTGTCAGTTGCATAGTTTGTCTAAAAAACACTTTTATTGTATATGTAAATCAGGGTCTGAAGGTGCCCAGGGGCGGCGTTCCAACGGCCGGTGCCCAGGCCCTGTGCTGATTTCCATGTGCAACCCCTCCCCTTTCACCCATTTTGCCCGCCCTTTCTCTGGCTGACCTCCTTCTCTTCTTTTGAAATCCAGCGCCTGCGCCGATGACAGCCATCTGATGCAGCGTCGGCTGGAGCATGACGTATGGGCCGGCGCATGCGCAATGTACTACCCATTACTGGCAGATGCCTCAGAGTATCCAGTGCGCATGCGCCGGCCAGTACGTCATGCTCCAGCCGATGCTGCATCAGAGGGCTGTCATCGCGCAGGCGCTGCATTTCAGAAGAAGAGGAGGTAATCAACGAGAGAAGGGTGGGCCAAATGGGTGAAAGGGGAGTTGTTGCACATGGAAATCAACACGGGCCTGGGCACCGCCGTTGAACGCCGCCCTGGGCACCTTCAGACCCTGATTTACATATACAATAAAAGTATTTTTTAGACGAACTATGCAACTGACAACCTTATGGTAAGTAGGATTTTAATGTGGGGACTGTTATCGACGCAATGGTGTTAGTGTGAGATAGTGCACATTTGGGGTGAAAGACTCCCTTTAAAGTCTTCTCATTCTTAGTTCCATGCATTCATTCCATGTTCCTATTTACATCCATGTATCTCACTATTTTCTGCTTGATTTAGAAATATCTCGTGGCGCTCCAGGTGACTTCTGAAAATACAGATCCCAGCCGAAACAAAGGAAGAACAAAAGATCTAATCACAGAACAGTGAGTCGCCTTGTGCTACTGCTCAAAATGTAATTATTTTATCTCCTAGAATAATGTGCCCTTCAGAAATCATTTTGGACTAGATGTTTCAAACCAATGATCCGTAGTTAATTATCTCTAATAACTGTTGCATATTATGGTTAGATCTATGTTTTTGCTAAACTAATTAATAATATCTTCATTAGTATAAAGACAAGGTAGATGGGTACTTTCATTTTTCACACTGGAAGGCTGGATATGTTAAGTGCTGTAATTTGCTTAAGCCAGGCAGCATCCCAAATACTATTATTAATTAATTCACCGCAGTCGAGGAGAAGTTTCCGTAAAACACGTTTCTAACATTTTACAGTTTCGGGGATTTTTTCTTTGCAATAATTTAAGTTTTAAATAATAATTTAAATCAAAAGTCTAATTTTTTTTGTTCATGCCAGTACGTAGTTATCTTATACTTACATGTGCCATGATGTGTTGTTGTAGAAAAGGTAAAAGTTATAAAGATCTTTCCAAATTGTGAGGAGGAAGCTAAAAATCCACAGATATGAACTAAGGCACAGGAGAGGCTGCAGACTGCGCCCTGTACAGAAGCATGCAGCATGTCACAGGCAATGTTCAAACAGTAAAATAGATGACCGACACTCACTTGTCTTGCGAAAGTAGAAAAGTTTTGAGAAAGGCTCACTGTTTGAGCCGAAACGCGTCACCGATATTCTACTGATGTGACCAAATAAAACTTTTCTACTTTCGCAAGACAAGTGAGTGCCGGGCATCTATTTTACTGTATGGATGGGCTGATTACCCTTGACACGTGCACGCACGATCATTTGATGCGGAGTGCCGGCTGATTTTCTTCTCAAGGCAAAGTTCAAAGTCCAGCCTTTTGCAAGAAGGGGTAGAGGTGAACGGTTGTCTGGAAGCAGTGGTGTAACTAAAAATGAGTGGGGAGTACAGCAATTTTGTAAACGCCCTTCCCCCCAGCAACTTCTTCGCAACCACCGACTCCTGTGCAACCCGCACTTCTGCGGCTAGACAAGAATGCGCTCTCAGATGAGACCCGGCAGCTGCTTTCTCCCTTTCCTACCTGTATATACTGTATGTCATGTCACTGTATATACTGTCACTGTATATAATGTCATTGTATAATACTCTCGAGGGGGCTCTGGCAATAAAATCTTTTAGTTCTCCTCCTGGGTGGGCCCCTTCTGAGTTCGGACCCCAAAGCAACTGCTTCCCCTGCTTTCCCTACAGCTACGCACCTGCCTGGAAGAGATTAGCTGACACTTATTTCATTCGTTAGATCCCTTTACACAGGCCAATTTTGCAGGCGATTGTCGAAAAGGAAGCGTTCCTTCCTGACAAGCGCCTGCTTGTCAGTGGATAACACTACAGCCTTTACATGCAGTGATCTCCTCCACAGTATGGGGAGGAGTGACTGGTAATGCCATCACTCTTCCCCATACGAACTCATTGTTTGCTGGCAGCAGATACTGTTTATACAAAACAATCTGCTGCCGGCAAAAGATGATTTTTGTGACCGCATGAATGATGCAAATACCCGATGAACGAGCGGGTAATCAGCGGCAGATTTACATTGTCAGACAATCACTAATGGGCGTTCCTATGAACGCTAGAGAATCGGACCATTCAATGGGCCATTTAGATTGCTGTTGTGCAATGACCCAGGAACACTCTGATATCATGACCACATATACAATTATTGCAATAAAATGCTGAAATCTGCTACATTTGTATAATGAGATATTATCTATCTATCTATCTGTCTATCTATCTATCTATCTATCTATCTATCCATATTATTCTATCTATCTATCTATCTATCTATCTATCTATCTATCTATCTATCCATATTATTATATCTATCTTTATTTCTTTCTCTCAAATTTATTTATCATCTATATTTTATATATCCATCTCATATTGATCTATCTATATATTTATAGGTATCCCTGTCTCAAAACTGATCTCTATCTTTCTCTCATATTTATGTCTATCTATCTATCTATCTATCTATCTATCTATCTATCTATCTATCTATATCTGTCATCCATCCAATATCTTTTTCCATGTATCTAACAGTTCAGCACAACAACATTTGACTCTATGTTGAGTTGTAAATTACTAGTCCATAATTAATATAACTTTCTGCCTCCCCTATTGTCTTTTACTTGGATAGCAGGATTATAAGAGTAAGGTAAAATATTTTATTAAAAAGAAAAAAAAAGGTCATTTTTCGGTATTATATTCCTTTATGTCAACCTTATTTTCATGGGCATAGTGCCTCTTTAAACATTTAACAAATCCTCATACTCAACCAATGTAAGTTAAATCTGAAAAGATGAAATTGGCAAGGTGTAATAAATTCTGTGTATGTTTCACATTTTATGATGATTAAATTATTAATACATCGAATTCTCCATTGCTTAAATCCCACTCATTTTTAGGTTGCATTTGTATTAGAGCTAAGACCATTCAGATACGTTGTTGAAATTTTCCCTGACAGCTTTTTATTTGCCTTATGCTAAGTACAGGGAAGGACTGCTCTTCTATTGATTAGATTGGATTATAGGGGGCCGTGACTCCTGGGGTTGTGAGCAGCTGCTGTGTCCTCAGAAAAGTGCTTGACACATGTAGGCTACTTTCATACTAGCTTTTTAGTTTTCCGATATTGAGATCATAGGGGATCAATGCCGAGAAAAAAACACTTCTGTTTTGTCCCCAATCATTGTCAATAGGAAAAAACTGAACTGAACAGAACGGAGTGCTCCAAAATGCATTCCGTTCCGTTTAGTTGCATTCCCATACCGGAGAGCAAACCGTAACATGTTGTAGTTTGCTTTCCATCCTGGGATGCAGACCAAGACAGATCCGGCATGACCCCCAATGCAAGTCAATGGGGACGGATCCGTTTTCTCTGACACAGTAGAAAACGGATCCGTACCCCATTGACTTTCATTGGAGTTCATGACGGATCCGTCTTGGCTATGTTAAAGATAACACAACCAGATCCCTTCATAAAGGATGCAGACGGTTGTATTATCAGCAATGGAAACATTTTTGCTGAACCCTGCTGGATCCAGCAAAAATGCTAGTGTGAAAGTAGCCTAAGGGCACTGATCCGTCCTGCCGCAAGTGCACGTGCACTGCCATTGACTATAATGGAGTGGGGGGCTGAGCTACGGCGCAGCACGGCAGTGCACGGCCGGAGATCACCGGACTAAAAGTCCTGCATGTCCGACTTTTCAGTCCGGCGATCTTTGCCTTGCACTGCCGTGCTACACCGTAGCTCTGCCCCCCGCCCCATTATAGTCAATGGGGATGGAGCGGCAGCACGGCAGTGCACGGGCACTTGCGGCAGGACGGATCCGGCTGTCCTGCCGCAAGTGTAAAAGTACCCTAACACTAATAAATGTACATGGCAAATGTTTCACCTAGAGTTAATTTCACATTGGAATGCCTGGTCCTAATCCGACCATATATATTTTTTATATTCTTCACCACCTGGCTGTCTTGCTGGCTAAGCAAGTACAGATGTGCTACATGTTTGTATTTGCTGCACACATTTTGTCAGTGTGAGTTCTTCTGTGTTGTATTGATCACTATATTTAGTTTATTATATTACTGTAGTATCTTATAGCATAGTACTGCAAGTGGTTACAATGTATCAATGAATATAATAGCCACAGTCCTGTATTGCATCACAGTCTGAACTACTGTGATACAATGTATATACCAAGTAATTCAGGATTTTATACAGTAATTCTATCTGTAAACAGTAAAATGACATGAACTAGGGACACTAACCTCCTGGGCACCTGGGCAAAATTACAGGATGAACAATTCCATCACCGAGGATGTGGCAGATAAAGTGTATGATGCCATCTGGAATAAAGAGCCACAATCAGAGATATCAGTTGGGTCCCTTTGTATGTCATGTTCAAAGCTAATTGCAGGGGTACACATGGGGCTGTCATGAGGATTAAGTGTGACAGGCCTGGTGGCCATTCCATATATGTATCTCAAGGCTCTCCGGTCATATTGCATACTGTTAGCGCATGCTTAGGTGTAGGTAGTGTAATAATTTAGTAATTTTTCCATATTTTCAAAGGGCTATGCATCAAAACACACACAGTATTAGACCGTTTTATTTGCTCCTCTATTTTACATGCCAATTAAAGAATAAAATATAATCTGCTGGAGAAATTAAAGCAGCACTCCAGTTTTTATTTTTGCCTAAATAGTGCAGGATAGGTCACTATTAAATCTATTAAAGCATAACATAGAGGCTCCTCTCTATTTACCTGTTTTATTTGATGTGCCATTTGTAGGTTGCTTGCCATTTTGATTCCTTCTCCCTTCAGATATGGTTTTCCTAATGAATCCCAACGTTCCAATCATGCCTGGCTTTG
The DNA here is from genome assembly GCA_033119425.1 of Bufotes viridis. NCBI lineage: Eukaryota > Metazoa > Chordata > Amphibia > Anura > Bufonidae > Bufotes > Bufotes viridis. The sequence goes on along the minus strand of CM065596.1, from coordinate 18,630,866 downwards.
CAGAGACGGCAGAGGTGAAGTCACGACACTGCACTGCTCTATGTAAAGATAGCCATGACTGATCAGTGACACAGAACTGCTTTCCCATCACACTGGAGGGTCTCCATGCTTTCCTATGTATTGCAGCTTGAGGCTGTCTGCCCTCGTATCTCTTGCCCCTGTCAGTTCTTATAAAATAATTTAAAAAAATCTCTTGCCCCTGTCAGTTCTTACATGAAGGAGGTAGAGAGAGACCCTTGTGAGGCTACATCTAATAGAAATACACTGGAAAGTCAGCAAACACAGATAGTCCAGGCCTTGTGAGTCAGAAGGTTTATATAACTGCAGCTAATCACTGTGTATATTTACCTACTATATATCTGCTCTTCAGGTCCATTAGAGAGGGGAGACTTTATATCTTCAAAATAATACAGGGATATACAAAGGAAGATGGAGGGAAGTGTAAGAGCTGGCAAGATGAATTTGAGTGGTGATGATGTCATCATGTACTTCACAGGAGGACAACCACATGGTAGAGACCGAAATTTTGATTACACATTAGAGCATGTTCTGGGTTGCTGGTCAGACTTGAGGTTACATGAGCAGATTCCCATAATGAAAAGGTTCAAAATGTATAAATGCAACTGTTAGGGTGTAACAAATTACAATGCTAAAACACTGATGGTAAGTTAGTAATATATGTAAAATAAAAAACAGAGCAATTTAATAAAAAGGTTTGTAAGGCTGGCGAAAAGCTATACATCCAGTTCAGCTTATTATCCTGCAATGTTGATCTAGACTCTAGAGGAAACATGAAAAAGGATAGAAGTGAAAAAAGAAGGAGAAGAAGAACCAGGAAGAGAGGAAGAAGAGGATGAAGTAGAAGGAGAAGAAAAGAAGCAGTTATGTTATATGAACCTATAATATATATGGCAGATCAGACAGTGACATGGATGATCATAACGTTCTCCTCCCTTCTAATTCCTTCTTTATTCCTCCTTCCCTCTCTCCATGCTCAGCCCTATTCATGAAGAATTTTATGTCAATCATCAGTGATTGAAGTGAAGCTCCTCTGATATGTTTGGCCACACATTCCAGCTGCTGAAAAATCTCTTTTTTTGTGGGAAACGAGTGACTAATGTCAATTAATTACCGGAATTAGGTTTTCTGTCAAAAGAATTTCTGGTTTATCTGAGTATTTCATAATTAATTCCGGATTATGAACCACCTCCTAAAAATTCTTAAGAATATTGGATGTCACTTAAGGCTTTGGTTCCATGGAAAGGTTATAAAAATTAAAATAGTACCTAAAGCTGTTTTTCGGGTTTTCATATTGATGGCCTATCCTTATGGTCTGTCTTCATAGGATCTTTGTAAGAGTGGCTTTTGAGGTTATAAAAATACCTACACAAATGAAACACAACTTTTTAAGTTCTCTGCTGGCACAAGTGTGGCTGGCATCATCGTTGGACGAACCCATTAATACAATAGCAACCATTTGAGATATCTTGACACAGGTGGCTAAATATAAATTTAAAGGGGTTTTCCGAGATTTAAATACTGATGACCTATACTCTGGATCGGTCACTAGTATCTGATCGGTGGGGGTGGGGGGTGTCAAAACTTGGGACCCCCACTGATTAGCTCTTTGAGAAGGCAGCGGCCAGGGGTCATTATCCTCTGATGAATGACCACTGGACTAAATCTACATAATTAGTTGAGTCACTGCTGGTGGAGTCACTGTAAAGATACATTACTTATCCTGTACTGATCCTGAGTTACATCCTGTTATATTATACTCCAGAGCTGCACTCACTATTCTGCTGGTGGAGTCACTGTAATACATACATTACTTATCCTGTACTGATCCTGAGTTACATCCTGTATATTATACTCCAGAGCTGCACTCACTATTCTGCTGGTGGAGTCACTGTGTACATACATTACTTATCTTGTACTGATCCTCGGTTACATTCTGTATTATACTTCAGAGCTGCACTCACTATTCTGCTGGTGGTGTCACTGTGTACATACATTATATTACTTATCCTATACTGATCCTCGGTTACATTCTGTATTATACTTCAGAGCTAAGCTCACTGTTCTGCTAGTATCGTCTCTGTGTACATACATAAGATTACTTATCCTGTACTGATCCTGAGTTGCATCCTGTATTATACTCCAGAGCTGCACTCACTATTCTGCTGGTACAATCACTGTGTACATACATTACATTACTTATCCTGTACTGATCCTGAGTTACATCCTGTATTATACTCCCGAGCTGCACTCACTATTCTGCTAGTGGAGTCACTGTGTACATACATTACATTACTTATCCTGTACTGATCCTGAGTTACATCCTGTATTATACTCCCGAGCTGCACTCACTATTCTGCTGGTGGAGTCACTGTGTACATACATTACATTACTTATCCTGTACTGATCCTGAGTTACATCCTGTATTATACTCCAGAGCTGCACTCACTATTCTGCTGGTGGAGTCACTGTGTACATACATTACTTATCCTGTACTGATCCTGAGTTACATCCTGTATTATACTCCAGAGCTGCACTCATTATTTTGCTGGTGGAGTCACTGTGTACATACATTCTCCTGTACTGATCCTAAGTTACATCCTGCATTATACTTCAGAGCTGCACTCAGTATTCTGCTGGTGCAGTCACTGTGTACATACATTACATTACTTATCCTGTACTGATCCTGAGTTACATCCTGTATTATACTCCAGAGCTGCACTCACTATTCTGTACTGATGCATTTATATTATTCACAATCTGCAGTCAAAGTTGGTTGTCATTGGGCATTGTTGACTGAACTTGTTGTCAGACTCACCCCCAACAGCTCCATTAATACAGTGCCACAGTTAGTTTTCCTACACCCAATCACTGTGCAGTGCCTAGTATAAAGAGGACAACCCCAGTAATGCAAATCTCTGTGCAGACACTGAACAAGCAGGGGATGCTGGGGTATATAATCCCAGTAGACTACAGAATTGTGATTAAAGCTCCGGACTACCATACAGACTGTATTAAACAGGACCATTACCAGATATACAAGATATTTAGATTAAATCAGGTCTGCAGGTACACATACACTTTAAGATGTGAAGCCAAACCAGATTAACATTTTCCAACACTCTGCTTAACAACTCTGATCCAGATCTGCATCGCCAAAAGTCTGTCTTTAAGTTTAATTGCTGCATTTTCTCGAGGTAAAGTCATGCACTGAAACGCGTTGGATGGAGGATAATATCATTCATTACGTATATATGGAATGCGCTGAAAATCCTATAGAGCTTCATAATCAAACTACTTTGAGTGTTCCTGCTAGTGAGAAGTACAGTAGATGAAATATTTTTTTCTATTGCCTAAGGGATTAATTTCTAAGTGTTCTGATGATGACTCCTGTTCATAGAGATAAGAATCTTTATGTTGGAGAAAAACATAATATAGCATTACTATAACACACACCTATTGTATATACTGTACATATACTGCAAATACCCCTATCCTTATGAAGGACACGGCTTGAGAAACCTACTTCGTACTTCTACATGAAATGAATGGGTCAGTGAAGTCCTCCACTAGGCGGCAGCATAACATCTGACATGTCCCCTTAAAACCATTCCCCTTAAAATACAGCCTGCATTAGACATTTCATATTACATCGAACCCTGCTTTGCATCAACATCTCCCTGTTAATAGTTTTGAATACGTTAGTTTTTCCAAGATCATGTCAAGTTTTCATTTGCTGTCTTTTAGTTTTCACATTTTCTTAACCCTTCGTGGCAGCATAAAAGAAAATCACTCAATGTGTTCTGCAATTCGACTTGTTATACACAAGGCTTTAAAGGGAACCTGTCATCAACTTTATGCGGACCTGACTGAGGGCAGCATAAATTAGTGACAGAAATGCTGATTTCACTGGTGTGTCACTCATGAGCTAAAAGTAAGTGGTTGCCGAGAACCAGTATCTTAATCATTGCAGCCCAGGCCCTGAAAAGAGTCAAATCTACCTGAGAAGAGTCCTGGTTATTCATAATCTCCTGCTCTCCCGCCCATCTGCTGATGGTTGGCAGCTCTCTCCTAGAGAGAAAGAGAGAAAACGAGGTAGAAGACTGTCAGTGATCAGCAGGTGGGCCGGAGAGAAGGAATTCGTGAATAACCAGGACTCTTCTCATGCAGATTTGACTCTTTTCCAGGCCCGTCTGCAATGATTGTGAAGTTGGTTCTCGGCAACCACTTACTTTTAACTTATAAATGACCGACCGCTGAAATCAACTCACCTGTCTCTACTTTATACTGCCGTTAGTATGGGCAGCATAAAGTTGATGACAGGTTCCCTTTTATAAAATCATCATAAACAACCATAAAAGGAAAAGATTAACGGGAATAATCAAATTCTAACAGTAGAAAAAAAAGAGGATGAAACACAGTTGTAAGGGGTACATCATTAAGAACCTTTATTGGCCAGTGAGGGGGAAGTCTGTTTCACCGCTATGGGAATTCTGAAAATAGCTGGGTGCTGGCTTGGCCATATCCAGCCGCCCTGTACTGGTAAATGAAGAGATTGGCGTGCTTGTGCAACTTGCTCTCCATTAACCATTATGGGAATTGCAAAGATAGCCAAGCGCACTTGTAAGGCTTTTTTTGGAAGTCCTCTTTTGGAGAGGAAGCAGCACGTGTTATGTGTTAGGTGTTATGGATCAGTGAGCTTGGACCCACTATGCCAAGTAACCGATTTGACTTTGGGCTAACCCTAACGCTGGGTTCACACCTGAGCGTTTCTGAGACGCGCGTTTTCCGCGCGTTTTTGTCGCGCATTTTACGCGAGTTTTTGGGCCCGTTTTTGGCAATAGTAAACGCGCGTTTGACGTGCGTTTGTGTGATTGACTGCAGTGTTGTCCAATGACCAAATATCCCTGTCTATATGAAGTTTGGCCAATCAGAGCTGGGGTTTGGCCTTTCCAGCATGTTGCAAATTCATAAACGCGCGTTCGAACGCACGTTTTCAATGTCAAAAACGCGCAAATTGCAAGCGTTGCGCGTTCCAATTGAAGTCTATGGGCCAAAACGTGTGACAAATGCCCCCAAAAAAGCTCAAGAACTTGTTTATGCGTCGGGCGCTTCTCATCACGTTCGAACGCGCTGTAAAATGCGAAAATGTGAACCAGTCCCATAGGGAAGCATTGGTTTGCATCGGTTATGCGTTTTACAGCGCGTTCGAACACGCTGTAAAACGCGCAAGTGTGAACTGAGGGTAAGGGTGTCATTTTGGTGCATCCCCTATATTCACCCTTTAAACCCTGTACAAGTATCTGGACTTCGATGCAGGAGAGCAACCAGACTGCACCCTTCTTGGGATAGTCTGGGTGTACTTGGCAGCTGACTCACTGGAGCCAGGAACACAGCACAACTTCAGAAAAACAGCAGGGGCAGTCTGAACAGTCACTAAGGCTTGGATGATGGTTTTGAGATCCAGATAGCACACCTGTAGCGTAGATGGGTGAAGAAACAGGACAGACTAGTGATATGCTACAAACTTTGAGATGAAAAAAAAACCTCTTCTGCTTCTTTTTTTTTCTGAAAAGTAACCATTTTTGTTGTGTCTGGTTTTGTCTCTGTCCTATTGGCCCATGGTGGGCAATGGTTCAGCATTTGCAGGAATTGTCCCTAATTTTCATATTTAGACTGTCCAGGGTTGAAAATGGGTGAGCCCTTGCAGAAGTGGATATTCCCGGGTGGTTTAAAGGGATGAGATTTACATGCCCGAATGCAGTGTTGATAAATATGTTGATGTGAATGGTGCTGAGCTGCATTACCAAGTATAGCCTATGGACAAGGGTGGAGCTGTTTCCAGGAATAAAACAAAAAAAAAAAACAGATTCTAGTAACTCCCGCCTTAAAACTCACAAGCATCAAGGACATTTTTTGAAAAGATCTCCTCCATTGCTTTACCATTATTCAGAGGCAATAACAAATTAAATTGTCTTCTGTCTGAATTATTTAGGATGCAGCAGTAAATCTTTAACAACAACTGGGGGACAGTTCACTTGGGTGAAGTAAGCTCATGGATTTAAAGCAATGCAAATTAATTATCTTAGGCCTCTTTACATTTCCGTGTCCGTTTGACGTCCGCAGACACTGCTAGGCTGAAAATGTATTTCCAGATCATCTCCTAGCAATGGTCCATAAAAAAACACTGACAGAACACATATGCCATCAGTGTTGTGTCAATAGTTTTTCAAAGACCCATAGACTTCAATGGGTGTATTTGGTCCGCATCATGGGTTGCTCAGTTTGCTTCTAGTTTAACCCCTTGTTTGCTTTTTTAGCTTCCGTTAACTGTCCTGGCTCATATCTGTCTTTCTGCTCTCCTGCTACTCCTTGGCATCTAATAGGTCTGCTACCTGCTGTGAGCTCACACCTGTTTTCTGCCACCTTACTCATCAGACATAAACTTGTAAAGTTCATATATAGACACTGGGAGCTAAGTGCTTTGCCTTGTAGTACAATATTACAGGTACAGTACCTCCATTCTATAAGGTTTATACCTGAATATCATAGTGGCTAAGTGCTTGGTCTTGGAGTATAATATTGCAAGTAACTCTATTCTATACAGTTTATACATGGACACCATGCTGGTTCTGGTCTTTGTCTTGGTGTCAGGAATTTCTCCAGTCACAGCTGTTCTAGGAGGGTTGCCATGCTGACCAGCTAAGCCCTGACTGGTCAACCTATCTGTAAACCTGCCAAGCCAAACAGGTTCTTGACTAGGGTTCCAATTCCACAACCTGGTGTGGGATTTAGATCTTGTGCTGACTGTTTGTTTTGTCTCTGATTTTGGTCCTGGCTTCTGTTAGTTCTATGTGCTTTAAACAGTGCTATATTTCTGTTGGGTCTTCTTGTGTATAGACATCTGCTTATTTCTGGATGAACCCCTTGTCTACTGATTAGGTTCAACTGTTTCTCCTAGATTTGACTTCTTAGCTTGCTTCTGGTTTAACCCCTTGTCTGTTGTGTTAGCTTCTGTTAACTCTGGATCTGACTCTGGCTTGTTTCTACTCTCCTGCTACTCCTTGGCATCTGACAGGTCTGCTACCTGGGCGCTTACAACTCATCAGACATAACCTGGGTCCCCAGAGGCCAAGTCCAAGCGGCCTCGTGGTGAGTTCTGGTAAAAATCTGTAAGTGTATCTCTACAATGTGGAATAGACAAAGGCTTCATGGAATCAGTTCTCCAAGCATAACATGTTTTGGGGACAACTTGTAATCCCTTTTTCAAATGCATACACCGAAGCATCTACAGTATGAGTGGACATAGACAACAGAGCCTTTGTGCAAGAAATTATTTTCACCCTCTTTGTTGAGCGGCAAAACAACTTGCTTGCATGTTTCATTCCTGAAATACGAGAATGGAATATGTCACATAGGAAAATCTGTGCATTTAAAAATAATAAGGATTTGGCACCAGAACCCTATGTGTGAACAGAATCACCTGGAATGCATTACACTTGCACATAACCACATTTTGTATGGCCATTAATTTTTATTATATTTAGATTTCTTATTTTAAAAGGTTACCTGACTCTGATTGATGTCTTGAATTCACTTGAGCATTCAGAACTCGAAAATAATTTCAAGAAGGTGGAAGGGGCTCACACACTTTTTTCATTACATTGAACAATGGATAGTAATTTATCTCTTTATATAGCTGGTTTCATTTTGGACAGTGCGGGGTCATGGGCACGGTAAACTCTGGGCCTGGGAACTGTTTTGTTTCTTTAAAGAGCACCTGTCAGACGGATCAACCCCATTAAACCGCCTAGCAGGGTTGATCCTGCAGATTAAAATGATACTGATTTGTGAAGATCAGTTGCAGCATTCCCAACAAAAAAAAAGTTTCAATTATTTATGCAAATGAAGGTTTCAGTGCACCTCAGCTCTCCAGCTTTCCAGTGTTGGCCACGCCCCTCAGAGCACTGAAGCCCTCATATGCATAAACAATAAAAGTGTTTTTTTCTCAGAAAAAACGCAACTGATTTTTAAAGGACAGGTATCATTTTAATCAGCAGGAGCAAGAGAGAGACTAGCATGCTACTCTTAGAGTATATATGCATTGTCTGGGGAGTACTTTTTCTCATTACGGAGAGTGCCCTGTCTGCATAGTATGCGTGCAGACTGTGGAGTATTATAGGCTAGGCAGCACTCCTCTGTGTTTCTGGGAAAGATATTCAGATTACCTTTCCTAAGCCTGTCTGATGCCAGCAGATGTAAAATGTGCTAATTTTCATATATTTTCCCCCCCAGAAACTCAAAGGAGCATTGACAGGGTTACGATACTCCTCGTGCCTACTTGGCACCCTCCATAAGGAGAAATAGTACCCCAACCAAGGCCTCTCAGGCAACCAAGCAAGTTGTTTTTTTTTTTGTTTGTTTTTTGACAAGGAGTCTAGCTTGCATGTCTCTTTTCCAGAAAACCATGTGGGGATGAAAGCACAGCAATAGATTTAAAAAAAAATCTTATTATGAAAAAGCACTGATTGTACTGATTGTAGTTTTAGGCTACCCCAAAAAACTTAGTGAGTAAAAAAATAGGGGAAATTGATCTATGAAGTGCAAGCATGGCAAAAGATAAAAAATAATCTTATGCAAAAGCACTGATCAAACAGTTTGAGACTAGCTCCAAAAACGTATCAAATAAAAAAGGTGAAAATTTATGTATGAAACACAAGCATGGCAACAGATAAAATATGATTATGAAAAAGCACTGATTGAAAAGTTTGAGGCTACCATTGCAGGAAATCTTATTATGAAAACACAGTCATTGAACAGTTTAAAGCTACTACAAAAAAAATTGGAATACAAAAGGTAGAAATTGATGTATGAAACACAAGCATGGCGATAGATCTGAATCTTATTATGAAAAAGCACTGATTGAACAGTTTGAGGCTACCACCAAAAACTTAGTGGATAAAAAAATAGGAGAAAATTGATCTATGAAGCACAAGTACCTAAGCCCACCTCCATCATGAGCCCAAGTCCGCCTCTTCACATGTTCCCAGTATTTCCCCCTCCTTTTCAAAATCATTACCTTCAGAAAACTCAGCCCACCTGGTCAACGTTTCCCTGTGCGAAATCTCGTGCATGCCTGGGACAGGAAACTGCAGTAACTTCCCTGCAGTGGGCCACATGCAACAGCAGCAATGGCGAATTCACTCCTGCACTAGTTGATGCTATGCTCTGGAATTTGATGGCCTCCTTGACTATGGAGTTTTTGCTTGAAGTATCCTGAAAATCATTTTGACATTGATGAACTGCTGAGGATTGACCTGGCTCACCAGGAGTTTACTTGAGTTTATCTTGCGCAGGTTCTGGCAACAAGTCCAACCACTGGTTGACCAAGTCATCTCAACCTGAAGTTCTATGTGCTAATAACAAGAAGGTCTACTCCTTATGACCATCAAAAAAATGTCTTCAGCTAACCACTGAGCCACTGTACTGCCTAACCCTTTTGGAATTGAACTGTAACATGTGCAATAGTGTTGAGCGAATCAAAGCATCTGGAGTAGAATTTGATCCAAAGTTTAGGAAAAATTTGATTCACCACGAATCCAAATTTTTTCGTGCTTTGTGGTAACAAATCATTTTTTCCCTAAAGTGGTAGCTGAAAAAATAAAAAATTTCTACTCACCTTATCCACTTGCTCACGGAGAGGCCTGTCTCTCTTGATTGCTCCCGCCTCTCTTGATTGAAGAAAACCTGCCAAAGGACCTGCGGTGAGAGTGAAGATGTCACCACGTGATCACGTTGGCTGCACGTGGTGACGTCATCACTGATGATATCAAAAATGAGGAAAATAAAAAATGGAGATACACGTCCAAAGAATTGTAATTTATTCCAGATGCAACGTTTCAGCTAAGTGATAGCCTTCACTTAGCCGAAACATTGCATTTGGAATAGATTCCATTTCTTTGGACGTGCTGTCTCCATTTTTTATTTTTCTCATTTTTGATATTCACAAGTTGCTTTTGGGGGGCATTTTACCACCCCCATGGAGACGAGCACCCGCCGCATTATCTTGCACAGTATAGATGCATAGTGGTATTTTGTGTATTGCATATGGCAGTATTACCTTGAAACTACTGTATATAGCAGAATGGTGGTATTATGTGGACTTATATGACAATTTTCTCTTGGCACTTTATAGCAGTATGGAAGGATAATGTGGATTGTAGAGTACTGTATATGGCAGAACTATCTTGGCACTATCTAGCAGCATGGTGATATTATGTGGACTATATATAACACTATTCTCTTGGTACTATATAGCAGCATAGTGTTATAACGTGGACTATATAATGACATAATTATCTTGGCACTATGGGTCGTATTATATGGACTATAGATGACAGTATTCTCTTGGCACTCTATAGCACTGTCACTGTCTCTGTGTGGTTCACTGTGACAGCGCTATAGAGTGCCAAGAAAATACTGTCATCTATAGTCCATATAATACGACCCATAGTGCCAAGATTATTCTGTCACATATAGTCCACGTTATAACACTATGCTGCTATATAGTAGCTCACTTTTGTGCTCTGGCATACTGGCAGCGGTTAATGCCGTGTATGCTGGTTGCCAGGGGCGTTGTGTAGTTTTGGGAGCCTGTGTGTGCACTGCTCCTTGTATGATTGTTCCTTTCCCTATCTGGTTGTTGTGGGGTTAAGGTCTTGGTCTGGTTGTGGTCTCTAGGCGCTATTTAATCCAGTTGCTGTTTGCCAGGTAGTCAGTTGTTCTCAAGCCTTGTTGGGTGCTGGATCTATGCACCTTACCTCCTGCCCAGTCTTTGTGGCCACCTAGTAAGACCACAAGGTCACCTGGTCTTCCTGCCTTTCCTGGTTCTATGTCCGGTGTGGGTTCTATGTTCCGGGTTGGTGTTTGGTCTGGTGTTTGGTCTGTGACTGCCATGAGTCGTCTTGCATGGAGTCGAGACATTTTCATGTATGTGTCATGTCTAGTTGGTTATTCCGTGTCTGGTCTGTTTCTGCCTTGAATCCTCCTGCACGGAGTCTAGACATTTCCCTGTCTGTGCCTTCGCTGAGCGGGCTCCTGGCTTCTCCGATGGGAGGACAGCGAGTTTGTGAGCCGCTCTGCCTGAGACCGCCATGCATCCTTTCCGCATGGGGGTCCAGGCAGTTACTGTTGTGTTGGTTCCAGTGTATGTTGTCTGTACCGTGTCCTGTGCGGTGTTCAGGTTCCAGTACATGTGCCTGGGTTCCAGTTGTTGTTGGGTGGACTGCTGGTGTTTTTTCCAGTAGTCTCGGCAGGTAAGTGGCCAGGTGCAACCAGTGAGCCTCAGCTAAGTTCATCCCTACCATCTGGTGCTCTGTGGAGAACGGGGCTTGCTGGGTTTCTGCTCTCTGGGTTTGGCACCAAGTAAAACCGGTGCACTTGGTCCAGTGGTATTTCTTGCCACTGGTTCCTTACCTGCTGATCCAGTCTCCTACTGTTATGTCTCTGTGTATGCTTGCTTTGGTGTATTCTTCGTTGTAAAATGTTCTAGGGGTCAGTTAGATCCTCGCTAGAACATGACAAGCAGCATGGCGTTATAATGTGAACTATATATGGCAGAATTATTTGTCACTATCTAGCAGTATAGTGGTATTATGGGACTGTATATGGCAAATTATCTTTCCCTATATAGCAACATAGTAGTATTGTGTGGATTGCATATAGCAGAATTATCAAGGCACTATACATAGCAGTATGACCATATTATGAGGAATGAAACAACATAAAAAATCTATTTTAAAAGGTAATGGAGGGAAGTCTCCATTATTTATTATCCATCTCCCCATTTTCTTTATCACCAACCCAAGGTGTCCACCATTTGTTGTATCTCCCACCACCATCATCTTTGAGGTTTGGGTTCCTCCTTCACCATACAATCAACCACGCAGTCACAACCCATGGCAGATGCAAAGCTGACGTGCAGCGCTGTACACAATGTGTGTTATTTGTGATGATCTGCACGTCAGACGTTTTGAAACGCGCGTACATCACAAGAAAAACAAAGTAACAAGTAAATAATATCAGCATTCGTAAAAGACAGGAAACTTACAAAAACGACTCGCCCACACACATTTAACTTTGTTTATAATGACTACTCATTATGCTGTGTAGGTGTTGTTCTGATTACAGTAATAATAAGGTAAAATCCAAGTGAAGAGGCTTAATATAATGTATTTAATGTCACAAAAGTAAAAAAAAAAAGTAATCTCACGTTTTCTGCCAGAATTTTTGTTGTTGATAAAACTTGACATCAGTTAATGGAAAAATCTCTAAATATTAGTGGTATTGGTTCCTTGTGTAGAAGCATTTAAAGCCCCGAGATGAGTTTAATACCTTCCTTTCCATGAGCTGAGAGCCACGATCACTCTTTTCTCCATATATTAAATTAGCATTGGATTTTAGTAAAATATGAATTCCCAAATGGTGCAAATGTTTGAAAAATATAGGAGACAAGTGTCGAAAAAAATCTATGCAAAAATATTTTTCTTGAATCAACATATAGATAAAAGAAACAGCGGCACTCGCCAATTTTTTTTCTGCAGCTTTTATTGATCCGTAAAAAAACGGTGGATGCGGGTACAGCACAGCAACATTTTTGCTGTGCTGTACCCGCATCCACCGTGTTTTAATTTTTTTTCGCTTTTTTTTCTGTTCTGAGGTCATTAAGAAGACCAAGGGGGGCCATGTTCAAATAATTGCTGTGGGGCCCAGCAAGTTCTAGTTACACCACTGCATTCCCCTATGTGTTTTGTAAGGGCGTCACAATTGGGGTATGGGCTGCTTCTGCAGCGACCCGTCGTGGAGTGTGTGGAGGAGAATGGGACATGTAGTTAAGGTTCCAAAAGTGGCAATCTCCCCCTCTGGCTCTCGCTGGGGCTGGCCTTTGACCTACGGAAGCTGTTTGGGATAATCGGAAATTGATGCTGAAGCACGGAGGTTGTAAAACGCCCCAGGTGCAGAGAAGTAAGTAGCCCCTGACGAAGCAAAGAGGCGAAACCCGGGTCGGGCATGTGATTTATATGTTTTTACGCTGGAAACAAACCTGTAATTTTGTAAGTAGGATAAAATTGGAATTCCATATCTACTTGGGTATTCAGCAATCTGTGTCTGTTTTCATTGAAAGGTGTCTCGGTCAATGGAAAGTATCGGTTGGTGTCTGCGATAAGGATTACCGAGATCGTATTAGAGGCGGAAGTTATAGGACTGCGGTCTATGTCTCTAGTGGATTGAAAGCGCAGACCTGATAAATTCTTCTTTTATGTTGTGACTTGTGGAAGAGAAAGGACCTACTCTTCAATTTTCAGGACTGCTGCAGATACCATAATTTCGTAACCAACATTTTGATAATTTTTTTCTGAGCAGTGAGAGTAGGGTACACCCCATATTCCCTCAGGGCAGTCCCTAGAGTTGGGGCTCCTGCCTGGAGCAAGTTGGGGTATCCTTGATGTTTCGTGAGGTTTTTATATCTGGGTATAAGGCAGGAGAGCAGTTGAAAGGCAAGGAAACGTGGAGTCAATAACCAGGGCCTGTTGCTTGCAATAAATAAAGTCTCTATACAGAAATTGATGATAGGGATTGTAGTACAAGTAGCAGCAAGGCACAGTTCCAACGTATATCACAGTGCAATCCTTTCCCAATAGCAGTGTATGGACAGCAGCAATGATGGAGGTTGCATGCATTCCTTCTCTCTGTCTCTGTAGTCTCTCAGCAGAACCACAGGCATACAAAGAGGTTCTTGTTAAATGCCTTTGCAATTCCCAGACTGCGGGGTACAGAACTTAAAAAACGAGTGGCCAATCCATTTTCAAGTATGGGGGATGCTTTAGTATTTCCTTCCACAGCAGTATGGTGCCTTTGCCATAATCTGGAACAATACCTTGCTGTCTGAGTCCAATGCACTGCCTTTTGTGTTCTAGACCTGCTAATCTCCTTCTGCCTGAAGAACTCTAATATCAAAGTTGCTTCCTTAGCTGTTGAAGTCGTAGAAATAGAGATTCTCTGAACTTGGCCCTAGCTCTGAGGAGCTTGCACATGTAGGTCTTCACTATTCCTCGGCCAAAACTAGACTTCACTAGGTAATCAGGGGTTGGATGCAGGTCCATCACCCTGACAACTTAACATAGGGAGCAAAGATGTTAACCATTAGTTGTCCATACAGTGCCAATAAGTACACAAACAAATCAACTTTAGCTCAATAATATAACATAAACCCTTTTGCAGGAACCCTTCTGTGGTACTGCAACTCTGTTACATATTCTATTCCTTAGCCATATCCTTTAGACGCTATATATAGGTAAATGGTGTACATATGGTCCCAAAATAAATTTAAAGTGTAGGTGAGCGTGCTACCAGATCCAAGCCTAGAGCATAGATACAGGACAAAACTTACTTTACAGACGCGGTAAGAACCAAGCTTGGAGCAATATGATTGCAATCCACTTGCCAATTGACCATGCTTGCCAAATATTTTATTGGTATGCTGCAGGAGAAGAAAGAATGCAGAAGAAAAAGCATGTGGCGGAAAATTTTTGGTAATTGGCAGCCCCTTTTGCCAGACCACACCCCTTATACTCATAAACCACTCCCCTCTCTTGTGAGATCACACCCTTTTAAGTGCACCCCACCCCCTCAATGCACTGATGACGCACTCACGCTTGAGTAATCAAGATCAGATTGATCAGTTTGTCTTTTCCACAGTAAGGGTCCGTTCACACGTCCGTAGAATGGGTCCGGATCCGTTCCGCAATTATGCAGAATGGGTGCGGACCCATTCATTTTCAATAGGGCCAGAAAAGATGCATCCGCAGTTCCGGTCCGCAGCTCCACAAAAAAATAGAGCATGTCCTATTCTGGTCCGCAGCTGTGGACAAGAACAGGAATCCTCTATTAAGTGTCGGCGATGTGCGGCGTCAGTGTTTTGCAGTCCACAATTTGCGGACCACAAAACGCTACGGACGTGTGAATGGACCCTAAGATTGTGGACTCTAAAGATGTTTTTGAAGTGCAGGTGAGCAAGGAATTGATTCAATATATGGAGAAAAAAAGATCTAACTCAAGCATAACCCCAACACAGCGCGATTTGGGCAAGTGTATTGAGAAAACCAATGAATCCTGTTGCTTCCATTTCTGCACTCTCTTTGGCAATACATACAAAAGACATTACTCTAGAAAGACGGGGGAAGGGGCAATCGGACATGATGGGAATCAAAGTCAAAATAAATGAAATGTGTTTTAACAAAGCCAATTCTTAGAAATGTCTCCTCCGTTTAACTTAGAAATGTTTATTGTATGATCGCTGTTAATAGCGAATGTGGTTGAAACAGCCCTTTAAATCCTCCTTTCCAAAACCACTCTGCTGTCTGACAATTCATATTTACTCAGCGCTTCATTTACATGAGCTGCCAGACTGATGCACTGGAAGTGGGAATTCCGTAAATCATTATACTTTGAAAGTGATCCATGAGATTTAGTTTACTTTCTTTAATGACATGATAAAACCACAACCCTAATGTTTAGTCCCATCATAGCCTCAGATTTCTCGCTAATCAAATCCAGTGTGCTTGGAGTAGGAAAGCTTGTTTAGTGTATTATCTCAGCAGTAATCCATACTATTACAGCCGGTGCACAACAGATAAACGGGTGTAAAAAATCTACAAAGCATGGAAGAATAATGGCCATATTCTGCGAAATCTAAATTAATCTCTATTTCCTATACGTCCCTCCTCATCATATTAAATACCCTACTTAGTGGCATAACTAGAAATGACAGGGCCCCACAGCAAATTTTTGAATGCGGGGGCGCTATCGTGGAAGGGGTCAACTTCCAAGATGAGCGAACACATGGAAGTCTGGGTTCGCTGGGTTCGATTTAACTTTAGGTCAAAGTTCGGGTTCAGGACCCGAAGTTGACTTTGAACCCCATTGAAGTCAATGGGGACCCGAACTTTATATTTAGTTATATCAGAAAATAATAGCATTCTTAAGACACAATGCAAAACAATATAGCCATTTAGGGGTTAAAAAAAGAAATCACTGTGATATGCGTGATGACCTCACCATGTGGGAGAATGTGGTGACGTCATCGCGCACAATGTAGGTCCGTTGGCAGGTCCTGTTCAGTGAAGACAGCTGCTGCAGAGCGATCAAGTGGATGAGATGAGTTGTTGTTGTTTTTTTTTACCCCTTAATGGCCATATTGTTTTGCATTCTGTCTTAAGAATGCTATTATTTTCCGATATAACCATGTTATAATGGAAAATAATAAAAACACCCAAACATCGAACCCGGTCTTCAGTGAAAAAGTCCGGGTTCGGGTCCGGGTACCCAAACTAGCAAAGTTCGCTTACCTATAGTCAAGATCACTCTCTCAGACCAGGCCACGCAGCCTCTCCATCTGTTTCCTACATGTATATACTGTATGTAATTTTACTATATATACAGACAATTAAATATTTTAGTCCTCCTCCTGGGTGGGCCCCTTCTGAGGTCAGGCCCCCCTGCTACCCCTATAGCTACGTCCCTGACCCTACTCTTTGTTATGGCGGTGGTCTGTGCCCACTGCCTCTCCTCCACTGCTGGTGGGCATAGCCATCACTTTGCTCATCAGCTGTGCTGTGTCAGAGATTCATCTGCCCCAAGCATCTTCCTCTCCCTATCCAGCAGTGGAGCCTGCTAAACGAGCTCTGCGCTTCTAACCACATGCTAAGGCCTACTTCTTGCTGACATTGCCTCTCACTGCCTGTAGGGCATGCGTGGTCCTTCTGGCTCTTAAATGGTCAGCACATGCACCATCTTAGTGTATTTAAGTCCCGTGCTTGAGCACCTTCCCACAGGGAACGGGGCCTTAAATACACTAAGTTTCCTGCTGAGGTATGCAGTGTGATTAATGTACCAACCTCTGCCTGACTTCTGGATATAAGTGTTTGTTCTCTGGTCTGATCTCTGTACTGTCAATACAATTATTACCTGTAATCATATGTCTTACCTGTATTGGCAGTCCATCCATATTTTATTATTTTGATCCTGGGCATCTATTCTACTTGCTTCTAATAGCTATTTATATATTTCAAGCATTATACGATTGTTGTTCAGGCGAGCTCTGCATTCACCAATGATATGTTCCCTAGTCTATATACTTCAATAACATCAGACCACTTTCATCTATTTCAGTCTCCTTATACTTAACAACTATGTTAACTATTGCACTATTATTGTTTTGCTGTATTCCGCCAATGTCAATAATTGCTCATTTTTACCATACTCAATTGTTTTTTGTTCTTTAGATAATTTCTACATGTGTTCTATTGTTTTATTCTCTCTCAGAGACTTTATTTTCTCAGCTATTATTTATCTATGGTCTCCCTTCTCCCATGTGTTATATATATTTTATACTTTTATTTTCTTTACTTATTTCTTTCTTTGTTCCTCTATAGGACTCCCTATTGTATTATATGTACTTATACTTGCACTGTATGCATTTTAAGGCCTCGATCAAGGTCCGGAACGGACCGAAACGTTGGCCTTGTCTGCCATAAATATTACATGGATGGAATAAATACTTCAGAGCAAGAGACACTGTTTGTAACTGCTCTTCACTCCGGACAAGAAATAAGGATCCTGATTAAAGGTCCCCCTTATTAACAGACTACAAGAAAATAGGTTTTGTAAAATGGACAACCGCTTTCTTCCTTCCTCCCTTCATATGCATCATTTTTATCCCTTTACATCTTACATAGCTTCCTCTCTCTCCCTTTTCCTTCCTTCATTCTTTCCTCCCCCCCCCACCTCTTTCCTTCCTTCCTTCTTTCTTCCCATCCTTCCTCCCGTTATTTTTTCCTTCCTCCCTACTTCTTTCTTTCTTTCTTTTCCCCCACTCCTTCCTTCTTTTCTTCCTGCCTTTCTCATTTCCTCCCTCTTTTCTTCCTTCCTTCTTTTGTTTCTCTGTTCTTTCCTTCACTCTTTTCTTCCTTTTTCCTAACCTCCTTCCCTCCTTCCTTCCTTCCTTCCTTCCTTAATTCCTCCCCTCTCTACCCTTTCTTCCTCTCTCCCCATATGCAACCACACTTGCTACCATCACTCATACTTGGACAGGCCCGATAAAGAAAAAATCAGCGTCACTATATCTTTCAGTACGCATTTATTTTGTGCGACCGTTTAGTGGCCGCAGCTAAAGAAAATATTCATATGACTTCACACTGAATTTCCTAACTGAGATATGAGCGAATGCCCTGTTAATTGTTGAGTAAAGGCTGTAAATAACACTTTAAGTGACCAAATTATTCTCTGTGTCCTATGTGACTGGGGAAACATTTCTCATCCCCGTTGTAAAGAAGATTGCTTTCCAGTGTGCTGAAAATAAATCTATTTTAATTAACACTTCAGTCGCAAAATATACTAGGCCACGATCGTTAATAACAATGTTAATTAAAGTTTAAATGCTATCGTGACTTACAGTTCCCAAGCAGCGGCCTCGTCCAAAACGAGACTTCTTATTGGTCACATATGGGAGCCTATCCGGTCGATATGAACGAAGGGAGGAAAAAAATACAACATACATTCAAAGGGAATGGTCTCATCGCTACAATAAAAGATATTCTGCTGCCAAGTTATTTTTCTTCATGATTTGCTTCTCTAGTCGTGCTTGTTTTATGTCTACAAGGAGAGATTTTATGAGCAAAATAATGATATTTTATAAAAAGTGCTACATTCAGGCATTATTACGGCCAAGCCCTTCCAACAGACTTGTCTCCCTTTGTTGTGCAAAAGTCAATGTGTCACGTCCCACCTGGGCAAACCTGCCAAGTTTTTGAATTTCCTAGGGGACGTTTTCTAATTCCATCTGCTTGTCTGCACATGTATAATTGGTAGGCCCGCTGTTGGCTTATTGTGTTTTCGTCTACCAGCTGAATTCTTCAGTTTAACATTTTCAGCCTATTGTTACATTGTGTCATCTCTATGGTTCAGTGTTTTCTGTTCCGCCGTCTCTCACCCTCCTACCTGAAAATAAAGCGTGCCGCTGATATTCCTGTCGTCGAATCATGGCAAGTCAAAGTTAATCTGGTGTAAACACTTATTTGGAAAGAAATCAGGGGTGATAAGTACAGACAGGGGGCACATCCAGGATTTGAAATTGTTTTTGCAATTACTGAAAAAATGGGAAAAAAGGTCATAGGAAAAGCTTTGTTTTGGGCCAGCAACACATTAACACACAAAGATTATTTCTAAAGGTCTTTAGACTCCTTTACATGTCTATAATGTTTATTATACTGTACTTAAGGTTGTATTACACTGGCCAATATTTTGGCCGATAATAGCTAACTAACGTTCGCATGAACACTCGTTATCGATCCTATTGCGGTATAATACTACCGCTCGTTCATCTGGCAATTCTGATTTTTAAGCATGCTTAAAAATCAGTGCTTGCTGATGCCAAATCAAGGTGTCTAATAGTGACCCGCAAACCACTATACAGCATGGGAACAAGCGATGACATAGCAATCGCTCCTTCCCATGCTGTGGAGTAGATTGCTGCATGTAATAGCAGCGGTCTTCTCCGCTAGCTAGCAGGCGATTGCTGGAAGGGAACACTTCCCTCCTGACAATTGCTTGCTAATTAGCCTGTGTAATGCAGGCCTAACCCATTCTTGCCCATAAGAGATGTACACGACAGGAGCCAAAATAAACTGTTGATAAGACAAAGACAAGATGTCATGGTTGAGACAATGAGGTCTATGTCCACCAAAGAAATGGATGGATGTTTTTGCATGGCCTAGTTTGGTTGTCATACTTTGGACTTCTCCAGGGCGATAACTCTTGACCTATCCTTAGGATAAACCATCAGTGTTTGTTAGTGAAGATCTGAACTTTGCAATTGCTGCCAGTTGATATAATGAAGTAGCCACAGTGCTTGTCTTGCCCTTGTTTACATAGGCATAACACCTTGTCTGTAAAAGTGACTGTGTCGAAAACTGGAGATCTTTTTAATCAAGTGATGAAGACCTGAAGAGCCCTCTTTAAGATAAAAAATGTTCTCTAACATATTGTAAATCAGAAAAGTCAGTTTGTGAGGGAGCAAGTTCCTTACCATGTCACCCCAAGCACTGTTTGGAAGTTGCAATTTGAGATGAGCTCCTTTCCTCCCTATGTTTTCATTGGTTCTATAACACAACCCCAGGATCGTTATGAAAACTGGCTATATAATGATCCAAACTGGTCGCTTTAGTCATCTGAAGTCTACAGTGTATGGTCAGCTTCAACACATATACTTTGCACATAACCAAAGAGCTTCACGGTTGTACATGAGCAGAGCTTTCTCTGCGCATTATTGGTCTAGGCCAGGGCTGGCCAACCTGCGGCTTTCCAGCTGTTGTAAAACCTCAACTTCCACCATGCCCTGCTGTAGGCTGATAGCTGTAGGTAGACTGGGCATGCTGGGAGTTGTAGTTTTGCAACCGCTGGAGAGCCGCAGGTTGGCCAGCCCTGGTCTAGGCTGAAATATTTAGCTGTGACCCAAATGGTGAATGTGAGTGGTTCCAAGTGGATGGCGGCCCTTGGTGACATACACAAGGGTCCTCCATCTACCTCCCTCACATCTTGACTACCGTATAACGTATATTTATCCAGAGTACCTCAATCCAAGTGGGTCTTTGCATCTACCCTGGTTTATGGTCTTGTACCTGAGAATTGTTGATACCTCCCAGCATTAACTACTCTTCTCAATAAGACTATGACCTCTACCATAATAAAATGTATAGTGCAGTTATTAGATGACCTGATATACAGAGTTATTTGGTCTTTGTATATGGATGTTCATAGAGCAGTGTATGGTGGTCTTTTGTGGCACTGCTACTTAAAGGGGTTGTCCAGGATAAGAAAAAATATCTGCTTTCTTTCAAAAACAGCACCACCCCTGTCCACAGGCTGTTTTTTGTATTGTATGCTGAGCTCCTTTGTAATGAATGCGGCTGAATCGCAATACCACACACACAAGCTATGGACAGGTGTGGTGCTGTTTTTGTTAAAAAGCAGCCATTTTTTTCTCATCCTGGATAACCCTTTTAAAGGGATTCTCCAGGAATTTCAAAAATGTAAATACTTAAATATTATTTTAAAATAATTTTAAAATAAATATATTAACAAATACCTATACCTTATATTTTATATTACTTAGAATGGCTTGTTTTGTCTGGGGAGCAATCATTAAGAGAAATAAAATGGCTGCCGTCCGATCAGTACACACAAAACCTGTCCTAATCACACAGGAGGACAAGTTACTTCACCACAATAAGCCATAGCGCTGCCTCATCCTCCTCTCTGCTGTGCCTGTCAGGAATCATGATCCTGAATACAGGTGACTCTCTGTGGGAATGGAGATGATGAGGAGACATGAGAGGAGGGTGAGGTGCGGCTAATGAGCAGCAGCACTTGTTTACAGTCTCCATTACCACAGTCTGTCCTGTATGTCCTCTCTGTACTTCATGTCTCCTCATGAACTAAATTCCCTAGAGATTCAGCTAAATTTCTTATCATCTGTATTCAGGATCATAATCCCTGACAAGTAGAGCAGAGAGGAGGATGAGGCAGCTCTTTACCTCAGTGCTGTAAAGTAACATGTCCTCATGTGTGATCAGTACAGGTTTTGTGTGAACTAATGGGACGGCGGCCATTTTGTTTCCCCTGATGATTGCTCCCCAGACAAAACGAGCCATTATAAATAATGAAAGGTATTTGAGAATATATTTACAATAAAGTATTTAAGTATTTTCATTTTTTTAATTCCCAGAGAACCACTTTAAGCACTGTACAGTGTATTATGTTCTTCAATATATAGTGGCGACAACATTCTATAGACATTTGTATGGAAGTGTTATTGGGCCAACATATGGAACTGAAAGGTTCTTTTCACACTTCGTCATTTGTTTCCATCAGAGGTATTCATTAGGAGTGTTCCAGATGTATACCTCTGATGGAATCCTCAGTTGTATGCCACTTTAAAGGCATTCAGTGGCTCATGTCGGCCATTGACCATCATATGGTATATGTATTTCTGACTGTATCCAATTGTGTAGGAAAGTGCAGTTTGCATATTGGCCCAGCGTGCTCCAAAAGTATTCTCTTTTTGGCATATACTGGGTACTTTGGAGATATGTTTTGTGTGTGTGACAGAACCAAACACATTCGCAAACTGAAGTGTGAACTAAGCTTTATTTTAACACCATACTAGAAGATATAAGGTATCAGTATTTGTACACTGTGCCATATTGGAACAATGACCATGCAAAGTCCTACTAGCCCAGGGGTCAGCAACCTTCGGCACTCCAGCTGTTGTGAAACTACAATTCTCAGCATGCTTCATTCATTTCTGTTAGAGTTCTGAGAAGAGCAGAGGAAGTATGCATGCTGGGAGTTGTAGTTTCACAACAGCTGGAGTGCCGGAGGTTGTCTACCTCTGTCCTAGCCACTGCCAAGCTATCTTACGGTTTATAACAGTACCAAGTGAGTCAATATGGTTTATACCAGTACCAAGCAAGTCTATACCTGAATGGGGCCAAAAACTTTTAAAAATATCAAAGTCAAGCAGGATGAATTTCCAAATCCAATCCATGAGATTCTGATTGGATGATCATGATATACAGAAAAACCTCTCCAGAAGACAATCTCATTTAAACCAGATTTCATGACAGTTCAGTTCCATCATTTATTTTCCAAACTAAACTATCTTCTTGAGAAGATCTCCCCCTTAGAAGACCACTTTTGAATGCAATTTTGGGTTGTCGTCTTGAAGAAGTTTCTCCATGTTCTATTTTATTGTCTATTTTACTACTAAACCCCAGGTACTTTATGGCATTTGCAGTTTTTTTCATTGAATATGAAGATGATACCTCTTCTTTCCTGTGTTTTAATGTTGTTCTTTAGCGTATTCTTGCCTTTAACTAGCAGATATAAACCAGAAGCTTTGTTCAAGTTTGTTCTCCCTATCAAATGATCTTCAACCTTTATCTGAGAGGAGCAGTGTGAAAGATATGATTGTAGTTGATTTTAATGGTCTGCTGAAAAGTGTGTCAAGTGGAGCTCACTGCGTTTCGAGTGTTTCTGTTAGGTACGGCACTTCAAACCGGGCTCGGTTTATGAACTGCGTGAAGACTGCTTTAATTCCAGCTCACAAGGAATGATAAGCTTGAACACGACCACAAGTTACAACACATGCTCCTTTTTATTTTGGCACCGTTTCAACCTCAATTTTCCTCCACACGCTAAGCTTCCCCAATAACAAAACACATGCCCTAATCTGTAGTCTATTCTTTAATAAATGAGATTTATTGTATGCTTCCGTGCCTCCGAGCTTTGTTTGCCCAATGTGCCATAAGACCACCAAGGGTTTTGTTGTCTGAGGAAACGACAATCCCTGACTCATCCCTTAAGCAGTATTAATTTTGAAGGGAGCTTGCTTTTTATTTCGTAGCTGGTGTATCAGGTACAGAAATACTGAGATTCCTTATGGGCGATTTAAGCCATTCTTATTTGCTTTAAAGAACACTTGTCCGCAGGATCAATCCTATTCAACCAGGCATATTTCCAGGTAGAGTTGATCCTGCTGATTAAAATGATACCTGTCTTGTGAAAATCGGCTACAGTGTTCCCAAGAAAAAAGACTTTTAAATCTCACACAAATGATGGCTTCAGATCACTGGGGGGTGGGGCCAGCCCTGAGTGGCTGAGGAGTTCAAGTGCATTGTGGGGATAGGCCCCGCCCTTGGTGTACTAAAGCTGCCATAGTCATAAGTAATAAAAGTATTTTTATCGGGAATGCCACAACCAATTTTCACAAGACAGGCATCATTTTAATCAGCAGATTCAACCCTACCAGACAGTAGGCAGTGCTTTGAAATGAGGGGGGGGACACAACTTTTTTAATTCTGAGTGCCACATGGTCAGGAGTATTCCTTTCTCTGATATTTATGGTACCTCTTCATTTCGTCTCATTGGGTGCGATTAATGTCTTACAGCAGAGAAGCAATTTGGGTAAAATTATGTTATGACCAATGCAGGGCCACTTGGGGGTTGGGGGCCGAAGCATAACATGGGGATACAAAGAACACTAAAGAGAGACTACAAGTCGTAGTCTGCAAATTGGTAGCATATGTCGACACTTTATGATTGGCGGGGGTCTGACCCCTCAGAATGAAGAGACTGCTGTCCTGCTTTTGTACTACATCCCCTCCTAAGGCTTCATTTACACCTGCCAGATTTCACACAGATCTGCTCCGAAATTCCAATAATAAACAGGTATGTATGTAATTATGTATGTGAATAGGGTTTCTACAACCCTGTTCACATGCAACCGAGATTACAGAACCTGTCATGTGGTCCCTTCATTCTCAGGACCAATGGGAGTCCCACAGGTAAGAGCCACACTAATCAAGTTCATACTTACCAACCTCTAGGTTGGAAAAATTCAGGGCATCCAAAACTTTGTCCCCTGGGGATCTCCCTGAAACTGTCAAAAAGGCTCACTTGTGGTATTATTATTAGGGCTGCCCATTTTTGGCCCGGGAGAGCTCGAATTTACAAGGACTGTCTGAAAATCAGAGACAGTCCCTGCAAATTCGGGAATGTTGGCAACTATGCAAGTTATAGCCTATTTTAGTGACAAGCAAATACTTTACAAGATGAGAATAGTGCTTGGTCACTTAAAAAGCTTTTCCAGAATTTAGATACTAGTGGCCTATCCTTTTGATAGGTCATCAATATTGGAACAGTAGGGGTCTGAGACTTGTGTAGTGCCCCAGAGCAGGCACTAGCATCCCTATACCCTGCTACTGTCTCTAATGGCTAACAAATAATGTCATCTGTATTTGATTCCAGGTCCTTTGATATTGTGCCTTAATAATATAGTTATGTATTGTATTACATGCACTGTGCCTGGTTGTCCAGCAGGTGTCAGTGTATCTGGCAGAGTACCTTTCAGATAGAATGGAACCTACCTTTTCATTCTCCCCCCCAGCCCTCTACTGATCTGATAACGATGGCGATCCTGAGTATAGGCCATCAATATCCAAGTCCTGGGAAAACCTCCTTAAAGGGGTTTTCCTGGATTTTAATATTGATGACCTATCCTCAGGATATGTCATCAATATAAGATTTGCAGGGGTTCCAACACACCCGGCAACCCCGCTGCGCAGCCTTCCCTTAATTGTTTACCTGCTCGCGGTCAACATCGTAGGTTTGACTACAAGCCATCCCATTTACTTCTATGGGATGGATCATTTCTGTACAGTTTAGTATAGGAGCAGATAAACAATGAGGAGAAGGCTGCGCTCGCATGTAGTGCGGCCTTCTCTTCAACCAGCTGATTAGCGGGGGTGCCGGGTGTCGGAACCCTGCTGATCTGATATTGATGACCTGTCCTGAGGATAGGTCATCAATATTAAAATCCCGGAAAACCCCTTTAAAATAGAACACAATCAGTACCACAATTCCCTCCGTAAAAGTGGCATCCATACAGTACCACCACATAAATGCCAGCCACACAGTACCCCCTAAAAAGGGCTAGGCCCACTGAGTCCCCCATAATGGTGCCAGCAACTCATTGCCCCCTCCCTAATGGTGTCAGCCCCCCAATTCATCCCATAGCAGTACCAGATCCCTCGAGAAAACACCAAAGGAGCTCTGAAAAATGAAAGGTTGAATGTGATTGGTTGCTAGGGGCAACTAAGCCATTTTTTTCCCTTTGCACCAGTTTGGATAAGTCTCCCTTAAAGGGTCTATTGAAAAAACAAAGATTTGCGATTTCATCTAATTTTCCGTCAGTTAGGAGTATTTTTATTTTCCCATGGAGCTCTTTTGGAAAATAAAAGGTGAAATCTAATTGGTTGCTAAGGGCAACTCAGCCAGTTTTCCTTTATACCAATTTTGATAAATTCCCTCCCATATTGTCTGCTGAAACAGCGCCATATAGTTGTACTCCTAACTGACTGAAAATTTGGTAAAATCGTAAATCTTTGTTTTTTGCCTAAAGCCTTTGGGGGAGATTTATCCAACTGGCTTAGTTTCCCCTACCAACCAATCAGATTTAAGCTTTTATTTTTCAGAATTCCTTTGGAAAATGAAAGCTGGAATCTGATTGGTTGCTATGGGCAACTAAGCCAGTTTTTACATTTTACACCAGTTTTGATAAATCTTCCACAACTATTTCAGTTTATTCTGATGAACAAGCCTCCCAAAAGCGGAAATACTGGAAAAGCAGTGATGCTCTAACGTCACTTCTGAAGATATTAGGGCAGCTGAAGGATCTCGGTAGCTTTTCCTCCTTCTCAAGCCTAATTACCCTTCTCGTCAGGCCCATCAGCGTCAGACCTCACATACTTCCCAGATTGTCGACAAAGTCCAGTAAAGTTAACAAATTGCATCTTGAAAGTGGAATTATTCTAGGGCTAATTATGGCATCGGTTTCCATGGCAACAGTCCTCCGTTCGGCGTATAAGCGCCCATGTTATAGCATGGTATGTGCGAATCGAGCTGTAGGCACTCGACAGCAGGAGATGTAGGAGCGAAATAATTCATGTCTGACAGTGAAGTGAGGACAGATATGGCTGACGTCTTCCTCACGAGACTGGAATCATTATGCAGGAAAATGACTGTAGGTCCCCAGGGGAACGTCTGGAAAGACGCTTTAAATTGGTTGCCTGGTCTCCCTGCTCCTCCTACGTGTCCATGGCTGATGTGACGTTACCAGGTTTCTTCAGGACATATGTAGCTTTAATTGCCGATCCTTTAGATGAGCGGCAGCACCGGGCACGGCCACCAGTACCGACAGGTCGCTGTCCCTAAGTAAACCATGAGGGTGGCCACACACGGGGGGCATTTTTCAGTAAAATTTGCCTTTATTTTTCTGCGGATTGGTTACAGATTTTCCTTTCGGGTTTCACCCTCTCTACGGTAACAAAGGACAAAATTCACAGTAGAAATTGACATGAAAATCTGCACCACAGTCCGCAGGTCGTTTATTGTCCGAAAATCTCAGATACCAAACTGGTGCTGCAATAAACTGCAGAATTTCCGTATGCAGCACTTATGCTGCATGTGCACTTACCATAAAGGAACTGAAATGAGTGCACCTAAATCCCTTGGTTGTGCTGATCTACCAATCTCCTATCTATCTATCTATCTATCTATTCATCTCATATCTATCTATCTATCTATCTATCTATCTATCTATCTATCTATCCATTACTACTATATGTAGGTGAGACAACATTGGATTATAAACCATGGATCCGTTCATGAAGGTTTCCCTGCCACATGTGTTAACCTGTTATGTGCAAACTTGTGTTAACAATTTTGATGTTCTCTTCTTTTTTTCTTTTTTACTTTAAGTATTTTTTACTTTTAAAAATGAGTAAATTCTTTTTACCTTTTTTTTCTCTCTTGCAGATATGATGGGCAATGAACACAATGGATGTATTGACCCCACCACCAACAAAGACAAAATGAAATAAACGACTAATATTGGTTAGACCACGGTATATTATATGGTCTAATATGTCGGTAATATGTATGTACCTCCTGGGTTTAATTTAACACTATACTAGAAGGGGCATTTTCCCTCAGTCTCAGTTCATATAATACTTTCACTTTTTTCTTTTTTTCTTTCACACTCATGGTTTGGCTTTCCGTTTGTGAGATCCGTTCAGGGCTCTATAAAAGCGGTCCAAAACGGATCAGTTTTGCCCTAATGCATTCTGAATGGAAAAGGATCCGCTCAGAATGCATCAGTTCAGTCTCCATTCCGCTTTGGAGACGGACAACAAAACGCTGCTTGCAAAAAGTCTGATGAAACTGAGCCAAATGGATCGGTCCTGGCACACAATGTAAGGGTACTTTCACACTAGCGTCAACGTTTTCCGTCATTGAGTTCCGTCCTCAGAGCTCAATAATGGAAAAAAACTGATCAGTTTTATCCTAATGCATTCTGAATGGAAAGCAATCCGTTCAGTTTGCATCAGTTTGTCTTCAGTTCAGTCCTTTCACATTTTTTGGACGCAGATAAAAGCGCAGCATGTTGTATTTTTATCTCCGTCCAAAAATGCGGAGCCTTGTGCCACATAAGAAGACACACAAAGCACTGAGGGAAGGGGGGCCCAAGCTGAACTCTTGCACCAGGGCTCATGAGCCTTTAGCTACGCAACTGAACAGAGGTGACACATATTATTATTTATAATTACGATTAAGTGACTGAACATGTCACGTGTGAGGTCCGCAATACATGTTGCGATTATGTCACCAAAAGTGAATCACGTGGATAACAATAACGTAACATGCGTTCCACTAGCATACTAGGAATGGCGCATTGGCTTCACGCATGCTCAATGCACGATCCAGAACACCGTAGACAGGTGGCAATGATGGGGTCCATGCTGGTCAGTGTTCATAGTGCCGAATAGTTTTTAATCAATTTATTGACACACGCGGATGTTTACTATTTGCCATTAACGCTAATCATGTCACATATGGTGATTATATGAAATATGTATGAATTAGAGCATTGTTTTACACTAATTATTATGCACTTTACACATAATCGTGTACACATGGATTAATGACATTATATTATGGATGTTAGTATGCTATTTTATTAATTTGACATCATGATCAATTACCCTGGGGGGCCTATATATATATGCATGTAGCATCATTATTTTTTATCACTGCTTGAGAAAAGTCCCAGTAAGAGGACTGAAACATTTCTTTGGTGAATAAAGAACACTACACTTGATTCACTATTTTGGGAGTGACATGGAATTTCATCATACTGTCTATTGGATATTGGATCGTTTCCTCAGCCGCTGGCACACTACAGCTGCACATATACGTCGGTGCCACCCACATTACTGTTTTTATCTATCTATCTAGAATCGGCAATGAATCTGTACAGAGTTCCAGGTTCTTCGGTTCCTCCCACACTCCAAAGACATACTGATAGTGGACTTTGTGAGCACCTGGGGACAGAGAGTTATGATATTGTCTGTAAAGAAATGACGGAGCTATATAACTGAGTAACATAAATAAATAAATAAAAGTATCTATCTATTATCTATCTAAATGTATCTACTATCTATCTATCTATCTATCTATCTATCTTTATCTATCTATATATTTATCTATCTACCTACCTCTTTGTCTACCTGAATAACAATCTGAAATATATCTAATTATCTATCACATATTTATCCATCTATCCAATCTATCTATATATCTATCTATCTTTCTATCTATAACAAAGAAAAAACAGCAGCACAGTGTTGTAAGTCCGGGTGCAAGTTCCCCAAGGCTGCAGGCTCAGCAGTCATAAAGAGTTATAGATATATCCAAAGACGAGGCAGCACTCCGATAAATGTGAAAAGGTGATAGACCCGCTTTTATTGTCCGCTCTGCAACGTTTCAACCACACAATGCAGTCTTTATCAAGCATACAAAATGGTGTCCAAAAACTGCCACAAAGCCCTCCCCTGTGCACTGCGCTCATCCGTTTGTAGGGTTTTGGGATTTTTCCCACGCAGTCTGGCCGTCCCATGTCTCTCGAGTTTTGGTTTGAGTCATGTGACGATGTCGCGAGAATTCGGGATGTGCTTGCCGGCTGTATTGGTAGATGCGGTACGCTGAGTATGGCGTCATTGAATTTTCACTGCTGTGTAAGTTTATTTGTTTAAGCTCAGCTGATATGCTGATTGGTTTTATACATCACATATCTGCACAGGTGACAATGAATGAATTAATTGATGCACTATTGCACTTTATATGTAACTACATTTCTTCATATGTATTTATCATTATACTTATTCATTAGCTTTCTGTATTTCACTGTCATCATTTTAGATGTTTCACTATGAATTATACACATTTTTTAACTCTTTTTAACATTATTATTGATAAATTGGCACTAATTATTTTTGCTATGTATCATGGGTATAAATACCTGTTTTCGGACACCATTTTGTATGCTTGATAAAGACTGCATTGTGCGGTTGAAACGTTGCAGAGGGGACAATAAAAGCAGGTCTGTCACCTTTTCACATTTATCGGAGTGCTGCATCGTTTTTGGATCTATCTATCTATCTATCTATCTCTATCTATCTATCTATCTATCTATCTATCTCTCTATCACCCTTTAATTCCTGAATCCGAGAACTGTTCTATCTCACTGTCCTGATATCTCTATGACTGTCCTATTATCCAGAATATTTATATTCTTGCACCTATCAGGTTCCAATGAAACCAGATTAAAGGAATTCCACCGGGTAGATTTGAATGTGTCTGTCTATCCATCAATCATCATCATCTATCTTTTCATACTTATATACAAGCGCTTGCCCCCCTCTCCATCCACTTATAGCATGGTTGTGGAATATAAAGGGAAACCACCCATGTGGACAGTAGGCCATGATCTAAGGTATAAAAAAATAGAAACATTTTCTCCTCAATTCTTATTTGCTTCCATCAAGATGCTACATATTAAAGCCATGATGCATTGGAACCTATGAAACACAATTACTGACACCCCCCACCCACCAATAATGCCCTCAAAACCAAGATTTATTTCCATAAAACAGGACATTTATTGAGCATTCGCTTCTTTTATAAACTCCTGAAAGGTCGATGTGTTACCGGTTACAAGTGACCTCTGTTTTATTCCAAGGAGCCTCGCGCAAATGTCACCCATGGAATCCGGAGCCTGCGTTTCTAGGCTAAGTATTAGAACATGTTGAGTGATCCACAAATGATTCCTCGCCGATAAACAAGGGATTAAAATTAGTCGTCTCTTCTTTCATCAACTTAATATGAATCAGCAGGAGAGCTGTTCTCTAATGATAATGGAGCCTTTGCCATCACACGACATCACTTATTAAAATCTATCACAGTTGAGGGATATTTTAAATCACTCCCTGTTTATATCAGTTTAATTTTGTGCATGAAAATATTTTACATGGGAGCCAAAAATTACGCGTCTTACAAAATAATCATTTCGATGTTTTATGGTATTTACCTTTTTTTTTGTCCCTAAACCTTTTTCATACATTTGCAGCATTTTTTTAATGTAATTGAAAAAGACCTCCTGCGGTCCAAGATACAGAACGGAAGATTAATGCATCAATAATTTTGAAATAAACTTGAAATAGGTCTTAGGTTGATTGTACATTGAAAGCCCACTGGGGTCTGGGTAACGGTTGAATTGGATGTGAGATGTTTAAATTAATTAATAGGACAGATATAATTAAATGTATGCATTCAATATTGGAGGATGTCAGCTCAACCAATTAACAATTTTAGTAGATTGGAAACTGGGGGGGGGGGGGGCCCACTTATTTTCCTGATAAAGAGGTTGTGTTTTGATAACTTTATATAATTTTTTTTAATACATTGACATTGAAGGGCAAGAACAACATTGTATCTATAAAATATTAAATAAAAAATACTTTAATTAAAAGGGAAGGTTTCTGTCACTTGTATCCTGTGGAGTATTTCCTGTGTTTTGCATCTCACTATAAGAATATTAGAGGTTTTTCATTAATGTTCATGTCACTATGTTTAAAAAAAAAAAAACTAAGAGAGAGATTTATCAAACTGGTGTAAAGTAGAATTAGCTAAGTTGCCCATAGCAACCAATCAGACTACACCTTTCATTTTCCAAAGGAGCTGTGAAAAATGAAAGGTGAAATCTGATTGGCTGCTAGGAGCAACTAAGCCAATCCTACTTTACACCTGTTTGATAAATCTCCCCCTAAAATCCTGAACAATGACCACTAAGCCAAATAACAGGCCAACACTTTCTTGTTCTGTGAAGTTTGTTTCACATTATTTTTACAGGCAGGATTACAATGACAGGTAATACCTATAAATAGTGGTGATGTCACAGCTTATCTACTCCCCCTCACTGCTGAACGTCCTTTGCACAGGTCAAAGAGCATTCCTAGAATACTGTCCCATAGAAGTCAGTGAACATCTGCTGTCGATTGTGTCTATTAACCATGTGGCTGTTGTAAAGCATATCTCTAAATGCTGTTAATAAAAGCTCAGGGTATAACTGCTCTCATGATCTTGCATCCCAAAAAATCTAAAACAATATACAGGTAAAAAAATAGGTAATATATTCTCTTTCAGCTTTGCTGTGTAGATTTGGGTGAGTAGGCAGAGCCATCTCAAAATTTTAGCTGGAGTATCCTTTGACAGGAGGCAGCTCTTGTGTATTGCTTGATGCTTAGATACAGAAAGTGGCAATTGATAGACTCTGAGGAAAGGATATCCAATCTGTCTGCAAATGAAAACAAGACATCCCAAACTGAACTCTTGCACCAGGGCCCATGGGCCTTTAGCTACGTCCCTGACTGCAAATGTGCAATAGAAATTCTGCTGCGGATAATCCGCCCCTTCTGGTCGTACCCTTTAGGCGCAGATTTTAGGTGTTCATGTTGCACCTGATCAGGGGCGTAGCTAACGGCTCATGGGCCCCCCTTCCCTCGGTGCTCTGTGTGTCGTCTTATGTGGCACAAGGGTCTTTGGGCCCCCTCAGGCTCCTGGGCCCGGTAGCGACTGCTACCTCTGCACCCCCTATAGCTACGCCCCTGCGACCTGATGTACTATACATGCAAGATGCGTTTGTTGATTTTAATTATGATGAAATTTAGTATTTATTTGCACTTGTTGCATAAACAGTTGTATTTTCTTTACGAGCGAACGTTTGAATGTGCACTGCACATTTTTCGGCATTGATTTTAATAATCAGCTCATTTACTTCAGCTTCCTAATTTTATTTATAAAGCACAAGCGTATCTCCCAGCGTGAAACACTTCGAGAGCAGCAATTACAAACACAAATTACTTGCAAATAACAGAAAATTATTAATGCAAACTTCTACAAATTATAACGAGAGTCAGGTTTATTATTTTCGAGCTTACATGATGGGGGCTTAGGTGAGCGAGAGTGCTGCATGCTGGTGTCTAGAGATGACTGAAGACAAAAGTAGAATATTCCATAGAGGTTCTGTAACAATACCACAGTTTATATAAATAAAAAAAATAAAAAAAGCCTTCTGCGTGCTGCCGATTTGTCTCTTGAGGTTAAGTTTAAAAAAAATAAATTAGTGTGTTGTATGGAACCTTCTACTTCACAGACTCTATGAGAAAGTAGTGGATAGAAAGATAGCTGGCTGTCTAGATGGAATATATTTTTTTTCAAAGACAAAGACGCTAATCCCTATCACAGCACAGTAATTCCTATCACACTACCTAACACCCTGCACTGGAACCTATCAGCTACACTATATCACTATCTAACCTACACCGACTATCTCCCACTAACTATCTGTATTATATATATAAGCTAACTAACTAACTATCTAATGTAATTGAATAAGGATCCAGATGACACAGGAAAGCACAGAGCACAGCAATGACACTGCTGCCTCTCGCAGAACTGCAAAAAACAGCAGAAAATGGCTGCTGTGGAGTTTCCTATATAGTAAGGTTGTAACGGATCTCCTTGCACCCCGACTGGCTACCTCCATTGATGGATGCTCCTAGTGCTTCCCGAGG
This sequence comes from Bufotes viridis, assembly GCA_033119425.1. Taxonomy (NCBI): domain Eukaryota; kingdom Metazoa; phylum Chordata; class Amphibia; order Anura; family Bufonidae; genus Bufotes; species Bufotes viridis. Next base: position 18,597,201 of record CM065596.1, on the reverse strand, counting down.
GCTCCAAGCACTCCACTTGACACCATAAGCACTGCAGACCGCACAAACCACCGCAGCTTGCATGGGCTTCACGGCACCGTCTCCTACCCACTTAGACCTAAGACAAGGCTCCAGGCTCCAGTGGGTGAACCTCTCTTCCTTCAGAGAGCAAAGCAGGAACAAGCTCTTAAAAGAGCTAGTGATTATACTCTGAGGAGTATAGTGATTATAGCAATCCCCAGAGTGTAGTTCTCCAAACTCCCAAACATGAGCCCAGACTTCATGAAGGGTAGAACAGGACCTCTTAAATGGGGCTACAGCCTTTTATGCAGGTCTTCCAGCAAGGGACAGTCCCCTGGGGACCTTGTGGAAACCAATCACATGCAGTTAGAGGCAGAAAACACACACATCTGATACAATTAATCAGCACAATGTGATAAAGTAATCACTCACAAGCAGAAACTACACACTTTTCCCTTTGTAGAATGATGAGCCAAGGGGGAAGGGGGGTTGTGGTCGGTAGATTCCTCTACCGAACTAACATAACATGGCCTATAATACTCCACACATAAATCAGGGCCAATAGTTCCTTGTAACCCCAAGAGATCTGAGGGGGATCTCCATAGTTTTGGGTCCATAGTCTGTAGGAAGGAGGCTAGTCCTCAGGCTCCTCCAGCAGCCCCAGTGACGGTTCAGTCCGTCACAAAGGGGTAGGCAACTTTCCTATTGGTTGCTAGGGATATTGCAGCCTTCTCATTGGCCACAAGCAAGAAGCGGTGAGGGTACTGATGAAAAAAAATCTAGAATATTGACTATACAAAGATATAGCACTATATTCTAGTTCTTCGCGAATTCTCAATATTCGTGATAAAAATTTGTGATTAGATTAGTTAATTCGCGATTAACACTAAGACAGACAATGAGATAGATTAAAAAAATAACTCTTTAACATGGACTTAGAAAGTTGAGTGAGAACCATTCAAAGAAGCTTGAGGCAACTTAGTAAGAGAGGAGACTCAAAATTCACCCACCCCTGTTCTAATGCAGGTTTTTGCCACCCTTGACCAAAGGACCTAGTGGTTGTTACTCTATGCAGTCTCCTCCATAACACATTAGATACATAACACCGTATCTAATGTATAGATAGTAGATAGATTATAGATTTTAGATAGATAGATAGATAGATAGATAGATAGATATTTTTTTCTTTGAATGTATAGATTTTATTTTTTCTTCTACACATTTTTATATCTGTGCTTTTGCTATCAGGTCTCAGCTAAATGATCTAAGTGAGAATTCCTACAGCGGGGCATGATTTGTAATTTAACTAATTACACAAACATCTCCAGTAATGCCACCTCTGCAAATCTCCGAGCCGCCACCGATTGATTTTACATATCTCGCCCCCCCCCCCCCCCAAACACTGTCTCTTTAAATATTCATAATCTGACAAGTTCTTTGCCAAGGTAACAGCCTGATCGCCCACAATAACAGAAATCACAGTTTCCGCAATGGAACTATTTTGGTTCTTAAACCCAATGCTTCATTAGTCCACATGGACTAAGCCGGACCCCCCAGAGTATTGCACCAATTACCGTCTTTCCTTTACGTGAGAGGCTACTGCATAATTACCTACCACGATACGCGGATAATAAGGAAAATATTACAATTTTTTTATAGGGTCCCTTGGAAAGTGTAAGGGCCTCCGTGACATTGAAGTGTTAGTGTCAAAATTTCCTCATTTGTCGTGATTCCGTTTTCACCTCCCCAAACGCCAATCCAATACTTAATCACATTTTCAAGTGTTATATACAATACGCATCCATAGAGATCCATAAGTGTTTCTTTATTGGATCTGCTCCATGTGTCCTGGGCCTTCAAGGTCCTTCAGTTCCGCCTGCTGTTATTAAACAGCACGTCTGTCCGCTCCGGAGGCAATAAACGCAGCAAGATGTGGTGTATTTTCAAAAGATAACATTTAGGATTTAATGTTTTAACTGTATCACTTGGAACCTAGAAGCAGGCACAAATATCTGCAGCGGAGCATACACACCTTGACTTGTAGCTTCTATGGGTTTATCAGTGCCGGGGGAGACATTTGCTGGAGTGTACATGGTCGTCCACAATGAATGAACAGCTTGCTGCTACATATTAATCTACTTCATGACTCAAATGAAGTGCAAGGAAAAATATTATCAAAATGTCCCCGATCCTTATTGAAATAGCAAGCGATTATTAACAGCTTGGAGACTCGGTTGCCTCCTATTTTTATTTTTATGGGTCATTAGGATGCCCGGTTTATAGTAGATTTTATTTCATTGATTAACTAACGTTTAAATTGTTAGTAGTGGATATAAAGGCGAGCACTTGATTTTTCCTTAAAGGGGTTGTCCCACCAAAAACATTTTTTAAACCAGCACTTGGACCTGAAAGCTTATGTTTAATTGGATGTATTTAAAACTTTATTATAGCCAATGAGTTATTCAATAAAGTGTATATTTTTAATGCCACCTGCTGTTTGTTCATTTTCTTATTTTCTGTCCACCTGGCTGAAGTGGTCGCACATGCTCAGTTCTATCTTTTAACTGCCAACAGCCGTATATGCTGTCAGAAGCTGTGACAAATACAGGAAGAGAGCTGCAGCAGGAAGGACACACAACCTGAAAGAGGACATGGCCCTGAGAAAGGACACCCCTCCTCCCCTGAGAAAGGACATATCCCCTTAGTGGCTAGCTTGAAATATACTGAGCAGAGTAATTGCAGCAATGAATATGGAGATCTCTGGATCCATGTGAAGTACAGGGCTGGTTCTAGCTTTGTTAGAAAGAGATTGTCATGTACTGCCTGAATTTCATATATTTTTTTTTTACTTGAATCATGGGATACCCCGTTAAAAGGGTTGTTAAGGTTTTTAATTGTTTTTGCTGCAAAATTTTCTCAAAAATAGGCTAATCACAAGGTTTGCTGCTGCTTGAATCCTCAGTGATCGAGTGAGGAAAGCTGGCAGCCTGTGCTCAGTTCTGCTACAGCACCACCACTGGTAACATAAAGCATTACATTGTGCCTATTTAAAATCAATGTAATGACCAAAAGTGCTGTGTCCTCCAGAGATAACACTCTCCACCCTGGCTTGTTTGAAAATAGTCTTTATGAAATAGATACCCCCTTGAAAGTCATAATGTTTTTTTTTTTTAACCAATAAACCTATTGAAAGTGAAATTAAGCTTAAAGGGTAACCCTGGAAAATATATCATTTTGGAGAACGCCAGTTGATTGTAAAGTTACTTTTCCTCTACAGCAATGATATCAGCAGCAGTTTGTGTAATGCTCGGAGGTAAATACTCTATATTTGGGTAGCCCTTCTTTTACCTTGGGACAAAGATGTCTACCAGACAAAAAAGACTTAATGGTGTTATCCCATGACTAATGTAAAAAAATGAAAATCAGACACATAGTAGTACATGGCAATCTCTCTATAATAAAGCTAGAATCAGCCCTGTACCTCACATGGATCCAGGGATTTCCCCATTCATTGCTCTTCTAGATTTATATCAAGCTGGCAGCTCAGGGGAGTGTCCTTTCTGCCTCAGCTCAGAGGGTGCATCCATTCTGCTGCAGCAATCTCTCTATCACAGCTCAGGAGGCAGTTGAAGGATGAAACTGAGCATGTGCGACCATCTCAGCGAGCAGAACAAAGAAATAAGAAAAAGAACGAAAAGCAGGGTACACTATACAGATACATTTTATTGAATAACTCAGTGGCTATACAAAATTTTGAATTACATGCAATTACAAAAGTATTCAGATTGGGATGCTGGTTTGAAAACTGTAGAATATTTTTCATGGGACAAGCCCTTTTAAAGGATTCGGTCAGCAGTTTTGACCATTCTAGGCCATGGCTGGGAAAAACAGGGCAAACATATCTTTTGTGTAGCTTTTACTATCAGGAGCAGTGTGAATATGAAGTTTTATTGTATCTGGCACTGCTCCTGCAAATGCTGAGGACGTGGAGCTTCATTGTAAAGTGCTCTCTGGACTTAAACATCTTCACGCCTTTCCCCCCTGCCCTGAGGGGCAGCTGTTGCATCCAACCCGGAGACCACTACAGCTGTCACTCAGAGCAGAGAGTAGGGGCTGTGAAACAGAAATCACTTCACAATGAAGCTCTGCCTCCTGGACTCTTGAGGGAGCTAAACCTGGCAAAATAAAACTTTAGATAAGTGCTACTCCTGATAAATATTCTACAAAAGGTATGTCTGTACTGCCCTTCCCAGCCCCCATCTGGTGCCATCAGTAGTTTAGCGAGGTCAAAACTACTCATGGACTCCCTTTAAAGGGTATTTACAACCCACAAAGTGATGGTATATCTCTAGGGTAGGCCATCACTTTGTGATCCGTGGTGGTCCCACAATGCTCACGAGAGTAAAGGAGAAGTCTTTATCTCTGTCCTTTCCCTGTTTGAGAAATTTCTGCACAGTATCATTCAAGTAAACGGGGAGTGTCCTTCAACCCCTTACTCCTGCTCCCTCCATTCAGTAGAAGTGTTGATGTCCGTTAATAGGAGTCCAGTAGCTGTCCTAGGTAATAACAGTCTGTTATTGTAGGATATTTAGCTTACGACCAAGTTGGACCTTGTGAAGACCTGAGAAAATTTTTAAAAATGATACATAATAACATACTAATACTATAAAGGCTGGTTTATAGGAATTGCATGCGTGGTAGTGGAAACGTACTCTATCAGTCCCCTGAGCTGCAAATTGAGCAGCAGGTTTTCTCAGCTATAGTTTATTGTTAGTAACTGTTGGGTCAATTGGGTTGAGATTTAAGTCATATTATTTGAGTTTGTATTCTTTCAAGAAATTGCCTGCAACATATTTTATTTTAATTTAGCCACCTGTTCTAGATAAACTGTGAGCAAGCTCTTCCGCTCGTCTTGGAATAGTAGAGACAAGTACTGTAGATAATGTTGAGCCAATTAAAGAAGGGATGAACAAAATGAGTGTTCATAATATATAGCAAGTATTTCAGTGTGATTTACTAGAGAGATGGATAAAGAGAGAAAGAAAGAAAGAAAGAAAGAAATGAGATAGACAGATCGATAGTTAATAGATAGATAGATAGATAGATAGATAGATAGATAGATAGATAGATAGATATAAAGATAGATAGATGCTAGATAGATATCCAGTAAAAGTCCTTTAGTCTGGTATCTGGGACTTTCACAGAAAGTATGGAGAACCATTATGCTAGGATTTCAACCTTTGGTCATTTCCCATGGTGATTGCCAACTTCAAGACATACTCATTGTTCACTTCCTATAGCAACCACCAGTTTTAATTAACTATAAGACAACTCTAAATGGAACTACTTACTGTCATGTGGTTGGTTACGGAAACAAAGGTTCACCTTCACACATCTTCTGACATGAATGAAGGGTCTGCAACCCTGCATCTCTCTTCTTTGATTTAGGACCCCGAGAGCTTAAGATCTGGATGACTGTCATCCACTGCAATTAACACCTCCATTGCTATGGTTTTGAAAACCTCTTATCAAGGTCTTGATTAGCCCAACAGGCAAATTAGTTGGTGGCCCCAATAATAGACTACAAGGGTCCAGGAGAAGACAACCACATTTGGAGTTGACTTTGAAGCCAAACACCACTTGGGTCTATTCCTAATAGGATGATCCCAAATAATCTATAAGACCTTACAGATGATCTGTCCTGTGTGCACAATGATAACTATATAGATTACAATGCAATTAAAAGTAGACATTTACATCTTCTAATGAACGGTGGACCCTCAAGACCTGTTCCTCTAGTTGTACGTTACCCCATTTCATGATGTAGGTGGTAGTAGAGACTCCAGTCATTAAAGTAGTTGTGTCCCCTGGAACATTGGTGTCATACCATTACGACATACCACCAATATCAGAAATGCAGGTCCCATCCCATAGAAATGAATGGAGGACAGCTTCACATACACGTTGTGCTCTCCCGAACTTTGGGCACTCTGTTCTAGAGATATGCCACCAATGTTCCAGGGGAGACAACCCCTTTAATTTACCATTTATGGAATGATGATGGCATCAACCATGTTCATTTCCAGCTATATCCCAAACCAAGCATTTTTCTCGTATAGGGTCCTTTCCAAATTAGGTATCCAAAGATTATATTCTTAACCAGGTCAATGTAAGCACACTGAAATAAGTTCTATCTGTAACTCTCTTGTACTTATATATTATAGTTCACAATATTCATAAATAATTTTTGGCCTTTTTCATACTTTTGGCTGGCTGTGATAAAATATTGTACTTGGTGACAGTGTGAAATCATCTTGATCCCTGCAGATAAAATACAAAAAGGTTATTTCGTTTCGGCAATAAAAACGACAATTCATTATTAAGATTTAAAACAATTAGCTTAAAATATTGTTTGAACGCATTCACTTCCTGAGCTGGCACATTAATGAATAAATATAATTAGAGGCTGATGGAAAAAAAAAGGGCTCATTTTTGTTCTTGATATATGTCATCAATTGTGTATTTGAAATGAAATCATAAAACCCAAAGCTTTGTTTAATCACAAATGTCAAAAATTATTAGGTAATAACTACCACAGAGCGGAGCGGAATCAAAGACAAAAGGCTCGTATTCAAATCGCATTTCACTTCTGCAGGATTTTGAGGCGTAGCGTTTTCAGACGTCGATAAAAAGGTCACGAAGAGAAGGGTTTACTTTTAATGTCATATTAATATTATGTTTATTCATATAGCACCAACGTATCCGGCCACACTCCAATCAAAAAGATGCATAAATTTGCAAAAAGTTTCCCCTAATTAGCCCCGCTTGCTGCAACATCCCTCTGAGGCATTAGTTTGATACCCTCATAGAGTTACATTGGTAGCAAGATGCAGAATAAGCAATGAAGCAACTTTATTAGTGTTATGTGAATCGAAGTTCACGAAGTGCTTCGTGTTAAGGAAACGCTTTTCCCTGAAATGGGGTAAAAAAAAAAAAAATCATACTTACCCCATCGATTTGAGTGTGAAGAGCCAGTTGCCGCCATCTTGATTGAAGATCCCACACGAAATCCCGTGAGCGGTGAGGTATGACATTATGGACAGTGGATCTTTAATCAAGATTGGGTCAACGGACCCTTCGCAGTCAAATGGTAAGTATAATTTTTGTTTTATTACAGACTTAAAAATGAAAGTCAGATGCCGTGATCAGCGATGAACGTGTCATCTGATTGGTACAATGACGGGGAGCTGTGCAATTGCCGTTCCCTGTCATTGCACCCACTATTTAAAAAAATATGCGCTTCATGACTAAATAATTCGTCACAAAGCAAATTGTTTATGTAAAATTTGGCAAAGCAGCCAAATCAAATTTTCAATAACTTAACTCAACACTAAACTTTATAAATAGTTGAATTTGTTTGGTGTATACAACTCCCATGCAGACTTATGATTCTCCAAAGTTACAGGCTACATACATACCTTGTGTAGTCAGATCCTACTATCATGAGTAGTGTTGAGCGAACTTTTGTTTTAAGTTCTGCGTCCAAAGTTCGGGTTCGGGTTATCGAAGAATTCCCTTATGGATTCCGCTACCACGGACAATAACGGAATTTGGAATCCATAACGGGATTCTTCGATAACCCGAACCCAAACTTTGGACGCAGAACTTAAAAACAAGTTCGGTCAACACTAATCATGAGTTGTGTTTTTTCCATCATGGTTCTTTTCTACTAACCAGTCAAACTGTCTCCTAAAGCCTAAAATATTCTATCTCTGAGTTAAAGGGGTTTGATCATCTGGGACATTGATGGGATATCGCTCGTGGACATGCTCCTATCTCCAGAACAGGGCCCCTGAAGTGAAGAAGAGCACGCCGTGCATGTGTCCATTCATAGCTATGGGACATCTGAAAACAGCAAAGTATTCTTGCCATGCTATTTTCGGAATTCCCATACAGTTGAAAGGGTAGTGCACAGCACAATCACAGCTAACACTCCATTTACAGCTATTGGACTGGAAATAGCCGAGGAAGTGTGCACCTATTTTTAAACCCCCATAGCGGTGAACGGAGGTTGGTTCCACATGCGCAGCTGCTCTCTATTCTCTTTCGGGGCCCCGTTCCGGATATAGAAGTGGGTCCCAGAGGTGACACCCACAACTATCTAACATTGATGACATATCCTAGCACGATGTCTCCAATGTACCAGATGGGCCAACTCCTTTAAAGGTGTTTTCCTATTTAGTATAAGTTATTGCATTTTAACAGCATATGATATAACAATAAGAGGGACCCAAATAGCAAAACCAAAGGTCTGACCTCCATTATTGAGTACATTGTATAATGTTCTAGTGATGTGCTATAAGCAATCAATGTGAGTGATTAGTCTACTCGACTCAGACAGAGCATTCCAGAGAACAAGTGCATCACAGGAGAAGTCTAAATGTTTTTGTATGAGAAAACAATTAACAGGATTTTGTGATTTTACACTGGCACTTCACTTTAGTCTAGGTCATCAATGTATGATTAGTGGAATAACCTCCATGATCAGTATCATGAGCTCCGTGGTAGCTGACAGAAAGACATTGTCTTTTCTCTTTATGGACTAAGCCACAAACAGTTTAGGCTAGACTGGGGTGGGAAGTCTAAGGACTCTCCCCATTCTTCACCCTTAAACTCGGCAAGGAGGTATTGCCTTTCCAAGTCAGATTTTTTAAAGTTGCGGCCCCCAGAATAGTCATGATTTGGTGGCAGTGGTTCAGATGCAGGAGTAGCATTCTACTGCCTGAATAAAGACGAGGATTTTAGCTACCAAAGAAACGTGAGTGCTGGAACCTTTTTGTGTTGAATCGCACCTTCAAACAGCTGCCGGTAGTCGGACCCTTGACAATCTGATACTGATGACCAATGCTAAAGATAGGCCATCAATATCAAAATCTTGGAAAACTCCTTCAACACACAGAGCTGCGATACAACCGTATCCCTGAGCAGGAAGTGTTTCTGGCTAGCCGACTATCAGTTCCCTTAGACAAAAGGGTTAAGAGACGCACAAGCAAAATCTGATATTCTGTCTCCATTTGTAAAATAATATGCTATTATTGGATTGGGAGACGTGATGTTTTTGAGACCTCCGATGGGTAATTTGGGGACCAGTAATTGTATTTTCAGTTGATTGTTTTCAGAGTGTTGACTTAACACTGACGGAGACGTAAAGTGACGGGCGATGATAAACAACATCCTCTAAATGCTTTTAATAGGTCACCCGCTAGCACCCATTTGTTCCATTTTCAACAGAACGTATTTTCTTATCCGGATGACCTGGAACTCTTTTTATGTGATTTTTACCATCAAGTTTAATAACAATTACATATGCATGATAACCGCTGATTTACATGTATTATTTGACAGAGGACATTGTTTCATTTCCACCGCTCTACACCGGATAAAGGAGACGGCATATTTTACTGTCACTGGGTAATCTACAGGCTTTAGCAGGGTGGCGAGCCTGCTGAAGCATAGCAAATAATGGGGTCGATTTACTGCGGGATAAGATAATAAGTCCGGCTAATGGAGCATTGACGTGCAACTATTTGAAGGTGCAGTTTATTATTTTATAGCCATTATTTTATTTATACCATTTATTTACATAAAAGAATATTTTAGACACTAAGTCATCACAACAGATTTGCGGGTAGCGGACCGATTCAGGAGGATGCAAAAAAGATGCAGAAGATACAGAAAGTCCTCCCTTGGACTCCAAATTATCATGAAACAAGTTCAACAAAATATGGCAACTTACAAGCAAATCCTTGAAAAGGCTACAATTCAAATTGCCTTTACAATTACATCTCATGATGGAGTATCTCCAAATCATGGTCTTTCAAAGGTGGTCATCTTGCGACACATATCGTTTGAAATGTTGAGCCAAGGCAAAGGGTAAGGAAGAAAACATCTGTGTGCTGACTATATTCTCTGTGTCTACCACCACTCAGTTCCTTATAGATACCAGCATTCAAGTCTCCATTATTCTTTCCTTTACCTAAAGAAGATATTTGGCTGCCATAGACCTGATATCAAAATGCTATGGTGGAGGCAGAGTGGCTGGTAGGCCACCACTAGTTCCTCCCTCTAGGTACACCCCTGAAATTAGTGGTTGGTCATTTGTGTTTGTTGCCGTGGAGCGTACATGCTTTATGGAAGTGTAATGTTGTCCAGTGTCCAACCTCACCCCTTCTGTCTTAATTGACATCCCCCTGGTCACTGTAATCAGACTCCTCCAAATCTTTGCATTGCAATCCTGGGTATGCCAGTGCAACAAGGAGTATTATGAAGCCTGGCACATCACATATTTAAGACTGAGGATGGGGGTTAGATAAAAGACAGCATGACTCTTCCATACAGTGTAAACTCCCACTTGACTCTTCACAGGTCATTAGCATACAGCACACAGTCAGATTTTTTTTTTCTGCATCTGAAAGAAACATTAAAGGGGCATATTTGGGAAAAGATGGCCAGGTCATCTATTATAACATGGTAGCTTAGGCTGGTGAAATGACCCGAGAGAGACGGGGGTTTCAAGACTATACTCTCTAAAAATCATATATGAGTATGCATGATCTGACAGACTCCGCTGCTTGCAATAGACATTGCAGGAACTATCTTGGTGGTTTAGGGTAGTAAAATGACCTAACAGGTTCCCATTAAAGGGGTTGTCCAGTTTTTACAATTGATGATCCTCAGGATAGGTCACCAATATGAGATCAGCGTGGGGGTGACTCCCGGCACCCCCACCGATCAGCAGTTTGAAGAGAAGGCAGCTCTTATATGAGCGCTGTCTTATCTGCTCTGTTCACCTGCTCATCGCAGCTATTGCAGGTGTAATTACAAGTATGGCGTCCCCATTTACTTCTATGGGACGTCTCTGTCTGATCAAGTGAATGCTACAGAGCCGTCCCATAGAAGAGAATGGGGACGCTATACTTGTAATTACACTGCTCACCACTGCAATGAGCAGGTAAACAGAGAAGAGAAAGCAGCGCTCATATGAGCGCTGCCTTCTCTTCACACTGCTGATTGGTGGGGGTGCCAGGTGTCGGACCTTTAACTAAATTAAAGGGAGGGGGGTGTACTTTCTCTATGGTCCCTCTATACAACTAGGCATCGGCAAAGAAAATGGTTATGAGACTTTAGCCCAGTCTCCTTGACGTTGCAGGCTCAGTTCTAGAGATAGTGTAGGTCCCAGAGGTGGAACTCACACCTATCAGATATTGGGGGCATATTCTAACGACATGCCCCCATTGTATGAGATGGGCCAACCCCTTTAAAGTTGTTTTCCTGGACTTAAAGGGGTTGTCTCACTTCAGCAAATAGCATTTATTATGTAGAGGAAGTTAATGCAAGGCACTTACTAATGTATTGTGATTGTCCATATTGCCTCTTTTGCTGGCTGGATCGATTTTTCCATCACATTATACACTGCTCGTTTCCATGGTTATGACCACCCTGCAATCCATCAGTGGTGGTCATGCTTGCACATTATTGGAAAAAGCGTTAACCTCTCTGGTGGTTGTGTCCATAGGAGTGGGTGTAGGCTAGTGCTTTTTCCTATGGTGTTCAAGCACGGCCACCAATGCTTGATAATAGGGTTGTATCCATGGATATGAAAAGTGTATAATGTGATGGAAAAATTTATCCTGCCAGCAAAGGAAGCAATATGAAGAATCACAATACATTAGTAAGTGCCTTCTAATAACTTCCTTTACATAATAAATGCTATTTTCTGAAGTGAGACAACCCCTTTAAACATTGAAGACCTGTGCTCAGGAATGGAGAGGTCATTAATACCCCCATGATCAGCAGCTGGAAAGGAATTATTATTCATTATATGCAGTTATATAGCGCTGACATATTCTGCACAGCTTGACAGACATTATCATCACTCTGTCCCCAGGAGCTCACAATCTAAATTCCCTATCAGTATGTCTTTGGAGTGTGGGAGGAAACCGGAGAACCCGAAGGAAACCCACACAAACACGGGGAGAACATACAAACTCCGTGCAGATGTTGTCCTTGGTTGGATTCGAACCCAGGACCCCAGCGCTGCAAGGCACTAGTGCCACCGTGTACCCCTGGATTGAGCTGCGATACCAAGTACAACCACTATACAATGTACGGCACTGTGCTTGGTATACTATTTGAAGGCTCATACTAAGCCCCGGATTGGAGTTGGGCCGCCACGGATCATATATTTATGTCGTATCCTGAGGATGGATCAATATTTAAAGGGGTTTCTGAGATTTAAAGGGGTTTCCCGCTGATCAGCTGTTTGAGAAGGCAGTGGCGCTGCCTTCTCTAGCTTTTCCTGGGCCGAGTGACAACACGTTCATCAGTCACGTAGCCTAGGAGCAGCTCAGGCCCATAGAAGTGAATGGAGCTGACCGTGATACCAAGCACTGCCGCTATCAAATGTACGGCGTTGTGTTTAGAAAGCTGTGAGAAGGCTGCAGCGCTCACAGGAGCACCAATACCTTCTCAAACAGCTGATCAGCGGGAGTCCCAGATGTCGGACCCCTGCCGATCAGATACTGATGACCTATCCTGAGGATAGGCCATCGGGATTAAAATCTTGGAAAACCTTTTTAAGTTCTGTAATAGCCCTTTAGACACTGCCCATATACCATGTGAAAGCTTTATTTACCCTTTTATGTTCCTAGATATCATGTATCTCCATTGTGATGCTGCATGTCTCATCCTGTGCTGCCCTGCGATCTCCTGTGATGATCTCAGACTTTTCACGTCCTTTCCTCTAAATCCTAAAACACACCTTTTCCAAATTCGCTGACATCTGCCTCCCGGGAGTTCCATCTATTGTTCTTTTGTTCTCCCTAAGTTCTAAAGCAATCAAATTGTTTTCTTTCTGCGCTATTTTTCTGCAAAGTTGCATTTCACGACCAGAACTGGCAGAGTCCTCGTCCGATAAAATAAACAGAAACAAATATATTTATCTTTGGCGGACAATGGACTGTCAGGGTGATTTGCCAACGAGCCATAGAAAAGTGTTGGTCGTTTTGACCCCCAACATCCTCTACGGTTGGGAGTGCCCAATCCTGTTAAATAACATTGTCCTTAGATCAATGGAAAACAGATTCAGGAACAATGTCTGGGGAGGAAGCTTTAAAGGTGGGTGAATCAGGGCGAGAGTGTACACAGCCCACAGCGCTGGTGATAAATGGAGACTGATATATGGGCTGTGGTTCTGTGTTTAGGAAGTCAGCCATAATGTTAGTCCAAACATAGCGCACACTTGTAGGACTATAGAGCGAATTTACGTACATAACATAATGGTCGGTGCACATGGGTGTAAGGCAAACCGTCATCTATTCTTCAAAGGGACAGGGGTCATTTTATTGTTAAAGTATGTTGACTATAAAAACTAGGATCAAAAATTTGTCTGCTTTTCATCCCACATATAAAACATTGTTTCCGTGTATAATACAGATGTGTCATTCAGCGTGTCCTTGCATTTTTTTAAACTTTTTTTTTTAAATCAAATAAAAGCCGATGACCTCCATAACTCGATTTGTCAGTATGTTTATCTGATAATACATATCTGAGGTAAACAAGCTTACTGACTATTATGTATCTCTCTAACAAGTAAGAAATAGGGCAGCGCTCCAAAATCCAGTTAAAAGAAGTGGACTCTTTATTAACCCATACTCAACGAGGATAATCTGTCACTTGTATGTTTATCTGTCTCAGATTTACCTATGTATCTATCTATTCTTTCTTTCTTTCTTTCTTTCTTTCTTTCTTTCCTTTCTTGAAACTGTCCTGAAGAAGAGGGCCCTCCTGCCCTTGAAATGCATTGACCTTACAGTAAAGATACTTCTACACTACTTAGGATGTTTGCTTGAATCCTGCCTGACAGAGCTGATTAAGGCTAGTTTCACACTAGCGGCAGTATGGATCCGACATCCGTCCTGCCGCTATTTCACCGTGCCGCCGGACTGCAGCTCCGTCCCCATTGACTATAATGGGGGTGGATTTCCGGCACCACACGGCAGTGCACGGAGAGAGGACGCCGGACTAAAACTACAACATGTCCGACATTTAGTCCGGCGGCATGGCGAAATAGCGGCAGGACTGATCCAACAGGCTGAACAGCCTGTCGGATCTGTCCTGCCGCTAGTGTGAAACAAGCCTTAGCGGTTCGTCTCCCTGTCCTACTTCACAAGTAGACTGGAGTTAAGAGGGAGAGGAAGCTGACACTTGTCCTCCCTCCTCTAAGGCCCAAAAAGCTGTGAAGACTCACTGATCTCTGCATCATCTACAGAGAGGAAGAGAGAGGGACAAAAGAGAGAACTGACAGTCTGCATACTCGAGCATTGGAGTCAGTAAGGTAACCTGCTACCAAAGGCTGCTAAGACTTTACTGCAGTGAGGGGCACTGTTAAGACACCCTTCACACCTGGACATGACTTTACCTTGTTAGCTCAAATATTTCATTATATACTATACCATATTTAAAAAAAAAAAGTTCCATCTACTGAATATTGAGTCAACTTGTATTTCAAGGGGTTTTCAGGTTTAGAAAGTTTATTTTCATATGAACTGTGTTAGGGAATCCTGAGTTATGGGAGTCAGGGGTGGGGTCCTCTGTAAAGGATCCTCATCTCTATATCACAATAAATTGAATTGCCCTGTGGTGGCACTGTAGAAAAACTGTCTGCCAGGTTTCCCCACAAATCACCGATGATTGCCGGGGCCCATCCTAGAGGAGGGACACTTAATGTCAAAGACACTTCTGACAAAATGGGATTGTCCTAAGCATAGAATGTTTTAGTGACCAGCAACAACCTGATGTTGGGTGTTTCTCAGTGCAGTCCCCCTCCGTGGCATAATAGCCATGCAATGTATGTACCATACCATACAGTGCCGCCATAAACTATAAAATATACATCACTATATGGTGACCAAATAACCAATTTGTGGTGGTTACCAGTCATGTAGGCCAGGTCTTCTGTACCGTATTTCACCTTTCCACAGGGGGAGAAGATGCACCTTGCTTAGGATAGGTTCACACTGCCGACTGGAGTTCCAACAGGCTGTTCCGGCATAGAACAGCCTGCTGGAGCTCTCTGGATCCAGCATTGCCAGACTGTTCTGGAATGCCTGCAGGCCCAATCAACTATAATGGGGTCCAGCAATGTCCACCCACTACTCGGAATATATGCTGGGATTCGGCAGTTTTTTGTCAGACCCCATTCTCTGTTGGACCTGCCAGCCAGACCACCTGGCCGCAGTTGTGAAAGAAGCCTTACCTCCAAGTAATGTCCGCAAGCTATTTCATATCACTCAAAGAAATATTTTTTCTAAGCTTTCCTTTTAATTACCAACTCTTGTTCTTCTCAAGGCTTTGGCAGTTGTCCTGCTGCTCCGTTGTGTCTTCTTCCCAAATATGGTCCCCTGAGCACTACCACATCCGGCTCGGCGGATTAATTGCCATGGATTTTCGTTAAAGACTGGCCCCGGAGACTTATTTCAGCCTGACTATGATGCATTAGACTTATTTATTCTGGAAAGTGGCGCTAATTCATAATCTGTATGTTTTGTGGAAAGCAAGGACATCTCATACATTACTGTAAAACCTACATGTTTATGTGCAACATGGAGCTGTACCCCTCATGCAACCGCCCTTTCCCCTCCCATCCGCCGCTCTCCCCCAAAAAAAAGTACATTGTCTACCTTGAGCTAATTTTTATTTAAGTCATTTCCCTGCTGAAATTTAAACTTTCATTTGAAATGATTACTTTAGGGCAAATTCAGTGTATTATTACTGTCATTAGGAAGGACGAGGACTGAGATTCGAGAGCTGCACAATTAGGTTTGATCTCCATTTATGGAATTCGGTTAAAAGACGAGAAGAAAAAAAAAACACAAAGACAAAAGCTCTGGGAGAAAGACCCGAGGCTGGGACTTGTTTTGTCAGCGTTTTCGAAGCAGTTTGAACAGAAAGTGTCTCTTGGTGATATGTCAGTCATTGTTTACAGAAATCTAGTCACAAAGGAGATCATTAGGATTAACGCATTTTGGCGGAATTTTTTTTCGTTCTTAATTATTCATCTATTTTGAGTTCAGAAAGATGCAAAAAAAAAAATGCACCCTGTTTGGAACAGATCAGAAAATATGGTATCTGGAGCAGGTCACTGTGCAAACTTTTCATAAGTGCCCCCCTTCCTGGAGTAAGGAGTACATTTTTTCAAAATTTTTAGCACCATCAGATGCCCAAAAGTGCCTAAGCCACAGATGCACTTATTTAGTGTCTGTGTCCCCATAAAGTACCCATCACCTCTCCCCACATGTCTGTTTTAGTAACTGATTGCATTTCCCATGTAATAACAACTGTGCAGCATCAGTTATTACTATTTGTTATGCCTTTCCATTATTTTTCCTGCTAGAATTGATTAATGAATTGCTGGCACTTTGCAGTGAATGCCCCGATGGGTGTTACCAGTTGGGGGGGTGTCCCTCCACAGTCTGATCAGTGTCAGACTGTACAGGGGCACCCCGCTAACTGGTAACACCCATCATAGCAGATTCATTGTAATTCACTCATAACTTCTAGCAGGAATAATGAAGGAATGGCATAACATAGAGTGTTACATGGGGAATGCAAGTACATGTACACACATGTCAGGAGAGGGGACAGGTCCTCTTTTAAGGGGTTTTTCAGTTTGTATCAACATCCTTTAAAATAATCATTTAGGAAGGTAGCTGTAATTTTGTATTGTATTTCTATTTTATTTATTACTCCTGTCTCCCGTTCTGGGCTGTAGTCACATGACCATGTCCATGCAGCTGTATTTCCTGTGACGTTATGTCCATGGGTGGAACAGCGATAGGAGAGTGTCTATGTAACTAATTGGGTAGGAGGGGCCATAAACTAGCTGGGTGTTGTTAGGGGCGGTGCTGGAGCTGTGGCACAGGAAGGAGAAGTGCATCATGGGTTTAGTTGGATACAGCAACAGGAAGGGCTACATACAGAAGGGAAACAAACCAGAGGAATTGGTTTACATGGTGAAATGGGTCAGGAGAGTCCAAATTAAAAAACTGAAAAGCATGGGCAGTATCTACATGAATTAAGCAACAACATAAACATATTTGTTAAAAACCATAGAAACCCCCTGAAAACCCCTTTAAGGGGTTCTTCAAGAGTGGGAACCTCTTTTGAAATGTACTAGGCAGGCTGTATGGATTGAAAAAAAAAGACTCACCTTTTACCAGAGCTCTGGTACCATTGTCAAGTTTCCTTTTCCTTCGCTTCTAATCCCTGCTGGACCTAAAGTGAGACATACTGTCTACATGCACTTTACTGCTGCTGGTCAATCAGTTTCTCCAGTGGTGATGTGTGTAGACTAGAGATGAGTGAATTTCTCAAAAATTAGATTTGGCCGGTTCACCGATTTTTACGGAAAAATTTGGTTCGATACGAATTTATTAGTGGTTAATCGCGTTAAAAAACGGCTATTTTCTGCCTGCATAGAGCCTTTATAGTGGTGTAGAACACTGTGCCTTGCAGAAACACGCATAGGGAGTCTGCTGTGGTAGTGAAATAATACTGTGAGTCAGTATCACATGCAGATGACAGGCGTCGCTCTTAGAATCACTGCACACTTCACTTATTTGGGCGGTCACGGGGCCAAAACTGACCAAATAACACAAGTGTGAACTTGCAGGTCAATGTTAGCGCCAGGTATAAAGAACAGTGCAGAGGCCCAAGATCCTACTATAGCGTGAAAGAGCGCACGCCTTTTACACCAATTCACTGATTCCACATAGATTTCTACAGAACCTGTTCTATTAAACGCTTATACAAGCAGAGCCCCCCTGACAGAGTGGAGAGGGTGTCAGCAGTAAGTTTGTGTTGACGTCACTGATTATTTTGCCCTTCCTCTGATCTATCAGAACAATAACCGCCCAAAAAACAGATCCTGTCTGTTGAGCATCCGCCTTTATTAGGTCAGCATTTGGTCAGTAATCCATCAGTATTGCTAAAGCCCCAAAAAAACAGGAGTGGATTCAAAACAGAGATGACAACTTCTGTGTTTTGTACCCACTCCTGATTTTGGCTACCAAGTCATAAGCCAATTCTGATGCAAAATAGGGACCATGTCATGCAGGCCTTACAGATGTTACACAGACAGGATCTGTTGTGTGTCTCATTTTTCCTTCCTTCCACATCAGAAGAAGGGTTAAATAAATGATGATGTCAGCCCATCATCATTGGCCCAGTCATGAAGTGGGGAGGGTGGAAACAGCCTGAGAAGTCCACAGAGTGGACCTATGACATAGTGGTGAGGTGGTAGCAGCATGAGGAGACCACAGAGTGGCCCAATGACAGAGTCTGGAGGTGGCAACAGCATCAGGAGGAGGCCACAAAGTGGCACAATGAAAGTGTGGTTCTGGCAGCAGCAGCATCAGGAGGCCACAGAGTGTGGAGTGTGGAGGTGACGGTGCAGCGAGCCCACTAAGCACACCTGGGGATCCCTTACCCCTCTGGAGGTATCTACTAAATATGTCCCTCTTTTAGAGTAAGAAGTCGTGATGCCAGCTGCGGTTAAGCAGCGGAAGCACAAGGCTCCCTTTGTAGTGATGTTATGGTACCCAGTGGTAGGGAGGCCAGAATGGTGTTAAACAGGTCACAATATTCCTGGAGATGTTGTGTAGCACTTTGTCACGGTGCTCCTACCTTTGGATATGGTTGAATCCCAGACAAGCATGGTCGGAAGCAGTGCAAAAGGGAAAGGTAACTTGGTTGGGGTAGAACAAAGTTGAGTCCAGACTTGGTAAACAGTTGAACAGTTGCTTTACTTGTAATACACGATATTCCATATAGTTTCCAGACTTTGTCTTGGTCATTGATAGGTTTCAGCAGGCAAATACTCTCTCTGCATACAAACTCTCTGCTGTATCGTATCTGTAGCTCTCTTAGCTCATAAGCTTAGTAGTCAGTTTCTTACTTTAGAAAATCCTAGGAACTTCTTGTCCTGGCTATGAGTACCTCAAGCTTGCTTATGCTTATGCTTGGTGTTGCACAACCTCCAGTGATAAGGCTGGCGTAGGACTAAAAGAACCTGTCCAGGGAGGACCAGGTCTGCTGAATTCCCCTAGCAGGGGTGAGACTGCACTAGGCACAGGGCGACGTGCCTCAGCCCTTGCTTCCTTCTCCCAGCAGGGAGGATTATAGACTGTTTACTAAGTAAACTCCTCCTCTATAGAGATGAGCGAACTTTAAAAAAAGTTCGGTGTTCGGGTTGTGGTAATCGCCGCATGACATTATGGATTCCACTACCGCGGACTATCCCGGCATATGGAATCCATAAGGGGCGGCTTCCACGAACCCGAACTGTTGAACAGCCGAAGGACCTGGGCTGACGTCACCATCATGTGATCAGTGCAGGGGGCGTGGCTCAGCACTGGATTTGATCCCGTGCTGAGCCACGCCCCCTGCACTGATCACATGACGGTGACGTCACCCCAGGTCCTTCGGCTGTTCAACAGTTCGGGTTCGTGGAGGCCACCCCTTATGGATTCCATATGCCGGGATAGTCCGCGGTAGTGGAATCCATAACGGGATGCGGCAATTACCACAACCCGAACGCCGAACTTTTTTTTAAAGTTCGCTCATCTCTACTCCTTTCTCTAAGAGAGGAATAGAGTCTGGAAGGAAAGTTACAGACTCTCACTAATGTCCTGCCAAGTGTTTGCTTCCACCGTGTGGTCAACCAGGTTATTACACTTGAACATAATAATTATAGGAAATACTTAGCAATACATATGCACAGTATAATAAATATATAAGGTGATATAAATTAGCACATGGAAAGTGGTAGCAAGGTGTAGAAGGAGTGGTAATGGCACTCCGGAACATTAAAACGGCAGCATCAGGAGTGGCACAATGACAGTGTAGAGGTGGCAGCAGCAGCATCAGGAGGCCACAGAGTGGCACAATAACAGAGTGTGGAGGTGGCGGCATCAGCAGTATCAGTAAGAGGCCAAAGGGTGGCACAATGACAGTGTGGAGGTGGCAGCAACAGGAGACCTGAGTGGTGAGGTAGCAGCAGCATCAGGAGACTACAGAGCGACCCATTGACAGAGTGGGGAGGTGGGTAGCAGTACGAGTACTAGCTGAAGATGGTGGGTGAAATAAGGAGCACTTGGCATCAGATGTGTGACATTAGGCGGCTGGCAGCATCAGAATAGTAGCTGAGGCAGATAGCCAGAAAAAAACAGTCTCTTTTGTCAAGGTGTTGGTGTGGCACCATGGATGATCTAGTCTGATCCATCATCTTGACAAAGGTCAGTCTCTCCACATAGTGGGTGGACATGCAAGTTCTTCTTGGGGTAACTATGGCCCCTGCCACACTAAACACCCACTCTGATGCCACACTACTGGCCGGGCAGGACAGCTTTTCCAGGACAAACTCTGTCAGTTGCAGCCACAAATCCAGTTTGGCTGCCCAGTAGTCCAGAGGATCTTCAATGTGGGGTGGCAGGGTGCTGTCCAAGTATGCCACCACCTGCTGGTTCAGGTCCTGCTCCAGATCTAGCTGCTGCTGTTGCTGGTGAGTAGTTTCTTCACTGGGTGGGTGAAGAAAGTTGCTCATCAGTGACTCTTGACTCAAGTTGCTGCTGGTGGAGCTGGAATTGCTCCTACCCCGCTCTATCCTGCCACAGCAGCCATGGCAGAGGTACCTGAGTGCAGAGGGCCCCCGGTCAGACCTGCGAAAGGATGGACGATGGCGCAGATAGGCAGCGGCCAACTGACTACATAGGATGTGTCTCTATAGTAGTTCAGTTTGTTCTCCCTCTCAGCGGGTGTAAAAAAGGCGCCCATTTTGGACCGGTAGTGAGGGTCCAACAAGGTAGAGAACCAGAAGTCATCCCTCTGTCGAAGGGTGACAATTCGGCTGTCACTACGCAAGCAAGTGAGCATGCATCAGGCCATTTGTGCAAGTGACTTGGAGGGACTCCCTGCCTCCATCTCCACTGCATACTGCAACGGTGTGCCTGGGTCCTCTGCCTCGTCTTCCTCATCGCCCTGTAGCTCCTCTGACTGCTCCTGCTCCTCCTCTCCTGTCACCTTTGTAGAAAAACCACACACTTCGCTACACATTGCTTGTGCTCCAATGTCCTCCTTCTCCAAATAACGTGGCCTGCTTGGATCATCACGAAATTGTTTAAGGCCTTTCTCTGTTCGTATAATCGTTGGTCCAACATATGGAGGGTGGAATTCCAACGGGTGTAAACGTCGCATATCAGCATATGTTGGGGGATGCTGTTCTGCCGCTGCAGCTCAAGGAGGGTGTGCTTTGCAGTGTACGAGTGACTGAAGTCCATGCAAAGTTTCCTAGCCATTTTTAGGATGTCTTGCAGATGGGTGGAAAACATCAGAAACCGCTTGACAACCTGATTGAACACGTGTGCCATGCATGGCGCATGACTCAGCCCTCCTTGATGCCGACACCATGTTCTTCCCGTTGTCAGTCACCATGGTTCCGATTTTGAGTGGTCATGGAAAAAGACAGGATTCGATTTCTTGATGAAGGACAAGGAGCAGTTCCTCCCCTGTGGGACTCCGTTCGCCCAGGCAAACGAGGTGCAGAACAGAGTGACACCGCTGTGCCCTGAACATGTGGTATGCTGGAGGGGCACTGTGAATGAGTCCACCACTTGGAAAGGGAGGAACTGCAGCACCAGCAACTTGACCAGGAGCACATTCAGCTTCTGCGGCGTTTGATGAGCGCACACATACTGTTGTCTCTTGGTAATCGCTTCGGTGATCGATTGCTGAAGGAATGACTGCCGAGGAGTAGGAGGAGGAGCAGGAGCATCAGGACCAGCAGATGATGGCAGACAGCTCCCTTTGACTGAGGTGGTTGAGCCTTGACTGCCTGAAATCGGGTGCATGCCACCGGGTGATGCAGCAGTTGCTGCAGCAGGCTGGACCACCACATTGGAGCCGCGGTTCTCCCACGGCACTTTATGGGAACGCTGCATATGTTGACGCAGGGCCGTGGTGCCAACATTAGCACCCTGGCCACACTTCACCTTCTGCCCACAAATTCTACAAATGGCCATGTTCACCTCCTCCGGCAGCTTAAAGGGCTTCTGTCACCCCCACTGATGTAATTTTCACTAGCTGACATTAGCTACTTGCTAATGTCAGCTGAGTTCAAACATATGTTTCCTAACTTTTTTCCTGTTTTCTATCTTCTAAAAAACTTACTTTTGTGATATGCAAATTATCTTCGCTACCAGCAAGTTGGGCGGGTACTTGCTGGTAGCCGCCGCATCTTCATGCCCTTGGAACGCCCCCTCTTCTTTTGATAGACAGGGCCAGCGCGCTCTCCTCCTCGCTGGCCTGTCTGCAGCTGCAATCCCGCGCCTGCGCCGTGTCGGTCTTTAGTCGGCGCAGGCGCTCTGAGTGAGGACGCTCGCTTAGGCGCTCCGTCCTCAGTGCGCCTGCGCCGATGACGTCAGAGCTACACCCGGAAGAAAAGACGCCGCATCGCCTGCTCCTTACCAGGGATGCCGGCGTCTTCTCTTCCGGGTGTAGCTCTGACGTCATCGGCGCAGGCGCACTGAGGACGGAGCGCCTAGCGAGCGTCCTCACTCAGAGCGCCTGCGCCGACTAAAGACCGATACGGCGCAGGCGCGGGATTGCAGCTGCAGACAGGGCCAGCGGGAGGAGGAGAGCGCTGGCCCTGTCTATCAAAAGAAGAGGGGGCGTTCCAAGGGCATGAAGATGCGGCAGCTACCAGCAAGTACCCGCCCGACTTGCTGGTAGCGAAGATAATTTGCATATCACAAAAGTAAGTTTTTTTGAAGATAGAAAACAGGAAAAAAGTTAGGAAACATATGTTTGAACTCAGCTGACATTAGCAAGTAGCTAATGTCAGCTAGTGAAAATTACATCAGTGGGGGTGACAGAAGCCCTTTAACAAAAAACTGCCACACTGCCGAGTACATGATTTTACCCCCAACAATCTGCACTGACTGACTGCTACCGCCGCTGCTTCCGTGAAACCCCTGCAGCACTACTTTCCAGGCAGGTAGGCTCCTGCAAAGTGGATGGTCTACCCGGACACGTTTGACTCCCAACCTCCCACTGCTGCCACCCTGCTGACTCCCGGCAATGCTAGCACTTGCTGGCTCCCCTAGTGCCTCATGGGCAAGCTGCCACCCTCTTCTCCCGATGATGATGAAGCACCTAATTTACCTGGCTCCCAAGTGCAATCAGCTACATCATTATCAGTGATGAGAGCAGGGGCATTATTTAAATTTGCGATATTTTGCGAATATTTGGGCGAATATTCATCATAAATTCACAAATTCAAGAATTTGCGACTATTCTCTTGCTTGTGAAAATCGGCAATGTAATATACGCGTATTGCGTGTGCAATACAGGTGTGGGTCACTATTGCTACATTTTTCAAGCTGCTAGAAGTTTCCTGAGACTGGAGAAAATGGTTGGCCCAGTAGAACATTACAATAGCTTTATATGCAAATAGAGTGCTCCGATATATTCAAAATTGCGCAAATTGGCAATTAATGATGTGCCTATTTTTGCGCAATACGTGCAACTTCATATTTTAGCAGGTCTGACTACATATTAGTCATTGGTCGACTAAGTATTGTTGTGAACTTGTGAACTTGTAACAGCAAAACCTATCACACTACCTAACACCCTGCACTGGAACCAATCAACTACACTATATCACTATCTAACCTACACTGACTATCTCACACTAACTTTCCGTATTATATATATATATATATATATATATATGTATAATGTATATATATATATATATATATATATATATGTATATATATATATATATATATATATATATATATATATATAAGCTAACTAACTAACTATCTAATGTGATGTGACACAGTAAAGCACAGTGCACAGCAATGACACTGCTGTCTCGCTCAGAACTGTAATAAACTGCAGAAAATGGCTGGGGAGGTTCTTATATAGATAAGGGGCAGGCAACTTTCCTATTGGTTGCTAGGGATGTTGCTAAGCTCAGACAAAGACATTGCAGCCTTCTCATTGGCCCACAAGCAAGAAGAAGAGAGGGATCTTGTGTACTGGTAAAAAAAAATATCTAATATTCGCGATTACTAATATATAGCACTGTATTATAAATACATCTTAAAGTGGCGATATTCGCAATTAAAATTCGCAATTCGAATATTCGTGCCCAACTCTAATCATCATCATCGAGTACTGTCTGCACGTCACTAATGTCCTCCTCAACGTACTCTGGGTCAGGAGCCTGACCTCTCGCAACGTCAGCTCCTACGCCACTTTTCTCATCACTACTTGCCCGCCTACCGGAGGAAGCAGCAGATTTCTCCTCCAAATCTTGGTTGGCCAGTAGCTGCTGACTGTCCTCTAGTAGCTCGTCCTCGCTGTATAGTGGAGCTGAACCCACAGCATATAACACTTTTCTGGTTGAGGGAACAGAAAACGACAGAGGCAGGTTGAGGACAGGTGAGGGCACAGGGCCTGCTCCCGGGCCATGCCAACTAAGGGTTGTGTCTGATGAACCCACCGACTCTTGGCTGGGGGTGTCTGATGTGGGCTGTTGGTTGATCTGATCTGGGTTGCTGGTCAAGACACAACCACTAGATGACACCGGGAGCTCAGGCCTCTCACTGCAACTCCTGCTGCCACGCCCTCTTACGCTGCTGCGACCGGTGCCAGTGCCAGAAACATTTAGGCCTCTGCCACTTCCTTGTGCAGGGCCTAGCACTTCTCTGTCTGACATACTAGATCTGTCTGACATACTAGATAGATCAAATAAATAAATAAAAAGGAAATTAAAACACCCCATAAAAGTCTGTAATTTTCTCACTTCACCACAAAACTGCTAGGAAGGCTTTAGAACATATAACTGCACCGCTGAACGGCAAATAGACCCTTACTTTTTTCCACTAATACACTCCACAAATAGCGTTAGAACATATAACTGCACCACAGAAGCGCAAATAATATATATTTTTTGCCACTAATACACCCCAAAAAGGGCTTTAGAACATATAACTGCACCGCTGAACTGCAAATAATATATATATTTTTGCCACTAATACGCTCCAAAAGGGCTTTAGAACATACAACAGCACTGCTGAACGGCAAATAATATATATATATATTTTTTTGCCACTAATACACGCCAAAAAGGGCTTTAGAACATATAACTGCACCACTAAATGGCAAATAGGCCCTTACTTTTTGCCACTAATACACGTCCACAAAAGGCTTTAGAACATATAACTGCACCACTGAACGGCAAATAATATATATTTTTTTGCCACTAATACACGCCAAAAAGGGCTTTAAAACATATGACTGCGTCGCTGAACGGCAAATAATATATTTTCTTGCCACTAATACATGCCAAAAAGGCTATAATTTTCTCACTTCACCACACAACAACAAATACTTTTTTTGTGCCACTAATACACGCAAAAAAGGTCTTTAGAACATATAACTGCACTGCTAAATGGCAAATAGGCCCTTACTTTTTTCCACTTACACATGTCACAAAAGGCTTTAGAAAATATTACTGCGCCGCTGAATGGCAAATAGTAATTTTTTTTGCCACTAATACACGCCAAAAAGGGCTTTAGAACATACAACAGCACTGCTGAAGGGAAATAATATTTTTTTTTTTGCCACTAATACATGCCAAAAAGGGATTTAGAACATATAACTACACTGCTAAAAAGCAAATAGGCCCTTACTTTTTTCCACTTATACATGTCACAAAAGGCTTTAGAAAATATAACTGCACCGCTGAATGGCAAATAATACATTTTTTTTGCCACTAATACACGCCAAAAACGCGCTTTAGAACATATAACGCACCGCTGAACTGCAAATATATATTTTTTTGCCACTAATACATGACAAAATGGGCTGTAATTTTCTCACTTCACCACACAATGACAAATACTTTTTTGTACCACTGATACACGCAAAAAAAAGGCATTAGAACAAACAACTGCACCGCTGAATGGCAAATATATATATTTTTGCCACTAATACAAGCCAAAAAGGGCTTTAGAACATATAACTGCACTGCTGAACGGCAAATATATATTTTTTTCCACTGATACACACCAAAAAAGGGCTGTAATTTTCTCACTTCACCACACAACGGCAAATACTTTTTTTTGCCATTAATACACGCAAAAAAGGGCTTTAGAACATATAACTGCACCACTAAACGGCAAATATATATTTTTTTGGATTTAATACATGCCAAAAATGTCTTTAATTTTTCACTTCACCAAACAACAGCAAATAGGCTTTTTTTGGGCCACTAATACACGCCAAAAAGGGCTTTAGAACATATAGCTGAACCGCTGAACGGCAAATAGGCCCTTACTTTTTTCCACTTATACACGTCACAAAAGGCTTTAGAACATATCACTGCACTGCTGAACGGCAAATAATATATATTTTTTTACCACTAATACACGCCAAAAAGGGCTTTAGAACATATAACTGCACCGCAGAGCGCAAATTATATATTTCCATGTAATAAACCTTGTTAATGTCTGTATCAAACAGCACTTGCCCCAATAACAAGAACAGTTTGCTGGTATTACAGAGCTGTTTAATGGCAATTTGGATCCGCAGTCAGTGCAACAAGGTGTAATGGGATTGTTCCTATTACCCAGGCTGTAAACTCCCCTACTGAACCCTGTTCTGCCTCAATACTGTGGAATGATTCCTCCCTATCCTTTCCCTGAACTTCTATACAGCAAAATTAAAGTTTTAAAGTCTTTCCTAGCACTGTCCCTAGCGCCTGCTGACGTCTCCCTGCACTAAGTACACTGTAAAATGGCTGAATCCAAGATGGCTGAGGCTATTTATAGAGCTGTGACATCACAGGGGCTGGCTGGCTGCTGATTGGCTGCATGCATAGCATTTTGGGTGATCGTTCCCAGAGTTCCTTGCTACATGTCCTAACACGTACAGCAGCCATTTTAGGGAAAAATGCGATTCGTTACCACAAAGCGTGAGGAAATTCGATCCGGTGCAAATCACATTTTTCCTGAAATTCAGAACAAATTCCACTTCGTCAACTTTCATTCGCTCATCTCTAGTGTAGACATATGACTACCCCTCCGCAGAGACCATTAATTGACCAGCAGAAGAGACTGATGATGGTAAGTCATATTTCGACTCCATAGACTTCGAGTTAGGCAGGAGCCAGAAGCGGAGGAAAGGGGAGTTGAACATGACAGGTAAGTCTTCATCTTTATAAATACTCCCTGCACCCTGCCTGTCAATATTAAAAAGCGTTCCCAGTCTTTGAGAGCCTCCTTAAGCTTACACATCAAATAGATGTCAGCCAACCCTACCATTTTTGCTGTGAAGGGTCCACCACCAGCAAATGTGTATGGGTGACTTTCTGACGACATGTCTGGGGAGATAAAGATTGGGCTGTGGGTACTGTACATCTTATGCCCAATGGACAGAGATAATGTAAGTCATTTTTGCTCCAGGATGGATTCTCCTTTTTAAATAAATAGGTCTCAATGGACCTACCAGAACCAGAAATTCTAAAGCAGTGAGTAGTACCTTGCTCCCAGAGGGCCTACACATACAGCATTGAAAAGGACAACCTCACCCAGCCCTTGTTAATGAGGGTCTTGAGGCTGAATGGGATCTAGAATTTCCTGAAGATAGCCCTATACCCGCACATGGGGTTAAGTGTATGGTGCCTCTTTAGAGGTACATTTAGGCCTGCAGCTCAACATTAACGAGCCACTTCATGTGCTGTTACATGGTGTCTGCATACCATCTATACTGTGCATATATTCTCTTCTGTAAATACCCCCATAATAAAGCATTTGATGGAATGTGTCACAATAGTCATACCTGTGGAGCTAAGCTCTATAGACTTCTATGGATGCCATCTCAAATTTTCATAGAGCTGTGATACATGTTCATGGGACCTTAATTCCTTATTCAGGACTGGAGGTCCAGTGCCTAGGGTGGCGACTTGTGGAGGGCAGTGGCAGTTACCAAGGATAGTGTTCTTTCTCCTACTTTTAGATCTAGATTTTGGCCGCTGGATCATGTGGTGCTCTGAGAGGGTTTGGAGCGTGTCACAATAGTCATACCTGTGGAGCTAAGCTCTATAGACTTCTATGGATGCCATTTCAAACTTTCATAGAGCTGTGATACATGTTCATGGGACCTTAATTCCTTATTCAGGACTGGAGGTCCAGTGCCTAGGGTGGCGACTTGTGGAGGGCAGTGGCAGTTACCAAGGATAGTGTTCTTTCTCCTACCTTTAGATCTAGATTTTGGCCGCTGGATCATGTGGTGCTCTGAGAGGGTCTATGGTTTATATCTAATCGGTCTGATGGAAGCCACTGCTATGTTTCTTCATCGACCACGCCAGTCCTTGCAAATCCTGGAGGAGGTGGGACCCTTATTTGTTTTGGGGTCAGCCTGAGTGCATTCTCTCTATAGCACTGCAGTATATGGCGGAACAAAAATAAAGAATGGATAATAAATAACAGCTGGAGGTTCGCCTTTCCTACGAGACTATATTATCTCTTCTTGATGTTCATGTATCTGCTGCTTAACATGTTGCCTTGAAATCTGAGATAGCAAAAGGTTGGCAAAACAGCGGTTTACTTGCAGCATTTCCAAAGCGCTATCAGCGCGCCTTTGTTCTAAACATATCCATGTTGTTTATTACTGGGTCCACTTTGTACATTAATCAAGAAGACATAGCTGTGGCCCTCCATCCCTTTTATTTCATAAACCTTCAAACTACAGTTAAATGTCAACATTAAGCCCTTGTTGTATAAGGATTTTCTGAGATATTATTTTGGCTAGAAAGGGTATTGGCTTCAAAAGTCTCGCTTCTTTATAAGGACTTGTTTTTTCTTTTTTTTCCTGCCTAGTATTTAATTGGGGGATGTCATCAAAGCGATAAAAAACACACAGTTACTTGAGTAAACATCTTACAACAAATTGCTTTCTGTTTTCGGGAACGTTCTATCACATTGACATTTAAGATCATATAGAATGTAAAGCAAATAAAAAAATAAAGAAAAATAAAAAAAAAAACGCTATATTTTTATTTTATTTTGCATGATATTAATGAGTTGTATTATGCATGCTGCCTGCTCGACTACAAAAGGCAATTCTTTTCCCAGAAGTGTTCAGACTATATAAGCCAAACAATGATGCCAGAGATCTTTTCTTTTTTTCACTTTGATACTTGCGTTCTGTGAGATTTTTTATTTTACATTTATACTATAGTTAGGGATATTACAAGAAATAAAAACAAGCAATATTTGGGGTTATTCAATTTACTTATTGTTATTCAAAGCTGAAAACAGCTGAAAGGGGATCTGTCAGGTCTCTATAGAAGGGCAGCGAAGAACAGAGGGAGGTACAATAAACTTGGGGATGCATTGTTTTCTATGATTTGATTCAGTTATTTAATGTAAAAAGCTATGAAACTGCTGCCAGGACTCAATAATAAAGCTTGTGAAGTTGTGAGTCCTGCTCCTTCTACTAACATAGAGAAATATGATTAGCCCTGCGTCTGCGGCACACATTAAATCTGTGAGCCCTGTTTCCTCCACCCACATAGCCAAAGCCTGAGAGTCCTGTTTTCCCCAAATCTATGATTTTAGTTTCCAATGCACATATAGAGAAAGCTTGTTAGTCCTGCTTCCCCTGCTAACATAGAAAAAGCCTGTGCGTCCTGTTTCCCCTGCACATATAGAAAGAAAGCCTATGAGTCCTGCTTCTCCTGCTAACATAGAGAAAGTCTGTGAGTCCAGTTTCCACCTGCCAGTCATAGAGAAAGCCTGAGAGTCCTGCCCCCACCCACTCATAGAGAAAGTCTGTGATTTTGGTTTTCCCTGTACATTTAGAGAAAGCCTGTGATTCGTATTTCCCCTGCATGTATATAGAGAAAGCCTGTGAGTCTTGCTTCCCCTGCTAACATAGAGAAAGCTTGTGAGTCAGGTTTTAACCTCCCACTCATAGAGAAAGCCTGAGAGTCCTGCTTCCCCTGCTAACATAGAGAAAGCTTGTGAGTCCAGTTTCCACCTGCCACTCATAGAGAAAGCCTGAGAGTCTTGACCCCACCCACTCATAGGGAAAATCTGGGATTTTAGTTTCCCCTGTACATATAGAGAAAGCCTGTGAGTTCTGATTCCCTATTCACATAGAAAAAAACAGTCAGTCCTGTTTCCCCCGCCCACATAAAGAAGGCTCGTGAGTAAGGTTGAGCGAACCTGAACTTTGCTAGTTTGGGTACCCGGACTCGAACCCGGACTTTTTCACTGAAGTTCGGGTTCAGTATTCGGGTGATTTTATAATTTTCCGTTATAACATGGTTATAACTGAAAATAATAGCATTCTTAAGATAGAATGCAAAATAAAATGGCCATTGAGGGGTTAAAAATAATTTTTTAAAAATCAACTCATCCACTTGATCGCGCAGCCGGTATCCTCTTCTTTCTTCAGGACCTGCAAAAGGACCTGCGATGACATCACCGCGCTCACCACGTGGTGAGCGCTGTGACGTCATCGCAGGTCCTGCTGAATAAAGATAAAAGGATCATCTATCTTCATTCAGCAGATAGATCAAATTATTTTGAACCACAACTTTTTGAAAAATTGTCGTTGAATTCCTGAATTTAAATATGGATGCAAATTAGTTATCGTCCAGAAGGAAGAAAACTACATCATACCAGCCAAACTAGAGACCTCTCCTAAAGGAAGAGAAACATCTGTAGACATCTATTTCAGGGTTCTTGCTCCTTATCAGGGTAAGTTCAGATGCCTTTAATGGAGCTCGGGGAGTACAGGTCCTCACTGAAGAGATCCAAGCTGGTCTGTTGAACTTACTTACAAGTCTATATGAGGGAATTTCTTAAAATTTTATTTGGTCCGAACCGGCCAAAATCAGTTGTCCGATTTGAATCAGGTCCAAATAAATCACAAGTGCCTCAGTTGCATGGAAAACTTTTTCTCTTTATCTTTCTCTTTTCCCCTTAAATGAATCATAAATCAGAAAAATGCAAATTCTTTCAAACCTCAATTTTTTGATAAATTGTGGACGAATTCCTGAATTTTAGAATTGATTTGCTCATCTCTATGGACAGGCAATTGCCCATGGAAAAATAATGCAAATCAGTTCTCCTCCAGAAGGAAGAAACAAGCTCATACATAGACATTGTAGTCCACATATCCTTTACAACCTGGTATCCACAGGCTTTGCTGTTACATATTATCCAGCTATCCAACCGCTAGTTATTGACTTTTACATGCACACAGTACTGTGTTCCAGCCATTCATCTCTTCTATATTGGGAATTCGTTCTACTCTGTAGTTGTGTTGTCCAAACTAAACTATCCGTGAAACTGAATCAATGTTATATTTATAATCACACAATCCCCAATCAGCGAAACTCGCAGCTCTTGACCCCGGTCCAGGTAACTCAACTCTCTGAAAGCTGCGCAAAGGAGGAATGTGTTTATATCATTTGCATCTACAAACTATTCCATAGGAAAAGAGATTATAAAAGAACTTGAATGTCAGCACCAGTGAAGAAATACATTTCCCCCACCTATACAAAAATTGTAACTGCTACTTTTTATGCTACTCTTATAGATCATGTACTTTTAGCCTTGAAGATGTTTTCTGGGTTTGTAATATGGATAGCCCATCCTTAGGATAAGCCATCAATATCCGAATGGTGGCAGTCCGACTGGCATCCCCACTGATCAAGAGGCTTTGAAGGAGCCATGGAGCTCCTCATCCCTTACCAGACACAGCTCCTTCCATTTTCTAGTGGTTAGTCCTGCAGCTTCAATCAATGAGACTGAGCTACAATACCAGGTACAGCCCCTGTAAAAAGATATTCCAGCAATATAATAGACCTAGAAAATGCATTTAAAGCTTGGAACTGTGTTGAGGCCCAAAGAGGGGGCAGAAGCCACATAAGACACCAGTATCAAACGTGACACATGGTAAGTGGGAGGATCTGTTACAGATTTTGTACCCTAAGGATCTAAGTATTTTGGTCAAAGCATAGTGGCTTGTTGGTTCCCGCTCTGCCATGGCATCAAGCACCTAAGGCACATCTATGCCCCTGAAGGAGCACATCCAGCATTCCCTTTGGTCAAATACTTCCATTTCCCAGAAGCACTTGTTATTTCCCCCACTATTACCTAATTCTCACCCAGTTCTTGCATGATTCCATAAAACAACATGGTCAGCATAACATTCTAATCACATTTACTAATCAAGGGTATATTTTAACATAAATACAACCCTTCGAGCTGGTAAGGAGCTAATATGAAGCCTGCAGAGGCAGGTCTCTAGGTGAGTCTGGTCCCGCCCTCCTTTACTCATGGGAGTTGTCAACCTACCTAGAGCTCCGGCTCTGCAGAAGCATTGCAATCTTAGTACAGAAATACAAGAATTAGCCATTTGTTCTGGTCCATTCCTGCAAGATGGAGAAGTGGTTTAATGAACAAGCACAGCACGGGACCCTATTTTTTTATTTGCTTTGGGGGCCCCTCTCTACTCTATGTATTTTATGTTTCTTCTCCTAATTTTAATCTTTAACCTGTCATCAGAAAAATCTCTGCATCTCATCCCATAGGCAAAAATAACTTTTACAAGTTTTAAAGCCAGAAGACAAAACTCTTTCATGTGCTCGCTTCTCTAGCCATAAAAATACATACATAAATGCCAACGCGTTAACATTCAATCTATGGATATTTCCATTATTCCACTGGAGCCCGGACCAGCTATGTTCAGATTTTAAATAAACACATAAAGGCTCGAAGACGGCAGTATAAACATTCCCAAGTTCCTCGGCTCTAATTTAGGTAAAGTTCCAAGGTTGTTTGTGCAGCAATGTTGCGGGTTTTTTCTGTCCCGGCTATGTTTACTTTTGAAAGAGGCATGGAAATAATTTCACACAGAAAATCTTTGGATATCTTACTTAAAGCATCAGTCCATCCATGCATGTGAAACAAAATAAACACCCCCTTAAAGGGTTTCCATTATGGCCCAGGCTTCTAGGCATTAAATATTTCCTTCCTAAGGGGGGCTGCTTTATAGGCAGCTCGTGATGGGCGGTGCATACTGGTATTTTTATAATACTGTCGCCTGCGTCCCTCTGTATGTACATAGGTCTCTGTATGTCAATATTGATGGAAGGTAAAATGGTTGCATGTTTGCATAAAACATATTTCCTTCTGTATGAAAATGTCCTTCTGTATAAAAAAAATGCGGACTTTGACATATTTAGCAGTTCTGTGAAACAGCGAGTGGTTGGAAGATCTTCTAGGTGAGAGGTCATGTCCTACATAGTTAACCAGTTTTATTGGTGAGTTGCTTGCTATTTTAAAGAATACAATCAGGGGTATACGGTCTAATGCAAAAGTGGGTCAACTAAGAGATTTAGGGTAGGCTCCCACCTGCAGAGTATATTCTAGCAGGAGCCTCCATAGCAGATGCCAGAAAAAAAAGGGAATAAATAGCATTGCCCGACAGAATGGCAGTACTCATGTTGGAAACCCAACCAATGACATTACAGTGAATGGGATGCATTGGATACCGATGGTGTCCAGCATATGGCAACACTTCTGGTATTCTGTGCATATGTCGTAACAAAACACTGGATCTGAATCTAGCCTAAAAGGGTTGTCCAAGGCAATCAATTGTGACAAAAATAATAATAGAAGAAGCCAAACCAGCTCATTTCCTCCCCCTTCACTTCCAGCGCCTCTGCTCTGGTCTTTCCCACTAGGCTTTGTGTACTTGGCTGCAGAAGTGACATGAGATATACCCCACATGACCACTGCAGCCAATCACTGGCCTCGAGAAAATTGTGACATTGACTAAATTCTTTGGTCAAAGCTCAAGATGGCAGTGTAAACATGGCATCAATTGGCCGATATTGGATCTTTGTTGTTCATATTAAAACATAATTTTCTATGGGACCAACACAGATGCCTTTTGCTGTCAAAGCGCCCATGTAACAGGTCAGCCAGTGTCATAGGTAAAAATCTCGCCCTTTAAGTAAACAAGGGGCTTAACTTTGAGGAACAATTCTGCCGTAAAATTCTGTCTCAAATTACGGCAACCAATAGTTAATATTTGGTCTAGAGTTAGACAAAAGTGTCTATCTCTGCACTATATTTATAGTCCAGCCTGAGTCCCTGTAATAAATCTGGTGCAGGTCTGGACAGCCGGTCTAAGCTTCCGCCATCTACAGGATTAGTAAGTCTGCCGCATGGTTTCAATAAACTTAATAAACATATGAAATAAATCCACTTAAATATAGAATACCTGTGCCCAGAGTATTGGGCCCCTCAAAAATTTAGCTTTTTTATTTGTAGTTTTGGTCTCTCAGCTCATTCACTTTTTAGTCTATTTTTAACCAGACTTAATTATTTGTGTAATCCCTGTTTGTTTGTTTTTTCAGCAGAACTTTCTGGACTCCTCCTGATGCCGATTCTGTACCCATTATATAAACAGCATTTGCTGGAAAAGAAACATAACAAACTGGAACTGAATAAACAATTCTCACACAATCTACAGCTAAAATAGTTTCTTTCAGCTTCTCACAGCAAATTGTGCTTTTCTCTGGGTGCTATTTTTAAGTCTCCTTCTTCTTCATCTACTTTGTCCGATACCGCAAAAAGACTGAAGATGTATGTCTGATCATTGCATTACACTACAAACAGCAGTTTCAGACGAGGGTACCTCTGATCATTGCATTACACTACAAACAGCAGTTTCAGACAAGGGTACCTTGGGCCCCCACAACAGGGAATTATCATAGGGGCCCGATACCCATATCATCAATAAAGTCTAATAGGTTTTTGATTCAAATAAGTGGACCCCAGTGGCAAGTGACTTTCTCCAAAAGCAGCTGAATTTTTTTTCTACTAGACCTTTGGAGTCTGGGTCCACCTAAGGATCCTCTGATACTCTGTTGGGCCAATCACACACTGATCAACAGCTATATGAGTCACCAGGGGTTCACCAGATGTTTAGGGCTGTTAACCAACACCAAAAGAGGTCCCAATTTCTTTCTTCATGAATGATTGGAGACAATCATCAAATTTTGTTTACCCAAGTGGTTAAGTGCTGAAGTCCTGTTATTAAAAACCTCTCGGCAGGGGCCCCTCACTTCTATGGTTGGAAGATATTGACTAGTGGGATGTCCAAACATTATATTTTATCTTTCTATGCCATATCTATGATATTATTCCATATTTACAAGACCAGACTCTAAAAAGAGTGAAGAGGGGCAAGTGGATAATGTAAAGAATGCAGAAATACCCTTACACATTAGATGCCATTTTTGCCAAAACTGGAACTGGTGTTTATGTCAATGGTAACATTGACTCTTCCAACAGCTGGAAAAAGTAATGAAATGAGTAGGGATGAGAGAGTACCCAAACCCGAACCCGGACTTTTTCACTGAAGTCCGGGCTCGGTTCGGTGTTTGGGTGATTTTATTATTTTTCATTATAACAAGCTTATATCGGAAAATAATAGCTTTCTTAAGACAGAAGGACAGAAAGGACCTGCAATGCGCGCGATGATGGCCATATTGTTTTGCATTCTGTCTTAAGAATGCTATTAGTTTCCGATATAACCATGTTATAACGGCAAATAATGAAGGGAAGTTCGGGTCACCATTGACTTCAATGGGGTTCTGGGTCAAGTTCGGGTCAAGTTCGGTCCCGAACCTGAACTTTGACCTGAAGTTCAGCCGAACCCAACTATCCCAAAGTTCCACAAAATGAGCTGAATATGTTTGGATTATCAGAAGTATATATACCACTCGTCTTCCCAATTATTATCCAAAGTCTACGTGGGATTGGCCTATATGGTGACTTGGGACAAAAAGAAGCAGCTGGAGTTCCACAGCTATCATGACTTTTTGGAAAGCCATAGGAACCCAGAAATACCTCGAGATAACAAATGCCAAAAAAAGTTACAGCTGACTGTATCTCTTGTATAAGATTATCATCCCATTATGCTACAAGCCCATGCCAATGTAAATGAATGGCCATCTTACACAATGTCAATTTTGATCAACCATTACAGTTGAAGAGCAGCTTACATTGCCTCAGTTTTGTATATTGCAACTTGGTTCATGTATTTGCTATAGTCCTTTTGGGTTATCATTATTCCACTCACAAGGATATTCTAAATTCTTTTACACATCCTAGGGTTGGTCACATATTTTAGTCAGTTTTTAGTCGATAGCTATTTCTTCCAATACCGCTATACAAATGCATAGCACAGGCCAGAAACCTGGCAAAGGATGTGATGTCAGGGGAAGCTGAATTTTGAGATAAGGAGGCCAATCCATGCACCTTTGAAACAGTAAGTATATTACAAAATTTCTTGCACAAGTGTGTTCTGTGAAATGAAGGTGGCTCTGTGTGACGCGATGGCTCCCAGAATGCCCATTTAAAACTATTTCACGAGGAGTCAATAGACTTATAAACTTAAAGCCCAACATAACTCTCCTTTACCAATCTAATAAAATCCCTACCTCTATTTAATGTACCACCTTGTTATCTTCATTTCAAGCCCTAGTCTGAACATTTGTCCTCTCATCTAAGAGATTGGAAACCATCTTTGTTAATGTATTCTAGCTTCATGTTGGTGACTCTGTTCCCTCCCATACCCTTGTTGAGTTATTGTGTATGACCACCACAGTCACTTTGGCAGGAAGTGGTTCTATTTGATTGACAGATGTAGACAGGAAGACATTATTTGGGGCACCATACAGGTAACTGACTGTAATCATAAGACTTGGGCATATGTTATAAGTCCCTTCATGTTCTGTCTCAGGTTTGTGATCAACTTCTGTAAATCTGTAAGGCTCCCTATAATCAACTGTGGAAGTAAAGAATTATAAAGGTGCCCAAAGGCATTAAAATAAAAGTGGAAACGAATGGGCCAGCCATACAAAATAAGTACGAACCAAGTCCTCCAATGGGAGAACCATTCTTAGAAACCACTCTGGCTAGTAAAAGGTAGACCCCAAAGTATAGGACCCTTATCAGAGGCAGAAGATGTTTAAACACACGGTGTTATGAGATAAAAAAGTGGCTTGGGGGACCAAGCGTCCAAAATTATGTCATGACAAGGTCGCAATGCCTGCCCTTACGAGCCACAAAAAATTCTCCCTTTCAATTGGGAGTGGCAGTAGATGTGGAAAGGGTACAGGTCGGATATAGTGGCATGCAGCAGCAATACTGGTGGCAGCAAGAGCAGTACAGCATGGAACATACAAGCAGTCTATGGTTAGTAGTAGCAATAATAGTAGTAGTATGACTGCCACTGTCGCTGCCCCCAACTTCAATAGTGTGGCTACGGTGCCACTTCTACTACCACCACCAACACGGCTATGCTTGGGGTCTGCAGCCTCCTTCTCCTCCGCAGGGCAGTACAAACACTGACTGCTCTCACACAAGTCATCAACAGGGAGACTCTCTTGACTATCTGCCGTAGGGCGTGATGGGGTTTACTTGCCACTTCTTAGAAACAAGGAAGGCATCCATCTAGGAGGAGTCAGTGAAGAGTCTAGTGATGAGCAGCATAGGCAATATTCGAATTCGAGATATTTCGCAAATTTTTTGCCAAATATTCACCATAAACACTGTTCGCGATATTAGCGATTAAAATTCACGATTCGAATATTTGCGCTCTACACTAGTGAAGACTGGGAGAACTCCACTGAAAGCCTTCTTTGGGGCGGCAAGGGAGGAACAGAAGGAACGTCGTGATCCCTGGCTCCACGGCATGATGTCAGACTCTAAAGTCATCTCCACGTTAACCTGCTGCAACTAAGGGGACGGAGTCATCCAATCCACAATCTTATCTCCTCAACTATAATGCTGCGCCTTTCCAAAGCTAGCAGGGACAACTGTGACATACTACTACTACTACTACTACTACTACTACTACTACTACTACCACAACTACCACTACCACCACTACCACTACCACTACCACCACTACTACTACTACTACTACTACTACTACTACTACTACTACTACTACTCTTGGCTGGATAGTTGGTGCTGCTGCTACCCACATTCTGGCTCTGGGGCTTTTGTTTTGAACTCTTTCATAGCCTGGACATTTTTGAGCCTCTCATATAAATGTTGTGCACTACTCTGTTTATTTGTGTATTAATACATATATATGCTGCTAGTTTGAATATAATCAACAACCCAAAAAAGAAAAAAACGTGTGAATATAGGGAAACAGATTAGGGCCTAAATTTGTTATCACTCCTAGATACTTTTGTGTGCTACCCTATTAGTGTAGTAATCACATATATATACTGCTAGTTTTAATATAATCAGTCCCAATAAAAAATTTTTTTATTGGAAACATGTTTGTGAACACAAAAAGAAAGGGAAACAAAATTTGGCCTTAAATCATTATCCCTCACAGATACTTTTGTGTGCTGCCCTATGTATTAGTGTTGGTCACCTATATGCTCGTTTAATTAAATTAAACAAGTCCCCCAAAAAAATTAAATTGGAACTGTGAGGAAATAGAATTAATGGAAACGGACGATTAAGGCCTTACACTCAATTTCAAATTATCACTTACCCTGTGACTTGTAGTAATCACATATATATGCTGGTTTAACTCAATTTAACAATCCCCCAAAATTTTATTGCAACCTCGTTAAAATTGAATTCACAGAAACTGACAATTGAGTCTTGATGCTCAATTTCTCGTTAATACACACAGGTAGATTGCTGCCTAACCTTGTGTATTGCTGCAGTAATCATGTATATATGCCGCTTAGTTAAATAAAACAAATCCCCTCCCCCACCTGGGATTTTTTTTTTAAATTGCAGCTCAATGGAAACTGAATCTACATAAATGGACGATTGAGGCTAGACGCTCAGTCTCATCTTAATGCACACAATGGAAGATTGCTACAACACCTTGGATATTGCTGCAGTAATCACGTATATATGCTGCTTAGTTAAATTGAACCCCACAAAAAAAAAATCTGTAAAAATGGGGAGAAAAAAATAAAGTATTTGGTTGCAGATAGCTGCTTTTGAGGTCTGCAGGTGCAGTACCTGCACCTCTGATAGCAGGCACAGCCAGTATCATATTCTGTCTCCTCTTTCCCTGTTTGTCAGCTGCCCTTCTTATCCCTATTTTACACAATATACACACACAATTCTTCTTTGGAATCCTAGCCTTTCCCTTCATTCTCCCTGGCAATACGCTTGATTGATTTCTGACTATCCCTGATTGATTTCTGACTCTTCCTGACTCCCTAAGATTGTTTTCCTGGCAGACACTGTACCATACTTATAATGTTAGATGGTGGAACGCAACTATAGCTCCGACTAATGATATATTGGTTACCCCATAATTGCTCCATGTTATGACACAATATGCATTGCATTATTTTTTATATTAAAATTAAACATAAAAACTCAAACTCATTTCTATCTGAGACAATACGAGCAATAAAAGCTAACCTTAAATGAGGATATTGTTGAAGGTTTAAGTATTTCAAGGTTTTGTCACTAGAAAGACCTTTAATTTAGTTTGCGTTTGCAACAAATACATGTAGCATTTCAAATGCCTTTCTTCATAGGTTCAGATAAATGTTGAATATATTTAGCGAACAATATATGTAAGCATTCCTTTGAATGCCTCTAAACAGTGCCTCTTAATGCCTCTAAACAGTGCATGCGCCTTTGTTGACAGGAACATTGTATCTTCACAAAGTCAGTCAGAGGACACAAAGAATAAGACCCAGTGCTAATGTGTATTGTGAAGATTGTAGCATATTATTACACTTTCTATTCAAGCCCAAGGTTTATTTAACGCTACATGGTATTGTACACACAATTCCACATAATAATTGCCCAGCATAATGGAGTAAAGAAATCACTTTATCATAACAATGCAAAACAAAATTGGAAGCCCATTGGTTCCATGTAGGAATTTCTGTGTCGGTTAATTCTTTTTTTTGTAACATTATACTATCTAACACTTTTGATTACTGATTCCATTAGGCTGTGTTTTTACAAAAATCACAATACAACCAAACATGTGAACACAGTCTTTTGAGTCACAGATTGACCTAAATATCTATGGTGATTGATATACAGTCCTAAACCAGAATTCAATTTGTAACTTAGGTTTCCCAAGTAGAAATGGATATCAGTCCATGCAGTTAATTGGATGTCTTTACTTTTCTTTTGCACTTGACAGTGATACAATCAGTATACTGTTTACCGTTCATTTTTATAGAGCACAATCAGCATGATAGTTACAGTTCAGTCCAGCTGGCAATATTCTTGTAGCTACTCACCGCTTTGGTGGGCAAGGACGAGTGAACTTTCTTTAACTATAGCTCGTACACAGTCCCTATGGAAATGGCTTACAATTTACAAACCTTGACTGGACCTAGCTATTGCTTTCCTCAGGTTTGAACTTAACCACCCAGCCTTTCCTGTTCCTGCAGACTGATATTGAGAGACAAATATATAGAAAAGTGTAATCTTGGGAGGGATATTCTAGTTCTCTTGTCTAACTTTCAGTTGAATATTACTCTTTCTGTTTCAA
Source organism: Bufotes viridis (assembly GCA_033119425.1). Lineage (NCBI taxonomy): Eukaryota > Metazoa > Chordata > Amphibia > Anura > Bufonidae > Bufotes > Bufotes viridis. The sequence goes on along the minus strand of CM065596.1, from coordinate 18,556,470 downwards.
CTGAAGTTAATCCCAAAATGGAAAAAAATCGATTTACTCATTCTTAATTCTAAGCTCCAATATTTTACAATTTGTTTTAGATTAATGCGAGACACCCATATGTGAAAAACATGTGTAACTCAGTTTCCATTAAAAAAATGCTGAGTGCTTCACAATTACAGTATGTCTAGGCAATCATTGCTCAGCCTTTTAAACACAGTTATGTACCCAAACTAGACAAAGAGCTAAGCCAACCTCATATCTACAGTTAGCTCTTTCAGGACAAAAGCTATTTATAAGAGCAAAGCAGATAAAAACTGTTTTTCAATTTTCAAGGCCTTGGGTGGGACCACTGGGTGGGTACAATTTTTGTTATGGAGATCCGTTATTATACGTCTTGACTTTTGTAGGCTAGGCAATGTTCCTCTTAGCTTCTGGGAAAATATATGCAAACTATCATGTCTAACATCTGCTGGCATCAGAGAGGTTTAGGAAAGCTAATTTGAATATCTTTTCTAGAAAACCAGGGGGGCATTACCTGGCCTACAATACTGGGCACATATACTCAACATACTAGGTGCGCTTCATAATGAGAAAGAGTACCCCACAGACAATGCATACATGTATTGTTGAGAAACACAAAGTAGCATACTGGCCGCCCTCTCTTTCTCCTTTACTAATTTTCTTGGTTCCTCAGTGATCAATACACAGTTTTCATAGCCCCATCCATCATTGACCTCATAGTACCTTCTATGGTTGCTATTAGTGTTGAGTGAATTTTTGAAAAATTCAATTTGGCTGCTTTGCCAAATTTCACAAAGAAATAATTCATCACGAAGCGCATTTCATTGTAAGCAAGTCATTGAGCACCCCTCAGATACCACGTTTTTTGCTGAGAATAATAGTGAGGGCTTCAGGGTAACCTGTTAAAAAATAAAAATAAAAAAAATACTTACCTTATCCATTTGAGCACGAAGAGGCCGCCATGAAAATCTTGATTGAAGATCCCAAGTGAAATCACGCGTGATACATGAGATTTTGTGCTGGATCTTCAATCAAGATTGCCACGGAGGCCTCTTTGAGCTCAAATGGATGAGGTGAGTATGTTTTTGTTTAGTTTTTTTTTACCGCCATTTCTGGGAAAATTGATTTGTTACCTCGAAGAACGAGGAAATTCGGCCTTGCAGCTAATGTAATTTTGCCTAGAATTCGAATCAAAGTCCACTTGTGATACTTTGATTCGCTCAACCCTAGTTGCTACCATGGTAGTCGCATCCTTAATGGCAACCTCTAAATGAGATATAATGGAAGGCATATTGACCAATGAAATACCCCAAATTTACCTAGTTATTTTGCATTTTTTTACTGACTTTTTAACCCATATTCAATTTCAGTATGGGAAACATTTCAAATTGTAAAGGAGTTAAACAGAAGTTCATGACTTTGCAAGTAAGTGTTCTGTTAAGTAGACATCAAGCTCGTGAGATATACCGTATGGCTCGTCAGGCATCTGCCTCCATTGAGGTCATCTGCATCCTGCTAACATATTCAAGTGCAAAACGTATTAGGTCCACTTAAAACCTGTTCTAATCACAGATCAGTTTTCCAATGTCCTTCGGGTCTTGCATTCCAAATAGTATTTCTTAAATGAGTGTTTGACAGCTCCCAGACAAAACACGCATGATTTTGTCTGCTCAACATTTTTGTACTCCCCAGAATGTCTCACAAATTTTCCTTCCAGATGGTTATTTCATTTGATGTAGAGCACCAGTTTGAGGGTGCAAATACTAATAAATGTATTATTTTGAAGCACCAATGAAACCCACGATGCTGCACCGAAACCATTGCAAGGAGAGTAAAATGCGAAGAGGGAGATTTATGAAAGTAGCGCAGGAGAAAAGGGAAGCAGATGGCTCTTCTCATTTTCGATATGATGTCAAGAATAAGCACTAAAATCTGAGTGGTTGCTCCACTTTTCCTTTGCACCAATTTTCATAAATTTTCCTCTTTACTTCTGTTTTGGCTGAAGAATTAACCTCCCTTGTCTCTTTGGGTCATTTCCAAAATGAAGCTGTATATGCTGTGGTACCTAGATAAGATTTCAGTGGTTTTGGTGAAAAGGAAAAGGATAGCACTAGGCCTTTCTTTAGCACAAAGTGAGGATCCTCTTTTTGTTTTTTAAACTACGACAATGTAAAAAAAAAATTTTGTCATTCTATTTAAGAAGCTGAATAGCAAAGTAAAAATTGGCACCTAACAATAGTCCCCATGTCGACCATGTACTGAGGCCTAGTGGACCCTGCCAGAAGAAGGTCCTAAGACGCTGACTGTCAATGACAGACTTAAAACTTGAATACAGAAGTATTACAGTCTATTATCTTAAAAGATCAACAGATCGCAGGGACAGGTCCACTACTTAGGCTAAAAGAAAATCTAAAAGAAAAAAATCTATAAAAAGAGATCAAATAAAGTGCATCATTTTTTAGGTGAGCAATTAGAGTGTATAAAGAGTTAGTTCACTAGTTTGACACTGCTACATCTGTAGACTATTTCCACACAAATGTAAAAGAGCTTTCTGTACGCTCCTCAGTGAAAGCAAGAAAGAGATTTTCATTACTTGTCGTACTTTGCCCTGGCTCAAAAAATAAAGCTGATGTATGCAGGCTCCAGCCCCATCACCCTCTTAATCAGGAATTATAAAATCTGCGGACGTGTCTAATTTGACATAGTTAACGTTTATGGAAATGCGAAAAGATCAGGGGGAAAAATGTGGTCATCGGCAGTCATCAGCATATGACATTTTTATTTAAAAAAGTATTTTCCAAAGTGTTTTTTTCCGAGTACTCTAAAAAATGAATTGTACATTTAATTATCTCACCATGTCAGCACAATTATACCTATTGATTTTACTCCCATCAGCTCATTGGCATCGTGTCTATTGGTATTACGCAGATAGAAAGGTATAAATCACATTAAAACTCAGAATAGAACTTTAGATTCAATTACGGCATTTAACGGTTTTGTCAACGTGTAGAAAATGGGGCTGAAAATCAAAAGTGAGATTATTATGCCAAGTGGTGTTACAAATGCCACAAAAGCTCATCTAAATGGCTAATTTTCAATGTCATGCCCAACAGCTTTAATCTGTCTACATTGGACCCTGACCCCTTTTGGTGTTGCCAGTCAAAATTTTTCAGGGGCGTCCACAGACTTTTATTCATTCAGGGCAAATCTAACCTAACCCTTTATCTAAATTGCCTCACCAAACCAGAGTGGCTTGTTGGGGTTTACCGTGGCACCCAACTCTTAGGGAAAATGCCCCATCAACCCTTCACTAGCTGTGCCCTGCACCCTTTAGGTCTAGTTTGGATACCAATGAACATATCAGTTTGTTTTTGGAATGTGGGAAAAATCCCCGGAGTGAAGCCCATACAAATGTGGGCCTAGTTGGATCTAAACTCAGAACCCAAGTGTTAAAAGGCAGCAGACTCAAGTTAATCACCTTCCTAATAATAAAAACTCCTTGCCCCTGCAGTGGGACAAGTATAATCCAACCCCTTCGAATGAACATGTAAGCATTGACTGGTCCATTGAAGGACTCAATAGGGAAACATCCCTGCAGACCTCACTTGTACATATTACCTAATAGGCAATGTTGGACAGAAGCTCCTTGAACCCACCAGAGAATATGACTCTCTAGGTCCATCCTCTTTGTGTACCTTCCATGTGCAAACCTAGTTTTAAGTAATTTTTTGTTATCAGTGAACATAAAGGACTTGATTATTGGTTCTGAGGCCAGCTCGAAATTATCTTGTGCTAGACCATAGTGACTCTCTTTTATGAATGACGGCCGATTATTGCGTCAGAGTTGGAGCCCACCAGAGGATCTTCTAGTAGGCCAGTCCGACCCTGCTAACAGGGCATATGGAAAGAGATTATAGTAATGGGCCTCAAAGTTCCCAAGAGGAAATGGTAGATGCCCCTGTAAAACTGTGACATCTACAGATCTCCAAGAGCTTCTTCAAGAGCTTGCATGCCCAGGGCACATACTACCTATGAGGCTGGCTGAGACAATTGTACTTGGATGGCAAACATTGACTACCCCAGCAACCCAGGAACATTTCTAAACTTTACCAGGATTTTTTTCAATAAAGAAAACACTTTACTGGCAAAAATGGTTTACTTGGAGGGTTAGTGATTTGGGCCCATAGTGTGGGCCCTTAGGCTATAAGCAAACGACGTGTCCATTTTGCGGACTGCAAAATGCGGATCCGCAAAATACGAACACATTCCATGTGCAAGCCACGTTTTCCAGTCCCCATTACAGAAATGTCCATTCTTGTCAGCAAAATGGACAAGAATAGGATATGTTTTATAATATGCAGAACAGCAACACAGATGCGGACAGCACAATAAATAAATGTCGATCAGACATGGATTAAAACTACAGTGTTCATGAGGCCTTAAAGGGACACTTCCATGAAATTTTATAATCACATATTAACAGCCTATAAATAACTAGTCTATGTAAATGTTTCTTCATGAAAAAACAGGTGGGTTGCCTACTGGATATTATTTTTAAGTCACTCCATGTATTCTAGTGCCAATCCTGGCTCTTTAACTTCCTATTTATTGGGACTTTTAGCATGGCAAAAGTCTCGCTTAACTTTCTCAGTCAGACCATAACTTTGACCAGAGGGTAACTCCCCTTGATCATCACAACTTATACTAATCAATGCAGTGTTTTTCTATGGGCATCTCCATCTGGGCCTATTAAGAGCTTTCATACAGTTATCCCAATTCTACAGCTCCCGTTATCACTAGGATTAACCCTTTAGATAATATCTTCCCCTCACAGCAGCAGTAAACTGACAATGGCTTACCAGTCTTTGTGGGAGATCTTTTCATTTGTGTTGAGTGCTACAGAAGGACAAGATTTTGTATCTAATGGGGTTGTCTGGCATTTTATATTGATTGCCTATCCTCATTATTGGTGAGGGTCCGATTTCTGACACCCCCTACCGATTAGTTGGCACCACAGCCTCTTCCTAGGCCAGTGACATCACTGTACATCAGTCACATGGCCTAGACGCAGGTCAGTCTCACACAAGTATCTGCATTACCAAGCACAAGCACTATACAATGGATGGCACTGTGCTTGGTAAGCTGTGAGGAGGTCTTGGTGCTCACAGTAGTGCCATGGCCTCTTCAAGCAGCTGATCTGCGGGGTTCCAGGAGTCAGAACTCCACCAATGAGATATTGATGATCCATCCTGAGAACAGGCCATCAATATAAATATCCTGGACAACCCCTTTAATTTTCAATTACATAGTACTGCTGATATGAAGAAGAGAAACAGTCAATATTAATATTAAATCTAAAAAAAATACTCCTTTCTGATTGAATTATATCCCTAACATAAGTTCATACAGGGTCTGTGCTCATATTGACTCTTACTGTTTTTCGTATTAATTATTTTATCTAAAATAAAATAAAGTACGAGATCACGTCCCTGATCACATGTCGTATTAATAATTCCAATGCAGTTGACAAGAAATAGAATCCCTTTAACTGGCAATGGAGAGGTTAAGGATATTTTTTATTCTTTTTTTATCTCTTAATATTTTTCCGATTATTTTGCAGAATTTACCCTCTGGCAGGAATTACATTGGATGACAAAACTTCAACGGCACCACACACAGTCAAAATGAAAAGCACATGTAGTGAAAATATTTGCTGTAAAGATGGTCTCCGTGTTGACCTAAATATTGGATTTATTAGTACGGAATATGTCTTTTTTGTTCTGCTCATTGTGGTTGCCCAGCGATTACCGGCTATTCACCAGCAGTAATAATGACTTATAGTGGAAAGGCAAAAAATGTACCGGTAATGCCTCAAAAATTTGGTTACAGAAGCTAGAAATTATATTCACTGATGACACATATGAATGATGGATATGAAGTATATTAATAGATCCTTCCAGAACAATCCTATGGTAGAACGTATGAGAAAAATATAAATACACACTCCTCGGAATACACTGTTAACAGCCACCAACCTTTTTTATCTACCAATATATACCCTATTTCTACCATTGTTGACGTCTAAATCCACGCAAGATTGCCCATCCCCAGTGAGCCTATGCCTAGACACGATAGTGGACCCCAACCATGACCAGACTCATCTTCATAGATGGATGGTGGCCCCTCAGTCTCATCTCCTCTGGTGGGCCTCAAAGTAGGCCAGTTTAACACACTACTGAAAACTTTTTTAAAACGATGCCCCAAACCTTATGTATTCTTCATGATGCCCTGACATTTCCATTTAATTTTATCTCGAAGATGAAAAACAAGACTCCTTGTGTCCCAAGGGCATAGGCCCAGACATATTATTGGGCCTCAGCCGTAACAGAATCCATGAGAGTTTAGTAAAACTTGATGGTGGGCGCCTCAATTTGGTTTTCTCTGGTGAACTCAAGGTACTCCACGCTGACACTCTAGTGGAAGCCAGGTCCACTAGTGACCTCAACAGAACACATGAAGTTCAAAGGGGTCACATATCTGTTCAATCTCTTCTGGTGGTCTCAACATAATTCAGTCTGCCCCTTCCTGAAAGGGTATTCTTATTTTATAAAATTATCCCCTTCCCAGAGAAGTAAAGGATAACTATTAGATCTGGAACCACTAGGACCAATACCCATCCCCCATACCCTACAGGGACCTCCAAAATAAATGGAACAGAAGATTAGGCATGCATACTGCCACCTCATTAATATTTATAAGACTTTAAGAGATGCAGTCCAACCTGCTGGAAATAGCAAATGGTTAATCTGCTGGTCCATTTAGTTTGGGGGTCTTTGCAAGATACAGGACTTCCAATCTCATGATAGGTGAGGGTCTCAGTGGTTGGACCGCCACCAATTTGAATGTATAAAAATATAGATGTATATAGGCAGGATACCGGCCATTGACATAGTGTGATGGTAGTTCTTGCAGTCTTATGGAAATTCACAAATCAACTCTTCTACGTAAGCTTGCCATTTGTCTCCATCCCACAAAAGAATATAGTAGGAGGCTTTGACGTTAAAGGAGAAAAATAAGATTTAACAAAAGATAGACAGACCCTTCTAGAAATATCACCAGTGTTGTCCATGGTGTGTATGCGGCATTTCCCCAGCTAACTGAAGAAAAGCCACTGCCAGCCATACCAAATCTTATTTTGAAATATTTAGTTTTTTTTTTTAGTTTTCACACCTCTCTTATACTACAGATTTTGGTACAGATCTGTTATTTTGTTCTTTCTGCAGAACCTTTCGTCTTCTTTGTGTCTGTGCAATGTGTTCTTGTAAAGAGACTGTTACCTTGCATTTCCAGGCATTGCGACACAGTTGTTTTTTCGTTTGACTTTCTAAAAGTTAGGAGAACAGGCTGGTCCTGCCATAAAAAGCCACAAGTTTTCAATGGGAATTTTAAAATTTCAGCAAATTTTGAATTAACTAGGATTTAAAGGAGTATTCCCATCTGGACATCTATGGAATATTTATTAGAGATAAGCGAATCGAAGTTGAAGTGGAATTCGATCCGAATTTCAGGAAAAATTCAATTCGCACCGAATCCGAATTTCCTCAAGCTTCGTGGTAATGAATAATTTTTTTCCTAAAATGGCTGCTGCACGTGTTAGGACATGGAGCAAAGAACTCTGGGAACGAGGGATCACCCATAATGCCATGCATGCAGCCAATCAGCAACCAGCCAGCAGTATGATGTCACAGCCCTATAAAGAGCCTCAGCAATCTTGGATTCAGCCATTTTCCAGTGTACTTAGTGCAGGGAGAGACATTAGCAGGTGCTAGGGACAGTGGAAGAAAAGACTTGCTGAATAGAAGTTCAGGGAGAGATCATTAAAAATGTGGGTGAAGGATAGGGAGGAATTATTCCACACTTTAAATGGAGAACAGGGTACAATAGTGGAGTGTACAGCCTGGGTATGGGAGTGAATCTATTACACCTTGTTGCACTGACTGGGGATCCAAATTGCCATTATACTTCTGCCTTTAGGTTTGCAATAGATGATACCTCTGTAATTCCAGCAAACCGTTCTTCTTATTGGGGTGCAAGTGCTATGTGTATATAGGCATTAACAGGGTGTATTACTAGGACATATTTGTATGTCTTATTAGCCGTTGTGCGGTGCAGTTATATGTTCTATAGCATTTTTTGTGTGTATTATAGTGTTGGGTGTAAATATTAAAATCACGAATTTTAATTGTGAATTTCGCAACTTCGAGAATTCGCGAATATTTAGAATACAGGGATATATATTCGTATTTTCGAATATATAACATTTTTTTCAACAGTAAACTCCCTTTTTGCTTGTGGGCCAATGAGAAGGCTGCAATGTCTTTGTCTGAGCTTAGCAACATCCCTAGCAACCAATAGGAAAGTTGCCTACCCCTTTAGTATATAAGAACCTCCCCAGCAGCCATTTTATGCAGTTTTTTTCATTTCTGAGAGACAGCAGTGTCATTGCTGTGCTCTCTGCTTTCTACTCATTACATTAGATAGTTAGTAAGCTTATATATATAATACAGATAGTTTGTGGGAGATAGTGTAGGTTATATTTTGATATAGTGTAGCTAAGAGATTCCAGTGCAGGGTGTTAGGTAGTGTGATAGGTCCTGCTGTCCATACATACATGCTACGTACATAGATAGCAAAAAAAACGTCCAGCTCTTTTTCCTTAAGAACCAATGCTTTATTCAGCAAAGAGTTGGTGGGTTCGTCAGACACAACCCTTAGTTGGCATGGTCCGGGAGCAGGCCCTGTGCCCTCACCTGTCCTCAACCTGCCTCTGTCCTTTTCTGTTCCCTCAGCCAGACAAGTATTATATGCTGTGGGCTAAGCTCCACTATACAGCGAGGCTGAGCTACTAGAGGGCAGTCAGCAGCTACTGCCCAGCCAAGATCTGTAGGAGACATCTGCCGCTTCGTCCGGTAGGCTGGCAAATAGTGATGAGGAGATGGCGTGGGAGCTGGTGTTGTGAGAGGTCAGGCTTCTGGCTCAGAGACCGTTGACATGCAGACAGTACTCGATGATGATGTAGTCGAATCGCAATTGGGAGCCGGGTGACAAAGGGGCTTCATCATCATCAGGAGAAAAGGGTGGCAGCTTGCGCGTGAGGCAGCGGCAGAGCCAGCAATTCGGTAGCGTGGCCGGGAGTCAGCAGGGTGGCAGCAGTGGGAGGTAGGGAGCCAAACGTGCCCGGGCTAGACCACCCGCTTTGCAGGAGCCTATCAACCCGGAAAGTAGTGGTGTAGGGGTTCATAGAGGCAGCAGCCGTAGCAGTCAGTCAATGCAAAGTGTTGGTAGAATCACCTATTCGGCGGTGGGCAGTTTTTTGTTAAGCCGCCGAAGGAGGTGAACATGGCCATTTGCCGAATCTATGGGCAGAAAGTGAAGCGTGGCCAGGATGCCAATGTTGGCACCACGGCCCTGCGTCAACATATGCAGCATCACCATAAAGTGGCCTAAGAGAACAGTGGCTCCAATAGGGTGGTCCATCCTGCAGCAGCATCACCGCTGCATCACCCAGTGGCACGCACCCGATTTTAGGCAGTCAAGGATCCACCACCTCAGCTTAAGGGAGCTGTCTGTCCTTCCCATCATCTACTGGTCCTGATGCTCCTGCTCCTCCTCCTCCTACTTCTCATTAGTCATTCAGTCAGAAATCAATCACCAAAGCGATTGCCAAGAGACAACAGTATGCGTGGACTCATCCAAAGAAGCTGAACGTGCTCCTGGCCAAGTTGTTGGTGCTGCAGTCCCTCCCTTTCCAAGTGGTGGACTCTGCACCTTTCAGAGAACTGATGGCTTGTGCCGAGCCGAGGTGGAGAGGCCCAAGGCGTCATTTCCTTGCCAAAAAGCAGTACCAGCCCTGCCCACATATGTAGAACAGAAGGTGGGCTAGTCCTTGAGCCTGTCGGTGTCTGCCAAAGTGCATGGCAGCGCCGATGTGTGGAGCTGTAACTACGGTCAAGGACAATATATGTCCTTTACGGCCCACTGCGTAAATGTGGTTCCTGCCCAGCCACACCAGCAACTTGGCCAGATGACGCCGCTTCCGCCTGAGCCTGAACCAGCAGGTGGTGGCATGCTTGGACAGCACCCTGCCACCCCACATTGAAGATCCGCTGGACTACTGGGCAGCCAAACTGGATTTGTGGCCGCAAATGGCAGAGTTTGCCCTGGAAAAGTCATCCTGCCCGGCCTGTAGTGTGGCATCAGAGTGGGTGTCCACTTGCCTGTCCACCCAAAATGTGGAGAGACTGACCTTTGTCAAGATGAATCAGGCGTGGATCAGCCAGGATTTCCTCCCACCAATGCCTGATGGATCAGATTAGATCACCCATGCTGCCTCACCCAAACCTTGATAAAAGAGACTGGTTTCTACTGGATACTTTCCTCAGCTACTATTCTGATACTGCCACCTGCCTGATGCCAGACATCTGATGCTAAGTGCTCCTTCTTACACCCACCATCATCAGCGGGTACTGTTATTGCCACCCATCTCCCCACTCTGTCACCGGGTCACTCTGTGGTCTCCTGATGCTGCTGCTGCCACCTCCTCACTCTGTCATTGTGCCACTCTGTGGTCTCCCCATGCTGCTCCCACTTCACCACTCTGTGGTCTCCTCATTCTGCTGCTACCTCAACACTATGTCACTGGGCCAGTCTGTGGTCTCATCATTCTGCTGCTGCTGCCACCTCCACACTCTGTCATTGTGCCACTCTGTGGTCTACTCATGCTTCTGCCAAATCACCACTCTGTGGTCTTCTCATGCTGCTGCTACATGAACACTATGTGACTGGGCCAGTCTGTGGTCTCCTCATGCTGCTACTGCCACCTGCACACTCTGTCATTGTGCCACTCTCTGGTCCCCTCATGCTGCTGCCACCTTACCACACAGGTCTCCTCATGCTGCTTTTGCCACCTCCACACTTTGTCATTGTGCCACTCTGTGGTCTCCTCATGCTGCTTTTGCTGCCACATCCACACTCTTTGTCATTGTACCACTCTGTGGCCTCCTCATGCTGCTGCCACCTCCACATGATGTCACCTTGCCAGTTTGTGGCCTCCTCATGCTGATGCTGCCACCTACACACTCTGTCATTGTGCCACTCTGTGGTCTCCTCATGCTGCTTCCACTTCACCACTCTGTGGTCTCCTCATGCTGCTGCCACCTCTACACTATGTCACTTGCCACTCTGTGGTCTCCTCATGCTGCTGCTAGATGAACGCTATGTCACTGGGCCAGTCTGTGGTCTCCTCATGCTGTTCCCACCCTCCCCACTCCATGATTGGGCCACTATTTTGCCTTTTTGGCCTGGTTGACATAATCATTTATTTGACCCTTCTTCTGATCTGTCAGAAGGAAGGAAAAATGAGACGCACAATGGATGCTGTCTGTGTAGCAGCTGTAAGGCCTGTATGGTCCTATCAGAATTGGCTTATGATTTGGTAGCCAAAAGCAGGAGTGAGTACAAAACACAGAAGACATGCAAATATTCCATTCACGTGTGATCTCTGTTTTGGATCCACTCCTGTACAGGATCAGTTTTTCTGGGGGTTATTGTTCTGACGGATCAGAGGAAGGGCAAAATAATCAGTGACTTCAACACAAACTTACTGCTGACACCCTCTCCACTCTGTCGGGGGACTCTACTTGTATAAGCATTTAATAGAACAGGTTCTGTAGACATCTATGTAGAATCAGCTGATGACAGTGTAAAATGAGTACGCTCTTTCACGCTACAGTAGGATCTTGGGCCTCTGCATGGTTCTTTATACCTGGCACTAACATTGACCTGTAAGACTGAGTTCACACTTGAGTTATTTGGTCAGTTTTGGCCCCGTGACCGCTCAAATAATTGAAGTGTGCAGTGATTCTAAGAGCAACGCCTGTCATGTGCGTGTCATACTGACTCACAGTATTGTTTAACTACCACAGCAGACTCCCTATGCGTGTTACTGCAAGGCACAGTGTTCTACACCACTATACAGGCTCTCTGCAGCCAGGAAATAGCTGTTTTTAACGCGATTTTCCACAAATAAATTCAGATCGAATCTATTCTTTTTGGAAATTTCAGCGAACTGGCCGAATCGAATTTTTTAGAAATTCGCTCATCTCTAATATTGATAGCCCAAAAGTGCAGGTCCAACTTTTGGGACTTACATCTATCTCCAGAACAGGGCATTGCTGTGAACAAAGATTGTGCCACACATGTGCAGCATCCTTTCCATTCCCTGCTATGGGACTTCCAAAAAAAACGAGCGCACTTGGCTAATTTAGGAAGTCCCGAAGCAGTGAATGGAAAGGACACCGTGCATGCATTGCCTCATCACTATGGGACTTCTGAAAATAGATGAGCCGGCGCTCAACAATTTTTGGAAGTCTCATAGCATGCAATGGAGAAAGGTACATACGCACATCATACTCGCCATTCATGGTGGGATTCACTTCTTGAGATAGGAGCAGGTCTCAGAGGTGGGACCTGCAACTTTTGGACATTTAGGGCCTATTCTATCAATATGCCATAAATATCCGTATCCCTTAAGTAATGGAAAAACTGAGATCTAATACAAACATACACAGTATACAGCTCCTAGGAAAAGTATTAATATTCTACAGTGGTCAAGTCAAAGTCTAACTCAAACTCCAATTGAGAATACTGAAGTCCATATAATTGTTGCAGTGATTGCGTACAGCTGCTGCTTCACTAGCTAGGTCTGGATCAGAACGGATCTACCTCCTGCTCTCTCCTTACCAGCGGGCTCACTCTGCTCCTCCTTGCAGGCTGCAACCTTCTTGCCAGCTTGGCCTCTCTTCCTGTCTCAATAGGGTGCTCCCTCCAGCTCTTAAAGGGCCTGCAAGCTAGAACCATAAAAATAATGGCTGGTAACGCTGGGGTACTTAAGGCACCTTCCCCTGTTGGAAGGTGCCAGAGCAATAGGTTGTCTAGCTTGCTAGTTTGTTGCAAAGATCTGTCTCTATTGTCTGTTGCACCAACTTTCTGCCCGTTTTATGAATTCTGACCCTCCGCTGCCTGACCAGACCTGTGTCTGACCTGTGTTGACACCACACTATCCTGCCCTGACCTCAGACCATATTGCATGTACTCTCCCTGCTAATATGATTTTGCCTGACCCTCGGTGCTCTCCACTGGTGTCTCTTATCCCCATAAGTCTGTTGTCAATCACACAGAGACTACTCCAAGGTGTAGCAACCTGGTTGTTCCCCTGCAGTGAAGTCCAGATCCATGTACAGGGGTTGAAGGGTGAATATCAGGGGACTGCCAGCATAATGCCCTTAGGATTAGATCAAAGTAAAATCTGTTGGTTGGCACAGTGATTCCACACCCACAGTCATAACAGTGTGCCAACCTGAACAACATGGAGCATATCCGTTAGAAAGAATAGGTGACAATCATGTCTAAACAGTGTGCAAAGCTGGTAGAAACTTACTAGTTGGTCTACCAAGCACTAGTCTCAAAGGGTTGAATACTTGTGCATATTGCATTTTCAGTTTCCACATAACTTTGTTAGCCTAATGGCTTGCAATAATAGAAACTGTGAAAATAAAATGTAATTTTTAGACAAACTTGATAGCTTTCTAAGGGGTTGAATACTTTTTTCCAGATGAATAACAAAAAATGAGGCTTAATGATTAAATCTCATGCTAAAAATGACTGTGTAGCTGCTTCTAATAGAATAAAATTAAAACATTTTAGAAATTAGTGTAATGATGTCCATCGTTATTCCTCAAGGAAAGCAGCACACAGTCCAAATTCTAGAAAGCGTAGTAGCCTTAATTAATTAATTGCATGCTAATTGGGGGAAGCCTTTAAACTCTTTGCCAGGTCAGTGGCTCTAGAGAACAAAGTTAGCCAAAAAGCAGATCTGAACATTTAATGGAATCATATGAAAGAAACAGAAATAGCTGAGACTCTTGGGAAAACATGGAGTGACCCAACTCAAGACGGCTGATAATATGTGTGTAATAAACGATTAATTATATGATGTAATGAGTCAAGCATGAAATCATTAAGTCACTTTAAAGGGTATAGATTAGAGAAATGTGTTTCGTGTCCGATTCTTTGAATTTTAAAAATAATTCAGTTTGTGTTCAAATCAATTCTTCCCAATTCACATATTCTCCAATTGGCCTAGAAATTGGTATATGACACTCTCAGGCCTCCTATGACTATGATTTCTTTTTATCTTTTCATTAACTTTTGTGTCATTTTGTTTTACAAATCTTTGCTCTTTCTCTCCTTCGCCCTTTTTTTAAGCTCTTTAATACAGACAGCAATAGCAAACAATGTCAGAGTGACACTGCCATGCATAGCTATGGGTGAATGCATGGTTGACAGTGTTAACAAACATTGGGTTTAAAAACGCACTGTGCCACCACAGGTGTCATGCTTTTTAATATTAGAAACCTTTCAAAAATTAACCCTTATTGGGGGCAGATGGTGTTTAAACACAAATGATGTTTTCGGAAACTACATAATTTCGACTTGGTGGGACTAAAAATGTAAAAAAAATGTGCATTAATGGGGACAGATTCCTACCCCTTTTTATACAAGCACATATGTTAATAGTATAAGAAACAGTAGCTTGCTCTGCATAAGCATCCAAAAATGATGTGTTAACGGGGGGCAGAATGCCCATATTTATACACGAACAAGTTTTAATTGTCAGAAGAAAAAAGAAACAGTGGCTTGTTCTGAAGTTGAACAAGACTGGAAAAGTTCTCCCTTTTATTTGTGAGCAGCAGCAGTACAATGTGGATGTGTAAAGGGTTACATGTGTAGGAGTTATAGTGACAGCAATAATAGTGCCAGCAGTAACAGCACAACATGGAACAGGCAAGGCAAAAGATGTGTGTGCAGATGCTTTGGGGTAGTAGAGTAGTTGTAATAGTGGCAGCTGTGTAGCAGTAATGGTAGTGGCAGTAGGGGAAATGGTAGCAGGCGACAGTAGAGAAAATGGAAGTGTCAGTAGGTGTATTAGCAATAGTAAGCAGCAGTTGCAGTGGTGGAGGCAGCAGCAGCCGTACAATACAGAACATGAGGGTAGGCAGACAGCAGCAGTGGCATGATGAGGCATCATCAGAAACAACAGATCTATTCATCGGCCTCACTCGGATGTGTCAGAAAATCCTTAAGGATCCATGCTTTGTTCATTCTAAAGTGATATTTTGTACACTGGTGGAGGACAACTTTGTCCACCTCTATGAGATGATGCTGGAGAGAACAGACAGAGCATACTGGGACAGTTTTGGCCACTGTTATAATCTGCCTGCTCAAAAGTCCATGGGGTAAGTGCAAGGAAAAGGCCACAGTGTAGTTAGGGCTAAACCTGGTTGTACTTCTCTGATTTGTGTCAGCTTGGCATGGCAGTGTAACTGTCATTACACCTGGTCCTGTCAATGAAAGTGCAGAAGGTGCGGCAGTTGCAGAGAGAGCTGAGCCTCTAGGTGCAATGGCAATGCCCCCGTTGCTCCTAGAGGATCATTTATATATGTTAAGTCATCATTTTTTTCAGCAATGCGGGCACATATAAACGTGGAACCAACACAGTTGCCTACAGCTGCCAATTGCATATGCAACAGGTGAGCCAGTTTCATAGTTACAAACCTGCTGACAGATACCCTTCAAAAAGCGCTGCATGAGTAAATTTATCACATGCACCATGCAGGGAACATGAGTTATTTCCCTCAAATGCAGGCACAATGTTCCTGCCATTGATGCTGACCACCTCGGCCAGTTGGAGTTGGTGGAAAGACAGCCAGTGGCTGTCGAGGTGTCAGCAAGTGTTGCTGCTCTCCTGAAGGGATGGTAAGGCGTGGTGCACTCCAATGGCAAATAAGTCCAGAGAGTCAGGGTGTGCAGTAAACCAGGGTGCTTCTTTATTGGAGGAATTCAGGTACAAAACAGTACAGGCGAGGCATTAGGCTGGCTTCTCCAGTCTGCTCCCTGGCAGAAGAAGGGTTTGATGCTGAGGAAAGGCCTGAGCTAGCTGTCCCTCTCTCTTCAGAAGGCCAGCATCCTGGTCAAGGGCCCATGGTCTGTAGCTCAGTAGTCCGGGTCGCTCCTTGGTCACAGGGCTAGTGACTCATGGTCTGTGGCTCAGCATCCCCATCTATGTGTCTTCTTCTGGACACTCATGCAGGCTGGCATGAGTCTCCCCTCCAAGCACTGGTCCCTAACTGCAGCACACAAGGGGATCTGACTGCTCTCCTTATATACAGTTTCTAGCTAGACTAGAACCTTCTAGTGGGAGGGCTGGAGTGGAGAAACTCAGCACAAACAGATACATTGTTTCAACTCCTGTCTGGTATAGACTTACATTAGAGCTTCAATGATACTCAACAGCAATGACAGAGCTGTTTGTCCAGACAAAAACAAGTTTCCAGATATAACAACATAGATAAACCAGACATTTAAAAGGTCAGACTGTTTGCTTTTCGTGGTAAACAAGTCTGTGTTTGTCCCTCCAAAACATGGTCTTCTTTACACCCTATGGCAGCTGTGGAAAATTACAAGCTCCTCAATCATAATCCTAACAGTCTCTCAGTATTCATTAACCCTTTCCACAGAGCCATGTAAATACAGTGATAATGAATAAACAGGACACACATCACTACATATATATAAAATGCAGTAACACAGTTATAAACAGTATAAGTTATTCCTTTCAAGATAAATAAAGTAAGAAGTTTTAACTTTGCATAGGGGACACAGGTAAATGTCCACAAATGTCAAAGTACTCACTGCTCCAGGGCACTACAGCTACTCTCGCCCAGGCTGATCAGCTCTAACACGACATGGCATCACTTTCAATATATGATAGGAGGGAGGTCAATGCTCTACTCTGTTTCTTTTGGGGATGGGAGGATGACCATGGAGGAGGGGGATAAGAGCCTGGTGTGGGAACCAGACTGACACAGACATGGAGATGTCACTAGAACCTGGCCTCACTGCTACAGCGCTGCCTCACCGTTAAAAACATTGACCCAGTGGGCCGCAAAAGATATGCACTGTCCCTGCTGTAACATGTACTCCAGGTGTCCACAGTGGCATGCACTCTGCTGCACAGCAACAATTGCAAGGAGTGGCCTTTGTTCTCCACTACGGGACAATACAAGCCAGGGATGCCTATTTTGTAGAAAAAATGCTGACAAGGTATCTTCAAGTGAGGTTGAGCACACTCTATCAGTTCAATAAAGGCATCAGAATCTACTAAGTGGTACTGCAGTGACTGTACCACCAGCAAGTTAGCCATGTGAGAGTTATACTTTCTTACCAGCAGATTGCTGGGCATGTAGAGTTGTTTCCTGGCCTCACATTCTGTTATCAATGGCTGACAATGGAGCAGAGGAGGCGAAGCAGTAAGTGATGATGATGATAAGGAATATGACACTGAACTGCATGTGGATGCATCCTGGCTGCCACAAAGGATAATGGGAGAAAAAGTACATTCCTTGTCCTGCTAACTGGCAGCTACTTCTTTTTTCCCAGTGGAACGGAGGCTTCATGTACTGCAATAGTGCCGTGGTGCCTATGTTTGTGTTAGAATGCCCACAGCTTATCTAAGTCCTGCAGATCTTGCACACCGTGATGCCTTTGTCTTCCAGCACTATGGAGAAAAACTGCCAGATGGGAGATACCCAGCCACAGAGCAAGCAACAGCTGAGCTTGGCTTAGCTCTGTCACATTTTGAGCCTGCCCACAGAATATTACCAGCTGACCAAAATAGAAGCAGATCTGGCCCTGGCAGTTGTTTGGGGACGTTCTGACCATACATTGCCTCTGCTCTTTATTACTGCCGCTGATACTACCACCCTCAACCTCCACTGCACTCTTCAGCACCCGATCCGGCTCTCAGCTCCTGTCCAAAGCACAATCTTCTTCATAGTGGTCACTGTTCCTGCCACTTTTATCAGACTGTGATATGTCATCGTAGGTTTCTTGGGCACCTTTTGATTCCCTGTTCAGTATTGGCACCGAGCACCACTGTCTCTACCGCCACCACTAACACAGCTATGCATGGGGTCCTCTGGTTCCCTCTGAACTGCCTCCTCATACAAGTCATAGTTGTCATTCTGGGATAACACCTTTAAATTTCTAATGTTACCTTGTGGTATCAGGAGATGTAATAATAATAATATTAATAATAATATAATTAATTATTTTTACTATAGCCTCTATAACAATTTCTTCCACATTTATATTGCTGTACTAGAAAAAAAAAGGAAACTACTAGTTTTTATTTTGGGCCTGTGGTAAATATATTGAAGACCTATGGGAACAATTTTGGAAATGTTTATTTTTTCTATTTAGTCGTCTGTTTCCTAAGCAATGATTACAAACTAAAAACAGATTTATTTCAATTTACGACCAATAAAAAGACCCGTCCCTGCCAGAGAAAACAATCTAAAACTTGCTTACTTATACCAACAAATACAAAAATAATTCCAATTTAAACTGATCTATCCCAAAAAGTAAAATTCAGTCTGTTCATGATGTCCCGTAAATCCAGTGGTTACAAAAAGCACTTAAATAATAAAACTAAAAAAAAACACAATTATGTATTATGAGGCTATTACGATTCGTTTTTTATTACTTTTTTGTCTTTATCCATTTTAATCTTATTTTCTACTTTTTTATTTGATGAATTTTTTTCCTTTGGTTTGTTTTATTCAGATGTTTTTTGTTTCTTTTTCTATTTTTTTTTCCAGATTTTATTTTTATGCTGTATATATTTATTTTATGTCTTTATTTGTTTGCTACAGTTTTTATTATTATTATTATTGAAGAAACATCCACAGCTCCTCGAGAGTAACATATATTTCGACAGAGAGGAAGTTTCCAACAGGATTGCATTAACTGGCGCATATGTAACTACAATCACAATCTCTCATTTATTGTGTGTGTCTTCCAATATATATATAGGCCACGGTGCTCGGTATTAAATTAAATAGACTCTTTTGCTTGCTGTTTATAAATTGTGTATTTTTAATTAAAAGCTATTTCTAAGTAAACAGGCAGTAAATGTAATATTCTGTTGCTGGACAATATATGCATACAAATAAGACAATGTTTGCCGTAGGTGAATCCTGTCAGCTTAGTGGACTTAAATGCATATCTGGTCAATGTAAACATGTCATAAAACTTTTAAATTAAAAGCAGTGATTTTACAATGTTTATTGAGTGCATCGTATATACAAAACCGAAGGGCTCATCAGAATTTCTTTCCCTAGGCAGATATAAACCACATATTGTCCTTTATTTAGACAACTCATACAATTCATTTCATATTAAACTGGACTATTTGTAATTTATAGGAAATGCGTTGACGTGGACATATACGTTAATTTGCCCTTTGCTTTCAGCTGCCGAGTCTCCAACCAAGCTGGGTATAATTTTATGTTGCTGTTTTTGATATCCGAGCCACAGGCTAAGCTGTCAAAATATTAGCAGGTTTCAACAAAAAGTATGTACGGTAAAATAGAAACATGGCGTTGTTTGACATTTTAATAGATTACGGGGAAAATGGAGACATTTTTCTTTTCGTTTGATCTCAGTCATCTTGAAACTGTAATCCCATATTGTGATGTTTCCCGTTGTTTTCCCCTGTGCACTGAAAAATAAAGGCATAAAGTATTTTAATATGAAAGTCATTCAAAACCCTTTTGCAGCTTAGGCACAAGAGGGTACCAACGCACTTGTAAATGGACAGTGGCTTTGGACTATCTCTGAGGGTGTCATCCTGGCATTCCCCTGCTTTTAACCCTTTAACCTCTATACAAGGATCTAGTCTTCGCTGCAGGGGTGTAGTTGGAGGCTGATCCACGGGGTTCAAAGACACCAGTCTTGCTTGAGCATGACCAATTGCATTTTGGCCCATTCACACCTTGGGCCTCTTTCTTATGTCTGTGTCCATGATGACATTCGTGACAAGTTGGTCGGTGAATTATCCGTGAAGATGTCCATAAAGGTGTCTGTTTTTTGCCCTCCATGTGTCATTCGTATTCCAAGGACACTACTAGGCTAACAATTAGTCTCTAGAGCATCTCCTAGAGCATCTCCATAACATCTGCAGACCAAACACAAATAGCATCGGTGCTGTGTCCATGGTTTTCACAGATTCAAAGACTATAATGTGCATGAGGGAACAGACAAAATAGGGCATCCTTCTCTGGTGTCACCATGACCCACAGTCTGTGGAAAACCTGGGATGTCTGAATAAACACAATAAAGCCATTGGATACGTGAGTATGCCTAGAAGACTCTCCTATAGAAATCAGTGAGGTCCCCTTCTGGCCCATGGTTACTTCCGTAAAGCATATGTCTAAATGCTGTTAAGAGCAGTTCAGGCAAGATAGTAGCCACCATAATCAAGTTCAAGAAATACTGTAGAATAAAAAAAACTACAGTCAAAAAACAAAAACAGATTATGATAAAATAGATGACACAGTTCCTTTAAGGGGTTGTCCCCATACTCTTTAGAATATGTCCTACTTCCCTTGGTATCTTATGTAGGCATGCATGAAGAATAGAGGAAATCTAAAGAACAGCCATGGAGAAGAGGAAAAGTAAAAATAAGCAGGTATGAGGTTGGCATACAACAAAAATAAAAACAAGTCCCTGTTATAGTATTCATGCAACCACCCCTTTGTTCATTGAAGGACTAATAGCCCAGCCCTTATTTGCATGCCCCTCTTTCATTCAGAGTATCTCCATACCTAATGTGGATGTGCTTGTAGAAGGAAAGCCTACAGAAGAGCCATGGGAAAGAGATAGGACCAACCTGATCAGGCATCCAAATCTGGCATGCGGCCATATGTCTACACCAAAAACAAAAATGCTTGTTTCCCTTCTGGTCTTCATAGAAACATCCCTCTCCTTTCCCATCCCTAACTTGGCAATGTTTAATAAAGAGTAGAAGCCTACCTATGAGCCAAAGGAAAGAGAGAGGACCAACCTGATCAGGTATGGTGCCGCATACAGTATATAAAATTAAAAAATAGTCATCTTCTAATGTTCGCGCAACCACCCCCCTCTCATATTGAAGGACAGAAGAGCACATACCTTGTTTGTGTTCTCCTCAACTCTTAGACTACCTCTGTCCTTCATTGTAGGAAAAGCTACAGAAGAACTATAGGGAAAATGTAGAGCCATTTGAGCTGGGGTGGGGTCATATTCCTACGACAAATTTAAAATGGTTCCTTCCAGTCTTCATGCAACCATTGGCAAACTTTGACCATCTTCCAATGCTACCTAATATTTAAGTGCCTGGAAGAAACTGACAGAAGCGCTATGGGAGAAGGTGGCGCCATATTGAGCATGGGTGGTGCCCAAAGCTTATAACCCACATGACTCTTTTTACTAGCATAAACCTCGATCAGTCTTGACTAGTGTGAACTATTGTAGAAAAAAGACCGGCACTCACTGTATCTTCTGAGAATTCGATGCTTTAATTGGTCACATATAGTACAGAGTTCTGTGATGCGTTTCGGCTCACAAAATGAGCCTTTCTCAAACAGATAATGGCATGTATCTATTTGAGAAAGGCTCATTTTGTGAGCTGAAACGCGTCACAGAACTCTGTACTATATGTGACCAATTAAAGCATCGAATTCGCAGAAGATACAGTGAGTGCCGGTCTTTTTTCTACAATACACGTTGAGATTGCTATCTCGGACACGTGCACCACGCTCTTTGAACGGAGTGCCGGCTGATTACTGCTTGGTTTTTTTGTGTGAACTATTGTGACCACTACATAAATAGCAGGGACTTTTGACCACTTCCATATGAATATCATAGAAGAAAAAAAATATGAAATGAGCACATTTCTTAAAAAATTTTCATGTTCAATTTGGTGAACCTTCTCTTAAACTCTCTTTCTGTGTGATTCACCCGAAATGAATCACAAGAAAATTAGAGTCCGTTAGAATCCAGATTTTTAGGGAAATTTGTGATGAATTCAGAATCGTTAGAAGTCATTTGCTCATCTCTAGTAAAAACTATATTATTAAGACTGTTTTTATCTATAGTTTTAATATCTTTCTTGCTTTAACCTGAGCATCTGTTATCCGGGACACCAACACCACAAAAACCCTCTGTGCATTCTTCTGGTCAGACAAGATAGGTTGATAATGATTGGGACTGAATAAAATTGATGAAGGCTGTCAGGAAAATAGTTCAGTATTAAACAGTGGATAGTTCTCTTATTTGGGAGGCAGCGATGTGATGCGAACAACGGAGATTACAAGCAACTCTTGAAAACCTGCAGAAGATAGGAGCGAGTTAGGGGTTTAAATATTGTTCTCTGCAGCGAATACATTGACTCCGCATCATTTCAGCCTTTTCTAGCATGACTAGTCTAATAAACTTTTAAGTGCTTTCTGTGTTGAAAAGGCTGGAATGCAGACATATATTAGCGTTATATTCTCTACTTTTGAAGGTTTTTCTGCCTTTGCCAACTGCTATGATTATACAAATGTATGACAAAATGCAAAAGTGTAGCTCTGTGGGGGGAAGAGAGGGCCGGATTTTAAATACCTCTTTAGAGATTGAGACTTGGAACCATTAAAAAACATTGTATCACCCTCTGACAATATTTAAATGTGTCTTTTTTACTTAGTGTGTGAATAATTTTTTTTACCTTTATGGAGAAGAAAACCCTTTGTGTCCTTTTTATGTTTCTCTGTCAGATTTGGAAGCTGTAAAAGATCAATTTTATACTCATGGAGTCATGTGTTAATGGCAGTGTCGGACTAGAGTTGCTAGGGCCCACCAGAGGAAATTATTCTCAAGGCCCAACGCCTATATCATCAAGAAAGTTTAATGGATTTTGAATCGATGAAATAGAACCTAGTGGTAAACGAATGGCTCCAAAGGCAGCCCAATGAGTTTTTTCTCCTGGTTCTTTGGGGCCCATTATGGTACCAGAGCCTGGGCCCACTGGAGGATCTGGTTCTCTGGTGGGCTCTCCTTACCCTGGTTAAATGGGTATTCCCCTCTATATAGATATTGACTTGCTGCTTGACTTTTGATTTTAAAAATGTGCCTGTGTGTCATCCATGAAGATGTCCATGAAGGATAAGTGTATGGTCCGTTCTTTGCCGTCAATGTGTGATCCATATTCCACAGACACTGTTCAGCTGAACATTAATTTCCAAAGCTTCTCCAGCGGTTAGTGAAAAGCGTAAACAACATGGATGCCATTCGTGTTGTGTCCATTATTTTCACTGACCCATAGACTTCAATGGGCGTGCTTGGTCCACATCATGGACTAAAGTAGTGCATGTCTCTGTGATTTTTTTCACTGATCCACGGTCAGTAAAAAAAATACTAATATGTGAACAGACACATTAAAATAAATAGGTACGTGTGCTGCCTGTGGAAAATACAGACAGCACGCATCAGTGAAAAACGGAAATGTGAACAAAACCTTACGCCGCGCTTGGCACTTCT
Source organism: Bufotes viridis (assembly GCA_033119425.1). Lineage (NCBI taxonomy): Eukaryota > Metazoa > Chordata > Amphibia > Anura > Bufonidae > Bufotes > Bufotes viridis. The sequence goes on along the minus strand of CM065596.1, from coordinate 18,532,947 downwards.
CTAAAAAAAATGGGCAGGGTGGGGGTAACAGAAGGTGGCCAGACAAATTTAACATTAGAGAGACCTGAAATCTAACCTACCTTCTGGCCCATGAAGCTCCCGTGATACGTCTTCTATCTTGCAGTGGACTGGCATGTTAGTAAATGGTGTCTCCCACTCTGGAGGACTGGGCACATCTGTACATTAAATGAGCAGCATATTTCTTATAAAGGGAATCACGCTTTATTTCCCCTACAGTGGCACAAAATCCGAATTGAACAGTCGGTGCCATATTCCGAAACAGATTACAGTTAGTCTAATGGGGTCCTAGCAGCTGGACGCATTGGGGGAGATATACTGTCTGGCGTTACAACCGCCAGTCTTGGTATAAAGTCTGACAGCATAAAACCCCTTCAAGGTGCAAAGTCATTAAAGCGGATATCTAAGATGTGTTTAAAGGGGATGTCTACAAAAACATGGCTATTTTCTTTCAAAAACAACACCCCACTTGTCCAAAGGTTAGTAGTAGTGGTATGACAGCCAAGCCTCATTTACTTAGAGCTGAGCTGCAATACCAGACACAACCTGTGGAGAGGTGCGGTGCTGTTTCTGAAAGAAGGCAGGCCAGTGTGTGTAATCCCGGACAACACAAAGTAGACATGGTCTTAAAAGGACACTAACTTCAAAATATTAATATATAAATTAGAAAAATAAAAATAAGGCTTTAAAATTTTTTGTCACCTTTGTTTCAAGGATTTGTCAGCTTAAAGGGTACTCCAATTATAAGCTGCAGAGAGGCTGTTTTGCTGCTGTGACCGAATGCAATCAGCGGTAAACCTAGCAGGAACCTGAAAACAAGGGTTTCATTTTTCTGCAGCGCCTCCACAGGAGAAATAAAGCATTACACAATTTACATTTAAATCCCTTGGCAGTCTATGAAACACATGGACATGGCGAGTCTTCCAGAGTGAAAAATGCTCCTTTAATCTCTTCTCTATTTGTGGCTAAGGCTACTTTCACACTAGTGGCACGGACCTCCGGCAGGTTGTTCCGTCGGGTGAACAGCCTGTCGCATCCATCCTGTCGCTAGTGAACGTGTACCCCCAGACTACCACTCTGGCCCTATTGACTACAATGGGGGTGGGGCGGAGTTCCTGCGACGGCACGGCAGTGCATGTTGAGAGGCCGCCGGAATAAAACTACGCCATGTAGTCCAGGGGCACACGTTCGCTAGCGGCATGACGGATCCAACAGGTTGCTCACCCAACGGAACAGCCTGCCGGAGGTCCGTGCCGCTAGTGTGAAAGTAGCCTAATAGATGAGGATCTTCAATTTGGGACGTTCCTTTAATTTCCTAACGGGGATTCAAAAATAAGAATTCTAAACCAGACAATCCCTTTAAGGGTAATTATTATCCATAAAATATCAAACTATCAGAATTTGTAAAGCTTGGCGGGTACCACAGGTCCTTTAATGAACAAAAACATTCAGTCAAAATTCATGACAACTGTATGACCTTCCGCAGAATGATATGAAAAGACCTAGAGACATGCTTTGCATGAGAAAGACTGGAGGTCAGCTGAGGATTTATGCCAATAATTCCATACAGATATCAGGACTATTAATAACGTCTCAGTTGAGAGAAAGTGTCGCTCCTCTCCTAGCATGAACGGTCTTATGGACTCTCATTCATTGAGATTTACTGTCTGAAGGCTGGAAATGACTCCGTTGTGTTTAACGACTTCATGAAATAGTCTACAAGTCGAGCAGGGGTTTACAAAACCTCAATTTTGGAGGCTGTTTGCTTTTGTTTTACTTCTTTTTGTCAAGTTTAAAAAACTTCCATACACCCTATTAAGGAACCTGGAGTTAATATATGGAGGTCTCCTATTCAGGATCCTCATCTCTTGACCAGAGTGGAGAACAGTTACATGGAGCATCTCTCACTCTGGAGGACTTGTCCTGTGTTGTACAGACAGCCCATTGGTCTAAGTGGACAAAGTGTAATACCGAATTTCCCCTGTGGTGGTGCTGTAGGGAATTTAAACTGCCAGGTTTAGCTACAGATCACAGCTAATAACTCCACCCAACACTTTATGATCAGCTTATTGCCAAGAGACCTTTTCTTACAATTAGGGAAGTGGACAAAGCCTTTAATGTTTTAAATGGGTTTTCCAATCCTTAGATACTGATGACTTATCCTCAGGATAGGCTAGCTATATCAGATCATTGGGGGTCGATACCTCGCACCTCAACCAGTTGTTTTGTGCTGACGCAGGAGCATACACAGTGGATGTCACCCAGCCCCCCAGCCCCCCTCCCCCCGAAGCTTAGAGCCCCACTTTTGCTGGCTGACTGAGACACCAAATGCTGTTCAAATTCTAGCACCCCCAATACGGCCCCCCTCCCCCCGTGTGGTGATCTGTCTGCTTAGCCCCCCCCCATGTCAGCAGTCTGTTTACTATCCAAACCCCTCCCCCCCATTACCGCTTGGGTCGGTCGGCAGGTTCAGTAAAGGACATGAAGGAACGTCAGCGGCTTCGCGGCGGCAGGGCCAAGCTAGCTTGATGGACGTCTCCTACGTGACTCGTCCCAAGCGGTAAGGGGGGGGGGGTTTGGATAGTAAACAGACCGCTGACGGGGAGGGTTAGGGTGCTAGCAGACAGATCGCTCACCGGGGTGTGTGTGCTAGTGGTGTTGGGAACTTGGGTCCGGCGGGTGACTCACCCCATCAGACTGGTGTCACCCGGTGTGGCTTGCACCCGCTGCACCCCCCTCCCAACGCCACTGTCTCAGTCACGCCGCCTGTCTGAGATAGCTGATCATTGGGAGTCCAATCTGATATTGGTGGCCTATCCTTAGGATAGCCCATCAAAATCTAAGTACCAGAATATACTGGTCAATTTATTTTATTTGTGCAGCAAGCAGTGCATCTCCCTGTCTGCCTACACCATAATCCAAATTATTTTAGGAAGCCAACTGATCGATCAATCAATATGGTTTTTGTACAGCATCAGATTGCGGACGGGGACATAGAGGAAAACGTTCTGAGGGCCATGATGTTTCTACAAGTCCACAGTCAGCTCTAAATGGGATTGCCAGGACCTTTTCAGCCGTGTTTTATAGCATCAGTGCCCAGGCCCTCCGGGGAACCTCAAGCACCCTGGTGGGCCAGTCTGATTTTATTTTTGAAGCTTGGAAGGAAACCAGATAACCAGTAGTGAACCCATCAAACAAACTCAAGGCAGATGTTGCCCCTGGTAAGACTTGTTCTCTAGACCCCAGTCCATTAAACTGATGACAATTCAACTAAAATTAAATTCACCCCCCCATAGGACGTAGAAAACTCCAGCCTCGTCTTCTCCCTTGTGTTCTTCATCTGCTAAGTGCATATGGATTCTTTCTGCATTCCTGGATCAGCCCAACAAGGTGGACATTGTGTTTGCTACAGATGTGAACTTGCTGAGTTTTTTAGTGAAACCCGGCCCGCATGAACTCCATAAACAAATGACAGTGTTTGGAAAAAGAAGGGAGTTCATTTCCTTTGATAAAATGCAGGGAATTTACACAGTGTGTGTTTATAATTACTGTCTGGTTCAGCTGCAGCAAAGGAATCTACTTGTTACCCATTTCCAAATAAATAAAATAGATCCGCCCCCCCCCAGTAGACAGCGGGCGGAATGAAGTTTATTTTAATTCTGTATTTGAATATAGACAAAGCACTTACTGTACGCTTATACCGTATTCCCCTCCAGTTTAAACAAATTCTACCAGTTTCTTAAACCTTCTGCTTTTTTGGGGGGAAAAAACATTTTTGAAAAAATTCAACCCAATTTCCTAAAAGTCTCTGTTCTGATCGTCAAACTCTATTGTACTTTTTTTTTTTATCTGTTTTTTCAGACCTCCAGACTTGGTATGTGACCAGAAATATGATTTGTTTGGCAGTCTTTTTAGACAAAGTACGCTACTGCTAAGCTAATTGTAAACTACAATCAAATTAGAAATCCTTGCGGGAGTTGGCTGCCACGCGTAGATCGTTTACAAGCATGTAGGACATGACGCTTTAAGACCGCAGAACTTTATACAAGTCAGTAAAGATGAGAGTAAGGTTTTTTTTGTACCTTTTACTGCTTAACAATCTCAACATTTATCCAAGTGCTGCTAAGTACATGAGATCGTTAGGGCGTGCAGATTGGAGTATCTCTTCTTCGAAGGATTTGGCTTAAGTCTACAAATTTTTATGATGGGAGAATCCATAGTCTGTCTTCAATTTATTGACCATACTGGTGTCTTCTAAGTGGCACCAGGGTCCAGGTGCGACTGCCACCTCTGTACCCCCTATGGCTATGCTCCTGATGTGTCTGCTGCTTGAGACTTTCTTCTTATTCAAGCCACTAATAATTTCCATGTTTTTATGGTGATTAGGAACGGGAGTCCCTTGGAGAAAACATTTGGTGGAGTACCACATGCCTAGAAAAAGTATAACATGGAAGTATAACATCTGAAGGTAGCATTAGACAGGTTGCCGGCTCATATAAGCCCCCCTGGGAAACCAGTGGACAGCCGTTCTTCCTAATCACATTAGGATTTTACGAGCAGAATCAGAATTACTGGTATAGGCAGGGAAGACACCTGGTGTAGGCTACCTAGGTCCCCAAGGTGGTGGGGTAACTGCACCTTGTGCCCTCCATATCGTCACTTCTTGCTACTACTGCCTTCATGACTAGAATTTAAAGGTCCAGATCAATCCCAAAGTTTTCCCAAAAAAATAAGGTCTATCCCTCAAGCTAAAAGTTTTTTTTACCTGCTTTCCAAGATACCAGTTGAGCCAGTTGTTCACTAGCCTGGTGGACAACCCTACTGGCATGGGTACCATTACCATTACAAGAGTTGTCAGCTAGCTTTTTCAAGATATTTAATGGATATCATACCTAGTTCTGTAATAGAGGTGTACCCCCTTTTCTTGTATGACAAGGTATTGGCACACCATATTTGTTGTCACCCAGATTTTCCTGAAACCGATGTATAAAAAACTGAATAGAATATTGAATATATAAGAATGGGTAAAATACTGTAAAACTCAAGAACTTATAGAGAATCTGTCAGCAGGTTTATGAAGCCCGATCTAAGAACTGACAAGCACCCTGATTATAGCGATATGTAACTTACTTGTCACTATGCATTCATTTTTATAAAATCTCAGTTTATCAGATGTAACATAAGCCAAGCACTAAGTCTGCCCGGAGACTCCGGTATTCGTGAACTGGTGCCCCCTCCTGCTCTATCACCACTGATTGACAGCTTTCTCCCTATTAATGTGTATAGGGGGAAACCAACCAATCAATGTTGGGAGTAGCCTACCACTTATGGATATGAAGGACCCCTGGACCACACAGCGCTCACCTTATAAACTATCTCTTATATATATAAAAATGAGTTTCTGTCTGTCTGGACGTCTGTTCTTTATGCACGACCAAACGACTGGACAGATCTTAACCAAATTTGGCACACGGGTACATCAGGTGTCCGGGAAGGTTTTAGTCCAGGTCTCAGCTCTCTAGGATGTACCGTTCCTGAGATATTCCCAAAAAATGACCTGCATTAGCCAATACAAGCCTGCAAGTCTTTCTCTTCAAATCCCAACTGACACATACACACGGTCACATGTCCCTTATCAGCCAATAGAAGCTCGCAGGCTCTTAGTCTCCACATACACACAGTTTTACTCCAGGTTTCCATAACGACCCAGCCATTTTTCTTCACTGCTCTAGGTCAGCTTTAGGCTAGGGCTACATGACGACATGTGTCACGCGACAATTTTTATAATGATAGTCTATGGTGTTGCACTGCGACATGTGACATGCTGCGACTGCTACACAGCTCAGCAAACAGTATCACACAATAGACTTAGATACACAGCAGACAGTATCACACATGATAGGATTAGCTACACAGCTCAGCAGACAGTATCACACAGGATATGATTAGATACACAGCTCAGCAAGGATTATATACACAGCTCAGCAGACAGTATCACACAGGATAGGATTAGATACACAGCTCAGCAGACAGTATCACACAGGATAGAATTAGATACACAGCTCAGCAGACAGTATGGTACAGGATAGGATTAGATACATAGCTCAGCAGACAGTATCACACATGACAGGATTAGATACACAGCTCAGCAGGCAGTATCATACAAGATAGGATATTAGATACACAGCTCAGCAAACAGTATCACACAAGATAGGATTAGATACACAACTCAGCAGACAGTATCACACAGGACAGGATTAGATACACAGCTCAGCAGACAGTATCACACATGATAGGATTAGATACACAGCTCAGCAGACAGTATTACGCAGGATAGGATTAGATACACAGCTCAGCAGACAGTATCGTACAGGATAGGATTAGATACACAGCTCAGCAGACAGTATCACACAGGACAGGATTATATACATAGCTCAGCAGACAGTATCCCACATGATAGGATTAGATACACAGCTCAGCAGACAGTATCACACAGGATAGGATTAGATACACAGCTCAGCAGACAGTATAACACAACATAAGATTAGATACACAGCTCAGCAGACAGTATCATACAGGATAGGATTAGATACACAGCTCAGCAGACAGTATCATACAGGATAGGATTAGATACACAGCTCAGCAGACAGGTGCGGAGTGCTGTAGAGGTCACTGTTATTGGGGATACTGTCGATATCTTTTAACTAGTGATGAGCGGCAGGGGCATTAATCGAAATTCGCGATATTTTGTGAGTTTTGGGGCGAATATTCACCATTTATTTGCGAATTTGGAAATTCCTGATCATCAGGCATTATTTTCTTAATTGCAAAAATTGGCATAAAAATTGGCATAGACTGGTATTTAAAAAAAAACAATATTCACGATTACAAATATAATTTGAGATATTCTAAATATTCGCGAATTCTCGAAGTGCCGATATTAGCGATAATAATTCCAATTCCAATATTCGTGATCAACACTACTGTTAACGACACACACAAAAATTTACCCGTGAGAAGCCGCGTCCTTCTGATAGTGATTTTATAAAAATGACTACATATTGAAAGTAAGTGACCCACTGCTATAATCAGGGTGTCTGCCCATACATTCTGCGGGCCTTAGATAGGGTAAAATAAACCTGGAGACAGATTCGCTTTGTCTCAGGATAACAACTCGTAAGTGGGGATGAATTTCTTAAAAAGAGTGGGAATTGGTTAATTAAATATATTTACAAAAATGATCATTGTCAAATCATTAACAGATTTAACCGTGATCATTATGATGGGAATACCCCTTTAATGCCCTTTCTGCTGCAGCTCTCTCCCTCTCACGGCTCACGGGGGTATGTCCTTTCTGCTACAGCTCTCTTCCTGAAGAAAATGAATTCAGAGGGAGCGCCTCTAGTGTAATACCGGTGGGAGATTTCTGGAGTGCTAGAAAAGTTGTCTTGGCACTCACCTTGTACTGTTGTGAATAGTTGTTACAAGTGTATATGAGTGTTACATTCGGACCTCTGCCGTCTACGGGTCTTCTGTCTGCGCTGCGGCCTCTGTCCTCACCTGGCTTACAATCGCCTCCTTCATCAGGTCGAATACATTTACTGACCTAATGAAGGAGGAGATCAGTCTCCAAAACACGTGGTCTTGAAGTTTGTATTAATAAAGGAATAATATTGTGTAATATTGTGGACATAATCCTATCGACCTCCTGCGTCTGTGCCAGCGCCGATCTGCAGAAATCCACCTCGCTTTTCTTCACTAGTAATCACTATGTAACTGCCACAGCTTCTAACAGTAGTTTGAAGGATAGAACTGAGCATGTGCAACCACCTCAGCAGGTGGACGTGCACATTACTGTACAGATTGAATGCCCACGGGCTCGCTTATAATGAGGTAAGGAGAATAGCTCACACCTGGAGTATTTTTGTAACAGAAAGTAAATTACAAAAGTCACTAGTTTTTCATGCTGAATTATGAAAAAAAATAACATTTAATGTTGGCACAACTCCTTTAAATAAAGAGAAATATCTATATTGTTAATCAGTGATTTGTAAGAAAAAGCAATTCCGCCTATGTTCTGACAGTGAACCATAAGCTATATGTTTTTAATTGAATCAAAGTTTTTTTTTCCCCCCCTCAATAAGACATCCTGTAAATCTGCCAAATTCTTTTCAGCGTCTGTTTCCAGTTAATTGGGGAAGGTATGTTTATTTGAACTTTCTCTGCACAACAAAGGGAGAAGATATTTCTTACAAAATGAAATTTTATTTCTGGTGTTTGATAAGGAAGATGTCCTGCAGAACCTGCTCGCTTGCAAGTTCAGCCTACTGTATGGGGACAATTAAAATCCTCTGTTGTTGATGAGGTCCCCACATAGAAGGTCCCACAGGCACCCAGGGAGTCATCTGACAAGCATCATTCTGAATTATTGTCAGATACTCCGACAATATTCGGCAGTATCTCCTCCAGGAAGGTGCAAGAAGGACCCGTGTGTGGGGGGGCTAAGAGCAGAAGGTCTGGAAACAAAGCCAGACAAAAGGAGACAAAATGCAAGGTTTTATTTGACTGCAGAGGGCGTGGAACATATTCTATAGGAAATAACATGGGTTTAAAGAGGTTGTCTGGTTTTCGAATACCCTACTGCGGACTGTAGAATATGTTATATACAGTAATATAGAACAGATAGTTTGTAAGGCTGAAAAAGACATGTCCATCCAGTTCAGTCTATTTACTTGCTCTGTTGATCCAGAGAAAGGCAAAAAAAAACTCATGAGGTAGAAGACAATTTTTCTCATCCTCGTCCTTTGTTCTCATGGGACAGAAGTCCCCACTAGGGGTGTCTGCCAGCAGATAATTTCCCTGTCCCCATTAGGAACACGTTTCAGCCAAGTGGCTTGTGTATGGTGGGGTCGGGTGGAATGGCTTTCTGCTGAATGAACATTCAACCAACAACTATCTAAGTTCAGGTTTCGGGGACTCTTCTCATGATTGGTGGAGTCTTAGCAGTAGGACCCCCATCGATCTGTTATGGATAGGGGAAAACGTCTAACAACCAGAATACCTCTTTAAGGTCCAGTCTCTGACCGAAGTGCCTTATCAATTTGTTAAAGGGGTTTTCCAGGATTTTACTACTGATGGCCTATCCTCAGGATAGGTCATCAGTATCTGAACGATGGTGGTCTAAAATCAGTTTTAGAAGGCACCGGTGCTCTTGTGAGCGCAGCCTTCTCCTAACTTACCAAGCGGAGAGCCGTACATTGTATAGTGGCTGTGCCTAGCATCGTATCAGTTCTATGGGGCTGAGCATGGAACCAAGCGCAGCCGCTATACAATGTATTGCGCTGTGCTTGGTAAGATGAGAGAAGGCGACGGTGCTCACAGGAGCGCCGGTAACTTCTCAAATAGCTGATCGTCGAGGGTCCCGGGTGGATAGATCCTAAGGATAGGTCATCATCAGTAGTAAAATCCAGGAAAACCCCTTTAATAAATTGATAGGATGCATGGGTTCAGAGACTGGACCTTAAAGGGGTATTCCAGTTGTTTGAAGTTATACTTACCACTGAGACTCCACCAATCATGAGAATGGGGGATCCCGAACCCCCTGCAGCCTCCCTGAAATGGACTGAGTAGCTGGTTTGGCATGTGCGCAGCCTCTCCACTCATTTCTATGGGTGTTCAGCAGATTGCAGAGTACAATGTTCCGGAAGTCTCCGGAACTTCCATAGAAATTAATGAAGTGGCCGTGCGCATGTGTGACCGGTTGCTACATTCATTTCAGGGGGGCTGCAGAGAGTAAGGGGCCCCCATTCCCATGATTAGTGGGGGTCCCAGGACAGGTAAGTTATCACCTGTTCTGTGGATAGAGGATAACTTCAAACAACTGGAATACTCCTTTAGTCCTTTAACCTCATGACCCACCAAGGAATAGATATTGGTTTATTGCATTACCAAGGACTAAATGCTTGTCCACTGGGCCATCATGGCTTAGTGAGCTAGCAGGTACTGGACACTTGGCTTCTGGGCCATTGAGATGTGGAACCATAGCCACTGAGTGTCTAGACAGTCTTGGCTACCAGGATATGGTCTTTTTCCAACCTGGTGTTTTTAAGGAGCACCTGTCAGCAGGATCAATCCTATTTACCCAGGTATATTATCTGATTGGGTTGATCTTGCTGATTAAAATGACATCTGTCTTGGTAAATTCAGATGCAGCGTTCCCCAGAAATAAGACTTCTATTATTGGTGCAAATGAAGGCTTCATTGTACTGAGGGGGTGGGGCCAGTGCTGAGGAGCGGAGGTGCACCAAAATGCTAGGTCCTGCCCCTTGTGCACTGAAGCCCTCAGTTACATAAAGAATAAAAGTATTTTTTTCTCTGGAACGCCACAACCGATTTTCACAAGACTGATATCATTTTAATCAGCTGGATCAGCCCTACCAGGCAGTATGTCTGGTTTAATAGGGTTGCTTCCTTCTGACAGCTACTCTTTGACTTTTGCGCCACCTCAGTTCACCGCCATCATGAATACAGCTTCAAATACAAAGTTACAGTCATATAACTTTTAAAGGTCCACTGGGCATGGATCGGTCCTACAAAATAGCTGCTGGCCATTCATCATTTTCTTCTAAAAAAAAAAAAAGATAAAATTCAAAAATGTAATTTATTCTAGATTATCCCCTCCTTGGCAAAATAATATTTTTGTTTAGACCGTGTTCTTTCACACACAGACCGCATAGTATTTTCCCTGGGCTTTTTCGGTCTGCTTGCTTTTCCTGGTTTTTCGCTACTTCAGTCTCAGACACAAATTGCTGAGGTGATAAAATTGCCGTCCCGTGATGCCCCGCGCCTCCCGCCCTCAATGAGGCGATTGTAGGCTTAAACAAATACCAAGGAGGAATGGGCAGGAATCTCACTGAATATTTGATTAAATGTATGCGGTAATTTTACTAAATTAATAAATCAGTTCAGCATTGGAAACGTGTAAAGAGGCAAGGCATTTCCAGATGTGGATTTTAGTAAAGAAAACTTTTCTGTTCCAGGAGAGAAAACGTGTTGACGTTTCTTTGAAGTGTAATCTCATTTGTTTATTTGGCTTCTAATAGCTTCCAGAAGTTTGGCTGCATATTTTATCCGTGATGTCGCTTGTGTATTATATACATATTGTAGAGAGCTTAGTGTACCATGAACTTGGGCTCCGAAGGAAAGAAAAAAAATCCATTACGTGCAAGGTATTTTGGCTCAAATGTCGCATTTGTAGATTCGGAAAAAAAATATTGCATTTGGAGTTTATTTTCCTTTAGGCACACAGTAACGTATAGAGATGCAGTTTGGTGCACAGGAGGAATGTGGTAGACGCCGATGCAGGAACCTGGCTAGTGTCGATAGTTGCCAACTGTAGCCTAATGCTGACAGGTTTATCTGTGCAATTTCAGAATTGAATGTTTTTAGGTCTACTGTGCTGGTTCATTTCATACTATATTACAAGCTGAGCTGTTTTTCCTGATATATCGCTCCAAATGTTGTCAAGGAAAATGATGCAATTCTAGCTGCAGGCAGCCACCACTAGAGGGAGCTTACCGAATACTGTGCATGTACAGAGCTTAATAATTATTTAGTGCGCAGCAAATGAAGTGGTTTAGGAGTATGCACATAGAGATAACTAGTTATAGCCCCTTCCAAAGGACCTCTGCTGTCCTGGGATGCGGAAGTGACATTCCCATCTGTTGGCTAGACTGGAAACTTGGCATTCCAGGCGGTGGATGGGACATCGGCAAATGTGGTACTTCCAAAGAGAGGCACGCCACTTGAGGTTCCAGAGCAACCGAGCCACACAACTTCAGGCAGTATATTGGAAACTTTTTTCTCAAGGGAATTTATGATTAATTATTTTCCTTTAAGTAGAGGCAGGGGTACACCAAGCCTTTCTGCTGCCTGAGGCAAAAACAGAAACGCCCCCCCCCCCCCATGCCAATTTCTTAACCTAACCCCTTTGCCACAATGAAAGTGCTCATTGCCCATGGCCCTTCCGCTGTCCCCCTCTTGCCCCTACCTGGTGCTGCATGAGGCGATTGCCTCACCTGGCCTCATTGGTGGTGCACCCCTGAGTAGATGGATATTTTCAAGAAAAAAAAGGCCTTCACCAACCTCTATGCCAGACAGCATCGAACAGGCACGTCTTAAATATGATGCTTGTTCTGAACACCATATTTCTTAATGTATTTACACCAGACAAATTGTATGAATACACAGATATTTCTCCCCCCATACAGCTCTAAATCCTCTGATTCCCTTAATATAGTACATGATAAAATTATCTGCCTGCAGCCACCACTAGGGGGAGCTCACTGCTCTGGAATTTATACAATTACCATTGAATGCAATGCCAGCTGTGCTCCCCCTAATGGCGACTGCATGATAATGTTGTGTTTTCATGTCAAGAGTAGAAGAAGGAGTTAAGCACCCCTTGGGCTTCATAGTGGTCTTACTTAATGGCAAGTATACCACAGCTTTTGAACTTCTCTCATATTGCTACCCCATACCACACCATGGTCAGACTGGGGTTCCTTGGGTCCACCAGAGGAAATTATTCTCAGGGCCCAACCTGCACATCATCCATAAAGCGCAATAGAATTTGATCAAAGAAATAGACCTTAGTGGCAGTTCATTGTCTCCAAAGGAGCTCCAGAACCTTTGGGGCTCACTGTGGTATCAGACCTTGGGTCCACCGGAGGATGTTCTGGTACTCTGGTGGGCCAGTCCGATGCTGCCAGACACACCCATAGAACATATGTCATGTAGTGCCCCAAATATTGCATTCATCTACTATGTGGTCAAACATACCATCACTTGTACCCTACTAGATGTTATATACCCTCCCCACACAATGCTAATTAGTGGAAACCAAAGCCTAATTAAACGAATACTCTAAAAGTAGACGTCTGTTACTGAGGAAGGACCTTTTGCACATTTGCAATAAAATTATTTTAAATGATGCTACTTGAAGGACTAACTCCAAGTACATTTTGCGATTTGCTTGCTTCTTCATATGTTTTCTATTAAGAACGTCTGTGGTTGCCTTCCTGAATCTGCTGAACTGGAAAAACACAGCTAATATGGTGTGATCTGGAGTAAGCTTTGATGGGGGGGGGGAGGCGTTTTACAAATAAATCTCCAGATGTCATGTGTTTTACATTCGTATCTCAATGTCTTTTCTATAAATGTCTTTTGAATATTCCATTGAAGGAACACATAGGAAAGTAGCTTTGGGAACAATCTGGGCCATGTTCTCCTGAAGTTCCTCAGGAGAATATTAGTATTTTCTTCAGTCTCTTGGCTGGAAATCTTATGGCCAGGAGAATTACCTTTGATCTAGGACACAGAAATAACACATTATACCATATAATTCATTAAGTACTTTTAAAGTGTCGGGTTATTTGGAAAGTTGAAAGAAGGATTTAGCAGGATGGGTCATTCAGGACTAGAGTAAATGGGCTACTGGGAGGTTTAGGTTATTGAGGAGGACACATGGTACCAAGAGGTGGTAGTGAAAGTAGCATTTAGTTGGAACTTTTTAGGAGGCTTCTGTGTGGTCTTTTGTATGAATTATGGTGAGGGTTATTGGGATGTGGACATGGGTTTTTTGAGGACAGTTTGAAGGAATGGCTGGATTCTCCTAGGAGCCCATAAATTCCTAGGAGACTAAAGGGTCTCCAAAGATTTAGTTCTTATTTCCAGGTAATTTTCATTTACAAAAAATATAATTGGCTTTCATCCTTGAATTCAATTTTGAGGGTGGGTGGGTGGGTATGGTTGTTTTTACTATCGTAATAAGTCCACAGTTTTCCTGATGCAGAGCTACAAATCCCCTGCCTAGATGTACAGTAAAAGGGTCACTGTACTTTCAACAAACTTTGCATAAATCAGTATAAAGGTGACTATAAAAAAGTTTGTACTATATCTCATCATAAACTCACAGGAGCACCTCAGCCTCTTCAAACAAGCTGATCGTCGGGGGGGGGGGGGGCATTTGTCAGATTCCCACCGATCAGATACTGATTGGTCATCACCGAGAAAAACCCTTAATCACTTTGATTTTTTAATTTTTTTTTTCTTTTGTATTTGTGTGACTATATTATTTGGTATGGACCGAAAAAGAGTAAGGTGTGAACAGTTATCTTAATTATGGATGTGATGTGTAGATATTTTGGTGTTCAGAGGCTGCTATTCTATATGGTGTCATGCAAGTTTTTAGGGGTTTTGTAACTTTTATCAGTTGTAATTGAAGTAAATAAGAAAGGAACAAGTTTAGGATATAGGAAAGATTTGGAAGTCCAAGGTTACATTCTCAGAGGAAGCCAAGGAAAAATCAATTAGACATGAGTGAAGTTCTTAAAAATTTGATGTGGCTGCTTTGCGGAATTTTACCAAAAAATTATTTCAGCACGAAGTGGACTTCTTTGCAAGTAGTGGGCGCAATGACTGGGAATGGCGATTGTGCCCCCCCCCCCCCCCCGTTATTGTACCCCTTAAATGCCTCATTAATCACTGATCGCGGCATCTGAGATTAATATTAAGGCCTTTCAAGGGTGGATCATTAAAAAAAAAAAATTACATTGTACTTACCTTATCCATTTGAGAGCGAAGAGGCCACCGCGGCCATCTTGTTTGAAGAACCAGCAAAATATCTCACACAGTGCATGATGACGTCATATGTCACTGTGCACGAGATTTCGCGTGGGATCTTCAAGCAAGATGCCCGCGGTGGCCTCTTTGCGCTCAAATGGATAAGGTAAGTACAATGTAAATTTTTTTTTAATAATCCATTAAAAGTATGATTGTTTTTATTTTTACCGCCGTTTCAGGGAAAATAGATTTGTTACCACAAAGCACTTGGAAACTTGGCTTTGCGGTGAATCGAATTTACCTTGAAATTCAGATCGAAGTCCACCACGGATACTTCGATTTGCTCAACACTAAAATCAATCATGAAAAAATAAAATAAAAAAATAAACAGGAAAAAATAATTGTAACAGTTTATGAGAAGCATCATCAGGCAGCCTTACGTTCCGTGCTTTACATTTGGGATGCTCATCACATTAAAAAAAAATAAAAAAAAAAACAGTCAGTGGAAATAACTGGAGAAGAAAAGAAAATATTAAATAAGACCCATTCATCTATATTCAACTGCCGACTCAATGTACATCACATTCCAGGTTCTATGGCTCTTTCCAGACTAAAGCATTCAGTTGGAATTAGAACTAGCCAACCCCTCCATTTTTCCAGCGATTTACTGTAAATAGATTTAAGAACAGAAATACAAAATACTACGATATATATTTCCAAAAATTTAGATGCAGGCACGTTAAATTTTTCAGGTGTAGCAGAGCCCACTTTGTCATTTTCCACTTTTAAAGGGGTAGTCTGGGAGTTAAATAAATGAAGCTAAGAGGGAATGCTGTAAAATAAAAAAATAACAATATATACTTGTTAAATTCCCCGCCGTTCCAACGCCAATGTTCCACTGATTCCCAATGATCTTTGCTTATTTTCCTGCAGCCATGACACATTGGGCATCTGCGTGACCACTGCAGCCAATCTCTGACCATAGTGTTCCCATGTCACACGGCCAGTGACTGGCTGCACCGGTCGTGTAGATGTATGGCGCGTCCTCACTGATGGAAAATGAACAATGACCGCTATGTAGCAGGAGGAACAGAGATGAGAGAATTGATGAAACACAAGTCGGATTCTACCTGAATTTGTATTTTTGTCGATTTGATTTTTGAGGGAGAGAAATATTGTAATTAATTAAAAAAAATTAAAAAGTGACAGATCAGATAGAAGAAAAATATGAGCCCTAGGAGACCTCAGAGTGTCATACACAATTTTTTAGACCATATGAGCCTCTTTTGATTCCGGTAGAATGGATTCAATCCTGAATCGAATGGGTTAACAGATTATGACTTAATCCAACTTGTGTCGAATTGCAGCAGTTCATCTCTCCTAAGAAATAAAACTATAGAAATATTTTTTTGGGTCACAAAAAGTGTTGGGAGCAGGTTATAGGGGTAAGTTCTGCTGGCAGGTTCCCGGGACTTTTAGGGTCCATTCACACGTCTGTAAGTGTTTTGCAGATTCGCAAATTGCAGATCCGCAAAACACGGACACCAGCAATGTGCGATCCGCAATTGCTGACACTATGCCGACACTATGATAGAAAATGCCTTTTCTGGTCCGCAAATACAGACAAGAATAGGACATGTTCTATTTTTTTCGGGGACGGAATTGTGGTCCCCGGAAATATGGATCCCAAAAATGTGGATGCAGATCCTGGAAATGCGGATGCGGATCCCGGAAATGCAGATCCACGTCCGTTCCAGCCCCATTGACAGTGAATGGGTCTGGAAATTGCGGAATGGATGTGGACCCAAATTACGGACTTGTGAATGGACCCTTAGGCCTCATGCACATGGCCGTTGTTTTGGTCCCCGTCCGAGCCGCATATTTTGCAGCTCAGGCGCGGACCCATTCACTTCAATTCACCCAATTCACTTCTACTCTGTGTGCATTCCGTGTCCGTATGTCCGTTCCGTAGAAGAATGGAACGTGACCTATTATTATCTGCATTATGGATAAGGATAGGGCTGTTCTATTAGGGGCAAGATGACAAATTGCAATAATCAGTTCAGTCCCTACTGCCTAGAACAGGGATCAGAAACCTTTGTCACTCCAGCGGTAGGCAAACTACAACTCCCAGCATGCGACATCCCTTTTCTACGGGAGTTTCGAGTACAGACAAGCAAGTGTGCATGCTGGGAATTGTAGTTTCAACACTGCTGGAGAGCCGGAGGTTGCTGATTCCTGGCCTAGAACAACATGAGAGTGCGGTATATGTCGTGTCTCAAAAAAGCATGAATTCCACCCCAAAGAGTCAAACATGACAAATCCAGCTCTGCTGCTCTCGCGCATGTAAAGAACAATGTATTCCATTATTCAGTTTTGTGTGCGCGTGCCAGGCGGGGATGGATTATAACAGCACGAAGCGGATACATGTTTGTACCCTCGTGGCCGACAATCAATTTTCGTCAGATTGATTTGAAAACCCAGCTCCAAAGGGGCTATTTATCTGCGCAGAAATGATTGTTCACACAGCTTGGCGGATTCCTAATCACATGTAAATTATACAAAATAGAAGCAGTTTATGCAGATCCCGAGGACCTCCCCCAGAACAGCAATTATATAAAAGGCGACGTAAATAACATGCCGGGTAATGAACTTGTTATGATAACCGATTGACAATGAAACTCATAATGCATCTGTTAAGTGGGAAGATCGGGTAAAATCACGAGAAGCTGCATCTTCTCAATTTCCTTGTAATGTGGCAAATTACACACTAAAAATGGCAGCAGCAGTCGATGCACAATGCGTGTCTATGATTAACTATGGAGGACGGCGCAGCGCCTTCCTAGGTAATTAAAAATGACAAATAATTGACTCATTGTAAAGTAGCGATTATTAGAGGACATACGGAGAGAAATCTATAGACTCCATATCATCGAGTAAAACTGGCGCTTCTTAGTTCTGCTCGCTGATAATCGTAGATGGGCGCAGTGCTGGGAAATATTGCATTAAACGCCACCTACGAGGCCCTGATGCGATTAAAGAGGAATTCCCCAATTTTGAGGGATTGTCCTAACGAGGGTGCGATTACCAGTAAATTGTGTAAACAACAAGTCAATGGTTCACACATTTTTGTTACATTGTTACAGTCTCAACACATTCATCAACCCTTTTTATGGTAGAGTTCTGCTGCTCATATAACCTGCAGCGGCCACCAGAGGACAAATGTAGCATTACATTTGGCCATTCCATTAAACTTGTAAGTCCTCCAAAGCAGTTCTCCAGTTTGGCATCAAGTCTATAACCAGGGCCGGTTCTAGGTGAAATGGGGCCCGGGGGCGAAAAACAATAAGGGGCCCCCCCCCTCAGTGTCACGCCATCAATCACCCCCTTCGCGTCACAATTTCTCCCCGCCCCCTCCATTGCCGCATACTCCCCCCTCCCCCGAATGGCACATTTCTCCCCTGTATGGGCCAGTGGCAGCAGCACATCTCTCCCCCCCCCCCCCCAACCCCATGGCTCATTTCTCCAGCACATCTGCACATCTCCTCCCCCCCCAGCTCCCATCACTACAGAAATACAGCCCCACTTACCTCTTCCATCCAGTGACGTCTCCTGTGATGTAGATGTTCTCTTTCCTCATCTTCTCCTTTCAGACCTTCAGACCAGACCGTCAGGTTTCGTCTCTGCAGTTTGACAACAAAATAAATCTCAGTTACTACTTTTCCATCATCCTCCCATATTCTGGACTAATTATCCTACTACCCCCATATAAAATACATCAGTAATGTCCCCATAGTGCCCCCGGAGTCTCCTCTCTCCCCCATCATGTCCCCCCACAATCATGTGCAGGCTCCTTTTCCCACCCATCCCCCTTCCCCAAAATTATTTGCAGGCTCCTTTCCCCAGCCCCCAAATCATGTGCAGGCTCCTTCCCCTCCCCCAAAATCATGTGCAGGCTCCTTCTCCCAACCCCCAAAATCATGTGCAGGCTCCTTCTCCCAACCCCCCAAAATCATGTGCAGGCTCCTTCTCCCAACCCCCCAAAATCATGTGCAGGCTCCTTCCACTCCCTCCCCCCAAAATCATGTGCAGGCTCCTTCTCCCAACCCCCACCAAAATCATGTGCAGGCTCCTTCTCCCAACCCCCACCAAAATCATGTGCAGGCTCCTTCTCCCAACCCCCACCAAAATCATGTGCAGGCTCCTTTCCCCTTTCCCCCTCCCTACTTACCTCCTTGCAGCGCTGGATGCAGGCCTCTTCCGGCCTGTGTCCCGTTCTATCCTCTGTTCAGGCGGCGCGATGACGTCATCGCGCCGCCTGAACCGCTCTGATAGGCTGTCGGCACGAGGCCGGCAGCCTATCAGAGGAGCAGGGGAGGGAGACGCCTCTCCCTCCCCTGCCGCACTGCACAGCGATCTGTATCGCTGTCCAGAGGACGGCGACACAGATCGCTATGGAGATGAACGCTTCCACAGTGGAAGCGTTCATCTCCTGTCGCAATTGCCCCGTTGCCCCCCCCCTGGATCCGCCACTGCTTGGGGGCCCCTAAGGACTCGGGGGCCCGGGGGCAATTGCCCCCCTTGCCTCTATGGAAGCGCCGGCCCTGTCTATAACATTGATCTGCTTTATAAGTATAAACGGGACTTCCCAAAATAGCCAATCACAGGATTGATGTCTGTTTGTTCTTTGATACTGAAATATTATGCACCTGAACATGAATTCAGAGGGAATGGCCTACAGCCAAAGGTAGGTCAGCCTGAGGGCCACACATGGTTCATAAGTCCCTAGTTGAGGAATTCTGCTCTGCGGGCATAAATACAATGAGGCATGTCTTCACAAAATTGAAAGGGAGTGGGTTCTCTCACTGTGTGACTGGCTACCAGGGAGAACTGAGAGAGGAAGGGTAGATCTACTGGGAGACGGATAAATGAACACCAAGGGACTTAAAGGGGATGTCCAGGAATTGTACTATTCATAGCCTATCAACACATTCCATCAACTATGTAGATGGCCCCAGAACTACACCGAAATAGCTCACCAGCAGAGGTGAGGAATCTCAGACCCCCGCCAATCAGATATTGAGGATAGGCCATCAATATAAGAAATACTGGACAACCTCTTTCATTTTTCTTTGTGCATCTATCTTCAAGTCTCATACACTTGACTAAGTTTAAGGTCTTCAAGTGGTGGTCCAATATGTGGAGAATCAAATGTGGCCTGTAGACCGATGATCTACGTAGAAAAAACATTATCTACACAATAAGAGAAGAGACTGACCGAAAGAAATAAGAGAAGAAAGGGTGGTTCTTCCGAGTGACCAAGCGATAGATATGGCTAACAAAGTTGTTGTCAGGACCAGAAGGCTGCAATTTGGAGCAGAAACCCAAGAGAAAAACTCAACGCATAAAGTTGCCCACGCACATTAGAGCAAATGAAGTCAAACCCATTAATGTACTTTATGGGTATTGGGGTTGTGCCAGCCCCCCAAGATAAATAATGTCAGGGGATTTTAACAGAGATGTCTGGTACCAGCTTACACCTGCACTCTCTGCCAAATAAGCTGTAGAAGGTGTATTATATTTTAAGAGTTAGATATTTATTGTTGTACCAAAGCTTTAAAGGGAACATGTCACAGGATCAACATTATACTGCCTGGTAAGGTTGATTCTGCTGATTAAAATGATGCCTGTCTCGTGAAAATTGGTTGCAGAGTTCCTGAGAAAAAAGACTTTTATCCTTTAGGTAACTGAGAGCATCAATGCACTGAGGGGAGGGGCCTAGGCTTTTGGTGTACCCTTGCTGTCCAGTTCTGGCCACACCCCCCAGTGCATTGAAGCTTTTATCTGATTAAAGCATAAAAGTCTTTTTTTCTCGGGAACACCGCAATCGATTTTCACAAGACAGGTATCATTTTAATCAGCAGAATCAATCCTACTAGGCAGTATGATTCTCCAGACAAGTGCAACATTAACCCTCTAAGTTACAACACGGCTTAGGCTTAGTTGCAGTTTCTGGTTTGTCTCGGATGACTAATATTATTCCAGCTGTTTTATCCGCCTCTGCCATTCGCAAGCTTGAGTCTAGTCTGATCACTATAAATAAAATGACTCTGCCCGGCGCATGAAGCAAAATTAAACATTTAGCCGCGCGTGGGCTTCACTGACGAAGAATGCTGGAAGCCGAGTGCCCACAATATGTTCGAGATCGTAGTTCATCTCCATCAAATCTGATCGCTGCCGAGAATGACATCCAAGTGCCACCTTGATGACTCAATTGATTACTCGTCATGAAGGCTTCTGAAATATGGAGCCTAAAAGCATCGTATCAGCAGCCACAAAGGCTAAACAGGCGAAGCCCCACAAATATGTACAAGCCATAAAACAAGCAGTCGGGAGATAGAAGAGAAAATAATTCCGCTTTAACGGCCATTCAAACGACTGAGGTAACTAAATGTTTATCTAATGCCTCCTTCCAGTTTGGTTCCACCACCGCTGGTCTTCGGTAACTCCCTCATTTAACATCTTGAACTTTGATGTAGAAAACAGAGACATTATTCAGATACTTAAATAGATGGAAAAAAAAATTCCCTTCCTGTTGACTCTCGACCATAAAAGACATTTTACACGTATTTTCCATGTTATGATTACTAAATAGAAACTGCCAGATGCTCTGAAATATTCGAGAGCGAAAAAAAAATATTCTCGCTAAAAATCAGATCAGTAAGCAGAAACGTATGCTCGAAGCAATATCCAGACTAACTTAAGAGGATTTATTTGGTGCCTATCCCATGACTACATTTCCATCGAGGGCGTAGCAATTTTTTGAAAAAGCTTATTTAATGATATGGTGCAAATAACATAGATGCAATGTACAGTAATCTGCAGCAAGTGAGTCATAACTAGGCTTCCTTCCAAGGATTCAGTACATTGTCCTAGACCAGGCCAAGGTGTAGAAACTTGCTGGTGCTCGAGCTACCTTGGGTGAGGGTCAGGCTGGCCCACCAGAAAAGCAGAGAAGCCCCACCAATGAGGATAGGCTTTGACATAGCAATGGGCACCTAGTGCAACAGAGCCCTGAAGGTCCAGCAGATGACAACACCATGAATGTAGTCTTCATACGTGATGTGAACACAACCTTAGGGGGAAACGTGGCAAAGTCCCTAAATTACCTTGGGGAATCCATATTATAGTCCCAGAAAATACCTTTAAAGGTTAATTCCCATCTCAATATTTTTGAACTGTCACAGAGAACCACTCTGGGAAATGCTCCTGTCTCCACAATGGGCCACCTAAAGTGAACCTGGGGGGACTGGCCACGGCCACCCTTTATTTTCCGGGTATACCCAGGCTCCGACTCTGCTATGTCCAGCAGCACCATGGCGGTGAATGGAGAGGTGGCCTCACTAGCACAACTTGCTCTCCATTCAATAGCCAAGCATGCTCACTCTGATATCTTCAAAAACCCAATTACAGTGAATGAAAAGGATGCCGCGCATGTATGGTGTGCTCTCTCTTACTTCCATGGTCCTGCTCTGGAGGTAGGAGCAGGTCCTAGAGGTGGGACCAACATCTATATGATATTTGTGACATATTTTAGCAATGTGCCATAAATGTTGAGATGGGATGGGACAATCCTTTTAAGCCAGGGTACCTAGGAGTTGGCCACACTCTTTCCTGAGCTTGTAGGATCTCCTAGATGTTCTCACCTCTCCAGAGACAATACATCCGTGTCTAATCCACTATATAAACCATGCAAACCAAAGTAAAAGAGCAAACTAGTGAAATATAAAAATCTAAAGTTTAACTCTCCTTAAGTTCCTCCCACCGCAAATGTATATATATATATATATGTGTGTGGGTGAAGACTAATAATCATTCCAAATAATGGCTTTTAATTTGATGAAAATGTAAGCTGCCAATCAGATGTAGGCTGCCGGAGGGATCTGTCACCAGAACACAGAGAGGTATTTTATAGAAACAATACCAAGTTTATTATAAAATCATTAGGAACGTCTCTTGATGAGAAATGTAGGAAAAAGTTAGAGCCGCACATTCAATGCAAGAAATGTATGTAATGTATATATATATATATCATTAAGATGAGTTTTCATTAAAGGGGTTTTCCAGTGGAAAATATTCTACATTTTTCAAACTAGCAATTGCTTGTAATTAAAATGTATTATAGCCACTGAGCAATCTAATAAAATGTATCTGTGCGATGGACTAGACTAGGGCTGGGGTCCCCTCTAGTGGTATATACGACGCCAGTTGCATTTCAGCAACGAGGGACAGAGTCTCCCTAAGTAGATAGTGAGGGTGGTACCCAGGTATAGGAAAGCCAAAGGGTAGCCTATAATGTCCCTTTAGATTTGGCTTTGCACGTGTCACGGTGCTCCTACCTGGATATCCTGGACCCCAAGCGTTGTCGTCCAAAGCAATGCAAATAGGGTGAACAGTTGAGGGATTTGTAGAATAAATTGAGTCCAGACTTGTATTAAAGTTGTTAACAGCTTTTCTTAAATAAACTTTCATTGGGAAACAATCTTCCAACTTTATCTTCGTTACTAGCAGGCTTTGGAATAAATTCTGGCAGGCAAACTCAGCTCTCCTACATCTGTTGATCTCTAGCCCTGCTGTATTAACTGGTTTAACTAGGAAACTTCTGCTGTACTTAGCTTGTTGTGGTCTTTATCTTTATCGTTGTCTTTATCTTTATCCAGGGAGCTTCTCCTTTTGGAGAAGAGACTATTTTCTACTATTTCTCCTTTCTGAGACTATTTGCTCTTTTCTCTTGTTTCAGCAGAGCTGATGGTGCTTTGCTGGCTAGAACACAGCCTTCCCTTTGGAGGGGGTAAGCTAAACTGACTTCTGCAGGGCTCGTCCAGGAGGGACGAGGGCCTGCTTCCTACCACTAAGCGGGGGTAAGCTAGACTCCCTGACGCTAACCAAAACTCCTCCCTCTCTAGAGAGGACTAGAATGGATAGAAGGTTCCACTCTAGGCAAACCAGCTCTGCCAAGCTTGCTGCCACCTGCTGGTGAACCAGGAACATTACACCTAAACATAACAGTACAGGGAAATGGGAATACACATTTTGCAGGCCCTGAGAATTAATGCAGAGAATGACACGGAATTACCAAGGGAGATAGTGGAGA
This sequence comes from Bufotes viridis, assembly GCA_033119425.1. Classification (NCBI taxonomy): domain Eukaryota; kingdom Metazoa; phylum Chordata; class Amphibia; order Anura; family Bufonidae; genus Bufotes; species Bufotes viridis. The sequence continues at coordinate 18,509,153 of CM065596.1, read as the reverse complement.
GGTGTAAAAGATGGTAATGCACCTCTGAGGCGTTACATCTGTATAGCGCCACCTGCTGTTTGTTCTTTTCCTGATTTCTCTATCCATGCTTCAACTGCCACCAGCCATATCTACTGTTAGAAGCTGTGACAGTCAGTGACGTAACTAGAAATGACTGCCCCACAGCAAATTTTTGAATGGGCCCACCTACCCCAGTAACTTCTTTGCAACCCCCTCCTTTCATGCAACCCTCCACTGCGGCTAGTAAAGATCGCTCTCTCAGACAAGGCCCGGCAGCCATTTACAACAGTGACTCACAGAGCTTTCATAATAGGAGAACTGCAGCAGAAAGGAAAAACCCCTAAACTGTGATAGGGAGAGAGCGGCAGCAGAAAGGACAAACCCCTGAGCTGTGATAAGGAGAAAGCTGCAGCATAAAGGACATGACCCTGGGCTTTGATAGGGAGATACAGTGCCATACAGTATTGACTTTTTTCGTATTTTGTTACATAACAGAATTAAGTTCAATGTTTTGTTAATCTGAATTGTATGTGATGGATCAGAACACAATAGTCTAAGTTGGTGAAAAATATATAGATAAAAGTGGGGACTGGGAAACTGGTCAGAGCTGAGGGAAAGATGGATGCTGCTAAATACAGGGATATCCCTGAGCAAAACCTGTAGCACTCTGTGTGTGATCTGAGGCTCAGATGGAGGTTCACCTTCCAGCAGGACTGACCCCAAACACATGGCTAAAGCAACACCTGAGTGGTTTTAGGGGAAACATGGGAATGTGATGGAATGGCCGAGTCACAGCCCAGATCTCAATACAATAGAAAATCTGTGGTCAGACTTAAAGATTGCTGTTCACAAGCACAAACCGTCCAACCTGAAGGAGCTGGAGCAGCAAGGAGGAGGAATGGGCAAAAATCCTAGTGGTAAGATGTGGCAGCTCCTAGAGACTTATCCAAAGCGACTGGGAGCTGTGATTGCCGCAAAAGGCAGCTCTACAAAGTATTGACTTTAGGGGGGTGAATAGTTATGCACATTGACTTTTTCTATTATTTTGTCCTATTTGTTGTTTGCTTCACAATAAATAAATAAATCCTCAAGGTTGTGGGCGTGTCCTGTAAACTAAATGATGCAGATCCTCAACAATCTCCCCTGGAGATCTCTGGACCCATGTGAGGTACAAGGCTGGTTCTAGCCTTTGCCGGCAGACTGCCTCCTCATACTTACCTGTTCCCCACCTCTGTGGTCCTCCTGCTGGTTCCTGAGTCTCCATCTTCCGGTCCAGGGTTTATTTTCTTCCTCTCCAGCATGGACATGGTCAGCTGATCCTCTTCAGCCAATCGCTGTCTTTCGTGGACAGGTCACTGCTGAAAAGGATCAGGTGACAATGTCCATGCCGGGGGGGAAGAAAGCAAACCCCTCCTTCCTCCTGTGCCACCTGTGCCTTCTCACTGTCCTCCTGGCAATGTCCATCAGGACCCGGCAGGAACATACTTCTACCGATACGTTACGCTCTCTCTATAGGGTAAAATGTTAATTTATGGTTGGCCACCATGGGACATGTTTCGCACTCGCCCTTTCCAGGCGGTCGGGGACAGACTCTGGCTGTTTTCAGTCTCACATCCTCTCAGTCCTGAGGCCCCGTGTTTTGTCCTGGGAGCAGTCAGTAGCCGGGCTCTGCTTTCTGTCTGTCAGTGCTGCATGCTATGCCGGTTATGCAGACCGCGGCGATACGAGTTTCTCCCCAGAGCTGGCACTTAGGGTGGCAGACGGCATAACTTCAGATAAAGCTTCCTCTTCCTGAAGAGCGATACAACTGGGAATGGCATCTGTGTTTCTGCAATGAACTAAAATCACGCGGAGAACTCGACTTCAGCGGCAACAGCTTCAAGAATGGATAATTTGTGATTGGAATTCAAAGGGGTTATCCCACGAAAAATATTCTACAGTTTTCAAACCAGTCCCTGGATCTGAATACTTTTGTATTTGTCTGAAATTTTGCATAGCTTATGAGATATTCAATAAAATGTTATATTATATTATGTTATATAGCGCCACCTGTTGTTTGTTTTTTACGCCTTTTTTTTTGTCCAGCTCACAGAGATGCTCGCACATGCTCAGTTTCATCCTTCAACTGCCTGCTGAGTTGTGATAGGGTAAGGGCTGCAGCAGAATAGACATGCCCCCTAAGCTTCACCAGAAAAGACACTCCCCTTGAGCTGTCAGTTTGATATAAATCTAGCAGAGCAATGAATGGGGAGATCTCCGGATCCATGTGCAAGGGGCGTCCTTCCCCCAGGGCCCTCTATATATCGCAGGTGTAGGAAATGCCGAGTGGTCTAGTGCGGCCTAAAATGTCTCTTTATGTGTGTCACGGTGCTCCTACCTGGATACGGCTAGACCCCAGGTTTTGGCTCCGAAGCAATAAATAGGGGGAATAATTGAGGGATTTGAAGAAATAACTTGAGTCCAGACCTTGAGATGAAGCTCAACAGCAGCTTTACTTTGAATAAACGATCTCCAAAACAGTTTACAGGCTGTGTCTTAGTTCCAGCAGGCTTTAGCATGAAACTGGCAGGCAAACTCCACTCTGCTTTATCTCTGTTTCTCTCTGCTTTACTGACAGGCTAACTGGATAACTCAGCTTCTTCTTCATGCTGCACTTAATTTTGTAATCTGACTTAACTTCAGCCAAGAAATTAATCTCTTGGCTCTTGAGGCTTTAGGCTTTTGCCTCCATGGCCAGCAGAGCTTCAGGTGCTCTTGCTGGAGTGGGCAAGTCCAGCAGAGACATGCCCCTGCACATCCTTCCCTTGTCCCCTCCCTTCCTGCAGGAAGTAGGACAGCCCACTTCTCTCCATGAGGGGGGTTTAGAATGGAATGGAGAGTTCCATTCTATCTAAGGGTACTTTCACACTTGCATTATTCTTTTCCGGCATAGAGTTCAGTCAAAAGGGCTTTATGCCAGAAAAGAACTGATCAGGCATATCCCCATGCAATCTGAATGGATAGAAATCCGTTCAGTTTGCATCAGTATGCCTTCCGTTCAGTCAGTCAGGCATTTTGGCCGGACATAATACCGCAGCATTTTTTGCATTGGACAACCCTGAAAGAGTTATCTCAGAAATTGATGTCAGAAAGGTTTGGGTTCCACCTCAGGGACACGCTCCTTACTGCAAATTAAGAGCCTTGATGTGAAGAAGAGCACGCCCAGCTAATTTTGGAAGTCCCATAGCAGTGAATGGATAGTGCACCGCACAGGTGCTGCCACCCTCCCAAGCTGGCTTGGCTATTGCCAGCAGTTCCATAGTGGTGAATGGAGTGGTGGTCGTGCATGCGCAGTGCGTTCTCCATTCACTGCTATGGGACTTCCGAAAATAGACGGGCGTGCTCCTCTTCACTTCAGATAGGAGCAGGTCCCAGAGGTGAAACCCACATCTGTCTGATGGCACATCCTAGTGATCTGGCATGAATGTTTGAGATGAGGATACCCCTTTAAGGCTTAGCAGTTAGAGTTAGTCCTCTCGCACTTGGCCGTTGCCCCGGCGGGTTCGCAATACACGGGGCACCGGCTGTGTGCATTCTGCATCACGGATGTGGACCCATTCACTTGAATGGGTCCGCAAATCTGGAGATCCTGTGCGAAATGGAACGGAAGCACGGAACGGAACCCCACAGAGGGTTCCGTTACGTGATTCCGTTCCGCAAAAACTTGTTCAATCTTTTTGCAGAACAGACGGATCGCGATCCCCATTCAAACTGCGGCTCGCAGCACGGGCCTGGCAAGCACACTGTTGTGTGCAAGAGGCCTTATAGGAGCTTCACAGGACTTACATAATAATGACTTATCCTCAGGATGTTACATTACAAATTACCTTGTCAATAGGGGGCGTTCCTCAAAAATTTGATAGTATAAGCACAGATTGACCAGTGCTTGAGTGTATGAGGGCACACCCCATTCAAGAGAAATGTCAACACCCAGTTGTCAATATACTCATATACTTCCAGGGTGAATAGCAGAGGAACAGCAAGCATCTATAGGAAAATTATAGGGAAGTTTTTGCTAAAACAAACATGCCAGGAGTGGTGACCGGTCCTCGTTAAGGATTTCCAGCAGAGGACAATCCAGGGACACCCTATTTCCGGGTAATTTGATTATTTTAGCGGGATTCCCCTTTAAATTTACCAAGTTCAATAAAACACAGGAATTTTAGGGAATGAAATGGATCCACAAACTTAGCTATTGAATCACTTCTACCTCTTTAAGCAGAACGATGTGGAGCTGGAGCGGCATTAAATGAGGACCATTAAAAAGGAGGGGGTATTTTTTTTTGTTATATCCATTCAAACTGGGAGCCAAAGTCATATTGTAGAGCGTCTGCTCCGTGCTGCGAACAAATGTAATAGCAGAAACAAAAAAAGCAGATCTTTTATTATTGTTCAGCGCTCAGTTTCAGTCTGAATGGCTGGCAGCAGAGGAGATTATTTCGCCAAGTAAAGCCGTACTGCGGTATATTGGCTGAGGGTCAGCAGGTTTAATAGCAAATACCATCATTGATTGAGTCAAGAGGGCGCACACCACCCTCCGGGCAGATACTTCACAGACATTTCCACATATTTCAACCCCAAAAATGTAATTTTAATTTTTTTTATTAATTTTTTGTGGAAATCTTTAAACATATATGTTGACAGTAGTGTCGATCGAGCACCAAAGTGCTCGGGTGCTCGAGTAGAACACATCGGGATGGTCGGGTGCTCGACCAGAGCACAATGGAAGCCAATAGGAGAACCCGAGCATTAAACCAGGCACCCCCTGCTCTGAAGAGGGGAGGGTGTCGGGTTCACAGGAAGAAGTCAGAAATTGATGGAAACACCACCGAAATGGTTCGGGAACAGCATGGGGAGGATGTCTGGATGCATCCTGGACTCCCAGGTCGCTGCTGGGAACGATGTTGTCCGAGTATTACACCAATTTTACAGATTGACAATAATACGCACAAAACCGAAGATAAAATCGATTTTAGAGGAAAAATTGTCAGGAAACATTCTTTCCTGTATTTTTACTTGTATATAAAGTGCAAGTGCTGCCAAATATTACAAGGAAAAGGTACTCCGACTGATACAACCTGTATATCACATAAAGGAGGGCCTCATTCACATTCTGGTACAATGGTTCAGGTAGTGGGACTCCTACACTCATAAAGCATAGGCACTAAGTGAAAGGGCTGCCAAAAATTACAAGGAACCGGCAGTCCGATACACCCTTTATTACACATAAAGGAGGACATCATACACACCCTTGAGAAATGATCATTGATGGCCTGCTGGTGACCCTCAAAAACATTAGGAGCAAGGGCCTGCTGGTGACCCTCTAAAACATTAGGGGTGAGTGCCTGCTGCTGATCTGACCATCTAAAACATTAGGGGCGAGTGCCTGCTGCTGATCTGACCATCTAAAACATTAGGGGTGAGGGCCTGCTGCTGAGCTGACCATCTAAAACATTAAGGGCGAGGGTCTGCTGCTGAGCTGACCATGGAAAAAATTATGGGGAGGGCCTGCTGCTGAGCTCACCCTCTATAACATTAGAGGCGAGTGCCCGCTGCTGAGCTCACCCTCTATAACATTAGAAGTGAGGGCTGCCTAATAAGCATGTTGATATGATGGAGGAGGAGGACGACCAGAAAAGGGAGATTGAACCATATACCCTTTTCTTGTGGTGGAAGGGGTGCATGGGAATACAGTGTATTTAATACACTATAAAAGCCACATTTAGAGTGCCTTTATGTTCAGCCGCTTTCCTCTGGTGGAGTAGAGAAGTCAGGGGCAATCCAGGCCTTGTGAATGGGTCCGCATTTGTGATGCGGGGAGCACACGGCCGTGTGCATGAGGCCTAACTCTGTTATCAGGGCACACTATAATGAAATGTATAACGTGAATACAAACCCGCCCTAACTTATCAAGAGTGAGGGGCTCCTCAGCGAGCTCCCTGCGCCTACCTATAAAACCGTCTAGTCCGGGGATCAGCAACATCCGGCACTCCAGCTGTTGTGAAACTACAATTCCCAGCATGATCCATTCATTTCTGTTAGAGTTCTGAGAAGAGCAGAGCAAGTGTGCATGCTGGGAGTTGTAGTTTCACAACAGCTGGAGTGCTGGAGGTTGCCTACCCCTGGTCTAGTCAATCCTTTATCTGAAGGATCAGACTCCATTGGTACCTTGTATATAATTATTTTGGTATGGGCCCCTTTAGCTTAAAGGGCCCCTGAGCAACTGAACAGATTGCACCAACAGTATTTCTGCCCTTGGACTAGAAGTGTCACTCATTAGCTGATCCCTGATAACCTATCCTCGGCATGTGATTGTTGGGGATGGGGGACTCCCGGCAATCGGCTGTTTGAAGAGACTCTTTTTAGGCCAGTGATATCACATTCAGCCTAGATGCACCTTAGCATAGGTCATCAGAGTCTGATCGGAAGGGGGTCCGATACCTGGCATCCCTACAGATCAGCTGTTTAGAGGGGCTGTGGCAGCCTTCTTGCAGCTTGTAAGCACAGCGCCATCCTTTGGATAGTGGTTGTGCTTGGTATTGCAGCTTAGTCTCATTAACTTGAATGGGACTGAGCTGTGCCTTAGGCAATGACGGATGGACGTGACACCACAGTGGGATCGCCACTACCTCCTCAAACAGCCGATCAGCAGAGACCCCCACCCAACAGATACTGACGATCTATGTGGAGCATCAGTTTTAGGGCTCATGCACACGGCCATTGCGGGGTACGCAATACACGGGCACCGTCCCCCGCATACACCCCGGGAGATGTAGTGCGGTGCAGAACGGAGGCACGGATCGGAAGCAACTAAAGCCCTATGGAGTGCTTCTGGGGATTTCTGTCCGTGCACTCTCCGCACTGCAAAAAAGTAGTGCATGCACTACTTTTTTGAGGTGCGGACAGTCGGATACGGATCGCGGACCCCATTCAAGTGAATGGGTCCGCGATCCGCATGTGCCGGCCCCCGCGGTTGGTGCCCGTGCACGGCGGACCACAATTTGTGGTCCACAGCACTGGCCCGGCCAGCATATGGTCGTGTGCATGAGTCCTTAAACAACCCCTTTAAACATTCGGACAACCCCTTTAAAAGGGTTGTAGAGAAGAAAACACTCCTTTAAAATCAATTCTCCTATCCAGTGGAATATTCCCTGCATTCCCATAAGCGGTGGGAAGGGATGATTTCCAGGAAGTCTTCTATATACAATGTAGCATTTCATACACATCTATTTACATTTCTCCCAGATGAAAACAATCCCGGGAATGTGTCCTCCCCCCAACCTCACCCCATAGACATAGAGGAAAAGCCCATACTTATCTGCTGGGCCCATTTACCTGTCATCCTCTGGCTTTAAAGCAGTGAGAGGGAAAAAAAAAGTGTTTTTTTGTTCTACTCCTTTGTCAGAAAGAACATTAAAGTCTGTGGGGTCAAGACCAATGTCAAATAAACAGTTTTACTGTTTTGCATTTTTTTTAAGGTGGAAATTGTAGATGAGACAAACGTCTCTCTCTCTCTGCACAATGTGCCCTCTGGTTCCCTGACATGATTGATGACCCGTCCAAACAATCTGTGTTTGTACAGCTTTAAACCTGCCATACGGTTCAGTTTTTCGGAGGTATCTGTGATTACACAAACAGAACGTATGGAGAGGTAGAGCCTCCGTCCTACAAATACGCCATTGTCTCCCTTCTATTCACAGAGCAAAAAGAGCTTCTTCTTCTTTTACATTTTTTTTCTTTTTTTTATATTTCAGGGCATAATTATGACTTCCCATATGCAAATGAGGGTCACGGCGCAAACCTTGAAGAAGGTCAAATATTTCCGAGGCCTCTGCATTCGTTTTTTTATTATTATCTGAACTCTGTTCTCTCTGTACCAGCTGCAATATGTAATTATTCCCACTGAAACAGCCAATAAAGGAGATTCTGGATACAAAGACACTTCGCTTTTTCTGTTTCTTTTTCTTTGCCTTTTGTGCTTGTCTGTGACGTGGACGCATTGTTTTCTCGGTATGAGAAGCGCATTATAATAAGGATGGATACGATTTTTTGGGGGGGGACCCAAAGGGCATCCTGTCCTAGATATAGATAAAATCTGCAATTCTACGTCCTTGTATGAATCTTCTTCCTGGTGTCCATTACTTTTTACAGTAAAAAAAAAAAATGTATTTAATAAAAAAATTAATTACTGAAAAATGCCGAATAAAGTTTGGGTTTACCTTAGCTATTATGTTAGGGAATTGCATTGTGTGCAATTTATTAGGTTGCCGAGGATTAGAAAAATAGGGCAGCTTTTTTTTTTTTAAGAAATAGCGCCACATCTGTTCACAGGTCGAGTGTGGTATTGCAGCTAAGGCCTATCACCGGAAATTGAGCTGCAATACCGCATACAACCCATGGTCAGGTGTGGCGCTGTTTCTGCAAGACAGTAGGCATGTTTTTTAAAAAAAAATCCTAAACAACCCATTCAGGCCCCATGCACACGGCCGTATCTGTTTGGAGTCATTTTTTGCAGATCCATTGACTTCAATGGTCACAGGACATGGTCAATGGTCTGTCTTTTTGTGGAAAGGACATACGGATGAGGAAAGCACACGGATCATCCAAGCGCTTTCCGCATCCGTATGTCCATTTCGCAAAAAGACAGACTATGTCCGGACCACGGAACCTATTGAAAACAATGGGTCTGCAAATAAAATTCAGACAGCACAGGGACCGCATCAGTATTTAACGGCTCTGTGATTTGCGGACCGCGAAACGGATTTGATCATGTAAATGGGACATTGACGGGGTTTTCCAATTTTAGACAATCTCTTTTTGTAAGAAGGGTCACTTTACAATAAATTGATTGCCGGATTGCTCTACCGATCAGCTGAATATCGCGTGAGCCTATAGGCACAGTTTGTCTGGCACTGTAGACTCCGCCCATCAAATAGGCCCCTCCCTAAAGTGTAACTGCCATTGTTAAAGTGGATCCTGTTACAGATATTGCTCCAAAGGCTCAACATTTACAATGTCCCTTCCTCAATGTCCTCCTCTCACTCACAGAGCTCCTAATTAACATATAATACATCATTTTTTGAAACTAATACATATTATTCAGTGTATTCATATGTAATTTTCTCTTTAGCGGGAGCCCTACTGCGGGAGGCCACCTATATATAACTACAACTATTTCCATTGATATGATCATACAATTCCCCTACCCTCCTGACTGAAGCTATAGGGGATAGAACAAATGGACCGGCACTCACCAAGTTCAAATTACTTGCTGTTTATTAGTCACATAGAGCAAGACAATGTGACGCGCGTTTCGGCTCAATACAATGTATTGAGCCGAACGCCGCCCATGTCTTGCTCTATGTGACTAATAAACAGCAAGTAATTTGAACTTGGTGAGTGCCGATCCATTTGTTCTATGTTCGTGGGGAGTTGCTTCCGGGACGCGAGCACCACGCCACTGAGTATCGGAGTGCCGACTGATTTCCACTTTGAAGCTATAGGGGGTCATTTATTAAGACCGATGTTTTAGATCCCTATGGCTTAATACCCCATCGAAGTTATGAAGAGGCGCTGGCTTGTACATAAATTTGGCAGATCTTTGGCGGATCCACCGCCAGTCTAAGGCTACATGCACAAGACCGTATGTGTTTTGCGGCTGGTGTCCGTATGGCATCCGTTTTTGGTTTTTTTGCAAATCCGTTTGTTTTTTTCCGGATCCATTGTAATAATACCTATCCTTGTCCCCAAAATGGAAAAAAATAGGACATGCACTATTTTTTTTTCAGGGCTACGGAACGGACATACTGATGCTGACAGCACATAGTGTGCTGTCCGCGTTTTTTGCGGACCCTTTCAAATGAATGGGTTCTCATCCTATCCGCAAAAAAAACTGAACGGACACTGAAACAAAATATATTTGTGTGCATGTAGCCTAAAACAGGCTTACAACATGATGAATAGGACGGGCCTGCCAGCCTACCCTTCCCCACCCATGCCATGCCCACTTTTTTAGGCATGGCATGGGTGGGGAAGGGGATGGGCTGGCAGGTAATATAGGCATATTTCTGGATAATAAATGACTCCCATAGTCTTTGATGATCAGCATGCTGCCATGCAGCTGTGGTTGGGAGTTACAAACCTGCTCATATGAAACGCTTCCATCCCTACAAAGAATAGTAAATGAAAAATCAAACCTACAGGAAGAAGAGTCCAGGACTCTTCTCCGGTGGCACTGCGCTCAAATGAAGGTGAGGAAGGTACACCTCTCGTCAAGGAGCATGCACTGCCCAATAAGGCAAGATATACCGCTCTCTGCTTCACTAGCCCAGTGTGCATGCGCTGATGCTTCTGGGGAAGAGTCCTGGACTCTTCTCTGGTTACACTGCACTCAAATGAAGGTGAGGACGGTACACCTCTCGTCAAGGAGCATGCACTGCCCAATAAGGCAAGATATACCACTCTCTGCTTCACTAGCCCAGTGTGCATGCGCTGATGCTTCTGGGGAAGAGTCCTGGACTCTTCTCCGGTGGCACTGCGCTCAAATGAAGGTGAGGACAGTACACCTTTCGTCATGGAGCATGCACTGCCCAATAAGGCAAGATATACCGCCCTCTGCTTCACTAGCCCAGTGTGCATGCGCTGATGCTTCTGGGGAAGAGTCCTGGACTCTTATCTTGGAAGTTTGATTTCCATTTACTATTCTTTGTGCTGACAGATGGGTTTAATATGGGCTGGTTTGGGACCCTAAACCCCAGCAGCATAACAGTGCGCTGGTGGCTTTGTGCCCGTGACAAGTTCCCTTTAAAGTTTATAACCCCCTCGACAAACAATATATGAAAATGGTTCCGATCACAGGGTTTACCTAAACATGGAAGGAGAAGAAGTGGTTAAACAATTAAAAATACGTATTTGTGATATTTCAAACCCATTAGGCTTATTGCTGTCATACAATTACCTATAGAACCTCGCTTGCATGGTGTTTCAAAGATCAAAGTTAGCAGAAAGTCAGCATGTAATTAGTTTCCTGCTTTGGAGCATTAGGTAGAATTACTGCAAAGAGGCAAAACTATCGTCTCATAGGGACCCTTAGGGGATTTATAATGATCATAGACAAATATATGCATACAATATCAGTTGGTGTGCTAAAATTTAATTTTAGTGAGGAAACGCGGTGGAAGATGATCACAATACATGGGGTTGTTCTTATTTTAATATTTGAGGATGTTATTATTAGAGAATTGTATCAAAAGATATGTCACCAGGGAGAATGTATCATTTATAAATCACTAATGAGTAGAAAACTGTTTCGCTTGAAGGTAAAAAGACATTATCTGTTCTCTCTATGCATTGCTTATCAAACACAAAGAAATGATGACTTGGAAAAAAATAAAGGCAGGCGAAGATTGTTTTACTTGTGTTCCAGATAAACAACGCGGGCAAAGGATGGCAAAAGAAGCCGAGTGAGCACAAGGAGCACTGCCAGCCGCTGTCAGCAGAGCAAATCCGTGGAAGTTTTGCAGAGGCTTAACAGAGTTGATAATAATATTAGATTTGGCACCTACGAAGTTTTATAGAAAGACATTGCAGGCTAGGTCAAGCTGTAAAAGGGTTTGTATACTTTTGCAACCAATTTATTTTATACTTCTAATACGACTAAAATGATAAATGTGCAGTGCCCACATCTGAGGTGGCCTCAACGCTACCCCGGGACCTCTGAGGTGTCACCATGTGTTGCTCAGCTCCAGAAGGGATGGTAAGGCGTGGTGCACCCCATTGGGACCAGAGTGCTTCTTTCCTGGAGAAACTCAAGTGCAAAACAATGCAGGCAGTGCACAGAGCTGATTTCTCCAGTCTCTTCCTGGGCAGAAGAAGATTTCATGCTGAGGAAAGGTCTGAGCTGGCTGGTGGCCCAGGGTCTGTGGCTTAATCGTCTGGCTGGTTCGCTAGTCAGAGATTTGATGATCAAGGATCTCGGGCAATATCCCCATCACAGTGTCTTCTTCTGGTCGCTCATGTAGTCGATTAGAGTCTCTTCTACTAAGCACCTGCAGACAACCAAGGGCTCTAACTGCTCTCTATATATACTGTTTCTAGCCAAACTATAACCTTCTAGTGGGAGGGTGGAGTGGAGAAGCACAGCTTAACCAAAAACAATGTTACAATTTTAGTCTGTCATAGACTTCTATAGAGCTTCAATGCAAGGCTATGGTAATGAATAAGCAGTTTTCCAGGCAAAAACAAGTCTTCAGACATAAATAACAGAGATAAACCAGACAGCCAGAAAGTCAGTGCGTCTGTTTTTTTGCCTCAAAACTTTTCATAGATAGAAAGTCATAAGGTCTCTCAGGATTAGCTGGCTGTGCCTTAACCCTATCCACAGTTCAGTGGAGCTATATTGTAATAAAAGTGCATGATATAACACAATAAATATATAAATGCAGTTCAACAATATGAAACAGTGTAAGTGCACACATCGACCTAAAACACTGTGCAAGTTAACCCTTCAAAGTGCAATAAAGTAGGGAGATGATGGCTTTACATAGTAGCAATAAGGGCAAATGTACATAAATGTCCATAGTCCAAAGTACCCTTGCTCCAGGACACTACACATGAATTATGTAATTAATGTTTATTAAAAATCTACACAAGCTATTCAGATCTACAGACTAAACTGATAAGGGGCATTAGTTATGAAAAAAGATTGAAAGAATTTAACTTAATTAGTCTTGACAAGAGACGTCTAAGGGGGGGCATGATTAATCTATACAAATATATAAATGGGCCATACAAAAATATGGTAAAAAACTGTTCCTGGTAAAATGCCCTAAAAGACAAGGGGGCACTGCCTCCGACTGGAGAAGAAAAAGTTCAGTCTCCAGCGTTAAAGCTTCTTTACTGTAAGAACTGTGAATCTGTGGAATAGACTTTGTCAGGACGTGGTCACAGCGGCAACCGTGGACAGTTTTAAAAAGGGTTTAGATGAATTCTTAAAAGTAAACAACATTAATGCTTATGAAAATGTGTAGAAATCTTAGTTTCATTTCTTTCTGGGATTCGCGCCCCCACCTATCCCGTGGTTGAACTTGATGGACTTATATATTTTTTCACCCATATTAACTATGTAACTATACACATCTCCATGGTTACCGACATGTGTAGTCAGACTTCCTGTCCCCTACATCATTTTTTTAAGGCTTGTGAGAAGTAAAGGGCAGTTGAATGACAATATGACTGAAACATCCGACTACACAAGGTTTGTGTGTAGTCTGTTACCATAGAAACATATGGGTCTGGACAAAACTTGTAGATAAAACAGCAAATGTGAAATCCCTCACCATTTCAGCACAGCCATTTCATTGGTCCCAGGCAGTCTCTTTTTACTTCCCTGAGCGTTGACGTGTCATACATGTGCAATTGGGCATGTGACCTCTACAGCCAATATAGCATAAGACCCCTGATACCAAATATTTGCTGCATGTATGACAAGCCACTGCTTAGAGAAGTAAGCAAGGACTGGCTGTGGCCACCGGAGTGGAATCCCCGGAGTGGAGGGACATCTAACCTTTTTTGTATCTACAAGTTTTGTCCAGACATATGTTTCCATGGTAACAGACTACACATAACTTTGTGTAGTCAGATGTTGTGGTCATGTTGTCATTCAGCTGCCCTCTACTTCTTGCTAGCCTAACAAATGTATGTAGGGGACAGATAAAAGGGAATCTGACTGTGGGATCAGACTACACAGGGTTTGTTCGTAGTCTGTAACCGTAGTAACACAAAGCATTGTATAGATGCTGTAGTCACCAAATTGAAGTAGGTTTTAAATAAACACAGGTCATTTTTTCAGTTACTGAAAGTATATAATATATTGGTTGCAAAAGTATACAACCCTTTTAAAGCTCGACTATGTAGAAAGGTCTTTCTATGGAACGTCATATTTAATACTATTGTTGACTTTATTAGGTGTCTTCAAAACTGAGGCTGTCAGGGACCACCGAAAAAGCAGCAATGGAGCACCAGGGGAGTATAATTTTTTTTTATAATTATTATTATTTTACTACATTTCCTGCTTTTAGTACATGTTTTACTGGATAGCCCTTTTAATAACTCATATTCTTTTCTATCTCTTTGATTTTTTGGACTTTGATATAAAAACCTAATTCCATTATTTAAGATCTGTGCAATACATAAGAAAGAAAAGTTTATGAGCAGGAGTTTTGCTGTCTGTTGATAAAAAGTTTCCCCCTGACCAAAAATGCAAACAATTGGCTTTCATAAGGTAAGGTGTGCATGTCTTGATTTTCCCAAGGCCGCCCTAATGTAACTGGTTCTTTTTATATCCACTGTCTACAATATTTCACTTTATTTCTTCCTTACTTGGAAACAAGCTCCCAAGGCTCAGTGTAAACACAGATGCAACATACTGTACAGCTATTTATGTTCCCTGTGAAGCTATGTTATCCACACTTGCATACATATGGACCGTCGGGAAGCCTACAATGGATTGTGGATGTACACAGCATGCATCTGCGTGTTATAAAGTGCAAGTAACAATGTAACAATTAAACCCCTTGTTCAAAAAGTGCATAGAAGAAAATTAAAATGGAAATAGTTCCAAAGTTTCCCATTGAAAAGATTCAATTAGGAATCTTCTAGATTCCCACATGACTCAGTTTTTAGCAGACCTGGATATGTTTAGGCTGTTGCTTGGCAATAGTAAACGTGACTGGCTGGTGACAACTCAGTGTCTCCATGCTCTTGAGAAGATCCAATGTTGTCACAAAAGGGTTGGAACCAGAAGAGTAGCCAAAAGGGATGCAGAAGTAATAATGCATGATAGGTGGCTACCACATAATTGGCACATGGTAATGGGGGCCCTTTTACCAATTTTGGAGATTTAAGTTGGAAAGGAACCAGGTATGGTCCCATCGTCTCCAAAGCCCTCATAGCAGCTACATGTCCCGCTTATATGTCTTGTTGGCAAATCTGTTCTTGATAAATTTTGCTCTGTAAACTAAGCACATATCACAGAGAAAGACCACTGAGCTGAGGGGGCCAAGTTTATTTCCTATAAATGTATGGAGATAATCTCAGTAGGGTTTCTCCTTATGTATCAAGCAGAAGTGTGGGAAATTAAAGGTCAATCCATATACTTCAAAGGTTTACCTATCAAAAGGCAGTTCACAATGCAGTAACTACCTGGGAATCAGCTTTAATGTTTGGGAAAACCTGGCTGTATTTCCCTGCAGCGCCACCACAGGAGAAATGAAGCATTGCACAATGTCCATTCAAATGAAGAGTATGTCAAGTCCTCCAGAGCGAGAGACACTCTTTGTAACTGGTCTCGCTCTGGTCAAGAGATGAAGTTCCTGAACAGAGAACCTACCTCCATTAGCTCAAAATTCTCTAATAGGGTTAGGAAAATGGGCTGGACAAACCCTTTAGCCCTAAGATCATGAAAGACGATGTATGGAAGGGGAAACGAGCATTGTCTAGTAATACCAGGTGGTTAGTGGTCGTACCAGAAGTGGGTCTCAACTTAATATTTCCCATGGGTCCTCAGACCCCAGTCATAGCTTTATATTGAACAGGGACTTAAACAATTTTCATGTGAAGTCCGACATTCATAGCAGTGGACTATTGAAAGCCAACTCAAGACAGACCTCCATGGGTTAATGTACACTGTGGACTTTTGTTGATTTCGCTCTGTTCCTTCTAAGTAAAAGTCGTGAGATCCTCCATCTCTTTATTTGACTATCTATCAGTTTTGCACTTGAAGATAAAGCAATTGTGATCCCATCAGGTCTGAATTGAATATAGTGAAGGGACTCCGCCACCGGTATGAGTCCTCACCGCTGATACAATCTATACTCCCCGACTGAATTTTAAACAGGTAGGCCGAAAGTAGTTTTAATTTTAATTAGATTTCTTCATAGAAAATATTACCTCTGGTGTCACTCAACTTCCCTGTCATTGTGCTTCGTGTCTGGCGTCTATTTTTGAATTCAAATGATATCGTTTAAAGAATACGATGGAGACATTGCAGAAAATAAGTCCGACCTTAAAGCTGATACTAATCAGTTTGGTTTTGCTTTAAAAATCTTGCACAAGATTACAAAAGCTTAGCTGTGTGTTTCCCAAAACGGCGCCACATCTGTCGACAGGTTGTGTGTGGTATTGCAGCATTTTGGCCCCACTGAGCTGCAATACTAGACACAGCCTATGTGCAGGTCGGTAGGTAGAATAAACAGCCATATTTATTCCACTATATCATTATGGAGGGGCTTAACCAAAGGCAAGTCATAAATGTCTGATGTTTATCTGGAGAACTGTCAGGACAAGAGGGACCCCTTTGACTGCCATTTTGCAAGCTAAAGTCCAGTCCTGTGCCCATAATTCTCTACAAAAGTTTACAGGAGATACAGAAATCTCCCATAGAACCCCACCCAGGGTTTGATCTACCTACAGACACAGTAGGTCATTGACTATAGGCAGGAAGGAGAGTGCCTGCTGAAAGGAAAATTCACAAATGAAGATTCATATGTAAAATATGTACATTTACTGTATAGGTTAATTAGGTGCTGTGAGAGTAGGAGGAGAACACCTAGCGGGTGAGAGTGAGAAGAGTATACATAGAGGGTGAGAGTGAGATGAGGAAACCTAGGGGCTGAAAGTAAGAGGAGAACACCTAGCGGGTGAGAGTGAGAAGAGTATACGTTGAGGGTGAGAGTGAGAGGAGGACACCTAGGGGGTAAGCATGAGAGTAGGCCGCCAGGGGGATGAGAGTGAGATGAGGACACCTAGGGGCTGAAAGTAAGAGGAGAACACCTAGCGGGTGAGAGTGAGAGGAGGATATTTTGAGGGTAAGAGTGAGAGAAGGACACCTAGGGGGTAAGCGTGGGAGTAGGACACCAATGGGATAAGAGTGAGATGAGGACACATAAGAGGCAAGAGAAAGAGGAGGACAACTAGGGGGTGAGAAAGAGAGGAGGACACTTATGAGTGAGAGTGAGAGGAGGACAACTAGGGGGTGAGAAAGAGAAGAGGACACTTATGAGTGAAAGTAAGAGGAGGACAACTAGGGGGTGAGAAAGAGAAGAGGACACTTATGAGTGAAAGTAAGAGGAGGACAACTAGGGAGTGAAAGTAACAGGAGGACATGTAGGGAGTGAAAACAAAAGGAGGACACCTGGGGGGTGAAATAAAATAGGAGGATACCTAAGGGATGATATTGAGATAAGGACACCTATGGGAACAAGGTGGGGCTTATGTGATGGTCAACACGCAGTTGACTGCCATCCGAAATGTAGATAGATTTGACATCATCTTTAAGAATATAGATTCTCTACTGTGCAAAATACCTTTGATCAACATGCAAATGGGCAGTTATGTCCACCGAGGGTGGGCACAAGCCACTGTGTGCAAATTCCTGTTTAGCCATCTTTCCTGGCCCTGTGAATCAAGAAGGAAATAGCTGATAGATGAAGCAGGAGGAGCAAGGGTGCACAGAGGGGCCTGGCCCTCCCATGATGCACTTAACGGCTCATTTGTATGTGGATGTAAAGTAATTTTTCTCCACAATTAAGAAAATTATGAAAGGTATCATTACATTCAGATGAGCTAGCCCAAGGCAATGTGTCTGGTTTGTTAGTGAATTTCCTGGTGAAAGGCTCCTTTTAAATATGCAAAGTAATCAGGCAGCCATTAAAGTCCATTCCCTGGGGTGGAGGGCAGACCTGATGGACAGCTAGAAGTCAAAGCTTAGCATAACAGCCCAGGCTGGGTTACATGGGATACGTATGTGTGCAGAGTCGGTGTTTATAATAAACAACGTCTAAGTGAGATTTGGCCTCGGCACCCGCTGTTCCAGTGCGAAAATGAAGGACTTGCAAAACGATTTGGCAGACGGGGAAAGTGGATCCACCTCATAGATTTGTTTTGTATTAAATAGCTGCCTAAAATCTTCAGAAACCCTTTTCCACCACAAACACAACAAAAGAAAACAATTTGACATTTCTCAGCGCACGTTCCAAGTGCTGATTGGCAATACACTCCTACCAGATGTCTTTACAACCAGCCAACAGGCTAATATTGTTGTACTGTGATCCGGCTTCCCGCGCAGCTTCATTTCACCTCTGCTACGGCTTCACTTTTACACAACGAATATTAAGAGAATTAGATTAATATCTCTCGGGTAATGACGACTTCCCTTTACTGACCCACAATCTGCCGGCATAGCATCAAAAATAAATCTTCCCAATTAATTTATTGGCATCCTGATTACTTTTCTAAGGAAGCGCCTCAGGCGTCGCTAGCAAAAAAAAAAATAATAATAATAATTGTTGCTAGAAAACATCAACTCTGTTTGGACAGAAAACAAAGGATGGGAAATAACAGATTTCTCCATTACAACCGACTTAACATTTATATAGGCTGGGTTAGGGGTCACCAGCTAGACCAGCAACCACCACATCTTCCTGCCAGCTCTGTTCTGCTGTGTATGCCAAGATAGATTAGTACAGCAATCAGGGCGGTGGAAGCAAAGCTAAGCAGAAATGAAAGGTGACAGATAGTAACTTGATGGTGAGAGAGCTGGAAGGGTTAAGAATTAAGGGTTAATCTTAAGCTGAAAATGTCAAAAAAAGATCTCCCATCACAGAAAGGGGTCTTCTGCTCAGGATCTCTCAGGAACTGCTCGGGAGGACTCAGCAGGATTGTCTCTTACATTGCTGATTATTCATTTGAATGTAATACCACATTTCACCTGTAGAGGCCACTGCAGGAGAAATGTGCAGCTACCCTTAGTTTACTTCATTTGATTGTAGGGATTTAGTATCTGTGATTCACACAGATGGTTGCTAAATAGAGAGTGAACCAAGAGCTCTACAAGATATGCATCGCATGGTGTGTGATCGTCTACAACGGCTAGATTGGATTGTTAAACAGCATGCATCTTAATTTTTTTTTTTTAAAACTCCTCTGGCATAGGCTTATCTCCCTTGAGGACAAAGGATCAGACACCTTCCACGTCATCTGTTGTATGAGGACATTAAATGTTTGGCTGATCACAGCGAGGTCAGTGGAGTTGGCTGAGGTTATTCTAATCCTATTTCTATTGACACCAATGTAGGAAAATAAGCTAGCTACTTCCTTCCCGATGTTGATGGCAGGTAGCTACTTCCTGTCTAAGAAAATAAAGACAGAGTAGGTTATATCTACATATAAGAATGAATGGACACATATAGTCAACTTCAAATGTGAGGAAACTAAAGGTGACCAGCCTGTTGTAACATAATAAACACTTTAATTTTAGGTGCTGACCACCTAATGTAGTTGATGGTCATAGACAAATAGCCATATGTTGGTCACCAGGTCCGCCCTTATGGATGTATAACCTGTGAGGCAGGGGCGGATTGGCCATAGACCTTACCGGGAAGTTTCCTGGTGGGCAGATGCCCAGGGGTCCATCTGAGCCCTCCTCACGGCCGGCCAGTGGAATTTTTTGGGGATGTATTTTGTTGCTGCTGGTGGCAGCATTTTGTGATGGACTGTGGTATTTGGCTCTGTTGGGGTGGTATAATGTGCCACAATATGGTATTGCTGGCCCTGCCTTCCATTAAATTGGACCCAAGTACAAAACAAGGTCATGTTTAGTATTTCTTTCCAGGGCCAATTTAAGTTCCCAGTCTGCCCCTGCTTTGAGGTCACACAGGGGGCGCATAAGCCCAGTTACTAAAGAGTTTGAAACAGATGGCCTGGCACGTGAGGCGTAAATCTGTTAGTTGATTACTGTATGTTGGCATTCAGTGACGGACTGGGAACTTAAAGTGGCCCCAGAAAAACTAAACTAAAAGTGTCCCATGTTGGAGCTGGGTCCAGATTGATAGGTAGGCAGGGCCAACAATACCAAAGTGCAACACAAAATATTGCTGCAGCAGGACCAAATATTATAGTGCAGCACAAATACTACCACCTCGACCACAGTATTCAACCGTATCTCTGTCCTGAGGACAGCAATACAGCTAAATTCTGGAGGGCACCTGGCCACCCTGAAGGGTCTGTGGCCAGTCTGTCCGTGTTGATATTATTTGAGCACTCTATGGTAGTATAAACTTAAAGGTATTGTACCATCATAAGAGCTTATCAACTATTATTATAAGAGTCTAATGGGATCTCACATAAATTAGGTGCCAGAGTGACTGTATGGTACTGCCAAAGAGAAGCCAAGTGCAACGGTCTCCAGCAGTCCCATAATGGTGAAGTTAGCAAGTTAGTTAACAGTGACTGGTAAGGGTTCCAACGGTTGGACCTCAACGAAGCACCGCAATTGTATGGCACTGTTATTTAGGCACCATACTGCATGGTATGGTTTTCCATACATTGTACAATGGCACATCTCGTAGGGTGGCACCAACAAACGTTACCACTCAGGACCCCATTAAAATTCAGGATGGCCCTATCAGTAACAGTGAACTTACAAAAACACGTAGGGCAAAAATTGTACACACTGTATATAATATATATGTATTACCCAAACAGTTCCATATATCCATCATTGCTGCCTTTTATCCCCCCACAATAAAAAAATATCTGAATGATAGACAGCCCTCGAATTATATTCAATGTCGGAAAATAAAAGTTTCCTTTTTGGACAGCTTTGGCATATTACACAAATGCAAATGATTCCACTTTTATTACATTTCATTATTTGTATGACTTGTAGTTGTACAAGGAAGAAAGCAAACATCATATTAGAGATCCTGACAGTTTTCACAATGTATTATCAATATATGGAAATAATTGTCTGCTCTGGGATTCTATTACATTATTGTGTATCTTTTTCATGCCTAATAAATAATGATGGATGGCTTTTATTTTCATCACCACCTGCAACCATTAAGTCACCCCTTGATTGCAGAAGACACAATAATAAAAGGATTGTGTTCGGTTGCCTGCTAGAGAATAGACGCCGAGTGCTCCTGTGCTCCTGCCATTTTGTCGGATGAGGGGCAGAGATGGGTGTTTGATATAGATATTATACACAAAGATGACATCATGACATTATATTTCATTTCTTACCTTATTTTATTCACCATTTTCTCACCATTCAAGCTCTTATGTAGACCTCCAAATAAAATTATCTGATCCCGAGCCCAACCAGTCTACAAGGTTGCACTAGCCTATGGTCAGGCACGATAATACTACAAAAGACCCCCAAAGGTCCACCAGAAAACATCATTTGAAGCCAATCACTATCCTCTTTGGTTTATCCTTTTTATGGGAAGATGGTAAACAAATGAGCTGGTAACAAGCTATGTCTCTGATGCCACCAGATGTAAGGCAGCTATCCTATAAGTACATTTTTTTTACCTTTTAAACAGGCCTTGAGACATGACTTGGATAATAAGTAAGCCAGCACCTCATCTGCAGATAGCTGTTTTGGGTTAATTGCCCCTCATAGTACAGAACAGAGAGTACTGGCTTAACTGGGTGACAGGCCTAAGTCAGGATTCAGGGGATACTATATCTCTTATGGAGAGCGCCTAAATGATGGGAAGGGTCTTATAGGTCGGGCAATGCTCCTCTGGAATTCTGGGAAGAGGGTTTGCAAATGAACTCTTAGCAAGATCTGCCTCTAATGCAAGGTAGCTATCCTATAAGTCAATGTTCGACTTTTAAACAGGTCTTGAGACATGGCTTGGATAATAATTAAGCCATCGCCTCATCTGCAGACAGCTGTTTCAAGATATTTGCCCCTCAACAGTGCAGAGCAGAGAATACTGGTTTAAATGGGTAAGAGGCCTAGGTCAGGTTTCGGGGAAACATTGACTTATAGGATACCTACCGTACATCTGGTGGCATTATAGACAGAGCTTGCTAAGAGTTCCCAGGATTTCAGAGGAGTGTTGCCTAGTATAAAAGGCTCCTCAGTCCTCTCGCCATTTAGGCATTCTCCATAAGGAGATATAGTATCCCCTGGACGCGGTTTAGGGGATGTTTCATAAATAACCTATTTGACGATGATATGGTAATAACTCATTTCTTTAAGGGACCATTTGCACAAAGCATCATCTTAATGCCAATTTAACATGTCACTCACCCTCTTCCTGCATTTCACTCTCCCCTCTCATAGCATGAAATCACATAGCTAATCATTGGGGAAGAGATACTGCATCTGCATCCCCCTCCTTCCCCTTTCTCCATGTCTTCTACACTCTATTACACCAGTGGGATTCCTTGGTAAGAACAGAGAGAGAAAGGGAAGCTAAAGGCAAGGTGTTGTTAATAAATTTGCCACTTTCCCGCAATGAGATACAGTGAAACCTTTCAAAAGACCACCTCTCAGGCCTCTTTCAGATGGGCGTCGCAGGTGAGGGCCAGATGCGATGCGGGCACATTGCGGGAAACCCACGCAAGTGCGCACGCAATTTCAGTTTTGACTGCGATTGCGTTCCGTTGTTCAGTTTTTTCTGTGCAAGTGCAATGCATTTTGCAAGCTCGCGTGATAAAAAACTGAATGTGGTACCCAAACCCGAACTTCTTCTCTGAAGTTTGTGTTTGAGTTCAGTGTTGTGTAAATTTTATTATGTTTCCTTATAACCTGGTTATTAGGGATTCTTAATCATCATCTTCTTTCTTCTTCTTTCAGGACCTGTAAAGGGACCTTTGATGACATCATTGCGCTCACCACGTGGTGAGCCTGGAGATGTCAGCGCAGGTCCTGCTGAATGAAGATAGAAGGATTCTTCTATCTTCATTAAGCAGGACCTGCGCTGACGTCACGTGTTGAGCACGATGATGTCATTAAAGGTCCTTTTGCAGGTCCTGAAAAAAGAAGAAAGAAGATGATGCTGGCTGCGCGATGAAGTGGATGAGATGAGTAAATTTTATTATTTTTTAACCCCTCAAGTCACATTTTAGTAAGCATTCTGTATTAAGAATGCTATTATTTTCCCCATGTTATAAGGGAAAATAATACAGTAAATTGACTTTAATCAATTTACTTACATCATCTCCTTAGCAACCATGTGTGAAAATTTTCAAGCAGTCCCATTTATTTCTATGGGGCCTGCGTTGTGTCAAAAACGCAGAATATAGAACACGCATGCGATTTTCACGCAACGCACAAGTGATGCATGAAAATCACTGCTCATCTGCACAGCCCCATTGAAGTGAATGGGTCAGGATTCAGTGCAGGAGCAATGCGTGCACGTCACGCACTGCACCCATGTGGAAAACTCGCCCGTGTGAAAGGGGCCTTATAGAAGACCACCCCTCAACTAGGCCAGATTGTTCTGTGACTGATTTTAGTTTCCTTTACACCAACACCATGCGTGATCGCCATCTTCTCTGAGAGCGACACCTGTCAACAAGACCATTGTTGAATGCAATTTTGGGAGGTCATAGAAGCGTCGCCATATTATAAGTGTCCTAGTTTTATTACAAAAAATTCTGAACAAACTGTGCACAATATGAAATATGACAATCACTAACACTTGTGTACTTGTCTAATTTTTCTAACTCCTTCTATGTTTGCATATTCAAAGAATATTTTTGAGTTCATCCGGCATATTGCCCCCCCCCCCCACCCCACATAACAGGTGCTGTTATTGCTCCAAACTTTCAGTCCAATAATTTCCTCACACTTGTCTTGCTTCATAACACTTCCCTGGTTGTAAACTATAATGTCTGTGAGCGGAGGTAAACAGCGGAACATTGAAATCAATCTTTTTGATTTCCAATGTCATGACAGTGTAAGTAATATGGAGCAGAAACTGCCAACATTCAGTAAACTAGAATGAAAAATGTTTACACACTCGTCTTTGGAAATGGCTATGGCTATAAGGCAACATCTCGCGGATTCCGAGCCCTCGCTTCCTTGTGTAATATATTTCCCTTGTGTCTTTTTTTTTTTTCTGCAGTTGGGGAGGTTTAGGTGAAGAAAAGTACAAAATACGATGAAACTTTAGAATTATGTTTTCCAAAATCAAAGAAACCATCAAGGAGACAATGATTTCCCTGCCCTCCCTACTTGTACATTTTTAATAAAAAGTTATTTACTTAAAAAAGCCATACTTAAAGGGGTTGTGCAGCCTGTAGTATTGATGACCCATCGTATCTGCAGCTGTTTGAAGAGGAAGTGGTGCTCATGCGAGCGCTACTTTCTCTTCAAGATTATATTGCGCTTGGTCTCGGAAGTCTTGGCGGCCCTAACCCTAACTCTACTGGACCAACGCAGGGAAAATGAAGTATTGCACAGCCCCCAATTAAAATCTATAAGCTGACCATGTAATGCCTGCTCATGCCAGTTCCTCCAGAATAGGAGAAGGTCCTTGTAGCTCCTCTGGCTCAAGATGGCCATAAACTTGAAATAATTTTTAGCCAATATCTCCATTCTCACCACAAACAGGCATCTTCTGCATGTGTTGTGAATGGGGGGAAAGCCACTAAGTAAGAGTAAGACCTTTGGCGGGCCATGTTATATCCCTAAGAACAAGAGAAGAGTGAATCTTAAAAAATTCTAATCGGGTATGCTTCAGCTCAAGTAACCAACTTATTCAGGCCTAGAAAATTGGACTCGAAACAAAAGTGTCCCAATTGCCAAGAAAACACTCTCTTTTATCTCTTACTCTTTCTCTCTCTCCTCAATTCTCCCAAATTGAACTACACAAAATTTGGGTTTGTTAAAATCAGAATTTTTTGAAATTTTTTTCTCCCCCGACACCTGCCATCAAGGAAGATCCACGAGACCCTCATAAACATTAGATGGCCAGCCAATCCCGCCAAATCCAGAGGGACTCTCGTTTTATGACCTAACAGAGCCGTGGGCAACGATGTACAATGTTGACATGGTTTCGAACAATGGTCGGAATTATGCAAAATCTGAATATGAAAAGCGTCCAATGTCTGCAGTTCGAGATTCACCTCTAATCACTACAGTTAAAACTGGATGAATTTGTAGTTCAGCTTGAGTGAAATTTAATTAGACAGTGATGAAGAGAGGGAACTATGTGTCTGCTTCGAGACTGTTGATTATCAACATCCCCCACTGCTCCCTCTAATAAGAAGCTCTGTGTCATGGAGCCGGGTACAGTACACATCTGTTTTTCCTTCCTTTTGGGTAATATAGATAATGTTGAATCATAATTAGTAATACGGTCGCCTCATTTGCACTATGTCTCATTTGTTGCTGCTGGGTTGCATTTCGTTGCGCTTCTATTTAGATAGAATTTAAAGGGGACTTGTCTATTTTTAAAATAAAGATATTTGGTAATGAATAGAAGTAAGATGCCTAGAGAGGATTCTGGTTGAGGTTGTATCCAAGCCCTGAAGCCTAATGGCGCCATTAAAGTGCCCGCTGTTCGGGCTGTGTAAGCGCCGACGGATGATAACACATCCATCAGTGCTCGTTTGCACCAGCTTGATGCAAACTGAATGCAGGAAGAACAATTCATTCCTCCCTCATTCTGTTCAATTGATTATCGGCAGCACACCCCCGATCACACAGGATCACGATAGTCGGCCATCTTGCATCCTGATGAAACCATCAGCCGATGAACGAGCGCTCGACTGCTCAATTATACAAGTCAATTATCGGAAACCTGTGTTCCTATGCCAATTAGTTCTCTGATTAGGGGGCAGCCTAATAGGGGCTAAGAGATGCTCCAGCATCATCACTGTACATTTTAAAATTATTTCATCATGTTGCTATCAGTGGATAGAAAAAATAACGGTACTGAAAATATCTGTTGATTGTGTCTCAGGAATTGACACAATTGCTCGGCTCATGAGCAGCATTTAGAATTGAACCATACAGAACCATGCATCTGAGATAGGATGAGCACAGCCACCAATTGCAAAAAAAACAAGAATGTTTACATTCAATGACTGTAAGCAGAGATGCTGGACGTAGAGATGTGCCTCTTCATTTCTCTGTGTTTAGAGGTGATATTATGTCTGGATTGGTTGCATGTAACGTGGCAGCTGACTGGTGCTTCAGATGGTGCTGGGACTTCCTGCTTGGGGAAGGGGACAATGTGCTGCTTCATTCAGTTTTTTATTTACTACCCGTTTTTTTTGCAGAGACCTGAGGAAATCACTAGTCATATTAAACCTGGTGATTTTAAATGAGTGTGAAAACTGTCCCTATGCAGGGGTGGATTTGGCATTTCTGGGGTCCCAAACAAAGTTATGTCTAGGGGCTCCTGTTGCACTGCTAATCTCAATCCCGTCACACCCTACCCTCACCTTAGTAGTGCAGCCTGGGCACTTCTGCTACTCTTCTACAGATGGGAAGGGCCCCTTCTGGGCTCCTGTGCAGCTGAGCCAGCTGCACCAATGGTATTTCTGTCCTTTTTATCAATTTTTTATTTTTACAGCCAACCCCTTCTGATTAACAGGGGGGACCCACGAATTTGCTTAATGTGTGTGTAAAGTACATCCCTGTCCCTACATACAATGCACACATATGTTTTAATCATCCATTGAGAACAATGGTGCGAACAATGGTGCCTTGTCAAATGCTCCAAAATTTGGTGCATTTCTGGTGCATAATGTGTTATGTACCCTAAAGAAAAATCCACTGTGCCTTACTCGCTTGTTTCCCGCTCCTAAAGGGGGTGACTTAAGGCGTGACAATGTGTGCTAATAAATTGGTTCAAAGTAAGCCAACCACTCATGGGGAAAAGTTACACAATAGTGTCGACCCGTGCACCAAATCCATCATCCATCCTGAGCCCCTGTGATAAATATGGCGCACATTTATACTCTCTAGTTTAAACTTTCTACAGTACGCGTATCTTCAATACGCGTACAACCTTTTAAGTAATACTCCTTGCATAGATCATAGAAACTTGGATGACTAAGAGCTGACCTTACACACTAAGGGCTCATTCACACGACCATAGGCCATCCGTGACCGTATTGTCTTGCGGACCGCAAACGCGTAATGGATGCAGACTTGAATTGGTTCGCAATCTATAAGATACGGCACGATGCCGAGAGAAGGCACAGATTGGAAGCCCATGGAAGCACTACAAAGCGCTTCAGTAGGCTTTTTGAGCAGTGCCTCTGCACCGCAAAAGATAGGACATGTCATTCATTTCACAACGAATCCGAATTTGCTAATGCTTCGTAGTAACTAATCAGTTTTTCCTAAAATGGCAGCTACACTTGGTACAAAGTAACAAGTAAAAAGCCCTGGAACGCGAGATCACCCATAATGCCGTGCAGCCAGCCAATGAGCAGATAGCAATCCCCTGTGATGTCACAGCCCTATAAAATCCTCATCCGGCTCGGTCTCCGCCATTGTCCCGTGAGCTGAGAATGGGGAGAGGCCTGGCAAGTGCCCATGTGTTAGGGACAGTGTTGCTGCAAAGTGTTTTTAAAAAGAATATTGGAGAGGGAGAGTGCGGGGAGAGTGTATCACCATGTGCATCATGTTCTAGTGCACCAACATTCATAGTTAATGCTTTATTTTAGTGATACAGTTACTATGTCGCAAAGAAAAAAATACAATGCAACAGCAAACCAAATAAAGTACAATAACGCCTCTATATATCTTTGGCACATCCACCGGCAGTGCAGAGGGATTAAAACCGACGTATCAGTCGACAGTCTTAGTAAATGTCCCCCTTCATTTTTTTTTTTTTAACAATAAGTTTTAGCTTCTTCAAGGGCTAGAACCTGGGATCTTTTAATCCCTTGTCCAATTTACACTCATAGGGCTCGATTAGGTTGAATGGCATTATATCGCACTCCCTGCTGAGTTGTGACTTGTGGAGCTGACCATGACAGGCCTGGAAATCTTCAGAAGCATCCAGGCTGCCATGGTAACCGATCAGAGCCCCACAATTTCCCTATGGGGGCTCCAATCGGAAAGCAGAGTGAGCCGCATCCCTCTGCCATAGCTCACAGATGCCGTGATCAAGGCATTTGAAAGGTTAAATGACGGATTTGGCAGGATCGTCATTTCCCGTCATTGCAGCCAGGTGTCTGCTGTATGATACAGCCGGCACCCGCCGCGTATGGAGCAGGATCACTACAGCAGCCCGCTCCATACATTCCTTGGAATGTGACATATGTGTATACCTGATTCATAGGGATTTGTAACAAATTAATACGGAACAAATAAAATTTCTTGGCTTAGCGGAGTTGCTGGATTGAATTTTTCAAAACTTCGCTCATCTGTACTGAATATTGATCTTCTTCAAGGTTCTCTTCTAGTTTTATGATACATTGTATTAAATGTGACCGAACCTAATCCATTGCATCAGGAAATATCTCAGAGGGGTTTTAGGGGAGGTAATCAATATTAGATCAATAGAGATCTGACTCCAGGCAATCGTACTGATCCACTTACATGGGACTGTACTGCAGAGGGCTCCAGTAACTTGAATATTTGGCTTTGTCTCTCTGCTGTGCTAATCTATGGCTTCAGTCTGGTTACAGGACCTTATGACAGTTCTGGTAACTTTGAGTGGGGTGCTTTTTGTTGTTGACGGCTTGATGCCCTCGCAATATGAAATGTCCGGGAGTGCCATTACCACTCTGAATAATGTGCATATGTATTTCCATTGTAACTGTTGTGTTCAGGTAGTTACCTGGTTCTCCAGTAGATGGAAGCAAAACCTGGCAGAGCTGCAGGCAGAGGGTGGACTTGTCTGTTCCATCTCTCTTACCCTCTAAGAGAGGAGGAGTTTACTTAGTGAGCAGTCTAGACTCCTCCCTGCTAGGAGAAGGAAGCAAGGGCTGGGGAATGTCGCCCTATACCTTGCCTAGTGGAGTCTCACCCCTGCTAGGGGAAGTAATCAGGCCTAGTCCTGTCTGGACAGGTTCTGTTTGTCCTAGCCAACCTTATCACTGGAGGTTGTGCATATTGGTTACATGTCCCCTCCTGGGCTTGCATTGCCTGAAATCCAAGCTAAAGCTAGAGCTTGAGGTATTCACAGCCAGGACAGAGTTTCCTAGGATTATCTAAAGTAAGAGAGGATACAGCAGAGAGGAGTTTGTGTGCAGAGAAAGTATTTGCCTGCCATTTGCCTGCTGTAACCTATTGGAAACCAATACAAGTCTGGAAACTGTATGGATTACTGTTCATTACAAGTAAAGCAACTGTTCAATGTTTTACCAAGTCTGGACTCAACTTCATTCTTTCATCACCCAAGTGACCAACCCCCCTTTGCACTGCTTCGGACCACCGCGTCTGGGATTCCAACCGTATCCAAAGGTAGGAGCACCGTGACACGTGCTACACAACATCTTCAGGCATATTGTGGCCTAGTTAACTTGGCCTTCCTACATTTGGGTACATATAATTGTAAATACCTCTAGAGGGGTAAGGGATCCCCCAGGGGTGCGTAGTGGGCTCGTTGAAAATACTCTGTCCATGAACTGCAAGGAGTCGGGGTTCTCTATAAGCTGCTTCCTCTGGAAGACTCCTGCTGCAGGTAGGAGGGGGGCACTCCCTTCACTGCGCCATGTCTTGTCTCTTTCCAAATCTTCTATAGTTTCCTGCAACCTTTGCCTTGGTAGGAAGCAGGGCTAGCTCGCCTCTGTCCAAACAGGGGAGAATGGAATGGTATGTTCCACTCTATCTAAATATTTTTCTCTGCCAGGTTCACTGCCACCAGTTGCTGAACCAGGCGCATTACATGTAATACCAATTGCATAACGATATTATTAAGGCACAATATGAAAGGACCTGGAATCAAGTACACAGATGACATTATTTGTTAGACATCACAGACAGTAGCAGAGTGTAGGAATGGTAGTGCCTGCTCTGGGGCACTACAAATGTACAACATGAAAATCAGACATCATCTAGTACGTGACAATCTCTTTCTAATAAAGACAGAACCAGCCCTGTACCTCACATGGAGCCAGAGATCTCTACATTAATTTCTCCAGTTGCTCTGCTAGATTTCTTTCAAGCTGGCACCTCAGGGGCGTGTCCTTCCTCAGAGAGTTTGTCCTTTCTGCTGCCTCTCTCTCTATCACTTCCCTTTCTCAGGGGGCATATCCTTTCTTCTTCAGTTCTCTCCCTATCAAAGGCCAAAGGGCCTTGATCTTTCTGCGGCAGCTCTCTCCCTATCACAGCTCAGGGGAGGATCCTTTCTCGGGGGAAGGCATGTCCTTTCTGCACCAGTCCTTTCCCTGTAACTGTCACTACTTCTAACAGTATATACATTTGGTGGCTTTGAAGGATGGAAACGAGCATGTGTGACCACCTGACAAAGTTACTGAGGTGGACAGAGAAATAAGTAAAAGAAAAAACAGCAGGTGGCGCTATACATTCACATTATTTGTAAACTATATTACATTTTTAATTACATGTAATTACAAAAGTATTGAAAAATGTAGAATCTGTTAATTTTTTTGTGGGACAGTCCCTTTAAATACAAAGCTCGTCACATCTAAACGCATCGCTAGTTCGCTCTCCCATTCCCCTTTAATTTACTCTAGAACTCCATAAAACCGCATCCAACAAACTGTTGAATGAAATATTTACTGTTTGCCCATTATTTCTCATCATGGCTCTCCCCGTCGAATCCACCAGAGCCCCAGCTGAGAGGCGCTCTTAGCTTCTTCCTATCAATCACCCGTGTTAATGATTTACAGGATTCCAGTTAGTTTGTACACACATCATAACTACCGTAATTATCTCTCTCTCTCTAAAAAAAAGCGAAACCCAAGGAAGGCCTCTTTATACAGCAGCTTTTTACAACCTTCTTTTAATTACACTTGCAGTATTTAAAGCCGGGACGGCAGCACTTCCCGTAATAAGCGCCGCCATCATTTGCGCGACATTTCTAAGTTCTTCGTAAAAGGAAAGAAAAAAAAAAGGAAGACGAGCATTAATTTTGTTTAGTTAAACCAAGCTTTTGCTTTTGAACAGCAGGTGGTAATTGAAAGAAAACAAGGCCTCATTAGGAGAACGTCTGGCGCCCATGATACAAACAGAGAACACTACAAAATTCCAAACACAAGAGCCCTGGAATAAAGTGGTCATCATCTAATTAACAGAACATGTTTTAATTACCGGCTAAACCATGCAGCGCAGTGTGTCAATTTAACTGATGTGCTAAATGCCAGTTTACAATATCAGAAACAGACAAATAATTCCAATCTAATTACACGCGGCTCTATTGCACACCAGTGCCTCAAGCCCATCTCAATAAACAAGTTTTTTTTTTTTATATTTCGAACCCTGAATAGCAAATACAGCGGCGCCGTTAATTGCTACATTGTATCGTTGGGAGTTTGCCAGCTTTGACTATTAAACTAGGCTCTTGTGTGAATTGCAGTTGTTCCTCGAAGCTTTAATTAGAATAAAATGAGACAAAGATCTGCTTGTTATTGCTGCAATTCAATAGATGTAAATAAGATAAGTGCCTAATGATTTTTGTTTTGTTTGATTTTTTTATTTATTTATTTATTCTCTCGTTTTTCTTTTATTTTTATGCCTCCTATTTTCTTTTTTTTTAAATTGGTCTATTCCCCGAAAGCGAACGAGTGCAGGAGTAAGGCTACATGCACACGAGCGTTTGGGTTTTGCGATCCGTATCGCATCAGTTTTTTTTTTTTTGGCGGATCCATTGTAATAATGCCTATCCGTGTCCGCAAAACGGACAAGAATAGGACATGTTTTTTGCGGGGCTACGGAACGGACATACGGATGCGGATAGTACACGGTGTGATGTCAGCATTTATTGCGGACCAATTGAAATGAATGGGTCTGCATCCTATCTGCAAAGAAAAAAAAACGGAACGGAGATGGAAACAAAATACTTTTGTGTGCATGTAGCCTAAAAGGGAGATAGTCTGGCGGTTCAGCCAAGGTGTATAGTAGGAACGGGATTGTCTGGGGCTAGAATCAGCGCCACAGCTGTCTGGGGTTGCAGGTGGTATTGCTGCAATAGGTAGGTGCATTTTTATGAAGATCAAAGAATGACAAAATTCGAAATCAGAATATTATACAATAAAGGGGGTCAGTACATTAAATAATAGTTACCAGCGGTTACAGTTATTACAGATGAGCAAACTTGTTTTTTAAGTTCTGCGTCCAAAGTTCAAGTTCGGGTTATTGAAGAATCCCGTTATAGATTCCAAATTCCATTTTGGTCCGTGGTAGCGGAATCCATAACGGGATTCTTCAATAACCCGAACCCGAACTTTGGACGCAGAACTTAAAACACAAATTCGCTCAACACTACTAAGTGAGTCCTATTTCTTTCAATGGTGATCTATATGTTTCTGGGCCCCTAGGCAAAGCTTATGGCCCCAGCTGAAGCTGACTCCATGTAATATACTCCAGACCAGGGATCAGCAACCTCCGGCACTCCAGGTTTGGTAAAACTATGACTCCCAGCATGCACACTTGCTTGGCTGTTCTAAGAACACCCATAGAAGTGAATGGATCATGCTGGGAGTTGTGTTTTCACCACAGCTGGAGTGCCAGAGGTTGCTGACTTCTGCTCTAGACCTTTATACATAAGCTGGCCGTACACATAGCTAAGTCGCGGGGAACATTAATAACTTAAGAAAATAATTAAAGGGGTATTCCCTTAACTTTGGGGTCCCCCTTCTCATGAGCGATGGGAGTCCCAGCAATCAGACCCCCACCAATCTAATAGTTATCCCCTATAAAGTGGATAAGGGATAACTTATTATACCCAGTATACCCCTTTAAGGAACTCAGAGCAACTAAACTTAAGAAATCTGTCTTTAGAAAATTCATTGAAGCACCAGGCACAGTGTCTTGTAGGGTAGCTCTGCTGAATGCAATGATACCTTTCACTTAGCAATCTGTTACTGCATTCTGGAGATATGCAAATGAGCAGTTAAGTGCACTGAGGGTGGGCCCAAGCCACTCTGTCGTCACGCCTGGTCCTGTCAATGAAGAAGGAACTAGAGAGAGAGGGGCAGAAGGAGCAGGAGGAGCAACTGTGCACAGAACGGCTTGGTCCTTCCCTCATTGCACTTAAATGCTCATTTGCCTATGGATTAAAAGTACTTTTTTTCTCCAGAATGAAGCAATGAATCGTTAGGTGAAATGGATCATTACTTTCAGCTTAGCTAGGACCACAAGGCACAGTGCCTGGTTTATCAGTGAATTTCCTGGTGACATGTCCCCTTTAAGAGGATAGGATCTCAGAACAAGAGATAAAAAGCCGTAATAACGCTAGAGAGTGTGGGAATCCAGGAAACCTGGCAGCATCAGGGTGACCAGAGGAACGCATGGATGAATAATGGTGTTATGTCCTATACAGGGTCTGACGGGGTGGAGCATGACACATACATTCAAAGGACACCAGATATGCACCACCCCCCCAGGTTTCCAGTAGCCACAAAACATTGGGGGGGGATTCACTACTGAAAATGTGCCAGAATTCTTGTGCAATTTGCAACAAACCCAGGCGCACATGCTTTTCATCACATTTATAAAGTGTTTTCTTAGACTCTTCCAAAAAGAGGGCACAGGAAAGGAGCAGCGGACTCTAGGAAGAGGCATGGTTCAAGATGCACCAAAAATGCAACCAAATTTTGGCGCAAGATTCTGGCGTAAAGTAAGGGTGGGTTTACATCCGCATTCTGGATTCCGTTATAGCTTATAACAGAAAATAACGGAATCCATAAGACGGAAGTCAAAACGGAAGCCTTTAAAAGCCATTTCGTTTTGCTTTCCGTCATAATAGAAGTCTATGGTAATCATAACAGATCCCTCAGGTTCCCGTTATGCAAGACGACAGGACTTTTTTTTCCATTATGTATAATGGAAACGGGACGGATCCGTTATGATTCCCATAGACTTCTATTATGATGGAAAGCAAAACGAAATGCCTTATAAAGGCTTCTGTTTTGATCCGTCATAATGCAAGTCTATAGGCAGCATAACAGATCCGTCCCGTTTCCGTTATGCAGGACTGGACTCCTGCATAATGGAAACCAGAAAGGATCCGTTCTGCTTCCCATAGACTTGTATTCTGAAGGGTCAAAACGGAAGCCTTTAAGACTCGCGTTCTTATGGATTCCGTTATTTTTCATTATAACTATGTTATAATGGAAAGATGTAATGGAATCCAGAACGCAGATGTGAACCCATCTAAAGCAAAACTAACAGGTGGCATAAACTTAGACTGGCCAGTGTAAAGGCGCTAGATTTGTCATCAATCGTTAGTTCGGACAGGTTCATATCAGTGTTATGAATTCCGTTGTTGCTTTCCGTTATAACCATAACGGATTTCGTAAGACAGACATCAAAACGGAAACCTTTAGAGGGATTCCATTTTGATCCATCATAATAGAGGTCTATGGGCAAGCATAACGGATTCGTCTGGTTTCCGTTATGCAGGACAGAAAAAAAAGACCTACCGACAGGACGGAAACGTTAACAGGAAAGCAATAACGGAATTCATAACGTTGATGTGAACACGCTCTTACTTGGATAAAATCTGGCACTTTTTTAAACTTTTTAGTCTAAGACCGGCCACACACATGAGATGTCTGTCTGAACGCTATTAGCTCTGATCGCTAGGAAATGCCATCAAGGTCACATAGGTGCTGGTCCCAGCTCTAGGAGAAGCTCCTATCTCCAGAATGGGCCCCTTAAATTGAAGGAAAGCGCACTCCACAAGCACAGCCACCCTCCATTTACTGCTAAGGGATTTCCAAAAATAGCCGAGTGCACTTAACTTTGGGGCCCCTGTTCTCTAGATCGGAGTGGGACCAGCACCTACCCTAGCGATATGCCATCAATGTCTGAGATGGGAATGCTCCTTTAAGTTTACGCTGGCTAAATATTAGTCAGAATTAGTAAATTTGCCCTAATGTATCATTTTTTCCCTAGAATATTCTTTTAAGGAGGACGTATGACCTCTCCTGACATGTCTGTTTTTGTAACTACTTTCACTCCCCTACATAATACCAATTGTAGAGCAAAAGGAATATGCAATTTCTCTATCACTTCTACTCTCATGAATTGTCAGCAATTTGCAATAAAGGTCCGCCTGGGTGTTACCAGTCGGGGGGGGGGGGCTGCACAGGCTGACACTATCCAATCAGTGCTGCCACTCTCGGACAGTACAGGGACATACCCCTAAATGGTAACACCCATCTGCAATAAAGGTCCTTCTGGGTGTTACCAGTTGGGGGTGGCGGGGGTCCCTCCCTGTACAGGCTGTGACACTATCCAATCAGTGCTGCCAGTCTCAGACAGTACAGGGACACACCCCTAAATGGTAACACCCATCTGCAATAAAGGTCCATCTGGGTGTTATCAGTTGGGGGTGGGGGGTCCCTGCACAGGCTGTGACACTATCCAATCAGTGCTGCCAGTCTCAGACAGTACAGGGACATACCCCAAAATGGTAACACCCATCTGCAATAAAGGTCCATCTGGGTGTTACCAGTTGGGGGTGGCGGGGGTCCCTGTACAGGCTGTGACACTATCCAATCAGTGCTGCCAGTCTCAGACTGTACAGGGACATACCCCTAAATGGAAACACCCATAAGGAACTTTATTGCATATTATTGCTGGCAATTCATAAACTTCTAATAGGAGTAATAGAGAAATGACACATTCCAGTTTCTCCACAATTGCTTTTACATGGGGAATGTAAGTAGTTACTAAAACAGACATGTCAGAAGAGGTGAGAGGTATTTTTTAAGGGGTCAAACTTTAGAGCAGATCCATTCATTTAGTGGATTTAGAAGAAGAGTGAGATCTAGGGAGGGATCAATGATGAGGTACATCCTGTTAAGCAAGAATAGTGACATCACAGGAACATTGGGTATTTGCCTAAAAATGTTCTTCACCCATATGCCATGTTTCCTGCCTGTCTCATATATGAAAATCCTGTACAGCTTAACATAGGCTCTAAATACAAACCCCATTATCTGCGTACGGCCGCCTCGTGGCGTGTTTACCTATGTGCACCACACCTGTGTGCTCAAGAAGATCAAACAATGACACAACGCCAGAGAAATGCTCGAGCTCCGGGAGACAAAGGACAGATATTGTAAAGACTGAACCCATTCCGAACAGAAAAGCGCCCATATGGTTCAATAATCTGTACCTATAGGACATGTGATAATACAGTTCACCTGACCTTACCTGCTAACCACGCCTGAGGCCCCCACGTGCACCATCCTCACCATTTCTGGTCCCCAGACAGACTGGAAGCAATGAGGTGCAATTCCACAAGCCAATGACTGGCCTCAGCGGTCACACGTCCGAAAATGGCACCCTAGAGCTGAACCTCTTGCACATGTGAGATGGGGAAACAGATCTCCTTGTCTGAACACTGTGTAGATTAAATTAAATGATCTGGACTGACATTCTGCTGTTTGGCCACAAGATGCCGCTGTTTCCTAAACACAGCTACAGACTACATATATTTATATATTCATGAGAGGTGGAGTTACAGAGCCTGAAGGGGAAGAGAAAGAAAGCAGCCATCTTAGAGGGAGCTGAGACTGAAGAACTGTGTCAGCAGAGGATCCAACGGCATCCAGGTGTCAGAGCATCCCTCAGTGACCAGAGCTGCATCTAAGTGAAGCTGATCGTGTCCAAGATCCTGATCCTGTCCAGAGGAACGAGGATTGCTTCCAGGAACATTGATGAGAGCTGAGGAGGAGCAAAGCTACATACACATGCTTGTTGGAGAGGCATTTGTTCTGTTCAGAGTCACCAGTGGATGCAGAGCAGATCTGGGTCGGTATGATCGTGCACACACTTCATTACAGTGTTGGCGCCTAGAGACCGAGACCAGGCCTGTAGTTAGTTAGATAGGGTTTCTGTTTGTGTCAGGCCACAAGTGTTGCTATTGTTCATTGCAAGGACTCCATAATTTAATGGGACATTTCACACTGGAGAGCTGATAAACTTCCCACAAACTTAAGCCAAGCTGACGTTTTGCTCAGGAGGAATACTCAGGCACATCCTACAACACCAGTTATGGGAGGGGGAATCCTGTAGAGCTTTGTAAGATTGTAAGCTGTTGGGCTGCACTGCAGGCTAGCCCGTACCACACACATATACAGTTATTCTTGTAGGGTAATAACAGGTAAGGTGTGGCAGTTTAGTTGTGCCCGCCAGTAGGTAAATTACCGCACTTTCCTCCAGCTTCCATTGGAGGGCGCCACGCTGTGCAGCACAAGGGTCTCATACTTCTGGCTAGGTGTATGTAAATTTATTGTATGCTCCCAGCATTTGTGGTTGTGTTCATTACCACGTTTAAGTAAAATTCTAGTTTTGGCAAAAGCTGGTGGATGAGCTGTATTCCTTGTTCGTGACTTCACTGTATCCTGGGGAGCCCATCCCGGTACACGGCTTACACACATGCGACCGCTGTCTTGGCTGCAGAGGTCACATGAATGGGAACGGTACATTATCAATTCCAGTCCAGCGGGGACTGGAGGCACAGCACTGGAATGGGGGAACTTTCAAAAAGGGTGTGACTCTTAATTTTACATTTTGGTTGGACAATGTACATGTTGGCCTTCTTGTATACTGGTCCTCTTGGTCATCTCATATTCAAGACATGTGCAGCAAACACTGGAGGAGCAGAGCATAGGATAGGAGTGGTAGTGGCTCTGGCTGCAATGATCATTCACAGTGGCAACCCTCACACCGATGCTCCTTAGGTCCAGAGAAGTGATACGAGGACTTACATTTTCTTCTCTTGGGGCCCAACTTGATGCCCTTGGTGTTGTGGGTTTAGTGCGGTCGCAAGGCAGAAGATGTTGGTGCTGTGGATGGCAAATGGGGCCTGAGTCAGTAACCAGGCCAGTTGTATAAAATAAACAAGTCTCTTTTTACAAGTTCAGAATGGGAGTTGTAGTACATTCAATGATATCAAACAATAGTTCCAAACAATACTAAGTGCAAATCTTCCCAGATAGCAATGTATGGATATAGGACAGGATGGGATTGTAGTACTCCTTCCCTCTGTCTCTCTAAAGTCTCTCTCTGCAGAATCTAAGGCTGACAGTATTAAGCCTCATTCACACGTCAGTATTTCACGGACGTGTGCTGTACATGTTCTTCACGGACAGCACACGTCCCCATTCACTTTAATGTGTGTATTCAGACATCAATGTTTTAGCACGGTCCGTCAGTTAGTGTTTTAGCATGGAGGGATGCTCTATTTTCTCCATGTTCACGGATCCATCACGTCCAATATAGTCTATGGGTCCGTAAAAACCACGGATGCAACACGGATGCCATCCGTGTTGCATCTGTATTTCACGGATCATTAAGAAGAGATGCTTTGAAAATAATTTTTCAGCTGTTCGGTGTCAGTGAAACACAGATGCAACACAGACAGCAAAAAATGGACACAAGGAACTGAAGTGCGGAAATAACACTGTGTGCTGTCTGTATCTTCCGTGGCCCTATTTTGCGGATGTGTGAATGGACCCTTAAACAGCAAATACCTTACTGACAGACCTCAGTGCTCAGCCATGCAGATTCTGGACTTTCTAGTTCTTTCCTGTCTCTTTTTTTAGAGCACTGTGGAGTAGAGATGGTTTTCTCTCTGTAAATCTTGCAGAAATTGTGATTCTCTGGGATGAAGGCCTAAGGAGTGAACACATGAAGCTTCCTCTTGCACACTACTTACTCAGCTAGGGGTCGATCTAAATCCATCTCCTAGCTCCCTACAGGGGCAGAGTCAGGATTATTAATCCTAACTGATCTATACAGAGATATGCTGATACATTACAAGGCATTAAATACAATTAGATAACAAGATCACTTTACAAATACCCTATTCTGGAGCACTACACTTGTCAGCCTTCTTGATCATTTCATATTCTGGACATGCTAGTCTTCCTGTATACTGCTCTTCTTTTATTCTAGACATACTAGCTGTCTTCCATCCTGATCACACTGGCTGTCACTGTATCTGTCATGGTAAACCTGTGTTTAGCTCCATTTGGCTGTCATTTCAAAAAGATCATTGACCTTAAAGGGGTTTCCCATGATCTTTTTATTGATGACCTATACTCTGGACAGTGGAAAAAGTGGGCTACAGCAGCATGTTCAAAACTAATCCTATTTCAATATTCCTCAACAGGCTTTTGCAGATCCGTGCGACCACCGCCCCTTCCTATGTCAAGGACACCGGCCATTTCTTACTGAGATTGCGGGAACTACAACTTCCAGCTAAGTTCATGTTGGTTAGCTTTGATGTTGTCTCCTTGTACACATCCATTGATCATGCATATTGTTTAAATGTCGTCGATGTGGCCCTGGCCGACATGGGACTCTCCCTGGGGGTGAACCGGTTTGTCCTCCGCCTCCTGGAGGTGGTCTTGAGGAGGAATTATTTTCTCTTCAGGGACACCTTCTACCAACAGAAGCGGGGTGTGGCCATGGGGTACAATATGGCCCCCACTTACGCTAACATCTTCATGGCGGAGATGGAGGACAGATTGGTTTACCGATCCCAATTTTTTGGGAGGGTCCTATGTTGGTGGCGCTACATCGACAACATTTTCATGACCTGGACAGGTTTAACTGAGGAACTGGGTGATTTCCACACACACCTTAATGCAGGTGTACCAGGTTTACAGTTTACTGTTACATCATCTGAACAGGAACTTCAGTTTTTGGATGTGAGAGTATATGTGCTGAACAGTGGAATCAAAACAGATCTCCATCAGAAGCCTACAGATAGGAACACCCTTCTCACACATGACAGTTACCACCCACGCCGAATGTTAAACTCCTTGCCTTGGAGTCAATTACTAAGAGTTAGGAGGATTGTGTCAGATGACCAGAAATTTACACAGAGGGTGGATGCCATGTGTGATAAATTTATTGAGCGGGGCTATCCTAAGAAACTTCTGGACAGAACTAAGGAGAGGGTGACAATGGTTGACAGAGAGTCCGTACTCCGCAAATTACCTGGAGCCAAGGTCACTAACAGAGTTCTTTTTGTGTCCATCTACGGCTGGGACAGTGGAGACATTGCACATATCCTCAGAAAGGAATGGCATATACTACAGAGAGGTTTACCAGATATTGAAGAATTCAGTGTCCCCCCGTTGATGGCTTACAAAAGAAACACTAATTTACGTGATAGATTGGTGAAAACCGATGTGGGTGGCCCACGTTTGGGCAAACAAAGACTTTTGGCTCCACGTAAAAATGGAACTTTCCCGTGTTTGTCTTGCTGTAATTGTAGCAATATTTTGAAAGGTGATCATTTTTTCCACCCCTATAGTGGTAAAAAATACAAGATTAATGGCTATTTTACATGTAGATCTCATTGTGTACGTCATACAATGTCCTTGTAGTCTCATCTATGTTGGTGAGACTACAATGGAAATTCGTGAACGTATCAACAAACATAAGAGCACGATTCGCAAGGCCAGTTTGGATAAACCAGTAGCCAAACATTTTGTGGAGGCCGGACGCTCTGTCAACCAGTTGCGCTTCAGGGTGATAGATTCGGTGGGCATCTTACGCAGAGGAGGAGACAAAGATGCTGTCCTCAGAAAAAAAGAATTAAAGTGGATATATACTCTAAGGTCCCTGCAACCATATGGACTAAATTTGGAGTTCAGTGTTGCTGGGATTAATTAGGATATCATCCGTTACATGTGAGCTATGTTTTTATATAGTTTTTATATTGTATGTTTATCATTTTTTGCACACCCTATATGCCAAGGCCTCTTGGACTACTCTTATGACACACTTGATGTAATTACAGGATCATTGTCCCCTTGGTCTGCTATTCTTTTATTTTTATTTCCGTGTTTTCTCTGTGATTTTTTTCACGACTTTTTTGCATTTTTTCAGCGATTTT
The DNA here is from genome assembly GCA_033119425.1 of Bufotes viridis. Classification (NCBI taxonomy): domain Eukaryota; kingdom Metazoa; phylum Chordata; class Amphibia; order Anura; family Bufonidae; genus Bufotes; species Bufotes viridis. Next base: position 18,468,297 of record CM065596.1, on the reverse strand, counting down.
TCACGGATGAAATCCTTTTGCGAATTTTATGCGCAGTAGTGAGGACGATGTGTGTTGCGGTCATGTGACCGGTCTTTATGGGTCATGTGACTTACATGCCGATCATGACAGCTGAATGAATGGGCGTCTTTTTACTGGGTGGAAGCGCTGCTGACCTTGTGCCATTTGCGCTCCCCTGTGGAAGGCGGAATCTCATGTAAGTTCGCAACCTCTGATTGGCTCTCACATCTTCAGTAGCAGTGATGTGTTTTGACATGCGCTTTTGCATAGGGAGAATGCCAAGTGTGGACATGATATGATCACAGGTGAGCCACAAGGGCGGATACTTGGTATGCAAATGAGGTATTGGAATGCTACAAACTTGTCATTGGCTTAGAGTAGATTGGCCAAATTGAACTTTGTGATCTCATTGGCAATACAATTTTGGGGTGTGTTTGGTTTCAACTATGTATATGTCTGTATAGTCACTTGAATTATATGCTTGACAAAGGCTATACCTAGCCGAAACGTTGCATTTTCTGTACACTTTGCTATGGAGTTTTGAATAAAAGAAGATTCGCTTTGGACATGCTGGTGTAGCCCACTTTTTCCATTGTCTTCGTTTTGATCGCCTTGGATCTGGGGTCTTTTGGCTCGGCTGCTGCATTCCATTGCTATAGCTCTGCGAGGCCTATTGTGTGCTGCTCTTTTCCTTTGTTTTTCCGCTATACTCTGGATCTGATCAGTATCTGATCGGTGGGGATCAGACATCTGGGACACCGCTTGCAGTAGCGCCACAGCCTTCTCTCTGGTCTCCAAGCATGGAACCGTACATTGTATAGCGGCTATGCTTGGTATCTCAGCTCATCCCCATTCACTTCAAGACGACATGATGTCATATGGTCTAGGGTAAGCTGCGAGAAAGCCATGGCGGTACTCTGAGCACCTGCTCAAACAGCTGATCAGAGGAGGTCCCAGGTGACGGACCCCCATCGATCAGATACTGAGGACCTGTCCAGAGGATAGGTCATCAGTAAGAAAATCTCTGAAAACCCCATTAATGTCACCAGCATGCGTTCCTCCACTTCTTGGTGTACATATCAAATGATGAATTTCAAATCTCTCAACGTGAATGTTGTCTATACATAATTTTTTATTTAGCTTCTATAACATCCATTATTTTGCAAGATTAAAATTGCAGCAAGGCTATCTTTTAATAACATGCAGGAAACATGCCAGAAATGTGGATATTCTGTTTCATCGCGTTACCACCTGTGGCCCCATCACCTGAAAAAGTCATGACTCATGTAAACCCATCACAGCCGGTGCACATTTAAAAATGAACTGGTTCAGAGTGTATTCTTTTATAATTGCACCAGCAAAGAAATAACTTTAAAGGGAATGCGTCCTCAGAAAATGACCTGTTGTTTACAAGTTTTTACATTAATCTTAATTTTTTTAGAAATGTTTGTTTTTTTTTTTTACTCTTTCCACATCACTATATTTTAAAAAATTCTAAAATCATAATGTTTTCTCTCAAGCCACTAAGCATGTCATATGTGAAGAGTTCTGTTCTTTGCTATTTAGAGATATGCTTTACAGCAGCCATGTGGGTCATAAACACAATAGACTGGAAGAGGCATCATTGTGTTCATTGCTTGTTGTGAATGGTGGATTCTTTGTTATCTACACAGTTGAGTCCTATTATTCTGACCATTTCTTACTTTTGATATCGCCAGCTCATGAAGGAAGCCATGTGTCGTAAGCTGGCTCAGTGGGTACATAAGGTGTTTGATAGTCTGCACACATAACCCTTACTGCTGTCATGGGTAAAAGGGTCGATTTTTCAGAGTTGCAGGAAGGGATGATTATTACACATTTCAGATCAAGTGTGGCGGTATTTCTGAATCTGCACAGTGTGTGAACTGTTCTCTTCTGCGGTGGTGAAAGTGTATGGTGAGTGGACAGATGGCACCATTGTGAGTAAGCGACATGGAAACTGCAGAGCCACATGTGAAATTGATGTGGGAGGTGAGTGTCAGCTACGAAGGTAAACAAGGGCGGGCCGACATGCTGCAGAGGAGCAGCTCACCACCAAAGTGAACTATGGGGTGACCAGACGTGTGTCGAACACAATAGTTTAGCGAACCCTACTGCGCATGGGGCTCCAAAGCAGACGGGTGGTCACTGTACTTCAGCTAATAAGTTGCATCAGTAGAAAAGGCTTCAATTTTCATGGTAGTATTGGGATTGGACTTCCGCTTATTGGCAAAGGGTTGTCTTCTCCGATGATTCATGTTTTCTGCTTCACGGAACAGATAGACGTTGGTGTGTCAAGTGAGAAACATCAGAGGACAAACATCCTACAACCATAGATAGAAGAACATGAGCTGGTGTGGCAGCCTTATGGTCTGTTTTCCTGGCATTCTCTGGGCCACTCATCCATGTGGAAGGCACTCTACACCAATTTGGGTATGAATCCATCCTTGCAGATCACGTACACCCATACATGCTGGTTGTCTTCCCTGGGGCGGATGAGATCTTCCAGCTAGACAATGTGACATGTCACGTGGCTATAAATGTCCAACATTGGTTGGACGAGCATTACCAAGACATCCAAGTACTATCCAGGCCACCTAATTCCCCAGACACAAACCCAATTTGGCATCTGTGGGACCACCTCAATTGTAGTGTTCGTTCTGTGGATCCTCCTCCAGCAGCTGTGGGATGCACTGTAGTCATCATAGCTTCAGATACCTGTGACAGCCTATAAGGACCTTATTGAGTCACTTCCAGCCTGTCTAGTGCTGCCTGTACTGTGGTTACTCTGGATATTAGCTGGTGCTCATAATAATGTGACTTGACTGAGTATAATGAGATGAGATATAAGAATGAGAAGATGCTGCAAGGTGATATCAACAGAACAAGTAGTCTCAACATACTATTAGGTCTAATGGGCAGTGAAAAAATTGTTCTGAGTTCTTCACTCACGCGTGGGATTTTAGGTCCAGGCATGGGATCAGTGAACATACCTGTCCCTGTCAATCTCACTAGGTGCGGGAATGGCAACAGGTAGAGGCAGAAGTGAAGTGGTGCTCTGAGGGCCAGGCCAGCCCCCTGGTACTCCTAGCACCTCATTTACATATAACAAAAAGTAGGAATTTTTCTACATCCACTAATAAAGAGTGCAGAGAAAAGGGGACTCATTTTAGTCAGCATGAGCAACCCTGCCAGGAAGTGTGTCTGCTGATATTGGTGACAGATACTCTTCAAAAATAAGTTTAAAAAACCAATAATGTTTTGAACTTTAAACTTCCAGGCTCCATGTCTCACCATTCAATTCAGCTTCAAACGTGAGACTACCATCATTTTATAGACAATCATCTTGGCTAACTCATGCATAAATTGGACTTGCAACTATTTAGCATATGATTAGTTCTGCAGATTCTTGTCATGTAGCTGCATTGTTACTGTTTTGCTCCTGGTGGTGGAACAATCTTTTTCTTCTACAAATTACCACCTGTTCTCACATTTCCTAATAGCTCAGTTTGTTATTAGGTTGATTCCCAAGCGAAAAGTCACTGCTTCCAATCCAGGAGCAGCCGTGAAGAAGATTTACCAAGAAAAGAGAAACAGCATCATTCAGCTCATCAATAGCGGTACCTTGGACAAGAAAATTGCCAAACTGCATCCTGTGAACGCCACGACAGTTAGAAGAATATGAAATGAAGTCCGTCCATCCATTTCAAACCCAAGAGATGGACGTCCAGGCAAAATATCGGAGTTAACAAGTTGGCTCATCACAAGATCTATTGGTTCTGGCGCAACAAACACGGCAGTGGAGGAGGCTCGTATGCTTCGTAATAGTGAGATCACAGAAGTCCATGCAAGCACCGTGCGACGTGCATTACACAAGTCTGGAATCTGGAATGGTGGCCCGAAAAAACGTGAAGAAGCCTCGACTTTAATATCGTCATAAGAACCGTGGGCTTGAGTTTACAAAAAAAGTAAGAACAGTAGACAGTAGAAGATTGGAAATGGGTGATTTGGAGTGATGAGACGAAAGTCAATAGGCTGGACTCTGATGGGTACAAATGGGTTTGGAAGAAACAAGGGAAAAGGGGGCTAACAGATCGAGAAATTAATGGAATTATCACAGCCATGGGCATTGTATACTTGACCATGATCAATGGTGGTCTCAATGCTGAGCTATATGTGAGTATCATATAAGATGGGTTACTTCGTACACTCGAGTGATATGGGTATGAAAAGGACGACAAGGTGTTCCAGCAGGACAAGAACCCGAAGCATATGTCAAGATCTGTGAAGAAATGGTTCAATGACGATAAAGTAGAGGTGCTGGATTGGCCCCGACAGTCTCCAGACCTCAACCCAATTGAACCCTTGTGGGTAGAGTTGAACAAAAAGCTATATTCGTACCCAAGTGAGTCGACCAGTACACACCAACTTTGGGAACATGTAGAAGAGACCTGGGAACAGATTTCAGGTGAGACATGCTTGAATCTGATCAAGAGCTTACCCAGAAGGATTCAGGCAGTGCTGAAAGCCAAAGGTGGATTTACAAAATAGTAAAAAAATGATAAAAATTTTAATTTATAATTTTAGGAGCAAAACAGTAACAATGCAATTACATGATAAGAATCTGCAGAACTAATCCTATACTATGAGATAGCCAAGATGATTGTCTATAAAATGATGGTAGTCTCACGTTCGAAGCTGTAGTGGATGGTGAGAGATGGAGCCTGGAAGTCAAAAGTTCAAAACATTTTTACCCTTTTGCTCGTCAGTGTATATATGTATAGGCTTGCCTTTTGGACAGCAGGGGTTAAAAATAATGAAATAAAAAAAGTGAAAAGTTTTATGACAGGAAGGGGTTAAGCATCTTTCATCTGCAGCATGCAAAACAGTGGCTAAATAGTTAAAAACCATTCAGCATGCAGTCATCTACATTATTCAGCCAGAAAAATAATACATACATCTCAGTAGCCATTTCACAGCATCAGCCGTCGTCAATTTTTCATCAGTCTCCACTTCCAAACGTCCAATTGCAGGAGCCCCAGACGTAATATATAAAAAAAGATGATCAAACATTAGCACAAGATCAAGACAAGGAGACATGAGGTAATCAAACGTTACTCCTATTAAAAATGGCGGACACATTGTAGCGCCATACCATGTAATTAAAGTGAATAGAAGAAAAGGGAGTCGTAGGTCAGACTCATTGTGAATACATTACGGTGGAGGGGGAGTATAATCTTACCTGCTGTAAAACAGGTTTCTAGGAAAACGTGTCGAAATTTGTACTAATGAACTCCCCCATCGTCAGACATCTTGCATAAAAACAATGAGTTTTGTCTTTTTGTCTTTTTTTTTTTAAGATTTCCTTCAAAGAATGACAACAAACGCCCACGTTGCAAATGTCAATCGACCACTTCTCAGTACACGGGAAAGCAGACAAGAAGCGGATCGCGCGGCTGCTCACAGCAGCACGAAAGAAGAGCCATCTGTATGTTCCTCCAGGTTGGAGAAAAAACCTAGGAAGGAACAGGCTGGAACAGTATGAAAATGAGTAAATATATCCTTGTTAACATATGGAAATGCAGAAACACCTTACTGGTAGGGTTGTGTATCTGCAAAATATGTTACAAGTCAATAAGTAAAAGCATGGCGGTAATGTAAACCGAAAAACATGAATTTATTCTAAGTGATACCGACGAAAACAAAAAGGACTAAAGGAACCTAAATCCTTAGACCACTGCGACACAGTGGTCTAAGCAGTGAGACTATGGAGCTCTCTGCCTGAGGAGGTGGTGATGGTGAGTTCTCTAAAATAGTCTAAGAGGGGCCTGGATGTATTTCTGGAGTGTAATAATATTACAGACTATAGATACTAGAGAGGGGTCATTGATCCAGGGAGTTATTCTGATTGCCAGATTGGAGTCGGGAAGGAATTCTTTTTTCCCTAAAGTGGGGAAAATTGGCTTCTACCTCACAGTTTTTTTTTTTTTTTGCCTTCCTCTGGATCATCGTGCAGGATAACAGGCCGAACTGGATGGACGGATGTCTTTTTTTCAGCCTTATATGTTACTATGTTACAGTATTTGGTCTGTAGCCTCCTCAAGGAGCTGATCATTAGTGGTGCCATGTGTAGGACCCCCGCTAAACTGATCTGAGGAAAGGCCATCAATATCAAAATCTTGGACAACTTCTCTTGTAACAGATAAGACCACCTTCACACAGTCAGTGGTTTCCATCAGTGATTCTAAGCCAAAACCAGGAATGGAGCATACAAAAAGATAAGGAATAATGATGGAAAGATTCAATTCTGCCCCTATTCTGGTTTTGGCTCGCAATCATTGATGGAAATCACTGACTAAACACTGACCAAACACTGACTGCGTGAGAGCGGTGTAAGGATTTAGATTCCTTTTGGCATTTTTTTTCCAATCTGATATTGATGACCTATCCTGAGAAAAGGTCATCAACATTCAACATCCTGAAAACCCCTTTAAATTGCGTGACATGGCCATGACTTATTACCGTCCTCTGACTGATATGGTGCCAGAGACTAATGGGGACCTCCAGGCTGCCATGGTTTGCTTCACCAGTGTAACCAGTTGAATAAATGACTTCCTGTAATTCTAATGATTAATGCAATAAATGAGGGGCAAGTGAGCAATATCACAAGAATAAGAAGAAATGTTGACATTAGTGATGAGATGAAATGAACGTGTTAATAGAGCGGAGATGGAAGAGTGATAACCCTGATAACTAGATGCAGCGTGATTTTATACTATCACCTATATGACGATAAATAGATGTATTTGCATAGAAAAAAAAACATGGTTCAGAACGACGCTTCCTGCCGCTTCGTAAAAGACAATGCAAAAACCTATGGAAACAAGTCACCAAGGTAGATAAACCTGCAACGTTATGCAGAAATATCTTTACTATTTGGGCAGCACCGTGGTTCAGTGGCAGCACGGTGGTTCCGTGCAGCGCTGGAGACCTAGGTTCAAATCCACCCAAGGACAACATCTGCATAGAATTTGTATGTTCTCCCCGTGTTTCCGTGAGTTTCCTCCGGTTTCCTTCCACACTCCAAAGACATACTGATAGAAGCTTCGATTGTGAGCCCCATTGGAGACAGCTTGATGCTAATGTCTGTAAAACGCTGCGGAATTTGTCAGTGCTATAAAAGTACGTAAAATAAAAAAATAAAATAAATATGAATGGAGATAAAAAATCCGACATCTCCAGAAATCTGGGTGACAACCTGCATGTTAACTACAGTGCCGACTTCAGAAGATTGCCGATTGACAAACTAAGAAATTTTCTATGTGGACCTCCAGAAATGGAACATCAAGTTACAAATTAAATTTGATAAATTTGATATATTTTGCCATTGGTGTTTGCAAAGTGCTATTGCGTTGTGTTTGGTTTTGCAACCTGAAATCACCCCTAGATCATCAGGGAACTTACAATTACTTTTCGCTAGCCTAGGAATTTAAAAATTGCATAAAAATTTACGTAAAAATGGCAGCAAGTTTTCTGATCATCCAGGCCCCATTTTCTACTAAAGTGGCCCTGGTAAACTGTTTTGTCACCGAAGATCTGATACATGGAGAAAACTAGAATTACAACTAAACAGTGAAAAAATTGATAGCTCAAATGAGGTAAAACTCTTTAATTATTGCACCATTAGATAAGAGCACTTAAAGGGGTTTTTCAGGACTTTAATAGTGATGGCCTTTTAAAATCAATGGGAGCAGCCCAGCAGTTAGCAGCCATCCCCTACGCAACGGATGGAGCTGTGAACTTCGTGCACCGGAGATACTCAGAAACAGCTGATCAGTGGGGGTGCGGGATGACTCCCGAAGATCAGATATTGATGGCCTTTCCTGAGGATAGGCCATCAATATTAAAATCCTGAAAAACCCCTTTAAGTTATGGAAGAGATTTTGCTAAGACAGGAGCCCTAGGACAAGTCTAACCAGATGTGTCCACCCCAGTGCCACCTGTTCATGACAAAGATGAACCTCAGAAGACATTTGTCCTTACTTCACATCTAGTATTTTATGATATATAGGATATTAGGATATTATTTGATCCTTAGCAAAGTTTCTAAGTCATATCTGCATGACTGTTTCACCATCTGTTCAGTCTTTTCATTCTGAGAAGGTTAAGTGCATAACTTTGTGTGTTGTTCTCCTTCTTAAAGTACATCTCAAGGCGAAGTTGGCATTTGGCAGGAGTAACTCATATTATCCCACTTCTATAGACAGGGACATTGTTAGGAATGTTAGGATTTATACCTACCTACCAGCGATCCAGTGCCATCTGTCAGTCTTTCCAGCCACTCTGCAATATGCCAGGAAGAGATGCTGGATGGCTCAAAGCGGGCCATCCCCAGCCAGTAAGAGAATAGGGACTGTATGTAAAGCACCAACATACTGTCCTCAGCATCATTTGCAAATAATGACTTCCCTAGTTAGGGTTACTTCCATAATATTGAACCTTTGATTGAGCCCGCCTTGTTTGACCCAGTTCTGTTTATTTGGATCTGCTTTACCACTATTACCAATTCCCCTGCTTGCCTGACTACCCACCACAATTATCCTCTACAGAACCCCATAGCTGGTTCCTCGTGACCACAATAACTTGACTTACAAGCATGATGACGTTTCACTCCTAATACATCATATGTATCTTCCTGACTCCCATTGCCGACTATTGGACATCCAGACAATAAGTTCTCATCTATTCCATAGACCCCTCTTCTTACATTTTTTATCATTTTTATATTGTAATTCCCCAATAAAGGTACACCTCTTGAGTTCGATTCCCCTTTGGGTAGCCATTATCTAAGGAATCTAAAACTAGACTAACTAAAGGCTCCAAATCTAAGGTCAGCTTGTGGAAAAGGGATGGTGCTCCAGGACAGTTCTTTTGGTTCTTTCCCAGGAGTATCTAAGAAATCAGACCATTCATTACAGGTCCTGGTCCAACTCACTGTAGCCATAGAGAGTGCAATGGTAGTAGCTGAACAAAGCCCTTGGTAACATAGTAACATAGTAACATAGTATATAAGACCGAAAAAAGACATTTGTCCATCCAGTTCGGCCTGTTTCCTACAAATTGATCCAGAGGAAGGCAAAAAAAACTGTGAGGCAGAAGCCAATTTTCCCCAATTAAAGGGAAAAAATTCATTCCCGACTCCAATCAGGCATCAGAATAACTCCCTGGATCAACGACCCCTCTCTAGTAGCTGTAGCCTGTATTATTATTACACTCCAGAAATACATCCAGGCCCCTCTTGAATTCCATTATTGTACTCACCATCACCACGTCCTCAGGCAGAGAGTTCCATAGTCTCACTGATCTTACCGTGAAGAATCCTTTTCTATGTGAAGTCCTCCTGTTTGTGCTTCAGCCAAACAAAAGGACTTCAGAATTATGCATGGCAAATGTTGCCCAGGGGCTTTAAGAAGCTTGGTCATGTGAAACATTAAGAAGAAACATTGGCCAACCACCATTATGTTCTAGAACTACCTAGTAATTCCAAGTCCCCGCATACCTTAACATTATTAAAGCTCACATTCCACCAGGTAAAAGTTGCCCAAGCCTGTACTGTACAATAATAGCAATTCTAAATATAAAAGACAAGTTCTTCCCAGTGGATATTACCCCAGAAAATAGTGTCAATCAAATAAACTTTACGTAAGAAAAGAAAAAGTCTTGCCTATTGTTTAAGTCTCATGAACATGTCATCATCCCTTCATACGCAGATCTTTCTTTTGAGTTGACATGTTTTTTGTTAACATTAATGATTGGAACCCTGAACTCTGATATTTGTGTGCATTAAACTTGCCATTTGTGAATTACTTTGGCTATTAGCACAGTTTAGTTTGTATCACAAACATAAATTGCATCAAATTTTTTTTTTTACAAGAATCGTAAGTGACATGCTGTCAAGTCTACACTCGTAAAGACTGGGAAACATAAATAATACTTTGAAAGCTGTCACTTCCAGTCCCATTGTAAACATTACACCACCATTTCAAATTGCTATCATTTCATTTACTTTTTAACGCAATGATAGCACCGGTAGAGGATGAGCATGCAGTGTCCTCAGCTTCTTCTGCTAGATGAATCCAACAACATAGAGCCCCAAGGCTCCGCAATGCATCATGGTCCTGTCTTATGCACCTGGCAAGCCTAACGAACTGTTTACTGTTGACTTTTGCTATTAACGTCAATTTATGAAGAAGAGCCTTAGAACTAATCAGCAGCCTGAAAAATATAGTTTGTGATAAAGAGGAAATTATAATCATTTGTTTATTATACAAAAATAGGTCTAAGTAGGAGATGAGGACAGGAAGTCCTCCTTTGCCCTAGCAAGATGTTTTATTTCGAAATGTTACAGAAACTTCAGCAAAGATTTAAAACTTTTTGAGCCTGTTTTGTCTCATTTTTTTAAACCAATATTTCCACATGGTTTGCATGCTGTTTTTGGATTTGGAGTTGAGGTGTATTCCTGAGAACCCTATTCACGCAACAGGGGAAGAAGACAACCAGTTGGTCTAGCCATCCAAATGAAATACCATAAGGATAGCAATTAAAGAAGACCCAAGTGAGATAAACCTTTCAAAGGTGGAAGACTGATCATAATTATACCCAAACACATTTTTTGTAGCAGTTCTTGGTTTCTTACAAGTACTGTAGAACCATCCCAAGATTGTAGTAGTTTGAAGGATGAAAGGAACAAAATGTCATGGGGTCCACAGAGTGACCTCATCTTTGTGTTTTATTCTTATTGTAGCACCACTGGATTAATTAGGGCTCACCCCTCAACGTCATTGTCTATTATGTGTGACACAATTAGCTTGGATGGACAAATGGAGATCTAAGAGCTAGAGACTGTGGCGACCATAATGAGGTTGTGGAGGTTTGCTAGGAAGTAGATAGAAAAGGCAGAGTATAGTATAGAGAGAACATACTACATATGGAGGCAAAGGGAAAACGCTATTACTGGGATTTGTCAGTAGCAAGGAATTTGGGGAACAAATACTAAAAGGATGACAGAAAAAAGCATGGATGAGGAGGGAAAGGAGAGTCTAGGGGAATAAGAGACAAGTTGCAGACAATAAAGGGCACATCCGATTCTGGACACATGGCTCACATTGGTTAATAAGCACCTATAAAATAAAAAAAATATTTAAACAAGGGGATGGTACAAGAACACTGAAGGGAGAGCGCCTGTATCATTTTAGGCCCCCTCCGGCTCTTTATTCGGTCCTGGACTGTTTCATTACAATCACCAGTTGAACAGTGTGAGCTACTGGTAGGAAAAATGGCAGATTTGGCCAAGAGTGTACATCCTGTATTTTTAGGTAGGAGACCCAGCAGTTAGTGGTCAATGTGTTCTGAAGACGTGGAAGAGAATCATGGGGTAATAATTCAAAAGACAAAGGGGATAGAGTACTAGACATGAAAGTCATAACATTCCAATTTTTTGATGCCGTTCATGGTGAACTATGGCGCCCACTCTGTTTTACCATGGGCTAAAATGAACTCTGTAGGCTAGAAAGCACATAACCTGCATCCCAGTGGAAACATGCTATTCTTTCGACCACTCAACCACCTGATCACAGAAATGCTTCCCTATTTGTGGCTGCTCATGAGTAGTTCCCATGTAAAAGACACTTGGTCCAAAGGGGGAGGCAAGTACTAATGGTGTATCTATCTTTGGGCTCCCTATCTAGCAAGAGAATGGAGTCCCTTGACCATTGCTTGACACTTCAAAAAGGACATAAAAGTTTTAGATGTTGATACCACTAAAGGGCGCAGCTGCCATGGATGCAGGGAAGAGGCTGCCACAGGGCTAGGGAGGAGGACAAATGGATTTATTTTCAGGGTTCAGGGAGGGGTGAGTATAGGGCTCCTAGTTCTAGCACTGGTACTAAATCACCTCTCTCTGGTCTTCTTCTCTGGGCACCTGCCCTGCACAAGTCCTGGCAGTGCACAGCTTCAGGATGGGATATAGTGTGCGTAGAAGCTCACTATGATATGACTCTGTATGACGTCAGGTCACAGTGTGGTGAGTGCCTAGACACAGTGCTGCCTGAAGAGTAGAGGTGCCCACAAGAGGAGAACAGAGATGAGTATTTTGTTTTTATCTGGTCTGAGGTCTGCATTAAAGGGGTTTTCTCATCTGAAACAATGGGGGCATATTGCTCCGTCGGGTGAACAGCCTGTCGGATCCGTCCTGCCGCTAGTGTGAAAGTAGCCTAAATAAAGCACTGAAAGTGGCGGAGCGCTGGCTCAGCTATTTCTGTCGGGCCCATAGAAGTGAATGGGAGAGGTGGCCATGCATGCGAGGTGCGCTCCCATTCAACTCTATGGGGAGATCGCTTGGTGGTGTCCTCCAGCCACCACTTTGCCGTTATTGGTATAGGTGCGGGTCCCAGCAGTACCTATCAGACAATGGGGGGTATATCCTAGTGATATGCCCCTATTGTCTCAGATGAGAATATCCCTTTAAGGGGACAGAGGGATGGGGGAGCCAATGAAAAATTTGCCTTGGGGCTCAATCTGTTCTAGTTAAGCCACTGATACCACTTAAAGTTTAATTGTGGCCCTTGGAAGTAGTTCAAAATAAACATGTAGCCCTCGGAACAGGAATGGTTGTGCACCCCTTGCAAGTGGGCCAACAAACACCAAACAATCAAACTTTTGGTTTTTTACAAGGCACAAATGATCAACTACTTTTTATTTTTTATTTTTTTTAAAGCACCTCAGGAAGAAAATAAACAGGTACAAAGCAGGTAGGAATCTCACATTCAGAATATTACAAAGGGCTTAGCTGAAAGTTCATGGAATAAGTCATGGAAAATGGTGTGGTAGAAAGCCACCATGTCGTCATTGTCCTTTTGACATTTCTGTTTATCCGCCGGTGATGCCTATCCCTGCTTTTGTATTTTGGATCTTTATTACAGTGTTTTTGCAAAATGGCAAAGTGATTTGATAGCTACTTTGTGCAGCGCTCGGGAGTAATTGGGTGTTTTTTCACGCAGAGCAGACTCCGGTCCACACATTATTTTTCCAGTTTGCACTAGAGCAGAATTATATTACAAAGGAATGTGCTGAATAACCAAACTCAACAGTTACGCCCAGTGTAAATTCCAACCAAGCCAGCAAAATAATTTTGATTATTTATCCCCAAAAAAAATTTCATTCTGATGACTTTTGACTGTTCCATTATTCTCGACCTGTGCTTCCCCGTTCAAGCAAATTATATTGTTCTGCACCTATAAATCTTCACTCTATTAAACTTGTCGTTTTTCCGAAAACCTCAGAACAAGACAGAGAAGGTAGAAACATTTCAAAATCTAACCTTATCCTACTGTGATAAAGACAGGACTTGTCTCATTGTGGAGGCACCTTATGCCAGACAGCAAGCTGAATAACAAGCAGGATTTTTTTTTCCTGTAGTGACACATTTTTTACATTTTACTCATAAATTATGTTAAGGGTGGGTAAATTCAAGCTCAAAGTAAGGCCTTGGCATCAACAGGGGTGTCTTCAGGTGGGGATACAAATACAGGGGTGGAAAATAATTTTCTCGTTTTAGTGAAGACGTGGAGGGATCAGACTGAACCTTAATCCTGGTGGAACTCAGGGCAACAAGGTTTAAGTAAAATAATCTCCACTGAAAGTAATAAATACTAATTTTTCTTCAAGTATCTGGTTACCATGGCAGTGCACGAACATGCTATAATTTGTCAAGAGGCTTCTATACGTGGCTGAATAAAGATATCACCTCTGGTTGTTGCTCTTTTACAACCCCTGGTTCTACTTAAGAAATATATTAAGAAAGGGTCACCAAGGTGGCATCTAATTGCATCTGTTAGTCGCCTGTTGTGTCGGACTATAAGATCGTGTTTGCCTCACCAGTTACACTGCTCAAACCACTTAGGTATGATATATATATATATATATATATATATATATATATATATATTTATATACTGTATATTAGCAAGGATTGTAAGTAAGGTACACATTATTTAAAGGAGTTGCACAATATAAAAAATGGCTAATTATTTCAAAAACAGTGCCACCACCTGTCCAGGGGCTACAGGGGCAACTTAGTTGCATGGAGATAAATAGGACGGAGGTGCAGGACAATGATCATGTTCAGTTTCGTCATGGCTTCCATTCTTAAAGGGTTGAGTCACATGGGACAATCTACTGGCAAGGTCACAATTTCTGGGCGCTTCTTTCTTCAGAACATCAAGCTTGGTCTTAGCATGTTGCAGTCGTGTACCAGAAGTGGTCTGCAGCCCTTTTGCATTAATCTGGGCAGTGTCCTCACCGGGGACAAGTACTAACACAAGGGGCCCAGTCAGTTCAGAGAATGTCAATGACTGGCAGATCTCAGGGTCTCTACTTCTCCATGAGGAACTCTTGACCCCATCGAGCATTCAGCCTGTCCTGTCTAGCACAACTTGTACAACATAGCCTTGTATAGGGTAAATAAGATTGCAAGGCATAACATAACAAAATGGGGGTGACCAGTTTTTTCAAGGATATAGTTTGCTGCAGGGGGTGGTAAATATTCCGACGCCACTTATGGGAACACCCCATTCTATACAGCAATACATGGTGCCTTAGTTGATGTGTATGACAATAGGTAAAGACACTAATCCACTGAAGTTCTAGGCAGATGGGGGGTTCTCCAGTACTCAAAGCCTTAGTAATATATTCAGAAACGATGCATAGTCAATACTTCTGCCGCATATTAAATCTTTTTTAGGTTAGAACTTCCTTAAAAACCTTTTAAGGAACCATCTCCTGCTTGGGACTCTATTAGGGGCGGACTGGGAACTTAAAGTGGCCCTGGAAAAAACCTAAAAGTGGACCCATGTTGTAAGCAGGTCAAAATTGACAGAAGTCAGGCCAACAGAAGTAAGGGGGGTCCTCAATACTAAAGTGCAGCACAAAGTACCGTCCCAGCAGAGCCAAACACCACAGTGCGGCACAATAAACTGCCCCAGAAGCTATCCATCTGTGGCGACCATAAATAGCTGCCACATTCTTTCCTGCTCTTCCAGTTGTTTCTAATTATGATATGGAGCAGGGGGTCTTGGACGTGAGATGCAGAACCCAGCATCAAGCCAGTCCTACCTCCAGCATGTCACCTGGACTTCTCCTAGTAATGAACCCTGTACTGCCCCCAATAGCATGCTCATCAAGTGGCCAAGGAAAAAATAAATACCTGTTCCGAGCCGCCTTCTGCAGTGCTGCCACTGGTCTTTTCCAACCTGCAGCCTTAGAGACTTGTGTCCCTACGCCATTCATACATTGTCTCACATAGTGGTCTGCGGCCTATAAGGGTGTACAGCAGGGCAGGGAGCTATGGACTCCCCCACCACAGTATTCAAATCAGCATCCTGAGCACAGCTATACAGTTGAATTCAGGAGGACTTCTGCAGGTGCCTACAACTTAAGTACCTGATTTTCCAATCATGAATTATCGCTGAGAGCATGAGATTATTATGTACCTGGCCAGTGGCAGTAAAGGGCTTGGGTGGCCACTGGGCATTGGCCTACCAGTACATTTCCCTGTAAGGTATATAGCTAGTCTGCCTCAAGACTCTATGGTAGAAACCGGTGGCCAAGACTAATGATGAGCGAAACCCTCAAAATTTGGGTTCAATTTTTCGACTGATTCAATTTGAGTCTAAATCTATTTTACCTGAATCAAAAGTGCTCCTATTGGACTGAAAATGAATTTATGACACTCAGAGGTCCCCTAGGAATTAATATATTTTTTTTGCCTATCTCTCATTTTTTTTCCAGATTTTTTTTCTCTATCTCCTCGGAATTTACCATAATCAACAAAAATTTAAATTCAAAAGCAACTCGAATTTTTACAAAATTCTGGTCAAATTTGAATAATTTCAAATTGATTCCCTCATCTCTATTCAAAGGGGTTACCTGGTAATAAATATTGATAATCCAATCCCCAGGATAGATCATCAATATAAGATCGGCCGGGGTCCGACACTTGGGACCTCCACCATTTGGCTGTTAGAAGAGGTCAGTACTTCAGGAAGGCCGTAACCTCTTCCTTGGCCATGTGACATCCCCGTACATCGGTCAGATGGCCTAGTTGCTGCAATACCAAGCACAACCGCTGTACTATGTACAACTCTGTGCTTGGAAGAGACGCCGGGAGCCAGCTGTGCTCACCAGAACTCCGGTGATGGTGGCGGCTCCCTATTACAGGTGATTGGTAGGGGTTCCTGGAGTTGGATAGGTCATCATTATATATGTACTTTCAGATTTATTTGTCCTTTCTCTAATTTGACCCTCCTTTTAGACACCATAAGTTAAAGAGTTAAAGGCCTCGTCTCACAAAGAGAAGCCCCTTTGCAAGCAATTCTTATCCACATAGGTGTGGCTTCACCATCCCCCAACCATTCAGCAGTTATCGCCCAATTATTTCCAAAATATAAAGCATGGCTGGACCAGGCCCACCAGGACGAGAACGTCGCTTACTCAACAAGTCTCCGTTCTTGATCACAGAGAGGGTCCTGACTCCTGATCAGAACCCCCACCTGATGGCATCCATGTGTTTCAAGGAGGGGTTACCTTTATGAGACAACTCATTCAAAGGGATCTTTCCCAGTAATCAAATCCCTTTAAACTAGTTGCAAACGGAAATTTACTGCTCACGCGCACCAGCGTCTGTTCTGCATGCAAGTATCAAAATCCGAGAAAATAGTAGTTTTCCTTTTCCAGTCTTTTTGCTCCATAACAAACAGGTTATCCCTGACAAATATGTGTTCGTCTGTTTGTATCAGCATTCATTTCAAAGAAATCGCGACTGGTTGAAGATAATATGCTTTCAGCCACTGGGCTTTGAGATGTTTTGATTGTGCGGTAATAACACCCTACCGACAATAAAACATTTACTTGCATACAAATCAGACGTAAATTTACAATAAAGTGATGAAGGCTGCAGGTATCCGGATAGCACAGAGCGAATGTCGACGAGCGGACTGCGTTTTTTTGCATTTTATGATCGTGTCGAGCCAAGATAAACAATTCCGTTAAATAACAGTAGACAACAATGGCGAGTTGCTTTGTTCGAAGCGGCGTGAAAGTAATTCTGCAGCCACTGAACGCTGATTCAAGTGAATCTTCTACGCTGACGTCACACAAATATTAAAGGGCATCTGTCAGCAGATTTGAACCTATGACACTGGCTGACCTGTTATATGTGCGCTTGGCAGCTGAAGACATCTGTGTTGGTCCTATGTTCATATGTGTCCGCATTGCTGAGGAAAATGATGTTTTAATATATGCAACGGAGAAACGGGGGTGTTGCCATTACACCTAGAGGCTGCCACGCCCTCTGCACTTTGATTGACAGGGCCAGGTGTGATGGCTTCAAAGTTGTAGCAGCTGCCGAGATAGCAGAGCCTCTAGGTGTAAGGGCAACGCCCCTCGTTGCTCAAAATTTGGGTTTGATTTTTCAACTGATTGAATTTCAATCTAAATCTATTTTACTTGAATCTAGGAGTAGTAGAATAGTAGTAGAACAGTTCTGGCCTCGTCCACAGCGCCACACGGGTCCTGGGCTGCAGAAGTGAGGTCCCCATCCGTAGAGCAAGCCGGAAACCTGGTAAAGGACATGATTTTGGCCAAAGCAGGATTTTCAGAAGAGGCCCGTCATGTTGTGTTCGAGAGTAGCCAATCTACACAACTTTGAGACTGTAAGTATATTAAAAACGTTCTTCCACTGGCAAGGTATGAGTAATTAAGGTGAGTTTGCAGAGCTCCTTCCTTTGAGTTCCGTAAAACCCCTTTAATAACCGATAATAAAGGCCGATCATACAGACCATGGTTTGCAGGACAGGGCCAATTGTAGCTTGCAAAAAGTTTCCCTTTTAAAGACTCCACAAACATGTTCCTTATTAACCATGTCCCTTTTGTGAAGCATCAGACCCCTTTCCGTAACGTGTCATGTCCCTTCACACCAAGTATGGCCACCGCTTCATCTAATGCACCTAGCCTTTCTGCTGCCTGAGGCGAAAATTTAAATGGCAGCTCCCCCATCCTAATCCCCATGCCAAATTCTTAAACTAACTTCTTCCCTCCTAACATTGCATACAGAACTACAAAACATACAGGGTAATACAACTCCACATACCTCTTACATCCGGTGACGTCTCCTCTGATGTAGATGTTCTCTGTCCTCATCTTCTCCATTCAGACCAGACCACAATGATGATTACTTTTAGCCATCTCTTGTCTCTGCAGAGTTGGACAAACAGACATCTTAGGGTACTTTCACACTTGCGTTATTCTTTTCCGGCATTGAGTTCCGTCAAAAGAGCTCTATGCCGGAAAAGAACTGATCAGGCATATCCCCATGCAATCTGAATGGATAGAAATCCGTTCAGTTTGCATCAGTATGTCTTCCGTTCAGTCACTGTCAGGCGTTTTGGCTGGACATAATACCGCAGCGTGCTAGGGTATTATGTCCATCCAAAATGCCTGATCAGTCGCCGGAATGCCGGATCCGGCATTAATTTACATTGACTTGCATTAGTGCCGGATCTGGCATTGCAAAACAACTAAAGAACGGATCCGTCCTTCCGGTCTGCGCATGCGCAGACCGGGAAAACTGTGAAAAAGACTGCAAGATGGATCTGTCCATCTGCATGACAAGCAGAGAGCCGGATCCGTTCTTGCAATGCATTTGTAGACGGATACGTACCCGGATCCGTCTACAAATGCTGTCAGTTGTCACACTGAAGGGCGGATCCGGCTGGCAGCTCCGACAACGGAACTGCCTGCCGGATCACACTAACACTAGTGTGAAAGTACCCTAAATTCCTACTTTTCCATCATCCTCCCACTTTCTGAACACCCCATCCTGCCATTCCCAATACTGTGCTTGCTGTGCTCCCCAATACTATACTGCAGAAACAGTCCCCTGAAAATACTAGTACCACACAGATAGTGCCCCCTTCAATAGTTATTGGCACACAGTACCCTAAAAAGCAACTGCGTCAAGCAAATAGTGACCCTGACAGTAATATTGCCGTAAACATAATGTCCCCCAAAACAATTATGCTAAGCTGTGCCAGGGTGCCAGGGTGCTCCCCAAAGTCCCATCAAGAGTAATAATTATCTACCAGAGCGCACTTAGTAGTAATAGTACCCCTACAGTGCCCCCAACAGTAATAATGTCCCCACTGTACCCCAGAAGTAATAATGCTCCTATAGTGGACATAATATTAATCATGTTTCCCATAGTCCCCCAGTAGTAATAAAGCTCACCATAATTCCCCCAGTAGTAATAAGTCTCCTTATAATGTATGCCAGTATAAAAATGCCTCCGTATAACATGCGCCAGTACAAAAAAATGCCCCTTTATAGTGTTCGCCAGTAGAAAAATTGCCCCGTTATAGTGTGTGCCCCAATATAGTGCAAAAAATGTCCTCGTTGTGTGCCATGACAAAAAAGTTCCCCTCTTATTGCCTCCAGTAGATGCCCCTATAGTGCTCCTCTCCCCTCCTTCCTCATAGTGCCCCCATAATGTGTGCCAGTATAAAATGACAATTTATAGTGCCCCTAGTAGAAGCCCACAGAGTGCTCCTCTCCCCCCTTCCCCATAGTGCCCCTCACAATGCGTGCCAGTATATAATGCCTCAGTAAGACGCCCCCATAGCGTTCCTCTCCACCCTTCCCCCTTTTGGCCAACAGCATGGTGTCAAGTGAAAAAAATTAACACATATACTTAACTCCATGCAGCTCTCAGCAATGTGGTCCCACACCGTACACTGCCCGTCATTGCGCCGACTGCGTCAGCCTTTCATAGGTTACAGGCACTAGGCCTAAATTCTGTCAGAGGGAATAATAGGGCTGGAAGAGGTCGCTCCCATGTCCCGCTGCAGCATCCAACTGTATCGCCGTTCTGAGTTGAATACAGTTGAACTTCCCTCGGCCCTGCCACCGCCAGGGCCAATTGCTTCACCTCGTCTACTTGGCGGTGCGGCCCTGTGCCTACAGTTAGGGCTCATGGAGGGCTACATTTTGGAAGAGAGCAGCCATTTGCGAAATGCGTTGGAGATTTGTCAACGCTTCCCAGAGTTGGGGAGATGTCCCCTTTTTCAGGAACTTCCCAGATGCTTTAGGAGACTTGGCAAATATATTTTAGACCAAATTTGAAGGGCATAAAAACACTTTTGAGCTATACGAGTATTTTGTCTACAAAAGAGAATTTACTATAAATTGGGCGGCAGGATTAGGAATCATTTCATTAATGGAGGTCTACTGTACACACAATTGTATCATTTTCTGTTATATAAAATAGCTTTTAAACATTTGTTTTATATAAAGGGAATGCGGCAGAAAGTATAAAATAAATACCGTCTTCAGTTACCGCAGAATTACACCCTAAAATTACCTTTTATTACCTGATTAAAAGTTCCGAGGCCAAATCTAAAGTCTAGCTGGACCTAATTCAACCTATTATCTGTGGGACTATCGCATTCTATAAAACACATTTTTCAGAAATCACCGCTGGCTTACATTAAAATCCATATGCTTCTGAAACACTTCAGCCGACCGGTGAAGGAATGCTGCCCGACGTATCACGCGTGATTAATTTGTCCGCTATATTTCTCTTCTAGCTTTATTTAAAAGTTACATGTTTTAAATCTGTCACTTTATTTTAGTAATAGTGGGATTTTTTTTATTTTTTTTTATCGTAAAGTTTCATTGTTGAAAGATTATCCTATTGTTTAGTTAAAACCAACAACGGCCCTCACCGGGGAGATCTTGTTTTTTTCTCTTCTTAAGAAATGGTTGATATTTAACATCTGGAAAAATCTGTCCAGACCTGACCCAGGGTAAAAATACACTTTATACGGCTGATGATAGTAACTTTATTATTATAAACTGAAATGTCTCCTTTTTCAGACTGCTGTTCCATTGCATCCAGTCTCATGGCTAAACACCTATTTTGACTCATTTTAAGTTATTTCTGTCTTCGGAATTATATTTACCTTAAAAGGAAACTTTCCCCCATAGTTTATCCATAGAAATTACAAGAGGATAAAGCTGGGTTACACAGTATAGATAGATGATGAATGGATGGATAGATAGATAAATATTAGATAGAGAGGAATGACATACATAGACAGATAATACATATGAGTAGATTAGATAGATAGATGGTCAGACTTTTCCTGCAGTTTTTGACCACACTGCAGCAGGGATTTTGGCCCACTCCTCCATACAGTTCTTCTCCAGATCTTTCAGGTTTCGGGGCTGTCATTGGGCTACATTGAGGTTCAGCTCCCTCCAAAGATTTTCAATTGGGTTCAGGTCTGGAGACTGGCTAGGCCTGGACCTTGAAATGCTTCTTACGGATCCACTCCTTAGTTGCCCTGGCTGTGTGTTTTGGGTCATTGCCATTCTGAAAGACCCAGCAACGACCCATCTTCATGCTCTTACTAAAGGTAGGAGGTTGTTGGCCAAAGTCTTGCGATACATGGCCTCATCCATCCTCACTTCAATATGGTGCAGTAGTCCTGTCCCCTTTGCAGAAAAGCACACCCAAAGTATGATGTTTCCACCCCTATGCTTCACAGTTGAGATGGTGTTCTTAGAGTTGTACTCATCCTTCTTCTTCCTTCAAATACGGTGAGTGGAGTTGATACCAAAAAGTTCTATTTTGGTCTTATCTGACCACATCTGACCTTCTCCCATGCCTCCTCTGGATCATCCAGATGGTCATTGGCGAACTTAAAATGGGCCTGGACATGTGCTGGCATAAGCAGGAGGACCTTGCGTGCCCTGCAGGATTTCAATCAATGACGGCGTAGTGTGTTACTAACGGTAATCTTTGAGACTGTGGTCTCAGCTCTCTTCAGGTCATAAGCAAGGTCTTCCCGTGTAGTTTTAGGCTGATTCCTGACCTTTTTCAGAATTATCCTTACCCCATGAGGTGAGATCTTGCATGGAGCCCCAGCCCGAGGAAGATTGACAATCATCTTGTGTTTCTTCCATTTTCTAGTAATTACATCAACAGTTGTTGCCTTCTCACCAAGCTGCTTGCCTATTGTCCTGCAGGCCATCCCAGCCTTGTGCAGGTCTACAATTTTGTCCCTGGTGTCCTTAGACAGCTCTTCGGTCTTGGCCATGGTGGAGAGGTTGGAGTGTGATTGATTGAGTGTGTGGACAGGTGTCTATTATATAGGTAATCAGTTCAAACAGGTGCAATTAATACAGGTAATGAGTGCAGAGTAGGAGGGCTTCTTAAAGAAAAACTAACAGGTCTGCGAGAGCCAGAAAACTTGCTGGTTGGTAGGGGATTTTCTGGATTTTTTTTTTTAGATTCTGTCCCTCACAGTTGAAGTGTACCTTCGATAAAAATTACAGACCTTTCCATTCTTTGTAGGTGGGAAAACTTGCAAAATCGCCAGCGTATTAAATACTTATTTTCCCCACACTAGATAGATAGAATAGTTTTGCTAATCTGAATTTTATGTGATGGATCAGAACACAATAGTCTAAGTTGGTGAAGTAAAATGAGAAAAATATATAAATAAAACTATTGTTTAGAAATAGAAAACAGAAAATTGTCATGTGCGTATGTATTCACCCCCTTCATGTACGTATGTATTCACCCCCTTCATGTGCGTATGTATTCACCCCCTTTGTTAGGAAGCCCATAAAAAGCTCTGGTGCAACCAATTACCTTCAGAAGTCACATAATTAGTGAAATGATGTCACCTGTGTGCAATCTAAGTGTCACATCATCTGTCATTACATATACACACCAGAGGCTGCAACACCTAAGCAAGAGGCATCACTAACCAAACACTGCCATGAAGACCAAGGACTTCTCCAAACAAGTAAGGGACAATGCTGTTGTTGAGAAGTATAAGTCAGGGTTAGGTTATAAAAAAATATCCAAACCTTTGATGATACCAGGAGCACCATCAAATCTATCAGAATCAGAACCAAATGGAAAGAACATGGCACAACAGCAAACCTGCCAGGAGACGGCCGCCCACCAGAATTCACGGACCGGGCAAGGAGGGCATTAATCAGAGAGGCAGCACAGAGATCTAAGGTAACCCTGGAGGAGCTGAAAAGTTCCACAGCAGAGACTGGAGTATCTGTACATAGGACGACAATAAGCCGTACGCTCCATAGAGTTGGGCTTTATGGCAGAGTGGCCAGAAGAAAGCCATTATTTTCAGCAAAAAACAAAACGGCACGTTGTGAGTTTGCGAAAAGGCATGTGGGAGACTCCCAAAATGCATGGAGGAAGGTGCTCTGGTCTGACTAAAATTGAACTTTTCGGCTATCAAAGAAAACGCTATGTCTGGTGCAAACCCAACACATCACATCACCCAAAGAACCCCATCCCCACAGTGAGACATGGCGGTGGCAGTAGCATCATGGAGGGGATGGGACTGGGAAACTGGTCAGAGCTGAGGGAAAGATGGATGGTGCTAAATACAGGGATATTCTTGAGCAAAACCTGTAGCACTCTGTGCGTGATCTGAGGCTCAGACGGAGGTTCACCTTCCAGCAGGACTGACCCCCAAACACACGGCTAAAGCAACACTTGAGTGGTTTAAGGAGAGACATGTAAATGTGTTGGGATGGCCTAGTCACAGCCCAGATCTCAATCCAATAGAAAATCTGTGGTCAGACTTAAAGATTGCTGTTCACAAGCGCAAACCATCCAACCTGAAGGAGCCGGAGCAGCAAGGAGGAGGAATGGGCAAAAATCCCAGTGGTAAGATGTGGCAAGCTCATAGAGACTTATCCAAAGCGACTTGGAGCTGTGATTGCCGCAAAAGGTTCTGTTATTTTGTCCTATTTGTTGCTTGCTTCACAATAAAAAAAAAATACAAAATCTTCAAAGTTGTGGGCATGTTCTGTAAATTCAATTATGCAAATCCTCAAACAATCCATGTAAATTCCAAGTTGTGAGGCACCAAAACCTGAAAAAAGTCAAGGGGGTGAATACTTTTGCAAGGTACTGTGGATATGGATAACCTGTTCTCAGTATAGATCATCAATTTCAGATCGGTGAGGGTTTGACACCTGGCACAGCCGATCAGCTATTTCAGGTAGCTACTAGCACCGGAAGAAAGAAGGCTCCGCCCACTGTTCAGACAAGGTATTGCAGCTCAGCTTCTATTTAAGTAAATGGGAGCTGAGCTGTAGTACACTGGCGTACAAAACTACTCAGTGGATGTGGTCTTCTGTCCGCTGTATAATTTCTTGAACTGATGGCTGCCCAAAGCACCTCATCTGAGCCAATACATTCTAATACTGAACGGAGCTCTTGCTCCATACAGTATTCAAAGTTTAATGTGAATCGACTTCGGATGTTTCATCCGAAGTTAATTTGCTCATTCCTATTGATGATCTATCCTGAGGAGAGGTTATCCATATCTAAGTACCAGAAAACCGCTATTGAATCACTTACAACTCATTTCAAAATGTGTTTTTCTGCCCCTCTCATTTTATTATCTTCATGTACTGTTCTGTTTCACGATCTGACCTTGAGGAAGAGATTCTGTAGGTACCAAAAGAAGAGTTATGGGGGTGGTCTAACTTTTTAAAAAAATGTATTCACCACCCCACCAGACCCGTGGAAGGAGGCATACTTACCTGCTCTGTGTCACTCTGGCTCCTTTGGTCCATCAATGCGTTTGCTGCGCTCTGGTTCCGCTTGTGAACTTTTGGTATGTATGTGAAGTGGGGGGGCGGTCATGTGTAATGTTTGGCCACAGAGTTGACTTGTACCCCAAGCAATACATTGTGAGTTGTGGACTGAAGAAGCCAGAACCAAGGAGTGGGGAGCAGGAAAGTATTCTGTCCAACGTGTAAGGGGTAAACATAAACATTTTTTAAAGCTGGACAACCCCTGTATGCTTAACACCAACCCCTCTTTCTGTCCTCATCTACTTAATTCCACATACTATCCTGCCCCAGAGCTACAGCTACCTAAAGAAGTTAGCTCAACCCCAAAATCACATGGTACATTACTTTTCCAATTTTCAAGTCAAACACTGGTTTCTTCGTCTAATGGCAAGCCTACTGAAGCCCATACTTTTTCAACTACTCTAATTTAACTTTACCTACAGTCCTACCCAAATTCTGGCACAGGATTTGACCTTTAAGTGGAGCTTCAGCCAAGATCTCTTCGGTGTTTTAGCATTTCATATATATGCTCACTTGTCCTCAGCATAACTTATCCAGAAGAACATGGATCCCGATCTGTTCCTTGCTTTATACAAATGTCTTTATCTTTTTTGTTAGATACATTTAAGAGGACAGTTAGTCGGTTTCTTTATTTTTTTTACCAATCAATCTCCAGGAAACTATAAAATACTTATATTGGACGTCATACAAAAGTAGACGTTGACCACCAAAGTTGAGTAATGGAAAATAATACTGCAATTAAATATCATAGCTGAACAAAGACACAAAAAGAGAAACAATGGGATGAATATCTGATCCTATCTATCATGAAAACAATTCCAGGTCTCCTCGATGTTTAGACTCCAAGGCTGAGCTGCTATTAATACAAATATCCAGAACATTCCTTGCTAAAGTAACATGTGATGCCTATCTCTACTTTGGAGATTAAAGAGAGAGCAGGATCATCATCATCCGTGTTACTCTGCTCTTGGACCTGGCGATGATATTTTGTAAAATGATCCAGCTGTAAATGGATAATCGTCATTTAAAAGATTTCAGAGAAACAACTAAAGACATGTTTATAGATACCGGGAATGGTCCTCAAGGGACTTAGCATGCATAAGTGATAGACATATCCAGAATTCTTATGCTTGCCTCATGAATGACGTAAACCACATTGTCTTTCCCTTGTTCCAGAGGAGGAACGCAGGACTGGCCCTAGCCCCTAATTGTAAGAAAACCCTAGGATAACAGTATGGAAACCTCCTGTCTACCCAACCATAGAATAGAACAGGTTTACCCAGCTTATGATGACCAGTAGGCCCTGGTATCTGCCGAGGTTTGCCAAGTAGGGCGCCTCTCTCTTCTACGTAAAAGAAATCCATTGATTTCAAGTGATCTCCATTCATGTAGGGCCCGGTCTCCATGGATTTAATCTTTTTTTTATTTAAAGGACTGATAAGGGCACCAGCTTCGAAACCCTCCTGAGATGACATTTTATACCAACCTTTGCCCTACGTAATATTTCTAATTTCCTGCTTCTTGGATCACCCACCAGGTTTTTGCTTGTAACATAGTAACATAGTACATAAGGCCGAAAAAAGACATCTGTCCATCCAGTTCGGCCTGTCATCCTGCTAGTTAAAGGCAAAATAAAAACCCTGTGAGGTAGAAGCCAATTTTACCCACTTAAAGGGAATAAAAAATTCCTTCACGACTCCAATCAGGCAATCAGAATAACTCCCTGGATCAACGACCCCTCTCTAGTAGCTGTAGCCTGTAATATTATTACACTCCAGAAATACATCCAGTCCCCTCTTGAATTCCTTTATTGTACTCACCATCACCACCTCCTCAGGCAGAGAGTTCCATAGTCTCACTGCTCTTACCGTAAAGAATCCTCTTCTATGTTTGTGTAGAAACCTTCTTTCCTCCAGACGCAGAGGATGTCCCCTCGTCACAGTCACAGTCCTGGGGATAAATAGATGATGGGACAGATCTCTGTACTGACCCCTGATATATTTATACATAGTTATTAGATCTCCTCTCAGTTGTCTTTTTTCTAAAGTAAATAACCCTAATTTTGATAACCTTTCAGGGTACTGTAGTTGCCCCATTCCAGTTATTACTTTAGTTGCCCTCCTCTGAACCCTCTCCGGCTCTGCTATGTCTGCCTTGTTCACAGGAGCCCAGAACTGTACACAGTACTCCATGTGTGGTCTGACCAGTGATTTGTAAAGTGGTAGGACTATGTTCTCATCACGGCATCTATGCCCCTTTTGATGCAACCCATTATCTTATTGGCCTTGGCAGTAGTCGCCTGACACTGGTTTTTACAGCTTAGTTTGCTGTTTATTAAAATTCCTAGATCCATTTCCATGTCAGTGTTACCCAGTGTTTTACCATTTAGTATGTACGGGTGACTTGCATTATTCCTTTCCATGTGCATAACTTTACATTTGTCAGTGTTAAACCTCATCTGCCACTTCTCTGCCCAAGCCCCCAAGCCTTCTACAAGATCATTAATAAACATATTGAAGAGGATAGGGCCTAATACTGACCCCCTGAGGTACCCCACTAGTGATCCAATCTGAGTATCTACCGTTAATAACCACCCTCTGTTTTCTGTCACTCAGCCAGTTACTTACCCACATACAGACATTTTCTCCCAGTCCGAGCATTCTCATTTTATATACCAACCTTTTATGAGGTACAGTGTCAAATGCTTTGGAGAAGTCCAGATATACGACATCCATTAATTCGCCGCTCTCAAGTCTAGAACTTACCTCCTCATTGTGCCTTTTCTTATTCCACATATGGGTCAACAGGGCGTTGAGCAGAGATTGCCGTTTATATCCAAGAAATTTTTGTTCTTTATAGCGAGTAAAGAATTTAAATAAAAAATTCTTTGGCATGGAAGATCATATAGATGTAATATGCCCTAAGCCTTCGAATTGCACAACATACATGTTATCTCTCCTCTGCTACAGTGCAATATTTCCTGTTGAGGATGGACAGTTCCCCACTTATACCACTTAACAGAGAGCACCACACCTAGTGTTCATACGTTATGCCTGGTATTACATCTCAGCTCAACTGAACAGAATGAGGCTGAGATTTAATACCACATACAAGCCGTGGGTCAGATTTTGTCATCCAGGATCAGCAGACTTGTATCCAGCTTATCTTCATTCACGTGAACAGGGCTGAGCTGCAATACCATAAACAGACAACGAACAAGAGCAGCGCTGTTTCTGGAAAACAAAAAACAACCCTTTTTTCCCAACCCTGGAGAAGCCCTGTCCTCGGGATAGGTCATCAATATCAGATCGCTGGGTCCCGACTCCCAGCACCCCCGCCGATCGTCTCAACCGCAGTGGTGAGCAGGTGTAATCACAGCTCAGCTGTCCCATTCACTTCTATGGGACGGCTCCTTCCTAGCCAAGGGAATACTACAGAGCAGTCCTATAGAAGTGAATAGGACGGCTGACATGTGATTACACCTGCTCACTGCTGCGGTTGTGACGGCGAGCAGGTAAACAAGAGAAGGCCGCGCTCGTATGAGCTGATCAGCGGGGGTGCCAGAACTTGGACCCCCACCAATATGATATTAATGACCTATACTGAGGACAACCCTGTAAAGGGAATGTGTCATCAGAAAATGACCTATTGTTTAAATCACATTTTCATGTTTAACATATTTTTAAAAATTTTTGATGATGTTATTTTTAATTTTCCATTTCAAAATTCAATAATAAGGCTGCACATCCAGAATAACTAAAATCCAATATCAGTTTTATTAAAGAGAAACACAGACAAATAAAAATTTGTACACAATGAACACAGTGCCGGAAATGGTATACCCAGGCACAGACATATAGATCACCGGGTCCAAAATAAGGACAAAGCCTATAGAGCCAGGCACAATGTAAAAACAAGTGAAGCAGGCGAAGATCGAGAATAATGTGACATCAATAAATGTAAAGCTATACCTGTAAATGAGATAAACAATAAGTCTCAGACTGAAAAGTGAGCATTGTCATGAAAGTGCCCACTTTGCTGCAGTTATCTGCTTATCTGCCATTCTAATCCTGCCTGTAAAGATACCACCCCTGTGGATACATAACACGGGATCCACCATTCACAGTAGGTGATTTCAAATCTTATGTATTCTTTCCTTGTACGATGACCTCTGCACAGGTCACAGAGCAGGCCTAGAAAACTCTACCATAGAAGTCAGTGAGGTCCCCCCCTGACCATTGTTTATGGCCCATGGGGCTGCCGTAAAGCAATTTTCTTAATGCTGTGTAAATGCTATTAAGAACAACTCAAGCAAAATGGCCGGCCTCATATTCATGTCTAGGAAACAATAAATAAATCTGCAATTAGAGAATAAAAACAGATTTTAAAAAAGGATTTGTGCTGCTATCTGGTTTTAACTAGCATATCAAATTTTCCTTGGACCTGTCTGTTTTAATAACTAATTGCATTTCCCATGTCATAATTCTGTAGCATCTGTTCTTATAACTGTATGTTGTGCCAGTCCTTTATTATTACTGCTAAAGGTGCTACCAGTTGGGGGTGTGTCCCTGCACTTTCAGCACTGATTGGATAGAGTCAGACTGTGCAGGCAGATGCCCGGAACTGGTAACACCCAGCTGGACTTTTATTGCAGACTGCCATCATTTTGTTCCTACATTTCAAGTAAGAATAATAGAGGAATGGCACAAGATAGAATTATGTGTAAAGATCCTGTAGCATTGTTGTTACATGGGGAATGCAAGTAGTCACTAAAACAGATGTCAGGAGAAGAGACAGGTCGGGGCACAAACTTAACTCCAAGCTTTTGAGAACCGACATCACGCTAGGTAAATATGTACAGCATTGGACCATTATTAGGAGTAATAATACACAAAGCATTCATAACCATGCTCAGTCACCCAGAAAAACATACACAACGCCTATCATCATCATCATCCCGAAAGGTCAGACGTAATTAGAGATATCATCACTACGAATTAGATTGTATCAGCTGTTTAATATTAAACTTGTTGTATAGACTCAGTTAATTGGAGGGAAAAAAAGGCAAAACATATTTCTCCTCTTTCTTAAAAAGTGTAGGAAAGCTATTAGGAGGTAGATCAACTTTTAATTAGTGTTAATGAGGAGGGCAGCCACAGGAAAAGCAATAATTGCCTCCATAATTTCAAAGATAATGGGAGCTCTATAATCAGATACATTTTACAACTGTCATCTTGCTCTGTAATACTATATTGGGTGGAAATTAAACAGCGCCGTTCGAGTCTCTTGTTTTGGAAAGTACTGAGCCTGCATGCAAAATCATGTCATTAACTCATGTCATAGCAGTAAATCGCATTCTCTTGTGCTGGTATTCACACACTTAAAGGGGTTGTGCCATAAGCTACTTTTCACTCTTAAGTGTATTTCTCATCAATTTCTCTAGCTTCCATTCGTCCTTGGGTTGTCTTTTTTTTTTTTTTTTTATTCACCTCATTTGCAGTTTTCTCTTATCCCCCATGCTTGAATCCTACTTCCTGGTTTGTTCTAAATCTGCTATCCCATCATGACATGTGACACTAACCACGCCCCTTGTTCTTACCAATGACGTTTGAGCGTCTTACCTTAAAAAGCTCCAATGCAGGACGTAACCAACGGCAGCTGAATATCAAAACAAGGTTTCCACAGGGTGCCAAGGAAGGCTAATAACTTTAGAATAAAGCAGTTTTGATAAATGGTGGAATTTGGAGAAAGTGATATAACAATAACAATGTAATAATCTCTGTGCTTCATATGTCCTAGGGGATGCAACACTGGGAGAGTCACTTATAGAGAAAGACTTGGGTGTCCATGTAGATGGTAGATTAAATTACAGCATACAATGTCAATCAGCTGCTTCTAAGGCTACCAGGATATTGTCATGCATTAAACAAGGCATGGACTCGCGGGGCAGGGATGTGATATTACCACTTTACAAAGCGTTGGTGCGGCCTCATCTGGAATATGCAGTTCAGTTCTGGGCACCAGTCCATAGAAAGGATGCTCTGCAGCTGGAAAAAGTACAGAGGAGAGCGACTAAACTGATAAGGGGCATGGAGGGTCTTAGTTATGAAGAAAGATTAAAAGTATTAAATTTATTTAGTCTTGAGAAGACCCTAAGGGGGGGAAATGATTAACCTATACAAATATATAAATGGGCCATACAAAAAATACAGTGAAAAACTGTTCCATGCAAAATGCCCTCAAAAGACAAGGGGGCACTGCCTCCGACAAGAGAAGAAAAAGTTCAGTCTCCAGAAGCATCAAAACTCCTTTACTGTAAGAAATGTGAAGCTGTGGAATAGACGACCTCGTGGTCACAGCAGGAACAGTGGATGGTTTTAAAAAGGGTTTAGATCAATTCTTGAAAGTAAATAACATTAATGCTTATTAAAATATGTAGATATCTGAGTCTCACTCCCTTCTGGGATTTGCATCCCCACCTAATCCTTGGTTGGACTTGATGGACATGTCTTTTTTCAACCGTATTAACTATGTAACTATGTAATAAGCAATACCTGTTGGGTTGGATACATTTATATTAGTGGCACAACCCCTTTAACGGGGTTATCACATGATTAATGTAAAAAAATACAACAGACATCATATAGTACACGACAACCTCTTTGTAACAAAGCTAGAACCAGCCCTGTACCTCACATGGATCCAGAGATCTCCCCATTCATTGCTACAGTTAGATTTATTTCAAGCTGGCAGCTCAAGGGTGTATCCTTTCTCAGGGGTGTGTACTTTATGGCGGGGGTGGGTCCTTTCTCAGGGGAAGTGCCCTTTCTGCGGCAGCTCACTCCATGTTACTTGTCACATCTTACATAGTTCCACAGTTACATAGCTACATAGTACGGTTGATAAAAGACATCAAGTAAAACAAGGTGGGGATGTGAATTTTAGGAAAGCATGTGAGACCCAGACTTCTATACATTTACATAAGCATTATTGTTATTTCATTTTAAGAATTCATCTCAGCTTTTCCTAAAACTGCCCACTGTTCCTGCTGTGACCACGTCCTGAGGTAGACTATTCCACAGATTCACAGTTCTTACAGTAAAGAATCCTTGACGCCTGCTGAGACTTTCTTCTCCAGACGGAGGCAGTGCCCCTTTCTGTTTTGAGAAGGTTACATGGAACAGCTTTGCAACATTTTTTTTTTTGGACAGGTCATTTATATATTTGTATAGGTTAATGTGAATGTCCCCCCTTAGATGTCTCTTCTCAAGACTAAATAAATGTGTTTCTTTTAATCTTTCCTTATAACAAAGACCCTCCATGCCCCTTATCAGTTTAGTTGCTCTCCTCTGTACTTTTTCCAGCTGCAGAGCATCCTTTCTATGGACTGGTGCCCAGAACTGAACTGCATATTCCAGATGAGGCCGCACCAACGCTTTGTAAAGTGGTAATATTACATCCCTGTCCCTCAAGTCCATGCCTCATTTAATTCTTAACTATATCCTGCTTGCCGTAGAAACTTTTAACAGTAGATACAGCTGGTGTCAGTTGAAGGATAGAACTGAGCATGTGTGTCCACCTCAGCAAGGTGGACAGAGATATAAGGAAAAGAACAAATAGCAGGTGGTGCTATAATGATAATTTATATTGAATAACTAAGTACAGCGCATAGCACTTCCTGATCTGTATACAAAGCGCTCATTGAGCGCTGTGTATACAGCGATCTAGAAGGCAGGGACACCTGGGAACTGTCCCTGCCTTCTCTCTAGGTTGCCCTGCAGCTGCAATCTCTGAATGGACGTTCCAGAATGTCCATTCAGAGATAAACATCCAACCATAGGACGTTTATATGGGCGGATGTGAAGTGGTTAATTTTATTCCTCTTAGGGTCCGTTCACATGTCCGTAGTGTATTGCGGATCCCCTAAAGAAATGCCTATTCTTGTCGGTTATTGCAGACAAGAAAAGGACATGTCCTATTTTTTTCGGGAGCCGCGGAACGGAAGTAGGGAGCTGCTGACCAGAAATGCGGATGCAGACAGCACAATGTGTGCTGTTCTCATCTTTCTGTCCCCATTGAGAATGAATGGGTCCGCACCCGTTCTGCAGAACTGCGGAATGGATACGGACCCATTCTACGGACGTGTGAATGGAGCCTTAGGGGAAGAAAATGTATTTCTGACTTCAAATCTGGACACCAGAATGACTCCCTGGATCAATGCCCCTTCTCTAGTAATTAGAACTTATACTATTATTATATTCCAGAAATGCATCCAGACCGCTTTTTTAGTGAGTTCACCATCACCACCTCCTCTGGTAGAGAGCTTCATAGTCATAAAGAATCCTCTTCTATGTGGTTGAAAAGTTTCACTAAACTGTAAAATTTTGGGTTGTTGACCCATACAATAATATCTTATAGGATATAATGTCCCATAGAAGGCATATATGAAGCAGTTTCCTTAGTACCTGGCATGGCCCTCAGCACTATAAATGGTGCCCATCCTGAATTTTTCATTAGCTTCAAGTTACACCTCTGAATTGTCGCACTATGGAAGCAGCAACCTTCCTCTAGCCCATGGGCCAACGTGGCTGTGTGACAATGTTCCTCTGTCAGTAATGCCCATGAAGCCCTAGCATTATACACTCATCTTTTAGGCCAGCAAAACCGCCTGTTGGACCCAAACGGCATTTTTTTAATTTATTTGTCAACACATCTTTCAATTCATAAAGTAAAATGGTTATTCTGAGCAAAAGTGAGAATAATTCCTTCAGAACTCGTGCCTTCATAATGAAGTCAAAACAACATCTGCCGACATAACGTGCCGAACACAATTTTTTTTCCCCTATATGTTGCTATTCGTCAAGTTCCCGAAATTATGTTTTTTTTTTCCTCCTAAACAAAAAATAGTAGATACTCGTTTGGCAAGAACATGCCGCTTCCTTTAATTAATTTACCAGGCAGAACCTCCGTCTCCTTTGCCATTCAGTATGAATGTCTATTTCTTAATTACTAAAGTGTTATTTGCTAATAAGGAAGATGAATGTTTTTCTTCCACTGACTGCAATGAACTTTAATCTGCAACCTGACTTATATATATAATTTTTTTCCTTTACAATGTCTCAAAAATACAAAGAAAAAATACCGAGCTGCAGTGTGATAATCTTCAAAAATAATTTTAATTATTGCAACATTGTTTTTGATGTAATTAATTTTATAGAAAATAATTATTTAAAAACGAGGTCTGAATCATTCAAATCATACTTTGAAGCGTAACAAAATCATTTATTCAATTTATAAGAAAGCGTTAACTGAAATGACTTTTCCAAAATTAGTTTCGAACCTGATTCGGTTGAATTGGACGTCAAATTCGATTCAGTTTGAATAAATTCGAACCAAATTGAAAGTGCCCCGATCGGCCTAAAAAGTCATGTATAGTTGACAATGGTGGACCGCCAGGCGCAAAAGGACCACATCCACTGTCATGCAATTAAAGGGTTCTTTTTATCGCTATGAAAATAATTTATTGATGGCATGACAGTTGATGTGGTCAGGGGCGGATTGGCCACAGACCTTACAGGGAAAATGCCCCGGTGGGCCGATGCCCAGGGAGCCGCATGGGATCTCTTCATGGCCGGCCGGTGGAAGTTTACGGGGATGTATTTTGTGCTGCTGGCAGTGTTTTGTGATTTGTGTATAATGTGCCACAATATAGCATTGCCTTCCATCAATTTGGACCCGACTACAAAACGGGCCACTTTTAATATTTTATCCAGGGCCACTTTAAGTTCCCATTCCGACCCTGGAATGGGTCCTTTAGCGCCTGGCGGTCGGCCATTCTCAACTCTACTTTTCTCCTTGGAAGACGGGGAACCTGTCCTTGAAGCTCGTGTGACTGCGGCTGCATCCCATACAACTTTTGTGATCCTAATATGCATATATTAGAGTTGTGCCCAATCCAGCACAACCTATACAGACGAGCCTCCAATTTACGGGGGTCTGACGGTACATGGTCCTGACGTACTCACCCTATGGTGAGCTGCTTATTTCTGTCCTGCCGGATCTCAAAACCTGAAAGGAAAACGCATATGTGAAAGTAGCCTTAGGCCTTTTGCACACAAACGTTTTTTTTCCGTTTACATACCGTTGTTTGCATTACGACCTTATACGGAACCATTCATTTCAATGGATCTGCATAAAAAATGGAAGTTACTCCGTATGCCTTCCGTTGCCGTATTTCTGTATTTATCGAACATGTCCTATTATTGTCCGCATAACGGACAAAGATAGTACTGTTCTATCAGGGGGCAGTCCGTAATGCGCACGGACGTCATCCGTATTTTTTGCGGATCGCAAAATACTGAAAAATCCATACGGTCGTGTGCAAGAGGCCTTATATCACATTCTCTGTCAAATAAACAAATGGCATAAATTGAATATTTATTTTTTTCCATCTTGAAAAATAAGTGGAATAGAAATATTTTTTTTCTGTTGATCAGATTATTTTATGTTCCTATTCTATTATGACTGTTTCTTCCTTATTACGTTCTTTTATACGCCTCGATGTGTTCTGATTTCAAGAAAGGCCATATCATATTGTTTATTGAAACATCACAGACCATTGTGATTTTTTTTTTCTCTTCCAACGATCTAAAAAAGGTTAAAAAAAATAAATTAACCCGGTTTTCTTTGCTATGAATCACGTTGTAAGGCTTTGTGTGAGCCGATGTTTAATTGTGCAGCAAGCATCTCTCCCCTCAGAGCAATCTATTGTCATGTAACTTTGATCTTGACAAACAAGCTCTCTGAATACATTTATTACAAAAAAAAAATGCTATAGAAAGTATAATTTTATTGTATCGCATTGAAAACCTTGTTCTAAACTTGATTGAATGCTGAACAATGGAGAAAGGCATTTGATTGACTGCCACACAAGGCATTAATTCCATTGAAATGTCCAACCAAACTTTAAAATAACTCATTGTTCCCTCTATTTTTTTTTATTTGAGCGATTCAATTCTTCATGTCTTTAACACATGCACAACTCCTGAGTGTCTGCCTAAACCCCTAAAAGCTCTAGAAATAAAGTATAGTCTTTTTCACGTAGACAGGGGGCTGTGTACCTTATACAATGTTCGGAAAATGAGTACATATCCTTTTATATAAAGGAAGGAGGGGGAAAAAAAATCCAAAAGGGAAAATTGCATAGTGGAGGATTATTTGTTAAAATTTTTGCTCCAGCTGTAGAAATTACTACAATTTTGATTGTATATCTAAACTCTACAGGCGTAATGGAAATTGTACAGACTTTCCCTTGGTGAGTTTGCCAGGCGGGCAAAAAAAATAAAAAATACCCTGTCAAACAAACTCGGTTTAATGCATGTTATTATGGATGGCTGGCACGCTAGTTGATAAAGGGTAGGAAGAAATCAGTAGCGTCTTTTGACACGCTTATTTAACAATAAGCCGTAATCAGTCTGAACCTCACTTTGTAGCTGCGAGAACAGAGAAAGACAGAGAGAAATGGTAGGAAAAGCATTCAATTTGTGAGGTAGGGAGAAACTAGTGACATCACCGAACTGTGATGTCATCGCTTTGGTGATGTCACAAGCGCCTAGTGATTTACAGGAACACACCAGACGAAACTGATACATTGTTTTATGTCAACTATGAGGCTAGAGAGAGTAGGGCATGACTTCTGTCTTCAGTTTCTTTGAATCCTGCCCCTCCTCCTCGGGCCCTGTACTAGGTATAACAAAAATGGGCGATATTTATGA
This sequence comes from Bufotes viridis, assembly GCA_033119425.1. Classification (NCBI taxonomy): domain Eukaryota; kingdom Metazoa; phylum Chordata; class Amphibia; order Anura; family Bufonidae; genus Bufotes; species Bufotes viridis. The sequence goes on along the minus strand of CM065596.1, from coordinate 18,431,746 downwards.
AAGCTAGTAAACCTGGCTTTGGTGCCCATAACCAGGGCGGCCTCAGGTTACATGGCACCAGGACCGGACTGGGACTGAAATTTAGCCCTGGCATTTTAAAACAGACAGGACCACTTGCTGTGTGGTGAATGTGAAATATATTTGTGCACCCCACCCCATCCAACCTTCACTCCCCATCTTACTGTTAATGGCATATTTGGGGGAACACTGCATTTAGCCTTGCCGAACATACAGGAGTATAGAGCACTTCATGCCTATTATATCCAGTGACATCTCCTCCAATGTAGATGTTCTCTTTCCTCATCTTCTCCATTGGGAGCAGACCACCATGATGACTTCCTTCAGCCATGTCTTGTTTCTATAGAGTTTGCCACACAGACATCGTAGATTCCTCACTTTTACATCATCCTCCCCCCATGTCCCAAGAGTGTTATCCTGCTGCTACCCTCAGTACTGTGCCCGCTGTGCTACCCAATGCCCTGAAATACTATACAGAAGAAATAACAGTACCAACAGTACCATATAGATAGTCCCCATATACTAATAGCACTCACAAAAGTCTCACACCATTTATAATTATTCCCACATTGCTAATAGGCCCCTTGCAGTGATAATGCTCCCCAAGAACGCCCCCATTAGTTGTAGTGCCCTTCCTATTATAACCAAAAATAATAATTACTCCCACAGTACCACCAGTAGTAATAAGGCTCCATTGAGCAATCAGTAGTGATAAAGCTCCCCAAAGTGCACCAGTAGTAATAAGGGCCATTATAGTGCCCCTGTGGTGAAAGTAACCTCGCCACGACTACTTGGAGGGGCCTGCTTGCCAGCCTCCTGCCCTGTGACTATGGGCCCTGCAACATACCTTGCCGAATGCACTTTTAAAAGACTCAAGAAAGAGAGACCGACCGTTAGCCCTAATTCCCTGGAACTGTTTTGGGCATAGCACCACTTGCATATGACTTCCATGAAAATCCCGAACCCCTGAACAGATCTGGGTGATTTTTGGATATGTTGGTCCCCCAGATCGGAGCTATCAGGAGATGTGACTTTTGTGGGGTTTTTGTGTGTTGTGGGGGTGTTTTGAGAGTTTGTTAAAAATGTATGTTTTTCTGTACCTGGAGATAATTGAGTTTAGTACAGGTATTGACTCAATTATCTCTCAGAGACACCAGGGTGTGGTAGGGGAGGGATTGACCTACTTTGTATGGAAGTGTCACATATTTTACAACGGTTGTACTTGGACTGTATCCTTGTAACACAGTTCCCCACAAGGTCCATGTGGGCGTACCCCTTGCATGGGGACTTGTATAAAAAGGCTAGCTGTGGCACCCAATAAAGTATTCCTGCTTAAAGCTTACCCTCAACATAGAGCCTCGCCTCGTGTGGCGGGAATTGCTATAATCACTTGCTCTTTAAGAGCAGCCTGCTACACTCTCTGGGAGTAGGAGAGGTCCACCAACTGGAAGCTGGAGCCTTGCCTTAGGTCCAGGGTGGGTGGAGGACGGTGAGACCAAAGCCAAGCTGAGTCTTGCCCCACTAGTTATTATGCCCTCTCTAGTGTCCCAGTAGTTATAATGCACGTCTGTAGTTGCCCCTAGAACTTATAATGTCCCCATGTTGTGACCCCCCTGTATTCCCCTATACATATTTCCCCCTGTAATGCAATCAGTAGTTATAGTGTCCTCCTGTAGTGGAGCTGGTGGCTCACTCTGGCACTGGCCTTTCTGGAATTTGACAGAACTGCCAGATGGGCAGTCCAGACATGGCACCGTGTGAGAAGTCTTTTTTTGGTGACACCTTCACAACCATTATAGGGTATTAAAAACACAAAATGAGTGGCATTTAATTCAGTGTAAGCTATAGTACATTTTAAAAGTCAACTTAATACTATGGCGAAAAGAATGCAAAGCTAATGCTTAAAAGGATTTTGCCATCTGGCACATTTATGGCATATTAATAATATATGCTATGAATGTCTGGGAGCCACTCCTATCTCAGGAATAGGATCCCAAAGTGAATGGAGAGCAAGCCGTACATGCACAGCTGCCCTCCATTCATTGCTATGGGACTTTCAAAAATAGCGGAGAGTTGGCTCGAGAGTTCCATAGAAGTAAATGGACACCATGCATGTGCAGTAGCAGTGGGGCCATACCAAGCTCATTACATGAATAAAGCACAAGTTCCAAGCACAATGCATAAATTCAGCCCAAGAACCAGGCTCATTATGTAAATACAGTACCAGAACCAAGCACAATGCATAAATACAGCACAAGAACCAGGCTCATTGCATAAATACAGCACAAGAACCAGGCTCATTGCATAAATACAGCACCAGAACCAAGCACAATGCATAAATACAGCACCAGAACCTGGTTCATTATGTAAATACAGCACAAGTACCGGGCATGATATATAAATATAGCACCAGAAACAAGTTCATTACATAAATAAAACACTAAAACCAGGCTCATTACATAAATACAGTACCAGAACTAGGATCATTACATAAATATAGCACCAGAAACAAGTTCATTACATAAATACAACACTAAAACCAGGCTCATTACATAAATACAGCACAAGAACTAGGCTCATTACATAAATACAGTACCAGAACCAAGCACATTACGTAAATACGGCACAAGAACCAGGCTCATTACATAAATACAGCACCAGAACGAGGCTCATTAAATAAATATATTAACAGAGCCAAGCTCATTACATAAATACAGCACAAGTTCCAAGCATGATATATAAATACAGCACCAGAACCAGGCTCATTACATAAATACAGCAGAAGAACCAGGCTTATTAAATAAATACACCAGAACCAAGCTCATTACATAAATACAGCAGCATAGCCAAAATGTATGTACAAGTGGCATTTCTATGCCACCCTCGTCGTGTTCCCAAAATTCTTTGCATTCTTTTTCACTTCTTTACACACATCCACTGTGTACAACGTCCTCCCCCTTTCAGCTGCTATCTCTAAGGCTAGGTTCACATGACGACATTTGTCGCACAACTACACTGCAACATTTGTCGCGTAACATTTTGTTGCATTAATGTCGCGCAACTATTTTTATAATGGTAGTCAATGGTGTCGCCTTGCAACATGCGGCATGCTGCGACTGTCGCGTGACAAATGTCGTCGTGTGAACCTAGCTTAATATAGTGAGAGATGGGAGGGGGAGAGCAGAGAGAGCCATGAGCAACAGGAGCAGATGTCAGATTCAACAGCAGCACCAGCAGCTAAGTAAAGAACTTTTTCATGAAGACTATTTAGAAAGTTGCCTGATTTTACATTGAAGAAGCAAATCAATAAAGAAAAATGATGCAAAGACGTCCCAAGTTTTATGTTTTAATCGTTTCTTGCTGAAGACTGTGGACCCCACATAACACTGAAATGACAAGGTCCTCAATGCATTCACAAACATGAACCTGAATTCAGTTTTCAAGTTAATGAAAAGTTCCTTTTTTCCCAAGTATCTCTGATCCCTGATCTTCTCATCCTATTAGAAATATCAGGAGCCGGTTTTAAAACAGTTACATAAAGATTAAAGTATATTTATATAGTGTGTAAAAACTAATCAAGTACCACAATGACGAGCTTTATTCATAATACTTAATGGTCATATAATAGGAGATTTTATTCAGCAGTTAAAGTTCATAAGTGCCGGCTCTGAGTGTTGATAGGTATAATACTCCGAGTTTAATTACACACCTTTTTGCACACAAAAAGAAATGGGTTTTTCCGTTTTGACAATAATTAAGGAAAGGATTTTTAGGGGAAAATTAAGTTTCTCGTAATCAGTTCCAGAGGTCCTCAGTGCAGAAAGATCTAGATAGATAAGCATAAATAAATGAGACATAAGGCAAGCAGGATAGAGCAGAATATTACTAGATAGATAGATAGATAGAGATAGATAGATAGATAGATAGATAGATAGATAGATAGATAGATAGATAGATAGATAGATAATGGATAAATGGAGATGATAGATAGATAGAGATAGATAGATAGATAGATAGATAGATAGATAGATAGATAGATAGATAGATAGATAGCTAATGGATGAATGGAGATGATAGATAGATAGATAGATAGATAGATAGATAGATAGATAGATAGATAATAGATAGATTGAGCTGGGCTGAAACATTGCAATATGGGGTAATAAAGTGAGTCCATCACTTTCTTACCCACATTGCTGCCCTGTTTTTTTCTAACTAGATCTGTGGACTATTGACCAAACGTCTTGGCAGGATTGCACCCATTTGTGACTGTGCTGCTGTTGTTTATTTTGATTGATAGATAGATAGATAGATAGATAGATAGATAGATAGATAGATAGGTAAAAAATAAAATAAAACAGGGACAGTGGTGCCTAGAGTAGGAGGCCCCGACTGGTGGATAAATATACGGAGGCCCCACTAGTCAGTCATCAAACCAAACACATTTAATATACATTTCATGTATAAACTACAATAAGTACAAGTAAGGCTACTTTCACATATGCGATTTCCTTTTAGTTTTTCAGAAATATAAGAAATAAGCACCTAAATGGAGGACGTCGGTATCGGTGGTTCAGGGTATGAAGAATAAGATGATTCAGAAAACGTCCATTGGGTTTATGTTAAAAAAGGAGGTGGTGTCAGGGGTGTTGCTAGGTGAAAACATTCGGGGCCTGGGCCCCTGATGTTTTGTCCCAGGCCCCGAATGTCCTGCCTGCCAGCTAGATACAACTGCATTGTCCGCCCTCAGGACGGCAATACAATTAAATCTAATGCACTGGAAGATCTGAAGGACCTGTGATGACATCAAAGGTCATGTGACCAGTAAAACAGGCAGTGGTTGAGAAGGACCTGCGATGATGTCACCATCATGTGACCAGTGCAGGAGAGCAAGGCAGTGAAGAGGAGAAGTCCTGGGGAAGAAGCTGTGCTGATGTCTGCTACATGAGGAAGAGGTAAGTGAAGGGAGAGGCAGAGGAACGCTGGGACTTGTGGTTATTTAAGTGATACTGTACAGATGTAGCAGGGCCAATACACAAATTCTTGACTCAAATTTCTTAATTCATCGTGATATCTTAAAACAAAAGCCATTAAAAAGCAATTTAAGGTGTTTACTGAACGCATTTAGTGTAGATAACCCGTCTCAGAAAGCATGTGTGTTAACTCTACTTCATCTGTATGTTAGGGCTGACGGGAGGGATGTTATTTACATGGGACTGTATGTTGATGGCGGTTGTGGGAGGGGATTTTGTGCTTTTACGTGGTACTGTATGTCGGAGGGGGCTGGGGGAGGCAGTGATGTTATTTACATGGGACTGTGTGTTGATGGGGGGGGCTGTGGGAAGGAGTGATGTTATTTACATGGGACTGAATGATACAGGGGTCTGAGGGAGGGAGTGATGTTATTTACATGGGACTGAATCTTAAGGGGGCAATGTTATTTACATGGGACTGTATGTTGAAGGTGGCTAGTGGGGGGAATGATGTTATTTACATGGGACTGAATGCTAAGGGGTGATGTTTACATGGGATTGCATGTTTGACGCGGCTGGGGAGGGGGTGATATTATTTACTTGGGACTGTATGTTGAAGGCGGCTGGGGAGGAGGCTATGTTATTTACTTGGGACTGTATTTTGGAGGGGACTGGAAATAGAGAGGGATGTTATTTATATGGGACTGTATATTGGAGGGGACTGGAGAGATGGTGTGATGTTATTTGCATGGGACTGTATGGCGGAGGGAGGGAAATAATGTTATTTACATGGGACTATATATTGGAGGGGCTGAAGGGAGGGGAGTGATGTTATTTATATGGGACTGTATGGTGGAGGGAGGAATATAACTACAGGGGGCACTTTAGGGGGCATTATAAATACTGGGGGCACTTCAGGGTGACTATTATACCAGTAGGGGGCAGTATAAATACCAGGGACACTGTAGGGGTATTATAAATCCAAGAGACATTATAGGCATCCTATTACTACTGGGGACTCTATAGGAGGGACTTATAGATCCGACCTATTACTACTGAGGGATCTGTAGAGAGCTTTATTACCACTGAGGTAACAATAGGGGGCCTTATTTCTACTGGGGGCTCTGTGAGGGTTTTTATTAACACTGGAGGGCTTTTCTATGAATGGAGGCTCTGTTGGGGAGCTTTATTACAGTTAGGGGCACTTTAGGGGGCAGTATTAATAATGAGGGCACTAGGATTTACTACTGGTACTACTACTGGTAAAAAGGATTTACTACTGGTGGGACTATGAGGAGCACTATTACTATGGGGGGCACTATTATTTCTTCAGGATAGTATTTGGAGGTATTGGGGAGCGAGCAGCAGAATAACACTGTGGGGGCTCCAGGTTGGGGGATGATGACAGAAACGTGAGGAAGCTAAGATGTCCGTGTGTCACACTCTGCAGAGACAAGCCGGCTGAGAGAAGTTGTACGGACCAAATGGACAAGATGATGACAGAGAAGATCTACATCGGAGAAGACATCACCTGGAGGCCCTGGATGTGAGAGGTATGTGCTGCTATATAGCAAGTACAGCAAAATGCGGTGGGTGCAGGTAAGGGTGGGGGGGCGACCTAGAGAACTGGGCCATATTCATTGGGGCTTGGGCCCTGGATCTTTTGAGACCCTAGCAACGCTCCTGGGTGAAGTACTACGTGGAAACCTCAGATGTAATTCGATATGCAATATCAAGTCTGTCCTTTCCCCTGAAGACGCCAGTTTATCTGGTGAAACATGTTGGGGGACAGAATCTGTTGGTTTTAGCTCTGCTCGAGTTGCTAAACACTGAGTAGGAAACAGTAGGAAACAGTTATTTACTTTAGGGTGTATGTTCACAGCACCGAGTACCCTGCAGGATTAGTCAGGCAGGTAGTTATACACTGATTGCAAACTTGTGGGAAGGTTAGGAGGGTAGTGCACACCCTCCGTTACCACTAGCAACCTGTGCGATAGCAGTGTGCAAATTCGAGCAGTAGTTTTAACAAGTGTGTCAAAACTCACAAACATTTTTAGAGAACTACTAATAAAAGTGAAGTTTTACTGATTTAAATATTAAGGGTAAAAGTGGTGAATTGAGCTCAATTGAGCAAAGTTTTTTTGTTGCTATGGAACCCTCCCTTAATAGGGTCTCTAGTTTTTTTGTATTCGATATGCAATATTAGACGCGTTTATACGGTATATTGAGATTCCTATCTTTCATTGGCACAGTCATTAATACGGATGTAGGTTGGAAATTCCAGGATGGACAGAGTTCCACTGTGGAATACCAGGATATGCAATTATGCTTTAGATGTTTGTGATGGAATGAGAGACCATAGGGCTGTGAGGGTATTCAATAATCCAATTACGAGGTCCATATAGAGAAAAACTGTGGATATATTTGATGATATTACTGTGGAAGCAATGATGACGTACCCTCAAAGTGATGTAGCATTGGATATATAAAGGCCGTGGGAGAAATACAATAATTATCCTGGTATTATGGCCGAAAGTGGTTAACAAAGAGCAGTGTCCTCACCAAGGGGCACAGATGTAAGGTGGATGAGGGTGCAATCGTGCAGGACGCCGCCCCGATGTTGTACGTGGCTGGAGGCGCTCATCAGATACAAGTGCCTAGTGAGTGATTCCTAGCCAAGATGGAGGCAAACATAGATAGATAGATAGAAAGATAGATAGAGAGACAGTGCTGATGTAGCCCTATGGTCCCAATGTTGAGGATAGTGTTGGCGCATAGTGATAGTGGTGACGTCCTTTACACCTGAACATCACTATGCATACCACAATGTCAGTGACATGCCAGGATAAGGCTATTTTCACACCTGCGTCGTGTATTCCAGCAGGCTGTTCTGGCATGTTCCGGATCAGGCAGCCGCATCTCCGTGCCGCAGGTGTGAAAGTAGCCTAAGGCATGCCATTATTACTTTCCTCTTAACCACTGAGGACAGTGTTTGGCTGCAGCAGTTATTGTGTCTAAATTTTGCCTGATCATAGAGAGAACCATAGGGAGCAGTCTGTGTGAGAAGAGGGACTTTGGGAGCAGTCTGTTCAAGAGGAAGTGATGAGAGCAGTCTATGTAACGGAGGGGGCATGTGGAGCAGCCAGTGTGAGAGGTGTATGTTTGCTTCAGAGACATTGCTGGAACCTGAGGGGAGGAGGTTAGGCCACTAGGAATACCGACATTAACCTCTACACTGCCCTAGATCACTAGGGATGTTGACATAAACCCCTGTTTCTGCCTTATACAACCAGGGATCCAGACAAATACCCTTGCACATGCCTGGACCACCAGAGTTCCAGATGCTAATCCCATCACTGCCTCAAGAGACAATAATTCCTTCTCTGTGAATTATTATAGTGAATTATGACAAATCATTTGGTAATATTTATTTTCCATTGTTTTGGTTCACTATAAAAGGAACAGCATCCAAGTCTGTAATCTGCTTGCTCACTAGCTACAAAGTGGGAACAGTGAGTCCTGAGTTGTGGTGGACTGTGTAAAATCTTCAGTTCTGGAAGAGGTCAGCTCTGGGAGACTGATTGGGAAATACCTTCAGTCCTGGAAGAAATTGTGTCTGTGGGACACAATTGTATATTGGTAGGGGTGGGATGGTCCTGCTTCCTGCCAAGAGTTACCCGTGAGAGGAGAGGAAGCTAATTGCTGAGCTCCTGCTCCTGTTAGATTCTTCAGGGAGAAATACCCAAATTGTCCTCAAGTAAAGCCTTGAAATTCCTGACAGCTGAGTAAGCTGTTACTTCTGCATCTACAGACACTGCTGTAAAGTGAGAGATTACAGCCAAGCCATTCATCACCAAACAACCACTAGGCCAGAATTACCACCAACCAACCTGCCTCCACGTTCTTGCTGGTGTCAGAGATGAATTGCAGTTAATGCGATACTGTATGTATTTCAAGTTCCATGTTGCACTTAGTAAAAAAAAAACATTGTCACATTTCACTCTGGCCTCCTTTTTCAGTACTATAATTCCATTGCACTGATCTTCAGGGAGCAACGGTAACACAATACTTCATCAGGGCCACTACAACTTCATGTTTGGTTGGGAGCAATTCTGTGGTGGGTAGGTTTGGTGGACTGTTGGAATCATTAGGCAGAACAATATAGAATGGCTGGTGCAGCTATGCGAGTACCTCCTAGGCTGAGCACCCACAGCAATACTGTTGCCAACAGCCCATCCAGGCACAATTCAAATCTTGACAGACCAGTGGGTTATCGCACAGTCCTCAGCACTGGTGAGGAGCTGCTCAGGAAGAACATTGGACAGTTATATGGGTTGTTTAAACCCAAACCCCATTTTAGTTATTGTCTAGAAAGTATAAAGAAAAGAACTCACCTATTCACCACTGCTCCAGTCCTGTAGCAAGGCTACCATCACCTTCTTGTCCCTAGAAGACTGGAACTGTGATATCATATACAGTAAGTGGTAAGAAATTATGTGACCCCAAGCAGCACATGACCACAGTGGCTTATTGGTGAATTCACACTTGGAGACGTCACCACTAAGGCCAGTGAATGTCTACAGTGGTGCATGTGATCACGAATGGTGGATTCACAGTTCTGGATCAGAAGGAGGGTTGCTAGGAGCTTTGGTGTTGAATAGATGAGTGCCTTTTTCTTTGTATTAAACACTTTCCTAGCTCTAACTAATATTGGTTTTGAGGTTGGACAACCCCTTTAGGTTTTGCAACCCTTAAATACTGTGCCTTACTGATCCCATAACCATCAAGCTTACTCTGCCACTCTGTATACCTGTAACCATCAAGCCTATTGTGCCACTCAGTGTATTTACAACTGTCAAGGTTTCTGTGCCTCCTTGATAAGAACACAAAGATCAGTTTTTACTATTGATGCCAAAACCATCAAGCTTAATCGGCCACTCTGTGTACCTGTAACCATCAAGCCTATTGTGCCACTCAGTGTATTTACAACTGTCAAGGTTTCTGTGCCTCCTTGATAAGAACACAAAGATCAGTTTTTACTATTGATGCCAAAACCATCAAGCTTAATCGGCCACTCTGTGTACCTGTAACCATCAAGCCTATTGTGCCACTCAGTGTATTTACAACTGTCAAGGTTTCTGTGCCTCATTGCTAAAAAAAAAACACAAAGACCACTTTTCACTGCATTCTGCAACTTCATAAGCTTCTCTTGCACTCTGGTTCTGGAGACAATATGGTGGGTGAGCTTTCATTAGGTTAACTTTTGCCAAAAGTCCATCTAGGCCTCGACAAACAAGGAAAATAAGGGGGAAACAAGGACTATCTGTCGTGTTTTCAAACTCTCAGTCTCACTTATCCAGACATTCCATCCAGGGTGGAAACACTTTACGTGTGGAATATCCTGCATGAGTGCAAAATAATAAAAAGCATGTGTATATTAAAACAGGATCGACTTAATGGGGAATAAGCATTGGGTTACATTAATATTCTATTACAGTAAAAACCTCATATTTAATAAATTTTCCCAATTTTTTTTCTCTTTTTGTAAAGCTTAACTTTATTTTTGTAAGTGAAATGCCAATCCAGAGAACCGGCACTTACGAGGTTTGATTTATGTTAAGAAAATAGCTTCCACTGTTATTTCATGTATATACATTTTACACAGCAGGCAGAAAACTCTGCTTTCTCCTGACCAAAATAAGGGATATTATTCTTATGCAGGAGAACGGATTTCTAAACAACATTCAAGAGCCACGATACAAGAAAAACATTCCTGACGTTATTTATGCTATAAACCGGGAGTCGGACAACGAGAGCAGAAAAGATGCGGCCACTGTGAGCAATGATCAACTTCAAGCCATGAAATGATATTGGCATCACTAAAGGGTTTTCTAAGATTTTTATACTGATGACCTATCCTCTAGATAGGTAATCGCTATCTGGTAGGGGGTGGTGATCCAACACCCAGGAACCGCAGCTTTTTGAGAAGACATCGGCATTTGCAGTAGTGCCACAACGTTCTTTTCGCTCACCAGGCACAGTGCCGTACATTGTATAGCAGATGTGCATGGTACTGCGGTCAGTCCCATTCACTTCAATGGGGCTGAGCTGCACCTAGGCCATGTGACTGATAACTGTGCTATCACATGGCCTAGACAAAGCTGCAGCGTCAATGCCTCCTCAAAAATCTGATCGGCGGGGGTCCCCAGTTGTTGGTCCCCCACCAATCAGATACCGATTATCTATCCAGAGGTCTCAGAAGTCTCGGAGAACACCTATAACCAGGAGTGAATTTTGGACCATAAAAATAACAAAAAGGACAGTCACTTTTTATTGGTTTTCCCAAATTTTGATATTGATGATCTATCCTCAGGATGGGTCATCAATATCAGATCGGAGGGGGGACTCTGACACCCAGGGCTCCTGCCAATCAGTTGTTTGAGGAGGCCACAGAGCTCCTGTGAGTGTCAAGGCCTCCTCGTAGCTTACCAAGCACAGTGCCATCCATTGGATCAAGGCTGTGCTTGGTATTACAGTTCAGCCCCACGCACTCGAATTCGACTGAGCTGCCCCTAGGTCAGGTGACTTACGAATGTGACATGACTGGCTGGCTATCCTTTAGACAAGTCAACATCAAAATGTCGTTGAACCTCTTTAACTCTTCCTCAGGCTCCAATCTAAGGAAACGGAGCATTTCTTCTTCATACTCGCTACAAATCAGTAATTGAAATCTGAGCTTTGGTCTTATATTTGCATCCCTCAGGGACCATTTTTTTAGCCCATAATCCCCCCCGTCCTCATAGGAGTCATTCCACTCTCAACCCATCTTAAAATTGCAGTAGCCACCAATGTCCGGTGGAACTCCTCATCCATCCATGCCATCTGCTGGTCAAACAACCTCTCCACCAACCATCGTTGTTCCGTTGCCCCCTGATGAATATCACACCCGGTGAAGTTTCTGTGTCAGAACAAGGATCCGAGCAAAACAGGAAGCAATTTATGTCACCCCAAGCCTTTTAGTAAATCGATGCGACTATTTGTAATTGCTTGTTGCAGAAGATTAAAAGTGCTTAGCTGTGATCTTCGCCCGTGCTCCTCAGGCCAGGGTGACCTACGTTCGAAAAAAATATATATATAATGCATTGTGGGTAATCAGCACCTCTTTCCATCAGCTAATCCATATTGTTAATATTTCTGGGATTTTAATGTAGTTACAATTTATGGCTGATCAAATGTTGTTACCTAAATTGCTGTTGCTAGTCGACAGTTTAACTGTCTTTATTAATTACGGGATAATTTAATGCCGGAGCACAAGCTCTTGTGTTGGTCATTTTTACAGTTCAGGCAGTTATCAGCCGCATGACGAACCGTTTTAGCATTTTCAATGGAAATTTGGTAATACGATGTGATAAAAATGTCATTTAGTGGTGAGTAATGTTTAGTGGTTTATGTGTGATTAATCCCCGGGGACCACACACCTTCAAATTAACAATATACATTGAAGAATTATATTTAAGCCATTTTCTGATGTTTGCAGGACACATAAAACTGTCTATTTTATTCGTTCGAATAAATAAAATCTTTAGCAGTACTTGGGAATGGTACTTTACACATCATTCTACTAGGCATTAGGGAAATAATGTATCCCCCCTCTCCTAGCACAATGACTTGACACATACGGCAAAATGCGCGGGGAAAAAACAAGCAATTAGAGATGAGCGAATTAAAGTTGAAGAAGTGGAATTCGATCCGAATTTCTGGAAAAATTCGATTCACACCGAAGCTGAATTTCCTCACGCTTCGTGGTAACGAATCGCATTTTTTCCTAAAATGGCTGCTGCACGTGTGAGGACATGGAGAAAGGAACTCTGGGAAGGTGGGATCACTCACAATGCCACGCATGCAGCCAATCAGCAGCCAGCCAGCCCTGTGATGTCACAGCCCTTTAAATAGCGGCAGCCATCTTAGATTCTGCCATTTACCGACGTACTTAGTGTAGGGAGAGACGTGTCTGCAGGCGCTAGGGACAGTGCTAGGAAAGATTGGATTGTGGTGAAAAAATGATTTATAAGTGCAGGGAAAGAATAGGGATGAACCGTTCCACAGCATTTATGAAGAACAGGGTTCAGTAGGGGAGGTTAAAGCCTGGGTAATAGGAACAATCCTATTACACCTTGCTGCAATGACTGGGGACCCAAATTGCCATTATACTGCTCTCATTTGCCATTATGTGGTATATCCTAAAGCCCAGTTTGACATGTATCAGTGGCAAAATAAAAATATATTCGCCGTTCAGCGTTGCACTTATCTGTTGAAAAGCCTTTTGTCTTGTGTAAAAGTAGAAAATAATTAGGGCCACACTGTCATTGTGCTACTCTGTGGTAGGGTTGGGCGATATCAAAAATATTGCCACGATAACGATATTAAGAAATTTATCGCGATAACGATATATATCACGATAAATGCCCATTTAGAAGAAAAAAACACTTGGAGACATTATACTGTATGGGGGCAGCGCAAGGAGACGTTATACTGTATGGGGGCAGCCACAAGGAGACGTTATACTGTATGGGGGCAGCGCAAGGAGACGTTATACTGTATGGGGGCAGCGCAAGGAGACGTTATACTGTATGGGGGCAGCGCAAGGAGACGTTATACTGTATGATGCACTGTTATGGGGGGCACTGTGGCTGACGCACTGTTATGGGGGCACTGTGGCTGACGCACTGTTATGGGGGGCACTGTGGCTGACGCACTGTTATGGGGGCACTGTGGCTGACGCACTGTTATGGGGGCACTGTGGCTGACGCACTGTTATGGGGGCACTGTGGCTGACGCACTGTTATGGGGGCACTGTGGCTGACGCACTGTTATGGGGGCACTGTGGCTGACACATATATAGCATCTTATGCTATATATGTGTCATCCACAGATCCCCCATAACAATGTCAGCCACAGACCCTCAACACTGTAATCTCTTTAGAAGTAGCCCGACCTGATTAACTATTGTTGCGCAGGCTCCCGGGCAGCTCTCTGTTCCTCCATGCGCCGTCTGCTCCTTCATTCATAAAGTGGGCGGAGCATGGAGGAACAGAGATTAACTATAAATACTGGATAAGAGCTGCGGGGCCGGTGCAGTGTTACTCTGCAGTAATACACCGGCCCCGCAGCTCTGATCCAGCATTTATGTAGTTAATCTCTGTTCCTCCATGCTCCGCCCACTTTATGAATGAAGGGCAGACGGGGCATGGAGGAGCAGAGAGCTGCCCGGGAGCCTGCGCCACAATAGTTATTAGGTCCGACTACTTCTAAAGAGATTAACTACATAAATACTGGATAAGAGCTGCGGGGCCGGTGCAGTGTTACTCTGCAGTAATACACCGGCCCCGCAGCTCTGATCCAGTATTTATGTAGTTAATCTCTGTAGAAGTAGTCGGACCTAATAACTATTGTGGCGCAGGCTCCCGGGCAGCTCTCTGCTCCTCCATGCTCCGCCCACTTTATGAATGAAGGGGCAGACGGCGCATGGAGAAGCAGAGAGCTGCCCGGGAGCCTGCGCCACAATAGTTATTAAGGTCGGGCTACTTACTACCTGCCCGGCGCCCGGCACTACATGTCATGGGCGCCAGGAATTCGGCCCTGACATGGATGTTTTAGGAGCGGTCGGCACACGTGCGACCGCTCCTATGACGTCATTAAATACCGGTTATTAGGAAACTGTGATATCGCCATATCGCAGTTTCTTAATACCGCGGTATATCACAGCCATATATTGCCCAACCCTACTCTGTGGTCTCCTGATGCTGCCGCCACCTCCGCACTGTCATTGGGCTACTCTGTGGCCTCCTGCTGATGCTGCTGAGGCCACCTCCCCACTGTCATTGGGCCACTCTGTGGCCTCCTCCTGATGCTGCCGCCACCTCCACACTGTCATTGTGCCACTCTGTGTCCTCTTCATGCTGCTTTCACCTCCCCACTATGTCATAGGGCCACTCTGTGGACTTCTCATGCTATTTACAAAGTTGCATAATTTTTTCAGTTTTAATGTATTGAATTTTTTTTTTAAATGGTTGACAAGAAAAATAGAGCTTAAAGGGTACATCCACACAGGACTGGAAAATTTGTGTAGCAAATAAGCAGCATTTTACAGTACCAGTAACATGGAAAAGATTTTAAGAAATGTTATCCACACCCTATGAAAAAAATCCACAGTGAAAAGTGACCTGTAGACCTGTGTAGTCCAGGAGAAAATCTGCATGCTGCTCAATCTTTTGAGGATCCATGGGAATATCCACTGCAGATTGTATGTTGCATTTTACTTTCCATGTGGAGAATCTTTCAGAAAATTCCCCCCAGCTAATAACAATTTTGTTTATTTCGGAGAACCCTGATTATGAAGATGTAATTTTTTTTGTAAGGCTCATCTTTCAACCCCTACCTCTAAATATTCTCCTCCCCAAGTCCTGATAAGTCCTCCTAATGATGAGCACGGGCTTAGCAGTCCTGTTATAGAGATAGGCAGCACTCATCTGCTCTGATATACAGTTGTGTTCAAAATAATAGCAGTGTGTTTAAAAAAGCGAATAAAGCTCAAAATCCCTCTAATAGCTTTTATTTCCATACACACAAATGCATTAGGAACACTACACATTCTATTCCAAATCAAAACATGAAGAAAACTATATCAAATTTGTGTTGTTCCTCTAAAAATATTGAAGAAAAGTTAATATTAGACTGTTCAAAAAATAGCAGTGTTTGTATTATTCTTTACAAACTCAAACATTCACTATATAAACTGGAAAATGTTTGAAGATTTTGCTTTCCTTTGAATCACTTAACTAATATTTAGTTGTATAACCGCTGTTTCTGAGAACTGCTGTACATCTGTGTTGCATGGAGTCAACCAACTTCTGGCCCCTGTGACCAGATTCTCCAGCCCAGGATGATTGGACTACATTCCACAGTTCTTCTCTATTTCTTGGTTTTGCCTCAGAAACTGCATTTTTGACGTCACCCCACAAGTTTTCTATTGGATTAAGATCCGGGGATTGGGCTAGCCCCTCCATAACGTCAATCTTGTCAGTCTGGAACCAAGATGTTGCACGTTTACTGGTGTTTGGGGTTGTCCTCTGGTTGGAACACCCATTTCAAGGGCATTTCCTCTTCAGCATAAGGCAGCGTGACCTCTTCAATTATTCTGATGTATTTAAACTGATCCATGATCCCTGGTCTGCGATAAATAGGCCCAACACCGTAGTATGAGAAACATCCCCATATCATGATGCTTGTTCACCATGCTCCACTGTCTTCACAGTCTACTGTGGCTTGAATTCGGCGTTTGGGGGTTGTCTGACAAACTGTCTCCGAACACTAGACCCAAAAAGAACAATCCTACTTTCATCAGTCCACAAAATGTTGCGCCATTTCTCTTTAGGTCGGTCAATGTGCTCTTTGGCAAATTGTAAACTCTTCAGCTTTTTTTTTTTTTTCAACAGTGGGACTTTGCGGGGGCTTCTTGCAGACAGCTTGGCTTCACATAGGCGTCTTCTAATTGTAACAGTCCTCACAGGTAACTTTAGACCTTCTTTGATGTTCCTGGAGCTGATTGTTGAGTCCTTGCCATTTCGGCTATTCTTCTATCCATTCGAATGGTAGTTTTACGCTTTCTTTCATGTCTTTCAGGTTTTGGCTGTCATTTTAAAGCATTTGCGATCAGCAGCCTGTGAGCAGCCTATCATTTTCTGCACTTCTTTATATGTTTTGCCCTTTCCAATCAACTTTTTATTCAAGGTACGCTGTTCTTCTAAACAATGTTTGGAACGAACCATTTTCCTCCGAATTTCAGAGAGAAAACTGCACTGTAACCAGCAGGTACAACATTTGCTGCCTTCCTTTCTTAAATAAGGGCAATAATTGCCACCTGTTTTTCAAAGAACGAATGACCTCACTAATTGAGCTCCACACTGCTATTATTGTGAACATGCCCCTTTCAATTAGTGATTCAATTACACAGAATCAGCAGCATCCATGTCATGACTGTTGGGTCTGTTGGATTTCTATTACTCTACTACACCTGCTAGGAAAATATTTTCCATGTAGAAATATCATTTCTACCAAAAAAAGTGATTGATCAGGTTAGTGATGTCTGACTGCTAATATTTTGAACACAACTGTACACCATCCCACCAGCTACTGACTATGAGTCCAGAGATGGAGAAGGCCTAGTTTACCCCAGATTGGCATGTACAAACCAGAACCTTTTCAAGCAAATTATGGGGGAATGGAATTGAGTTTGACCAAAAGAAATAATGTCTGTTTCTCCCCACTATGCATTACTTCTGGCAGTTTCATGGAGTTGCAGATTCCCTTGAGGCTACATTCACACAACAGTGGGAAAAAAATGGGCATTAAAAACGGACACACTGTCCGTTTTTCATGCCCATTTGCATCAGTGTGTGCATCCATTTGGTCATGTATCCGTTTTCAATGGCTGTTTTGCATCCCTTTTGCATCAATTTTTAACCGCCATTAGAAACAGCCATTAAAGATAGACATAGTTCATTGGCTTTTTCTTTACATCCCAGCTGCCACGGTGCCCTCAATATAGTTTATGCCCCCCACAGTGTCTCCTGGTCTGGAAATCAAAAGGCCCCCATAGTGCCCCAGTATGAATAATAGTCCTATAGTGCCCCCCAGTATGAATAATAGTCCCATAGTGCCCCCCAGTATGAATAATAGTTCCATAGTGCCCCCAACATGAATAATAGTCCCATAGTGCCCAGTATGAATAATGTACCCTTGGTGCCCCTCATCATATATACATTTGTGCCCCAAGTATATATAATGCTCCCCCAGCCCTGGTAGAGTAGACAGATCCATTTGTACGTGATAGAACATTTACTCCTCACTGGCGTCGCCTTATGTGACATCACTATGATTGGAGCATCAGGTCTTAAAGCCTCCAGTGAGGAGTGAGCTTCCCTGTGCGGGCAAGTGGACAATGTTTCTTTTTATTATTTTAACACCTTAATGGTTTTTGGTGTACCCGTTTTTCACGGGCATTAGATGGGTGCACTCCTGTCTAAACGGCCATTAAAAGTAAAATTACATGAATTGAAGATATGTGGGTACCAGGATTTTTTACTTCTAACAATACCGAGATTTTCTTCCCTACCATGAGCACCTCCAAGCTCCGTAAGGGCAGACCACACTTCATTTGTATTCCTGAACGGTCATTAAAAACTGTCCCATTGGGTCCGTCTGTCTGTGAAAATGGCTAAAAATAGGATATGTCCTATTTATTTACACCTGCTATTCACTAACCATTAAAAAACAGCCAGGTGAATAGCCGCATTGACTTCAATTGGTTCTAAAAACAGCAGTCACACAGTCGTGTGAATATAGCCTGAAACAGCTTTTGTAGGCTGTATGCACATTTGGGCTGGAGGCTCAGCTTGGATTCTCTCTCACAAATCACCTCAGAGTTGATAGAAAGTCATTTAGAGCCATCGGGCTATGGTGGTATCCATCGTACCAAGGATTTGGAACTGTGTTGTGGTTTCTATTGTAAATGGAATGCATGATGCAGATGTGAACAGAGCCTAATTAAACTTTTATGATTGAAGTCAGGACTGGCGTCTGGGTAGAAGGCAGGGGGAGCACATAACAGTCTGGGTAAGCATGTGACATCCTTGTCAAGTCAACGGTGAAGAACATGTGGTCAAAAATTGCAACCCTATGTGGTCTACCACAGATTGCTGCAGTTTTAGGATATGGCCTTCTGACACACAATTTTTTACAGCTTGTCAACATGTTTTACCCTTGGCCTCAACCTAACTCGGTCTTCAAAAGGGTCCGGATTTTTCCATGACCATGAATTGTTAAATTTCAACTGTGTTAGCCACCGTTCCCACCTTCCCATGTTCTTTAGGAGGTACGTGGCCTCTGCTCTTTATTGTTGCCGCCACCGCCCTTCTCCTCTGATATTGCCTTCTCCTCACCACCCTGATCCAGCTCCCAGGTCCTGTCCAGCACACAATCATTACTTCCTGCCGCTTTTGTCAGACTGTGCGATATCATGCTGGGCTCCTCGGCCCCTCCCCTTCTCTGGTTTTTTCCATGACTACCACTGTCTCTGCCCCCACTACCAATGCTGTGGCTACAGGTGCCACTATTATCACCACTATCAACACAGGTATGTATGGGTTTACCAGCCTCCTCCCCCAACCTTCTCCTCAGGGCAGCCCAAATGGTGAGAGCTCTCACACAAGTCATCAGCAGAAAGATTCTTTTGACTATCATCCTTAGGGCATTTTGGGGTTTTCTTGAAAGTTCTTAAGAAAATAGAAGGTGCAGTGCAGACAGGGAGGACTCCACTGAAAACCTTCTACGGGGCGACAAGGAGGAGCAGGAGGAATTCTGTGACCCCTGGCTCCACGGCGTAGTGTCCGACTGTGAAGTCACTTCCACGTCATCCTGCTGCGACTGAGAGGAGGAGTGAGCCATCCAATCCACAATCTCATCCTCTTTCTCCTCAACTATAATGTTGCATCTTTCCGAAGTCAGCAGGGACAACTATGGCCCACTACTACTACTTCTGGCTAGATAGTTAGTGCTGCTACTTAACTACACACATTCTGAATCTGAGTCTTTCGTTTGGAACCCTTCTGTAGCCCGGACATTTTTGGGCCCTATGTATTGGTGTAGTAATCACATACAAGTTTCAATATAATCAACAACCCTCAAAATAAATAAATAAATAAAATTGATTAGAAAAATATGAATAAAGTGAAACAGATTTAGGCCTAAATTTGTTAACCCTCATAGATACTTTTGTGTTCTGGCCTGTGTATTGGTGTTGATCACCTCTATGCTGGGTTAATTAAATTGAACAAAAAAAATTTGAAATTGCGACTGTGTGGAAACTGAATATACGTAAACGGACAATTGAGGTTAGATGCTCAATTTCTCATTAACACACACACAATGCAGACTACTGCTATATCTTGTGTCTTGTAGTAATCACATATATATATATATATACAGTTGTGTTCAAAATTATTCAACCCCCAATGCTGTAAAGGGTTTTAGGGAATTTAGTGTACATTTGTAATTGTGTTCAGAATGAAATCTTACAAGGACTTTTTAAAGAACCAAATGCAACTAAAATGACATCAATTGTTTTTGTAATACAGTATTAAATGTTTTTTTTGTGATTTTTTCATTGACACAATTATTCAACCCCTTAAAGACGACCACTCTTAAGAACAGAGGTTCATTCAAGTGTTTTCGATCAGGTATTGAAACCCCTCTGGATGTCAAGGAGCAGCAATCAAGCAGAATAAGCCCCAATTAGGCAGATGTAAAATGACTGTGATACTCAGCTCCTTCTAGACATTTACTGGTGTGTTTACAGACATGGTGAAGTCAGGAGAATGGTCCAGGAAGACAAGAGAAGAGGTGATTTCTCTTCACAGGAAGGGCAATGGCTATAAGAAGATTGCAAAGATGTTAAACATACCAAGAGACACCATAGGAAGCATCATTCGCAAATTCAAGGCAACGGGCACTGTTGAAATGCTACCTGGTCATGGCAGAAAGAAGATGCTGACTTCGACTGCTGTGCGCTACCTGAAGCGCAAAGTGGAGAAAAGTCCCAGTGTGACTGCTGAGGAACTGAAAAAAGATTTGTCAGATGCGGGTACTGAAGTTTCAGCTCAGACAATAAGGCGCACACTGCGTAATGAAGGCCTCCATGCCACAACTCCCAGGCGCACCCCCTTGCTGTCTCCAAAGAATAAGAAGAGTCGACTGCAGTATGCCAAAAGTCATGTGGACAAACCACAAAAGTTTTGGGATAGTGTTCTGTGGACTGATGAAACAAAATTAGAACAGTTTGGGCCCATGGATCAACGCTATGTTTGGAGGAGGCAGAACAAGGCCTATGAAGAAAAGAACACCTTGCCTACTGTGAAGCATGGCGGGGGGTCAATCATGCTTTGGGGCTGTTTTGCTTCTACAGGTACAGGGAAGCTTCAGCGTGTGCAAGGTACCATGAATTCCCTTCAGTACCAGGAGATATTGGATGAAAATGTGATGCAGTCCGTCACAAACCTGAGGCTTGGGAGACGTTGGACCTTTCAACAGGACAATGATCCCAAGCATACCTCCAAGTCCACTAGAGCATGGTTACAGATTCAAGGCTGGAACATTTTGAAGTGGCCATCGCAGTCCCCAGACTTAAATCCGATTGAGAACCTCTGGTGGGACTTAAAGAAAGCAGTTGCAGCGCGCAAGCCTCAGAATGTGACTGAACTGGAGGCTTTTGCCCATGAAGAATGGGCGAAGATACCCGTAGATCGCTGCAAGACACTTGTGTCAAGCTATGCTTCACGTTTAAAAGCTGTTATAACTGGAAAAGGATGTTGTACTAAGTACTAAGATTGAATGTCACTTGGGGGTTGAATAAAACTGATAATGATGTGAGCACAGAAAAGACATTTGTGGTTATTTCATTATAAATGTTATGTTATATTTGTCTGACTTACAAGGGCCTCTGTGATTTAATTGTAAACAAGATGACTGAAATGATCAAAATCAATGTCAAACTGGGCAAAACACTCAATTTCAGTGGGGGTTGAATAATTTTGAACACAACTGTATGTATATATATATATATATATATATATATATATATATATACGTTTAATTACATTTAACAATCCCCCAAAATTTTTAAATTCCAACGGTCTGGAAACTGAAAATATGTAAACAGGTGACTGAAACTAATTTCTTGTTAATACACACACAGGTAGTATGCTGCTATACCGTGTGTCTTGTAGTAATCACATATATATGCTGATTTAAATTACATTTAAGAATCCCCAAAAAATTGAAATTTCAACTGCGTGGAAACTGAAAGTACATAAACAGACGACTGAGGCTTGATGCTCAATTTTGACTTAACACATACCAGTACATTGCTGCCACACCAAGGGTATTGCTGCAGTAATAATATAATAACTATAATATATTATATGCTGATAATTAAATTGAAAGACCCCCCCATAATAAATTTTCAATTATGACCGTGTGAAAACTGAAAATACGTAAATGGTTGACTGAGGCTTGACGCTCAATTTTTACTTAACACATATAGGTAGATTGCTGCCACACTGTGGGTAATATTGAGCCCCACAAAAAAATGATTTATGTGAAAATGGGAAAACAAAATGAAAGTATTTGCTTGCAGGTAGTGTAATGCCCCAAAGGTGCATTACTACCTTTGCATCTCGCTGCTATCTCTAATGGGCTAGTATAATGTCATTCTATGTATTTATTTCCAATCCTGTACAATGAGCATTCATAATCTTGTTATGTAACTGTTCAAATGTAATATGCCTGGTTCACCAGCAGATGGCAGCATAAATGGCAGAGCTACATTTACATAGAATGGAGCTTTCTATCTAATTCCAACAACGCCCTCTGTGGTGTGGTGAGCGTGTCCCGCTAGCTGCAGGGAGGGTGGAGTTCTAGTTAGGAGTCAGTCTCTAGCTTACCCCCTGCTAGGGGAAGGAATCAGGTGCATGCACCTGCTGGACGTGCTATGTCTAGACCAGCTAGAGCACCATCAGCTCTGCTGGACATGGAGGCCACAGCTGGAAGCCTCAGAAACCAGGAGTAAAGTGTTCCCTGGACAAAGCTAGAGATAGACCAGATTACAGAGTGAAGGACAGCTTAAAGAAGAAGCTGAGTTCTATAGCCAGCCTGTTAGCACAGCAGAGCCAGAGAGCAGCAGACGTAGCAGAGAGGAGTTTGCCTGCCACAGTTACTGCCAAAGTCTGCTTGGAACCAAGACAAAGCCTGAAAACCGTTTGGAGGAACGTTTATTGAAAGTAATCAAAATAGCTGTTATCAATTTCATCACAAAGTCTGGACCCAGTTATTTCTTCAATCCCTCAATCATTTCCCTTATTTTTCTGCTTTTGGAGGGCAACGCCTGAGGTTTCAGCGTATCCAGATAGGAGCACCGTGATACGTGCACCAACATTGAGGGACATTGTAGGCCACCCTACTCCATTGCTACACCTGGGTACCATCTACCATATCACTAAAATGGGCCCAGTGCCCATGTTGCTTCATTGCAACTGGCGTCACAAAAAACATGTACTTTAAGGGACCCCTTTCTGTGTGCCCGACGACTGCAGTTTGCATCTTTTTTGGAATCTTAGCCTTTCCCTTCACTGTACCTGACATTAAGCTTGATTGATTGATTTCTGACTGTCCCTGATTGATTGTTCACTGTCCCTGAGTCCCTAAGATTGTTTTCCAGGGAGACATTGTAAGACCCAACCAACCTCATTCACAGACCAGCAATAAATGGCATTCTGCTCGTTCTGGGAAGCCACCTCCCTGCCTGCTGCAGCACTGATTGGCTCATCCAGGCTGCCTGTCAACCTGGGAGCTAATTAGGGCAAGCCCACCCTCCCATTTCCTCCGCATGTTTACTTTGTTCCACCCTTTGTGTATATTTATTACACCCACTCCAGTTCTAGCATTGGGCTACGTTGTATACAGTATAGAGCCCTCTACAACGGTAATTTCTATTTTAGTAATTTATTGCATTTCCCTATCACCTCTTTCTTAGAACTTGGCATTGTGCTGGTCCTCAGTTGTTCAGGAAATGCACAAATAAATCCCTGCCTGGTTACCAAAGGGTTTGCCCCTACATGGTCTGACACTATGTAACTCTATATTTTATTCATACATTTTTAGAAGTATAACAGATACTGAAGTATTGTACAAAGGAGGATTCTTTGAAAAGATGCTACAGAATCATTTCTCAAGGAATGTAAGGCCTCTTTTATCACGTTTAGTAAACTTTTATGCACCTTAGTTGTGTTAAGTCTATTCTTCCTGATTCTTAGATCTCACGTTAATATAGCCCTCCTCCCTCTCTTATTATTGCAGTATTACTAGCAGTGGCGTAGGGATTGCCATAGCAGCCATAGGAATGGCTATGGGGCCCTACTCCACTGGGGGCCTGGGCCGCCGGCTGAGGAACGCAGTCTTGCTGGCGGTGCCGGCACCTCTCCTTCCGCCCAGAGCCGCCTCCTCCCGCACAGCACCGCCTCTTCCCGCCCAACGCCGCCTCCTAGGTAATTTATTCACTGCACTCACTTGCCTCTAATTGAAGAGAAGCACCGTAATCTCCACACAGGCGCACTGGCAGAGGCATCAAAGTGCGCATGCGCCGTCTTCCTGGCCTCTGCTTGTGCGCCTATGTGAGATTACGGCGCTTCTCTTCAATTAGAGGCAAGTGAGTGCAGTAAATAAATTAGCTAGGAGGCATCGGGGAGGGGATCTGTGGATGACACTGAGGGGGGGGATCTGTGGATGATACTGAAAGGGGGGATCTGTGGATGATACTGAAGGGAGGGATCTGTGGATGACAACTATGGGGGGATCTGTGGATGGCACTTAAGGGGATCTGTGGATGGCACTTAAGGGGGATCTGTGGACTGCACTTAAGGGGGATCTGTGGATGACACTGAGGGGGATCTGTGGATGATACTGAAAGGGGGATCTGTGGATGACTGAGGGGGGATCTGTGGATGACACATGGGGGGGGGTCTGTGGATGACAATGAGGGGGGGATCTGTGGATGATACTGAAGGGAGGGATCTGTGGATGACAACTATGGGGGGGATCTGTGGATGGCACTTAAGGGGGGGATCTGTGGACGGCACTTAAGGGTGGATCTGTGGACGGCACTTAAGGGGGGATCTGTGGACGACACTTAAGAGGGGGGATCTGTGGATGACACTTAGGGGGGATCTGTGGATGACACTTAAGGATAGATCTGTGGATGGCACTTAAGGGGGGATCTGTGGATGACACTTAAGGGGGGATCTGTGGATGGCACTTAAGGGGGATCTGTGGATGGCACTTAAGGGGGATCTGTGGATGGCACTTAAGTGGGGGATCTGTGGATGACACTTAGGGGGATCTGTGGATGACACTTAAGGGGGATCTGTGGATGACACTTAAGGGGGATCTGTGGATGACACTTAAGGGGGGATCTGTGGATGACACTTAAGAGGGATCTGTGGATGACACTTAAGGGGGGACCTGTGGATGACAATGAGGGGGAATCTGTGAATGACACTTAAGGGGGATCTGTGGATGACACTTAAGGGGGGATCTGTGGATGACACTTAAGGGGGGATCTGTGGATGACACTTAAGGCGGGATCTGTGGATGACACTGAGGGGGATCTGTGGATGACACTTAAGGGGGGATCTGTGGATGACACTTAAGGGGGGATCTGTGGATGACACTTAAGGGGGGATCTGTGGAAAGGGGGATCTGTGGATGACACTTAAGGGGGGATCTGTGGATGACAGGGGGGATCTGTGGATGACAGGGGGGATCTGTGGATGACACTTAGGGGGGATCTATGGATGACACTTAGGGGGTCATCTAGGGAGGGGTGTGGGGATGTTGGGGTGGGAGGTCCTGGAGGGGTGTTTAGGTGGGAGCTCTGGAAGAGGTGGGAGGTATGATAGGTATGTGGGGGTGGGAGGCCCATAAATTTATTTTGCTATGGGGCCCAGTCATTTCTAGCTACGCCCTGATTACTAGTGGGATGATATGGTTAGATCATTCATGGTATATGTACGCTTGAGTTAGTTAAAACCAAGTCTGTGGTTTTATCCCGGTAAAGTTTGAATTATTTATTTATTAGTATTGGTAATCCATACTAAAGATGGTGGCTTTATTACCCAAATTATTTGGTGTTTGTTTATTTTATTGATATTCATGTTTGGGATCTGTGATCACATGCAAGAATTTACTCAGGGGAGTTGAAGAACGCCCTCTGCCTTTGTATTCTTGACGCACAATGAGGTAGAAATTCCTATTATGAGGTTTGCAGTCCTTTAAATCTAGAAGGAAAGGCTAAGGCTGGTTGAATATAAAGAGGTGGCGGTGAGGATCCATCTCGCTAAAATGCACTCTCGTTATCAGATAAGCACCAGTGATTCCACTATTAATTAACCTTTCGCATCTTCAGCGCAGAGCTTAATTGAACTTCATTAGTGAGTGCATGGAGCACCACCTAACACAAAGCTTTTTGTTTGACGCCTGGTGTTTTTATTCGCCGGCTACTGATATAAAATGAGGATATTCTAAGACTTTTAGAAATTCTGCCAATGGGTTCATGCCAAAAGGTAAAAAAATAAAAACATATGCATAATTCATTTTCATCTTATTTAGGCCTCATGCACACAGCCGTTGATCAGCCATTACGTGCATTGGGGACCGCAATTTGCACGGGCAACATCCGTGCAGATTAAGCACATGGATCCTGACCCATCCAACTTGAATGGATCCTACAAAAGCATGCACTACTTTTAGGTGGGGTGGAGGCACGGACAGAAACCCCACGAAAACACTCTGTGGTGCTTCTGTGGGCTTCCTTGCCTCCGTTCCGCACCGGACCTTCCTGGTTGCAGACCCATTCAAGTGAATGGGTCCGCATTCATGATGGGGGGTGTACGCGGCCGGTGCCTGCATACTGCAGACCAATTGTTTGTGTAAATGAGCCATTACTAAGAGATAGATAAAGAGCCTAATGGAGACAATCACAATTTCAACCAAAGTGACCTGGAACTGGAAGAGATGTCTATAGATATGTGTATCCCAATTTCAAAGTTTGACGGATCCACCGGTCCTTTGATATGACACAATAACAGCAGAGAGCAACCCTATTTGCAGGTAATTTTGGGACAACTGGTGACTATTTCTTATTAAATCATTTGCATAGAATCTAATAGACCTTATTGATGTGAATGTCTATATGTTCTCTGTAGGTGGACTGGGGACCCTTAAAATCATTGCCCGTAGAGGGCCCTCAAGAACCTCAATTTGATACTGTTCACTGTCGCTATGGAACCCATGGAGAAGAGAAGATGTAGGTCATCTACTAGATGATGTCACGAACCAGCTGGTGTGAACCCACTATGCCACGTGTCCTACCTCCTCTAAGGCCGTTGTCTAAGTAAACCCCTTGATGGTGGGGATAGATTTTCCCGAGGGGAACACCAGGTCATTACCTCTTGAGGAGGATAGGCACACGAGGAAGCTGGTCCAGACGGACCAGGAGGTACCTGAGAAAGGTACCAGAGGTACAGGAGTCGTTAGCAGGAGCAACAGTGTAGGACCGAAGGATGAGGCAGAGGCGAAGTCAGCCAGGCAAAAGGTCAGGGTAGGAGGCACAGGTCAGGCAATCCGGGTCGACAACAGGAGAGTCAAGGCAAGCAGGCAGGAATCAAATGGGTAGCAGCATCCAGGACCACAAGTACGAGTCAGGAACACAGGAACAACAGCGGATATCAGGAACCTTAGCAGGACACAAATACCTTGACACTGAGGCATCTGAGAAGGGGGATGAGCCACTTATATATGTGCAGGAGGGCTAGGATTGGTCAGCAAGGTCACATGACCTAACCCATAAAGCCCAGGAAGTGACGTGCGCCGGCCTTTAAGGAAGGGCTGCAGGAAACAGGCAACAAGCATGCTGTGGCCAGGGCTGAGAGGAAACGGTGAAGCGGATCCCAGAACAACAACACCCACACAGACAGAGCCCAGGACTGCAGCGGTAAATGGGAAGCACTGGCCGCAGATCACCACTGAACACGAGGCCTGGGACCGCGGCGCACAGCAGCCGTTGTTATAGTTGGTTAATAATTCTCCAATTATTATTTGTAGGAGGATTTATTTGATGTCAGAACCTGACCTCCTGACCCCCCCTCCTTCCCTACTATATTAAGTTTACTCTGTAGAGCTTTTGTGCATTCAAAACAAGATAATAAATATTATTAGATGGGTTGTCAGAGATTTTTTTTTAGAAAGGGCTCAATGACACAAAAAAAAAAATTAAATATATATATATATATATATATATATAGGATTATAACTGATCACAGGGGGTCTCAATAGGGGGACTTCCTTTGATAAGCTTATTTTTGGAGGACCCTTCTACCAAAAAAGGCTATCTGGGAATAACAAAGTTTAGCGACTTACATCTAATGGTTAAGCCCATGGTCCCTACCCGCTGGATTCCTGCTGTACCTTGTGGGCTTGGACACCATACTACAAACTATGCCATCCGGCGTCCTGGCCTCGTGTTCCCTGCAAGCTTCTGCCTTCATGCTGCCGTCCAGTGCTCCAGTCTCTGTCTCCTTATAGCACATGTGCATTCACCACTTGCTAATCCTTCCCCAGCCAATAGCTAGGGGCCCCTGGTATTTAGGCACCCTCTCCAGGAAGAGGGTGTCCTGAGCTTCATAGTTCCTTGGTGATCAGCAAAGGTATATTGCAATCTACTGCTTCAGCGCTTCTTCTGCGTTTTGTCTGTGATTTTCCGGCGTTAACTCCTACCTGTGTATCCATGTCCCCAGCCCCTGAGCTGCATGCGTTATCCTGTACTTTCATTTTCAGTTCTGTTGGTATTTTGAGTTTACCCAGTTCATCAGCCTTGTCTGTATTGCTGCTAAACATACACAGCCTGTGTCTGCACTACTACCCTGCCTGCCAGTCTATCCTGTGCCTGCATACATCCACATTTCCAGTGTGCTTCCTGGACTTCAACTCCAGCATTAAGGTGTAAGCGACTGTTCAGACCATACCTTCGGTTTTGGGGCGTTTTTTATTCTGAGCACTTGAGGCATGCACCAGAGTCCCTGACCCCAGTGGGTCAGCTGCTAACTCTACTGAGACTATCCCAAGAGGTAGCAGTCTGGTTGCTCCCCTGCAGCAAAGTCCAGATCTCTGTACAATGTTTAAACTGTCATGTTCCACCTCCTTAGCCCTACCCTAGACAGAATACAGTGTATCAGTTGTCCGCTTAACCGTAACTTATAACTAACCCCTATTCTTAAGACAAAAAAATGAAGAAAATATCTGTGATGAGAGACTAAAAAACCAAAATAATTTGCTTTAAAATGTAAACAAAGTGCCACTAATCGTCTAAATGTAATTAACAGGGTTATCCCATGATTAATTTAAATCATTTAGTACATGACAATCTCTTTCTAACAAAGCTAGCATAAGCCCTGCCCCTTACATGGACCAGATATCTCCCCATTCATTGTTCTATTAGATTTATATCAGGCTGGCAGCTCAGGGGACATGTCCATACTAAGGGAGGGGTGTCTCCTTTGTGCTGCAGCTCGCTCAGAGATGTTTCCTTTCTGTCTCAGATCTCTCCCTGTAACAGTCAAATACAGGGCTGGTGGCAGTTGATTTAAGGATGAGTATGTGCGTCCACCTCAGTTCGGTGGACACAGAAATAAGGAAATAGAACAAACAGCAAGTGGCGCTATATACATAGATTTAATTGAATAACTCAGTGGCTATTCAACATTTTTAATTACATGCAATTACAAAAGTATTCAGATCAAGGAAATAATTTGCAAAATGTAGAATACTTTTTGTGGGCTAAAAAAAAAAAAAACACGAATTCTATCGTCCCCATCACTTAAGGTTTGTGTTTTCCTGAGAAAATGTCTGTCTCCTTTATGTGTAAATAACTCAATGAATTTATCTAGTCTAGTGAGCTTTAAACTGAAGGACATGAAAAGACAGGACAACTCAAACTACCAGTGTGAACAACCAGCATTTTATTGCATTTGAGAATGCTATACTGTCAGTAATCAGTACTGACTACACAACATTTTTTATTGTCTGTGTCAACAGACATGGAATGATGAAATTACAGTTGATGTGAGGAATGAGTTTCTTTTATGCCTTTTCAAAACAAACAAAATTTTTTTCTTTTTTTTTTCTTCTTTTTTTACTGGCAGCAAATACACATGAAGCACCATGCTAACAGTCCAGACTGTACCATTGTCACTGAGGCTTATGGGGTTGTCAGAAGAATGTGTACTTAAGTTAAAGAAAAAAAAAAAATCAATGCAAAGGATTAACATGGCTTCATCATAGTAAAAGCAAATGAGTAGACGATGATTTCAATAGGAAAAAAAAAGTCAATAAAAAGAAAATAAAATTTGAAAATGGTGTCCAGACAAATTACTGTTTTTCTTGGTGGACCAGTCAAGTATGATTCTGTTATAGAGCATTTTATTTGGAGCTTTATTAAATAAATTCCAACTTAATTCAATATTATAGAAGGCTTTAAAAAAAAAAGTGTGATTTAAAAAAAAGGAATATGATCAACACAAAAAATGTGCATAAAAAAACAAATAGGATTCATAAAAAAAATACATGATACAAAAACAAAATTGATACCTAACACAAAAGAAAAAAATCAACCCAAGCCCCGATTTCATTTTTCCTCTCACTTCTAGCGAGACGCGTGAATCCGACAATATTTAACAATGCATGGAAACTAAAAAGAGAAGGCTTTGTTCAACTCATTCCTGACAGCAGTTTACCTGATACATGGTACTATTTTGCTAATGTACGCTTTTCTTTGAGAAAAAAAAAAAAACATGTAACAAATTGTCTTTACATCTTGGCACCTTGTAAAGTAATTTTTTTTTTTATACAAAAGTTTAATAGTTTGACACTCCCCGTTAATTATTCAAGACTTCACTGATAAACTTTGAAAGTGTGAGCCCAGGATTCATCATGCAAAATATTTACTGCAGGAGCAGAAAACACTTTAAAACAACTTTTTTTTCATATAGATATATATATATGCTTTCAGAATGTATGAACCTTTTTTTAAGATTTTTTTTTGTTTTAAGATAGCCTGAAATGGCAGTGGTAGATAAACATAGGATGGTAGGAAAAAAAATAAAAATAGAGGAAAAAATATGTGGGGTGGAGGGAAGTCAAAAACACTAAATCTGTACAAATTTTACCAATCCAGGATAGAAAAAAAATGTCAACTATGTTACAGTTTGAAAAGCAAATTAGTCAGGGAATTTCTCCCACCTTGTCAGCAAACGTCATCCAGAATTTCTTTTTTTTTTTAAGCCGGGATAACGAAATATTATACATATGCAGCAAGTCACCTGCAATACTTACATACAGTAGTTTTTTTTTTTTCAAAGCTATTTTTTCTTTAGTATAGTTACTATAAAGCAGTTGCACAACAAAGCAATGGTGTTTGACAAAACAAATATGCATTTATTCCCTTCAAGGAAACTTTTAAAAAGGAATGGGGAAAAAAAAAAAAAAAAAAATTTAGATACCCAACTTGGCCCTTCCCCCCTCTCCCGCCATTTTTTTAAAATACAAATGGTTAAGCAGACATGTTGACAGTATCAGTACATAATCGGGATCTGAAATGAACAACAGATTTTTATTTTTTATTTTTTGCAAAAATGAAATAAAAAATATATCTATATAGTGGAGTTTGCTTCATGATAAAAGCCTGAGTTTTTCAGTTGGTCGTTAATCAAGTTCGACACTTGCATGATATGTAAATGCTTCATTTTTTTTCTAGTTCTATTTGCTGTAAACCAAGCATGCAAGACATACAGTTAAGTGCAACTTAGTGAAATGTATTTGTGTTTTAGTCATTCTAGAAAGGGCTGGGTTGAGGTATGCTTAACTTTTTTATACATGCTAATGAGTTTTACTGAAGCCCAACTAGTCTTGCCCCCAATAAACTTAAGTGGCTCTGTATCCCCCATATCGTTTTAGGGATTTAACCATGTATCCTTTTAGCTGGTCTGTCTAAAACCAAGCTGCCAAAACAACACAAAACACAAAAAAAAGAAGAAAACGGCCAGTGATGAGTGCCTTTCATACCCAGATTAAACAAAAGGATGAGGAAAAAAAAAAGGTGGGTCGTGAAAAGGTTAGTATACTAGCTGATAGGGACTACTTGCATCGCCATACAGTGTTATATCAAATTTTGAAGCCAATTTACACTACAAAAAATTCCTTAAAAAACGTTTTTTTGATCTAATACATTTGTGCATTTACTGTGCCTTAAGATTTCAAATCAGTTAATTACGATATCACTAAAAAGTGCTTTTATTTTAGGCCGTGGGATTGCAGGCATGAACAACTTAAATAGTTTATATATACATTAGTAAGGTAAGGAAGTGATGCTTTGAGCATTTGATGGTATATTTAATATGACAACGATACAGACTTCCAAAAATGTGCCTTAGAAGGTAATAACCAATAGGTTCATTTCGAAAAACATAGAGAACAAACATACTATCTAGCCATTGGTACAGAATATGTGCAACTTAAAATGTAGGGGGAGTTATTTAATACCCAGAAATTCTTTAGTTTTTTTTTTGGGGGGGGGGAAACGTCAGTTGCCATGTGCAGGATTTTGGGAGGCCTGTGAAGACCATACAATAGCTAGCAACATTTGAGAAGCTGTAATACTATTTTTGACATAGATATCAACTTACACGGTTTGGTCACATAGGGTTAAAAAATAAACAACAAAAAAGGCTAAAGATAAAATAAAATAGAAAACAATACTTTGGCATGGAATAAGATGGTCTGAAAATACACAAATGGAAACTAGCGGATTCCTATTAAACTAACCCTAGTCTATCTCAATGAACAACATATCCCCCACTAGAGACACTGGTTTCTTTTGATCATCAGCAAGAGGACATTTGGCTTTAAGATACAGGTAAAGCATATAACAAGCAACATAATTTACCATCGTGTAAAATCTTTGGTAATTTTAGGGCTGACAAAAAGTGGAAATCTGTTCTCATAGGTGACATCACCCTCAGCAACCAATCAGATATCAGCTTACATTGACCATAGGAGCTGACATGCAAACGGTGGCTGTCGGTTTTCTGCGCTTTGCACCATTTTATCACCAACGCCACCCTCTATTGTCCCTCAAAGGTCTGGTAGTCCATCCAGCGTGAAAAATAAAAGGACAAAAAAAAATCTTCAGCTTGAATATTAAAGTGGTTTAAAAAATAATAAGACTGATACAACTACGCTTTATGAAAGTGGTGAAGATAACAGAGCACGTCTGAGACACTAAAAAGTGCAGCCCCACAGAAACTATTTACAGATGACGTCATGTCCCTTCATAAACCCTTTGTTTTAAGAGTAAATGGCTTGGAAAACATATGTAGACTTGTATTATTTTTCAAAAAATTAGACCCTTAGGTCACAAAACCTACAGGGATGAACCATGTCCAATTTATATTTTGCGGAAAAAAAAAATATTACCAAGGCGTTCCTCGTTTTTCTGTTATGATGGTATTCAAAAATTTCAAAAGCTATCACTGGAAAGGGAACTGTACCTCTACTTTCCCAGGTCAGTATGTGCAACAGCTTTACTGTATTGGATTATTCAATGGTTCAAAAACTGATTATTAACAACATGCCTACACAGTGCAAAAATTCAATTCTAAATTCTTGTGCCAACTTTACACCCTCTTGGTATAGACTGGCAAACCCAAATATTCTCACTATCAAGGACAAGAACTCTATATGTGTCTCCCATTCTTAAATACTGTATTCTCACCCTTGATCTTTAAGAGCTACTACTTAATTGCTACATGAAGTGATCATAAAATTTGGGAATGAATTAACTCAAGTGCCGCCCTTCAGGAAATACAATTAGGGGCAAATAGGGGTACAGACGTAGCCATTAATGCTCATCTGTTTACCTCTTCTTCTCCTGGTTATAATTAAAAAAAAAATGGGGGGTGAGAAGGGCAAATTTCTAATTTTTGGTTCTCTTTTCCCCTTGGAAATGGCCAACAATGTCATTGTCCACCATGCAAACGTTTTGCTTCAAGTAGATCCCACACATGAAAAAAGTCTCTGGGGTCCATACCCTGTGCTAGGGGCACAGATTCCCCTTACTTTTTTAAGGGGCTCACCCATTATACACGTCTTTCAACCTTCCACTAAAAGCCCCATCTTGAAAATCCCCCTCAGGGTATCCACGTTTGCACTGGATGCAGTAAATAGCCCCCTTTGCATTGACTCGTGTACAAATAATAAAAATGCAGTATACTCAGAGTGAGAAAACAATGGCTCCTCTTAGTGAAATTTTTCCCTTCATCAAGTCAAAATCTTACTTCCTATTTACTGTTTATATATATTTTATACATATTAATGTATACATATGATGATCGAAAACCATTTATATATATATTTAAAAAACAATGCTTTTCACCCATCGACTGCAGGGTGGCTTCCCGGTGACTCCAAAAATTAGAGGTCAAAATCCTACGTCAAGCTCTTCCTCAACTGTTGACTTATGAGCAAAGACAGTGCAGAAAACCAGCATCTGGTACTATAAAGCATAGAGTGCCTTCCAGGACTTATCAATGGCAAAAGTAGGGACTGCAAGCTACATCATCATGGTGAATTTGGTACGCATTGGCTCTCTGATACCGCCATACAGGAAGGACACCATGCCTTTCCCTATGACCCATCTTAATTCTTGCTCTTCTAGGAGGACGTGAACTATTCTCTTGACTGTCAAGGGGCAACTTTTTGGAAAATGTTTGTGAAACAAAAATTGTGAAATGATGTTTTGTTTTTTTTCTTTTTCGAGTGTCTGAAAGATAAAACGTGATTGCAACTTAAGATAACTACAATGCAATGACAGAAAAACATTGAACAATTGAAAGACATTCGGCATCATATAATAAAAACACCTATTAACATTCATCACAAAGTACAGAAAACATTACGCCTCTGAGAGGTCTTGGGCCTTGAAACAGAGGCCTGAGGTCAGAACTTAAATTGGTGTAGTACAATAAAAATA
Organism: Bufotes viridis; assembly: GCA_033119425.1. NCBI lineage: Eukaryota > Metazoa > Chordata > Amphibia > Anura > Bufonidae > Bufotes > Bufotes viridis. The sequence goes on along the minus strand of CM065596.1, from coordinate 18,397,006 downwards.
AAAGCAATACATTAAGAAGTTTGGGATAATTACTATGCCTCTCCCTCTGTCCCATACATATATAAAAAAAAAAAAGGTCACCCTCAATCCCACATGGAAGCAAAAGAATCGATTTAAAGGCAGTGATAATCAGAATTGCATGCAGTACTGTGCAAATACGTTGTCCATTGGAATCCTTTTTTTTTTTTAAATCTGGGCAATAGGGATGACCTGCAGTTTAGACGCACATGCTTATATCGATGCCCTCAGTGTCCTTTTACGGCTGAACGTCAGTCCTTAAAAGTCTGCTGCGTGTGATGATGTGAAATTGGTTTGTTTTAGCAAATTTACAACACTGATGCTGACTGTGAGAGAGGAAGTCGCAAGTACCAAACAAGTCGATCCAATGCACAAAGTACAAATTCCGTTTTTTCTTCAACAAAAAAAGTAGAAAAATCAAAAATACTCCCAAATGGGAAACTTGATGGCACTAAGAGTTAACACATGTCATAGTTGTCAGAATAGGGCCAGGGACTCTCCGGACTGTACAATATAGGAGAGATAGCCAAGGCCTTGAACTGTCTTCGTTCTCATGATTGTGAAAGTACACATGATGTTACTCCATGTCCTCATTTACAGGTTCATCTTCGTAATCTCTGTCTGGGTCAAAGTCGGGACTGTGGTTAGCTGTTGTTACTAATGATAAAGGACCTTCATTCTCATCAGGATCCAGTGGTTCTTCTTTAACGTGTACGTGGTGCCTGCATAAGAAAAAATAATTCCAATTTTATAAGCTTGAAAAATGCAAGATAATTATCCTTAAATACAACAATTAGCTAGAGTGCGGGTCTTCTAGTGGTCGCTTCTTTTTTTTAGGTGACCACTGACCACTGTCCCCTTTTATGGACTCTCATCCAAAGGAGAAGAAAATATTGTCTCAACTATCCCAACTTTGAAGGGGCTGTCTGTTTTAAAAAAACATTTTCAAATACTCTTTTTGAGAACAAGTCAGGACCTTCATCTATTAGCTAGAGCAGTTACAAAGGGTGCCTCTCACTCTAAAGGACCCAGCATGCCTATGCATTTCACATTCAGCCCATTGATTTCAATGTAACACTTCCTATCCCTTGTGGTGGTACTGTAGGGGAATTAAACACTTCTTGCCAAGTTTTGGCACAGGTCACAGCTAGTTGGTAGAAGTCCCAGAACCGAGACTGCCTGTAATCAGCTTACAGTCAAGCAAATCATGATATAAATTTCATATTTATGGCCGGTGGGGGGCCTGACCCCGAGCAACCCAGGCAGTCAGCTGTTTAAGCTGACCAAGCACAGTGCCTTTCATTGGATAGTGGCTGTGCCTGGCGTTGCAGCTCAGCCCGATTCACTTGACAGGGACTGCGCTGCACCTAGGCCATGTGACTGAGGAATGTGACCTCACTGTCCTAGGAAGAGGCCGCAATGCTCACTGTCGTACCGTGGCCTCTTCAAACAGCTGAATAATGGGGGTGCCAGGAGCTGGACCCCCACACCACATATTGATGGCCTATCCTGAGAATAGGCCATCAATAGAAAAATCTTAGAAGACTCCTTTAAAATGCATGTGGAAAATAAAAACTAAAATTGTAAGTTTTTTAAAATTGTATTCCCTAAATATTCCCAAATGACTATGTACACCCATCTACTACTATAATGATAACCACACTCCACTTTCTACTATTATATTCCTGCTGTACTATTTTGATAGGTGAACCAAAAAATCTATATAACTTTTGTGTTTTATGGACTAACGTCAAGGGTAAAAGTATCAGTAGTGCTAAAAAAAATAATAATAATAAAATACATATTAACATTACCTTGACACAACCAAACAAGCCACTAGTACACCGATCAAACAAGACTTCATAAAAGTAAAAATGGGAATTCTCAGGCCACCGAGCCTCAAAGAGGCCGGGGGTAATCACTGCTTAATGTGTGTTCTGCTTTTCTAGTTAACATGCAGAACTTGCGAGTCTACTCTCTAGAGGACGACCCCAAGTGAGGTTCTATCATTAATCAACTTCAAGCAAAACACTGCAAGGAGACACCATGATACATGCTTTAAACTCCAAATTAATGCAGATTTTTTTTTTACCAACTGTCAATAAGGGAAGAAAAGCTCTGCCAGCCAACACAAACGGAGAAGGCGAGGGGAAAAAAAAGGCCTCGCTCAACACAACAATGCGATAAGAGAGCCCGGTCCTAACGAGAATAATAACACTGTCAGCTGTAAACAAGAAAAAACATGATCCTCGCCTCGTGGTGGGCAAAAAAAAAAAATAGGACGCTCTCCGGAGATGAGATCTGCCAAATCCTCCATTATGGAAGAGCATATGAATAACCCACGGGGGAATAGGGTTGATCGTACATAACAGCTATGATAACAAGAAAGAAATGTCGTGCGTAAATCATATTTACAGGACTGCCTTTACAAACAGCAATTACTTTTTCGCCTCTGAGTGGCTTTTGTCATGCAAAATACTCAAATGCGTAAACACCGCCTGGCCTTTGAAATGGTGAAGGGAAGTGTCATTTTACTGACATTATCTAATATTAGAGATGAGGAGCAGAAGGGAAAGCTCCTGCTCGCTCATGATACAATTGACTTTAGAATGCACGGCCTAAAAATACGTCGCGTTAATGAATTAAACTCCTACTCTGCTCATTGGGTTTCACACCCCCACCCACGGCTGGGTATTTTTTTTATATTTATATATATACACATTTTACTTCTTGTATTATAAAAGGTATTATTATAAAGAAAATAGATTGTAAAAGAACAAAATCATTCAACGAGTTGTCCTTGGTCAGGGGAATTTTTACAATACATTTTTTTATATTTATATATTATTGTTATATTATGTCTCCATCATAAAATAACTTATATTACAAGTTTTCCAGGCAGAAAATGTCTAGAATTTTTCACTCTTTCAGCTACTTAAAAGGGTTTTCCGAGATATTTTTACTGATGACCTATCTTCTGGAGGGCATATCAGTATCGGATCAGAGGAGGTCCGACACCCGGGACCCCCGCCTATAGGTTTGAAAAGGCACCAATGCTCGCTGCAGTGCCACAGCCTTCTCTCTGCTCACCAAGCACAGTGCTGCTTAGTATAGGTAGCGGCTGTGCGTGATATCGCCACTCATCCCCATTCATGTCAATGGGCCTGAGCTGCGCCTAGGCCATGTGACCTATAAACCTGACGTCAAATGGCCTAGGGAAAGCTGCGAGAAGGCTGCGGCACTACTGCAAGCACCGATGCCTTCTGAAACAGCTGATGGCGGTAGTCCCGGGTGTAGGACCTCCACTGACCAGACACTGATGAGCTCTCAAGAGGATAGGTCATCAAAAAATTTTGGATAAGTGAAAAGATTTATGCCAATTGTTAAAAAAAACAGCCTCCTTGAATGTGGCTGACCCTGCAGTTCAAGAGACTCTGCCCTGCTCCTTATTTGACAGGACCAGACAATCTTGTCAATCCCGTCAATCTCGCACCTGCACTGCTGCTCTGAGAAGCAGCGCAGGCGCTAAGGATTGGTTACTGTGACCTGAGCAATGCAGATGCTGACTGTGCATGCAGCACTGATATCTGGGTACACTAGGAAGTGAAGCAGCGCATGCACAGTCAGCATCTGGTAGCAGCAGATGCTCTGCACTTGCACCACTAGTTGAGGCAACGGCACAGGCACGAGGTTGACAGGACAAGGCAAGATGTCTTTCCTAGTCAATCAAGAGGGAGGGCAAAGTCTCTTAAACAGCAGGGACAGCCCCTCGATGCTAAAGGAGGCTGATTTTTTTATTATTTTGATTAATAGAAATTGATTTGCTAACCAATGGTCTTGTTGTGTCTGCAAGGGCAAGAGTTTTCCGTTGCAGTGGCTGTGTATCAAACTGACCCTTATGGATATCAAAAAGGAGAATGGTCACCGCCTTCTTTAGCCTCTTTTGAGGACAGTCAAGCTACATGAAAAACTGTATGGAGAACATTAATTCTGAAAAAATAAGTAGAATAAATAGGGTTATTTTCTCCCTTTTTGGGATACTGGGTCACCAGCGTAATGTAATTCCTATATGAATAAGTAATACATGATCATCAGATAAGAAGAACGAAAAGGAACCTAGCACTTATCAACATATCCATGGCCAAAAATGTCAGCAATCTTTGCTTCTAAACAATGTATATTCCACACACAAAGACCCTTTGGTCCCAATGCAAAAACTATTACAAATCTTTATAGCATTGTTCTCCTCATATGGGCCAAATTGATTTTTTGGCCCCCCTTAAGGTCCAGGAGCCTTGTTAGACTGCTATTCTGCACCCTCTACAGTTATATATTATACAGCCTTTAAAATGGGCCATGACTTTAAATGCAACGCTACCTTCAATTTTTTTTTTTTGTTTTCAAACTAAGCTTCAACTTTTTCTGAAACAGTTTAGCCGTAAACATCTTGACAGAGAAGAGATTTTTATTTTATTTATCACATCTCAATAATCCTTTTATTTGTCCACTCTGGGAGCAGAGGAGTGAAGCTTGCGGCTGTTAAAAGGAATTGGGTTTCCGATGGTGCACACAGCATGAAGCACAACGGCTCTGCGGATACCATTGGAAGCTACGAGGATGAAAGTCCTACAAACTCCTATTTAGAAACGCTCAGCAAGCTGAGTCCTGGGATGAAAAGAGCTGTGGCATTATAGTGTCGTAAAGAAGGAATAAAAAAATAAATAGGATACCGTATAATTTCTGCAGCTTTGCAACCTTTTCCATGCTAACAAGGTAATGCTGAGATAATGTTGGCGTTAAAAGCTTGATTGAGTCTAATTTATTGGGATGCTGAAAAAATTAGACGCATCATAACTGTTTACGGCAGTTTTTAAAAGAGGAGGCTGCGTGGCAGTTTAACGCCAAATGTATCTCGCTGGCATGAAGAGAAAGAAAAAAACACAAATTGCTGCCGCAATTAATCACGCTCCCTTTTCTGCAGAGTGCAGTAACTTTAAATATGTTTCTTGCCATTATTTTCATTTACGCAGAAGTAGTTTAGTAACATAAAAAATTCTAAAATATTTTGTTAAGCTTTTAAAGCACGGTAAATATCTCTCCTGGGGCACTGTCATCCGAAAACAGCATAATCGTTTACGCTACAGGTTCCTGTAGGATTTTGGGCTTCCATTATAGACACTTACGCACAAAAGAAGAAGTACGGGTAGAAAAATAAAGATTTTAATACTTAAATGTGGTGTTTGAAAGGATGGTCCGTATTAGAAAAGCGTAAGGGATGTCCTGGGATCATTGATAGAACCTGACACAAGTGTTCAATTTCCCTGTAGTGACACCGCAGAGGAAATGCAGTATTACACTGTGGGTATAGAACTCAATGGGTAATCTACAGACATGTTGGGTCCTCCAAGGCAAGAGAAGCTCCTTATAGCCACTCACTGCTCTGTCTGATAGATGAGGGTCCTGAATAGGGTGTGCCCCATACATTAGTACAGAATTTCCTAAATCCATGAGACCACCAGACAACCTCTGTAGTTGTTGGGTTCAACAGGGTAGCTAGTGATTGACAATAAGGCTAACTGCAAACGGTGCAGATTTGTATGCAGAAAATACATATGAAAAGGATAAATAAAAACAACACACATAAATCTGTACCTTTTTTGTGGGTTTTTGTGCATTTTTGTGGGCTTTTATGCAGTTTTTGCTAGAGATTTTCTGTTTATTTGACATTGAAGTCTACACATAAGGTGAAAAACAACAAACATCGACATGCTGTGGATTTTGCCTCAATGTGTGTGATTTATAGGAAAATTAAAATTGTGAGCATCATTGGGTACAGGAACATAAGTAATTACAACCTCTGTACAACGCAACCGAATATGTTGGCACCTTATAAGCTAATGAGCCCAGCCGCTCCCATTGCTCATTGCTCCGCTTCTTTCTTCCTCATATGTCACCCAGGTCAAATTGGAAATATCATTCAGGTATTGTGAGCTAGCCTGCCTGTGCATACGCCTTGATCTACCTACTGTAGACATCTGCTTCATCAGTTACCCTGCATATCTGCTAGAAACACAAGATGCAGAGAAGATGGAAGAAGTAGGCAAATGGTACTGTAGCAGATGAAGCAGATGCTCACAGTAGGTAGATTATGGTGCATGCGCTGATCAGGTAGCGCACAACGCTTGAACAAGGTTTCAGATCTGGCTTGAGTGATGTCAGAGGAACAAGGCCATGGTGATGCATGGCAAACAAGTGGAGCAGGGCCTGAAGAAGGTGGAAAGGGGCTGGGCACCTTAGATCTAATTTACATATTTGGGCAATGTCGTTTTTCAGGGGAAGCGCTGATGCACCAAAGGAGATAAAGGTATGTACAAAATGTTGTCTGTGTCCCCTCCAGGGTGCTGTAATCAGTGAAACCATGCAGACAGACTCCCTTTAATGGCTGGGTTGACTGTACCGGAGAAGTAGCAACTCTTGGTTAGAAGCTCTCGGTTAGCTCACTTGGACAGAGGGTTGCCTTCATAAGTCAACCCATTTAATTGTTTCAGAACATGTGTGGCCATCTTCAGGAGCATGCTAAAGAATAAGGCAAATTTGTTAAAAGACTAGTGTATTAAAGCTACCCAGCAGAGGAACAGTTTGCCGGAGTTCACCATATTCAGTGTAGCTGGATATTGCCGTTTACCGCCGGAGAACATTGACTATAACGCCAGACAGTTTTCAGCATGAGTGCTTGGATTTGGCCGAACAAAGACTTGCGCAAGTACTGTTTTCTGTCCGGCTGAATCTAGGCACTAATGCTGGAAACAGGCCAGGTCCTATCACATCTCAACGGGTCCGGCTATACCGGATATGATGAACTCTGGCAGGCTGTTATTCTGCTGGAACTGCCTGGCAGATAGTTTAAATGCATAGGTGAAGGTAGCCTTACCAAAACTAGCGCACAACTGATAACATCAACCAGTTGGGTATTCCTGACCTATGCAATCTGCTCATGCTGCCATGGGTTACTGCTCCACTTTTTGTCTATATTTGTTTTAATAAATCTTTCCAACTCTATCATGCAAATAAATCTCTTACAATCATGTCTTTTAATGATGATCTATGAATTCTGCTCCATATAAATCAAAACCGGACTGGATGAGCCCATAAGAAACAGAAAGCGGAAACAATTGCAGGTACAGTGCTCAATACTCACATTGCTTGCATAGGGGAACGTCCCGGGCTACTGTCGCTACCATTACTGTTGCCATGTTCTATAACACCGTTTAGTTCTTCCCTCATGGCACTGGCTAAACTGGTCAGACCTGGATTTCCCATGGAAGCCGTAGTGTATAGAGGTATACTGTTCTCAGCCATTGAAGCCTGTTCCAAAAAGTCAAAAACAGTTCTATGGTCACAAAATCCCCCAAAATGTTAAAAAACAATTTCTGCTAGCTATTTCAAAGAAACTCATGTCCAGAGATGAGTGAATCAACTGTAAACCAACCGAACCCCAATTCTGCAAAAATTGGAGCTGCATTGACATCTTTGGTGATTCGATTCGAGCGAATGAGAGAGTGACAAACAGAGAAAAAAAATCATAGGAAACCTCGTCAAACGTAAATTTTCAGGCCAATTGGAACACTTCCAATTCGGGTGCAAATGATTCGGACCCGAAACAATTCACATGACCCCAAACTGAATTTCGAGCAATTCGATCATCTCTACTCATTTTACATATTTTTTTCCCCTTCTTTTTATAGGCAGTGTCTATTCTATTTGCTGGTTATTAAAATGAGTACTAATGTAATTCTGGCACCATGTTTTTTTCTTTTAATATTTTGTATAATGCAATCTTAAAAAAATAAAATCAAAAATTAGAAGAAAAAAAAACTGAGCTAACAGCTTGTGTTCCATTTCCAAAACAAGCCCTGTTGAATCTGCTGAGCATTCTAATTGGAATTAGTCATCGTTAAGGAAGGAATCTGATAGAATATAGGATCATTTCATTTTGCCTTTCAGCCTCATGAATGTAAATTGTGCTTGTAATCTTAATAGTATTCTACAGACAGAGCAGCCTTTAAAATCATATTTCACAAGGCTCCGGGGACAGTAAGCAACTAACGAACAGTATTTACAATTCTTTCATTTCGCTGTTGTCATTATTTGACTTCTAATAATTAGAGGAAATGCAGAAGGAAAAAGATCCCTTGTTTTAATTTTTTTCCTTTTAGGCTTTATCAAATGCATGCTGCCGATATAATTGAGAAAATATTATATATCATTATGTGCCGGCTTATCATGTGAGGATCTTGTATAATGCAAAGTAGGCATTTCTGAAAAGGCTAAACAAACTACAAAGTAAAGGGGAGCTAATGTGTATTAAAAACCAAATAAATAAAAAGATACATAAAATAGTAACAAAAAATGTATATCAAATAAAAAAGGTAAATATTTATTTTAAATAGTAAAAAATAAAGATATAAAAAACTGTATAAAATACAGATTATGGTAATAATCTATCAGTATCTAAAGACGCACATATATTTTTTAATTTTTTTAATCTTTTTTTTTTCTCCCCCTAGACCCCAGAACAATAGGAGGTCATGTGACACGATATTCTTTCATTCCACACATTAATAGCTCAGCTCGAGTAATTACACTTGTGGTATTTTTGCCTCAAGTGAAATTCTGAAATAAGAGGATGGAAATTATGATACTGCTGATAAATATTAATAAGTGAACTTTTAATTTTTTTTGCCACAATATTCAAAATGCTAAGCATCTAACTAATGCTGAAGCAGACTGATATGTGCCTGCCTCCAGGGACTGCAATGCTTTATGCACTTAAGAAAAAAAAAAAGTTTAACAGAATTAAAATTTAATATCTAATTAGAACCAGGATGATATATTTTGCAATAAGCAGAAAAAAAGACGCGCAATGCCGACGTGAATGGGAGGCTGGTACCCACTTACCTGCAAAGCAGCATTAAGAGGTGAGCAGTAGGCGTGACTCGTCTGAATGTTTTTAATAAGAGAGGGACTACTGCATAGAAAAAAAAAGATGAAAATGTTAATAAAAATAATAAATTGTATTTTATTTTTTATTTTTAATTAAGCATGAAAATTTAAGAAACAGAAATAATAATAATAATAAAAATAGAAAGAGAAACATAGAAGCCTCAGACCTGCATTGAGGAGGTTAATTTAGATGCACTGCAGGTTCATTTAGTTTCAACACAATAAAGAATATGCTGGATATAATAGAAATTACAGCCTTGGCTCCTCATAAGTATAATCATTGTGCAAATAATAAAAACCACTACGTAAAAAGCATTTTTATGTTACCTACCAGTGTCTATCCTCTCTGCAGGCATAAAGCAGAATATTGCTTTCATTATTTAACAAGGCAACAAAAAAAATAATAAAATGAAAAAAATAAAATCAACAACTTTTTGCAAAAATATAGAAAGGACGGAAATACAATTCTGTCTGAGCATCCATATTCTTAACTATTCAGCTGGTATTATGCGGTATATGTAAGGTTCTGTTCACACCATGTCAGACATACATGAAATTCTCCCGATGTATACACCAAGAGATAATGGATACCCACGATGGAGCTTATAATAATGTAAGACCAGTGTGAGCAGAGCCTAAAATTACGGTAGTCCCTAGTACCCTATTGTCATTTGTGCAGTCGCTTAGCTAGGTCATCCTCAAAGGGGGTAATTACAAATGAGGTGCCCACTGCCATCATGTTCGGTTCCATACATGTCATATTGCTCATGTTTTCTACACTGAACAAAAATATAAGGGTACTTTTACAGTTGCGGCAGGACGGCTCCGGCAGGCTATTCAGCCTGCCGCATCCGTCCTGCCGCAAGTGGCCGTGCACTGCCGTGCTGCTGCTCCGTCCCCATTGACTATAATGGGGTGGGGGGCGTAGCACGGCACTGCACGGCCAGAGATCGCCGGACGAAAAGTACTGCATGTCCGACTTTTCGACCGGCGATCTCCTGCCACAAGTGTAAAAGTACCCTAAACGCAACACTTTCTGTTTTGCTCTCATTTTGCATGAGCTGAACTCAAAGATCTGAGACATTTTCTACATACACAAAAGACCCATTACTCTAAAATATTGTTCACAAATCTGTCTAAATCTTTGTTAGTGAGCACTTCTCCTTTGCCGAGATAATCCATCATAATCCATCCCACCTCACAGGTGTGGCATATCAAGGTGCTGATTAGACAGCCTGAATATTGCACAGGTGTGCCTTAGGCTGCTCCACAATAAAAGGCCACTCTGAAATGTGAAGTTTAATCACACAGCACAATGCCATAGATGTCGCAATATTTGAGGGAGCCTGCAATTGGCATGCTGACTGCAGGAATGTCTACCAGAGTGTTGCCCGTGCAATGAATGTTTACTTCTCTACCATAAGGCCCCTTTCACACAAGCGTGTCCGGATTAGGTCCGGATGCGTTGCGGATGCGTTCAGTGAAAACTGTCCAATTTCACAGGCAAATTCATTCAGTTTTTCTTGCGATTGCATTCAGTTGTTCAGTTTTTTCCGCACAGGTGCAATACGTTTTGACGTTTTTCACGCGCGTGATAAAAAACGGAAGGTTTACAAACAACATCTCCTAGCAACCATCAGTGAAAAACGCAACGCACCCGCGCTTGCAGATGCAATGCGTTTTTCACGCAGCCCTATTCACTTCTATGGGGCCAGGGCTGCATGAAAAACACAGAATATAAAACATGCTGCGATTTTCACACAACGCACAAGTGATGCGTGAAAAAAAACGCTCATGTACACAGACCCATTGAAATGAATGGGTCCGGATTTAGTGCGGGTGCTGTGCGTTCACGTCACGCATTGCACCCGCGCGGAAAACTCGCCCGTGTGAAAGGGGCCTAAGCCGTCTCCAAAGGCGTTTCAGAGAATTTGGCAGTACATACAACCTCACAACCGCAGACCACGTGTAACCACACCAGCCCAGGACCTCCACATCCAGCATCCTGTCTGCCATCTGCCCTGAACAGTGAAAATCGGGACTTATCCGTGAACAGAATGCCTCTCCAATGGTTACACGTGGTCTGCGGTTGTGAGGCCGGTTGGATGTATTGCCAAATTCTCTGAAACACTGTTGGAGACAGCTTATGGTAGAGAAATGAACATTCACTGCATGGGCAAAAGCTCTGGTAGACATTCCTGCAGTCAGCATATCAATTGCATGCGCCCTCAAACGTTGCGACATCTGTGGCATTGTGCTGTGTGATCAAACTGCACATTTCAGAGTGGCCTTTTATTGTGGGCAGTCTAAGGCACACCTGTGCAATATTCATGCTGTCTAATCAGCACCTTGATATGCCACACCTGTGAGGTGGGATGGATTATCTCGGCAAAGGAGAAGTGCTCACTAACACAGATTTAGACAGATTTGTGAACAATATTTGAGAGTAATGGGTCTTTTGTGTATGTAGAAAATGTCTCAGATCTTTGAGTTCAGCTCATGCAAAATGGTAGCAAAACCGAAAGTGTTGCGTTTATATTTTTGTTCAGTGTAGCTTTATCATAAATCATATTATCACGGCTGGGTAATATATCCCATATGCCTCTACGTAGAGCGGCCATTGGAAGGCATGTCATGCAGCTGAATATGGCGTAATAGAATTGTCAACATTCAGAGATACAAACACGAGTAAAGTTTCCATAGCCTGACAGAACAGCAAGCATTAGTTTTTTCAGTCGAGAAGAATTCATTGTTATTTATACAGGTAACTTCCTGCATCCAGAAAGAGGAAGCCACCGCTGCGCTCTACAATAATCTCATATTGAAAGGCACCGCGGGTGGGCACTCCGGTTTTGTGTGACAGAAGTGCACATTTTTTAACAGATTCATCATAACAAAATAATGCTTCACGTTCTGTCAAGCCGGGAAAATACTGAGAGACTGTTCTCCTTTACCTGCACCACATTTATCTTACAAATCTATATTAAAATTGCTAAAAATGACCATAAAAACAACATAGTCACACACAATACAGGCAGCCAATGGAGGCCGAACCAAAATTCGACAGCTGATGAATTTAATAGAAACTCGACATTGTAGAGGAATAGGCAGATTCACACCGTGTTCAAGCTCACATTTGAGCAGTGCCAAATATGTGGCCACTAATAGAAAATGTATGCCTATACAGTTGTATACATCTGCCATTGACTCTCATCCAGTTGGCTTGGCATCCAACTGACTCTGAATCAAGTTGTATTGAAAAGCTGTGTTGACTACCTTTGAAACTAGCCAAACATGCCAAAAGAACACTCCTTTGGCATAGATCTGGCCAATAGAGCTTTATGGGCATGTATATGTATAGCCCAAGAAGAACTTGGGAATGATGCCTGGTTTCCTCAAAACAATTATCAGGTCAAATTGTTTTCATTCTTAAAAGGGAACATGTCACTTGGTTTGGGGCCACTAAATCACCAGCATACCATTATACAACTTGGGTTTAGGGTCCTAATCGTGCCCAACCATCCCTCGCAAAATTGAAATTCAAATTTACTGGGAGAAGAGTCTGAACCCTTCTCCAGTGGCAATGGACATATGCACACTGTTCTGATGACTTGAGGACAAAACACCTTGCTTCACTGCACATGCACTGCACATTGGGCACATGTGCAGTGAAGTGAGGTATACTTATATTGTCCTCGGCTGCATCAGTGCAATGTGTACCCAAAACCACTAGAAACGAGCCCCCAACTCATCTCCTGGTAAATATGAATTTCCATATTTTGTGGGGATGGAATGGGTTTTCTTGGGCAGGATGGGGACCCTAAACCTCAGTTTCATAATGACATACTGTTGGTTTAGTGGCCCCAAACTGGGTGACAGGTTTCCTATAGCTCATATATCTGCCTATATTGTGTGCATGTGCAGGTACATTTAACAACATGGAAAATACAAGGTAAAGAATGAGGGCACATTATACATTTTTTTGAAGGTTAGGCTGGCTGGATGAAAATGTTGGCATTACAAGCATGCAGAGGGATGAGGTTAAGAAAAGAAGGGCAAAATTAAATGTAATAAAAAAAAATCAAGCAAGTTAAAGCTCTTACTGTGCAGCAAGCTCGTCAAAGTGTTCATCAGGGCAGTATTTTCGAGGACGGCCTCTCTGAATATGGCGGCCACGTTTAAACTCTTCATCATCAACAGTCCAAACGGACCCATACTCATCCTCTACTCTGATAAAGCACTTATGGAGGGAGAGATTGGTGCGAATGGCACCCTGGGACCAAAGCAGTGGCAACAAGTACAAAGTGGGGAAAAAAGGGGGGAAAGGGAGAACATAAAGCAAAAAAGATGCGGAAGAACATGAAGCGAAAGAAGTCGGAACGAAAGAGGCAGCAGAATGAACAAAAGGGAAAGGAAAAAACATAACAATGCATAAGCAAATGATCGGTGAGTGTTAATAGGCACAGGCACTTAAAAGCACTAAGTGATGATGCAGCATACACCAAAGCAAGCAGGACAGGGGTTCAGTGGTCATATAAAATGGCAGGGGATGATGTATAGCGCCTCCCTCTGAGGAAGGTGAAGCATTGCGAGTGCAAACCTTAGGTACCATAACACACTACGCTAAGAAGTTCAAAGGATGGTGGACGTACCCACTGATCTTTTGTGGCCTCCTTTTTTGGAACTCTATTTCATCCACTGTCCATACTGCCCCTTTTACGTTTTCTACTCGCACAAAACACTTGTGTAGACTAAGATTATGGCGCACTGCATTCTGCAGCAGGGACAGGAGAAAAAAAACATGTAGAGGTAAGCGCTCATCATCAACAGAAATCATCATATCTCGATAGGAATCTTACTTATAAGAGGCCATGTGGGCATGCAGATTCTAAGTAGGGCTAGAAATCCTCTGTACGCACTCAAAAAGAGTGAAAGGGTCTTCTGGTGGGAGAACCAATCCCTTCAGTCTTTTCATACGGACCAGACTGAATTCTTTACACTTCCTAGCATAAACTGGGTCAATATCACCAGTACGATAAGGCCAGGGGCGGTTCTCTGTAAAGAAGTGGTCTTTGGATCCACTACCAGAAGAGGCTGGAAAACCTTTCCAGATATTCTGAACACAGTTAAAGAATTTTTACATAGTAGGTTCACATATCCTTTATTAAAGTGAATTCCACAAATGCTGGGGCTGCTCTTTAAAAGTAGACCAGTTGGATCTCCAGACACTTTAGTAAATACTTGTATTCTTTTTGAATTAACAATTTTCTGGGTGTTTTTCTGTTATTCCTCCTAGACGTGTATGAATATACTGACAACTGGGTGTTAAAAGGTGGGGGTGTTTTCCTACGCACTCTGACACTGATTGTCAGACTATGTAAGGACACACTTGTTAAACAAGGGCAAAGGTGGCAGTTGGAAATGTATTCATAAAGTTCCAGGAGAAATCGCAGAGGAATGCCACAGCACAGAAGTCTAATGATTGTTATTTCATGGGCATACAAGTATTTACTAAACGGACATGTCAGGAGAGATGTATGAATGATAGATGCTGTGGGGCTTTTGAAGCTGATGAATGTGGGGCCAATGCCTATTTAGATCTCAATGAATTATGTAGACTACACCTTTTGACAAATAGCTACATCTACCCCTCATAATGTCTCAGACCTTCCAACATATATTGTTTTCTATTGAACAGAGTGGCAAAACAATTCTTTACTTACCATTTTATTACTTAAAGGGCATCTGTCAGCAGATTTGTCCCTATGACACTGGCTGACCTGTTACATGTGCATTTGGCAGCTGAAGGCATCTGTGTTGGTCCCATGCTGCAAATGAGCCTCTAGGAGCTACGGGTGCATTGCCGTTACACCTGGAGGCTATGCTCTCCCTGCAACTGCCGCTCCCTCTGCACTTTGATTGACAGGACCAGGCAGTGAAAACGTCATCACACCTGGACCTGTCAATCAAAATGGAGAGGGCATGAGAGTTGCAGGAAAAGCAGAGCCTTTAGGAGCCTCTCGTTGCTCCTAGAGGCTCATTTGCATATAATAAAGCATCATTTTTCGCAGTAATGCGGACACATATGAACATGGGACCAACACAGATGCCTTCAGCTGCCAAGTGCACATGTAACAGGTCAGCCAGTGTCATAGGTACAAATCTGCTGACAGATGCCCTTTAAATAGGTTTTTAAGGAATAGGCGATCAATATCTGATTGGTCCAACCCTCCCCAACTATGAATGGGCAACCAATCAGTTGACCAGTGGCCAACCAAGCTGTATAGCTATGTTTCGAACACCAAACTGTCAACTAGAAAAATATTTACTACTAGTAAAAAAACAAAAATAAACGTATACTGCAGGAGTTTCTCTGCTTTGACATATCTTATGAAGTCACTGACACGAGTGCCTCAACATACAAAAAGAGTAGCACTTCCTAATGTGCAATAGTAATATTGTCCCCTTCGAACACACACTTCATATCAATATAAAGAACCAACTTTCCTCTTGGAAAACGTGCAAACTAGGTAGCCTAAAAGGAGCAGAGTTTTGCTTCAGCTCCAGTCTTTTTCCAACCAAGGCTTTAACATGGATCTGAACTGAGCCAAACCATCATTCGATCATAACAAGTTGTCCAAGAGAAATGCTGACTTTTCCTTAAGCTTATGGCATCCTTAGGACACATAATGGGATCTACACCATATGTTGAATGAAATATGCATGGTCCATTTTAATGGGATTCCCTCTGAGAAGCTATGAACTAAAAGACAAGGTACATGGAAGAGCACAATGGGCTCTTTCGTTGGTGTGGGTCCTAGTACACAGGCCATCTCCTGGCATGACTTGTCAGAAGTAAAAATAGAGATACTGTCTTGCCTATCATGCATAAAATCTAAAATTACGTTTAACCCAATATAATACGCAAACTACGTCTTGTGTTTTACATTAGCCAAGTTATATGAAAGTTTCTCTAGTGATATTTATAAAATTTTGACTTTTCTTCTACACTCACTTGTGGGTCAAGGGATATAGACCCTTTCATATATCCAACACCCACTTAAATTTTTGAACAAGCTGATCCTTACCTTCCACGTTGCTGCATTGCGTCGGAAGTAAGCAAACATTCGTGTGAACCAATTGTAGATTTCATTTAGTGTTAGTTGCTTCTCTGGAGATTCCAGAATTGCCTAAATAAATCATAATTAAAAAAAATATATAGTAATTACATTTTTTAATAATCCAGAATTGCCTAAACGATAATAAAATAAAAAATAGCAATTTTATTTGTTAAAAATGACAATATTTTAACAATATTTAAATTTTTTAACATGAAAATAAAAAAATTGAAAACAATAATTTACCATTCTAGCTAAAAATATACACATATAAATCATGTCCAGATGTTTCAAAAATGCATCATTTGGCAGAAGGGAAAAAACAAATAAACCAGACTTCACAACACGATCTGAGATTAATACCGCTATTTAACAGTTCAATGACAGCATTCAAAATGGAATTATCTAATTGTTTTGAGTTTTTATTTCTGTTTCCTGGTAGAAATATTAATTTATCAGTCATTCACAAAGCAGGATCAAAGAAAAATGCAAAACATTTCACCAGCTGATTACAGCTCAGTAATTATTTAGAGCTCAGATTAATTCTAGGGATCAGAGATTACGGTAGTTTGTGATAATTGACTTGCCATCTTTAAACAGCCTCATTTTCACTGTTGTGTGAAATGAATTTTCTAATAATCACATTGCATTGTAATACTTAATCAAAAGCAATTACGTTAGATATTGCTGTTTTCAAAATTCTCATGCTAAAAAAAAAGGGGGGTTTGGATTCGTGCAAATATTGGAGTTTTACAGAGATGTATACATAAACAGGTGGGCGTGAATACTTTTGAAATTTTGTAACACTGGAAACATAACACTATGGCCACAGAATCATTGGTAATCTCTGGGCTGAAACAGAAGGCAAGGAGATGCTGAAGAGACACTGTTCGTGTCCTCCAGAAGTCAAATAAGTTTTCACTTCGCCTATCATAATACAGAGAATTCAATGATAGTAATAACAACAACTGAATAGTAGCAACCGGACCAAAGGCCATACTTTGATAAAGAGCCTACAGGCTCATTTTTCCTTCTCTGGGACACTTAAATGATTATCTGTATAATCTGGGGCAAAAAATTCAGGAATTCATGGGAAATTCAACTTGCTGTCCAGCTAGTAAATTTAAAATAAGAAAGTCTTATGTGCTTTAAAAAAAAAAAAAAACAACAACAAAAAGAATACTCACCACAACGATCCCGCTGTTCCCCTGCCACTATACTTTCTTGTCCCTCTCAACACAGAAGTGTGACCCTTTACCCAATCACTGATTGTAATGGGTCAGATGCCTGTGATTGGCTACGTGGCCACATTTACATGTCGAGAGGAACCAGGAGAAGCATAGACTGGACCAAGGAAGCACTGGAACTGGAACAGCACCAGATTTATGAGTGTAGATTTTATTAAATGTTTTTGACAATTTTTATCGGCTAATAAATAGTAGTAACTACTGACCTAATATCTCACTTCAACTCATGATGGTTAGAACATACAACCTAATCAAAGCAAGTTTTACGGATCATAAACTATTCACTAAAATAAGACCAGCAGCGGAACCATCATTATGGACATGGTGAGATGTCAGAGGCCGCTAGGCTTTGGCCGCAAACTTGTGTAGATGCCCAGGCACGTGCATTCAGGTGGCAAACTCAGGCATATGCCAGGGCTCAATGGGACTTGACGAGCCCATGGTAATGTGAGTAAAAATGCTCTATGCTTATTGAGGTATGGGTGAAGTAGGGTGTGACCGCATACACCTTGTGCCAGCCCTACCAATACCCAGTCTGACCTGCTTGCTTGAAAATAGCAACAGCATGAATGTAGATGAATGTGGATAACTGATGACAAGACTAATTCAGTGCTCTAAAAATGAAATGCAGAAACCGAGACCTTACTCATGCAATGTCTTTTCAGAGCGCAATGATACTTGCACTTACCTGCCTAATTAAGGATGCGTACGTGAAGGGTGGTCTGACTTCTGCGTTTTTGTAAAACTCTTGATTCTGTGCAATATCTGCCATTGAATAAATAAAAATAAAACTATTTAAAAAATTGTCCTTATGGAGGTGAAAGCAAAGATAGGTAATGCTACCTTCACTTCCGTGGCCAGGAGTTTTGGTCGGCATTGCCGGCAGACAATGGCAGGAATCGGCCAAATCTCTGCCGGAACCCTTTATAGTCAATGGGGTCCAGCAGAAAGGAGGCAGTATCTGGCAATGCCGGACCCGGGGAGCTCTGAGGCTCTGCCACAGATGTGAAACTAACCTAAATTGTAGCTCTGCCAAAGTTGTTCCACTATACAGTGGCTGATTACTAAGCCAAGACTTTAACACGTTCTGTACTGGCAAAGAATTGATTCTATAATATGAAAAGGTCAACTCACCAGAAGAGATGGGAACGTTGTATTTGTCGGAGTACCGCCTCCGTATGGGTCCCACATTGTGGATGCTGGTGGTAGTGATAACAGATGGTCCCTGGGTTAGAGGAGTGAGTGGTGTCGTTGGGGTGGTAGGTGTATGAGGTAAGCTTTGTGGGGAAGGTTCTGATGCAGTCTTTGAAAGTGTGGCACTGGATACCAGGTTCAGCTGTAGATACGCAAGAATAGAAAGTAATTAACAACTAGTTATCGCAAACCAGCCAAACTAAAGACATGTTATGGATCTTACCTGAAATAGAAGTTTTACACGACTAATGAGTACACAAATTAGTACATGTCAACCAAATCAGAGATCCCTCTAAAAGGAATCCATCTGTAGACAGCTGTTCTGGGGTTCCTGCCTTTCATCACTACAGAGCAGAGTACTGGCTGACAGGATGGAATGCTTTAAATGCAGCTCAAGGAAGGTACATACTGGGTTCTCCTTGAAGAAACCCAACAGATTTAGAGAGGCTTTTTTTTCAAGGCAATGCTTCATGGGAAAAAAGTATGCAAGTTAGCTCTTGTGAGCTAAACCAGAGACTCATCTGAATGGAAGTGCGAGTTTTTGGGTCCTTGACACTCATCTGTACAGATCAGAGTACTCGTTGACAGGATGAGATACCTTATATTTAGCTCAGAGAAGGTACTGGTTCTCACTGAAGAAACCCAGCAGGAATATGGAGATTTATTTCCAGGCAATGCTCCATCGAAAACCGAAACTGGAGACTTCTCCAAAAGGAAGAGCAGCCCATCTCAGTCGTTTCAGTTTTCTTGACTCTCGTAGTACAGAGTGGGATACTAGTTGACTGGTATTGTTCTTTTGAGGTTCGAAGGGCAAAAACCACAAAATTACTGTCTACATATGGGTCACTCTTCCTGTTGATAGAGTCTCTGGTTTGGCTGGACATTTTTTTCCCATGGAGCATTGCCTGAAGATGACCAAAGAGACCATGGATGAAGGGGAACCATCTTATCAAGAAAACAAGTGAGCTGTGAACTTGCACAGCAGTAGGAAATAGGAATGGGTCACTTTGCCCTTTACTAGGTGGTTGGAAATGGAAGGTGTGGAGGCAATGATTCAGACATACTCCAGTTCTCAGACCTTGGATATGAGACATAAGATGGTGTATACCAACACTAGAAGAAGATGGGCGCCTTGTTATTTTTTATCTTTCTATGAACCACTGTATGGGATAGACAATTTCAGTAAGCAATTATGTAAAACCTTTCAAAAAAGGTTCAAGTAATGGTGCCAACAATTCATTTGCCGTCTGGCCAGCACAATCTACAACCCACAGAAGTGAATGGCAATCCACTAATAGATCATTGTGACACTTGGATATTTAAAGCATGACTACACCATGTTAATTCTGGGGCAGACTTTAAACAAGCTGCCACCGTATATACGTTCGACATGCAACACTTTGCGCCCCACATGAAATTTAAATAGAACGTCAACCCAATGTTTAGCTTTCAAAGGAAATGTGTAAACTCTGCCTTCGTAAATAGCGAGCGGCTCCGGGATTGAAATCTTGAGCTGGCATGTGCTCATTTCGGGGCAGCACTTTACATTAAGCAGGGTTCTAATATTAGTTTTACAAAGTTCATTTTGAATTTTTTTTTTTTTTTTTTGATACACCAAACCTATTTTTGAGGTCTATCCAGACCATATAAATCAAACTCCACGTTCAAAACCGTGTTAAATTTGGCAATCAGTCAGTCTTATTGCTATGTCAGGCTTTTATTTCTTTCTTTTTTTTTTTCACAATAAATTAGTTATAAGTAGAATATAGGGGAAAAAAAACACATAACGGTATTACTGCCATTAAACATAATTTGCCAGTCTAACGGTGGAATAGCGTAACCGGTGCCAAAAATATGAGGTCATGTTGAGGAAAGGTACAATATATGGTATTAATCAAGAGAACCTCGGTGTTTCATTAATTGATTCCAAAGAATGGTACCTTATCAGAGAATAATTTCAAAATCAATTTAGTAAAGGACATGGGTCTATCGGGATTGGGGGGAGGGGAGGCATCACTACCTTTCATAGTAAGGAAATGCTATATTAAAGTGATAGGGCTTCTTTATTTCCTTCAATCTTTGAAAAAAAAAAAAAATCGACTCATTTACAAGGAATTTTACCCAGACAAATTCTGAAAAGCAGCTCTTCCCCATGCGTGACCTTTAGAGTTTATCAATATACCTCAACTCGTATTACAAGCCAGTCCTCTGTGTGATGCGAGCTGTGATTTAATGATAATCCCCGGAGAACAGACAAGTAATGCCGCCTTTTAACAGTTTATTATGGAAATGTGTCCTTTTTTTTTTCTTGTTAAATAGGATACAGATGTTGATTTTGAACAAGCCGAACAAAGACGCACGTGCACTTGGTACGATTTATATTCACTCAGGACACATCGGGGGAGGGGGGGGGTCCTATTGTTGTTTATATCTTATGTTGCATTTTTTAAAAAAATAGTGAATTTGTAATCCTTGGTAAGAATTCAGTGAGTTAAAGGGGTTGTCCCACCAAAAATATCTACCCTTTTTCCAACCAGCACCTAGATCTGAATCCTTTTCTAAAGGGATGCAATTCAAATTTAGAGTAGCCACGTATTCAGTAATAGTTATAGCGCTACCTGCTGCTTGCTCTTTCCTTTATTTCTCTGTCCACCTCGCTGAGATGGTCGCACATGCTCAGTTCCATTTTTCAACTGCCACCATCAATATCTTCTGTCAGAAGCAGTGACAGTTACAGGGAGAGAGCTGCAGCAGAAAGGACAGATCCCCTGACCTATGATATGGAGAGCTGCTGCAGAAAGAACAAGCTGCCAATTTGATAATAAAAATCTAGCAAGAGAAACTATAGAAATGAATGGGGAGATCTCTGGATCCACGTGAGGTACAGGGCTGGTTCTGGCTTTGTTAGAAAGAGATTATCATGTGCTATATGATGTCTGATTTTCATGTTTTACATTAATCATGGGATAATCCCTTTAAGTCCAAGTTTCTATGTTAAAAGGTATTTCCATCCATAATTAATATTGTTTTCTTTATCCCAGTAGCCACCTTAGAGGGGGTTGGACATTTTCTTGCCTACTTGTTAAAAGGGTCCAATGATCGTAAGGTGTCCCACCAATGAAAAGTTGTAATCTGAGCATGAAACAGGCGGCAGATGTTAAATTCCTCTGCAGCCGATCAGACATTGATTAGATCCACCACTACAGGAATTACAATACAATATGCATGTGTCTACGTCTGTAACGTTGCCCATAAGTACATGATAAAGTTAAACCACCAGTTCCGGGCTAGGTTCAGATTTGTGTTGTGGCTTTTGTCCATCATGAAAGAAACAGTGCTATGCTAGATCCAATAAATGATGGAGACTACCGATGTCCCATGAAGACCATTGGCCTATAATGGGATACGCTGGGTTTTGGCATAGTGTCCATGATTTTTTGCATTCAGTGAACTTTTTGCCATCAAATATAATAAAATATGAGATGGGATCTTCCAGTGCAAATGTAAACAAAAACATTGGGGGAAATGTGGAGCAGTGTCATACCCCCAAGGCTATAGAGTCTAGTTACCATTGTTATCCTGCAACTTCTCTGAACTTTGGGGTAACCATAGGGCATGCAGAGACTGTGGGTGCACCCAGAGGCAGATTTCTGGGGCTCGAAGCAAAGTTATGTCTGGGGGCCCCATCATCGCACCTCCAGGAACTTCTGCTACTGCTCTACAACTGGGAAGGGCCACCCTCCACCTCCTTAGTCTGAGCCTTTAGTCATTTTTCAGCCTTCCACTTGTGGCTAGCAGGGGGCCCCATGATCTTTGGAGCCTGAAGTATTTGCTTGGTTTGTGTGGTGGCAAAGTCCATCCTTGTTGCACCTAGGTTGTGAAGGAGTCTAGAATGGCCCTCTACCCTACAAGAGGAGACCGGTACTGTAAATGGCAGATCATAGTTGGAGGCTCATTACGTATTAAACAGGAGCTGCCTGCTTCTACACCACTGGTTAACATTATCAGAAAGCTGTAAGATTTATGACCCTAGTGAACTGAAACGCGGCGGAGCTATCAAACAATCAGAACGAATAGGTTTCCCTGGGTTTAAAGAGCAGATTTCACAAAGCGAACAAGGAGGTGCGGAAAGGGGTGGGGAAGGAAGTAAAGAAAGGTTGACTTAACAGACTTGACAAATGACACCAATTCGCGCCAACCGCTGGGCTGCCACTAACTCAAGACGGGGGTAAGCAGCCAATCTGGGCTAATTACCAGCTGAAATTGTATTGTAAGGACTCCAATTAGGAGATGCTTATGGAGGTGAATCGAAGATTAAACACTGCATACGAATGACCCCTGACGTCGGGGGGAGGAGTGGGTGCAGGGTGTTGCCGGAATATTTGGTCGAAACAGTAATGGCATGTTAAAGCAGGGAGGCAGCAATATTTGGAATAATAGCTATGAGGTAAACTAATTAAAAAGACGGATCCTGGAGGAAGACTGCGGCTTTACTGCAGCTGAAGCTGTTCCAAAACAAAGTGCCAAATCTCAACAGCAAAGCAGCAGTCGAGTGGAAAATGTCTGCCTGACCTCTGCTCCCGCTATTAATTTGCAGGAAAACTAATGACACATATACATATTCCCACAAAATTGTTCTAATTGCTAATTTGCCAAAGGAGCCCAGTTTCCAAATTAAACATGACTGCAATCTGTGAGGAAAGAGAGAACAAAAAGCAGGAGCTGGGAGCGCAGGGCGTTTCATCTTCCACATCTATTTGTAGGCTTAACCGACAATTTGATGAAATGCTGACCTTGTCAATTGCTATTGAAGTGTTTTATACATATATATTTTAAACATTATTATTTTTTTATATTTTTTTTTTGGATAGTGAGATTTCATGTGCGGAAAGTTCATGTGGTTTCCTAGAGAAGATGCGAGGCAGAATTTTAGAATATGATCAGCCAGTATGCCAGACACCTAACCAAGGGGAAGCCATTTTTTGGCTGCTGATGTATTTTGCATGTCAATTCAATGGGAATAAAAACTAGTGCCTCAAACAAAAGTAGTTGCTATAAAAAAAAAAAAAGCCATTTGCAGAGATCCTCCAGGAAACCGCTCCTTCAGGGCTCATGCACATGAACGTATATCCGTTATCCGCATTTTTTGCAGGTCAGATGAAGACTCATTCACTTCAATGTCCGCATCAGTATGTCCGTTCCACGGCCCCGCAAAGAAATAGAACATGTCCTATTCTTATCCATTTTATGGACAAGGCTAAGACAGTTGTATAGAGGCCAGGAAGTTCCGTTCTGCAAAATGCAGAACACATGCGGCCAGTGTCCGTGTTTTGCGGACCGCAAAAATGGATACGGTTGTGTGCATGAGCTCTAGGGCTTATTTGCTTCAGTATATGTGTCAGAACTACCTAATAATCTTTCTTTTTTCACTGGGGCTTTATTAATCTATACTTTATAATGATTCTGTCTTTGCTGTTCTAGAAATCAGCACTCCATTCACTGACTTGCTGTCAAGCTGATGATGGGCGTGTGCAGGTGGGAGGGACAGAGCAGCAGCCCAAACCAATGAGGATACAGGGGGTGTGTCTCAGGCTACCACACACTCCCAGTAGACACTGTAGCCAACCTGTAGTCATAGATCACAGCTCTTTCCTAATAGAACGGAGCTGAAAAGGCAGCCAAAAAGCACAATCTGAGAAAGTGAATAGTCGGGAAACATTATCTGTAGATACTGACTTATATAACACTCGGCTCACGACCGAACAGTACCTTTAATTTTTCATAACTTTGATTACCTTAAAGGTGTTTTCTGAGACTTTTATACTGATGACCTATCCTCTATATAGGTCATCAGTAGAGATGAGCGAATTTCGGGTTATGAAAATTCGTTCACGCTTCGTTCACTGGTAAAATGTGAATTGCGTTATGGATTCCATTACCACGGACCAAAACGCAATTCTCTGACGGAATACATAACGAAATGCCTTTAGAGGCATTCCGTTATGCATTCCGTCATAGAATTGCGTTATGGTCCGTGGTAACGGAATCCATAACGCATTTCACCTTTTACCAGTAAACGAAGCGTGAACGAATTTCAAAATATGAAATTCGTTCATCTCTAGTCATCAGTATCTGATCAATGGGGGTCCGACACCTGGGACCCCCGCCAATCAGCTGTTTGAGAAGGCACTGGCGCTCGCAGTAGGCAAGCATAATTTTCCATCAACGTGCTGTCAGTGTGTGCACTGGGCTGCACATGGACTGCAAATGAGCCCATACGATTGAATAGTGTAATTCACACCTCTGCTGTGCTACATGTACCAAGTGTCAAGAACTCAGGGCATGCACTATTCTGGTTCTAGTCTTGTAATACAGACCTGGAGACAATTGTCTCTGGCGGTCACCAGCTCCATGTCCTACATGGATACTCAGATCTCAGTAAATGCTAAAAACCATCTGAGTTCTGTGGACATAAGACGGAATACATCTGTATCTGGCCTTAAAGGGGTTGTCCAGGATTTACAAGTACTGGCCCATTCTCAGGTTTGCCACTAGAATTTGACCAGCAGGGTTCAACAACCTGCAGCCCCATAGCTCAGCTGTTCTGAAGTAGCTCTGGTGCCTACACAGCTCTGTCCAAGTGAACGGGAGTAGTAACCAGTTCCATCCACAACACAGTTGACAGAGTTGTGTAGTTCTGGTGCCAACTTCCGGCACCAGAGCTACTCCGAATCAGCTGACTGGCAGAGGTGAGGGGTGCCGCTGATTATGTATTGATTGCCTATCCTAAAGAAAGGTCATCGCTTGTAAATTCCTAGACAACCCCTTTAAACTAATCAGTATGTTTTTGGACTGTGGGAGGATATTGAAGTACCCAGAGGAAACCCACGCAAACACTAGGAGAAAATACAAACTCCAGGTGTTGCCATTGGCCAGTTTTGAACCCAGGACCCCAGTGACTCAAGCCAACAGTGCTGACCTTAGAGCCTCCAACTGTACAATGTGACTACACGTGACGTGGACACGTCTGTAAAGGGTTAGCTGCCGTTTTGGTAATTATTTCACAAAAAATTTAAGTGATGGAGCTATACAATTCTGTATTCAAATCTAAATTTTTAAAATCACAGTATATTAACTTGTATTTATTTTTTTATTTTTTTAGTCTCTGTGTTCAATTTGTGAATTATATGTCAATATAAAGAATATTTTATCCTCTTTTCTTGGCTACAACATCTCTTTAAAATGATGAATGAGTCATCAGTAATTTTCATAAACAGGCAGTGATGTAAACCCCTAATCAAAATGGATTTCCATTAACTGTCCCGCTTAGTACACATAATTGTATCTTTTTTGTTTTTCCTAAATGTATTACATGAGAAGACTAGCCAGAGATCATGAGGACCGGCTTATATCTTTCCTTAAATAAAGATGAGTTTTAACCCTTTTACAGGGTGTAGCATCACCGGAACACATCACCCCTACCAACAAAATTTGCCAGCCCGGTGTTCACTTGCATGCTCCAGGGCACAAATTTCTGCCATTAGCCGCGCCAGTCTGCTTAGGGTCAGGATTGATGATTTAATAGCACTGAGATTCTGGGCTTTAATCACTAAAGATTGGAGACTGGTTGGAAAGATAGGCAATGATGAGCAGCAAGATTTTTTAAAAGGGACAACCCCTGTCATTTGAGGTCACTGGAAAAAAAAAAAATGTTTGCAGTACTTTTTGTAAGTAGCTAACAAATTTCACTTAGCTTAATTCTAATATTTTCTAATTATTGCATAGCCATTATATATTATCTTACTAGTTAGCAAGCCACTTTATTTTTATTTTTTACTCAATTATACAAGTATTTGAAACTTAAAAATCAGTTTATCAGTTTAGAATAAGAATAAAAAAATAAATAAAATGAAGAGAATAAGACGGCAACATAGAAGAACTATTAACCTTTTTCTTTGGGACCTTTGGGAGGTTGTCACCTGCCTCCTGCAAAGAAAAGCACACTTACCAGCTCCTTCACTTTCCGGCCTCAGCTGCCTCGCTCAGGGGCCCCACTGTCAATATCCTCTTCGACACTACTACAGCCAATCAGTAGCTGCAGAGGTGACCTGCCCCCCTTGCCTCATGTGACCAAATAACATGATACAATGGGAACAGGTCTCTGCTGTGCCCAGTAAATGGCTGCAGTGGTGTACAAGCAGATGTTGACAGTGGCAGACCTGAACATGGCAGCCAAGGAGGGGGAGCAAAGGAGCTGGGACCATTTGCCGGGGTGTAGTTAAGTATGCTTCCCTTTGCAGGTCTGTCCAAGAGGATGGGGGCTTGCCAAAAACCTCCCCAAAGGTGGCCAACCACTTAAGGGCTGAACAGTCTTTTTAGTTGCTTTTCTCAAGTTTTTATTGGCATTCTTAACCAATTTTTGTGTCAAAAACATTGCCGCCAAATGGTACCATGCAGTCTTTAGCAAATTGTGCAAAGTCTGCATACATAGCATTTTAGTTTTGATGTTTTTAGGTAATTTTTTCACAATACTGTGTGTTTGTATGGGGACGTCACTGACATTTTTCACTAAGGGCTCGTGTTTTTTGTCCGCATCGCAGACAAGAATTGGCCAGTTCTCCCAGCCGCACACAGCACATACGGCCGGTATCTATGTTTTGCGGAACCGCAATTTGCGGACCGCAAAAACAGCTATGGCGGTGTGCATGAGCCCTAAAAGTGATTTAAAAAGTTAGAAAAAAAAAGTATATATATATATATATATATATATATATATATATTTTTACAAGCGATTAAAAATGCTGATACTGTGTGTTAAGGAGACTTAAAACAGTAGCCAATTTCATGCTCCTCAAAAAAAAAAAAAAGGCAACGTGAAATAAATGGAAGTATTTATCCATGTTTTTGCTTTTGCTGGCTGCACAAATATTAAAATCTAAACCATATAATTCAAGCATTTAATGTTACGTTATTATTTAACCAATGTTCCAGTACAGTTTTATGGGACATTTAATTGCCCGTGCTTATTTCTATTTATCATATATTTTTGTTTCTTTTTTTTTTTACTTTTTAGGAAAAAAAAATAACCTTAATTGCTTTCCGCTTAGAGTGAAAAGAAATACAGTACACAGAATGGGATATTTAACCAAGCATTTGATTTGAAAATGTTATTTTAAATGTTTTAGGTCAAGTCAGAATTTGGTGAACTGTCGGAAAAACTTAATTACTGCTCAGTCATTAGAAAAAAATGATATTGCCTCTTTCATGGATGACAGTTGTGTGACGTTTGGGAATACTGAAAAAGCAATTATCCCCCTGATACAATATACAAAATGTTGACAACTTTTCTAATTAAAATATAGTTCTGAATTTTTATAGACACCTGAAACATCCTATGGAAGCAAATCACAAACTGTTCAAGGTAAATTTCGATTGGCAAAAAATGATTTGGCAATTTTTTCCACGTTAGGGCCCAGGTCCACAGTCATATCACAGATCCCTGTTGGACCAATAAATAAAAAAGGCGCCAGATACTGCTGCGAGTCTATACTCTACTTCTACAGACCTCAGATTTTACAAGACGACATCAAGAAGCTTTTTTCTTTAGATTCTGTAAAAACTCCCAAAAAAAAAAATCACACACATGCCTCTCTGTAGACGTATTCTTCCCTAGATGTACCAATTCCTTATGAAGGAGCCTTACAGTGAGAGAGAGCATCTAAAGACTATTATATGGACCACTAGGGACTCTATGTGCTTAATTGCCTTTATAATTCAGCCAAAAACTACTAAAATGACTGACCTAGAATAATTTTATTACTAATAATCAATTGGTCTAATTTGATAGTTAACATCAGTCAATACAATATCTATTAGGCATAGAAGACTCTACTGAGTGCAAAAGACTAGGTGGACCAATACCAAAAACTAAAATAGAGTACAAAAACATCCAATGCTTTCAGTTTTCCTGATCTTTGGGTACATGCACACAACCGTATGTTTGGTCTGCGTCCAAGCCGCATACTTTGCGGCTCAGGCGCGGACTCATTCACTTCAATGGGGCCACAAAAGATGCGGACAGCACTCTGTGTGCTGTCCACATCCGTTGCTCCATTCCGTGGCCCCGCAAAAAAAATAGAGCATGTCCTATTCTTGTCCGTTTTGAGAACAAGAATAGGCATCTCTATAACGAGCAGCCCGTTCCGTAAATTGCGGAAGGCACACGGAGACGCTTCCGTGTTTTGCGGATCCGCGATTTGCACACGGTCGTGTGCATGTAGCCTAAATCTGGGACTGAGGAACAGAATGGTTCAATGTGCAGCCACTAAAAAAGAAGATACTAGAGCTGCAAATTTAGGCCACAGCTAAGGACATCTATATCCTCCAGCCTTACTGGTAGCAGGTGCTTTGGGTCATGTCTATTAGATGTTGCAGCCTTCGTAGCTCCATGTTGCTTCAGCTGTAGGCTAAAGATATTACCTTGAAGCCTACTGATGTGTACACATTGCCCTAAAAAGATTATTTTGGTATTTCATCCTATAGGATTCTTTGTAACAGAACTAGGCTCTACAGTGCAATTACAAATGGTGGTTAACTGTTGAACACTTACTTTTATGGTCTCAATATTATCATGCACATAAGCATTGAAGTGTGAACTGGTACAAGTAACAACTACTGGAGTCACTATTACTGGCACAGACACAGATATCAGTAATCTTGTTGGGTCTATGCTGCGCTATCCCAGTCCAATTCAACTTTGATAGGATCTGACCAGGTGGTCCAGAAACCCTGCAAAATTGTATTTTTGCAAGGCTGGAATAACAGGCAACTGTTTTTCTTTCTGTGAATGAAGAAGATAATTTGTTTCTAATCTCAGATGTCCCCCTTAACATTTCATAAATTAATGAATATAGGGGGGGGGGAGGCATTTATGGTCTTTGTCCAAAGCTACACCTGTCTTGTTAAGGCAATCCTTTGAAAACTAATTCAGTAGTTGTGCTTGACCATATATTGCGTCCCTTGCAGAAGAAACATAGTATTATAATAGCAACCAATCAAATAACTGTCTGACCATGAAGGACATAGATTGGCAAGGACCAGTAGAGTTAGACCTTTGTAGTGGCTCTCAGTAAAGGCCTCAAGCCTCGCCTTGAAATTAATGAAGCCTTGGGCATATGGAAAGGTGTTACCTTTATGAGACAACCCATTTCAGTTGATTAGCTTTGGTGCCATATCCCTACAGAGTCAAAAAATCCAGAAAGAACCTTTTCACATTCAGAATAATCATGTACAATGTCAAAAAGCTACTATAACTAAAATGAACTAAAACCTCCAATGCTTCGCTTCACTTATAAAACTAATAACTAACAAGCCAAATTAAATTTTTACTAATCTTGTTATGTGTAGAAACCATCTTTCCAGTGGCAAATATTTTTTTTACATCTGTCTGAACTCTCTCATAATTGAAACTTATCAGATCAGTATATAAAATATTCTATACAGCAATCTCAAAAGACCATACAAATCTAGCCGACAGCCACCAAACAATGCAACACTCTCCTCACCCTTATAAAAATGGAAGAAGAAAAAAAAGAAGTCTCAACATAAAAAAGGTTTGGAGTTGATTGCCTGCAAGCGAAGACACTTTTCATATACAAATGTGATTTTTCTTCCCCCTACTCTCCAAAGGGTGGTACCACCATAAATTTACATAGACTAATCCAAACAATCTGTGCATCTGACAATAGCAAACCTCACACAGGCAGTCTATTGTCGGTTTACATATCGGTGAGCTTTATGTTCGCTTGTAACAACGTTCAAGCTGTCAAAGGTTCGCTTTGGACTCTAAATAAATGGTTATAAAAGTGCTGTGCGGAAATATTAGACTTTCCTCAAAAGAAAGCCCGCTGTGTATGAATTCCAAAGCTATTCATTTTTCAGTCAAAAATATGCATGGCAGTTTGCTTATAATAAAGAAGCACTGTGTGGAGCAAGTAGGAAAGATAATGTTAACATATCCAAAAGAAAATTTGATAGAAAAAGTTCAAACATAAATTTACTGGGAGGTCCTGAAGTAAGCAGACATAATGTGAAGAGCAAAAATAAATGAAGATAATTAAGGACTACTACATTTAACCACAAGTCAAGCTGGCCATACATTTCAGATACACTTATTTGGCCAACAGCTATATCTCCTGCCGCCATACACAAGCACGCTCAGCTTGGTTCTGAATGTTTATCTACCAAAGGGCAAAAGGATGGGGCATGATAATACCCAATTGCCCTTTCTTTTTTCACTCAATATTTGCCATCCGTGGAGAGTTAGGAAACATTATATGGTTGATGTATCCTGCCCAACTGGGTGGTTTCGGTCAGATTAAATGTGTATGACCAGCTTTCTTCATACGTGGAGATTTATTAGCCCCTAAAATCAATTAATTCTATCCATTCATAATTCATACTAATTGTTCTTAATTAAGATCCTAACGAACAATCATTTCTTGAGATCCGTTTTGGATGAATCACAGAGAAAGAGAGAGCAAGGGAGAGAGAGGTTGGGGTCCAGGTGGGTACTATTTCTCCTTATGGAGAGTGCCTATTACACTTGAGGAGTATTGTAGTAAAAATAAGGAGAAATAGTACCCACCTTGGACCCCAACCAAGGCCTCTTAGGTTGCTAAGCCAATTGTCTCTGTTCAGCTCTGATAAAGGGCAATAACCCGTAAAGGGCTATTTTTAGATTAGATGCTGACTAAGCTATTAGCCAAACTATGCTTTAAGGCCTGTTTAAAGGCTAAGTATTGACTTTAAATAGCTATGTTACATTTGCTGGTGTGAGACACTCAGTTTTCTTTAGCTTTTGGAAGAAAAACTGGTTTGCACGTCTCTTTTCAAGAGGCGTGTTAGGTGTTGGTCTCCCTCTCAAAAAATGTGTCAAATCAGACATGAAATTAATTTCAAGAAAAGTACTAATCTGTTCCCTATATACATTAGATGGTCAATGGGTCCTGCCAAAATAGGTGGGTTCGGTCAGCATTGATATGTATGACCAGCTTTACCCATAGACATAAGATTTATACAATTGGATTCTATCCGCAATGAAGAGGTATTACCGTCCTTTCCAGGATATGCCATAAATGCCTTTTGGTGCAGATACCACCCCTGGGAAGCTAACCATACAAAAAAAATAGTCCCATGATTCTTCTGAGCAGATTCAAATTGGAAGCTCTCCCAACAGACGAGAATTGAGGGATGCATATGGCCATATAACCATTAAATTGACAGGAGTTATGGAAAATGCCAGCAAGAAGTCTATGGGGGGGAAATGCCAGTATGAATCAGTGAATGATGTTATAAAGTTAAATGAAAAAATCGCAGCACTCCAACGTCTTGTAGTAAAAACTTCTTTATTCCACCTCAGAAAAGCGACGTTTCGACTTACTTGAAGTCTTTATCAAGCAAGATAAAGACTTCAAGTAAGTCGAAATGTCGCTTTTCTGAGGTGGAATAAAGAAGCTTTTACTACATGACTTGGAGTGCTGCGATTTTCTTCATCTAACTGGAATACGCTGGGGGTTCTAAGGCCGGGACCTGACATGGCGCTGCACCGCCACTAAACGGACTTTTGGTCTAATGACCTTTGATGGTGCTGTCTCAATCCACTCTGTTTAATGATGTTAAAAAGTTAATCATTTTAGGGTGCTGCCGCAGGTAGTGGCCTCCACATGGTCCAGCGGGGGCCACAATGCAGCCAGGAGTGAATTGGTAGTGAAAGTACTTACTTGTTATGTCTGTTAATGGTGGCAAACAGAAACTAATAAGCGCTTCATTCGTTACCAATTTGAATGAACCTGTTGCTCTGCCAAGTGGTGGACACTACTTGCTAGTCTAATTTGGAAGCCACTCCACCCTTACAGAAATGAATTAGACTGGGCCAAACATGCATGTAAACTGGAGCATCAGAGTGGCACCAGTTACATCTATAGGCAAACTGGAAATAGCTCAGTGTCTTACTGCTTTTCACTTTGCTGTCATCTGTCCCACTCTTTTCTTAAAAACTGTATATTTCAATGTATATTTCAACTTGGAAAAAGAGGCCCCTGACACCACCGTTCTAATTGCAGCAGGGGTAACAGTATAAATGTGGGGAAGAGGTTGGAGAATGCAAGTAAATAACATATAACAACAAATTTGTGCATACACCAATCTGTTCAAGTAAAAAATATCAAAAGAAAGAACTAACATATTGTTTTGCAAAAATGTTTACTGTCCCCGAACCCCCCCCCCCCCCCCATCAGTACATAAAGGTGAAGGTACAGTGACATCATTAAAGTAGGAATTCACTCTACCTTCACCCATTCTTTAGAAGGAAAGACACTTACAGGCTGGGGGCTTGCTTTGGGTTCTGTTGACTTCACATGTAAATGCGTCATCATGGCTTGCAGCCGTTCTTTGTCTTTGGAAAGCTGTAAAGTATGAAATGAAGAACCTTTAAAATATTCAGTATATTTTACTTTACCTTACATGACATAGTTACCAGCATCAATGAAAGCATCATGGAATATGTATATTCAAAATATAGTGCCACCTAGTGGTAAAATCAAGAGGAAGAACAAAATCTGAATATGTAGAAATTAAACGTTAAAGTTTGCAATTGACTCATTGCCTTATACAACCTCTTTAAGGACCCGTTTATTATCAAACCCCACCCCCCCTTCATCTAAAGGAACTATTTAAAGGCACCCCCCCCCCACTCAATCCACAGTGAGGAGCCTAAACAGAGTGGAGATCAAGCATGCATTCTGTCACTCTATTCAAAGTCTATGGGATCGACGGACCACCCACAGGCGCATTTGGAACTGGGCAGTGGCCCTGCCAAAAATACTAAAAGTGGTCAAATTTTGTAGTTGGGTCCAAATTGATGGACGGCAGGGCCAGTAATACCCTATTGCAGCACATTATACCACCCCAACAGAGCCAGATACCACAGTCCATCATAAAATACTGCCAGCAGCACAAATACATCCTCAAAAATGTCCACTGGCCAGCCATAAGGAGGGCCCAGGATGCCCCCTGGGCATCGGACCACCGGGAAATTTCCCTGTAAGGTCTATGGCCAATCCGCCCCTGGAAACAGCCATGTACAGTACTCCGCAACAACACTACTCAGCTATCTCTATACATCAGTTCTAGTGACTGGTAGAGGGTCCCAGTGGACGAGACCCCCAGCCATCAGATATTTAATACCCTTACATTTCGCTAACCTATTCAATATACATTCCTGGACAAATGGATGGGAATATAACGGCAGGATCAGACTACACACAGGGCTGGTTTGTAGTCTGTAACCTTGGAGACGCACAGGTCGAAGAAACAAAGCGGAAGATGATTTTTAATTCAGGCGAATTACAAAGTTGCTTAATTTTCTATTTTAAATGCATCAGAGAAAATGTGGATGCAACTATGGATATCCCCTTTCAGGAACCCAGCCTTTTCCTGATGCTCAGTTCACACCACAAGTACAAGCAGAGCCTTGAAGGATTAATGACCAGCTAAACAGCCCACGCAGCACTGAGAACCTACGACTAAATGTCAGCATGCTGGTAATGGCATGGCTGATAAACAATTTCTATATGCGCTGCACTCGATTCTCCAGAAATATCTGAAATTATCCTGAAATGCACATAATTAATCTTGCCGGGGGGATGATATAGAGTGTGCCTCATCACCTGAAGCTTCAATTTAAACCATATTAGTATGTGCCCTTAACAAGATATGGGAATGTAATCATTGCAGCAACCATTTTATTTGTATTCTTTTCCACAGAGCTGATTGAACGTTGCTCACACAAAATGACTTTTATAATTCACAACCTAATGTCTCCGGCATGCCGCCTGCATTCGCTCTTGTTCAATTACATAATATCAATGCCGCCTCAAATCAGATATTCCGTTGTACTGACACTACAGATGATGTGTAAAGTTCATGTTTCAGTGGTTTTATTAAAAAAAAAAAGTGGCTGTAAAGGACCATAAGAAGATCACTGGGAATTTTAAAGCACACCAGAAATAACCATAAAATGATAGGGGCACAGTTGGCCACCACTGTATTATAGGACCTAAAATCCAGATTTCGAAACACAATAAAAGGCCTCAACTATTGGGCTGTGGTGCCTTGACCCTCAGAACCCCCCTCAGAATCCCATCACCCAGTGAGCCTAAGGAAAAACAGTTTGACACTGGAAGTGCAGTGCTTGCTACCATTATGAGCTTGGGCTCACCAAAACTAAAATCAGTGACTTCAGCAGTTGGTCTACTCTACAACCTCTGGCAAAAGACAAAGAGCACCAAGAAATTGTGAAGGTATTGTGAGGGCAGTTGTCCTTGCCTCATGGATGTCTGTGACAATTTTGACCTTGCCATGGGCGCTCCCTCTCACCAGGAAAGTACCCTCAAAAAACCTAATATGTTCTAGTATATCCTGTTCAGACATAGTAGCAAATCATTCACGTGTTAAAGACATTCTCCGCTATTCTCATATCGATGGTTTATGAAACTAGTGGGAAAGCTTCATTTGAATGGGACAAGTTGCTGTGCCAGGCTCATCCATGCATATGGATGCGGCGCTGTGTCTTTGAAAAAAATTAAGGGGATGCATCGCTCGTACCGATCTACAGGCCTCTTGATAACTAGGAACCCAGCAATGAAACTTGATGGCCTATTCTTAGGTTAGGCCACCAACAGAGATGAGCAAATAGATTCCAAACGAATCAAATCCGTCTTTGGTGACTTGACGAATAATATCGGCCATTTTGCAGACCAGAACACAGTAGAGATGAGGGAGGATCACATGACCCCTGGAGCAAACATTTTTCAAAACTCCTACAGTGCAACTTGTTTTTAAAGAGGCTGTTTGTTACCTAACATGCATCTACCCATAGCCATATATGTTGCCGTCACCGACCATGCATATTTTTTAAAAATCGCAATCCACGAGCTTTAACGTTTTTGTTTTTCATCAACGTGCTTGTAGGAAGGCTTATTTTTTGCAGGACAAGTTATAATTTTGAATGCCCCATTTTGAGTACATGTAATGATTGATTAAAGCCAACTGTTCAATAAAAAGGTGTATCAGTGGTCAGTAATGGGTTAAAGACTTGCATACAGTCCTGGGAGACCCCAGGACATGACATTTTTATGGCGATTGGAGCGCTTTTGATTCAGGTCGAATTTTTTCAGAACCGAACTGACTGATTTTGACCAAATCAAATTTCAATACATTCACTAGCCCCAATGTAAGTTTGATATATCCCTTTAATTATAAACCTCTAGACATTAATTTAATGATTTTTTTTACATTGTGAAGGCTGACAAAGCCCACCTCCATTTGCTATGTAAATTGTGAAAGGTCGGCCATCGATATACCCACACCGTTACATGTGGTATTGCTGAGCAAGTGGTCGTGAAATCGTGAAATGTGTAGCCTACGTTGGACGTAGTAGTAGTTTAACATATTTCTGATGTTGCTGAGCAGTGGACAGAAATATATTTTTTTGCAAGGCATCAGCAGGAAAAGTTAATTGAAGTTGTGCATGCAGAATCGCCTCAATAATAGTCCTTCACCAAAGTTCCATGGCGTGAAGAAGGGGACTGATACCTGATCACGATTCCACTGCATACATTATTACATCGGACAACCGTTCTGCATAAAATTAATTTAAGTGAAAGAATGCATGAACAATACATGAGGAAATTATGAGACATTATTATGCCTCGGGTCATCGTTTACCACTTGACTTAATGCGGCTGCTCTGGTTGCTGATGGTCATTAGCAAATCATAACCGTATAGATCGCCGCCGTGTGGTTAAAGGGACCTTATAGGAGACTATAGTCTATGACATACTTGCCAGAGTTAGAATTTATAGAGGAGAGCAAAGGCATCAAGGTCACGTCCCAAATCTGGAAAGTGACAAGGAGTTTAGGGGTGGTCTCCAGGTTCAAAAAGAACAAAGGAAACTAAATTGCCTAAAACTTAGCACAAATCGATACCTGCTCACAACAGATATTGATTTGATTTTCTGACTTTTATACAGTCCCCATTGAGCCAATCTTATTGAGACATACACTGCTTTGATAAATCTTTTTGTCAGATTGCTATACAAGATACTCCAGTCTTAGGAGATGTGGGCCCAAGGTGCCTAATGTTATAAAATATAAAATATTCAAATGCAATGAGGGCGTCACAATTGCAACAAAAGCTCCGCTTGTTTCCGCTGTTGGCAGCGCACCCCCAGCTTTGTGTGACAGGGCAAGGCAGTGGTGATGCCATCACGCCTGGCCCTGAACTCTCACGCCTGCACATTCGCCTCGGGGATCGACACACGTGCAGTACAGCCCTGATGCTTGCCATGCCAAAGGAGTCAATATTGCATCTGTGCCGATCCTAAAGGCAAACACGCAGGCGCAAGAGTTATGATGCCACTGCCTGGCCTTGTCCCACAAAGCTGGCGCGTCTCCAACAGCAAAGGGGAAGCTGAGCCTTTGGTGTACTGGTGATACCCTGATTGCACCAAGCAAGTCATCTGTATATAATAAAAGCATGAATTTCTCTGGAACGTGGGCATTGATCCGCATGGGGAAACAGCTTTTGGATCATATCTGACAATTCATTTGGAATCCTATGGAGGTATGTGGTGACACATTCCCTTTAAAGGGGTCATCTGAGGCTGGAAATGGCCCCGCCCGGCCCCCTCACAGGTAATATACTTGCTTCTCCTT
Organism: Bufotes viridis; assembly: GCA_033119425.1. Taxonomy (NCBI): domain Eukaryota; kingdom Metazoa; phylum Chordata; class Amphibia; order Anura; family Bufonidae; genus Bufotes; species Bufotes viridis. Next base: position 18,359,649 of record CM065596.1, on the reverse strand, counting down.
GTGCGCGGATCAAAACATCCGGTGTCGGGGGGCAGCCAATGGTAGGCGGGGACAGGGACGAGCCTCCCTAGCGTCACCCGCGATGCTATGGAGGCTCGTCCCCGTCACCGCCTGTCATTGGCTACTCCCTTCCCCGACATCGGATGTTTTCAGCAACGCATGGGGAGAAGCAGCAGCGGCCGTGCAGGGACCAGGAGTGGTGCGAGTAGCCAGGTAAGTAGAATCAGTGTGAGGGGCCCGGGGTATGGGGGCCATTTCCAGCCTCAGAAAACCCCTTTAAGGATGCCGTGCAGAGAAATGATTGCTGTTCCTTTTTGCAACACTGTTCAACTACATATCCAGAACCTCACAGGGGCATCCTCGTCCACTTTTCTCAAAGTATTTCTGTATGTACACATATATGTTCTGATATAAGAACACTTATATATATATATGGTTAAAAGATCGGACTGCACTCCTGTTCAGGTTCCAAAAGGTGAAAGAAAACTTTATTGACCCATCGGGTAGCAAGTGCGACGTTTCGGCTCACATGAGCCTTCCTCAAGCATGAGGAATCATGTGAGCCGAAACGTCACACTTGCCACCCGATGGGTCAATAAAGTTTTTTTCACCTTTTGGAACCTGAACAGGAGTGCAGTCCAATCCTTTCACCTTTTATAACATTTGGGACTATACCTGGAGCCCTGAGTCGGGCATTGCACCCGCTACGCTGTTTGTGGATGGTGCTGCCGGTGCTTTTTTCTATATATATATATATATATATATATATATATATATATAAACATTGAATTAAAAAAAGAAAAATTCTACATTCAAATCATGGCATTAACCACTTCATAAAAAAATTGTTGCTCCTTGACCAGAAATTCTCATAAAACGGACCTTTTTTTGAACATTAAATAATTGGAAATGACCATTTATAACCACAATAAAAACTACTAGTGATATTAAAATTCGCCCAAGAAAACGACGTTTGATGTATTCTTTCCACTCTGAAATATCAGCTGTAAATCTTAATAAAAGTGCATAATTGCTTGGTGTGTGGTTGGTTTCCATTTATATGACCACATAGCCAACTTCCTCCTGTAATTGTTTCTGCAAGACTCGATAATTTACGCTTCACACTACGATACTGGGAAATAAATTAGGCCATACTGGGTTAATGAAGAGTACAGTGGGAGGGAAGTAAGAAAGAAAGGCCCAGATTCATGTAGGAGCCAAAATGACACAAGACAAATTGAGATAGAAATTAAAATGTTACGTAATTAAAAAGATATATGCTTTTTTTTTTTTTTACAGAGGGATAGCAACAACGGAAAGTTTAAGTCTGTTTTTGCAGATATTTCTCTGTGACTATTTGAAGCTGCAAATGACTTTAAACTCTGTAAAATTCCAAATGTAATTATCTTCCCTATTTAGCCCAGGGCCCTCTATATATCTTCATACTGATGCCTTGCATACAAAGCAGCCATTTCATTCAAAAGCGACTATGCAACATTGAGCATAATCAGACTTAGCACAGGTCCATGAAATGATGGGGTTAATGTCTCACTTTTTGTGTCAAGGCACAATGGCAGCAAACCGGCCAACTTTGTTAAATTGGAACAAAACATAATCTACAAACTCTATGGTTAAGATTTGTTTTAACCCTGACACTTTTATGAAAAAAATATTGCAGCCCTGATGCCTTATCTCACTTTATGGCAGCTAGGAAGGTTCACACTCCCTTTCAGGACAGATGCTGTCCATGCAAACGTTGACAAAAATCTGATTAATACGGTAGATGGTAAAAAGTGTGGCTTCTATACTGCTTGGACTCCATACCTCAATCTTTTCTATTCACTCTTGAGTTTTAGACCTAAGTATTCTCCAACTGCTTGCTATGAGGGGGTATAACTACAGGGGGCCCAGAAGCACAGGGATCCTGGAGCCTCTGTCCATAAGAGATGACCACTACTATAACTTATGTGTGATTGGTGGCAGCACTGTCTTAAGATTTTGAATAAGGACTCAGAAGTTTTCGAGTTCCATCTTTGTTTGAAAGGAGGTGTTACTTTAGAATCTCATGGAAAAGGTGCAGTTTTAGGGTAAGGAATCCCTAACCACCGGTCTGTCAAACGAGACAACTGTTCTGAACTTGAGCTATAGTGGCATTGTCCTGACACCGGATCGGAAAAGGAAAAATCAGTTTGAAAGCAGCCATGTCACTGCCATTCCCCAGTTCAGCCTGCACTATTAATCAGATTTTTTCTAAAAATCAACTTTAGGTGGAAAACCTTTTGGAGAACCTACTGAAACTTTTGTGTTTTAGGATTCTGTGTTAGGGTTCAAATCCTCAGGTCCAAAAATACTAGATAGCTATCCTTATATATCTGATCAGTAGCAGGACAGCATCGTTGAGAAGGAAAATGGATTACCCATCATTTGTCTATAGGAATAGGTATCTCTAACTACTTGGGCCAAAATGTCAATGCTAGACATGAGCGAAGTTTTAAAAAATTTGATTCGGCAGCTATACCGAACTTTGTCCATTATGCATTATGAATTACTTTTTCATGTATGGCTTTTTTGTATGGAGCAGGCCCGATGACAGGGAACGTCAATTGCGCCCCCCTCCCCCATCATTTAACCAGTCAGATGCCACTTTCAACACTGATTGCAGCATCGGAGACTCATATTAGGGTGCTCATGGGTTAATCCGTGGTTATATATATATATATATATATATATATATATACACATACTCCCCTCATCCACTTAATTGTGGAGAGGATGTCGACAACCATATTGATTGACGAAAACCCGCCAAAGGACCTCATTGTGATCACATGGTGATGTCTTCATGTCTTTTGGTGGTTTTTCTTCAATCAAGACAGGAGTGGACGGACTCTCCGCGATCAAATCGATGAAGTGAGTATAATTTTTTTTATTTTCAGCCACTATTTGAGGAAATATTGATTTTTTACTACAAAGTGTGAGGAAATTCGGCTTCGCAGCGAATCAAAGTTTTCCTAAACTTCAGATCGAATTCCACTTCAGATGCTTCAATTCGCTCACTGGTGATAACTGGTGGCTAGATCTCAATTTAGAAAGGACTAAAATGTAAGGTGAATATGGAGACTCTCTCCCCTTGGACCTATGTCTTAAGGTGGCCATACACATTAAGTAACCATTGGCCGAATCCCCCATAAACATGCACATGATCCGTGGGAACAAAGGATCAGCAATGTTGAAACCCAACATGAGCGGTCTACACGTGCATTACATAGGTGGCTGATTCAACCAAAATCAGCAGGTTTGGACAAGCTTTGTCTAATGTACATGGGCACTTTAGACCTGATCTACTGGCGAAAGTAGGGGCTGATACTAGGTGTAATGAAGGAGCTGTTTGCCAGTGGTAAATGCACTGTGGGTAATATGCATGGGATAGGCATGGGTAATAGACCTTTAAAACAAAAAAATAAATACACAGGATTGACTCCTGTAAAATGCACACCATCTGCAGAGCCAGAGCTCTAAACACCAATGGAATAAAACCTGGTCTTCAATTATTTCAGGAATACATTCATTTAAGAAGTGGTTATATTTTGTTAAATTATTCCTTTAACATGCAAATGTAAGACAAATCTAATTTTCTTTATGCAAGATGATTCAAATATTCATGACAACTGGAAACCAGAACGGGAAAAAAATGTTTAAAAAAAATAATAAATTAAAAGACAGCCCAGTACATTTAAATGAGAAAACAAGGAGGCAGCAAAACGATGGTGGTATTTTACCTGTAACTCTAATTGCTGTACAACTTGCATTTGAACTCGACACTGAGCCGTGCTCCTGTCATCCAATGCATGCTCACTGTTGAGATGTCTGTAATGATAGAAGAGAAGATAATGAAGACCAGATATCCAACATTCCCCAAGTTCAAAAAAGATTTAGGGCTAGGTCTAAATGATGCCATCTGCTCATCACATGAGACGTGAAAATAAATTACAACTCGACAAAAATCGGCAATGAAAACAAAGAGGGTGCTTGTGTCATAGTCTGTTTGCAGGGTGAAGAACAGTTTTTGTGCATGTGGATGATTTTCGAGTGTTTAGATTGATGTGCTCGAAGCGCATTCAGGAATACGTCGACAGATTTCAACAAGCTCTTCATCCAGTTGATGACATTAAAGGTGTGTAAAGAAAAATAGGTACCAAAAAAAAACAACTAAAACTGTAAATCACAGAAAAGAAATTCATTGAGCAAATGATAAAAATTAGTATCATCATGCCTCCATCTTCCTCTGTAAAGGGGTTGCATGTGATTAAAAATAAGGGTCTCCTATCAATGACTGGATTCTCTTGTCTATGAGTAAGTTCTGCACCAATCGAATTGATGTACAATACTTGAACTTTTCCAGTCCTTGAACTAGTGGGACCATTTCCAGCTCATAAAACCCCTATATGGAGGAAGACAGAGGTTGATGTGAAAAAAAGGAACATGTCCTTGAGCATAAAGTAAGATCTCAACCCTAAGCCTGATGCTACATCTCCATGAATGGTCAACTATGGAAGACATTTTAATGGAGAGCTGGTGACCACTGTTTGTAGTTCCTTACTAAATGGATGCTGATGAGGTCCCA